>OX276390.1:3478961-4842722 GCA_946251805.1 Cybosia mesomella
AGTAAACGAGCTAGTGTAGTGGCGAATGCCCGCAAGCGTGTCAAAATTGCCAAATTCAATTGTTTCGGCGCTCAATACGAATTTGAGGGTTGGCGTCGAGACTCCTGGTCCTAGGGGTCATCCTGCCGAAGGGACCCAGTTTTTTTTATGATTATTATACAGTTCATGCAAATTTCTTTATGGAGGAGGAATTAACACTAATCGCACTCCTTTTCGGTTTAGCAACATAATAAAAATACAGAATATGAATTTCCGGATGTATGTGCCGATGATTGTGATGATGATGATTACAATCTGAAATACTCAGTCTCAGATGTTGGACGCACGTACAGTCATTCTGACAGATCAATCTTAGAAATTCGTAATCTGATTTATTACTGATTTGTAGAGTTGTTTTGCATAGAATTCTGAGCTTTCTGGATTCAGTTTATGAGTTCAGACATCCATGATGTGATGGATGTGTGAGTCCTGCCTTAACTTACATTGGTGGCCGGAAGTTAATCTTAAAGAGTGCTGCTTCAACTGGACGTGAACGTACCCTTTTTGTATTCTGCTGACATTCAGTGTTGTTATTGATACGGCAATTGCCGTAATATACGGTAATCCACGTTTTATTTTCACAAAATACGGTATACGGCAGGCCTTTCAATGCCGTATCAAAAAATACGGCAAATGGCAGTAAGTGAAACGAAACGTTTTTTAACCAGCGCGCAGCGCAGCGAAACGTATGGAACGAAACGTTTTTAAACGTGCCACTTACAGCCGATGGCCGGGGAAATCCCGACTCGCAACTAAGTTCATATCGTCGTATAGTGCCATCTCCTTTGCTTTAGTTAAAAATAAAAGAGACAACGTATTGAACTAAAGTAGGAATTGGGTTTATCTTTGAATCTATGAGTCGAATTGCTGAATAGCTCAAACATAATACTCGAGCTCATTCGTTTGTTACGGTTTTGAGATAAATAATTCATTAATTACTTAGTGTTTATTTGTGATTTAAATTAATAACATGAGTGATTGTGACTCTGAAGGACCTTCTTCGCCAAAAAAGACTAAAAAGGGTAAACACATAAAACAAAAATATCGACAACAGTGGGAGAGTGACGATGTTTTCAAAGACTGGATTGCTCCTGTTGAAGATGATCTGTATAAGGCAAAGTGCACCGTATGCGACGTTAATTTACCGTGTGAAATTTCAACTTTGCGACGACATGTGACCAATAACCAACATAAAAAAAGACACTTGCTTCATCTTCTACAAAATCTCTTAGTGCTTATTTTAAACCGCGTGAAAAGGACACAAACACCCTTGTTGTGGAAGCCGAAATAAAACTCGTTGCATTTGTGGCCGAGCATAACATTTCTTTCTTGGCAATGGATCATTTATCAGAGGTCCTAAAATCATGTTTCCCAGACTCTAAAATAGCAGCTGATTTGGCGATAAAAAGAGGCAAATGTACAGCAACTGTAAAAAATGTCATAGGAGAAAGCCAGAAAGAATACCTTTTTTTTTTTTTTTTTTATTTTTTTTTTTTTTTTTTTTTTTTTATCGTGCGGAAATCCCTTTTTAGAAAATATTTTAAAACACCAAAAATTTAGCGTACTTGCCGACGAATCCACGGACATTTCCACAACTAAGACAATATGCATCCTTGTCAGATATTACGACAAAGATTGCAAAAAAATTATTGCTTGCTTATGGTGTCGCGTAGTCGCGGCGACGCTAGGCCGCCCCATCCATAGGGTCAGGACGTGCGAGCTGGCCAGGCTCACCGTCCGGCCCGTTGGTGGATGGACGCGACGCAGCGACGCCGAGACGCCGCGACGGGAAAAGTTATTTGGTTGTTTTTGGATAGTTGTATGTACCTGGGGTTTGTTCCGAGAGAAATCTTCATTACTTTGGGAGGTTTGCTTCGCGTAAATCGGCCTTAGTTCTTACCAGCACGTACCATGATTCAGCTTGCCATCTGTAGTTAAAACGTACACTGATTCCCACCATTCTACATATTGCAATATACCTAACCTCACACCCAAACGTTTGGTGTCTTAGGTGCGAGGCTACGTACAACATAGAAATATCTTACACGTACATTTATCTACTATAATTAATTAGTCAGTTACATGTTAATGACAGCCAAGTCTGTCAATTACCTTTTGCTATCTCTGGCAGCCAAGTCTGCCAATTACTCTGGGTGCACCACAGAACTATTTAACTTTGTTATAGAGACTTCGTATTGCAGCACCGAAGGTCTCCTATAACAGACTGATCATGGCCTTTCGCCCAGTCTAACACTCACGAGGTTTTCGCATTGAAGTATCGAAAGACCTCTGGCAGCCAAGTCTGCCAATTACTCTGGGTGCACCACAGAACTATTTAACTTTGTTAGAGAGACTTCGTATTGGTACCGAAGGTCTCCCCTAACAGACTGATCACGGCCTTTCGCCCAGTCTAACACTCACGAGGTTTTCGCATTGAAGTATCGAAAGACCTCTTAATATAACTGACCTCCAAGAACATTAGAAACTTTCATAAAGTTAGGAATCTCAAGTTTATGCATTTAGATGGGAACCTCTACACTATTGTCTTAGTGCTACCACTTAGCTTATATTAGATGAGCCGCCACCATGCTGGACGCCTCCATCAAACACCAATCAGTTTACTTTGCACTTATTAAATTCTACTAAGGCTATTGATGTAGTTCAATTGACTCAAAATGAAGCGGCAAACGCCACAGACAACATAGAGCACATAACCATAAACTATAAATACTCTGACTAGTTTATTACAAGTCTTTTGGCCTAACAATATTAATTTGACTCTGCTACCTTTTTACTTCGCGAACTGCGCGACATATGGCAATTGGAAACTTTGCACTACAAAAAAACATCTGAAGGGGCGTCATCTTCACGAGGATGTACAGCTGAAGCGCTTTATACAACAATCATAGAAACATTTACTCAACGTGGTGTGCCATTAGATAATATAATCGGCTTTGCATCGGATGGCTGCAATGTCATGATGGGTCCTCACAACTCAGTTGCCAGTCGTTTACGTGCCGAATTGCCAGGAATACAAATATTTCAATTCAATTCAATTCTTGATTATGGCATTGTGGAGCAAACACCACAATTTTGCCAGTGTCGAGTTAGAGATAGACCAGTAAACGAAAGGAAGTTTGACCGGTGGAAAGATAGGCCAAAAAATAAACATGTAATCAAGCAGATTGCAATTCAATTCAATTCTTGAATATGGCCTTGTGGAGCAGTTGCGCGTTATTTTATTATACGAGTAATATGACGACCACAGATTAAATACTAGTAGCCAGATGACGACAAATGGCAAAAGAGGAACTTAAACACTCCCCAAGTCGAGTTGCAAAGTTGCAACTAACAAAGAATGTGAATTTATGTTAGATTAGTTATTATAGACGAAAACTCAAAAATTATCACTAAAAATAGGAATATACATAATTAAATACTTACAATTTAATTTTATTCATTTTAATATGTCTATACAAAAAATTTACAAAAGGGGAATGCACAAGGGAAAGAAGCAATTTAAAGGAAGTAGGACGGGGAACGTGAGTAGGAAGAACATCATAAAGCGAGAATCTCAGTCTAGGACAACTGAAAAATAAATGGTCCACGTGCCCTTCATCCAGACCGCATTCACAAAGCGAGGAGTCCCTAATCCTCAGTTTGGCCAAGAAAGCAGGAGTGCAAGAGTGGTTAAAGCGAAGGCGGCAAATTGTGGATGTGATCGGTTTATCAAAATGCCTATATTTATGATTAGAGAACCAGGGTTTAAAGGGAATAGAGGGTTGAATATCCCCGTAAAACTTACCTCTAATTGACTTTGAAATTTGCCAAAACTTATTCCAGGATTCAACCAACGTTGACTTAAAAGTGGTGCAGATATCATGGCAAAAAACTTGGTTGTGATCGACAGAGCCTGTTTCAATGGCACACCTGGCACAAGAGTCAGCAGTTTCATTGCCCTGAATGCCCGAGTGACCAGGAATCCAGGCTAAGATGATATTGATGTCCAGATGGTGGCATTGAAGCAGCTCCTCTCTAATTTGAAGAATTACGGGGAAACTAGATTTAGATCGGAAGGGGTTGGACAAAATGGCCTGAAGGCAACTTTTGGAGTCTGAAAAAATGAGAGCCTTATATAAATTATGCGATTTAATGAAGCGAATGGCCTCTAATATAGCGAGGGCTTCTCCTGTAAAAACTGAAGTAATAGGGGGACATTTGTAGCTTAGTATGATATGAGTGAAAGGGATCCAAACTGCAACACCAACGGGACTATCGTTAGAAACTTTGGAAGCGTCAGTGTAAAGAAGAACCCAATCTTTATATGAAGTCTGGACTATGTTGGCAAAAACTCTATTCGCTTCAATAGTGCCTTTGTCAATACTGAAGTCCAGAATGATGTTGGGTTGATAAATGAGAGAATCATAAGAAACTGAGTACAAATATTTAAGTGAATATGTCACTCTATGCATTTATGCGCCAATGAAGCTTGTAAAAAACTTCCAAGGCGTTGTGAGGATTTAGCAAGAAACGTGTACGCATTTTTCAAACATAGTGCCCAGAGACAATCGGAATACATTGAATTTCAAGAATTTATGAATACAAAAATCCATAAATTACTACACCCGTCGCAAACCAGATGGCTATCACTGTTATCTGTAATAAATAGGCTGATAGAGCAATGGGATAGCCTGAAATTATTTTTTAGCCACCAGTGGCTAGAAGAACGCACCGTCGCTGCTGAGCTAATCCATCGTGAGTTAAACGATGACTTTGTAAAACTCTATATCCTATTTTTACAATGGATACTACCCAAATTTGTGAAGATGAACGAGTATTTCCAAGGAACAGATTCTAGACTGATAGAACTGGATGATAGTATGAAACTGCTTTACAAAGATCTATTGCAATATTACATGACTAGAGACTACGTTAATCAAACTGAAATATGCTCGATTGACCCAGAAAATACACGATTTTTCCTACCACAAATGTATTTGGGTGTTAAAATCATGCAAGAAGTTCAAAAAACTAATATCGTGCAGCAAAAAGTGCTTCTGGCTGAATTTTATACTCGTTGCCGCGACTTTCTTGTAACAGGCTGCAAGGAAATACGGAAGCGTTATGATTTTTCCAATGAAATACTTCCGCTCCTCAAATATCTGTCACCTGAAGAGGCTGTGCGCCACAGTAATAGAGAAAGTTTCCCGTCAATGTTCCCACTAACCCAGAAACTACCACGTATAGTCAAAATTGAAAATGACCTCCAAAAAATCGATGACGAGTGGAGACTTTTACCCGATGTCAACAAATTTTCGAACTTAGACATCGGCACCTGGAAAGCTCACGAATTTTGGGAAAAGATCCTTAGCACAACCGACTGCAAAACTCTAGCGATGCAGATTGTGAAAGGATATTCAGCCAAGTGAACAACATGAAGACCAAGATGCGAAATAAGTTAATGACATCGACTGTAAATAAAACTCTATTAGCAAGACAACTTATTCAAAATCAAGGGAACTGTACGAAGTTTAAGGTGTTGCGCGACATGTGTGACAAAATGAGAAGCAAGGACAAGTACACACTAGATAAACATGAATCTGAAGTTATAGAAACGATAAGAAACCTTTATGGAGAAGAAATAAATGAGGAATAAACATTTTTAAATTATATACGGCATTTTAGTAATTTTTCCCTTAAAATACGGCATATCAGAATGTGACATACGGCAACCCAGATTTTTACGATAACAACACTGCTGACATTTCGGACAATGGACTGACATTGATGACAAAAGTTAGCCTATTTTTTTAACCATGCTTAAATCAATAGTTACTCTAGAGTCAGAATACTCTGAAAAGCTAGATTCTGGAACAGTTTTTGCATCCTTTTTATATCAAGTTTTGGTTAGATAAAATAGTCAAATCAAAATGTACGAAGGACGTGGAGAAGACAGTGCCAATACGAATAAAATTAATATTGTGGTATGCTACATAATCAATATTTTATGTACCAACTGTTGGAAACGTACAAGAATAGTAATGGTGTGACTAATGTATTGACATTTTGAAATTTTCCAGGATTCGGAAGTGATATTAGGGCACCGTATAGTTCAAACTGCTGATGTAAAATGGTTGTGCCTGCCGGATATTTACCAGAAGTTTTACCGTCCCAACTTCTATGATATTGGCGGCACGTATGTGCAGGATGTGGCAGACTATTGGTTCTCATATAAAACTGAACAAGTTGGTGATATTTTCCTGTTACACTTATTCATTTGTAATCACGGCGTGAGTTCCTTTAGTGTCGCGGTGAACTGCGGTAACAATATTAAAATCGACAAGAAAAGTAACAGCGTGTATTTGCAGCAGTACCTCAAAGAATTCCAGTTCAAACAGCTCACAGAATTGACTCATAGTTACCTCACTACATACAACTTTTCTCAACTTGATGTAGAATGTTTAAAAGACAGGCAATTTTATATTGCAGTATTATTCCCATTTGATAAGAAAGAAGGAGTAAGTTTGGATGTAATCAACAATATTAAAATGAACCATGATTGGAGTGCTCTATTGACTGATCCCATTGGTTCAGACTTTACCATAGAATCTTCAGAGGGAACCAAGTTTCAGATTCACAAAGTTATACTAGCTGCACATAGCGAAGTCTTCAAAGCAATGCTAAAAGAGGATACTGCAGAGAGCCAGAACAGTTATGTCAAACTTGTTGATGTTGGTGAGGAAGATCTGCGTTACATGCTAGAGTTCATCTACTCAGGCACAGTAAAAGATGTTGAAAATATTAACTTTGGTAGTTTACTAATGTTAGCAGACCGATATAACTTACAAGGTCTTATGAAATTGTCCGAATATGCTCTCTCAGAACAGATAGGCTTAGACAATGCTCTAGATATTCTTATTATAGCCGATATGTATGATTCAGAATTTTTGAAGACTGAAGCTTTAAAATTTATTAAATGTAATTCAGAGGTGCTTCAAAGTAGCACTTTTAAAGAGATGAATAACTCCGATTTAATAAGACAAGTGTGTACCTATATAGCTTCATAAATAGAAGAGTAGTCCTATGTGTATGACATGAATGATTTGTGCTTTACCTTATTAGCAACTAGCTTTTGCCCACGGCTCTGCCGGGAATTCTGTTCCTGGTTCCGCTCCCCATGGGAACATATTCCCGAGATAAAAAGTAGCCTATGTGTTATTCAAGACTATAATCTATCCTTATGCCAAATTTCATCCAGATCCGTTCAGCCGTTTTTGCGTGAAAGAGCAAAATACATACTCGCAAACTTTCGTGTTTATAATATTAGAAGGATTCACATGGACTCTTTACATAACTTTAATAACATTCATAGAATATTGTTGTTTATGAATTGATGGTACAATGTGTTTATTTTCGCCATCTCGGTGCTGCAGTCTCTGGTCTAAGAAATCATAAACATTATTACTTTGTTTTCAATCACTGTTCAGTACAGAACATATCAAAATATTCTGTATTGAAAAGTGTCCAGTTTTGTCCTTTTGACCAACTATGTCAAAATAAAGTGGTTATTTAATAACTTCCTGTGAACCCATATTTCGCAAAATAAATGATTTGATATTTTGTACCACCGCATAAATCACCTGTGAACTGGCAATGGGTCACATCTGTTATTTTACAAGTTTGAATTCCAGATAAATATATAATTATTTAAGAAATATATGAGTTGTATGGAAAAAAACTTATTCCGCAAAATTATCAAAAACGAAATAAGTTTTTGTTAATTTCCCATACTACTTGTTAATTTGTTAAATATTCAGTATTTTCTCTGTCCTGGGAAGTTGTAAAATAATAGATAGGTTTGATTACCAGTTCAGAGACGAAATGTAAAGTGATGTAAGTATATGAAAAATAAAACTGATAATGTCATTTTTACAGAACAGAATAGAAACGACCCCCTAAGTAATAAAAGAATTTAATGTTGTTATAGTTGGTATCTTATATGTTGCATTATATGTATAGAATGTTTAACCTGTAACACACTATAAACTTGGTGTTAAGTCTTTGCCATGGATATAACGTTTATTTATAAGAGAATAGATAAAATGTGATATTAAAATGTAAATTAAATCACTTTGTTACTTTCATTTCCTAATTTTGTCACCCTATAATTTTATGTAGTGTGCATAATTAAATAGAACACATCTTTAGCTTAGCTTCAAATTAGCTCATTATTATATTGAATGAGGCATCTTATAAATAATTATCATTTTTATCAATTCCACGTTAAAACTGCACAGACAAAAAAAAATGAAAAACATATTATACAGAAAACGTAAAAATAAACTTTATTGAATTTAAAACATAACTGTATCGTTATATGGGAAGCATAATTAATAAAATAGTTTAAATAAATATTATTATTATGTATTAGTACATAGATATATCGGAGTACAAGTGAGGTCGCTCGCAGGTCACTTAGTCCGCTTAGTCCGCAGCAGGGAGCTTTGCCCTGTGCCCTGGTCGCAGCGCACTCGTTGGCTAAATAATCATTTTGGAATGTTACTGGAAGTCTTCGTTTCTGCGGCAAACAAACATTTTCTTCATTAAAAATGTTAGTTCACGACTTACGTTCGGGCGTAGTGCGACAAAGGCTTTGGTTAATTCACCGAGTTACGTGATGTGGACTGTTCACATCGCAGCGGCTGGCGGCGAGCGCCAACAGCCAGCTATGTACTGCTAGATGCTAAAGCACAGGCGGACAATGCAACAAGCCTAAGCGTCGGCGAAGCAGCGGGCACCAGCCCACAGAATGTGAACAGTCCATGATGGCGTTGCGACTACGTTAAATAGCGATCATGTACGGAACTAGCTAAAGTGGTACTCATTCGACTGTACTATGTATTGCTCCGTCGGCGCTACGGGGGCTCTTGCAAAACCAGTGTTATGTTATGTCACACGATAGCTAACTTCGACTCTATAAATCCATTCTTATGCGCCAGCGAGGATCCGACGTGGTCAACATGCAGGATAAGCAAGAAAAAAGGCCAATAGTTGTCTTATCGTTTATTGATAATTACTGGAACCGGTACACAAGAACGAAATAGAATAAATCTCTCATGAAGAAATACGCGTCCATGTAATGATCGCCTACATCCTAATGGCTGTAATCGGATATAAAAATAAAAATACATGAACCCCTAGTTACTTTCATATTGTATGCAAGCTACAGTACATAATGCTACGATTCGTCAACTGAACTTACTACAATGTTTTATGATTATATACCACAACTCTCAATTAAACTATAATACATGTTCACTTAAATGAGCATGGCATACTCGAATTAGCGATGACATACATTACTGTGCCGTCAAATGAGCTGTGTTGGTTTTACAATATGTTGAGTTCTCGTTAATTGGCCACAGGATTGTAATTATCATTATATTAAATCAGTGACTGTCCCACGACACAGAATAGCCCTGAGTGATCAACTGTTGGGAAGCGCCTCTGCTTCCGTATGTAAGACAGAGATAGCAGACGAGCTGTTAGACACCTTTTGTTCACATGTTACTTGACACAGATGAGGCTCCCGTGTACTCCCTGGCCGTACCATGAGGGCGCGTTCCTTTCTCGCCGCTACATGATACATAGCTACCGAGTAAGCCAAATTTCCGCTAATTACTTCAGACTGAAGCTTATTATAAGCGTGAAAGTTAGATTTAGAAATAGAAGGAACACAAAAATTCATTGTGCGATGAATAATGTCATACAAGAACTATGAATATTTCTAAATTTTAATTATCATCTATTAGCTTAAATATCAAAAAGTACGTTCTTATACAACACCCTCGCAACATGAAACTAGATGACGTATATACGAAAGGCAGTCCTCTGCGCCGGTAGAGGTTATGCGTTCCGTATGGGGGCAGTGTGACGTCACAGGTGGCCACGTATGTACACGGTCGGTATCGATGTGTGGGAGCGTCTGTATCAATGTGCGGGTGTGGCGCCGGCCGCGCGGGCTGTCACTAGCGTTTACCGTTGTTGTACGAGAGACTCCTCAGCGGTGCCTTGAAGTTAGCCGCCGCCTGCTGTTGGATCTGGTACGCAAGGGGGTGGATCTTGAACCCGTACAACCTGGCACAAGCATAGATTGGATGTTGACACAGATAACAAACGTCATAGAGTAACCATAGTCATAGAGTAGGCTCGACCCACTGCAGTTGTGAAGAAGCGGACGATGTCAGCATGGCTAAATTGATGATCAGTGTGCAGTTTAAGGGGCAAATACAAGATAAAAATAATATAAATGTAAAGGAAAGAGTCATCATTTCAGCATTGAGTACCAGATCAAACCTCCGATGCAACCCAAGGCCTTCATTGGAGCCTGGGGTTAGCTTAATAATTTAATTGAAAAGATAGCATACAAAATTCTTCAAAATTCAAATCAATAATGATACATCCTTACACACATCACAAGCTTTCTCTACTATCATTAAATAATACAGGAAATAATCAGAACCTAAACTAGCGGCAAACTGATGGCCGTTTTGACGTTTGCCCACTCATGAAGTTTCGTAAAAATAAATACTAAGTTTGAAGGAGTAAATTTCTGTTCTTTATTGTCAATAGTGAGGTGCAGTGTACTAATTTACGAAACAACTTGGCATTTATGTTTTTCGAATATCGAAATTTAAAAAATGAATGAAATATCCAAAATCTATAGATGTAACTCGAATTTGATTAGATTTTTTTTCTATTTTAAATTGACATTTCACATCACTATTTTAACGTGTCAAAACGGCCATCATAGCGTGCTAGAGACAGAGACAGAAGCGAATAGCGGGCTGTCTCTGCCTACCCGCCAGAGAGATAGGCATGGGGAATTGGGTATTTGTAAATCGCTGTCTCTGCCTATCCCGCAGAGAGATAGGCATGGGTAATTGGGTATTTGTAAATAGCGGGCTGTCTCTGCGTAACCCGCAAAGAGGAAAGCATGGGTATTTTGTATGTGTGTAGTGTACGTACCGAGGCACGAACTGCGAGGCAGGTCGCTTAGGTCTGTACTCCGGGTGTACCATGAACACCATGTGCGGGAAGCCAGTGCCGAAGTAGGCGCCGTCGGTGTGGTGGTGCCGCGACGACTTGGGCGTGTACACGTCCATGCAGCGCGGGCAGTACAGCTTCACCATGGCCTCACCGGGCACGTCCGACAGACCTGTCGACAATTGATTTCTTTACTGTCATAGGAGCTCTTACATATACACTATACAACGTCGCGTCGATCCACGATGCGACGTCATATCGTATAAATCTACGACGAGCAACGTGAAAAGATATCACATCGCAACGTGACACGATGCATAAGGAACTTCGTCGATATAGTGTCGCAGTGGACCGCTCTAGACGTATTCTCCTACCGTGCGGTTTTAGTCGGTTCAAGCACGACATAACCGCCCCCGCTAGGCGGCGGCGGGGGGAGGGGTATCCGAAGGGATTTCCGCACGAAGAAAAAAAAAAAGGTACCTGCTCGAGGCCAAAATCTTGAACAAACTCCAAAAAGTTTGCGCATGTCCACTAACTGCCCAATCAAAAAGCCAAAGAAAGGACTGATCAACCAATGAATCGAGCCCTTTGAGTTCGTGATTAGTTAAGTTGAGCGAGCGTAGCTCTTATACGCGGCATAGCCGTTTATTGGTGGCTGAACCCCTCCGTAACCACTCGCGCGATCTTGACCAAATTTACCACGGTGATAGTGTGGACACTGAGGAGTGTTTTGCGGCGTTAGCTAAGCGCATGACCGAAAAAAAAAAATAGAAAAGATGTCTTATTTTCAAGTAAGAGTCCTGCTCGCTCCATTTATTTCAGTCGTACCCTGCACTGAATTCCTAGTTTTATATATCTATGATTGGTTGATTGGCGCGCCTAGGCCGCGCCGTCGCGCCCCGCGTTTACCACCACATATTATGAACATATGAACTCGTAACTGCGTATCTAGAGTACAATGTCAAGATTGTTGCCGCTATGTGTATTAAGACGCTCGCGACGATACATCCATTTCTCACAATACGTCGTGGCACGTTGCGTTCCGTATCTTCTTACATTGCTCGTCGTAAATATCCACGATACTACGTTGCATGTGCCTCGTCGTTTATTTTAAGACGTTTTATTACTAGTTCCTTCCTGAGACTTCGTATGGAATAGAAAAATACTCACCGAGTGGAAGCATCGGTTGACATTCACAGTAAACACGAGGGCAGTGGCCAAAATCACCAGTTTGGAATTTCTCTAACATTTGTCCAATCCCTCTGTAGGCAAAAAAATTATCACATCAGTCAATTAACTTAGGTATCTCTCTTTCTATACCAAACATAAATGGGCTCGCTCAAGCGAGAAAATACAAGTTTATACTTTGTTACACTTATGGAAAAAAACAAAACATAAATAAAACATGTTGGACTACTTTAAGGAACATAAATGAGTTTGAATTGACGTTCTTGTATGGACATAAATAATTTAAATCTACGAGACAGTATAAACGCTCCAATGATGTCATGTTAGCAATTGAGTCATTGATTTATTGCCTTCAGTTGTATCAAATATAGGTGAGGCTAGGATCGATAATGGCGTCCATTTTGAAAGAGGATTACTTAGTCCCAGAGCGTAACTGGACACATCGAACAGATTTGAAGACACATCTACAGTATGCATCATCATGTCAGCGTTGTCTTTATGGCATCCGAGGCCTACACCTCGGACCTCGTGGTCCGCTTTCCTGCTTTTCCTTCTCCACTTCGCACGATCTTAGGCATTGATGGTAGTGAGACCATTGGCAAGCACGTCATCCCTTACGGCGTCAAACCAGCACTTCTGGGGTCTCCCCCTCCTACCGGGGCACGGCGGAGGTGCGATGGCCAGACATTTGTTACCCACGAAGTCAAGCGGCTGCCGCAAAACGTGGCCGCACCAGCGAAGGCGAGTATCTTGCATTCTATCTGCAATGTCACGGACATGGAGGCTGCCGCGGATGCAGGTGTTCCTCACGCAATCTTTACGCGAGGCTCCCCACATCCATCGCAGCATATTCATCTCCGTGACACGTAGCTCCTGCTTATGTCGCTCTAGCAATGGCCACGCTTAACAGCCGTATAAAAGGACAGACCTCATGATGGTTTAGTAGACCTGCCCCTTCAACCTAACCGACATTTTGGGCTCACAGACGACACCAGTCACCTCACGCCACTTGGCCCATGCAGTGGCAATGCGTGCCTTGACGTCGCAATCGATGCCACCAGTCGCGTGAAGAACAGATCCCAAGTATCTACAAACTTGGTCCGTGCGCTCGACCAAGTCATCGCCTATGCGGACAGGAGTGGAATCTGTTGAGTTCAACGCCAAGCACTTAGTCTTCGCTACGTTAAGCTTCAGACCGCCGTTCTTAAGCGCCTCCTTCCACGTCTTCACACGTCGCACCAATCTGCCCCTGTCCGCGTCTCCCAGCGCGATATAATCAGCATACATGGGCAACCACGGAAGTTGCTACTGTGAATTTCTGATGCTGTCCTACAGGACGTCTAATATCACGCTAAACAGAAACGGACTAAGGCCTGGTGTAACTCGACTCTGATGAGGAAGGGTTTCGTGTCGCCAACCACAGAATCGGAATCGTGGAACATGTCTCGGATGATGTCAATATAAGATTCTGGATGCCCTTTGGACCACAATGCCCACCGCGAGGAACAGTCGAATTACTAATATTCTTCCTAACCCCTCCAGCTAAGCTAAATTGCTTGCGTTAGGAGTGGGTTTACGTCGGTAGTGTAATGGCCAGGATTCAAACCCGGGATCTCTCGATCGTAAGGTCGACTCAATAATCTACCAACAGTTAAAGGTAGAAGCTATCCCAGATAAACAGTCAACATTAATCTATCTGTAACTGCGGTTTCAATATTATCAAAGTCATTTTCTGCTTATCTTTGTTTATTGAAACAGAAAAAATCCCCGATAGATACTAATGGAAGCTATTTTAACTGCTGGTAAAGGATAGATGGATTATTGAAACCGGCTGTAAGCTACCGACGCTTGTAGCCCGAGATCTGCTTATGGTTTGGTTGGTATATCGGCTTTTCCGGGAGCCACTGCCGTCTGACTTCCCAACCCCGAGAGGAAAGCCTGCACCAAGCCTCGTCTGCTGTTTGATGAGGCTGGCTTGTGCATCAAGGCTGTTGTAAGGACTTTGACACCCAAAAGCTGTCGAACTTACCTATTAGTTAAAATATAGCGTGCATGTATCAGTCCGTAAAGGATCTCGGAGGCCTGCTCCACCAGATCAGATTGGTTTGGATTGTCATCGAGGTCATCATCTGAAAGTAAACGTACAATTAAGTTAAGTGCTTACTAGCTGTTTCCCGCGGCAGCAGCTAGCCAGCAGGTCTTGAGAACTTATTCCAGGGATAAAAAGCCTATGTGTTATTCCGCACTATCACTATATCTATCTCTGTTGCAAATTTCACAAAGATTCGTTGAGCCGTTTGAGTTTGATTGAGTAACAAACAACCAAATATCTTCACAAACTATCAAATGTATTCAATTAAATTTTTAAGCAATTAGTTTGCTTAATTTTCCTACAGATTTAGATCGGAAAAAGAGAACATCTAGGACGGGACTTGAACCCGCGACCAGTCCCTTACAGGTTCGTGTCTAGGTGGTTCAGTTGGTCAGATTCCAGCATTCCCCCCTGTAAGGGACTGGTCGCGGGTTCAAGTCCCGTCCTAGATGTTCTCTTTTTCCGATCTAAATCTATATCAAATTTATGATTACTTAGAACTATAGCTGGAAAGACTCGTGGCTAAGTGGCAATCGAGCAAGTTAGCAGATTGCACGATTAAGGACTACTAGCCAGGTCAGTCCGAGGATTAGGATAGGACTAGATGGGACTAACACATTGAGACCCTTCCGTGCCTCGAAGAGCACGTTAAGCCGACGGTACCGGTTACTGTAGAACCTGCTGTCTCACCAAGATCCAAGAGGAACGACTTGTTGTCTTTTGTCGTTGGCCATTGACGGGTACATATTTTGTAGGAGCTTAGCTATAGATGGATGGAAATGATCACCTTTTTATTGGACTTGACACAAAGAGGCCCCCACTTTTGTGGCAGATGGAGAATGACAAGATCCTTTAAAAACAGCGATAATTTAATCTAATAGCAGAGCTGCAGCCTTGTGCTTGCTGATAAAAATTGGCATTGTAACACTTAAGGAACCATTAAATCTAAAGACTGAATTATACAGATAAGGTATGGGGCCTAAGACGAGCTTAAGGCGTGGCACAGACATCTAGGCTTCAAAACGTTTTCATACAAAATGTACGAAAGCTGCATTTCGTAAGCTACATGGCAAAAGTGTGGTGGAGGTATGCCTCTTGGCCGCCTATTCTGCGTCGCTAGCAGGCAAATCTAAAGAAGTGTGCTAGAGGCCCGTAGATTGAGCACTATTTACACCGTCTCCTCGCTTTACACCTTAAGCTTGCCTTAGCTATATAATTCACGCCTTAGGATAATGCCCCAGTTCCTCCGAAATGCCGACGGCCTCGTGTCTGACACAATTTCTTACATATGATTACTACGTGCTAATCTCCTAATTAGTGTCAGTTAATTTCACCCTTGACATTAATTCATTATAGGTCAACATAACAATAAAAGATGTAATCTTAATTATTACAAAACTATAATTCTGTTTGCTTTGTTTCATAAATTGAAACTACTGCACCTACATTTACGTAACGCCACAAACAGAGAGGGATGGACCACGACCTATCGGACGATCCATAACTACGACCACTGCCAAGAGTGTAATGCCATCCGCTGCCTCGTGCATGTGTTTCGTGCAATGGAACTAATTTCGTGCAGATGATTTGGAGCAGTCATGCAAAAAATATATATGAACGATCTGCACGAAACAGGGCACCCGCATAGCACACTCATGAGGCAGTGGACGGAACAAGATTAAGGAGATTACTAATAATAACAAGCCCCAATTCCAGAAATGAGAATTTACTAATGGAAAATCCTAATAACATTTTGCTTGACTTAGGAAATCCGAGACCTCATGTCGCTCAGTAGCCGTAGTCGCTATCGTTGAGCCATCAATACACTCAACATTACATAAACAATGTTGATAATATAAAAATCTATAGACAAAATAAATTATACTATAAATTTACTGGTCCTCACAGATGAATCAACACAGAACCTCAGCACAGGAACCGATTCTCATTATAAAAAGTAACCAATAATTATATAACTGTGCAAATTTTTTTCCAAATCCATTTAGTTGGTTTTGCACGATAGAGTAACTTATATGAATTTATCCACACAAATTGTCATTTGTAATACTTGCCGTTTCCAGTGTTCCCCCTGTGTGAAATACTAATCCCATTACCGCAATCCACAGTAAACCATTCCAAGGCTAAAATGCCCAGCAAATAACAAATGATTTTTGCATAAATCTTTTATACTTAACTAGCTGACCCGGCAGACTTCGTACTGCCTCAATCGATAACAATTTCCATATTTATTCACCTTTTAAACCTTCTCTGGACCTCCACAAATAATTCAAGACCAAAATTAGCCAAATCGGTCCAGCCGTTCTCGAGTTTTAGCGAGACTAACGAACAGCAATTTATTTTTATATATAAAGATAATGAATTCTGTTCAGTACTTGTTTTAACTTAGAATAACTAATGTAATGTGGGCCAAATAGGATTTCACAAACAGAATCATCAAGCTTATCATATCGAGAATATTTAACCCTCTTAGCCACGCAACTTGACAAACGGTACGTACTCGCGGTGCCCGGGCACCGGTTGGTCTCTAACAATTTAATGTGTTATGAATGGTAAGAGATGAATGAGACTATAACAATTACAGAGTAACTTGCTGATTTCTTCATGTCTTGATTTCAACTTCTTTTCTTTGCCGTATGTGTTAAAGGTAAAGGACTGCAAGTGTTTATGGTGTGGCAAAAATAACTTATAGTGTGCTGCCTAGCAGCAATACTATGATTTAGTATGGTCTATTTTTTCAATTTATTTGGTCAAAGCTATTTAGAGGCCAGACTGCTTGACCAAACTGAATCATTAAATGACGGGTGCACTACCAAAGTTGATGTATAAATTTCTCTTAACTGTCCCGTTAATTTACATAATACAAGTCTGACAAATTATTATTTTTTATCCTATCTTTTTGTGCTGATCTTTTTAAACATATGTTTCAAATAGTATTATAAAATTAGAAAGATCTAGTCAATGCATATGTGTCCTAAATAAAAAGTGGATTTCTTGTCATCACAAGTTATTGAAAATGCTTGCTAACTATATTAATAGAACAGTAATTAACCTCAACAATACACATTTTGCTATTATAGTAATATCATATACAAATTGTACACTCACCAGGCTCCAGATCCAATATCATATCCAAAGCTTGTCTGTAATGTGGCACTTGCTCATTGAGCCCAGTCAAGTTAAATTTATCATTTATGTAATCCTCATCCACCTGAAAAGAAATATGTTGGATCAATACTTAACTAAATCAACAACACAATTCAATAATAACCGAACTATGTACCTCGCAAAAGAACTCATTGCCTCGCAGCCCGCAGAACCATGAAATCCATGATACCTCCTCCGAGCTGCTCATTTTCCTAAAATGATTAATCTTTTATGAGCATAAACTGCACCTGTACCCAGGTTTCGGACATAAAAATCCAACGCTTTTTACTCCACACTGTTACAACAAAATTCTAAGCATTCCATGTTTTCACCTGTTTTTTGTGAGTTTTTCGAAGTTTACACCGCAGTTTTGACGTGTTATATCAATTTCACATTAATTATGAGCAGATATACACGAAATAAACAGAATTTAATGCAATATATTGATGACAAACCTCACCTTTTCGTGCCTTGATTAGCCACGCTTGACGGGAGGGTACCTTGGGATGAGGGAGAGAGAAATTTCAATTTGCTATGTTGGGTATCACAGAATATACAAAACGTTGTCTATGGATTTAAGTAAACTTCATATATAAAATCATGGAACTAATAAGTACTATACTTACAACGTATAGTACTTATTAGTTCCATGTATAAAATAATCATGACTTCATTCTTGTGAATTTTTTTTTTTTTTTATCAATAATATTTTAGGACATATTTATTGTTCGTGATACCATTTCCGTTATCACTAAGAACATAAAAAATCACTACATAATTCTTAACGGAGTCGCATAAATCATCAGTAACTTTAAAAGGTGCGTCTCTTGCGCGTGTTTTACTCTACACACTCAAAAAGGTCGACACAAATCATATTTTGTCTATTATACACATTCAGTCTCCAGGGTGGACACAAAGTTGGAAAAGAAATGTTTTGAAATCTTTTGCTGTCAAAAAAGCCAAACTACTTTGACGTTTGCTGTCAAAAAGCCAATTCTGCTTTAAATATTTCAGAGAAAGATAGAGACAAAAGACTTGACAATGTACTCTAGATGCGCAGTTATGAGTTTGTAAGTCTCTTTGGTGGTAATCCCGGGGCGCGCTAATCAACCGATATTAATTTTAAAACATGAGTAATTATATTTTTGGCCCACTCCATAATAACCCGTCTGACCGACACTTCTCTATTCTATTTTGAACTCGTGAATTTAATATCGGGTCCGACGCTCTCCGTTACTATCGAATCAAATGACATCTATATATATTCTGTAAAAATACTCCGCCCCCCTTTATCCGCGTGACGGGAAATGTGTAGATGTTTTCCATTATCCAAAATGTGTGGCCAAAACCATAGAGTAAAAACCGTGTTTTGTGTAGTGTCTAGAGCGTAGACTGAGAATAAAAAGTCTAGAGTAAAACACGCACAGGTGACGGGCCCTATAACTCTTTTTCTTATTCCCTCTTTACCTATTTAAAATTTAAAAAACATTGATTCTAACTTTTAAAAGTGTGCAAAATAAGATTGAATTTGATCAATGATGGGAATTCAGATTAATTAAAACAAAGCTGCGTTGATAACGCATTAGATCAGGGGTCTCCAAACTTTGAAGCCTTCGGGCCATAATGATTTTTTCTGTTTGTTCCAAGGGCCAAACCAGTTTTAATTTTTCTGCCCTTAACTATATTTCTAGACTAGACTAGAATAGTCGCAAAGTGCGCGACCTAAGCAAACTTACGCTTTTTTGCATTTCAATTATTATTGTGTATTGTGACACTTAACGACATCTAGTGGCGAGTAGTGGTACTATGTACTATCTATTTCAGCTACCCGCTAACAGGTGGCATTCGTCGTAATTAAATATTTGGAATTACCGCGTTGGTTCGAGAAAGTTCTAGTTCTGGCTAGTGTATTCCGATCACTTCGAGATGGCAGTAATTGCATATAAAAAGGCTAGCGGCGCAACCGCGAGTCAGTCTGCGTAGGAAAGGCGAAGGAAGCGAAACTGTCTATCTCTATTGTGAAATAAAGTAACACCCGTGCTTAAAAGTATTTTGATTTTACTTATTGTTTTTATGTGTGATTTGTTAGTATGGAAAAGAAGCGAAAAATCGACAATCGAATGCAGAACGTTCCAAGATAAATGGAACTTTCAGTATTTTGTGATTGAGTCCAGTAATAAGGCGATATGTTTAATTTGTAATGAAACCATAGCTGTTCTCAAAGAATATAACATTAAACGACACTATGAATCGAAACATCTTCAAAATGACTCCAAGTATACAGGAAGTTTGCGGACGGAAAAATTTTCAGCTTTGAAACGCGGACTCAAATCGCAGCAATGTTTGTTTACCAAAGCGAATACTGAACAAGAGTCTGCAACTCGCGCCAGCTTTCGTGTGGCTCTTGAAATTGGAAAACGTGGCAAACCATTCACCGATGGAGAAATTATAAAAAAATCCTTGATTGCAGTAGCCGAAGAAATATGCCCCGAAAAGGTAAATTTATTTAAAAGTATCAGTTTGTCAGCAAACACTGTGGCTCGGAGGGTGCAAGACATCGCAGAAAATATATCATCTCAACTGTCTGACAAAAATGGACATCTTGAGTGGTTTTCTCTAGCATTGGATGAGTCAACGGATGCGTTAGATACTGCTCAGGTGTTGATTTTTATTCGCGGAGTAGATAAAAGCTATGAAGTGTATGAAGAACTTCTTGATATTGATAGTATTCACGGTACGACAACTGGGGCAGATATTTTTAAGGGAGTTGAGAATGCCATTATTAAAAAGAACCTTCGATGGAAAAATTTGAAATCTATAACAACTGATGGAGGCAAAAATATGTGTGGTAAAAATAAAGGAGTGGCACTTGTGTCAAAGGCTGTAGATAATGATGGTGGTTCAAAACCATTAGTCTTACATTGTATCATTCATCAACAGTCCTTGTGCGGGAAATGTTTGGATATGTCTGAAGTTCTAAAACCAGTCACATCAGTTGTTAACTTCATCAGATCCACTGGGCTGAATCACCGACAATTCCGCGAGTTTATTCAAGAGATTGGAGAAAATGACTTACCATATCATACTGCCGTACGCTGGCTTAGTTGCGGAAAAGTCCTTAAGCGCTTTTTTGAACTTCGAGAAGAGATCCAAATTTTTTTAAATGAGAAGTAGCGCCCTTTTGCCGATTTAGAAAATAGTGAATGAATGTGGAAGTTAGCATTCTATGTCGATTTGACAAATCATATGAACGAACTGAATTTGAGGTTGCAAGGAGAAAATCAGCTTCTACCTGATTTAAACACCAATATCAAATCCTTCAGGCAGAAAATAATACTATTTCAATCGCAATTACGTAAAAAAAAATTCACACATTTGAAAACATGAGAAATATTCAGCCACACTACAGAGACTGAATTTCCTGTCGATTTTGCAATCGAAACTTTGAGTGCTTTGAAGATAAATTTTGATACTCGTTTCTCAGATTTTGATGTCATTGCGAATGAAATTAAGCTTTTTCAAAATCCTTTTGATTCTGACATTGAAACCCTGGCTCCGGAAGTCCAAATGGAAATTATTGATTTACAGTGCAGTGATATGATTAAGACCAAGTATCAAAATTCATCATTGCTGGAATTTTATAAGAGTCTTCCACTGGAACAATTTGATAATTTGCATAAATTTGCTCGTGGGTTGTTTTCTGTTTTTGGTACTACTTACTTGTGTGAGAAAACGTTTAATTGATCCACAACTACAAACTATTGTCGGTGGAAAATCACAATTACATAAATCTCATTAGTGTTTTCATTTCATTATTTGTTAGTTATTAATATGCTTAAACTTAGATACTTAAGTTAAGTTTTCTGTGTCATCATTTCTGTCGTTAAGTTTTACCTTGCAAGTAAATAAAACTGAGTAATTATCATTCTATGTTTTCTTCTTCAACTTATCACAGCAATAGTAACAACAATAAATCATTGGCTGTCGCGGGCCAGATTGATGACAATAAATCATTGGTTGTCGCGGGCCAGATTGATGACACTGGCGGGCCGGATTTGGCCCGCGGGCCGTAGTTTGGAGACCCCTGCATTAGAATGTTGAACGGAAGTAGAATGAATGAAATATATTAATCGTGCCTCTGGAGATTATAAAACTAAAAATAATACGTTAATTATACCAAAAATTTATACCAATGTAAAAAAGGTTTGTAAATATTGTAGTGTACGTCCACTTTTGTCGTTGATTGTACTTACCTACCAGTAATCGCTATGATGAAATATTGCACCTTTCACCTCAACAACTGCAGCAAATACTGTTGTAATGTGATAGATTTTGTCTAATTAAATAATTTAGACTATTTATCCACTTGTGGGTAAACGAGCTATTAAAAATCGATTAAGTACATAGTGGCTCCAAAAATTGATTTTTAATCACACAGTAATTAAATACGCTAATGTGATATGTTTGTTAATTAGACTTATTATGTATGAGCTAAAAAAAAGCCCCTATTCATTTTTATACTAACCTGAGCCAAAAAGAGACCAGCCAACCCTGGTTGAACTCCTTTATTATTATTCCATGCTGTAAAGACTTGTATACATATTACACATTTTTCTCTGCCCACAGCCTACAATCCTGGGATCATCATCATCCCCATAGCGGTTTCTCAGTTGCGTTCAAAGTTTGCACTTTGGAGCCTGGGGTTCGCTTATTGTTTATGATTAGTATGTGGGCTTTTCCAGGAGCGACTGCCGTCTGACCTCCCAACTCACAGAGGAATAAATATATGTATTTACAACTTAAAAAAAAACGAATAACGAAGGACAGTTGAAGAATAGTTCATGAAGCCAAAAAATAAATAATGGAATTGTGCCCCGCCAACTTAAGATTAAAATTATTACTTTAATTTAAAAAAAATCGAACAAAAGAAATGAAAAACAGTTGACGAACAATTGAAGCAAAAAAAAAAACAATAAAAATTGATTGTTCTCCGTCAACATATGGGGCTGAATTTTAATTATTTTTTAAATATAAAAATTGATGAGACAATAATAAAGTGTTTCTGCCATTTTAGCAATTTCAAGAACAGAAACATTGTCCTAATTTTTATCAATTACTGTTTTTGTTGATATTTTAAGATATTGGCAATTTATCAATATAAGCTGGTATATTTGGTAGTATTTAGCCTAAAGAGAGTGACACAGACGGATACAGGTGCTGATACACAAATAAACAGGTCAAACTTAAGGCGCGTGTTTTACTCAACACACTACACAAATCATATTTTGCCAAACTAATCTTGCCAAAAAAAATTACAAAAAAACAATCTATTGCAAGCAACATTTATTACGTTTACAGTGTGTTAGTTTAATACATAAATATAAAACAATTTCAAATATAAAAAGCTTATTCATACATAAGCGTTGAGGCCAGTTATCAATAGAAGCATGCACACTTTCCATGGGAAAATTCTTCACTGCCAATCATAAAGATTGTTTTAGGGACTCCAAATTATCATGGCGTTTAGAGCAAGCCGTACTCTCTAAAACTGACCATAAATCATAGCGGATTAAGATCGGGACTAGACGACGGCCAGTCTTCAGCTCTGATGAAGTTCGAAACGTTCGTTTCCAATCAAGACTCCGTAGAACGAGCTTTATGACCCGGGCACCGAGTCTTGCTGGAAGGATCGGATCGTTTTTGGTTAATGAACATGGTTTTGTTTAGGGGCTTCACTACCTAGTCCAAGGCTCTTTTTTCTATGGGCCCCAGAGTCGGAATCGGTCACCAGAGAGATCCAGTCATATCGTAGGAGGTGTACGCATCGAGTCCTCGATGAAGTATCTAGGGCTCGTACTCGATGGGCGGTGGGATTTTGGATATCATTTCCGAAGTCTGGCCCCTAAGCTTAAGGGGGTGGCGGTTGCGCTGTCGCGGCTACTGCCCAATCTGAAGGGGCCCGACGCCTCCTGTAGGAGGCTCTACGCTGGAATCATGCGGTCCATAGCTCTTTATGGGGCTCCAGTATGGGCGGTGAACCTGACGGCTAGAAACGTCGCAATCCTGCGATCCCCCCTGCGGTTGCTGGCCGTCAGGATCATAAGGGGATACCGCACGGTCTCCTTTGACGGGGCGAGTCTCCTTGCCGGGACGCCTCCATGGGACCTGGAAGCGAGGGCCCTTGCGGCACTGTACCAGTGGCGCAAGGAGGCGCTGGAGCGAGATCTGAGACCTGCCCCACGAGAAATCGAGGGGCAGCGATCCTAACTCCACCAGGTGCTCATGGAGGAATGGAAAGAACGACTTGGGCAACCAAGCGCAGGGCACGCCACGATTGTGGCGGTAAGACCCGTCATGGAGGAATGGCTGGAGAGGCGCCACGGAAGCCTCTCCTACCGGCTGACGCAGGTGCTTACCGGACATGGCTGTTTTGGTGAGTTCCTGCATCGTATACGCCGGGAGCCAACGCCCGAATGCCACCATTGCCGGGACTGCTCCGAGGACACGCCGCTTCACACACCGCGTCGTGTCCTTGAAGCAGCCTTCGGAGCGGGAAGCCTCACGCTGCAGACCCTGGTGCTGGCCATGGTCGGCAGCGAGAGTGCGTGTAACGCCACCGCCTTCTTTTGCGAGGCAGTGATGCGCGCAAAAGTGGCGGCAGAAAAGGTACTGGAGAGGTCTAGCACTCTGATCGCAGAACGATCTCCGTCCTCTATGAGCGCGGGCCTGGGGGTGACGGTTGGGGCTAGCCGTCACCCTAGCAGAAGCAGACCCAGGGCGGTTGCGCGCCGTGTTCGCGCGGGCTTCTCTTAGGAGAAGGGGGGGTTAGATCCCCAATAAGGCGTCGGGGTCACCAGTGTTGGCGACCAGAGCCGGTCGGGGTCTCTGGGATATCCTTCCTAGGGCACATTTAGGGGGGGGGGGTTCGGTGTTTATTCCTTAGTGGGGTGACTTCTGCCAGTGAAATTTACCTTTAACATAAGTGCTAAGACGACTATAGCGTACGCCTAGGTGAGCGAAGCTAGGCTGTTCGGCGCGCACCGGCAAGTGCTTCATATACGTCCCCGCCGCTCCCAGGCTGTCGCCGCGGCCTGGGTGCGGGCTCGCTTGAATCCTTCCAGGCGGGTCGTCTCCTCCGGGCAATGCTATGGTTTATAACGAGCCTCGCTCATTCCACCTACCTCGGAACTGAAGTAGCTAAATATGATGCACGAGGGCGAATTTCCGGCGCCATAACCGGACCATCTGGCTAGGGGAAGAAAACCCTGAAACAAAAATAACCCTTGTGACTGGGCAGTCACCTGCGTCATGGACCTGCGCAGTTGAGCGCCGTTCGCAGGGATGAAGGGATCCTGGAGGGCTGAGCCAAACGGCGCTGGTGGTTATGCGTCCGCGAGGCAACACGCACTCTTTGGCCTGGATTTCAGGCTAAACGGTAGCCCCAAACACTAGCCATGGTTGGGGAAATTAGGTCAAGGTGTCCCATTAGTGGGCCACTGGCGAGGAGTGTAGGGTCCACGATAACCGTCTTTGGACGACTATCGTGGTGGGTAAAGGTCATGCTGACGGGGTAAGTGAGGGTTGACCAGCCGTTGTGGGTAGGCCATTTCATGCCCCCAGCGCCAACCCGATCGAGCCCCCGATGCCGCACTGTAAACCAGCCTTGCACTCCTATATCTCTTTGGTAGTCCTAGTGCCCCTCGAATTAAGTCGAGTAAGGCACTCCCAGTTGCGGGCTCCGTGGAGGGTGGGAAGCCAAAGGGACGAAATTAAAATTTTACAATAACATGGATAGGCCAACTACCAATAAAAAAACTAACACCACAAATCCCAAGACTGGCAGCTCAGTGGTCCAGACTGCGGGTACCAGTCAAGGGAATGACTGCACACGCGCCTTCAGCGCACACTTGGCCCGAACCGGCAGCTCAGCGGCCCCGGATGCAGGCACCGGGAAAGGCACCCACATAACTCACCACACCGCCCAAACTGGCAGCTCAGTGTTTAAAACTACGGGTACCAGGGAGGGCGAAAGCACCACACGCGCCCTCAGCGCACACTTGGCCAAAACCGGAAGCTTAGTGACCTCGGCTGCAGGTACCGGTGGAGGAAAACACACAAAACCGAGACTCACAACCTCAGCCCAAACTGGAAGCTCAGTGGTTTCATCTACGGGTACCAGTGCGGGCACCGAAACAACCTTCATGGGAAGCTCAGTGGTTCCATCTACGGGTACCCGCGAAGGTAATTGAGCCGGAAGCACGGGGGTGCTTGAAAATAGACTGACCAGGGGGCCTAGACAAAGTCACATTCCATTGGCTATAACGCCAGTGGAAAAGTCCAAAATGTATGGGACTGACATTATTTGTCGGCATGTCACGTGATCCATGGACAACGAACAGAAAATTGCTAGACAATGTTCTAAACACGATTCCATGAAACGAATCGACATAGTCGAACGATTATTTGTATGGAATGCGTAGCCAAGTGGCATTTTTGACCAGCGTCTTCGCTAGTTTTCGAATCTCTTGATGGCAACCGCAGCGAAAGCCAAGACCCTGTAGAAAGCGACCAAAAAGGCGGTTTTATATTTGAGTTAAAGTGAATTTTGCAATTGTAAAAATAAAATGCATACGCTACGGTTACTGTGGACAGCGCACCACGAAAATGTTTGGCTAAGACGCCAAAGACGTTATAATTCGAGGCAAAAATTGGAAAGCATCGACGACATGCCCGAAATTTTATTTATAGAACATTTTAGGTTAAGTAAATCAACTTTTAAAAATCTTTGTGAGGATTTACGAGCTTTAAGTGCATTGAGAGGGTCTCGAGAGATACCCTTGGAAATCAAGGTAAGACATTGAAGAATCGAACAATATCACCTATTAAGTTCTTTTGTATTTTAGTTTCACTTTAAGTACATAAAGCACTCATTCTTATTATATTTCAGGTGCTTTGTGCCCTTAGTTTTTTCGCAACTGGTTCATACCAGAGGATCGTGGGTGTTACACAACACCTTACCCAACGGACCACGAGTCGTTGTATTCAACAAGTGGTTGATGCCCTCAACCATGACACCATCATGGGGAAATATATTGTCTTCCCCAAAACGCCACAAGAACGGGCACATAACAAAGAAGAGTAAGTGGAATTAATTTCATGTTGTCAATGATTATATTATTGAGCAAGTACGACGACCTCTGTGGCGTAGCGGTAGTGCATGCGACTGCTGAATCAAGGGTCGAGGGTTCGATTCCCGCTCAGTGCATATATTTGTGTGCATGAATATGAACATTTGCATTGGTCTGGGTGTTTCTTTGTATAATATGTATGTATTTACAAAAAAAAAAACTAAGTATGTATATATATCCGCATTCTAACCCATAAAACAAGCTAAATAAGCTATGCTTACTTTGGGTTTAGATAGCGTTGTGTAGAATGTCGTATTATTATTATTTAGTAAACAGTTTTGTGTTCATGTAGGACACTTGCATTTTATTTACCTATTACCTGTATGGTTTTTACAGGTTTCAAAGGAGACACAATTTGCCGGGAGTAATAGGATGCATAGATTGTACACACATTGCCATTGTTAAGCCAGCCTCTGATGAAAATCTATATTTCAACAGAAAAGGATTTCATTCCTTAAATGTTCAAATGGTAAGTAAGAAATAGTAGTATTTGCCCATTGTAGGTAGATAGAAGGATAAAAGAAGGAATATATTAATTTCTTTCGTTTACAGGTATGCAACCACAATTTAGAAATAATAAACGTTAATTCAAGACAAGAGATTTCTTCTTGTCTTGTCACAATCAGCATAAAAACAGGTATTATGTCTGTTGTCCTTACCCAGTAACCAAACACGTTCTCCACTTTGATGAAGACTTCGCATGTATGGCTCTACTCTACTTGCTGACCATATGTAGGAGTCATGTGTGGCTCCACCAAACTTAGAATTAACGTTTATTATTTCTAAATTGTGGTTGCATACCTGTAAACGAAATAAGACTTGTGATTGTTTTAGGTGATTCCGGGTACCCGCAGCGACCTTGGTTGATGACACCTATTCTAGATGCTGCACCTGGTTCTCGAGCAGAGATTTATACGTCTCGCCATGTGCAGGCTCGAACTAAAATAGAGCGTTGCTTCGGCTTGCTGAAGTCGCGATGGAGGTGTTTACTGAGGGACCGAGTTCTTCATTATCATCCTTACTTTGCTAGCAAGATAACACTTGCATGTTGTGTATTGCACAACATAGCTGTTAAGGCTGGGTTGCCAATACCAAGTGTTATCCAGGCTGTTAGTAATGATGATAATGATTATTACTCACAACCTGTACCCTCCAATGCTGCGAGTCAAAACGAATTAATACAGGGAAGAGCGATGCTCAATCATTTGGTTAGCAGGCTGTAATTAAAATATAATTTAAAGTACACAACATTTTTTTCATTTATTTTATAAACACACTAAATCAGACTTATAATTGACTAAATCAGACTTACAGTTTTTACTAGACTAAATCAGATTTATCATTTTTACACTAAATCAGACTTACAGTTTTTATTAGACTGTAAATCAGACTTACAGTTTTTATTAGACTATAAATCAGACTTATAATACTTTTTGAAGTCGGTTAAATATGCCAAAACCTTCTCCTATATTTGTTAGCATACTTCTCGTAAAATCGCATCAAAATCGGTTCAACCAAACGCTAGATAATCGCCAACAAACATACAGGTCAAATTGAGAACCCAATTGATTGTGTTAATTACACAAATACAATAAGACATACACAAAAGTACATATTCACACAATTACATAAATTAAGAAAATAACGCTTCAGCAGTGACAATCGTCGTCAAAGTAATAAATCATTTATTCTGTATAGACCATTATAACGGAACTGATAAAACGTCAACAACTAATGTTTAGCAAATCGACCATTATTTTTTCAAAACGCGGCTCTGTCCTGCGAAGACTCCCGCAAGAAACTCAGCGAGCTGTTTATTTTTGGTCTATTTACAAACATGTTTACTTAATCTAATTACAATATTTTGTTTGAGTAGCATGGTGATAGAGCAAACAGTTCATATCCAAGCCTGTTTGTCATCTAAATATTCTTGGATTTTATAATAGCCTTTTTAGCACAGTTTAGTTTTAATTTGTCTTTTAAATTTATGAATTATCACATCCCTTTTTGAAGTCGATTAAGTATACCAAAACCTACTCTTGAATATAACAGATACTTTTCATAAAATCGCATAAGAATCGCCTCAAACAAACGCGAGATAATCGCGAACAAACATACATATAAACATACTGGTCAAACTGTGAACCTCCTTTTAAAAATAGAAGACTGTTAAAAATGTATAAACAAAAAAAATAAAAAACTATTCGCTACCGCTCGTTACTTTGCAGATATTGCTGAAGGAGAGCTTCAGCAATAGCTGCAAAGCGGCTTAAAACGATGTTGCGATTCTTGTCCACCTCTATCCGACGAGCTTCGTTCCTCTCCCGCCTCTCCTCCAATCGAAGGCGCTGCTGCTCGACTGCCACAAACTCACTTGCGGCCCGGTCGAATGGCGTGAGTGTACGTCTGCGGCGCGTAGCCTGACGCCTTCGATGAGGAGAAGCGGCAGAGTTTGGCGATATAGTTGCGCCAAGGTGGTGGCCAGAAGCAGGAGCAATGGTAGGGGTGGTCGGAGCAGCTGGTCTTGGTGGTGAGCTCCACGTCGGTGTCGGGGGCGGGAGCGGTTGCTGGCTGGTCGAAGGCATTGGTGGTGGTGGCAGAGGTGGCGGTAGTGGTGCAAGTGGTGGTGGTAGAGTTACTATGTCTGCAGAACAAAAAGCAGTGTTGATTTTCAGTAGTAGTCCGTCACGAACAAACAGACAAGGATTCCAAAAAAAAAAAATTTATGTGTTCAGAATCGTTCATTTAACATAACCCTAAATATCTCCAATGTATAGACACAACTAAATTACAATTTTATGATAGTATAGATACATAGTCTCTCTTTACCCCCAATAGGAAAGAGGGGGTGACTAAATAAATAAACATGCAAGTATGTCCACATACCATATTCAATTTCAAGATTGTCTTGGTACTCGTATATTGCCCCCGATGCAGTTGATGGTCCCTGAAAAAATATAAAGATAAACTACATATAGGCATGTAATTATTATCAATGCGACTTGTTTTCATACTTAATTTATGAAGATTGATAGAAACAAACACTTTAAGAATACATATAATCATTATGTAAATAAATGCACTAGCACTTAATATTTATTTTGTGGTTAGTTTTTGTAATTGATTGCAATTATGAAAACCTATTTGTAAAAGTAAAATATCCAAAATCGTTACCTACTATAATATAATGTAGTCATTACTTTTACTTCAACCGAAAAATCAGCCAAAACGACCTCTGTGGCCTAGCGGTAGTGCATTAGACTGCTAAGTCAAAGGTCGCGGGTTCGATTCCCGCTCAGTGCTAATATTTGTGTGCATGAATATGAATATTTGCATTGATCTGGGTGTTTCTATGTATAATATGTATGTATTTACAAAAAAAAAGTATCTAAGTATGTATATCCGCATTCTAGAACCCATAACACAAGCAAGTTAACCTATGCTTACTTTGGGTCTAGATAGCGCTGTGTAGAATGTCGTAGAATATTTAAATTTATATTTAAAGGTAACTTCTTTTATCATCATAATCTTTACTCTTGGAAAACTATTTATATATAAATTTCAAATCGCTTTGAGCCGCACGTCAATCAAAAAATTACATTTACTAACATCAAATCCTCGTTCCTCTATCTGAGGGTGACCTTCTACTGCCAATGCACCAATGAGTTCCAGCAACCTTTCCTCAAACCTTGTTAGGGTTAACCGGCTATGGGGACCACCACCAGTGCCACTTGCATGCTGCCGTATTGTCAATCCCTTTTTTTTTGTTTCTGATTTCCAATCGGCCCACACCTTAAAATGATAAATTCATGCAACTACAGTGTAAACTCTATTTAACGACACTGAAGGGACTGTGCATTTTATGACGTTATAGAGTTGTTGTTAAATCGAAAAAAGAAAAATCAGAATTAGTTTTCAGTCCTCAAGACACAGTGATTTTCTTTTATTAGCCATGTTTACAGTTTGAAAGTTTGTGAGCAACTAAGAATATTCTAATGTATAGCTAATCCATGACTTCTACTTATTAGTCATGGTCTACATATGCGAGCTATCCCAATTTATAAACACAAGAATGAATTTCTTATAAAGTTTGATATGCATGATGCCGACAGTTCAGTTTATTACGGGTTTGGATAATGAAGCAAAAAAGAATGTACATAGCTACGCAGTTTATACTAATTTCGTCGGTAGCTTAGTGGTTAAGGAGTCAACCCTACGATCGAGAGGTCCCGGGTTCGAATCCTGGCCATTACACTACTGACGTGAACCCACTCCTAACACAAGCATTTAGCTTAGCTGGAGGGGTTAGGGGGAATATTAGTAATTTCGGTTACTAATATTCTTTAAAAAAAAAAAAAAAAAAAAAAAAAAAAAAAAAAAAAAAAAAAAAAAATTTACAACTTAAAAAGTACTTTTTATTACTTAATTGGATGTTATTGACAGTGGATGTATTCATTGTATGTATCATTATATCATTGTATGGAATGCAAGCTAAACCAACCAAAGCCAAGTGATTTCAACGCTTTAGGGAGTTTGTTTTTAAATTGAGTGATGTTGCATCAAGTTTACACTGTATATATAGATATATAATAATTTATGTCACATTTTGGTTATTGTTACATGCATTATATAAATAAGTATATATTAGACACTTAAAAGAAAAAGCAAATGATGTTATGCATCTCTTTAGGTACATATAATATCAAAACTGGTTCTATGTACTCTACTTTCAGTATGGTTCATACCTTTTTCCATTTCTCTGGAGTTTTATGCACACCACCACCAATGGCATTTAGAGTGTTGGCCAACTCTTGCCACAACTGATCGGCCCTTATGCGACCTTGAAGCCCAGGTTGCGGCTTGGAAAGATCACCGTGGCTGGAATATGAATGATAAAAGAGCCCTTTGAGTATTTAATTGCAAAATACATCATTTTTACATTATCTTTCTTTCGCTTCAATAACATTGAAACTTAGAATGTCATTTTACTGATTAGATCTGTACGAACCTTTCCATATATTCCAAAAGAGTGGAGAATTGCTCTCCACTAGCCCTTGCCCTGGATTCCATTCCTAAAAATACACAAAATGATTAGTTCTTTCTATAGAATAAGTTTAGTTAAAACTTTATTTACAGAGCTGAATTATTCATATTCACAAAGTACTTTATTTTTTGAAACTCACCAACTGACTTGTTTTTCACTATATTATAAAGGTTTTAATTTTAGTTTTAAGAGAGTACTTTAATTTTATTATACTGCAGACCACTTATTTCCTGACGGATCAACTGGCTTTAAAATTAACGTGATTCCCGCGTTTGAATAAAATATTGACAGTGACAACTGACAAGATAGTGGAAATTCGTCACTTGGAAACGAAAGATCATAGACAAAAGGTAGAGTTTGCCGAACCAACGAATCGCTTTAACGAATGACGAATGGAGGTGACTTTGTCTGCAAATAGAAATTCGTTCACGTTATAGCGGTGGCGAGCGTAGCAGCAGAATCGCTCCGGAGCGAAAGCCGTTTGTCTAGGCCCTCAGGCGTCTTCGACAACTGACGAAACGGCAACTGCGCACGGCTACAGCTGCCATCACGGGGCACGGCTCTTTTAATAAACACCTTTTTATTTTAGGAATCACCTGTCGGTCTGCAGAGCCTGCATGAGAGAGGAAGAAACAGCGGCACACGTGCTCCTACACTGCTCTGCAACCGCCACATACAGGGTTAAGTACTTAGGAAATACAGGTACGCTCCGGGAGATTGCCAGCAGCGTGAATAGCCTGCTGGCGTTCTACAATGAGTTGGGGTGGATCGAGTGAAATGCCTACCCTCACGCAAAAACCGCGCCTTGTCGTGGAGTTGCGGATACCAGCTCGCGAAACCATACCATACCATACCACACCAGACTCCCCGTACCACATGGCTGACGCAAAGGAGACACCGTGCGGTTTTAGTCGGTTCAAGTCCGACATACCCATCTTACCGTTAGCTCCGGTGGGGTGAAGTCCGTGGAGGTTTCCGCACGTTAAAAAAAAGAAAAGTGGCTTCACTACCTCCTCAAGAATGGTATCTTGATACACTTGTGCCGATGTTTTGATAGGTACCTTTTCACGAAAGTATGGCTGTCACTCCTTCATAGATCCCACCAAACCATCACTGAAGTCGGATAATGTTCACGTTGCACTCTGTCAACTAATTCGGAAGCTTCCTTAGAGCTGTGAGCATAAATACGGTCATTTTGTTTGTTAAAATGTTGCTCAATTGTAAAAAAATATCCGTAAACAATTTTTTTCTGTGACCTCCCTTTGCGTTCCGGCTCAGTAGTTTTTTCGATTTTACCACCCTATTTTTTTTTAAATTATCAGTTAAAAAAGACCAGTACGTCTCTTAGGCTGCAAGTCCCAAGTCTTTTTTTAAATACGCGACATGGTTCTAGGTGCTATCTTCATCTCCCGAGATAAAATCTTTTGCTTTCGGACAGGATTTCTTCGAATTCTTTCCCTAACTGCTTTGACCACCTTTTTCATACGAACACTGGAGGCCACATCGTACCTATTAATAGCCCGGTACACAAACATTTTACTAATACCAAGCGTATGGAGTTTTAAAAATTGCATTAGGCTCCATAACTAGGTACTTTGTGTATGTAATGCAATCACAGCGATTTGGTTCTCTTTATCACCCCACACCATTTTAATACCGCAAAATGTTGTACAATGTATTGGCGCCTAAATGAGAAAACACAATGACATACATATAACATAACTTCACGCCTGTATCCCCGAAGGGGTAGGCAGAGGTGTATTACACACCCACGATTCGCCAGTTATGTTAAGGTCCCAATGTAATAGGGGGCGAGCCTATTGCCATCTACCAGGCACATTAACACACAATGAACAATAATATAAACATGAGATGCCAAATTCAAATGTAATATTTTGTTAATTTTTAATTGTAACAGCATTTATGGCCAGACTAAGTATACACATTCGCTCTCCTGCTTGATATGAAGAAATGGAAGAAATGTTTCGAAAACATTTGCTGTCAAAAAAACAATTTACTCTGACGTTTGCTGTCAAAACACCAAATCTGTTTACCAAAATAATTCAAGTATCTTGACATCTTGACAATGTACTCTAGGTGCGCAGTTACGAGTTTGTAGTCTCTTTAGTGTTTAGCGCGCTAATCAACCAAAATTAAAAAAATGTTTAATTATATCTTTGTCCCACTCCATAATAAACCATCCGACCACACGACACTATTCTATTTTATTTCGGAGCCGACACTCTCAGTTACTGACAAATCAAATAACATCTAAATGTATTCCGCGACAATCCTTCTCCTAAATGAGTACCTAATTGTTTTCCATCGGCCGTGTGTAGCGAAAACCATAAAGAGCATAACGGTTTGTGTTAACTTAAACACACACAGGACCTTGAAAAGGAGGTTTTGCGATCTTGCAATTAATAATAACATGTGTAGGAGTCGAATTTTATTTATTGTTTTCAACTAACACTGATTAACATATTTTTATTTTTTAACATAGAGGCAAAATTATTTTTCCTTCTTTCCACTAGAGCAGCAACTGCTTTGTAGGGGACCGTCATTCAAATTACATACAAATAAACCGTCTTCAACCATCCATATTTTTAAATGTACGAGCAGTATGTACTCTTTCTTTGTAGACATAAATATAGGTATTTTATATCTTCTATTAAAAAGAGATAGATACAGCACTGGCACTTAAAAACGATAATTCTAAACGAGGTAACTCGCCTACCTCAAGCATGATTGCAACGCAAGCATGAATGCAATGTAAGCATGAGCGCAACGCAAGCATGAGTGCAGCGCTAGCATGACTGCAACCGGACATTTTTTTCGCGTCTACCCTCGGAACGATTAAGTGATAATATTTGTTTGCGATTAAAAAGTTCGTCTTAAAAAATAGAAATTCCACTAAATCGACATCTAATACGCGTGTTTTGTGTTTAATACCGTCTAATAAGTGATTTAATATCTACCTCATTTTAATGGAACATCATATCTTAACCGCATATTTGTCAACATTTAACACTCATCTCAGATACATTTTACGCTATAGCTATTATATCATATGTAATGAATGAGTGAGAAATGCTTTTTAAGGCCCTAATATAGAATATTCCGTATTATAATGAGTTTTAATTGTATTCTTCAAAATTAAGCTTGTGTTGGTTACACTAAGGTTTTCTTCAATTAATTCCTGAATAACAATTAAAAGCGCAGTACCCGGCCTTTGATTTGGCACGTCAGGAAGAAGAGGGAGATTCCAGCTAATAATATTGTTTCTCTATTGGAGTAACATGCTCTCATTTAAGTAATGTTAGTAATAATTTTCTTATATATATGTTAGTAAAGCTGTTTTAGAAAAAAAAATGTAAGACTTTTAACTATTGACTCTACACAGACGTGGAGAGCTTGCAGCAGTGACGGACATATTATTTGCAATTTAGTCTACTAGCAATACACGCTAGGATGCTGTTGGGGCTGACCCGCACACAACTCACTGCTTTTGTAAAGATCGGCTTGTTTCGGTTTTGTAGAGCTTTCTTTCTATCACACATCGCATGTCTACATCTACCGCTTGATATTTTTCATTGGAGTAGTTAAAACCGCATCTATAGGTCGTTATAAACGAACGGTTTTAATACTCTAACAAACCATCAAAGTGTCAGTCAGATATGCAAAACAGAGATGGGTATGGCAGTTTGAGTATCTCGGTCCTTTCTCAAAATTTACTTAACTAACAGTGAACTGTCAGCATGTTGTATAATATAAGAAGGGGTAGGTAGAGGTGTGTTGACAAGATGGCCACAATATAAGAGTTTTTTTTTTTTTTTTTTTCTCTCTCTTCTGGCGATTACGCAGTTTCCGCCAACGACTTAGCACATGGATTTGAATTCGAGTTTCGACTTGGGGGTAAGTATGCGACTGTGCTAGATTACTTGGTGTACCCACGGATTAAAACTTTGTGAATGTACAAGAGAAGGTGTATATAAAATACAATAAAGGCCGAAAGTGTTGTAGCACGCTGGAGTACCTGAGTCAAAGCAAAAATCACAGGTTAGTGGTTATAGCAGACAAACACAATTCTACAGGTTAATATTATTAGAGTTAATATAGTTACATATCAGATATATAAGGGGAGAATTAGTGTAGGTGAGAAGAGAGTTAAAATTTATGGGTCGGGGAATACGGTTGGTGGGTAGGATATCATATAGTGAACTTCTTCTTGGGCACTCAAAGAAGATGTGATCAGTAGTGTGTTCATCCAAGCCACACTCACAGAGAGAGCTGTCCCTGACCCTGATCTTAGCGAGAAATACATTGGAGCAGACATGTCCTAAACGCAGACGACAAATTACCGATGTCGCTCTTTTAGTAGCTTCGCGAAATTGGTAAAACCAGGGTTTAGTTGGTATGTCAGGCTGAATGGAGGCATAGTGTCTTCCCTTCACCTTGCTGGATTTCTCCCAAAGGGCGGTCCATCTTGAAATTAGACAGGGTCTGGCGAGTAACAGGAGGTCATGTGCATAGACTCTATATTGGTTGAGAGTACCATTGTGTGTTGCTTCCTTGGCAAGGGAATCCACAAAAGTGTTACCCGCTATGCCAGCATGACCCGGGATCCACACCAATGAAACCTCGAGTCCCTTAGTCTGACACCTGAACAAAGATTGTTTTATTAAAAGGATCAAAGGGAATTTTGTTTTACTGGTGAATTGATTAGCTAGGATGGCCATTAAGCAACTCCTGGAATCAGTAAAAATTACTGCCTTGCTTATATTATGCGATTCGATATATAGCAATGCTTCCAGTATAGCTATCGACTCACCAGTAAAAATGGAACTAATATTTGGGGATTTGTATGATAATATGACTTGGTATTTTGGGATCCAAACCGCGGATCCCACGCAGGTAGAATCTGATGATTTGGATGAATCTGTGTAAACAGCCAGCCAGTCCCGCCAATGTTGTCTGATTAGACAATTTAACTCCTTATTAGCATCCACAGAGTCTTTACTTATACCAGAATACAAGACGACATTAGGGCTGTAGATAATCGCGGCAAATGGAGATTCAAATAAGGGGCTAGTTTTACACCGAAAACAAGGGAAAGGGAGGCGAACATAATTTACGAAGCTGTTAAATAAACATGGATGACTTTTGTGTGTCCAATATCCACCAGAAGATATAAATTCTGATAGTTTATGAAGTTTGGGTATCAGAGGATGAAGGGATAGTTGGGAGGATTTATATAGATACCTATCAGAGAGGTACTGCCTTCTTAGTGATAGAGGGGGGTCTACACACTCCAATTGTAACGCGTTAATTGGCGAAGACCTCATAGCACCCACGATAAGACGCATGCTTTTGGCCTGGATCTTATCCAACAAGCTTAAGGCTGCCTTATTGCACGGCTCCAAGAGAAAGCACCCATAGTCTAAATGGCTACGGATAAGCGCATTGTACAATAATTTTTGGCAATAAGGGTGGGCACCCCACCAGACTCCAGACACAGCCCTTAAAATATTAATATTTTTCTCACATTTATGGCTGATGTAATTAATGTGCTCTACCCCAGATAGTTTTGAATCCAAAACCATTCCCAAAAACTTAACTGTGTCTCTTACAGGGAAATTTTGATCATCAAGAGAGATTATACAATCAGGGATGGATCTACGGCGGCTGAAAATTACCACAGAGCTTTTGGGGACTGAAAGTGATAAACCATGGTCAGTAAGCCAGATAGAGAGATAAGAGATTGCTGAGTTCAGTCTGGACACAGCATCCGTCATATGGTCCGCTGCCACATAGAGGGCAAGATCATCCGCATATTGAAGAATGTTGCAGAAGGAAGTAACTGAGAGATCTAAATCGGCGGTATAGATGCTATAGAGGAGGGGGCTTAAAACCGAGCCCTGCGGAAGGCCTCTCCAAATTATTCTGGGAGGAAGGATTGAATTTTGAACTCTAATACTAATGGTTCTCCCAGAGAGGGAATTGGAAATGAAATTTACTATCTTCTCTGGAACACTCAGATTAAGCAGTTTTTGCCTGAGCACAGGAAGTAGTACATTGTCATATGCAGATGCTATGTCCAAGAATACACCCACGCAATACTGATTTTTTGATAGAGCTATTCTAACGTCAGTGGTAAGTATACTGAGATTATCCATTGTCCCCAATCCCTTGCGGAACCCGAACTGAGTTTTTGAGAGCAAACCCTGGCTTTCCACTAGCCACTCTAAACGATTTTTTATTAAGTGCTCTAAGATTTTGGACATGGTACAAGAGAGTGCAATAGGGCGGTAGCTGGAAGGATCATCACTACATTTACCTGGTTTCAGGATTGGAATTATAATCTGAGCCTTCCACTCTTCTGGAGGGAAACCAGAGTAAAAAATGAAGTTGAGCAAATTTAAAAAAAAATTTTGGGTGGTTGGGCTGCTCTTGATAATAAGTGAGTAAGGGATGCCATCCACACCAGGTGAAGAATCCTTAAGGGACCCTAAGACATTCGAAAGCTCTTCGAAGGAAAAAGAGGAATCCAAAGGGTGTGACGTCTGAGAGCTAGAGGGAAAGAAGTTTGAGGACTCGGCAGCCGTAGGAGCTGTTGGGGGAGCAAGTTTTTGTTCAAATTTCTGTAGCCATCGAGAGGGGTCGTTTGAGGTAATGTTGTTGTTGGTTGTAGAATACCTGAACCTTCTAACATCTCTCCATACACACGATGCAGGGGTACGAGGGGCTAATGCTTCACAAAACTTGCGCCATCCAACCTTTTTCTTTTGCGACAAATGTCTAACTGTTTGAGCAGCTACTTTTTGGTAGTTTAGATAATTTGCAGTTGTCATGTTATGTTTATATGTTCTTTCAGCATCCCTTCTCATTCGACAGGCATCTGAGCAGGTCTGATCCCACCAAGGAGGAGAGGGGATGTTGTTCCTGGGAGCTCTTTTAACAGGAATTGCCTTATCGGCAGAGTTCAGAAGAGCCTGCTTAAAGAGGGCATAAACAGTATCAATGTTACCAGAGTTAGGGACAGGTAAGAAAGAAACCTCCTGGTCAAGAGCATTAGAGTACAGTTCCCAATTGGCTTTTGACAGATTAAATTTAAGGAGAGGGTTAAATGGTGGTGACTCCCTGTGGCTGGCTAGAGAGGAGACAGTAATGGGGTAGTGATCACTCTGATGTGAGTCGCTTGCAATCTGCCAAGTCAGGCATGAGGCAAGGGAAGCTGAACAGATGGTTAAATCCACAGCACTAGGGCCTCTTTGGGTTAAAGTGGATCTGCGTGTGGCCGAACCATCATTTAAGATGCAAAGATTGAATGAATCCAGGATATCAATGAATGAGGGCGCTAAATTGTCACAATCTAGTGATCCCCATGAAGAATGATGGATATTGAAGTCACCCAGAATAACAAGAGGAGAAGTTATAGAAGCTAAAATGTTGCTTAACTCAGCTAGTATAGAGGAATTGGGATAGGGGATATAAATGGAAAGAAAAGTAATGTTTGATACTGTAATAGCAACAATGTTCCAGCCATCACTGTGAGGAGGTAGAGACACAGAGTTAAAAATAATTGATCTGGAGACCAAAATGGCAACTCCAGCATATCTGTCACCCCTGTCATCCCGAAGACAGGCATACCCAGGCATCCTGAAATGGGTGCCAGGTTTAAGCCAAGTCTCCTGAATTGCAAGGATGAGAGGTTTGTGTTGATTAATTAAATAAATTAAGTGACTCTTTTTACTTCTAATGCTCCTACAATTCCATTGAAGGAGAGGTGGGAATGTTACTAGTGAAATTTAGCAGCTGAGTGAGTTTTGTTTTATATTTTTCAGGTAGCTCAGTATCATCAAAACGGGTGAGCATACTAATAAGGGTGGCGAGCAACAGATCCAAAAAGTTGTCATTGGAATCAGCATTAACTTGTGCACCAGGGAGAGCAGCACCATTTGGAAGAGAAGGCGGCGGAGATTGGGTAATAAGATAATGGGCCTGCCTGTCATAGCCAGGGCCAGAAGCAGTGGAGCTCTGCCTTCGGGGCATGAATGTAGTTTTCCTATATGATACCTGAGGTCCTTGAGCCCCCCGGATGGAAGGCGAGGGAGGATGATGAGAATCAGTGTGAGAATTTAGTGGTTGAGAAGATCTAGCTGTGTCGGCAAAAGACTTTCTCACTTGGGGGAATCTAGCCGATGCCTCCATGTAAGAAATGCTCTCTTGAGACATGGTAATCTTTATAGACTTCTGCCTGGAGTGCTCTGGGCAGGAAGGGTCTTTGGCTGTGTGGGGACCTAAACAAAACATACATGTGGGAGTTTTTGAGGCACATGAAATACCCTCATGAGCCTGGGAACAAATGAAACATCGTGGGGCAGATCGACATTGTGTGGAAGTGTGACCATAACGGCAACATTTCCAGCACTGTATGAGGGGAAGAACATAATTTTCTACAGGGAGGGAATTATAAAAACAGTAGACGTGTGGGGGCAATTTTTGTCCTGAGAAGGTGATCACGATGGTTTGAGTGGGAACATATGTAGCAGTGTTGTTTTCACCCGTGACTCTCCTATTGAGCCTTCTAGCTTTCATTATAGACCCGTATCCTGATGGAACCTCAATGGATAGGACCACTTCTTCTAATGTCCACTCCACTGGTATTTGTCGAACTATACCCATTCGTGAGGTAGCAAACGAGGGAATTGAGCAATTATATTTGGCCCTTGCCAAAGAAGGATGACTAATAAAGTTGTTGGCATCACTAGCATTTCTAAATTCAACTGAAAGTCTGTTACGACCAACCCGCTTAACACTGCCTTCAATAATGTTTGTAATTTTATTCATGAACAAGAAATGACCAAATTTAATGGATCGGAACACTGTTCCCGCAGAGGTATCGCCGACATCCCTAGTCACGTGGACCAAAAACGGGCCAGAGTCCGACTCTGAGTATTTTGAAACCTTGTCCTGAAAATCGGGATGAATATATGTAGTTTGAATGGATGGAGTCGCTTGGGAGGGGACAGTTATTGTTTTTTTAGCGGGGACAGCGTCTTCCTGTGAGGTATGGATAACACGCTTCTTTGCTGTGGCTGTACTGATTTTAGAAGTATCCTCTAGAACAATTCGTGAAGTACCGGGGAGTGGAGTGCCTGGCCGTTCACCGGGGACGCTTCCCCCGCCAGGGTCTGGTGGATGGTTATCCATGTTACTGTCTACGTGTTAAACAAGAAACTTACCCTGAATACGAACACAAAGCACACTTAGACAACACAGAAGCACTTAAATACTCCAGCAACTCAATATCTTCAAGTAAAAAGATTTTAGAAGGGACGAACACTTGTAGCAAGCACCTTTTTTTCCAAAGCCGATAAGGCACTTCCAACAATCAACCTGTATTATTTGTTCATAGATTATTATATATATGTAATATGTGTTGGACTGGAGTAATCTAACTATAGACGTCACTCGCAAAGAGACCAAAGAGAATATATCAATATAAGAGTTAATACACATGGCGCGCACAGCGTACATCAGTTGACATTAAGTTCATTTTGGGATTTGAATGATATAAGTATACTTTTAAATCAGATTAAATAAATGACAGATACTTCAGTATTTTTATTCTTATCTACATTTAAAAAAAACAAAATTTAGTTATGTACATAATACAATCAATTAAATTATTATTATTTTGTATCACATTGCATTGGTACCCTATATACTGATGTATAATGTTGAAGAGTTTGTTTGTTTGAACATCTCAGGAACTACATACTGGTATGAATTGAATTTTTATGTTGGATAGCCATTTGTCGAGGAGTGTTATATGGTATATACAGTGGAAACTCAATTAGCCGAAATAATTGTTGTTAGGCATTCGGATCATCGAATGTATGCAAAAAAAAAGCGGGTTTTATGCACACAGTATATAACTTTACGTGCAAGAGCAGTAAATATGAAATACTTACAGGTATAATTATTTTAAAAAGCGTCGGTAGCTTAGTGGTTAAGGAGTCGACCTTACGATCGAGAGGTCCCGGGTTCGAATACTGGCCATTGCACTACCGACATGAAGCCACTCCTAACACAAGCAATTTAGCTTAGCTGGAGGGTTTAGGGGGAATATTAGTAATTACAGTTACTAATATTTTTATTAAAAAAAATATATATATTATAACATAACATAAACTCACGCCTATATCCCCGAAGGGGTAGGCAGAGGTGCTAGCACCCACATTTCGCCAGTTTATATAAAGCAAATTATATTTATTATAGTGTTGCTACATTTTAATACATGGATACATGTAGCGAATTACATCTGCAATTTTGAAAGTTAATATGGCCAAATATTTACCTTATCCCTTAAATGCATGACTTTTGCTTCTTAAGCAAACTATTTTTTTTTGGACCCAGGGTTAGCTCTATAATATGGGAAAAATAATAAAAAAAAAATTAATTTTGGAAAATACTATAATTAAAAAAAAAGGGGTTGGTGGAAATTTACATCATTATGTCGTTAGTACTGGACTATCAGGAACAAATGAGCACTTAGTAAAATTATTTTACTCATTATGGTAATTATTAAAACAATTATTGTTTTTATTCAGACATAGGTTTACTTTGCATTTTGAACAGTTTATAGTTGAATATCCCTTACAGTTAGGGTATTTACACCGTAAGGATCCCCCAACCAGAGGCCAATGGCCTACTCCATCTCTTCTAACTTCCTTTGGTGGGGCAACTGTAACAATCTGGTTCATTCTCAGGTTTTTCAGTCAAATCCTGACCAGCATACACCTCGAACTTGTAGGCAAAACCTTGGAGACTGCATAAAACATATAGTTTGAAGCCCCATTTATGGGGCTTATTAGGTAAGTATTGCTTGAGAAAGTGTGCAACTTTGGTTGCACACATTTGCTCATCAATGGAAAGTCTCTGGTCCATAGCAACTGATGAAAATCTATTATTCAATTCATCAATAAGGGGACTTATTTTGAATAGACGATCATGACCTGGCTCACCTATTGCCTTGTGGTTATCATTGTTATTGAAATGCAATGATTTTTTTATCTGTTCAAACCTGTTATTGGTTATCACTGAATATATTGGTTCATAACCAAATTTTGGAGACCAATATGACCTTGTACTTGGAAAATGCTGGACAGACATATATATTAGTACTCCAAAAAACTTTCGCAAGTCTGTTAAATTGTATGCAGTAGAGTTCCTAGGATTTTTTTGGGTTGCATAGAGGTTCGTTTGTTCCACAATAGTTTGCATAAAATCTTCACTAAAAAAGTAGTTGAAACAAGCATATGGAGTATCTAATTCTGATAATTCAGGTCCTAACTCAGAATTGCCTTGAAATTTGATTTTAGACTCATCAAATTCCATGTTTTTTTTTCCAGATCAATTTTCTTTTATCCAGTAACCCTGTAAATGTATGTCCAGTAGGAATCCTGATGTTTTCATCCTGGTTGTCTATTACCTCATTTTCAACCAAGGGAGGGTTGCTTTCAGGATCATTTGGGTTTTGTCTCCTCTTCATCACTTTCTAACATATCCAGGACCTGCTCCCTATTGTAATATTCAGGAACTTGTTCCTCCTCTTGGTCGGACGTTTCCAGGTCATCTTCAGACAGCCATCCACCCTCTAACGATGCTAAATATCTTTCTATATCTCTGTCATCCATTTCGTGAAATATCAACACCTAGAACAGAAAAAATACCACATCTTATAAAATAATACTAAGTAGTCACTATAGTAGCTTTTCATACAACCTGAATTACCATAATGACATGATGATGTAAATTTACATCAACACATTTTTTAGGTTTATTTGAGCATTTTTTCTTTCAAAGAACCAAAATAAAGGTATAAATCGCTAAACTTACCTCAAATCTATCATTCAGAAATATAATTAAACTTATACAGCGAGTATTTATATAAATTTTTCACATTTACACTTACGGAAATCACCATACCGGCTATTGACATTTTCGAATATCATTTGACAGCTGACACTGACCGACGAACTTTTTTTTTTCGTTCAGAAACATTGCTTATGTTCAATATTAGTTGCTATATACAAAAAAAGTGGTCACCGAGCTCTGTGGAAACAAAAAATAGCAAATATCTGGGTTGATGAAAATATCCATCACGATGCATTTAAGGGTTAAATCAGTTATCTTGGGTCTATTTAAGACCAGTGTTTTTGCAATGTCACCATATTTTTAACCTTTGGATAAGGTTTGGTTAAGGTTAAAAATATGGTGACATTGCAATTACAACATTCAAAATTACGTAACTAAACACAAGTACTGGGTGTATGGGGCCCCAGTGAAATCTTGGGGGCCAAAGCCCACCTCACCTGCTACCTGGTGCACCTACTGGATAATGGAAGAGGCTCTAGCGCATGCTTTTCTAGCAGGTTTGGACGGTGAGACAGCAGTCGTATAGAGACAAATCAGAAGCAAAAGTTTTAAAGCATTTATTCTATATATACCATTAAAACAGAGTTTACAGAACATCAAAATGGTCACGGTTAAGGCCGTGGGGTGCTGTTAGTTTTCAATATAACTCAGACTAGCAGATGGAGATTTCATACATTTCTAAACATGATTTTAAATTTAAATTATTACAGTGATACAATACTTATAGACAACTACATAATATAGTGATACACTAACTTCACTTTTTCACTTCACCATTTAAAGGTCCATTTTATACAATATAATTTCTGGTATTGAAAACTCAGCTTATGAAACAAATTTATTGGAGAGAACATGACTGAACTTGTTTCAGAAGCGAGTTTTCGGGAGTATATCATTCTCTCATTGTATGCATGTATTGAAACAGGAATTTGGTAAGTTCCACATCTTTAAGATTCATCCAAGCATCAGTCTTCATGACTTCTGGATTTTTAATTATAAAATCGAAAACCTTGTTCTGTAGTTCCTCTAGGTTATACTTTTTTGCTATAACAGCAACTTCAACAGCATTGTTAATAGTAATCTGATCACCGATTGTATGCTGTGCCAACATGAACATCTGGGTAAGCTGAAATTTGTCAGCTATTTCCAACAGTTTCAAACAGTCCTGCTTCAATACATTCACAATTGTCCCAGTGTATATAAACTCTAACAGTAATTCCATATCATTGTCACTGATATCAACAAACAGTGACGTCAGCTTAACATTTTTGATCATGTTACGGAGGACGGGGCTGTGCGCTGCTAACATTATTTTTTGTGTTGGAAACTGCTTATGAGTAGACGATTCCAGAACAAAGTCTGTCTTTTCTTGCTTTGTTAGAAGTCCACTCAAATCGTGTTGCAGTTTTATGGATTTTATAACATTTTCGTTTATAACAAATTTTGAATTCATTTCAATTTTGATTGGTATTATCAGCGTACTGGTCTGATTAAAGAGAGCTAGTTCTCTAGTGAAACAGTAAGTTTTTATATAATGATTATGATTTGGCTTTGTAGATCGGAATGAGTAGCCTGTTGACAAGGTATGTGGGAGTACTAAATGAGGCCCATCATCATCGTGGATTTGTTTTTGTGTGAGTTCATTTGAATCTGACACCCGTACAGAGAAGCTTCCAGGTTTTCTTTGGTTGACAAATAGATTGAGTAAGTGATTATTCCCATGGCATTTAGAAGTTGTGAAGTAGAACCATAGTTCTGGATCTTCTCCCGAATAAGTGCCTCCGATATCACCTTCACTACAAGAGTTTAATTTCTGGACCACATCATAAATGCAGAGCTTAGATGCTTCTATGGTTTGACAATGAAACAGAGTTGATACATATCCATCAGGTTCCTGTGAAAAAATATCATTTCTATTTAATTCTGGTTGTACCAAATAATCAGACATCAAGTTTTGAACCTATCATCATAATGTTTCAAATAAGCCTGTGATGATGATGATGATGAAATATAATTTGTTTATTTCTTATGATAAAAATAGTGGGAGTGAGTGACAAATTTTCATTGTTTATAGATCATGAGTCATGTGTTGTTTTTCATGTTCTTGATTCGAGTTTCCCCAAACTGGAAATTGGTCATCCTTTGTACACTATTTCTAGTCCTTTTCTTTCACTACAATTTGTTCTAACATCATGTGTTGATATCATCGAGCTATAAAATTATTTTCGGTTCATGGTTGCTATACAGATCATACGAAAGTAAGGTGCTGCAACCCATATTATACTCAGTAACAAAATAATTAAAATGGACTGTTATGTAGCAATCTAAGTAAGCATTTAATTACACATTAAATACAGGTAAAAAATTATATGAACACATGTGGCAAATACAAAACTCCGATTGTATCGTGTGCAATTTTGTATGCGAATGAGAGTACTGTTTGGGTGATGGACAGAGATGATAATAATTATGGCAAATACAAGCTTCTTTCCTTTCTATATAAGGCTGTGGTTGATTGGCTGTGGCCAACTAAATAATATACAGATAGTCGGAATGCACATATTCTCTCCCTGCTATACAATTTATTGTTCAGCCCTACAACACCTTCTTATTTAAAAGAATGCTTTCAGTTCCTTTCTGATATGCGTGTTTACGATCGAACCTAATTACAAAAATGCTAATGCATTCCAAGGCTTTTTTGATAATTCTTTTACTGTTACAGCAGTTTGCCTGTGTAATAAATTACCGGTTGAAATAAAACGATAAGTTAATGAAATTTAAAACAATGGCAAGGAGCATTATTTGTCCAGTGTATCACATGTAACATAGACAATATCTTATGTAAATAAGCGATAAGGCCGCCCATTGTACTTTTCTTTTCTTTTTAATTTCTGTTGAAATTCAATTCAATTGGCGTACAATAAAGTATAAAATAAATGAATAAATACAGCAAAGTAAATTTAAATTGCAAAGAGGGAATATTCCATTCAAATCCAACAGTCCATTTCTAGTGGGAATCATTATCTCTGACCAAGTGAGCTACCTGGAGACATTGTGGAAACTGGAAATCACCAATATAGCAAAGTATTAGTATAGTGGTACTTGTCAATCAAGTCTAAATGAATAACAGAATGAAATTATCGCAAGTTTATATTGGAAACTTGGTGCCCTGTAGCTCAGGTTTTTTATTACCATTCAAAGGCACCAGTGATCCACAGGCGACTTCTATAATAACTATTGTATGTAAGCGCTCCATGTAACAAGGGCGGCTATCGCCCCTGTATAAATGTTACCTTCGGTTTTGGTTCTTGAGTTGGCGGTGTTGAGGGTTGGGATGGTGCCCGATTTCCGTCTCCATGACCTCTGTTCAGGATCAAATCAAGAGGATGAGATATCATCGACATGATTCTGGAAAAACATAAAATCAAGTTCTAAAAGAAATTGGGAATAGCATCACCTATTATATCAAATAACACTGATACGTCACTCATTATCATAAATCATTACCGATGAATTCTATTATAATGCCGGGAACGGTTCATGAAAATGAGCAAATTTACTTAAGTATATTATTACGGTATTACCACATATTACTCACTCAGGGTTTTGATAACAATAAACAATTTAGTTTGCTGACATAAACACATGAATTTCCTCATAAATACTTGTATGTATACTGATTATTATTATTAAAACGATTTTAAATACCTATGTACGATGAAAACCAATCAATTCTTCCTGAATTGCAGAATTTGAAGAATGTGTCATCTGGTCTCATCTATGTTTTTTTTAAATTTATAATAGGGCTTTGGCGCAAGGCCTTCAGCCTAATCCTAAACATGGAAACACAGTTTTGCCCTAGTAAAGTAGTGGGAGCTTTACTAAAGGCTTCTTTGGAGTTTTGGAAACAACATCTATCATTTATGATTTGAAGACCACAGACTACAGACAGATAAACCGCAGATAAACAGTGTTTATGTAGGTGCTTACAGAATTGACTAGTCTTCCAGATCAATAAATTCAAACTACAACTGGCTATAATGGGGCTTACAAACGATACAATTTAATTGCCCTATCAGATTAGCCAATTTCTGTCGACACGTACATTGTAGATCCAATCTTCTGTACACATGACACGATTTGATTGTCAATCTAGTCAGATTAGGCTCTTATTGGGATAAAATTGTATCGTGTGGAAGCACCTTAAGAAATTACAGTATTCTAAACAGAAATATAGTTTAAGGCTGGACTCACACATCCGTAATGGCTGTCGAACTCCAGCACCTGAATTGCATATTCGAGCTCATGCAAATGTCTTTATGGAGGAGGAATCCACACTAATGGCACTCCTTTTCACCTTAGCAACATTATAAAAATTCATAATCTGAATTTACAAATGTATAAGCTGCTCTATGCATCCGCTCTCGGCATCCGCTTTGATGTAAGCCCTCTTACAGACCTTTGTGGCTTTGTTGTACGCTGCCTTATAGCAGCCCACTTTGGGATCGCGCGTGGCGCGTACCCTTGCCCAAGCGCGGTACGCCAACTGCTTTTGATGAACAGCCTCTGCACACTCGCGTCCAAACCAGTGGGGCTACCGCGCAAGTGTTGTCGAAATCAAAAACAGCCGTCAAAATGAAGTTGACGGCCATTTTGTACCGCCCAATTTTCCATCCTGACGCGTTGCTTTGATAATCGATGCTGACAGCGTAAGAACGAATGAAACGCTGTTTTTGACAGTTTAAATACATTAAATAGCTACCGCCTAAAAAAATTCAAAGCGACAGCCATTGCGACGTGCCGCTTTCGAAGTGTCATTTCATTGCGGCACCTATTGAGTTGTCGTTTTGAATATTTTCTTTGAAAATAATTTTGGTCTTTTCAATTTTAGTTTGCGTTTTTAATTATTCTGCTTTCTAGCGACTAATTAAAACACTCTTTAATCTTCATCTTACCTACTTAACCGTTTTTGCTGTGTTGTTTGTTGTTTTCTTTGTGTTTCAGAAGGAAGGCGCTGATACCATGGCGTGGGTGGCACTCATGCTGGCTGCGGAGGAACAGCGGCTGAAGAAGATTAACATCACACGCAGAAGGATGGAACGCGCACTGGCCCAGCCATTGTTGCTTCCCGACGCCGATTTCATCGGACGGTTTCGCTTATCAAAAGCGAATTTTGTGCAGCTATGCGAAGATGTTATACCGCTCTTGCCCACAAATCACAGGACCAGCGGGATTAAACCCGAAGTTAAGGTACGTGGACAATGGTCGCAAATTGTGATATATTCAATGTTTCTTCCTGGCAAATGGGGCCAATGATTGACCTCATACATATAAGTAATTTATGTTTACAGATACTGGCTGCATTGCATTTCTATGCCACTGGTAGTTACCAAAGTAGTGTGGGGGAGAATGACATTCTTCACCTGAGCCAGCAATCAACATCCGATTGCTTGCGAGATGTAACAGACGCTCTCAACACTCCTGCCATTTTGAGTAAATATATAAAATTTCCAAGATCCCAGACGGAACGAGTCTCTGTAGCAATGAGGTAACTAATTTTGATTCTATTGCATCAATGGGTAGGTATTTATTCAATAAATAGATATTGAAGTGCCTAATATTAAGCTACTTTCAGATTTAATGAGAAATTTGCATTCCCCGGTGTCATCGGCTTTATGATGGGACTCATGTGGCTATAATAAAACCAAGTGATCATGAAGAGACATTCTACAACAGAAAGGGTTACTTTTCTCTTAATGTTCTTGTGGTGAGATATACCTTTTTTATTTTGCATTATTGTCCAATGTGGGAGAGACTTATGTCCAGCAGTGGACTCAATCTATTCTTTGTTTACAATATTGCTGTTGATAGTCTTAGAGTGTTTCAATTGTTCCTTTGTCTCTTTTTAATCATGTTAATTTACAACCTACTTTTATGACAGTGTCACTGATAGAAAATGCACAGCTTAAAACACTGTATCTAGAAACATGTGAAATAAATATTCCTTAGGTAACCTACACTTGGTGCACTAACAAAGGATTTTGATTTATTCCCACATTGGAAGTAAGAAAAAGTGTTAAAATATTTTCAGATTTGTGATGCGGATCTCAAGATCTTGTATGTTGATGCCTCTTTTGGAGGTGCAAGCCATGACTCGCATGTGTGGAACATGTGCCCGGTGAAGACAGTAATGCAAGAACTGCATGATGAAGGGCAAAATTTCTGGCTTTTAGGTAAGCTGAATAAAATTATGGCTAAATTTATAAACCTCATGTTAGTTTGATCGAAGAGTTATTTATTTAAATTTACTTGCATAAGATTTGTAATTTGCAACTCTACTGGAAGATGAAATAGATTCTTAGTCATTCCATAACTATATGTATAATAAAGATAATGACAACAATTCAATTAAATTCCAGGTGACTCGGGCTATGCCCAGCGACCCTGGATGATGACTCCTATTCTCAATAGTGAGTTGAATTCGCCGGAAGCACATTATACATCGGTCCACGTGCGCACACGGAATGTCGTCGAGCGCACTTTCGGTGTGCTCAAGTCCCGGTTCCGCTGCCTCTTGGCGCACAGAACCCTACACTACAAGCCACGAAAGGCAGCACAGATTGTGAATGCATGTGTTGTGCTTCACAATTTTATAAATGACCCAAACTTTGAGGTTGACAGTGAGGCAATGGGTCGTGATTATGAACACCAGCCTCCACGTGCGTCAGTTCACCCTCATGGAGGCGAAGGCTTGATGGACAGGCAACACATAGTGGAAAGGTTGTGGCGAAACCGAAACTAATTTATAGCGACATGACTTTGAATGGTGAGTATCAGGCATATATATATATATTAAATGACGTTGTGTCGTTGTTCTGTTTTACAAGGTCTCTCGCTTAGGGTTTACGAACTGATGGCGTAGGTTCTTTGACATTCAAAAGTGCTTGTAACAGCCTACCTACTAGCTTCCGCCCGTGACTTCGTCCGCGTGTATATAGAAAAAATCCATAGGGAACCTTTGCCCGGGATAAAAAGTGTTTTAATCCAGGGTTACTTATAAACTTTCCAAACTTGCCAAATTTCATCTAAATCCGTTCAGTAGTTTTTGCGTGATTGAGTAACAAACAAACTGACTTTCGAATTTGTAATTAAGTAAGGATAGTAGGATTCATTCATAGCTCCATAATAGTAGTTATAGCAAGAATTTAATAGAAAATTATATTTATTTACAGCATGATGACTCTCAAGAATGAAAACACCAATAGAATTAAGTTGAAATACTTAAGTTTAATTTTTTTATTTAAGTGGATTAGTATGGTCCTTGAAATGTAAATAATTATACTGAAATACTTATTAACTTTGTTTTTTAGGTGGACTAGTATAGTCCTTGAAATGTTATTTAAGTGGACTAGTATATAGTCCTTGAAATGTTATTTAAGTGGACTAGTATGGTCCTTGAAATGTAAATAATTATACTGAAATATTTAGGTACAATTATATGTACTAGCCTAGTCCTTGAAATGTTATTTAAGTGGCTAGTCCTATGGTTCTTGAAATGTAAATAATTATCCTGAAATACTTGTCATTTAAGTAGGTAGACTGTTATGGTCCTTGAAATGTTATATTATCCTGAAATACTTAAGTTTTATTATGTTATTTAAGTGGACTCGTATGGCCCTTGAACTGTAAATAATTATTATAGATGAAAGATATCCGGTAAATTGTAAAATTATGTAGGTAATACTTGTTTACTTATTTTAAAGCAATTGTTGTAATTAGTAACGATATGTTTATTATGTAAATGTCGTTACCTATGAAACGCTGGCAAGTTTATTGCGCCTGTTCTTCTTGTCAGTTAAAAAAGTCTTGAATGGGCGGTAGGAAAATGTTGACGATTATTCATTACGTCTAAGTGAATAAATAGATTTTTATTTTATTTATTTTTTTATTTTATAAATCGTTTGAGTAGTAAATAGTACTAATAATTACATTAGTGAGACGCTACAAGTAGTCAGTTTACCACCATAATAGACTGTAGCAGTTGACAATGGTTTTATAATAGTAGATTGTTGCATCGAGCGCAAAGAGAGGAAATACAATTCGCGTGCCACCAATATAACACTCTTGCATTAATAACTCACTTTAGCAAGGTGCGTAATCTACTTCCTCTGAAATGTTGTTTCCTCGCATTTCGTAAGAAAATTTTTATACTAGCCTTTTACTGCATGGAAGCTACTTGCATTGCCTCGAATGATTAAAGCCTTCCGCCTGCGGCACGGGCTTAAAACCATCCTCGACAATGCAAATTGCTAGCTTTCCGTTCTCGGCTGTAATGTACTAATTCTATCAACTACCGATCTACCTACCGTGATAAAATATTATATACTCAAAATAAAAACTCAAGTTGTTTAATTCATCTTCTCAAACATTTAATTTAAAACGTTTCGTATTTTATATTAAACTTAATTGGAGACCGTAAACCTGTGGTAAATTAATATCTAAATAAAAATAGTGCATTAATGAAAATCTGTGCAACAATGAGATTTCATTTAATTAACATTAAATTTCTTTTGTTTTGGTTTGATTCCAATGTGATAGTAAAAAACCACCCGGAGGCGCAGGTTCGAATCCCGCCTAAAAGCTACTTATAGGGCTCGTGGTTTTTTACTATCACATTTTTCCTATAGATTGTTAATGCATAATAGTACATTATTGCAAATGCCTTGAAATAGGCAATTGCAGGTCGAGTATGAGTCTGCTCGGCTTTCACTAATACGAGACAGGCAATTGCCATTTCCGCCGAGGCATATATAGCCGGATATAATGAAAACTTATGTCTAATACATACATAACAATAGTTTTATTAAATACAGGCATTTCAGTCTTAAAGAAGAACATACAAAGTGGAACATACAAGTTTACAAAAATAAAATGCAACAGGCGGCCTAATTGAAGCGTCGGTAGCTTAGTGGTTAAGGAGTCGACCTTACGATCGAGAGGTCCCGGGTTCGAATCCTGGCCATTACACTACCGACGTGAACCCACTCCTAACACAAGCAATTTAGCTTAGCTGGAGGGGTTAGGGGGAATATTAGTAATTTCGGTTACTAATATTCTTTAAAAAAAAAAAAATTGCTTTTATTTTTAATCGACGTCAAAAAATGGAGGAGGCTTTCAGTTTGTCGGAATCTTTGTAATTTTATGTATGTTACCATATCATTATGTTATTCAATTACTGATGATGATGACAGATGCTCTTGTGCGATACGTTTACTTTAATATGGTTGCTAGGCGATTTAGTGTCTGTCCACTACACCGTACCATGCCATGACCGTGCTAGGCAAAAAATATTCTTTGTATTGAAAAGTATGACACTATTTCCACTTAACCGTTCAGTAAAAAAAAGTCAATCATTTTTGAATTTCTATCTGTGGCGAAAAAGCCCTAAGATGACTAATGACGTCACACGCAAGTTTAGGTTTAGACGGACAGGTACTGAAAAAAGTACAGTGTAAACGACTTATGTCAGCTTGCTGGTCACTGGCGGCGAGATTTAGACGGCTGAATAGTCATTGTCTAAATGGTCCAAGGTGTGCTGTGCGGTAGACACTGACGCCGTAATTTAGGCGTCTTAAAATAGTCTCCGCCTAAACGAAATCATGGTACGGTGTAGTGGAAAATGAGAATGTCCAATACGCTTCTCGAGGTGAAGGAGGATATCACGACCATTATAACAGCTCATCCATAATGGTCTTGATATCGTCCTTCACCTCTTGAAGCGTATTGGACATTCTTTCTATTAATAAATTTGTCCGCCGCATCTCGGCCAGCATGCCCGAGATGCCCGCCTCCTGCAGCTCGAGCCGGCGCTGGTCCATGGCGAGGCGACTCTGCTCTGCCTCCCATGCCCAGCGCGGCTGAGGAATTTCCGTGGGGTCTGGAAAAATAAAAACAGGGTAGTGAAAACAACCGTCCCAAACAGACGACATGGTATTAAATTAATGTTTAATAAAAATTAATTAAATAGTGGGTTATTATATGTATTTTACAAAAGCATTGAAAAATAATCGCTACGGGCGGGACTTAAACCCGCGACCTCGACTACGAGCTAGTTGTATGACATACTATACTACACTATGTAGTGTCGTAGTCGCAGCGTGTGTGGTGGTGCTGACGAGTAGGTTAATGCCGACTAATGACTCGGATGAAATGTCGAACATCTCTGTAGTTTAGAGAATGATACTAATGATTAGTGGATAGATAGATAAGAAGTTTATTCGACTAATACACACACATGATAAAAATAAGAAAGTAAAAAAAAAACCAAACAAACAATTAACTACAAATATACTTATTATAGGTTATGTAAGTGTGTGCAGCAGCAAGAAGGGTCAAGGCTATTAATTTGCCAGTCGGCAAAGCTTCATCGCTCGTATGTATTTTATATGAAGCATCGCACACTATGCCGGGGCTCAGCGGGCCGCATAATCCTCCGCGGATTTTGATTGCGTGCGATGCGGCCGACACAATGTGCAAGCGGATTTTTCTCTTAGGACAAATTGGATGTTTCACGTACACCCGCTGTGCCCCGGCATCATGTGCGCGAACCATTCCACCACTTGTCATGAGTTCCTAATAAAGATATTAGTTTCAACTTACTGGCTGCCGCCGAGGCTATACGTCTCCGCTTCGAAGCGGCTGGCGAGTCGCCCGCAGATGGAGTTCCTACAACATACATTTTTCATAACATAGATTTAATCCGGTTAAGTGCATGTCGGGCCACGCAGTGTAGGGCTTCATAGTTTTGTTTTTTTTACACAACTACCTAACAACTTCATGCAAGTATTTTTCAATGGAATTTATACGAAACATTCCTTTTTATTTCTGTTGATTGACTATTACCCGTCAATTTGACTTCACCTCGCCTGATGGTAAGCTGAAGGTAAAGTCTCAGGAAAGAGGGTCACCGTTACATACACGTACCATGTTAACAATGGTGGCACTCAGCTTGACGGCCTCATCAGAAGAGGATTGTGGTCGCAGCACCGTGTGACACCCGCTGGTCCCACTAGTGCTGCGACCACAATTCCCCTGCCCGGCTATGCACTTGCTGACCCCTTTTTTTTTTTTTTTTTTTTTTTTTTTTTTATCGTGCGGAAATCCCTTCGGATACCCCCCCGCCGGACAGCGGGGGCGGTTATGTCGGGCTTGCACCGACTAAAACCGCACGCCGTCTCGGGTCTTCAGACGCCGGGGTGTAAGGTTACCCATAGAGCATATCCCTCGCACCCCGGCTGACCCTGGGCCATCTCACCACTAACAGCATCGCTCATCCTGTCTCCTCTGAAAGCAGAGGAGTACGGAGAGCGATGTGTTCCCGCCACGTTGGGTATTGGCCGACGATCAATGCCAACCCTATGAAGGGGTGAAGGGGAAGCCATTGACCGCCGCCCAGGGTGTACCGGCCGCTCCGATTCCGTTCCCCCCGGACTGCAGCGGGATCGGAACTTGCTGACCCCTGAACGCAATCAAACCAAAATTAGATTACTATGGAGGGTTTTTCGCAATCATGCACGGTCGTCCGAAAATCCCTTCGGATACCCCCCCGCCGGTCAGCGGGGGCGGTTATGTCGGGCTTGAACCGACTAAAACCGCACGCCGTCTCGGGTCTACAGACGCCGGGGTGTAAGGTTGCCGTTGGCTTGATGCGAGTGCGCAGCAGATGGAGGACCTAAAACATAAACACAAATATTTACTAGATAAAATCCGGCTACGTGCCTGTCGGGCCACGGACAGTGTAGACGTAGTAATATTATAGTATTCTTTGGTGTAGGGCTCCGTAGTTTTGATGTTTTACACAACTACCTAACGTCAAGTTCAATGGAATTTATACGAAACATGCCTTTTTACTTCTCGAAGTACATAGCCACCGCGCATTTTTTAACATATCCAAAAACATCCATTTAGCCAGCTAAATGGATGTTTTTGGATATGTTGTTGGTGTCAATTGTCCCCGCCCCTGCCAGCAGGGGCGGGGACAATTGACTCTTAACTAACAAAAATTAGCACTTTAAGCTTAATACTCACCCACTATTTTTGAATAAACCTATTCAACGACACTCTAAACTAAACCAAGGGATAGACGAGAAAAAGACTTGCCTTCTACTGGAGGAGCACGGCTTGTGCTAGGCTGGGAGGCTGGGGATGGCGGCCTTGGGGCTGGCGGCATCAGTGGCGCGGAAGGGGGCACCTCTATTTCCATGCCAAGCGAGGGTGGACTTGCCAGTGCAGGGAGTTCGAATTCCACTTCCTATAAACGAACAGAATAATGAATAGCGGCAGATTGAGTAATAGTTGAAGGTGTCGCAATACAAGTATATAATATTTTTTTAAAGTAACATGTAAGTAAGTAAGTACCAATATAAAAAGTAGCCCAGTGTTAGGTGGAATAGGAGGGCAGAACCCACACGTCGGCAGTCGCCCCCATATTTTTGCAATGTTATTATTTTCATACAAACCAAAATGCTTGAATGTAAATTATCTAATAATTGAATATAATGAAGTTACAAATATTTCCCTTGTAAGGTGTTTTTAATAGAAGCTATAGAAGCATTTTGCAAAGTTAAGGGGGATGGTGTAGAGAGCGGTCCCCATACAAACGGCGATAACGTTTCCCACCCTCTACACTTTAACATACAGGAATGAATTTTCGGTATGTTGGTATGTTGTTGAAATGCATAAGAACTAGGGCTGTACGTTTTGATTTTTTAAATATTTATCATAGAAATATTTTCACTTTAGTGGTTTCATACAAAACAAAAAAGTGCAAATAGTTCTTATGCATTTCAACAATATAACTTACCAATGAATTTTCGGTAAGGTTTAGAGGGTAGGAAAAGTTATCGCCGTTTGTATGGAGACCGCTGTCTACACACTCCTCTTAATGCAAATCCTAAGGAACACGGTGTATAAGAAATATCTGCTGAAATTTACACCTAAGTGCCATAATGTGTGTGTGTGAATGAAGTCATGCTGTTGAAAAGGGATTGATTATTGTTAGCAAAAAAATACTTAAGTGCATTATTTGAGCATGTGAGTTAAAATATGAAGTCACTACCATAACATAACACCAATATAGTGTAAAGCCTCATTTTCACGGTGAACAATTTTTTTGTTAATAAAAAGCATTGTGTGTAAAGCAAAGTGTTGGTTAAGACATTAGACTGTTCACAAACTTTTTTTAAACAATTCAGACTGGTTATTGTTCTTCATCATTACTTTATGAATGTTTACCATGAATACAACGCTTAAAAAATAAGCAAAGGAAAAAAAACATACATTGAATGGAATTCGCACTTCCTCATCTCCCAACACTGCCAGTCTACCGAAGATGGCGGAAATCCTCTCTTCCATGGGAGTTAACTCCACAGTGGAAGGAGGACCTCCGCCTGTCCCTCGCTTGTGCACTTCTAGGTCCCCTACCTTCTTCTTGACGCGATATTTAACATCGCGCCAATACTAAACATGCAATTAAGCAACAAGAAATGATTAGTGCAAACATAACTATTAAATGCATGAAACCTTCGATCAACAATAGTACTAGATGAAGGCTCACAAATGAAATCAAAACTTTCTATGGCACCTTTAAACGGAGAAAAAAGGTTAACAATGTTACTATCTAACTTAAGTCATAAATGACAGGAACTACTTATTAATATGCGCGCAGTGCGCGGATATCGCTCGGTCATGTTTGTCACCCAATTATGTATCTAGACCTAGGTATTATTATTGATCGAAGATGAAAGCAGAATGATTAAGTATTAGAAGAAAGAAACACACAAGACAAAACTTATTAATGGAAGCACACAAGACCAAAATAACCGAAATGCATAGTGGAAATAAACAAAACCAAAATAGCTCTGACCCAAGCTATGGTATTGCGTAAAGTCAATCGTATTCTTTTGATAGTAAATATTGTATCATATTTAATGTCATTCCATACCAATTGCAGCCGATTGAATACAATATGAACTGTCAAATGAATACGATTACCTTACGCAATAGCACCCAAGATTACAACTCTTAAATCATCACACACTTACGTCACGCCACTGACTGCCGCTCTTTTCGGCCCCCATCAACGCATTGAGCGTGGCCACCAACACCTCCCACTGCTGCCTAACAGCGGCCTTGGCCTGAGGCGTGTCTATCGACTGGCCCCTAGCCAAGTCCTGGTGCTCCTCCATGTAGCTCACCTCCTGAAGCGAAAAATTAGCTTAGCGCAGATGGAGCTCCTGCTCCATCTGCGCTAAGCTAATTTTTCGCTTTGCTGGCATCTACAAAAGACATTAATTTTTCTTCAGAAAAACAAACAATGTAAGTATCCTTACCTCTTATTATAGCTTTACAATTATACAACTGTATTTGTTGACTGACAACAAATAGTAGTTTATATTTTCTACAACTAATGCTTCAATAGTTATTCAAGTATTGTTATAAATAAATTTTAAATTTCCTTTTTTATTACTCAAGTCATTGATAACAGAACTTGTCAAATAAGTTTCAAGAAGCTCGGTAAAAGTATTATGGAAGTTAGTAAATTGTAAGCAAACATGCAGCATTTGTATGTTTTTCCCGGGAGTTTGTTAATTTAAATGCAGTAATAATAATGTACAAGGATAAAATGCAGTACTAATACCTATATTACTAATTTAAATTGAATGAATATGTCTATTTGCATTGGTCTGGGCGTTTCTATGTATAATATGTATGTATTTACAAAAAAAAAAGTATATAAGTATGTTTATCCGCATTCTGGAACCCATAACACAAGCTAGTTTAACTATGCTTACTTTGGGTCTAGAAAGCGCTGTGTAGAATGTCGTAGAATATATAATCGTAGAATATTAGAATAATGATTTTGAGTGATTTGTTGAGTACAATTTTTTATATAGATGCCTGTGTTTTTAACATTGAATTGTTTAATGAGAGCTTTACTTAAATAAAGTACAGTACTGCAAAATTAATACTGTTAAAATTAATAGTAAATTGACTTATTATGTACATACTGAGTAAAAAATAAAACATTTAAGATTTCAGCAATTGTAGAGAATGTAAAAAAACCTTTAACCGCGTTTTTCTCGAAACCGCCATTTTGCAAATACTGCACTTACAATTACGAGGGCAGAATACATGTGCCACTTGCTTCTTACATAAGTTTTAAACGAAATTTCCACGTGCTAAAGTTTGATTTATCATTTAAGCACGGCAACAATGAGACCGCAGTCCCCACAGTGGAAATAGAACGCCCTTGCGACATTTTCTTTAATTTATGGCGTCACACAATTTTAATCCAAGTGGCTCGCAACCCAAATGTGCATTATTACCATATTTGTTGATAACCACGCTCTGCTACCGTATAAAACGGGTTATTTTGGTAATATTCTTATAGCAAAACAATGTTTACTTACTTTCTCAAGAATCACCAACACAATTAGAAAATACAAATTACAAGTGTCTTCTTCTTTTAGTTAATGGCTTCTGCAGAATCACCGCACTTTCGCCAATGTCAAGTAAAATATAGTAAATGTTTATAAAATTATATTAATCTAAGTATTTCAAATTACGTCGTACGGTTTCAATTACGGCGCAATGCGCAATCGACTAGCAACACTGACAAATTGACAATCATAGAGTAACATATTTGTTGAAATTTTACGTTCCGTTACCGACACACGCATTTAATAAAAATTAAATAAAATACTTGAAATACCACGATATTAAGTGACTTCTTCGTGAAATCAACTAAACTAAGGAAAAATTGTCCTTCGGGGACCTTTTAACAAACAAAATTGTAAAAATATTTCAACAACGTTTTTGTGTGTGTTTGTGTTTTTGTGCATAAAACGGACCGGTAACCGACGGCGTTTTTCCATTCGTTCTCGTTCTCGACGATTCGCAAACCAATGCAATATTACTTGCGCGGTACGGATTATTCAACAGTGTCGCGATCGGTATCGAAATCAACCATCAAAATCGAGTTCAAGTCAACGACATTTGCGCGGTAGGCCCACAGGGGTTGCGCGTGGGGTGCGTACCCCACGGGCACCGGCGATATCAGTGTATGGGATATAGTATTCTATACTGTTATGAATATTGTAAGCGCATAGGTATAGGTACCTAGGTAGGTGTGCGGGCTGCGTCCCGCCTATCCGCCATTTTATATTTCATTAAATAGTGTGCAACCGACTGACGAGTTTGATGGACACGCATCGCTCCTCTCTACGTACCTACCCGTATTTAACAAGTGGCGACGAGCGACTCACCATTTTTCAAATATTATTTCTCCAAAATATCTACGGGAACAACGTACGACGTTCTTTTCACTTTTGACCACCAGGTACAAGAGTGGAATACCTTCAAATTGCGCCTGAATCAGTGGTTTATCGCGAACGACATAACCACCGAGAATGACAAAGCCGCCATCAAGAGGAAGGCGATACTGCTAACATCGTTATGCGAGTCGACGTTCAAACTTGCTAGTGACCTGGCATTACCGAACTGAATTACGTTGCCATACTGAAAATCCTCGACGATCACCTTACACCGAGAAGGTTCGGGTTTGCGGAGAAGTCGATCTTCTATGCGGCATCACAGCGACCAGGAGAAACGCACACTCAATGGGCAGCCGGGATTAGAGGATTGGCGACTCACTGTGCATTTAAGAATTGAGAAGAGGCCTTGCTCGATAAATTTATTATGGGCATGATGGCAGGACGGGAACGGGACAAGGTATTTGTGCAGGACCGGCGAGACCTGACCCTCGCGAAAGCCATATACTTGGCAGAGAGTGCACGCTGTGCGCGCAAGGCCTCGTCACAGGCAAGGCCGGGCGCAGTCGCGAACGACATCGCTGCGAGAGCAAAGGGTCCCGACAATGTCTTCAATATTTCTAAGAAAGAAAAATGCAGCGTGTGTGGACTCACCAATCATAAGTCTAATCTATGTCGTTACAAAAACTAGGCTTAACTTTAGATTGTCCGCCCACGAGTTTGGAGTCCATATTTTTTTTACACATAGCTAATATTATTAGAAGCCTCCACGCAAAGTTTCAAGTTGCGGAGATCAATGGTTAACGAGTTTTTTTTATCAAAATCATAGAAATTTACCAATATTTTGTCACTTTGGATGCTTTTGACATTTCGTCTCGTCATTAAACGTTTCGTTTTACGTAAGGTTAACGCACTAAAATGTTTTACTTCATTTAATAATTAAATAAATACGTATATTTAGTGACTAAGTAAAATTTCATGCATATTTTATTATATTACGTATATTTTGCTGATTTAAATCAACGCTATTAAAATTATACTTATAATAATTTACCGACTATTGCCGATATGTGAAACTAAACGTAAACGTCGTCAGGTTAGGTTCGAAGGGGATGGTGGGGTTGACTAAGCGAGCTAAGCGATTAATTTGATTGAGCCCCTGTATTATGCCGTGGGCGACCAGCGGCACCATCGTTTCTACAGGTCTCCTTGTCAGGCGGGTCGATCCACGCCGTCCACACTAGACTCCGCCAATACCCTACTGGTCCCACAACTGCTGTGTCGGCTGGATCCTCATTTCTTTTGTGAGTATGTAGCTTTTGTACTAAGAACGGACCATAAACCCTTATGGGCTATATTTGGGCCCCACAGAGGCATCCCTGAGGTGTTCGCCAACCGCCTACAGAGATATGCTATATTTTAAGCTGCGTATAATTATACTATAGAGTATATCGATAGCAAGCATAACAGCACGGACTATCTGTCTCGTCTCGGGCGTGCGGGGGGGACGATGCACGATGCGACCGCGCGCAATGCGTCGCCGCCGTACGAGCTCGCGGAGTGCGAGGATCGCGCGGCCTATATCAATTTTGTAGTGGACGGTGATCTGCCGGTAACACTAAGTGACTTGCGTCGCGAGACGGCGCGTGATACTCATCTTTCCACTAGTAGGAATTAGTTTTTAAACGGCTGGCCTAGGAAGGTTAGTGACGTAAGTTTAAAACCATTTTGACGGCCTCTGTGGCGTAGCGGTAGTTCATTCGACTGCTACGACAGGGGGCGCGGGTTCGATTCCCGCTCAGTGCAAATATTTGTGTGCATGAATATGTCTATTTGCATTGGTCTGGGTGTTTCTATGTATAATATGTATGTATTTACAAAAAAAATGTATATAAGTATGTTTATCCGCATTCTGGAACCCATAACACAAGCTAGTTAAACTACGCTTACTTTGGGTCTAGAAAGCGCTGTGTAGAATTTCGTAGAATATGTATGTATTTACAAAAAAAAAGTATATAAGTATGTTTATCCGCGTTCTAGAACCCATACTTAACACAAGCTAGTTAAACTATGCTTACTTTGGGTCTAGAAAGCACTGTGTAGAATGTCGTAGAATATTTATATTTATTTATTTATTATTTATTTTTCAACTGTCGGACACAGTTATCTTTTGAAAATGGCATCTTAATGCGATAGGCATAATTCACTCGTCTCTGAGAGCTAACATATGTAGGGAACCACATAGTTCACATTTCGGGGTGGTAAAAATGAAGGCTGAGGATCGCAAGCGGTTATGGTTTCCCGGAGTAGACGCAGCGCTGGAGCGAGTGGCAGGCGCTTGCGTCGTGTGCTGCGCGCTGCGCCCCGCACCGCCGCACGCGCCCCTCGCTCCCAGGCCGTGGTCGTGCGGCCTTCTATAGAATATACATAGACTTCCTAGGCCCGTTTCATGATTACATGTTTTTAATTATTCTTGATGCATATAGCAAATGGGTGGAATGTTACGATATGTCGTAGACTCACAGTTCAAATGCAGTTTTAAGTAAACTATTATGATTTCATGTCGCGGTTTGGAATTCCACACACGTTGGTGAGTGACAATGGTACATCGTTTACATCATCGGAATTCGAAGAATTTTGTAGACTTAACGGTATCAAGCACGTCCTATCACCTGTTTATTAAATTGTATAAATATAAAAATTAACTATAAAATTGTAAAAAAGAGACTTAAGGGCATAATCTTAGAGGGTTGTAATAAAAAAAATTCATGAAAAAAATTCAAAATTCTAATTCGACTACCGAAACTCTAAAAATAGTACTACTGATCCTTCACCCGCGGAGATAGTGGTTGGGCGTACGTTACGCTCACGGTTAGACCTATTGAACCCCACTACTCCGTCGCCTTCGTCCACAGACCTAACTCAAACCGTCGAAAACAATCATTGCTTACAGGCTAAATACTACCGCGGTATAGAATGACCAGACTTTAAAGCGAACGATAGTGTTTGGATAACTAAAAACATAAGTATAAAGACAATCTGTTGGTTATAAGGAACCATTAGGAAAAAAATTGGCAATAGTATGTACTTAGTATACGTGCCACAGTACGAGTGTGACGTCACCAGACACATTGATCAAATAAGGAAAAGATTAAACTCTTCACCAAGTGTCGACCAGGACTGGGACCTGGACCTGGTACCCGATGTGCCGACCACTCGTTCGGAGCCTGTTGTACAGCCAGGAGAGGGAAGAGGGCTGGTTATGAAACCGGTGCAGGAAGCAACGTCACCGGATACTTCAATGACTCAAGCGGGCGCTGCCACTACAACGCGGCCAGGCCGCCCGGAGACCCCACCGAGTTCTGCTGCTACGCCGCTGCTATGTTGTAAGCGCATAGGTATAGGTAGGTAGGTGTGCGGGCTGCGTCCCGCCATTTTATATTTCATTAAACAGTGTGCAACCGACTGACGAGTTTGATTGACGCGCATCGCTCCTGACTACGTACCTACCCGTATGTAACACATACCCAAACTGATCTCACCAGTGACCGCAGTGGCAATATCCTTACAGTGGCCGCCCCTGGTGTTGCGCACGTCCATAGGCCACGGTAACCGCTTCCCATCAGGTGGGCCGTGAGCTTGTCTGCCAAGATAGTGGTATAAAAAAAAACAGCGTTAAACCCACGGGATAGACGCAAAGTAGTCACGAAGTCCAACCAAGTCTGCAAACGAGTAGTGCCAAAGCCGTCGCTTACCTTACACTGTACTGGTCTGGGTGACTCGTCAACAGAATGTCTAGCGGAGAGGGCGCTTGGCCTGATATTTTTGGTATCCTGGTAGTCTGGCGTACCACTTGGGCTAGGTCATGCGTGAGAGCGAATGCATGGGCGGCTTTTCCCACATAGTCTGTTTCGGCGGAGCCCAGCCAGGTTTCATGGTGGGCGTTAAAATCCCCCAAAAAAACCATTTCGTTCGGAAAACGCTCCTGCGCAGCATCTGCCGCCTGACTCAGGTATTCGAAGAGTCGAGTTGTCTCAGCATCTCCTGTATGGGAACGGTAGAGGCACACATAAATCTGACTTGAAGAGCATTGATCTGTTGTATTAGGGTGTACCTTTTTTCTTTTGTTTTTTTTTTTTTTTTTTCGTGCGGAAATCCCTACCTGTAAAGATACGTAGATGTAGAAGAGAATAAATAAATAAAATAAATAAAAAAATCTACGTGCACCCAGAGAATGGAAAAGGATGGGTCCTCTAAGCAGCGCAAACGGCGACAACAAACATTAGCCCTAACAAACACGCACACCCCAGCTTTAGCACGGAAAGTTTCCTCAATAACGTAGCCGGGGTAGTATAGAGCAAGTAAGTTGTGTCGTCAGGGCGGTGTATTTGTTTCTCCGTGAGAAAGAACATGGCTGGCTGCGCCGTCTCAAGATGTTGGTGGACAGCGTTGAGGTTCTCATGGAGCCCACAGATGTCTCCAGACTCCACCTCAAATATCGAATTTGTTGGAGAGTGACGAGCCACTGATTGCTTTAACTAACTGGTAACGAATGCCACCGATGTTCGGATAGCAACCGGGACCGAAGGCTTAACGCGCGCTCCGATTCACGGAGATGTCTCACTGTGTGAAGAATGATTACACATCTTAACACTGATCTGGCTAGTATAAGTTATCCTCGCAACGTAGCACATTACATGGTTACCTACTCGGTTATGTAAATATTTGCAATAACCGGCTATCGAACTCACGACCTCTGAGTTAGCAGTCGGACGCTCTACCGCTACGCTACAAAGAATGCGTTTAATGAGGATGTAGTTAGGCACAATATAATAAAATGAATTTCTTCAAGGGGATGGAGATGGGGTGGAGGGTGAGAGGGAGTTAATATACAGCATTTTTTAGAATGAATCTAAAATTATAATAATTAAACTAGGTCTGCAATTCATTTTTCTGTTGCAAAAATTGAGCGAAGCAATTTCCCCAGGACTTTTCAAACGGTGATAATAATAATAATAATAAATATTCTACGACATTTTACACAGCGCATTCTAGACCCAAAGTAAGCATAGTTTAACTAGCTTGTGTTATGGGTTCCAGACTGCGGATAAACATACTTAAATACTTTTTTTTTTGTAAATACATACATATTATACATAGAAACACCCAGACCAATGCAAATAGACATATTCATGCATACAAATATTTGCAATGAGCGGGAATCGAACCCGCGCCCCCTAACGTAGCAGTCGAATGCACTACCGCTACGCCACAGAGGCCGTCAAATGTGATAATTCCTCAATGGGTAGTCCGGTTTTCGTTTTTTGTCTTATATGAACGAATTACTTAATTTAATACCAATCGCGTGAATGAGGCTTTTTTGTTCATTGAGAAATAAGATATTGAAAATTTTGTTCGGTGATTATTCCTCCGTGGTACACATGATTTTTTATTTATTTGATTTAATTACATAGCCTATGTCCTTCCCATCAATAACATCTGTAACAGTGGAATACTGTTAGAGGTGTAATCGTGGTTAGCGCCATCTGTGGACACAGTCGTACAGTCGCAACTACTGTGAATGCATCGATGTTCTTGTTTCTATACGCACTATCTGTGTAACTCTCTACTGTGTATCTGTCTGTATCTTTTCTCTTTCTCTGTTTATAAATATATGTATGTACAGCTGATTCTGGAGTTTCATTGGAGATCAGCTGACCTGTGCACCACCTTAGAACCTCTGTGGAAAGGCGCCCTGGGATTAAGAACTCATTCTTTTGCTCACCTGGTCTAGCCGGTGAGTAACCTATTAAGAAAAAAGGTTACACATCTTTACTTGTGTGAAATGTCATTAGAATCGGTTCAGCCGTTTGGGAGTCTATAGTCTTAAACCCCGTAACACGATACTGTAGATTTGTGCTCCGTAGCACGATACTGTAGGCTTGTGCCCTGTAGCACGGCACTGTAGACTTGCAGCCCGTAGCACGGTAATGTCGACGTATTCGCCGTAGCACGATACTGTAGACCTGTGCCCCGTAGTACTAACTATAGATTTGTGCCCCCTAGCACGATACTACAGACGGGCCCTGTAGCACTCACTGTAGCCCTTGCTCCGTAGATCAATACTGTAGACATGCGCCCCGTAGCACGATACTGTATACTTGTGCTCCGTAACACGATACTGTACACTTGTAGATACCTGATTACTGACAAATGGCCACCGGGACAAGCTAGCAGGTATGTATATAAAGTAGTGTAGGTATGTACCTTGTGAGTATTCACAAGGTACATACCTACACTACTTTATCGTATTATATATATTATCCTTGTAATGTACTTTCGTATCGTGTACGACGTATAATGTTACATCAGTGAGTTCTGGTGAACCGGGATCTACATAACATACATAACTTCACGCCTGTATCCCCGAAGGGGTAAGCAGAGGTGTATTGCACACCCATGATTCGCCAGTTATGTTTAGGTCCCAATGTAATAGGGGGCGAGCCTATTGCCATCTACCGGGCACATTACTAAGCGAGCGATAATCAACATTTTTAATACACACAACTACGAAATGTCAGAGGTGTGTGCCCGGGGCGACTAGGGATCGAACTCGAGACCTCGTCTCGGCAGTCCGTTACGTACACCACTGGGCTATCGCCGCTATATTTAACTAACCGGGATCTTAAGCGGGGAATTTACTATTCAGTTATGCCCACGGGCGGTCTGTCTGGGCAAGTCCCTCGCCGCCATACACTAAACAGTTTGTTTTAGGACCCAACAGGTATTTTAACATGGGGTGCGATTGGTTGGATCACCTCCAAGTTTGGTGCACCCTGGGCAACGTGGGCGATGACGCATCATTGATTGCTCCTCTGGAGTAGCTGGCGTCAACGTCAACGGCCAAGAGTCTGACCAACCGGCCCTTTTCAGGGCCAGCTGACCCCATTGCACGAGGGGGTCGGGGTATGGCGGGCCTGCAAGGCCCGCGGGGGGGGGGGGTCGCTCCAGGTACCTCTCTGCTGTTATCAGAGGGGACACTGCGAATGGCCCAGGGTCAAATCCCACCACCTTCCCATGGTCCCTCCAGCCGTCTTGGCTATATGGACCGAATCGCGGGAGATGCGCGCCGTACTTGCGATGGCTCTTTCCGGCGCGCACTCTCTTGACTCCCTACAAATATTCTATTACTGTCCCGAGCCCTCTCCCCCTTCTGGGGCGGCTCTACTATTGAGCATTACGCCGCCGAGGCGGCCGACGACACACGTGACGGCTTCGTCGCTGGCCCTGGTCCGTTCCTCGTGTTCGAGCCTGCTTCTAATCCTGTGCCAGGCGTGCGCGAAGTCTCTCAACCGACGGAAGTTCATCTCCGAACTGACGAGATCGCAGTAGTATGCAGGTCCCTCTCCCTCCCGGGTGATTCCATTCATCATCTTGGCCCTAAGATCCTCGTAAAGGGGACATCGCCACAGAATGTGATCCCTACATTCGTCTTCTTCCCCACAGTAGCAGAGGCCATCCTCGCACAACTTCATATCACTCAGCCGTTTCTTAAAACTTCCATGGCCACTCAGAATCTGGGAAACTTGGTAGTCCGGCTCAATCCAGGTTGCCCTGAGTCGAGCCAGCACGTCCGGGAAAAAACAGAAGAGTTCCCTACCCTTGTCCTCACCTGCCCATCTCTGTTGCCAGGAGGCAACAGTCTCCTTCGCAATTTGTTTCCTCCCTGTCCTGAACTCGTCCCGGTTTAGGTGTCGGATGTCATCAATTCTGCCGGCCCGGGCGACCTCGAGGTCGGCGGGCAGCACCCCTGCCAGCACCGGCAAGGCTGCGGTGCTAGTCGATCGGTAGGCCTTAGTGAGTAGTATCAGTGCCGGCCGTTGCGTTCGCAATAGCGTGCTCTTCACCATGTACGTGGTCGTACGCCTCCACCAACACCCCGCCGCGTACGTAACCGTCGCGACGTAGGTACCTTGGTACAGGACCCTAAGGGCCCTGTGTCGGACACCCCAGGATGAGGCAGAGACACGCGACATTTTCCCGAATGCAGCCGCGGCACGCTCGCCTATGGATCGGGCGTGTTCCCCGAAACCCTGTCCTGCATCGACAACCACACCCAACACTTTGGTTGACCGCACTCCCTTGACTGCGATCCCATTAAGCCGAATCACGGGTGGGCGGCCGGGCAGCTTCCCCTTCAAGGTCATTGAAAATGACTTGCCGGGAAACCCAGCCTGTTACGTGCGCCCCACTCCGTTATTAGTGCCATGGCGCACGAGGCCGAAGCCTCAATGCCGGCCGAGAGTTCGACTCAATTAGTACCGTTACGTCATCAGCGTATGCAACGAGTTGAACTCCGTGTGGGTACGGCAGGCGAAACAGGTCATCCATAAGGAGGTTCCACAGTGAGGGTCCCAACACCGAGCCCTGCGGGCATCCCATGGTTGAAGTTTTCCACAAGACCTCACTGCCGACAAAGAACCCTACCCGCCGGTTAGCGAAGTAGGTCACCAGCATACTATATATGTTCGGTGGACATCCGCCGTTCTTTGCCTACAGCAGGATCATGGGCCACCACGCATTGTCGAAAGCACCCGATATATCCAGGAACACTGCCTGGACATATTTTGCCGGACTTATGGCAACTGCGTCCTGAAGGGCTCGTAGTGCCGTTAAGGTGGAGCGACCTCGGGTGAACCCGTGCTGGCAAAACGATAGGTTGCGCGAGATGTTGGGAGCGCATTGGAGCATAACCCGCTCCAAGACTTTGCCCAGGACCGAGAGTAGCGTGATTGGTCGGTACGCTTTAGGATCGGTCAGCGGCCTGTCATTACCTTTCGGAATGACAATAAGCTTCCCGTCCTTCCACGCATCGGGAAAAATACCCTGTTCAACGCAGAGGCCAAATAAACGCGTTAGCTCGGAGTCAGCTGCGAGCCACACATGTTTTACTATGCGGGCCGTAATCCCATCCGTCCCCGGAGCAGTGTTGGGTAAGTCCCGGACTATCTTCCCCAGTACCTCTCTGGATGGAGGGGGCGCGTCCCGACCCGTGGGCGCGCACGCCGCCAAGATTCGAACCCGTCTATGATAGGCCGAGTCGAGCGAAGCGTCATCATCGGGGCATAGGGCCCCGATCAAAGCGCCCATGGCGGCGCGCGCGTCCCCGGTGTATCCTTCCGCGAACTTTACGCCATTGATGACGTTTGGCGGCGGTCTAGCTCTACCGCTAGCCGCCCGGTATGCCAGACCCCAGGGGTCTTGGTTCCCGGAATTCGCCAGCTCCCGGAAGAAGTCGGTCTGCGCCTTCTCCATCATAGCCTTGTATCTGCTACGACATAAATTATAGTCCGCTTTCGCACTATCTACATTCGTCTCCATACCTTTCTTTTTATTCATCTGCCAGACCTTCCTCGCTTTGTTCGTCCTTTTGCGCATGGAATCCAGTGCTGGAGACCACCATTCATATCCCGATGCTCTTCTCCTTTTGCCGCCCGTACCAAGACATTCAATCGCCGTTCGCACTATGAGATTAGTGAAAGCCTTGCTTACCTCGTGCGCCGACTTTCGCCAGTTTATTCTGCCCACCCGTTCGTGGATCAGGTCCTGGAACCGTTCCCAGTTCACACCGCGATCCCGAAACCTCGGAGGCTCCCCCGTCGGTTCCGCCTCAGAAGCAGGCCCGCGTGTACCAAGTACCCCGAACGTAATCATGCCGTGATCACTCTCGCAAATGTGGTCCCTGACGGTCCAGTTGGCCGTGCGGACCCCACCCCTGGACAGGGTGAGGTCAATGTTGGATTCCCCGTTGTCGGTCGAGAAGGTGAATGGCTGTCCCGGGCGATTCCAGACAACGAGGTTGTGGCCAGCTATGAAGTCCTCCATCAGCTGCCGTTTTGGCCGTTTGGCCCAGGGTCAGTCGGGGTGCGAGGGATATGCTTTATGGGTAACGGTAAGACGGCGTGCGGTTTTAGTCGGTTCAAGCCCGACATAACCGCCCCCGCTGGCCGGCGGGGGGGTATCCGAAGGGATTTCCGCACAAAAAAAAGGTATTTTTAACATAGGCTAAATCGGCTTCAGCTTGTATTTCGGTTTCTCAGTTAAATGTTGACAGGTTGTATTGCGCATTTCACTGTTCATATCTTTCTTGCTATTTACCTTCCATAAACATGGATAAGTTTTGTATTCAGCAATAAATTCTTCCCAGCATATTTTGTTATCATTAAAACTAATTATAATTAAAAAACAAATGTAGATGGCAATAGGCTCGTCCCCTATTACATTGGGACCTAAAGCATAACTAGCGAATCGTGGGTGTGTAATACACCTCTCCTACCCCTTCGGGGATACAGGCGTGAAGTTATGTTATGTTATGCTAAGTTATGTTATAATTAAAATTCTCCACAATTCGTCAAACAATGATAAACGGGCGTATGCAGGGGTTGGTGTCACTCATACTCATACGAATGTGCACAGGCATGCATGCCTGCGGTGAGAATTCACATTCGGACATGTCTAAGCCTGCGCAGACAAAATGACATCTCACGGACTTGCATCGGGCAGTCTGCCGGATAACCCGTGGCGGTAATACACTGTCAGGAAAGCACAGACCTAATAGTAGTGAAACTGAGTTCGTCTAGTGAATTTGCCGCTTTACTTCTATACACAAGATATTACCTACGAAAAGACGCGCTATATTTTTATACAGATTGGTGTAAAATTCATTGACTCATTTCTGCGTTCCGTTCCAAATTCAAAATTCAAGGTTAACTTTACGTTCTCTCCGAGGCAAGGAGAGGTAATGTGCTACGAACGGTCATCTATCCTAAGTGGGGGCTGGCGCGATGCATTGGAAAGGATTCAATGAACGTTGTTGTATTAATAGATATAAAAAAAAACATCTGTCTACAAAAAAGGTGTCGAGCTTATGTGAGGTATTGCCGACACCGGAGGATGATTGAATGAAATGACAGTTCGCGCAACGGAGCACGCGTGCGCGGCCCGGGATTCACCCCGGAACGGCCTGGCACCTCCCCCGAACACTAGTGCTGTACCGATGACTGGCTACGATAACTGCTATCTTATCTTTTACATTATCATGTGCAATATGTTGCTTGGATATCTTATTATCTTATGAATGAAGCACATTCTTTTAACTATTTGGCTTTTGGTTGTATGAGTCGCGTTCTCGAAAATTTCAATCATTCATTCAATTACGTATTGGGATATAATTTTTACTGAAGAATTATTGCCCGATTCAGCGGCTTTACTGAGTGCATTTTATTGCATTCTATTTAGTATGGTATGCTCTTGTGGGTATTGTTTACTGAAGAGCGCATTTCGCCAATTTCTAACAGTAAACATAAGTACATCATACGCAACTATGCCTGGTTGACGGCAATACGAACGCTTCCTATTACGTGGGATTGAAAAATAAACCACCCTAACTATCACCTACCCTACTACCGCTTAAAATCAACTATAATAATAAAAAGCAATATCCTGCATAGGGTTTGTATAGCCGCGCTCAGAAGTTGCTACATAATAACCAATTTATAAACGAACTTCAGTATGTTAGTTATTTAAGTATGAACTCATATGCTGAACTCATATGACAAGCTCTACTTAGTTTGGGTCTGAATGGCATTGTGTACTTTGCACTATAATATTTATTAATACAATATTATTATTTACTTTACATTGAAATTAATAAATAAATAATTGATGTATTGTGTGATATTCAGAGGACAAATTTAAAATTTGTTGATTGCTTTTTTATTATTTTATGTGAAATTTTGGAGTTACGGTGGTGGGTAACTTGAAATGTGTTAAGCTAATACCGATGGTGACTGTAAGAGTGCCGGAGTCCTGTCGGGAAGTTAAATCTCCAGTAATCTCTCACTTTTTCATCCACAATTTTTGCGGATTTTATATTAAGATAGTTATCTCCCATTAGAAATTATGATAACATCCAATCATATATATCATTCCTCACAGAATCGATGGGACCAGTGATACTAGTTTTTAACTCATTAAAGACTTCCAAATGATTGCCGACACGAACCCAATGTCGCACAGCCCTACACTGCAGCATTTTCAAGGCCACATCTTTCAGTAGGCTGCAAGCAGCCAGCGTGTCCACACGATGCTAGTCCCGCTATGACAGCGTCACGCGATTCACGTTCCAACGACACAGTAGAGTTGTTACCGCTAAAGTCGGCTTTAGTTAACAACAATTATAAAGATGAAGACGCGTATTATCCGCCGGCGATTAATAACAACCCATCGAGCTCAAACCTCTGTGATTATACATTATTATCGAAACGGACACCGGCCTCAAAAAGGTATTTTTGAAACGCTTTTTGTTTGTTTTCTTTGTTCTTTACTTTTTTTATTTAGTCCTTACTTGAGGACGAACAACGAAAGATTCGGTGGTATATTCCTTTTTTGAAAATTGTTATTTAAAAGTTTATTCAGATATTCTTTAATAATTTTAAATTCTTTTTAAATCTTAGACAGTGGACCTATTTTCAAAATTCAATTACAGCACTTTTTCAAATTGAAGATATTGTTTTAAAAATATTTTTAACCTTAATCAGCTCCGCAGTTACTACGCTTAGTTATAGTTATTTGGTTTGATTGGAATCAATCTAGAAACATCCATGTTAGCACGGCTTGTTTATTCACCTGCTGCGTGGGCCAAGTGACGTGAGGAGGCCGTCATTTATGATGACTGCCAAATACCGGTTAGGTTACGGGGCAGGATCTATAAAACTATCATTAGGCCTGTCCATTGGCTGTGAATCACGGCCGTTGATGAGGACACATGCAGGATCTGCGTGTCACTGAGATGAATTACTTGTAGTTATATCATATCCGTAACGCTTTCGCTGGTATAGTCACGTTCGGCAACCGCCAGGCTACGTGGGCATCAATATTCATTCATGCCATGCCATGCCACTTCCGCCGAGGTAGACCCAAATGACCTAGCGACGCATTTTAACATCATAGGAAAAGATAGATGTACAAATACTTAAATACAGACCATCATTTTCTCTCTTTCTCTCATTTCCATTCATCCGGCGGTAAAGGGTTCATATAACCCGAATCAAACCGACTTCCCTTGCAGGCCCAGTGCACAAGCTTCACGCCTTTCTGGCCGGTCGAACTGTATTTACTGACGCCCAATTAGAACGATTCTGTTTACGGTGAGAGTGATTTTTGGGCCCCAATAAAATATCCGGGGCCCAAGCGAACCTCACCTGCAAGCTTGGTACATCTGCTGATTGACAGACGAGGTCAGATGGCAGTTGCTCCCATAAAAGCCGTATGAATCAAATCATGAGGAGGAGAAGGAGTAAGTTGATCTCGGGCTCCGAGAAAAAAGCTTCGGATGCAACCGCGAACAACGCTGAGACGATGATTATGAGTGATGAATGTTTATACGATGAGCTTTATCACTGAATTGCTCCTGAGACGTAGTCGATGGTGGGCAAAACTAACACGCTCAATTTCCATACTATGTAATGCACACGCGGTATTTAGCCAGATACTAAAATAAATAAATATTGTACGACATTCTACACAGCGCTTTCTAGACCCGAAGTAAGCATAGTTTAACTAGCTTGCAAATTTACCACGGTGATAGTGTGGACACTGAGGAGTGTTTTGAAGCTAGATGGTTCATGTCCGATGTACCATTGAGGAATAATCACCGAAAAACAGTTTCACGAGCGCGCGGCTTTAGCTAAGCGCGCGACCGTAGTAAGATGTCTTATTTTCAAGTAAGAGTCCTGCTCGCTCAGGTCAATTTATTTCAGTCGCACCCTGCACTGAATTTCTAGTAAGATAATAAGATATCTAAGCAACATATTGCACATGATAATGTAAAGATGTGTATGACAGATAATTGTAAGATACTCTCTACACCTGAGTGTGGACTTAGCTTTAGAAGTAACAAGCGGCACATAAAATCGATTGTGTATGAGGTGTAGAGTCAACAAGATGCTGGATCAGTAGATGTTTAATAACACATTACTTAGGTACAACCCACACATGCAGACATATATAGATGTGTCCTGTTTTGTCATCTAAAAACAGGTATACCTACATGTACTCGTAACATAGATACATATAATTTACATACATGTAGGTATATCATCTGCCAAGCGTTGTATGTTGCCTATGGACATCATTTGACAAACAGAAGAATGAGAGTTGGTGATAAGACAGACCATTGAGGCAGTCGAGATACGCCTGCATTAGCCTGCAAAGGTTCTGAAGTCATTATAATTGAATTGTTGTCATTAAAAGACATCTCGGTCTTAAAATTCTAATATTGTTATTTTTTCTTTTGTTTTTTTTTATACCACTAAGGTGGCAGACAAGCACACGGCCCACCTGATGGGAAGCGGTTACCGCGGCCTATGGACGTGTGCAACACCAGTGGCGTTACACTCGCGCTGCCGAACCTGTAAAGGAAAGGGGATGGGAAAGGAGTTTGGGAGGGGATGGGAAAGGAGTTTGGGAGGGGATGGGAAATGAGTTTGGGCTCCGGCACTCTCACTCACCAAACGGAACGCAACAGTTCAAATACTGTTACTTGGCGTCGACATTCTGTGAGAGGGTGGTGCTTCCTCGGTCGAGTCGGCCCATTCATGCAACGGCCAAAATGACTGTTGCTTGACTGTACCACCTACCATTATTGAGAGAAGCTCAGAAAGAGTGAAGCTAGAGAGAGCTCATTTATTTCGGTTGTTCGCTAACTCCTCTTAAACCACTCAACCGATTTAGATCAAATTTGGCATATATACACAACATATGAGTGTGGAGGTTAGAGGTTAGGAAAATCAAAAATTAAAAGTACCAAGGAGGAATAATCACCGTAAAAAAAAATTCAAATCGGATTTCCCAATGCACAAACAAGCCTCATTCATGCGATTGGTATTAAATTAAGTAATTTGTTCATATACACAAGACAAAACAAGAAAAACGAAAATAGGACTAGCCTTTGAGGAATTATCACCGTTAGAAAAAGTCCTGGTGAAACTGAGACTAAGGTTTCTAATATCATTTTGAAACCTACTATGCACGGGCTGCGTGCCATCAGTGTCTATTTCGCAGTCAACGTTTTGTTATAACTGTAGACACACTTTAATTTTACTTTAATTTTTAGGGTTCCGTATCTCAAAAGGAAAAAACGGAACCCTTATTGGATCACTTCGTTGTCCGTCCGTCCGTCCGTCCGTCTGTCAATACCGTTTTTCTCAGGAACGCGTCAAGGTATCAAACTGAAATTTATACCTAATACTCAGGTCTACTGTCCCTTAGAGCTGTGAAAAAATCAAACTTCTAAGCCAAAGCAATCAAAAGATACAGCCGTCTATGCCGCAAATTTCCGCAAATTTTCGAAACTCGCAAGGGAATCAAAACCTACAGCGTACTTCCCGTGAACTTAGAATCTTGAAATTTGGTGCGAAGTAACGTCTTAGTACAGATAAAGGAAAAATTGCGAAAACCGTAAATTTTTAGTTACATCATATAATAAAAAATATTTTTGAATGAATGAAATGAATAACTATGACTCGATTGTCGTGATGGGTGAACTTTTACTTATATACCTACAGGTTTGTACGGAACCCTCGGTGTGGGAGTCCGACTCGCAATTGGTCGGTTTTTTATGTTGTTCCTTGATTCTTAATCCTTATTTTAGAATTGAAATCTAATACATTTACGTATAATGTTGACAGTTCCAGTCAAATTACACTGATGATATGGTTATCAGTCGGGGAGCTTCGCAAAATTTTGGCAACAGCAGACTGCATTGCAGACCGAGTTCACTAATTCGTTCACGTAACTCTTAAAGTAGACAGGTGAGGTGGGCATGAGCCCCGAAGATAGCGTCTATATTGTCTATACACCCCTCAATATAAAAATTTAGCGGTGGTTTCTCAAAAATGCATAGTTCCTAAGTTTTGGAAGAATTGGCGAATGTAGAGCAGTATCTCAAAAAAACCGGCCAAGTGCGAGTAGGACTCGCCCATGAAGGGTTCCGTAGCAGCAAATAACATAATAATGTTTTTAGGGTTCCATAGCCAAATGGCAAAAAACAATGAATTTTTGGGGTTCCCCATACTTAGAAATGAAACTCAAAAAATTTTTTTCATCAAACCTATACGTTTGGTTTATCTATGGATAGGTCTTCAAAAATGATATTGAGGTTTCTAATATCATTTTTTCTAAACTGTAGATTAAGTTAATAATATAATAAGTAAGTTAGTAAGTAATAATAAGTTAATAAATTAAATTGCGGTTTACGACTTATGACGTATTAAACTACTTACTAGATCTCGTTCAAACCAACTTTCGGTGGAAGTTTACATGGTAATTTACATCATTTATATTTTTTTAATTTTATCATTTCTTATTTTAGAAGTTGCAGGGGCGGGGGGACATTTTATCACTTTGGAAGTGTCTCTCGCGCAAACTATTCAGTTTAGGAAATAAATGATATTAGAAACCTCAATATCATTTTTGAAGACCTATCCATAGATAACCCACACGTAAGGGTTTGATGAAAATTTTTTTTTGAGTTTTTAGTTTCTAGTTCTAAGTATGGGGAACCCCCAAAATTCATTGTCTTTTTTCTATTTTTGTGTGAAAATCTTAATGCGGTTCACAGAATACATCTACTTATCAAGTACGAACGACTACAACTACTTACGAATCTATAAGGGTTCCGTTTTTTGCCATTTGGCAACGGAACCCTAAAAAGAGATCGCTTGGTGCAACTATCGAACCATAGCTGGTCCGGCACCTCAGTTGGTGCAGTTCTCTGCAAGGTGTTTGAGAACATTATCATCATATAACTAATGCGCTACCACAGATTACATAATATTATTTGGCGCTACCTAGAGGATCCCTTTGTAGTTAATGATCGTCAATAAGTGGCTTTAGGTACTATTATTTATTCTGTGCTTTAGGCCGAAATAGTAAGCGGGTGATCCTCTGTGGATAGATATGGCCTTTCTTCAAGAGGAGTAGACGTAAAAAGAAAAGAAAAGCATCCGGTAGTTTTAACATTCGTATGAATATGGACTTTACATCGATGTTTAGTTGCATTACAACTTAACATCGATATGAAGGGTGATACTTTCCCGGTTGATTCGGCCTATTTATGCTGAAAAGGTACGGTATTACCACTTCCATTAGGACTATTATGTAATTTATAAAAGGCTGCCGTATCGTACAATGGCAATAACATTTAATTGGGTTCAGTTCACGAGCTATGTTTACAGTGGCAAGGAAACCTACTCACGCCTTTTTTCGTCTGGGGTAGCAGATTTAACAGCCCGCTATTTGCTTTTGTCCTTACATTCTTCGTTTCGTGGGATTTTGACATGACTTTTTTCAATAAAAAATAAAATAAAAATAATAATACATCATCAACTTGAACAGATCAGATAATCCTAAACAGAGGAAAAATATTGCCCAAAGAGACACGTCTAAGTCGGAGCGATTACATCCAAAGTTGGCGAAATCTGTAATTACGAAGTTATGGTTTCTACTTCAATAACACTACAATTTTCACAAAATGTATATAACCATGTAGGTACTTGCGTAGTAGTACGTGTGATAAATATAATGTTTGTCGTTTATCAAGTGAAATAAATAAATTAGAGGAACTTTTTCTATATTGTCTATTTAATTTATTTTTCACTCCTCTTGCTCAAAAAGACCGCCATTGTGGCGTACCAGAGCGAAGAAAAAATAGCAATTCTTCCCCTAGGGGAAAAGTTTTTTTTTTTTAATTATTGTGTGTCAAATTTTATTTATTAAACATTTATTTCGGAAAATTATTAATAGTGTTAGTAACAATATTGCTTATAAACTAGGGTTAGTAGGTACATTTATTTTATTTCTTTTTGTTTTACTAGTAGGTATACAACGGAGATGGGACAGATTCACATGTGAATCCGTACCCATCTCCGTTGCATAGGTGAATCCTGACGATCCGTGAACACGCCAACAATACAATTAGAGCTGCCGCGCACTCGGTTTAGCATAGAGGCACATCGCTTCCTCATAATCGCTTCGAAACCATCCGTGCGTACCTCGGCAAACATACCTGATGCACTACAGTGCCACGACAGCCCCACCAGAACCCTAAACGCATTATTGTATTGGACGCGCAGAGTGCTGTATCCTCGCTGCGTGTAGCTAACCCAAAGGCTGCACGTGTAAAAGGATTGACAGTAGGCTTTAAAAAGCATAACCTTTACTGATTTAGTACATCGTGCAAACCTACGGGCCAGCATGTGTCATCGGACAGCCAGCGCCCTGCGCTCCCTCTCTATGTCACAATCATCTCTCAAGTCTACAAAAACAAGACAATGAGCATACAAAAAAGGAAAAGTCTTTAGTCATAAGTAGAATAATCATGAATAAAGACTCGACTTAGGTATGTATTACTGTTTCATAAAAAAAGAACTTCATTTTAATTTTTAAAATGGAACTAAAATCGGCGATCTCTGGTAGAATGCATGCAATGTGTTGCGGCTACAGAAGAAACAATAAAAAGATATTGGCGCGAAATTATAATTGCAAATTGAATTGGTAGTGACCGTAATTAATTTTACAATAGTGAAAATGTCATCATCTAGTGAGAATGGAGACCCTAATTTACAAATAGAAGAGAAAGGAAAAGAAATAATTTTCAATCTGTTGCCGTCAAGGTCACAAAGCATTTATTTAAATACTTACGAAAAGTTAATAAAATAAACTACATATTTTATATTGTATTGGATTGTTTTATTTTCTCGCAATCGTAGTGAAAAGTATAGTGTAACACACGGCGCTAAAACCCATTAAAACTCGGTTTCTATTTACTTTAAAACTAAAACTTTAAAACTACCTCGTATATAATGGGTCATTTTAGCTCCTTGTATAACAATCTACTATTTAATATTATTTTAAGATTCGAAATGGTGATTGCAATTCTTATAATTTGGCTATCTTATTGTTACTTGGGAGAGGGCGTTGATATCTGCGTCACTGTTTATACTACTGTAAAATATCATCGTTACATTGTAACTGTTATTTATCCTAAATAAAATGAATGTGAATTTGAAAAAAAACACTTACAATTTTATTATGGTTCATCACCCATTGGTCCTCTGGGTAATCTATGTATTGTAAATAATGATAAATCGGGTGCTGTGGCGTCAAAAATGACCATTAGGATTTTCTAAATAAGTTAAATATATATAATTAGTAGTAGTAATAACACAAAACTGTCCCAAAACTTTTTCTTTTATATTCTCTACTCCTATGGTTACCTGTAAGAGATTGATTTTATATATTTTATTATTATTATTATAATTACACTGAAATAATGCATAGTTGCACTAAAAAGAAATAACCTCTTATTCCTCCTTACCTTAATTTGGTTTTTTTAATCTTTATGGGAGCGTGCCGTCTGATTCTCCAGGACCTCATCCGTCAATCAGCAGGTAAAAGTAGTAAAACATATCTCTTTATTGTACACCAAGAATAAGACAAAAATGTAATATAAGTTTATTTACACATTTATTCTGTATAGACTACTATAATGGCAATTACAAAACGTCAAAAAAAAAAATTGACTACCTAATGTTTAGCAAATGGACCACCGTGCTCCGGTTCGAAACGCGGTCCTCAAAAACGAATGCACCAATTTTCATGCTGTTTTGAGTGATTCACGAGGAAGGTTTTAGTATGTTATTAGTCAAGTTTTTGTGTACATTGGCTAAAATATAATGATATTTGTTGAAAGTGTCGGAAAAAAATTATCCGTCTGGGACCTTATACCGAAAACACTGCCTAAACCCTTTGAAATATAATAAAATGATATGTGGTGGTATTGTATCTTATATAGGCTGCGGTGGTGGAAGTTCTATCTCAATCAAGATAAATTTACAAGGTTTGTGGAAGGTGGAAATTGAAAAGCTTTAACGTTCTAAATCGTTCTGACCGCGGTCTGCGGCGAGAGATTCGATTTTATTTCTCAAAGGACAGATGAAAAATAATGGGTCGGAAAAGTTCGCGCGGTTTTTATCACCAGCTGGCTAACTCTGAACTTAAAGACGCAAAGACGAAGGGGTGTTATAAGTTTGACGTGTCAGTGTGTGTCTGTCTGCTGCATCCTATCTCCCGAACGGATGAACCGATTTTGATTTTGTTGTTTTTGTTTGAAAGGTAATATTGTCGGAAGCTTACGCGAATGTCACACATTGAAATAAAAGTATTTTTAACGGATTCTATCGCGATTTATTTGATGTATTGAACCCGACTTTTCGGTTGCTTTGATCACGGGGAGACTGAAGATGGTTATTGTCTTATAGTTTGAAGGGTAAGTTATCTCAAAGTACCCGAGCTATGCTGAATTGTTGGTGTTACTATTTGCGCAGAATGAGCTCACAGTGACGTCTTGTATATTTTGTTTTTTTTTGTGGAATTAATTAAGTAAATGAATGGGTCCCAAGCTGGTGGTATATTCCAACCATCTACTTTATTAAAATTAGGACGTTTTTTAATTTCAATAGCCTCGCGGAGAATCCTAGGCAGGAATAATTTTTCTTTAGCGAGTATCTGAGTATCCGAATTGAAGCGTCGGTAGCTTAGTGGTTAAGGAGTCGACCCTACGATCGAGAGGTCCCGGGTTCGAATCTTGGCCATTACACTACTGACGTAAACCCACTACTAACACAAGCAATTTAGCTTAGCTGGAGGGGTTAGGGGGAATATTAGTAATTTCGGTTACTAACATTCTTAAAAAAAAAAAAATTGTCGATCGTTAGCTATGTCGGAGGTATTTTTTAATTTAACATAGTTAAACTAATTATTGTCATTTTGAAAATAGTACCTACACTACCTATTTTAGCGTATTAAGAGTAAGCAATAAAAGAGTTATGTTTTTTTATGTTTGGATAAAATATCGAGAGGTGGCGTTACCACCTCTCGATATTTTATCCAAACATATTTTTTTTTTTTTAATTATATATAATTTTTTTCTTTTTATAATCTTTACCATGACTTTAAATCCCCGAATAGGTATAGTCAGAGATATCATTTTACTTAAGTGAAATGCGAGATTTTAACTAATAATATTCACTTTGATATATCTAACCATCCTATGGACCGTCTGTTTGATTGCCAGCTTAGAAGCCCAAAATATCTTGTAATAAGGGACTATCTTCCGCAGACTGCTATCTCGAAACACACAGTCAACCCCGACCCCGCTGTTGACGTTATGCAGCGCGCCGGCCCCGTCCAGGAAGCGCGAGGAGATGGCGACGATGGCCAACCTTCGAAGGAAGGTGTCACCAGCCATGCTGCAATCCGATAGGTAAGTGACTATAGCAGCTTTATTCCTGCTATTCTACCAATCCTACGAATATTATAACTAGCTGACACAGCAAACTTCGGTACGCCTTAGAATCAAGCTATTTCTGTTACAAAAATTGCCTTATTTAAAGACCCTAGATGTCACGTGGCGTGAAGTTTTAGTCAGTTCGAGTTCGACATAATTAACCCTGCTGGCTGGCGCGGGGGTAACCGTAACGGTTATTGATTAAAAAAAACAAAAAGACGTGCGGAAATCCCTTCGGATACCCCCCCGCTGGCCAGCGGGGGTGGTTATGTCGTGTCTCGACTAAAACCGCACGGTGTCCTCCCCAAGTGTCCGTTGCCGGGCACCCCGGGTAAGCCCTCGGAAGGATAACCCCAGGGACATAGTATAGGCGCAGACAAATCTAAAAATCAAAGATCATGAAAATTGGTCCACCCGTTCTCGAGTTTTTTTTTATACCACTTAGGTGGCTGACAAGCACACGGCCCACCTGATGGGAAGCGGTTACCGCGGCCTATGGACGTGTGCAACACCAGTGGCGTCACACTCGCGCTGCCGGCCCTGTAAAGGAAAGGGGATGGGAGGAGATGGGAAAGGAATATGGGAGGGGATGGGAAAGGAGTTTGGGCTCCGGCACTCTCACTCACCAAACGGAACGCAACAGTTCAAATACTGTTACTTGGCGTCGATATTCTGTGAGAGGGTGGTGCTTCCCCGTTCGAGTCTGCCCATTCATGCAACGTCCAAAATGACTGTTGCTTGACTCTACCACTACAACGAGTTCATCGCGGTCATCAGTAACACGACTTTGTTTTATATATTTAGAGTTGAAAGTCTGTACAGATGTTTGGATATTTGTTACTCAATCACGATCAGACGGCTGAACGGATCTGGCTGAAGTTTGGTACCAGCATGATTTTAATCTGCCACACAGAGAAGGCTCCCCTGGGATTGGTGGTGGATCTCCTCAATCACTAGTGGTGCAGACGGTGGATCTTGAACAGTTGAAAGTATCACAGGACCCATTAGACCAACGGTGGATCATAGTAAACCCCAGTGCCGTTTGCTACACTGGTTGATCAAGGTGGTGGATCCTAGTGGACTGAGGGATTATCTATCAACACTATGACAGAAACCCTCCATCAGACACCTGATTTCTGATCGAGAAAAGGGCTTTAATTGGTTAAAATACAGGTGATAGGTCATGTCTGCTCTTTCAGACAATACTGCAAATACCTCAATTTACCGGTGCTCTTCTTGAGTTCTTCAGAAGAATCTTTGAGAAGTTCTTGAGAGTCACAATATCTTATAGTGACGCTTACCTGCGTTAAATAGTCATGAGTGTCACGAATCTACGATTACGTGTAAGAATTTGTTATTCCATAAATCGGTGCGCACTTTCCTGGAAGATGCTGTGTGAAATTCAAAATCACTAGGCATATGATGCACCGATGTGTACAAATTTAAGTAGCACGTATACTTAAATTTGTACACATCGGTGCATCATATGCCTAGTGATTTTGAATTTCACACAGCATCTTCCAGGAAAGTGCGCACCGATTTATGGAATAACAAATTCTTACACGTAGTATTCTAAGTAAGTAAGTAAGTATTATGTCGTAGTTCGTACAACTGTTGAAAGAAGGCGCGTCTACAGAGTAGAATAGGCTCGTATCATCATAAATTACGTTGGCCCCAAAGATTTTGAAGGAGCCCTATATATACCCAATATAATGAATCTCTTATAACGATATATTTCGCTACATGTAAACGAGATATGCTCTATCTCGTTTACATGTAGCAGTTGTTAGCAATTAGGGAGTAGGTGCGTTTTGACGGTGCTTATAATTCAAGAGCGTCGTGTGTCGGCACGCTTCTCTGCTTCACGTAGAACGTGTTACATGCAGATAACACTTTGTATGGTAATATTGGAGAGTCGTTATTTATGATTACCTTATGAACTACTTAGGAGTTTTTGCGAACAGATATGGTAATGATCATACAGTTTTATGAAGGTACTATGCAATAGAGAAGCTATTCAGGTCAAAGCTCGTGATCTACTTGATAAAGTTTAAACTATGCTTGGAGTTTCTTTTAAGGATAAAATTCATAGTGCGGTCAGGCGAGCTGTCTGTAACTAAAGTTACAGATAGCTTGCAGGCTAAGCAAGCTAAAATAGCAATGGGCCACATCTGCCAGAGGACTGATGTCCCTTGGACTAAACGAGTCCTAGAATGAAGACCGCGAATCCAAACGGAAGGTATGACGGGACGTATTCCAGCCAGGTGGGCTGCCGATCTCAAGAGGGTAGCTGGGATAAGCTCGATGCGAAAGTTTGAGGACCGAGTGCTCATTGGGAGAGTGCATTAATGGTCTGCAATAGACTAATTGATTGATAAAACTATAAAGTTCACTGCAGCGCTGACTGCACTGCAAACAAATTACTCGTCTAACCCAAAAATTCAAACATTCATCGCTAGAAAAAGCTAGAAAGCGAACCATGGCCAGGCTCAAAGGTAAACTCCTCGGATGCAACCAGGGCCTCAAGACATGTGACAATGTATTAGCAATAACGCCAGTGGAAACGTTCAGTTATTTATGAGATTAACATAATCATTAAAGTCTTGCACTATAAAGAATACTGTATACTAGTACTTTGTAGTGCGTAATAAATAATATTATTATAATCATCGTGGTAACTATTACGTGATCCATAGAAAGTCACTTTGTCTATAGGCCCAGGATCATCACTTAGTCGACAATTATGATGTACTACCGCTAGATCACTTGTCGTTGATCTTTGTATTCAATCATTTACGGACTGAATTTAGACAGTACAATACTTAGACATGTAGCGAACTTCGAAAACACATAGATCGACAAGTCATTGCTTCGACAGACAATTATTAGACAACACACACCTTCGAATTACCACTACTTCGACAGACGATTAATCGACAGACAATACTTAGACAAGATACATCTTCGAATTCTAAGGTGTGTATTGTCTAATAGTTGTCTGTCGAAGCAATGACTTATCGATATATGTGTTTTCGAAGTTCGCTACATGTCGAAATATTGTACTGTCTAAATTCAGTCCGTAACTCGTATTCAATATCGCTACATCAACCGCTGGATTTGCTCTCTTCAGAAAACTGCCGTAGGAATTTAGTACATATTCTGACAATGTTTTCTTGTGCACAAAGAAAACTTTAGCACCCTTAAGTAAATTTTAACATCATGCATTCCAAATAACGTACTCTGTTTATTGGTTAACCACAGTCGACAGCTCGTTTCGCAAGCAACGTGAGTAAATAAAATATAGCAAACGTATTCCCATTGCGTGTTCGGTCCCAATATAGCCATGCCGACGTTCCCCGAGGGTTGGTTGATCAGTATACAATAGAATGCCGTTTTATAACTTCCGCGAAAATCAGAGGATTATGCACGCGATTCAATGTTAGAGGGCACTACCGAAAGGTCACTAAAAGTTTCAGTAAGGGTTCACGTTCAAATATATAATATTTTATTTTATCTGTGGTTTCATATAAGCGTGAGTAGATGCTGTTGTATAATATTATACTAGAGCTTTTTTATATTAAAACGTGTACGGTGAATGAGGCTTTATTAAGATCATCAAGGTCCAAGTCAACCTCGTTAGAAGCGAAAGATGCTAGGACCGTAGCAAGTGGAAGCATGTGGTCTCTGGCTATCCCATTGGGATGGAGGCGTAACTTTATACATATCGTAGTCATTGTTTGAAAATATGTACTACTTTATTTGAAAGTACAGTCGCTATCGGCATTAACTTACAACATTCGAAGCTACCGTTAGCTCTAAAACTTTATATAAAAGAACAGATAAAAATGGAGACAAGGTCAATTTCGTCCTCTGAAGATTATAAAAATAGTAATTACACATCAATTATTTTAGTATTTATTTATTTCAATGTTAAGATCGTTTGTAAATTTGTACTGTCCAGTCAACTTAGGAAGGCAACTGTACTAATTATATTTTACAGTCACTATGAGAACGTTTGTCGAACAATCGCTTCGGGATGCAATCATTTCCAATTCTGCTTCAGGGATAGCGGGGGAAATTGCTGCAGATCCTTTTTTTCGTGTTGAAATCCCCGTATGCGTCGGCCAGCGGGGTGGTTATGTCGGAAAATCGCACGCCGTCGGTCTTCAGACGCCAGGGTGTAACGTGGCCCAAAAGGCATTTCCCTCGCACTCCGGAATTGCTGCAGACCCTAGTTCCGCAAATGCTTCTTCATTTCGATCTGGTGAACGCTTTTGCCACACTTATAGGTAAAATGAAATATTATTGCATAAACGTTTGTTCAGTCAGGGTGCTAGGGATATGCTCTATGGGCAACCTTACACCCCGGCGTCTGTACACCCGAGACGGCGTGCGGTTTTAGTCGGTTCAAGCCCGACATAACCGCCCCCGCTGGCCAGCGGAGGGGTATCCGAAGGGATTTCCGCAAAAAAAAAGAAAAAAAGAAAAAAGGTCCTTACGTAAGGGAAAACTAAGTACTTAATACAAAATTGGGCATCCAGGGCTATTGGGGTTATTCTTTATAATCGGGGTGCCCGGCAATGGACACTTTCGCAGGACACCGTGCGGTTTTAGTCGATGCACGACATAACCGCCCTCGCTTGCCGACGGAGGGGTATCCGAAGGGATTTCCGCACGTAAAAAAATAGCTATTAAATTAAACATCCAAAACTGAATGGAATTTTTGATTTCGTTTCTGATTTTTAATAAAATATCATTTATTGATTTTTGATAAAATTTATCTTAACTTTTAAGGGTGTGATTTCCGTCTGACCCATAACCCCGAGAGGAAGGTCAGCGTCAAGTTGTCCTTCAATTGGTAGGTGTACCGACTTGCAGCTGAGGTTGACTTGGGTCGCGAAGGAATAATTGAGGCCCTATATACCCGGGACTACCGACCTCCATAATCGGGGCCTGAGGACGGCAGTTGGCCGACTCGCCGTCCTTACAGAAGCAGGCCGTGGCGGAGGCGAGTCGTGTGTGTCCTACACACGCCTGCCAACTCACCGACGCGGGATAAAACCCGCCCCCGCCAGGCGAGGCCGCTCTGGCGGCCAAGGTCCACCGGTAACCCTGGGGTTATCCTTTCGAGGGCTTACCCCGGATGCCCGGCAATGGACACTTGGGTGGGTAGGACACCGTGCGGTTTTAGTCGGTTCATGCAAGACATAACCGCCCCCGCTGGCCGGCGGGGGGGTATCCGAAGGGATTTTCGCACGTAAAAACAAAAAAAAGGCCCCACCTATAGGCCACACCTAATTTATACATTTGTCGGGATTAATAGCAATATGTTTTGTTCCTAATGGCATTTAAATAATCTCCATCTAAAGTGGTATAATCAAATACTCACAATTACCCGTAGTGATTGGAACGCGCCCAAAAACATTCAGCTGTTGGTGTAATCCTATGCTCAATGCTTAGGTTTTATATCAAGAAAGAAAAAGCACTCTTCCGGTCACGTCAAGCCTCGTTCAATCACTTTAGCATTTCGTTTCATAAATTGATGGAAATAAAGTGGAGCTCCAACACTTTGGGTGCCCGCTGCCTCATGCGTGTGCACGCTTGTTTCGTGCAAATAATATTCTGCTAATTTCGACGAATAATTTTGGGTAAAAAATACATACGATGATTGCACGAAACAGTACGTAGTGTAGGCGCCCACATGCGTGCACACGCATAAGGCAGCGGATGTCTTTACACAAATGGATTTAGCTATGATTGTCAGTAAATCGACATGATAATTATTGCTAAGAGTTACATGAAGCGAGATGCATTGGGCCCTATCAAGATCTCTTGGGGGCCCAAGCCGACCATAACTGCCAGCCAGTACACTGGCCGAACAACTTCCTTTTGGAATTATTATATACGCGGCATAGTCGTTTGTTGGTGGCTGAACTCCTCCGTAACCGCTCGCGCGATCTTGACCAAATTTACCACGGTGATAGCGTGGACACTGAGGAGTGTTTTGAAGCGAGATGGTTCATGTCCGACGTACAATTGAGGAATAATCACCGAAAAACAGTTTCACGAGCGCGCGGCCTTAGCTAAGCGCGCGACCGTAGTAAGATGTCTTATTTTCAAGTAAGAGTGCTGCTCGCTCAGCTCATTTTATTTCAGTCGCACCCTGCACTGAATTCCTAGTACATTTTACTGGTCAATACCGGGACGAGTTATAGTCCGGATATTGACCATGTCATGTTAAACCACAGATTACATGATATTATTCTAAAGTTAAACAATATAATTTCATAAAAATCTACTTACCTACCTTGTTATAATACACTTGTCATCAATAATAGTTAATACCGATTTTGCTCTACTGCTCCTATCATACCTATAATAGCGTGATGATATATAGCGCAGTTTATGACCATGCTCTAGAAGAATGTTCAGGCAAAATTTCAGCCAAATCTGTTCAGCGGTTTCCAAGTGATGCTCGGACATTGATAAATAAAAGCAGACAGACAAACCGACAATCGGATAAAAATTCTAAAAATCACATTTTTGGCATCGGTATCGCTCCTAGAACACACATCAATTATTTTTTTGGAATAATATTCAATGTACTTATTTCATCTCGTTACTATTTTATTATATGTATACATCTACTTAACTACTTGTTTAGTAAATATTACATAGATGCTGTTATATTATTAGATATTATTACATAGACTCTGCCCGCGTGACATATCTACTGATCCGTTTCCCTGATAAAATTTAGTCCAGATCCGTTCAGCCGTTTGAGCGTTATTGAGTCACAAACATCTAAACATCTACACAACTCCACAAACGCATATTGTACAAATCATAAGGATTGTTTTTTGCACGATTTTGTGCAAATTATCTGCCTAAAACGGCACAAAAAAGAAAATTATAACACGTTAACGTAGCAAAATTAAGTAATTTTACAAATTAAATAACAATATATTAAATATGAATCCTAATAATTTCTGTACAATGGTAATTATATCCTATAAAAAACATAAATGAGACATGAGAGCCAAGTTCAATATTAAGTATATGCGTCGTTGTCGACTTTACCGACAAAAGAATTGAGATTTATAAGGGTGCCAAGTTCTATAGCCGGGACGCCTCCATGGGACCTGGAAGCGAGGGCCCTTGCTGCACTGTACTAGTGGCGCAAAGAGGAGCCGGAGCGAGATCTGAGGCCTGCCCCTCGACAAATCGAGGGGCAGCGATCCCAACTCCACCAGGTGTTCATGGAGGAATGGCAAGAACGGCTTGGGCAACCAGTTCATGCCCGAATCATCCACCTGAATGTTATCTCAAGTGGAGTAAAGCCTGAGGGGGTTTCCGCACGTAAAATAAAAAGGGTGCCAAGTTCTGTGTAAAGAATTCTAAAAATTTGTTAAAGAACATATTACATTCTAAAATAAATTAATTAACAATTTCTTGTTACTTGGTGATACCACAATATTTTCTACTTAATATAAACTCTTAATATAATATAAATGTTAATTATCGCTCGCTTAATAATGTACCCGGTAGATGGCAATAGGCTCGCCCCCTATTACATTGGGACCTCAACATAACTGGCGAATCGTGGGTGTGTAATACACCTCTGCCTACCCCTTCGGGGATACAGGCGTGAAGTTATGTTATGTTATGTTATAAACTCTTAAACATAACAACAAATATAATAACTTTTGCATTTTGTAAATATTTGTCTTAACAGATAATGATTTACAAAATGCAATTATTTCACTTGGGATGTAAATTTGTAATTCACTTGGCTAGTTTTGACGTACAATCTAAATTATATTTGTCTAATGAACTTATCTTCGTCGAATCATATGAAAGTTTGTACCGTACTTATACTGTTAGGTTGATATAATACTTATGTTACTTTCTGAATGGTTTGTTGGTGTTAGAAATAATTGCATTTTGTAAATAATTGTCTGATATTTACCTATTAAGTAGAAAATATTGTGGTAGCACCAAGGAACGTGAAATTATAATATAAATTTATTTTGGAATGTTGCATGTTCTTTTAACTATAATTTTAGGATTTTTTACACAGTACTTGCAGCGAAGTCAACAACGACGCATATTCTTAAGATTCAACTTGGCTCTCATTTCACATAATATATGTTTTTAATGGGATTGTATCTAAGTACATCCTGAACCGCGAAAGTTTAACAGTTAGAAGAAGAAAAAACATGCACACTTGCAATCAAATTCAAATGAAATTCAAATTCATCAAACATTCATACGTCCTCAAAAATTTTCTTTATCATATTAGTAGGATGAATAACACCTATAGGATACATTAAATACTCTAGGGATGTGCGCTCCTAATCGAATATCCACTTTTTCTTCGCAGAAACTCCAATAGAAGTGACAGCGAGTGTAAGAACACTACTGTGGAACAGCTCGACAACAGACCAAAACTTTTACAAAGGGTAAGATTTCATTTATATCTTTACTAATTATTGTATAATATTGAGTTTAGAATAAGTTATTACTGGGTCGCGTTAACCAACCGTACTTGAACACGCACTTGCCGAATAACCTAAACTGCGTTATCTCATTCTACTCAATGAATTTAATTCATTGAAACGTGATTGAAGCCGCGGTAGCCTAGTGGTATGGGTAATGGACTGCTGAGACGAGGTCTCGGGTTCGATCCCAGGTTTTACCATGGCACACCAATGACTTTACGATGCTTTTCGAAGTTATGTGTGTATTTATCGCAGGTTTATAAGTGCCCGGTTAATGGCAATAGGCTCGCCACCTATTACATTGGGACCTAAACATAAATTGGCGAAATGTGGGTGCTAGCACCTCTGCCTACCCCTTCGGGGATATAGGCTTGAGTTTATGTTATATGTTATGTTATGAAACGTGAGAATACAGTTATTTGAACAAATTTTCATTGGTGAATTCCAACCAGCATGCATGATTCTTACTGTGATAATTGAAACGGCGTGTTTAGAATCTGATCTATTGGCAGCTCGTTGTCGAGCCACAGGTTTAAGCTACTAATGGATTGACCACCTTTATACTATGTTCAGATACGTTTACAAGCAGAATAAAGCCTCAAGGTCTTTACGTGACTAGCCGCGTTTCAGAAAATAAGAATGAAACGTGGCTGCTTCTGACAGAAAATAATTAAAAATGTACAGATAATAATCAATAACGGATTTGGAACTGAGTAGTTTAAAAATAGTAAGTTCTCTGTAAAACGTTTTTCTTAGCGGATTTAAGTTTTTAAATGTGCACTTTGTGGGTATATGTCCATACAAATACGCACGCCTGTACTCATATTTCCGAAGGCATGGGTAAAGATAATAAATAATAATATTCTACGATATTCTACACAGCGCTTTCTAGACCCAAGTTAAGCATAGTTTAACTAGATTGTGTTATGTGTTCCGGAATGCGGATAAACATACTTATTTACTTTTTTATGTAAATATACATATTATACATAGAAACACCCAGGCTAATGCAAAAAGACATATTCATGCATGCAATATTTGCACTGAGTGGGAATCGAACCCACGCCCCTGTCGTAGCAGCCGAATGCACTACCGCTACGCCACAGAGGCCGTCGAATTCGTCAGTTATTTCCAATTCGACGTACTTAATTGGAGGTGAGCCTATCACCCTCACCAGTACGTTTGCTGTCGGTTGAGAAATAGCACTGTCCCTCAGTTGCCGTGTGCGACACGCACAGGAAGGGATGAGGTCAGAGGTCAACCGGGTGATCCCTTGTCACCGGAAATTACGTGGACACAGCAGGGATTGTAATTTGGCCATATTAACGTAGTTAAAATTTAATTAACTTAAATTATAATCGATCCCGGCTTCTGAAAAGCCGAGACGGCGCGCGGTATTAGTCGGTTCAAGCCCCATATAACCACCCCCGCTGCCGGCGGGGGGGAATCCGAAGGAATTTCCGCACGAAAAAAAGGTATTTACTCGATGTCAGTAGTATTTTAGTTCATAAATACAGTCATTAATTACTAGCAATTGAAATAGAGCGGCCGTATTCCTGGTTATTTAGATGGGTATACGTGACTTCAGTGACGCTTTTAACTTTTTAGGGATTTTCTTTAGAAAAGCCCTATTGCTATCGAGTTGTCGTCGACGTCGTCGTCGACGTTGTCGTCGACGTCGTCGTCGTTGCCAATTTTCTGTCACGGTTTTAGGTATGAAGGAGATGAGCTATCGAGTTGCTGTTTTCGGTAATAGATTCGTACTGGGGTGAACCATTGCAAGATAAAGAAATAATCGCAAAAAAAAGCAAAAAAAAAAAACGCAAAATCGAAAATCCCTTGTATTCGGCTGAGCTCGTCTCAGGAATTCAACTTGTTTTCAATAGATAGAATTTAAGTATATTCATTTCAAACATAAAACAAACACAACCGACATTTTGATGCTTTAAAATGTAAAAAACTAAATACGGAACTCATTCGGAGTTCCTCAAGAGCATTTCATACCAACTCTGAGCATTAATGTTATTGTTTTGCTGTTTTCCTTATTTATTATGCATATTATCATGATTTCGAGAAGTGGAACGCGCCCTTGACATCGCACTCATTTTTGTTTTGCGACCTCTAGGGCCCCGATCGACCTCACCGGCTGTCAACCATGAAACGACCTGCCAAAAGTTTCTTAACAGAACAACCCGTTCCTAACAGTTTGAAATTAAATTACCTGCTAATTTTATTTTCGTTTATATTATCTGACTAGCAACCCGCCCTCGTTTCGCTTCGGTTTATATAAGTTTTTTTTAACTCAAGCCACGTAATATATACCCTATTTCCATCGGATAATGTACGTTTCAAATGGTGGAAGAATTTTACCAATAAGTGCAGTGGTTCCGAAGATTACCCTAAACCTGTAAACAAACTCACAAAATGCGGTAAGGGAGAGCATAACATCACATAACTTCACGCCTGTATCCCCGAAAGGGTAGGCAGAGGTGTATTATACACCCACGATTCGCCAGTTATGTTAAGGTCCCAATGTAATAGGGGGCGAGCCTATTGCCATCTACCAGGCACATTATTAAACGAGCGATAATTAACATTTATTAATGCACACATAACTATGAAAAATCAGAGGTTGGTAAGGGAGAGCTCTTTATAAAATTAGTAAAGACAACTCAGCCCCGCGGTTTCAACTACGTAAGTCCCGATTCCGTGAGAATATAGAAACAAAAGTACGAGTAAGTAGAATTTAGAATGTCTAAGACGTGTTCATGTAGCTGAGCTGGCTAGATTAGGTAATCCCCCTAGAAAGGGATTGGTTGCGAGTTCAAGTCCCGTCCGAGATGTTGACTTTTTCCGATTTATAGGAAAAGTTAGCATACTAATCGCTTCAAAACTTCTTTCAATTGATCATACAATTATACAGCAATAAATCACACCGCGAAGTTCAGAGCAGTCATCAAGTTTGGCGCGACATCTACCTAAAAGACAGCGCCGGTAGATGCTGGGCTATTGTAAAACATGTATGCTAATAATATGCAGGGCTGGCTGAAGCCATGTAAAGGAAGAACATTTGGTAACGCAAATTTCAAGGCCTTTGTACTTGTAACCTTTTCCCAAGAGAGTTATGCACTTCGATTATCGCTAATTGGACTGGTTCCATTTTTGTTCGTAATAAACCTAGAATAAATTAATTTACCAGCATGATTAATCCGGTTAAATTGGCGAAGTCTAGGGGATTTCTCTATCAGTAAACCTTTGAGAAGGAGAGGAAGCATCTATCTATACTATTATAAAATTAGTTGTGTCTGTACATTGGAGATATTGAAAAAAAAACCTCGTAATTGTGCGATGGTATGTGAGGGATTACAGTGTTCTCATCTAGCCAACATTCCGTGAAAACAATAACGTTAAAAGAAGTCTTCATTCTATGTAGCGTCACAATGAAATAGTTGAAATTTTTGTGTATGCTCCTTATGTTATATGAAATTATTTTAAAGTTATAATTCATGGGGAGCGTTGCACGACATTTTCAGGCGTATCAATTAAGTGACAGTTTATACCAGAGGTTCCCAAACTTATTTTGTCTACTGCGCACTTTGAGACTAAATAAATTTTTAGCGCCCCCATTTTTTCACCTACTTAAAAACCACTATAACTTCAAATTAAATTAATTAATTGTTGTGAGCTATATTAGCGGCGATTAAACATTCATTCTAAAATAGACTTTTACTATAATCCGCAAGAGTTAACTTGAGACCTGAGCACAGTAGGTAGTACATAACGACGCTCAGGTCTCAAGATAATCCAATCAAAACCTCTACCTGTATCTACCACGCAGTAGCTAGTGTCGAAAATAGTCTTCAAATTTTATTAATCGGTACTTTACCACTACCAAAATCCTTAATCTTTTGTGAAGTTTCACGACCCGATAGCTTTAGATAAAATACTCAGTGTAGAAGAAATAATGTGCTCACTCAAACATCTTATTCGCACGAAGCTCTTTGAGAAATAATACATAGGTACTTGTAACGGTGGTGTTTATACAGTTGATATATATATAAAGAGACGAAATCATAAAGTCCGCAAAGTCTAGGAAAACGATACTACCTCTGATTTCAACCTCGACGTAACCGGGAACACGCAGAGAATATATTACAATGAACGATTAACAAAGGAAAATAGATTGCTTTTTCGAGCGGTACGAGCGAAGTCCAAGGAACACGGATACACCTACTGCTGGATCACGTCAAGCAGCGTGAAGGCAAACCAACCTTGCCCGTCCGAACGCATGGCGATCTACAGCGTATCTTTTCTTTTTTTTTTTTTTATCGTGCGGAATTCCCTTCGGATACCCCCCCGCCGGCCAGCGAGGGCGGTTATGTCGGGCTTGAACCGACTAAAACCGCACGCCGTCTCGGGTCTACAGACCGCGGGTGTAAGGTTGCCCATAGAGCATATCCCTCGCACCCCGACTGACCCAGGGCCATCTCCGGTTTCGAGATGGCCCCCTCGGGTTTGGGAACCACGGTGTCCCCGTCTTGCCCCGGTTTGGGGGAGGGGCGCTAGTCGCCCCACCGTCGCGGCCTGCTTCTGCTGGGGTGACAGGCGGCCTCACCTGCCACCCCCAGGCCTGCGCTTATGGAGGACGGAGGTCGTTAAGCGACCTCCGGCGCCTGAGTCGCTTGCGACGCGCGGCGAGCATGTTGCGGGCTCGGCGGGCCGGGAGAGTTCTGAACCTACTCCGCCATCTCCTTCGCGAGCATCACATGCTCGTAGAAGGAGGTGGCGGCAGCCCACGCGCTTGCGCTCCGCGCTATTGCCGCAATCATGCTGCCGAGCGAGAGGACTCCCACCCCGATGGCTGCCACGAGGTCACGCCTCGGCACCTCCCACGCCGGGCAGTCCGCCAGCAGCCCTGAGTCCTCGCTCGCGTCACAGTGATGACACTCAGGCGTTGGCTCCTTCCTGATCCGATGCAGGTGGTCCCCGAGCACCCCTTCCCGGAGATCACCTGCGTCAGTCGGTACGAGAGGCTTCCGTGTTGCCTCTCTAGCCAATCCTCCATGATGGGCCTTTCCGCTGCTATTCCGGCGTGCCCTGCGCTTGGTCGCCCAAGTCGTTCCTTCCACTCCACCACGATGGCCTGGCGGAGCTGGGACTGCACGGCCTCGATTTCTCGATGCTCGGGGTTCAGTCCCTGCTCCCGCGCCACTGGTACAGTTGCGAAAGGGCTCTCGCCTCCAGGTCCCATGGCGGAGTTCCGGCAAGGAGACTCGCCGCCTCGAAGGAGATCGTGCGGTACCCGCGGATGACCCTGATGGCCATCACTCGCTGCGGAGCGCGCAGCATCCGCACACTTCCGGCCTTCAGGGCCTCCGCCCATATTGGGCACCCATACAGGGCCATGGACCGCACGATCCCCGCGTAGAGTCTCCTGCAGGAGTCATCGGGCCCCTTCATGTTGGGCAGCAGCCGCACCAGAGCGAGAGCTGTGCCCTTCAGTTTGGGGGCCAGACTTCGGATGTGCTCTCCGAAGTCCCGTCGGCCGTCGAGCACGAGCCCCAAATATTTCATTTGGGGCTTGATGCCGATGCGATTACCTCCCACGATGAGACTGGATCCCTCAGGTGGCTTGCTCGTAGATTCTACTACTACCTACTACTACTACCAGCGGAAACTGAGTCGACTCGCGCTACGGTGGCAAACAAGTGCCTCACAAGATGTTCCTATTATAATCATGAATTAAATATTTATATTACCTACTATATCAGAAACAAAAATATGACACACTCACGATTTTATAAAATATTACACTACTACTATCTCATAATATCTTACACTTTTAACAAACAATTACATAACTTATATTTGTTACTACCACAATATCATATTTAAATAAAAACCCGGCAACCCGGCAACCCTGGGGTTATCCTTTCGAGGGCTTAAGGTGGGGAATCCACCATTGCGGCGGTGAGACCGATTATGAAGGAGTGGTTGGAGAGGGACCAGGGGACCTCTCCTACCGGATGTGCCAGATATTTACCGGGGTGCCCGGCAACGGACACTTGGGAAGGACACCGTGCGGTTTTAGTCGAGACACGACATAACCACCCCCGCTGGCCAGTGGGGGGGGGGGGGTATCCGAAGGATTTTCCGCACGTAAAAAAAAAAAAAGAAAATGTGCAATAGAATAATAGCTTCTAGCAAGGTTTCCAAAGATTGTTATCCCATTTTTCAACTAATTTACAGCAACGTAACTACAAAACTAAAAAAAATACTCATCATTCAACGACATATCTATGACAGTGTACTGTTTGAAGTTTTTATTAATCCAGTCGTAATTGTATTTAAAACTCGAGTATCTTATAATAACATTAACTATGACTAATGATTAATACAGTTGCTGAATTGGACTCAATCGGTATAAACTGTCATTTAATTGATACGCCTGAAAAATGCCGTGCAACACTCCCCATGAATTATAACTTTAAAATAATTTCATATAACATAAGGAGCATACACAAAAATTTCAACTCTTTCATTGTGACGCTACATAGAATGAAGACTTCTTTTGACATTATTGTTTTCACGGAATGTTGGCTAGATGAGAACACTGTAATCCCTCACATACCATCGTACAATTACTATTTTACAAGGAAAAAAAATATCAAAATACTGGTGTTGTAGCATATGTAAAGGATACCTTAAGCGTCTGTATCTCGGAACCGGAATGTCAGGATGCAAATTGTCTACAATTGACATTAGATAAAGGAATCACAGTCCTCGGTGCTTACCGCCCACCGTCATTCAAAAATTTCAATAACTTTTTGAGTTCCCTGTATTATATCTTAAAAAGTAACTTAAACAAGAACACTAGGTTGATTCTGATAGGTGATATTAATATAAACTTGCTCTTGTCGACAAGTACTCAAGACTTAGAGTATCAATGTCTCACCTCGGAACATGGACTCATCCCTGCAATAACAAAACCGACAAGATATGATAGATGCCTGGACCATATTTTTGTGAACGCCAGTCAGGACGCTACTTTTTTACGTGCGGAAATCCCTTCGGATACCCCCCCCCCCCCCCGGCCAGTGGGGGTGGTTATGTCGTGTATCGACTAAAACCGCACGGTGTCGTCCTCTCCAAGTGTCCGTTACCGGGCACCCCGGTAAATATCTGGCACATCCGGTAGGAGAGGTTCCCTGGTCCCTCTCCAACCACTCCTTCATAATCGGTCTCACCGCCGCAATGGTGGATTCCCCCCACCTTATGGTATGGCACAGATTTCAACATGGCTGCAGCATAACCTATTAACTTTAAATGCCCAGAAAACCAAGTACATATGCTTTCACAAAACCGCGGCGTCAGCCCTTAAACTAAACCCTTTCATAAAACTGCATATGTGTTCGAACCAGGCGGGCTGCAACTGTGAAGTGCTTTTGAAAACTGATAACATTAGGTATCTTGGAATACTGATTGACGAACACCTTAGCTTCAAAGCACACATAAACTCAATATCAACTCGAGTAAGAAAAACTGAAAACATTATAAAAATACTTCAATGCAGTCGTTCTAAAACAGGTTTACTCTGCCCTAACACAGTCACTTTTATCTTACTGTATAACCTGCTGGGGTAGCGCACTGAAAACATTCATGTTGCAAGCAGAAATAGCTCAACGGTCAGTTCTAAAAACCATACTCGAAAGACCCTTCAGGTATCCAACTACTGGGGTGTGTGTTGGGTAACCTCCTCGAGTGTCGCTCCGTTTCCGATCCCGCTGCAGTCCGGGGGGAACGGAATCGGAGCGGCCGGTACACCCTGAGCGGCGGTCAATGGCTTCCCCTTCACCCCTTCATAGGGTTGGCATTGATCGTCGGCCAATACCCAACGTAGCGGGAACACATCGCTCTCCGTACTCCTCTGCTTTCAGAGGAGACAGGATGAGCGATGCTGTTAGTGGTGAGATGGCCCAGGGTCAGCCGGGGTGCGAGGGATATGCTCTATGGGTAACCTTACACCCCGGCGTCTGAAGACCCGAGACGGCGTGCGGTTTTAGTCGGTGCAAGCCCGACATAACCGCCCCCGCTGGCCGGCGGGGGGGTATCCGAAGGGATTTCCGCACGATAAAAAAAAAAAAAAAAAGGTATCCAACTAATGAGCTCTACAAAGAATGTCAAGGTCACAAGTCACAAGGTGTGGTGTCACAAGGTCTTGACAGTGCGACAACTTTTTTTCCTCATAACAACACTGGAAGTTCATCGTACCGTTAACACTGATGAACATAGTAGATTACTTGAGCGTCGTGTTTACAGAAAGCCACTGCCAACTATCACAACCAGTTTTGCTAGACGTTTCAGTCTATACGTAGATTTATATATATACAACAGAATAACAAAGCTGTGCGACATAAAATTGTGCTCTGTAAAGGAGGCTAAACTTAATACTTCACAATGGTTGCTCACTCTAACATACGACAATACTGAAGATCTGCTAGTACACGTAGCCTAAAAATTACGCACTTTCTTTGGGAACATTTTAACATATAAACCTATTTTGAATATATTACCCTATAACATAACATACACACATTTACACTACACATACAGTTATTTATTTTTGTACTTGTATTACAATATCTATACAATCATTTGATACATTATTTTATTTAATTGCCAACTGAAATGTAGGTACTCGTATGATATTTCTATGTAAAGTAATACTGTCTCAAGTTTAAACAAGTAACACTGCAAAATGCTTAATTATAAACGATGACAGCAATGTATATTGTATACCGACCTGTTTGAACGTAATAGGCACCCACAGGACAGGCTTGCCTAGTGTGGGGCCACCGGCAATGTATTTGTATTTTTTTGGTAATAAATTATTTATTTATTTATAATCATATTTTTAAACCACCTGCGTCAGTGTTTTATTAATGTTTTGTAGGTATGTTATAATATAATATGTTCAGTTATAAGGGCAGTTAAGGGCCAGAGACAGTCCTACAACAGTTTCAATAGATTCAAGTTTCTAGTCAATTATTTGAGAGTTAACGTAAAATTAATTGACAATTTTATCGAATAAACACACCTGCAGACAGCAAAATAAGCCAGAAGAATAACAGAAATAAACCTACTAAAAATAGTTACGGTATAACCACAGATTAGATAATAGTTACTTCGTAAGTTACTATTATTATTATTATTAACTGAAGTTGTAAACAATGTTTACAACCATTAGCACCATTACTACTTTAGATTGTTCAAGTTCGTGTTACTAGTCGATAACGAATGTAAAACTCTGTAAACAACCCATTTAATAAATAATTTCCTTCGTATTTACTTTTTGTGGCTAGCTTGTAATAGAACATCCGTAAAAATACTCAGCAGAGGGATTAATCAATCATTGTGTCAGTATTAATAGAAGACATTCACGGCCCTACCTGAAGGTTTGTTAACTGAGCCCGAACCAACGCCTTATTTGGTAGAATACTTTAACATTGTGATGTGGTAGGCTTCTCAAATATTGATTACAATTTCCATTTTTCTCACTCGGAAAGTGTCGGCGGGTGGAAAATACTGCTTTCCACCAAAGGGTAGAAATATAATTAAAAAACAGAACTAAGTTTGGATACATAGTCGGCATAGAAGTTATATCATCAGCAACGAAAAAGTTTACATACTTTAAAAATAAAATAATTTAATATTCTACGACATTTCACACAGCGCTTTCTAGACCCAAAGTTAGGATAGGTTAACTAGCTTGTGTTACGGGTTCCAGAATGGGGATAAACATAGTTATATAGGTTTTTTTTTGTAAAAATCTGGGTCTTTCTATGTATAATATATATGTAATATATTATACATAGAAACACCCAGATCTAAGCAAATATACATATCCATGCATACAAATACTTGCAATGAGCGGGAATCCAACTCGCGCCTCCTGTCATAGCAGTCGAATGCACTACCGCTACGCCACAGAGCCCGTTTATTATACTACACCTACTCAGAAAGTACCCTAGTAGGTACTTTTTCAAACATAAGGAAGAATGAGCCTACGGTATTACTTCCGTAGAAATATACATGAGATAAAAATATATGAAAATAATTGTTAACGTGCTGAGCGGCAGACAAAATTGTATGAAAATTCTTTGTTATTACCCGACTGCGCCAGAAGGAAGGTTATGTTTTTCGAGAATATGTATGTTTGCATATATTATGTATAATTGTTTGGCACGCTCTGCAGCTTGAACGGCTCCATGGATTTTAGGTTGAGAGGTGTCGTTAGATTCGTATTTACTGTGAGAGTGACACTGGGTATATCAAAATAATAAAAAAACGTAATTGTGGATTTTTGGCGCTAAAATGTATGTTATTCAAAAAATATTTTCTCTCAAACTTATCGAGTATGGTATCAAAATGAAGAACTTCAAAAGGGGATTTCAAAAATATATATATCATAACAAAAGTATACAATAAAATTATTAATTAAAAAATCAAATAACCCGACTGAGCTAAAAAGACCGAAACAAGTTTGATACCAGGCGGGACCCAGATGCAAATCATAAACCGAAAGAAAATTAATGGGTCCCGCCTGCTATCAGAGTTTCTTGAGGAAGGTATATAATTTTTTTGTATTGTTTAAAAAAAATGTGGTTCTTGTGGAACTTACTGTACCGTGGGAAACAAATATACCGAAGGACCACACAATAAAGAAAAATAAATACTATGATCTCACAAACGAATTAACCAAAAACGGTTACGTGGTTAATTTGTATGCAGTGGAAGTGGGAGCCAGAGGCATACCAGCAAAATCTCTCTATAACCTACTTAAAGATCTAGGCCTATCGAGAGCTACAATAAGCTCATTACTAGGACGAATGTCTAAAGCGGCACTAGTAGGTTCGCATCAAATTTGGTTAGGCAGGGAGGGGAACTTGGGTAGTGAAGGTGAGTGTTGATGTACATCAACAAAAGGGGCCCCTTCTAAACCTACACTTGGGTCGCAAGTCCCGAGCACTGTCCCGAGTTCCCAACTCAGCTACGAACGCGATGGACCCGGCACCCGCACGGAGAATCCATGGATTGCTAAGAATATCGGTCTGTTGGAGGTGTCGGAAATAAATTAGTCGTCCGGGAGCTTTCAACAGAACCGCTGCCTAAACCCTTTGCGATATACAAAGTGATATATGATGGGATTGTCTGCAATGGCAGTATTCTATCGTATATACCATGGTGAATGTTCCGATGAGTTATTCCAATTGATTTCTCCTTCTCCCTTCTTGTCCCGAACAACACGAGCAGGACTTAGGTGTCATCCTCATACAGTGCAATCGATACCATCGCGAACCAAGCGGTTTGGTGACTCCTTTTTTTGTCGGACCATAAAGCACTGGAACGCTTTACCCACTCACGTGTTCCCTTCTACCTACAATCCTGGGCTCTTTAAGCGGGGCGTGAAAAAACATCTGTTGAGGCCGTCTAGGTAGGGGCCACCATTCTAGGGGCAATCTCTAGAAATGGTGGACACTACTTTTTGGACTTTACCTCAGCTTACCATCAGGCGGGGTACAGTCAATTGGACGGACTAAATATATAAAAAAAAAAATGGCTTATGTCTATCTCTTAAAGATACTATCTCCATTTTAATACTTTAAAAAATTGGTAAATCGTAAAGCGGTAATTAGAAAGGATAATATAATGATATGGATAGAAAAATAAGGATTAATACCGTATTTTTACGTTAATAGTAACATAAAAATACGGTATTAATCTTTATCTATTAATCCTTATCATTTTAAATAAGTAAGAGGCTCTAAGAAAGAAAAAAAGAAAGAAATTTCATGCACATTATTCAACTCTTTTAGACTATATAATTTAAACGAATATCTTACGAGTAATTAATTGAAAACATGTTGAATTCCTGAGACGAGCTCAGCCGAATACAAGGGATTTTCGATTTTGCAATTATTATTTTTTGCGATTTTTTGCGATTTTTTCTTTATCTTGCAATGGTTCAACCCAGCACGAATCTATTACCGAAAACAGCAACTCGATAACTCATCTCCTTCATACCCAAAACCGTGACAGAAAATTGGCAACGACGACGTCGACGACGATAACTCGATTTCTAAAGAAAATCCCTAAAAATGTGAAAGTTTGTGAAGGTGTTTGGATATTTGGATATTATGATGTGTATAATAAATATTGTGGGACAAAGTGCATAACGCCATCTAGATCCAAACTAAGTAGAGCTTGTCACATCGGTTCTAGAATACGGATAAACATTCTTAAATACTTTTTTTTTGTAAATAAATATATATTATACATAGAAACACCCAGACCAATGCAAATATACATATTTGCACTGAGCGGGAATAGAACCCGCGACTTCTGGCTTAGCAATCGAACGCACTATCGCTACGCCACAGAGGTCGTTTGGATGTTAATTATTCAATCAGGCTCTAAAGGATGAACGGACCTGGCTGAAATTTAGTACAGGGATAGATTATAACCTGGAATAAGACATAGTCTACTTTTTATCCTTGGAATAGGTGCCCATGGGTTGCGACAACGGGATAAAAATTTCATAATTACTTTTAGTCGCGATAACCGACATCCAAGCGGGCGAAGCCGCGGTCATCATCTATTTTATATTAAATGAAGAAAGAATAATCAAACCAATGATCAATAAACGACATAAATCCTTTTTGCACGTTCTTAAACATTTTAAAAGTCAATTAAACAAATCAATTAAAACATTAACGAATATTTTGATATGGTATCACTTCGCGTATTAATAACATAAATAAGTGCTATATAATCCAAAGCCATGATTCGGAGCTTATGATCCGGAAACATAAACATTACGATTGTGGCTAAGAACAATAATGAAATTATAATGCCTGCCTAATGTTTCCGTAATGGCAGGTTCTCTGCTAAATGTTGATGAAATATAATTGAGCTGAGAGTGAGACGAAGTCGAGCGAAAAGCTCTCTATACTCCACTCGGTGTATTTCGGTTGTGACGCTACTCCTCCTAAACTAATCGACCAATTTTTACCAAACTTGGCATGTAAATACAACTTGATACCCCGAAGATTTAGAATAAATTAAATTGAAAATCGAACATACCATGGAGGAATTATCACCCTTCAAAAATTTCGAAATCTGATTTCTCCAAAATGATCAATGTTGAGACAACGATTTTGGAGCCAAAATGTGCAATTTAACTATTGGCTTGAGACAGAAAAAGAAAATTTAAAATTGGTCTAGCAACGGAGAAATAATCACCGAAAAAACAATTCAATGGTATTCAATTGTAAAAGAAAAAAGCGGCCAAGTGCGTGTCGGACTCGCCCATTAAGGGTTCCGTAGCAGCAAGTAACATAATGTTTATTTTTGTAATTTTTACATTTTAGTTGTTTTGAATGAAAGGTAAATTGCGGTTTACGATTTATGACGTATTAAAAAAAACTACTCACTAGATCTCGTTCAAACCAATTTTCGTTGGAAGTTGACATGGTAATGGACATCATATTTTTTTTTTTTATCATTCTCTTATTTTAGAAGTTACAGGGGGGGAGAACACATTTTACTACTTTGGAAGTGTCTCTCGCGCAAACTATTTAGTTTAGAAAATAATGATATTAGAAACCTCAGTTTCATTTTTGAAGACCTGATGGTTTGATGAAGAAAATATTTATCCCCAAATTAACGAATTTTCTTTCTGTTTTTGTGTGAAAATCTTAATGCGTTTCACAGAATACATCTATCTACTTACCAAGTTTCGACATGACGAATCTATAAGGGTTCCGTTTTTTGCTATTTGGCAACGGAACCCTAAAAAGGTGATCATGTACTCCACTCTCAGCTCAACATTGCAACAGCAAAATGCATTGCACCCTAGTGTTTAATACGAATCGTAACCTGTGATCGTAACAACCTTAAAGAGGAGGCAATTTTTTTTCAGATTGATTTTCAAGTATCGGACACATGATAGATCATTGCGATAGATATAGTATATTTTTTCGTGCGGAGATTTCCTCGGATACAGCCTGCCAGCGGGGCGATTATGTCGGATTCGTACTGACTAAAACCGCACGTTGTCTCGGGTCTCATATACCGGGGGTAAGATGACTCAATTCTTCAATTCCCTCTCACCCCGGCTAACCCTGGGCCATCTAGGGCTTGATATGGTACTTACCCGGTTTTTTATTTGCATCGTGAACAACAGTAATGGTTGGGCACACACGTTACGAGAAATCGTTACGAGAGCACTGTACTGTTTAAACTGCACCGATAGATAAATTCTAAACCTGTAAAGTTTTCATTTTCTATTATCGTGCACTTGCACTTATCGCTGTTTTTAAAGGCTACAGTGGGATCGTAACGATTTCTCGTAACGTGTGAGTTGTGACACCGTCAACAAGAATAGTGATGTGCATTTGATTAACACTAGAAATGAGCACAACTAACTTGAAACATACACTGCTTATACAAAGTACAGTACACATTGCAGACTCCGTGTTCAATTCGGCAATAAAATTCCTAATAAATCGTTAAAAACTTACCCCTACATAAGTTCTCATTTTATGCAAAGTGGCTAATTGAGCTGAGTGAGACGAAGTCGTGCCAAAGCTCCTCATACCAGACATCAGGATTTTCTTTGTCACAGGTCTCCTCCTAAATTACTAATCCAATCAGAACCAAATTTGGCATGATTAAAGAGGTCAATCAGAGGAAGGTTTACGGATATATTTTGAAAAAATTAATGCTACCATAGAGGAATGATCACCGTTAAAAAAATTCCAGATGGAATTACATAATAACCGCTCGAGACACTGTGACCAAACTTTACACGCTCAGAAAGCATGTTGTGACTTTCAAAAAGAATTTTCAAAATCGGACTTGCCACGGAGGAATGATCACTGTTCAAAATTTTCAAAATCGCTCTTAATAATTCAAATCACGTTGTCTCACTCAGCTCAACATTGCAAGCAGCGATTCGCCTTGCAGACCTAGTATTATACGATTGACAATTTCTACATTGCAATAAAACTACTTTTAAAGGATTCTATCGCGACTTAGTTTGCGTTATTTTATTGTTTACACTGATCCCGACATTTCGGATGTTTTTCAGAAACCATGGTCACGTCTGAAATTATAGAGAAATGGATCATTTTGTACTCTGCCCTTTCTCCTAAACTAATTACGAGTAATTACTAAATTACGAGTATAATACAATTACTTGTCCTGACTGATTCATTAACGCAGAGCCTAAGCCGCTGGGGCTACAACTTGAAATTTTGCCAGTTGATGCCTTTTTTGTTGTAAGAACTCATAAAGGAAGAAATTTTGTAAATTTAATCCCTAAGGGGGTAAAATAAGAGATCAACGAAGTGGAAGTCATTGTAAACGTATACCTAAATCGGTGTTTTATAGAATTTTACGCCAAAGAGAACTTTCAACCTCTAGGTTTATAAAGGCAATTCGTCACTTTTTAAGGAAGAAGCATGAATTTCGATATTAAAGGTGATGATATTTCTTTAGTGTGCTTGAGTCGATGTCGGGATGGATAGAATATTTAGATTTATAATTAGATCCGGTAAGTAGCGCTGCAATTAAATAAATAAATATTCTAGGACATATTACAGTTTTCATTTTCTAGCTAGCCTTTCTAGTTAACGCCATCTAGAGCCAAACTAAGCAGAGCTTGTCATATGGGTTCTAGAACGCGAATAAACATACTTAGATACTGTTTTTTTTTGTAAATAACATAACATAACATAAACTCCCGCCTATATCCCCGAATACATATTATACATAGAAACACCCAGACCAATGCAAATATACATATTTTAAATGTGCGGGAATCGAACCCGCGACCTCTGACTTAGCAGTTGAATGCTCTACCGCTACGCCACAGAGGTCGTCATTAGGTAACAGGATTATTTTTACAAACTTTGCCAATGCGCAACCGGCTCACTAGCTTTTGTAATAAAAACACATTCAGTAAAATAACTCACTAACGCCACAGACGTACTTATAAAAAAAGTTTCTTTAATAAAGTCTTCGAGAATTTTCAAGAAAGTCGAGGTCGACTGTAGGTAGGTAGGCACTAGGGGAGCAAACTCTTTAATACGAGAACTTCGTTCTCATTACTTTAAGAGCCTTGCAGTCTTCAGAGACTTTACTCACAGCTGCAATAGGTACCTTCATATTTTCAAATTGAATATTTATGTAATGTGTTTCTAGAATTTATTTTAAGAATAACTAGTGCAAACGTCTTGAATAATACCTACATAGAACTCAGAAAACTCTGAGGGCATCTTTTGTAACTGCATTTTCGACTGCGCTTTGTGAATATAAAGTAGAAAAATACTTCAGACTTAGGTGTACTCACCCGTGATGAAGAGTTCACAGAATACGATTTCTTTTATCTTTATTGTCTATTACGTTTAACTATCTTTTTACTTTTCATCTGACAAAACTATAGAATCGCAATATAACGTAACTTTACTCTAACTGAATGCTATTTGCGAACACTGGAACCTTTTATGTAAATCGAATATTTTAACATAAACTGGTAAGTTATGCCTTCCTTTGTCAGAAATAGCTGAATACTAATTTGAAATCATAAATTATAGACTGTAAACGCCCCTAACCGTGCAAAGGAATATCAATCACTGGAAATTAGTAACGTTGCATAAATAGTATATTGGAAGGTTGAACTTGTATTTTTTTAATTTTCGTGTAACCAAAGTTGGCATTGGCATACATTGCAATTGCAAAAGGATTTTAATGCATGTAACAAGCACACGTCTGTCATATTAGTCATGTGGTATTAATAATCTTACTTGTAGGCATTTCTTAATTTTCTTTTCTAAAAAATATTAAAGAGAATAGTGTTAATTTACAATAAGTAGGTACTTATTAGTATACAGACACTAACAAGATATATTTAAAAAAGTTAACATTAGAATTATGATTCCAGTTCCCTGTTGAAATTAGGCCAGTTTTCTACATTTGCATTTTTAGGGTTACGTTGCCAAAGGCAAAAACGGAACCCTTATAGATTCGTCATGTCTGTCTGTCTGTCCGTCCGTATGTCACAGCCACTTTTTTCCGCAACTGTAAGAACTATGCTGTTGAAACTTGGTAAGTAGATGTATTTTGTGAACCGCATTAAGATTTGCACACAAAAATAGAAAGGAAACAATAAACTTTGGGGGCTCCCCATACTTAGAACAATTTTTTTTCATCTAACCCATACGTGTGGGATATATCTATGGATAGGTCTTCAAAAATGACATTGAGGTTTCTAATATCATTTTTCTCTAAACTGAATAGTTTGCGCGAGAGACACTTCCAAAGTGGTAAAATGCGTGTCCCCCCCCCCCCTGTAACTTCTAAAATAAGAGAAGGATAAAAATAAAAAATATATAGGAACTTCCAACGAAAATTGGTTTGAACGAGATCTAGTAAGTAGGTTTTTTTAATACGTCCTAAATCGTAAACTGCAATTTACCTTTCATTCAATCAACTCAAATATAAAATTTTAAAAAAAGCATTATTATGTTACTCGCTGCTACGGAACCCTTCATGGGCGAGTCAGACTCGCACTTGCACTGAGAGAAGTGGCTAATTCGCGTCATGCAAAAATACACGTAAGATAATAAATTATATCGGTATCGGAATGAATTATAAGTTCTACAGTGAAAATTTCATTGATAACTGTCAATTTATCGGGACGCTAATCCCATCCTTAAATTATTTAGGTATAATTAAAAAACGTGCTGCTAGCATGCTCAAATTATCATGCCTCGTTATGCAACTTATGAGGTAAACTTCTGACCCATGTTATATAGTGACGGTTTGTTAATCTATCATTTCATTCTGAGATATCACACTGTAATTCTCGATTATTATTAATGAAGGGAGTTACCGATAAAATAAATGGTCTTGTACTCATGATATTACGTGACAAACGCATAAAATATCATGATATTAAGAATCAAATATTGACATGTCAATATCATTATATTGACATGACGCAACGTTAAATTAACATGAAATGCTGATATATTATGCTTCTAGCAGCATATTTTTAACGTCCGTATAGTATGAATAATACGTAGCAACCTGTATTATATACGTGCATCCCATAAATATAATGTTACATCCTCAATGAATTATCAGTACCGTAGTCGGTGATTGGCCCAAAAATACCGGGTGCATGGTTGTTAAATTTGTCAAGTCAATGTCATGTCAATTCTTGTTTTCATTGCAGATCAGATTCTTTGTTGATCGAGTGAAGTCGTTGTGCTTATCCTCTCCATTTTATCTGTAATAAAACCCTTTGTCGTACTCTTGTTACATAATATTCTAATATGTATCACGAATGTTGTGTTTGTAAAAGATCGCGAAAGGACGCTATTTTACACCGTTTTCCCCGTACGTAGAAAAGACTCAAAAAATGGTTGAAGTGTCTTAACCGTGATGATCTGAGATTGTTATCAGCTCAGCAGCTTTCGCAAGTGTTTGTTTGTCAAAAACACTTCGAAGAGAAGTTTATTACGCCGAAGGGACGACTCACAAATCTGGCGTTCCCAACTCTGTTAACTGATCACGAAATTTTAAGTGGAATACCTCAGACCAATACTGGTAAGATAAAGAAATAAGTATCAATCTATTTAATATTATCAATAAACATTAGAAGTATTCATTGCTTAGTTTCCTAAGATTAAATTTCATCACTTATCTTGTAGTATATTAAAATGTTTACTTCTTATTTTAGAAAATATGGATCCTCATTTGGATTACCCATACACACGCAAAAGACACTTCGATCACACGTACGCACATCAGGAACCGCTAAAAGGTATGTAGGTACTTTATTTATATTAGTTTTAGTTTATGTATAATAATAAGTTGTTAGTCATAAAATGAGTAGACAAAATGTTTAATATTGCCTCTTATTTTATTTACCTATAGCTGTACTTCCCTCCCTACTTCGCCCCTGCTGGACATAGGTCTCCTCTAATGAGCGCCATAGCGCCCTGTCTTCAGCTTGCCGCATCCAGCATCTTAGTTAAGTTATCTTTGTATTAAACATATAATTATGAAATTATATTTTTGGTTTATAATTTTGTGTAATAATAATTTTGTGTATTAATACCATACAAATTATACCCATAAAACACCCTCCAATCTCTGAATCAAATACTTGCAGATTGTACAAACATTTGGTTCTGACCTGAGACTCAAACCAGAGACCTCTGCAGTCATTCAGGAAGATATTTAAAAAAATTGCATTATAAATTACAAATTGTTTTCCAGGTTGCAGAATGGGAGGAAAAGAAAAAATTATGTTCCATCATCTTTGATGAAATGTCACTAGATGCAGCCCTGATTTATGACAAAAAAAAAGATTGATGCGAATTTTCCCGTAAGTGACACGTTCCGGGTCGCTGCAAACAATGTTCTAGCGCCTTGCATTCGGCTCCGCTCCGGGAGCCCGCACCAGGCCCGCACGGGCGATCCACACGGGTCTCCCGCACAGATATGCGAAACCAGCCTTAGACTTGTACGATTGATTTATTTTTTATGTAGGTATCTACATTCGATATTTCACAAGTGTTTATTATTTGAATAAATTTTGTCTTATGTAACCTACCTATTTTTTATTTTACTATTTTTATATAATTTCAATGTAGTGTTTGTTGTAAAATGTTAATTATCTGTATTATACTTTCTATTGCTTTTTTGTAAAATCTTCATTACTCTTTATAGTTTATCGTGAGTTGCAGCGCAGACCGATCGGATACGTGTGCCGGATTTTACGCTGATTAATAATTAACTTTATCGACGATTATATGCACGCTCATACGATTTTGAACAGTGTGTAATCGTCGATAAAGTTGATTATTAATTAGCGTAAAATCCGGCGCACGTATCCTGCTGGTCTGCGATGAACCTCACGATAAACTATAATGAGTAATGAAGATTTTACTAAAAAAGCACTATAAAGTATAATACAGAACCCAAATAATACGAGTAGTATACTCTTAAATATATCATGAAGGACTATTAATATAACAGATGAATACTTTATATACATGAGTACAGTAATTAAGATTTTACAAAAAACCACTACAAAATATCATACAGAACCCAAATAATACGAGTAGTATACTCTTAAAAGTATCAGGAAAGCATTTTAATTTATCAGATGTACCTTAAATACATGATTACAGTCGTGTTGATTTATCAGGATTTCTTTTTAACATATTGGTACATACAGATACTTTATAGGGAAACTTCTATGTTATATCAGTCCTGTTTAGTAAATTTATCGGGATTCCCTTTAATATTACTTTACATATTGTCATTACGCCGGATAACCTATCAGTAATAGGAACATGACTACGTTCTAATATATCGGTCCGCCCCTATTTATGAACATTACTTCCTGATAATTCTTCAGTCCATACACGTCACATTAGCATGCTGGTCTCTTGCCGTCGTCAGTCCACATCCATGGCTTGTGCATGATGTTATATCAGTTTCCTGTTAATATCTACGTTTGGACGCCTAGTCGGTTTTTATGAGGTAAACCTGTTAAATTGTTTAGAATTCCTATTAAAACAAGGGGTACATTTTTCTCAGTGTGGCCGCTTTCTTTAAATAAATGTTGAGAATAATTGTCCCACTGCCGCCGGCAAGAAAATGGCCAACTATCGCTAATTCCTCGATAAAGATCACGTGTGACTGAAAGAAATGCATATAAGTACTTACGTGAATAATCGTTGTCTATTCGCACTGCCACGGCACTCATTTTCTTCAACTTTTATCACAACGATAAGAGCTATTAAAGATAATAATCGTTAAGCGATTCTCGCTTGGCGAACAGAAAACTCGCCGAGCCGGTAGGCAAACTCGCCGAGCGAGCAGGTATTTTCAATTTTTCGGTTTGCAAAGGGGTATTACCTACTGTCTCGGCCGCCACGAGCGAGCGGTGCGAAAGAAAATGCTCCACAAAACCGAGGCAATCTTTGCCGGATTCTCACTCTCTTTAGCGATGTACTAAATCAATTTTCAGGTAGGTTACTGTATATAGTATCGTAGGTACCTACTTATAACTAATACAGGATGGCTAACTCTGCAATGCGCCATGTTTCGATTATTCAAAGTCAAAATAAGTTACTCATGTCATATTTGAGCTATTCATATCTACATAAACTGCCTTCTGTGCCATTGGCTATCACCAAAAGTACCTAGAATACTCGTAAATCATAACACTTTCTTCATCATTATCGGTTACTTTCAACAGACTGCAAGTCATGATAGACGATGTAACAATAGATTGAACTTCGGTTAGCATTCTAGCAAGATTTGAGGCGTCTAGAGCTTTCGAATTAAATGTCAAATTAAGAAATAGAATATATATAATAGAAGAATCTAGCCTATGTTGACGTTTAACTGTACGAACATGAGGAATTGGGAAATGTAAATTGAAATGAATGATAAATTGTTTGAAATTAAAATTATTACTTAGGGTATCCTACTTTCACGTCAGGCGGCTACGAAGCTTTGCGCGTGATCGGCATGAAAGGCGCAAATCTTACAAAGACTAACAAGCGACGAAGACTGGTATTGTGGCGCGCTGCCCCAGAAAGGGGAGAATGCAAAAGTGGTAGGGCACCAAACAATTAGAAGGGAGTCAAGAAATGCGCGAAAGAGAGCAGACGCCACAGTGCGACGCGCATCTCCCAAATTCGGCCCGTTATAACCAAGATGGTTATACTAACCATGGGAAGAAAGGCGGCAAGTAGTTATCGTATTGACCGAGAGAATGCCTACGACCACTTTCTACCGGTTCGTTGGTAGTATGGGGCTCCACGAAGCTCGTCAAGGCCCAACTCAATATCACCAGGCAGGTGTTCCACGTGCTGATTAACGGACAAAGCTCTGGCGTAGGTTTTCTTCTTGGGAGTCGGGAGTCAGACGGCTGTAGCTTTCGTAAAAGAGAAGATAAGCCAAATGGAAACAAAAAGGCAGTGGCACTTCGGGAGTGCCGACACAAGAGAAAATCTTAAACAATTACGTGTATTTTTTTAACCGTAATCATCCATCCGTCTCTCCCTCATTCCCTCTCTCCCTCACTCCCTCTCTCCCTCACTCACTCCCTTCGTCCCTCCCTCCCTCTCTCCGTTTGTCTATCCATCCATCCATCCATTCATCTAGCTACAACAAAGATGGGATTGTAATAAAAAATGAGTCTCGGTGACTGACGTGACGATTAAACCAAAAAGCGAGTTTCATGATTTTTGTTCACCCGAAAAGTGCTCATATGGAAAGTGCTCAATGCGCCTAAATAAGTTTTCACTTCAAAAACCGGTCAAGTACCAACAGTATAGTGCAAGTATACAACTGGGTGATGAAGAAACTTAACATTTCTTTCGGAAAACTGGAATAAACAATAATAGATAGAGTAGAGCGATGTCTGTCAATCAGTAGCTTGAACCGGCTTGCAGAGGTGACCCACACACCCTGTTGTGGCCCCAATACACCCCTACCTACTTTCCCTACTTACGATACTTATTACAAATCTTATATCTCACAAACTTGGATTGTTCCACACGAAATTGAAAATCTTCTGAATTTGTGAATACTTGTATAACAAATAGGGATGCTGCCAAAAAAAAAATATTGTCGAAATTGTACGTTTTATAATAATATAATTAACTGCCAGAGTGAATAAAATTCTTATTCAAATAGTTTTAATAATATTTAATTTTCTAAATTCAATTTCTCGAGCCTCCCAAAAGTGCTTCTTACAAAATAGTGCCTAGTAGTGATGTCACAGCTCAGTAGCGCGTAATGCAAATGTATGGAATGCAAGAGAATATCACATTTATCTCAGTTTACGTTGCGTTATGCGTATAGTGTAATAAAATTAATTTAAAATGTAATAAGGAATCTAAAATATTATAAATTTTGACTTAATTTGATTGTTTATATTTCGAGCTATTTTGGGTACTAAAAATAATAAAAAGTTGTATTTTCAGTGTAGTAGGACTATATGTTATTTAACTAAGACATAAAGCAGTATTGGTAAGAATCTAGCGGCCATATCAACATCCCTATCGAAACTCTGTTACGTAAGAGAAGGTCACCTCAACAATATGGCGTACTGCCAGAAGCCTAACGCTCCAATTTAGCAAAAAGACAAATTCATGAATTTCGATACCTAGAGTTACGTAACGTTACAGAGCTTTCTCATATCACGACCTTATCTACCTTTCCTATAAAAGTCGTCCTCCTAAACGCAAGAGTAAATTTCTTCTACTTCGCAGTTTCAAGAATATTGACATGGAGCGTTTAGTGGCTGATGCGGACAGTATTGACTGGACTCCTATTTACAACTGCAGTGATCTGGATGACAAAGTGACAATGTTTACACATACTATTTTATCTTTGTTTGAGACACACGCACCTTTGAGAAAAGTACGTGTAAAACATTTACCAGCACCCTGGCTGACCGATCAAATCAAAAGCTGTATGTCAAAGCGTGATAAGGCTAAGCGCAGGTATAAAAGTAGCCCAACTGAGGAGAACTGGGACCTTTACAAAAAGTTTCGAAACCGTTGCAGTCGTATGTGTAGAGATGCTAAAAAGCGCCACATCCACAACTCCATTGATAATGTCAACACAGCACAAGTATGGCATTTTCTTAAGTCTCTAGGTGTTGGTAAGGTTTCAGAGAACAACGTTGTGGGTCTCGATCTCAATGTTCTTAATGAACACTTCTCTAAACCACCAATTACCTTAGACATCACTACTAAATCTTCCACTATGAACTTTCTTTCTTCTCGCCCTTTGCCGCTAAATACTTCTTTCTCTTTTATCCCAGTTACAGAACAAGACATTAAGAAATCCATCCAGTCCATCTCCACCAAGGCAGTGGGTAATGACGGTCTTCAAATCCAAATGGTCTTACCTATCCTTACAGAAATCCTCCCAGTCCTAAACCCATTTAGTTAATTTTTCTCTTTCCACTAACTTTTTTCCTTCATCGTGGAAAAAGGCCCATGTCATACCACTGCCTAAAGTTCCTAATCCATCCTCACCATCTCAGTTTCGTCCTATATCCATACTTCCTTTCCTATCCAAAGTCCTTGAGAGCATTGTCCACAAACAACTGTCCCAATACCTCTCCTCTAACAACCTGCTAAGTCCTTACCAGTCGGGTTTTCGACCTGGCCACAGTACAGTAACAGCATTGACAAAAGTAACTGACGACATTAGGTTGGCCATGGAAAATAAGCTTCTGACTGTGCTTGTATTATTGGACTTTAGCAGTGCGTTCAACTCGGTTGATTTCGACATCCTCCTAGAAATCCTCTCCTCTCTTAATGTCTCAGGTCCTGTAATAGGGTGGTTCAAATCATATCTTCAAGGACGTTCGCAGTCCGTGCACTCTGATGAGAACTTCTCTGAATGGTGTAATTTGACTACGGGCGTTCCTCAAGGTGGCGTTCTTTCTCCTCTCCTGTTCTCCGTTTTTATAAACGCTATCACTTCGCTTTTAACTTCTCACTACCATCTCTATGCAGACGATCTGCAGCTTTATCGTCATTTTAAAGCTGGAGAATTGACCGAAGCTATCTCTGCTATAAACCTAGACCTTGTGAAAGTACACGAATGGGCTAAATCTTTTGGCCTCATAGTAAACCCGATTAAATCGCAATCTCTGATCATCGGTGGTAGGTACATGCTCAATACTATAGACCAGTCTCTCCATCCAGTTCTTTATGACTCCGTCCCTATACCTTTCTCAAAAAGTGCTAAGGATCTAGGTGTAATCATAGACTCGAACCTTTCGTGGGACTCTCACATTGCGGAGGTGAGCAGGAGGGTCTTCTGTTCGTTTCAGTCTCTCAAACGTCTTCAAAAATTCCTACCATTTCACACAAAAGTTACTCTTGCACAAACCCTTTTACTTCCTCTTCTAGACTATGCCGACGTCTGTTTCCTTGACGCTAGGGAAGAACATCTGAACAAACTCGAACGGCTGCAGAACTTAGGTATCCGTTTCATATTCGGTCTCCGCAAATATGATCATGTCTCGGAGTTTCGACACCGGCTGAAGTGGTTACCTATTCGTCTGCGCCGTGACAGCCATATCCTTTCTCTCCTCTATTCTATACTTCATAATCCTAAAGCGCCTCCATACCTGCGTGAACGCTTTGAGTACTTGGTTCCTCGTGATAAGGCTGGACGATCTTCATCCTCTCTTTTGCTTCGCACCCCTCTTCATTTTTCCAGTCGTTACGATGGTTCTTTTACGATAAACGCTGTTCGATTGTGGAATCGCCTTCCTCATTCTATTAGAGATAGTCCTTCATTAGACGTTTTCAAGAGAAGAATTAAAGAGCATTTTCTCTCTCAATCATTCTAATATATTATGTATGTTTATGTATTTATATATAGTATATATGTATTCAATATCTATATTTTATATTCTATTTATAGTATGTACAGTGTATGTAGGTTTATATTATTGTATACTTAAAAGTATACACTTAGGTTACAATAGGTATATATGACATTATATGTATTTAGTCATAGGTAGTTTATTTTCCTCTTTATAATTTTCAATTTATTGTACATTTCCATTTACCCTCCAAAGTATCTCTTTCCTCTATCACTAAAGGTTTGCTGGAAGAAAACCCATTTTAGTGGTTAAGCTCGCCTTTGTACATTAATTTTAAATTGTACTAATTATATTGTATTGTGTTTCTTGTATTTTTGTACAATAAAGAATTAAGAATTAAGAATAGCTTTTGTGTAAACAGATAAAGGGCCCTTCGTATTATTAATTTGTTATTCTGGGCGTTGATGTAGTGACCAAGATAGAGATCGGGATGTTTAGATAGTTCGGACACGTAGAGAGGATTGACGAAACGGATTGCAGCGCCACTGGGTACAATAATAACATTAAAGATTCTTGTGTAAATATGTAATTAATGAGAAAATGTTTAAATAACGAGAATAGTAATAATAAAACTCTTTATTATCAGGTTTCATAGAACTATAGATACCTTAACCTAAAATACATAAAACTAATATCACTATCACTAAACAACATATTTTGGGAGTTTCGGACGGGTTACCTGTACTGTACTTTCTATGCACAATTTCTGCAGGCCAAAAATCGGAGCTGAGGAATACGCCCTTGTGCGGTGCAGGAATCTGCAGGATGTGAGACTTGAAGTCATACAACAATCTCATCATCAACATCTTCGCTTTCGTCCCCGACCCTGGATTCCGAGGTGAGAACCGCAAAGTCCAGGGTCGGAGTCCGCTTTCAGTATCCATGAAAGTGAGACCATAAGCACGCATGTCCACTTCTTCATAAAATACAACAATCTGTAAAAAAAACATAACAGAATATAACATAACTTCACGCCTGTATCCCCGAAAGGTTAGACACACCCACGATTCGAAAGTTATATTAAGGTCCATCCACTAACTAGTATTCCAGCGAATGAATATTATAACCATATGCTACGTTTTCCTATAAATTTAAATATAAAAAGTACCTTTATCGATGGGCATATTCTCCCAACCCACCAAAAGGCTTACTATGACGTATTAAAGCGCTCGTGTTGCGTGCGAGACAGCGGGATCGAACTTTAACATGTCATGATAAGAACTTTGTCCTGGATAGTTGAATTCTTGTCTACCACACTCTCCGTCAACATTTCAGCTGTCCAAGTTTATGAGACTTAGCCCGCAGACAGATATAAACAAACAACCAACGAAGGGTTCCGTTTTCACCAATTTGGTAGGAAACCTTAAAAAGTAAACAAATAAAATAAATATTGTAGGACAAAGTACACAACGCCATCTAGACCCATACTAAGCGGAACTTTTCATATGGATTCTAGAATGCGGAAAAACATACTAAAATACTTTTTTTTTTAAATAAATACATAATATACATAGAAACACCCAGACAAATGCAAATATAGATATTTGCACTGACCGGGAATCGAAAGCTACACCACAGAGGTCATCAAAAGGATCAGAATTTTTCTTATAATGTTATTATACATATACAACAATTATTGTTACGCAACGTGCCGTTTACGGAACTATAGCTCAAAATGATAATGAACAGATCTTTGAGCTTTATTCCATACCCAAAGGATTGCAACTAATTCCTCCAATTAGGATTGTAATGTTACGTAATTTCAAGCTGTATCCCTAATATTCTGCGGTCAAAACGTAATTTAACTTTATTAATTGAGAATACTGTTACGATTTACTAATACAAACAAACCTACTAATAGTATACATGTGAAAGTTTGTGACGATGTTTGGATGTTTGTAATTCAATAAGGCTCAAACTGCTGAATAGATCTGGCTGAAATTTGATATAAGGATGATTCATATTCTGGAATAATACATAGTCTACTTTCTATCCCTGGCATAAGTTACCATAGGTTGCGGTAACGAGATCAAAATTCCACACGTGCAGACCAACGGGCATCAACTGGTACATTTAGATCACACTGTGATGAATATGAAGCTTGGAATCTAAATTAACCTTTAGGTTGGACTTCACCAGTGAAAATAATTACGTTTAAGTTAAACTAAACTGGGTTCTTCAGAATGTTTCGAAGAAATTCATTGAGCAAAACATTATTATTATATTATATATATATATTATTAGAAGTGGTAGAGTCAAGCAACAGTCATTTTGGCCGTTGCATGAATGGGCCGACTCGACCGGGGAAGCACCACCCTCTCACAGAATATCGACGCCAAGTAACAGTATTTGAACTGTTGCGTTCCGTTTGGTGAGTGAGAGTGCCGGAGCCCAAACTCCTTTCCCATTCCCTCCCAAACTCCTTTCCTATCCCCTCCCAAACTATAAAAAAAAAACACTCAGTGCTACGCCATCCCTACTACGAAGTCTACGAACACATGTTCGTAGAGTCGTAGGCCTGTCGTAGGTTTCGTAGCGACAATGAAAACTCATAAATCGTTGGCGTTTTCAATGCTTGTGTTCATAAATCTCCATGTAGATGCCAGCGACACACTTAAGGGGAATGAAGTCTAGGCGATATATGTATACTAATATTATAAAGAACGAGGCCGAATTTTGTGAGTTTGCTTATAATATATGATTGGGTAATCTTCGGCACCACGGAAATTTATTGAAAAAAAAAATGGGTTATGTTAAATTAAAGGTTCTGAACACAAAAATATTATTTTTCAAATTCTTGTCTGTTTGTTCGCGATGGACACAAAACTGAACGTATTTGCGGTTTTTCTACTAGAAAGTTCCTGGTCAGACATAGAATCTACCGTAGCTTTGATTGCAATTGGTTAAGTAGTACCGAAAATATGAATAAATAACGAAATACGTTCTCCACGCGGGCGGAGCCACAGGCATTAGCTAGTAGTAAATAACTATCTGCACTCCACACAACACACAAATTTATGATTTAAAATAAAATTCAAGTACAAAAATATTCTGATAACATAAAGATAACATTATGACGATTATTTAAAGGTTGATAGTAAATAATTTATCATTGCAGAATATATAAAAAAATCGGTTGTCTGTAAAGTCGGTTTACGGACGATAGTTGAACGTCACAACGTCATAAGAACGCAAAATAACGCCGCATACGTCATGTGGTAACGCCGCATACGTCGGTAACGCCGCATACGCCATGTTTTTTCGTGCGTGCAGCCGGCTCCATCGATTTATAAGACGTTGTCACGTCAAAAAATCTGGTTATCTAAAACATAGTTTTTTTGGTGTACCCTGCCTAAAATATTATATTTCTTTAACGGTATAATAACAATATATTTATTTTTTTATACCACTAAGGTGGCAGACAAGCACACGGCCCACCTGATGGGAAGCGGTTACCGCGGCCTATGGACGTGTGCAACACCAGTGGCGTCACACTCGCGCTGCCGACCCTGTAAAGGAAAGGGGATGGGAAAGGAGTTTGGGAGGGGATGGGAAAGGAGTTTGGGAGGGGATGGGAAAGGAGTTTGGGCTCCGGCACTCTCACTCACCAAACGGAACGCAACAGTTCAAATAATGTTACTTGGCGTCGATATTCTGTGAGAGGGCGGTGCTTCCCCGGTCGAGTCGGCCCATTCATGCAACCGCCAAAATGACTGTTGCTTGACTCTACCACTCACAATAATCTTTACAGGAAACAAATTGTGTATTATAGTACACAGACCGAATTATTATTATCATTACTATTCTTTATTATTTACGATGGACAACCCTACATAAATCCTTCAACTGTTATCCTAGCTAGGAAGATATGTAGATACACGAAAAAGCAATCTCGTACTACGAGAGTTACCTACGTTGTTTCAAAATAAAACATAGCGACCTTTACGTAAGGCCCAAGATAAGAAAGCAATTAGAAGGTAATTAAAACGCCGTCGTTGGTCCGATCGCGTGTGGCGAGCACTTCAAAGGAGTATACACAAAATTGCATACTATTTGCATTCATTTCAGCAAGGCTTTCTGCTCAAAGGGAACACTATATGACCTTATTTAGTAACGACTTTAAATAAAACGCTAATTGGGCGCTTTTAAGTCACTAATGATTTAACCTACTTTGTGTTTTCATTTTACGGAATATACGATACGATAAAACAGATACAAAAACATATCCCTAAGCGGTTATAAATACATAGCATATACAGAGTGGAAACGTTAAGTGTGTGCAGCTGATTATTTCGTCATTATTAAAGATATTGCAAAACTTCTATCTGATATAAAATCTGCGACGCTTATTCTAAAAATGGCATTATAAAAATATATAGGCACGACTATTTGGGTGCTTGGTTGGGGACCTCCACGCGGTGACACGCAGACAGACACGGAGACAGCAGCGCCTCTCTCCTAGGGCGGGAGAGACGCTGCCGCCTACGGCCAACTCCGACCGAGGCGAGGACGGCCCTGTTGTGGGCTGTTCGGAAGCTTTCCACGTGTCCCTCTGATTAGCAGATGGAACAGTGGAGAGCAAGTAAGGGGGCCATCTCAAAACCGGAGATGGCCCGGGGTCAGTCGGGGAGCGAGGGATATGCTCTATGAGTAACCTTACACCCCGGCGTCTTAAGACCCGAGACGGCGTGCGGTTTTAGTCGGTTCAAGCCTGACATAACCGCCCCCGCTGGCCGACGAGGGGGTATCCGAAAGGACGAAAAAATTCCGCACGAAAAAAAAAAAAAAAAAGGCACGACTATTCTTGGCTACGAGTTTTTTTTAAATCCAACTATGTGTAGTTTTAGTTTTCATCAAAATCCTCATAGTTTCGGATTTGGCCATTCACTGGTTTCTGCCACTGTTTTCTACGTTGTTCCATTTCCTATATGAAATATGATGTAGAAAAAATAGATTGAGAACTTCAATCTACATAATATCATTTGAACGGCTATCCATCATTCTCAAGCTAGATGAAAAATTTGAAGCTTTTCATTTGATTGATGTGCTAATAAAGGCTCCAAAGCCGTTCGCAATGGCTATGAATATCAAAATACTTTTTAGATAACTTTCATCAATAAATTATTCATTTTATCTGTATTCACATCTGTATTTTTTGTTACTTACACACAGATTCTCGTCACTACATTTTGTTTCAGGTCACATCACTTTCGTATATATTATCTTGTTTTATAATACTGTTTAGCGTAATTCTGTTTTTTTTTCTGTGAGCGTAATAGTATTTGCCTAACAACTATATAATATGTAACAAAACTAGTGCCCGATCCGTGAAGATGTATATATAGGTATCAATATCAGATTCTGTTTTATGTAATCCGTTTTGGAAAATAAGTTAAAATACAATACCCCACAAAAACTGCAATAAAATTTAGGTCAATGCGGAAACTTACTGACGAAAGAGGAGGGTTTGTGAACAAACCCTCCTTAAATATAAAAAATCACAGATGGGCGCGGCGGTGCAGCAAGAGGGAGGTGGAGTTGTGGGCCGCCGCTAAATATTATTGGGTATCTGTCACATTCTTATATATTGGGGAGATATTGGGTAATTATGATCTAGGAAATAGCATTTAAAATTCCAATAAGACATTTATTTTCATTAGTGTATTATTTTTAATTTCATATATGGTTATGTATTTGGGATAGGTATCCTATGTACCCCTTATTGATCGGACACTAGTTTTGTTACATACTGTATTGATATGTGGAGGAACGGGGTGAGATGTTCCTCTGACGCAAAAGGAGGATCACGACCAGGCAATGTGATCACAAAATTCGTATTGCCTGAGGAAATGTTTTAATAATATATCCTTACTACTTAATTTTTTTTTCCAAAAAAATAAGAGCTATTAATTAACCTTTTCTTTTAAATAGGTGCTATTGTCCAAGCCAGTGAGCATGGTGGTGCAATGGAGTGAAGTGCGAACAGCATGGCAGGACAGTGAATTCATCACGGAATGTCTGTGCTGGCACAACGTGTACCGGCAGCGGCATGGAGCACCTCAGCTTTATATGGCACCAGAGGTAGGTCCTTGCCCGTGCATTTACAAGATAAAACTTCATCAAACTATATCTAGCTATCCTCCTATCAATATATTAAAACATAACATAACATAACTTCACGCCTGTATCCCCGAAGGGGTAGGCAGAGGTGTATTACACACCCACGATTCGCCAGTTATGTTTAGGTCCCAATGTAATACTAAGCGAGCGATAATTAACATGTATTAATGCACACATAACTACGAAAAGTCAGAGGTGAGAGCCCGGGGCGACTGGGGATCGAACTAGAGACCTCGTCTCGGCAGTCCGTTACGTACACCACTGGGCTATCGCCGCTTCAATATATTAACGTGTTTATTTTATCACCAAAAATGAGTCTATAGTATTATTATTTACTCTGTGACAATAAATATTATAAGTGGTGTTTTAATACTAAATTACATCAATTTATGTATTTCATTCCCTACAAGAATGTTGGAATAGTAAAAAAATATTTTAAATCTTATACGGGTACTGTATTGGTTTTATTTCCTTTATAAATAATTTTATAAGGATTGGTTATCCATTTACGTTTAATGAATGTCAAATCTCTATCTTTTTCTCAATCCAGTATGACCTTGTACGTGCGTAAGCGACCTATTTTGTCAAACGATTACTAGGTATTTTAGAAGTTACGAAGTAAATTTTAGGTATGAATTTTTATATCTTATAATGTATTGCAGTTCAATTGTGGTAAAACTGGCACGTAAAGAATGAAAATACAGGTGATACAAAATAAAATTATAAACATGACGCTTGTTCAATAAGTTACTTCGTCGGTTTCGTAGCCATCTGTCACAGAGATCAAGCTATATTGAATTGAATATAGTAACCTATCATCTAGCTACTAGTACATCAACTATAGTCTGTCTTTTGAACAGGTTGTGTAGTCGTATAGGAAACCACCAAGACCTGCCTGAGTTTTTTACGATTCAGTTCTCTGTCATCAGGCTATATGTATCTCATTAACCGTGATAGAAAGATAGTTGAAATGTTCAAAGATGATGTATTTCTGTTGCTGCTATAACAACAAGAAACAAAATGAACTAAATATTTATGGGGCTCCCATACAAGAACCGTTTATCTCTCTGCTTTCTTATTCTTTTTTAAGTAATTTGTTTAAATCTCAGTTTATTATTATATTACTTCAATATTTTTATTTATATTTGAGCAGCAAAAATATTCTAGCTAGGTGCAATGTGATTTACAAAATTCTTTTCTTTGACGCTAACTGAACCTCAGCTGTAAGTCGGTACATCTGCTAATTTACGGACGAGGCTCTGACGCAGGCGTCCCTCTGTGGTTCGGAGGTTAGAGAGCAGTTGCTCTCGCAAAAGCCGTAAGAGCGAAATCAAGAAGACAAGGAGTAAGCGGACCCCGGGCTATGAGATGTCAGCTCGGATGCAAACGAGTATAAAGCCAAGATGATAATCGTCTTATAAAGTTTTCAACTCCAAGAAGCCATCTAAAGCTAATTAACACTAGGTCTGCAATTCATTCTGCTGTTGCAACAATTGAGCGAAGCAATTTTACCAGAACTTTTTTTAACGGTGATAATTCCTCAATGGCTAGTCCGATTTTCGTTTTTCATTTTTTGTTTTGTGTAGATGAACATATTACTTAATTTAATACCAATCGCATGAATGAGGCTTTTTTGTTCATTGAGAAATCAGATTTGTTTTTCCGGTGATTATTATTCCGTGGTACACATGAATTTTTAATTACATAACACATGTCCTTCCCATCAGTAACACCTTTGCTTGTGTGAAATTTCATAAGAATCAGTTCAGCCGTTTGGGAGGAGAAGATGGTCTAACGAAATATATGAGTCATCTAATAGAGAACAAAGCTCTGACGAGCTTCGCTCAATTAAGATATTTCAAAGAAGAAATGTGGATATTGAAATAGCAGCAGTCCCACATTGGACGCCAAAGTGTTCTGTTTCCGATTTGTGAGGTTGAATTCATTAAAAATAAAGATTTTTAGATGCTGTTTTAATAAAAGCAAATGTCCTAGGAAGTTTAGGCGGAATAGTAGTTTATTGCCTAAGTTTGTTTCCCCTTGGTCGAGTGGTATAACTTAAATTGTAATCTCCTGGATTCCGTTTCTGGTTTGAGCGAAGTGTTGCTTGTTGGGTTTGCTCTTAATCAGGAAAAAGTGTCCGATTGATGACAATGACTTCATTTTCTATTAGTATTACATAGGTACCAAAAATACCTGGTAAATGGTGGATTAATACCGATCCCTTCGAAGATATACATGCAAATTAAAAATAATATTTTTCTCTCCTTTGTAGTTATGCGACTACGCGCAAGCATGGGCGAATCATTTGGCCCACACGAACAAGTTCAGCTATAGAAACGACCGTGACGTCGGCCAGAACTTGTACCAGCGGCCCGTCAGTGCGATCCAGCCGGACGTCACTGGTAAACTATTTTGGCAAATTTCTATTAATGGTTATGCTTACAAGTTCAACCAATGCACTTATCATTCGTAGTAGAACATATGATTTTTTTATGAAGTCCACAACCATGTCACATATTGCAAATAACCATAGTGTTTTGCAGACTGGCGGTTTTCTCGATGAGTTATCTGCCGTCTGACACTCCGACGAGAGGAAATCCTGCCCCAGGGCCTCTTCCGCCAATCAGTAGGTGTACAAGTTTTGCAAGTAAGGGTGGCTTGGGCCTCGAAGATCTTGGTTTTATATTATAATAGATAAAGTTTTTTAGATACTGTTATAAGTAGAAATTCAGTGCAGGGTGCGACTGAAATAAATTGAGCTGAGCGAGCAGGACTCTTACTTGAAAATAAGACATCTTACTACGGTCGCGCGCTTAGCTAAGGCCGCGCGCTCGTGAAACTGTTTTTCGGTGATTATTCCTCAATGGAACATGAACCATCTCGCTTCAAATCACTCCTCAGTGTCCACACTATCATCGTGGTTACGGAGGAGTTCAGCCTCCAACAAACGGCTATGCCGCGTATAAGACATACACACCATACTCCCTGTCTTTTAAAAAGTGAAGTGATGAGAATAGAGACGGACATCAATTTCCACACATCTGAACTCCTACTCAAAAATCATGGATTTATAATAGTTACTATGACTTCCGGCCATCTTTGTCATGTACCTACTTTTATATACCTTTTTTTTTTTCGTGCGGAAATCCCTTCGGATACCCACCCGCCCGCCAGCGGGGGTGGTTATGTCGGGCTTGAACCGACTAAAACCACACGCCGTCTCGGGTCTTAAGACGCCGGGGTGTTAGGTTACCCATAGAGCATATCCCTCGCACCCCTACTGACCCCGGGCCATCTCCGGTTTTGAGATGGCCCCCTTACTTGCATTCCACTGTGCCATCTGCTAATCAGAAGGACACGTGGAAAGCTTCCGAGCAGCCCTCAACAGGGCCGTCCTCGCCTCGGTCGGAGTTGGCCGTAGGCGGCAGCGTCTCTCCCGCCCTAGGAGAGAGGCGCTGCTGTCTCCGTTGCCCAGGGTGCACCGCGTGGAGTTTCCCAACCAAGCACCCCTACTTTTATAAACCTACTTACTACAATACTTTTCATAAAATAATATGATGTCTTTGCTCCACACAGGTCAAGAAGTGTCTTCCTATTGGTATGCAGCAGTGCGACAGTACAATTTTTTCAGGGAACCTGATGTTCTTCACGCAAACGTCAACGCAGGTAACATTTTTCAGTATTTTTTTTTTATAAGAATGAAATGGCTCCGTCTATTGTACTTGGTGGTATATATTGAGTTGAGATAAACTAATCAACGAGGAGGGAAGGAGGGGTAAGAGAGCGGACCCCGGACACCAAAGTGCAAGTTTTGAATGCCACGGGGATAGGAGCTCTTTTGGAATATTGAGTTGAGAATTTTCTAAAACTGAGGTACCACACCTACTTTCAATGATGTTTTTAAAGTAATTAGTCTAGCATGCTTACTTTTCCTATAGATTTAGATCGGAACAAGGGAACATCTAGGACGGGAATTGAACCCGTGACCAGTCCCTTACAGGGGGAATACTCTGACCAACTGAGCTACCGAGACATGTCCCAGAAATCTGTAGTTCGCAAGAATTACGATAGAATGCTCCACCCCGAGACGTATATAATACAAAGGAAAATTGCAAATATCTGGGACGTGTCTAGGTAGCTCAGTTGGTCAAGTATTTCCCCTATAAGAGACTGGTCGAGGGTTCAAGTCCCATACCTACTTGTAACGTAAACGAAGTTCCTTCAATCTTTTTACCAATTTTCTCAATTCGATGCAGAGTATTGATGACAATCGTTTATAATGTGCGTCACATTATAAATATTGTCATAAGTCAACGATTGAATGGTCTCAGTACTTTGATTACCAATATGAGTTACCCAAATCAATAGATTTTTCTCCTTTTTCAGGCCACTTCACCCAAATGGTATGGGTTGCGACTTCTTTCTTCGGTGTGGGCAAGGCTCGCTCCAGGGACGGCAAATTAATCGTCGTGGCGAACTATTCCCCTCCAGGGAACATGTCAGGACAGTTCGACGCCAATGTTCTGCCACCAGTGCCGGAGAACTTTCCAGAATTGCCACCGCCTCCTGAACACTGACGCCGGTTCTCCATACGTGGCAGAAGACTAAGAATCGATGCCACGTTCCTTAATTGAATATTTTTACAGATTTTATTTTTGTTCTTGTTTTTATGGTTGTACAAACTGATACGAGATAATTGGAAAGTTGTTCATTTAAATTTCATTGAACCTTCTTTTATTTGATAGCGTTAGCAAAGTATTTAGTAAAATGGTTATATTCGTTTACAGAACAACAGTTTTAAGTCTTTTAAGCCTCTAATGAATAACTTTCCAATCCGCCATGTATTTGTGATGTTATTTGAATACAAATTATTTACAAGTCTGATCTACTGGAGATGAGAAATTTGCTTGTTGTGCCTAGTTGAAAGAGATAGAGCGTAGTGCTCTCTCTTCCCTCCATAAGTTGAACGTAGGTACATATATTATAACATTATTCTGTTAGTTAATATCACTAAACACATAAAAAATTACAGAATATGTTATGGCATGTAATTATTGAAATCTGTGTATTAATTAAACCTGCTTAAAACAATATTGATTTAATCTTTAGGTATGTGTGTAAAAATTTTCATAAAATGATTTCAATCGGAATTCAAAATTTGACATTTGAAATATGACGGTTGAAAGGAAAAAGGGTGCAAGCGACATCATAAACACTTTAAATTACTGTAAAGTGTGAGTTATGTACTAAAGCACAGTAATTTGCCAATTAACTTTTCCCTTTGAAATGTTAATATTTATGTATTCGTTAGAAATCTGAAAAAAAAATAGGAATGTGTTTTAGTAGTAGGTATTACACAGCTGTATTGTAGCCACCTTAGTTCCAATAATAGTGCACGAAATATTCCGTCTCGAAATAACAAGCCGTCCGCTTAGCTAACCAAAATATTTTATTTGATATAAGTCATGTTTGACACGCCTGCCTAACTTAGACCTTTAAGATACCTAACGGTGCTGATTCTGCGATTACAAAAAGTGAAGGAACTTGACAGGACAGAATTAAAATATTAGGTCGTTACATATGAAGTTGCCGTTTTTCTTGAAGAAATTGGAGGAAACCCAATTTTTAGTACTAACATTTTTGCATTTTTTTTAGGAATGGAAAATCCAAATTGTATGTTTTTTTTTGTGTATGAATGAGACAACATTAAGCTAACAAACAGCAACTTTTATTACATTTTTGGAAAGTGACAGCTGTTAAGTAATATGAAATTTATCATCAAAATGGATAGAGAGAGATAAAAACAGTACTTCCTAAATAGGAAGTACTGTTTTTGAAGATCGAATTAATTTATCAAGCGGTCAATAAAAACAAAATTTAAAACAGAGTTGTAAAATCTTGAAATCAACTTTCAAACAAAATATAAATAATGGAAATAGCTATTAAATTACAGGAATAACGAACTCATGAATTTGTAAGAAAATTTCGGCAATTTCATAGGTAAAGACCTATTATATAGGTCTGTACCCTTAGGCTGAGCGCAGATTAGTGATACGACAGTCTTAAGACAGACTTGTCATTGCGTGAATTGTAGGTTCATATTCATTTATTTGTGAAACATAGGTAGATTACAATAGTAGTTGTTACGATAAAAACAGTAGAGTACATGCTATGTTCCACCAAAGGTATTAGACAGCTTTGTTTTGTTCGAAGTGTGCGCACTTTCATATGTTTCTGTAGAGCAATAATCTGTCTTAAGACGGTCTTGTCTCTAATAAGTCTCAGCCTTATTCTCAATTTATTTTCTGCTGAAATATGCCTCCGAAAGCATGACAAAGATGAGGATACTATTTGTTCCTGTTCTGTCAAACTCGTGTCGAACAAACAGAATCGACATCAATTATATTTTTTAAACCCCACACACTAGTTGTTACCCGCGGCTCCGCCCGCATCGATGTTGGTTATCGCAACCAACGGAGTATCATCCCCTATTTCATTTTATTTGAAATTTCAACCTGTGGCCCCCACAGGTTGAAATTTCAAATAAACCCTTTTTTAAATACATATTTTTGTAGTTTTATGTATTTTATTTTAGGGGGTGTAATTTTTTTACACGTCTAACTCTTTCATAGATGCGCAAACCCCTGTCCCGCACTCCCACCGCGTTGCTCGCTGCGCTACGTGGAGCCAAACCGGCGCGCTTCCATGTTTCTTGTTTTCTAATTTCGTATTTTTAATTTAGTATTATCTTTTGAATATAATGTCCGATTTCAATAATTCTCTATTTCTTTTTTACTAATAAATATAGCCTATGTTACTCAGTCATAATGTAGCTTTCTAATGGTAAAATAATTTTTGAAATCGGTCCAGTTGTTTTTAAGTAAATTCGTTACATACAAAAATACAAATCTTTCCTCTTTGAATACTTTGCACGTGATCATGAAATGAATTGTGCCGTGCGTCCTGTACGAATAATATTTTTTTATTTGCTAAGCTACAAAAATGTGGGTGCTTGTATTATATACCTACCTACTTATGAAGTAGAAAGATATGACTTTTCAGTTTGGACGACACTTCAAAACGAATTATTAACCGTTGATTCTTTTCGAAATGACCATTGACAAGCACATGTGGCATTTGCATTTGTTCCCAACGAGTAACGCCCTCAACACTGTCACACTGTTACTCAATGGGAACTTTTTATTAATAATTTCCCAACCAGTCACACTTACTTACAGGACTTAATTAAAAGAATACGATAGCAGATTGAATATAAATATTGATAACAGAGTTTTTTTGAACAAAATTATTAAACCGGTCTTTTAATTATAATTACAAATCAACAAAATAACAACAGTGGCTTAATTATGGACGTTAAACGTTTATCAGCATTCTGGGTGGTTTAAAAAAAATAACCACGAAGGCTAAGGCGGGAGCTCCGCTCTCGCCTTAGCCTTCTAACCTAACCTATCCGAGTCGGGGTACTCTGAGTCGGGGTGTTAGCCGTGGCATTCGAGCACTTATCTTTATTTAGCTATTAATTAATTTTAATTGTCACAATATATTTATACCGTTATTTATTGTGAAATGTGATTTTCATTCAAACCTGTAACAGTGTGACTGGTTGGGAAATTACTAAAAGAAGTTCCCGTCGAGAAACAGTGTGACTGGTTGGGAACTTTTTCTTAAAAATTTCCCATCAAGTAACAGTGTGATAGTTGAGGATGATACCTTTTTTTTTTTTTATCGTGCGGAAATCCCTTCGGATACCCCCCCCGCGTGCCAGCGGGGGCGGTTATGTCGGGCTTGAACCGACTAAAACCGCACGCCGTCTCGGGTCTACAGACGCCGGGGTGTAAGGTTGCCCATAGAGCATATCCCTCGCACCCCGACTGACCCTGGGCCATCTCCGGTTTCGAGATGGCCCCTCGGGGTTGAGGATGTTACCTACTCGTTGGGAACAAATTGGCATTTGTGGCATAAAATATTTTTTTACTATGTTACAAATTATGGAGATTAGTTCCCACCCTCCATAATTACTAAACAAAACGTAGAAAGGAGTATCGAATTTAAATGTCGTTGAAGTCAGTTCAACTTCATTAATCAACATCACATTAGCATTCAAGGCCAAATTACTTGATCACCTGTTTAGCTATGTGTAAAAGGATCAACGCGAACTTCACATAGCGTTTATAGATAGAGCTCATAGAGCTATTGTTATGATAACTTCGATCATTAAAACAATTCGTTCGCTTTTAATCTATTTAATTTATTTTTTATTAAATTAAATGCTAACTTACTAAGGTCAATTTGGTAAGTTGCCTTGCAAGCTTGCTTGTAGCGTATTAACAACCCGGCGACTTCTATTGAATAAGATAAATCGTTTTTGATACTTGATATTTAGTATCAATATATCGAAATTTAACAGATACATCGCCATGTATATCGATAGTTCGAATAAAAAGTATCGATATATCGAAATAAAAGTATTGATGTTTCGAATAAAAAATATCTTATGATAAATGTGTGAATTCAAACAAAGTTAGTAAATCCCAATATTATACGTCGTTAAAATATTATTAATAGTAAAACGGTTGTTTTGCCCGAGCTTGAATTTGATAACGTTTATTAGATCATAGAGAGCAATAGAGTAAATACATCTTAGGGCGTATTTAGTATTATACTAAAAATATAGTTTTATGCTGATAACGTTACTACTATTGACGGTCTGTTGATACATTTGCGTACCTACTTTATGAATAATGCTTTCTATAAATACAGGTATTATGTAGACCAGATTTTCTTCGAATATTCAGTCTAATGTGCTAACACGTGAGACAGGAAAACAGGGACTGTAAAATGTCTACTTAAAGGTCAAATCTTATCGCAAGTTACAGCTTATTAAAATGATGGTGCGCAGTACCTACTAGTAAATACTAATCAAAATAAAGTCGAATTCTAGACGAATCACAGGTAGGTATAAAGTCGCGTCAAAATATATAATATACCTACCTAGGTAGCTATATTATACATTTTTAAATGACGAAACAAACAAACAATACAAAAGGCTTTTAGTTCTTGCTTGTTATAAAAACTTATTTTTATTATTATTCGAAATGTTCCACTGCCATACTTCATCAATTAGCCTATTGCAGTCCACTGCTGAATATAAGCCTCTCCCAATTGTGCGTCCCAGCACCCAATCCTCCACCTTGCGTATCTAGTCTACCCCAGCTACCTTTTTTAGCAATACCTACTTGTGAAAAATTAATTAGATATATCATAATTACTAATAGATTTGGTTGGTGCTTTATGAAGTCAATAAAATAAACAAGTCATTTAACGTTATACGAAATATTAATCTAGTCATAATAAAGGCGACGCACAGTATATACCATACAAAGTAATGATCAAAAGTCCCAACATTAAAAACACGCTATAAAATGTTTATTTTAATTGAAATATTAGTCAAAAATGAAACAATCATAAAATATAACATTATATTTCATCTTCCGAACCATCAGATTCATTTAAAAAGGTTACTATCGGATACAATCAATGGTTTGCGTCCTTAGTCAACATTGAGCTGATATACTGGACAGTATAGTCAAGGAGCTTAGCAGTATAAATATCGAGTTTTGAGCATTACGTTGTATGAGCGAGTCCCAGAGTGCGGGGATGATAGCAAAATAGGTTCGAAATGTGAACCCTCTTTAGTAGGTCATTATTAACGTGACCAGCCACCGTAGCACGGCACTGTGAATCCTCGAGTCTCTTTGACCAAGAAATGAGTAATTTAAGTCACGTTATAAATTTACCCGCCATGCTGAGACAGCAGCCCCTACCACATACATAGATACGCATTCGTCGGATTCGGTAACACGAATATTAAAAGCCTGCTTATGCTTAATATTTAATTTATCATCTTAGACTTGTGGTACTGTGTAAGATTAGATTAGACTGTTATATTGGTATCTACGTCTATTTAAAATTTAAAGTGATATTGTCGGATGTTTACGCGAATGTCACACATTGAAATAAAACTATTTTTAACGGATTCTATCGCGATTTAATTGATGTTATTTTATATTTTACATTGATCCCGACGTTGCGGCTGCTGAAAAGCAACCGAAACGTCGCGATCAATGTCTATTTCTTCAACTACTGTCAAAATAAGTCAAAATTATACGAATCTCTACATTTTAAGATATTCGATAACTTTGGCACATCTATATAATAGTTTCGAGTACCGGCATTTTTTACAGCTTAAGCCCCAGAATTTAATATTTTATACACGGTAACTGCTTAAAATTATATTTTAGTAAGTAGTATTTAAATGTACCTGTAACGGCTATAACATTACATAGTACAACGAGAGACGAGATTTCTATGATATGAAGCATTTGAGCTTACGAAACGGTGTTGACGGTGGCAAGCGAACTACTAGCTAGTTAGAATAGAAGTTTTAAGTGTAGGTAATTGTCCAAGAGCCCGTGAACTCTGAAATAATTGTGCGTAAAGTACCTATACTAACTGAAGTACTTTTGGTTAGTATGAACCTTATATCGCTAAAAAGCTGCCCAAAAACGTCATCATCCAAAAAATATCCTACGGGATACCATTGGAAACCACTTACTCCATAGTCTAAGCATTCGTAATTAAGACAAAAACGCCCACCTTCAAACTAATAAATGTAACTCTGTTTATACGTACTTATTTGTATCATGTTACTCGAGCAAGTATTTGGAGACGTTTCCTTAAGAACTAGACAGTTTGGGAGGTCCGAACTAAATGCGTCTGCCAGTTATGGTCTAAGGTCATCTATAAATAATATATATATATCTATAACCATGATTCCAGATTCATACTAGCCGAGTTTTTTTTTATCTGCCTACTACCTTACAGTACGTATGCTGACGCACAAAGGCTTCTGGCTACAGTTCACGGACTCTTGTTCTATAAACGTTAAATTAGATAGCATTTAGCTCTTCCTTTTCATTTTTGAAACCCCGTCTTCCTAAATGGTTAATGATAAAATTATATTGTACACTTGTTAAGTTTTTCCTGTTATATAAATGTATGACGCTTTGTACGCACATATTGTATTTGTAAGGTAAAAATTATCAAAATATTGTCCATTTAATTTTGACTAGTGATAAATAAATCTAAGTTTAATGATAACCTGTGGAAGAATGCAATAGCCGATATGATCATGACAAACTTTTTATTGTCCGTTCTACCGATTATTGTATATGTGGCACTGGTAGTGACTGATAAATCGCAATATCTCCCCCACGATTTACTCCCCCAACGAACGAATACAATTGTAATTTTAAGGGTTTCATCCCATACTTATTTGGTAGAAACTATTTTGTCCATTTATCTGTCCTTTTCTCAGGTCGGTTAAGGTTCGAAATTAAAGTTAAGCTTCGGCCTTACGATCAAGAGGGTTCCGGGTTCAAATCCTGAACTCACTCGTAACACAACCAATTTAGCTTAGCTGAAAGGGTTCGTTTACTAATATTCTTTAAATAAAATTTGATCTGTGGTGATATTCTGTAAGAGTATTTAGAAATCTTGACAGCTGAATCCGATGAGATATCATATTTGCCGTACATAAGAGATACTCACTGCGGATTCAGCTACCGAGGTAGGTACATAAACATTCTTACAGAATAGCATGGCTGGCCTACGGTCCTTTCCGGTATTAAAATACTGCGCGCAAAAGATGCAATCATTTCAGTGATCTGACACAAATTTTAATACAGACAAACATTAAAAAAATAGGTAAGTACCTACTGCTCGTTGACCTATAATCTTGAAATATTAGTAGTAGTACCTACCTATACTTACCCTAAGGTACTACTTTCTACATAGGTACCTGCCGTGACCCCGTGGCAGCCATCGGGGTGGGAGTCCTCTCGCTCGGCAGCATGATTGCGGCAATGGTGCGGAGTCGCGCCCGGGATAGATTTAGAACTCTCCCGGCCCGGCGAGGCCGCAACATGCTCGCCGCGCAGGTGACTCAGGCGCCAGAGGTCGCTTAACGACCTCCGTCCTCCATGAGCGCAGGCCTGGGGATGGCAGGTGAGGCCGCCTGTCATCCCAGCAGAAGTAGGCCGGGACGGTGGGGCGACTAGCGCCCCTCCCCCAAACCGGGGCAAGACGGGGACAACGTGGTTCTCGAAACCGGAGATGGCCTAGGGTCAATCGAGGTGCGAGGTATATGCTCTATGGGTAACCTTACACCCCGGCGTCTGTAGACCCGAGGTGGCGTGCGGTTTTAGTCGGTTCAAGCCGGACATAACCGGCCCCGCTGGCCGGCGGGGGGGGGGGATCCGAAGGGATTTCCGCACCAAAAAAAAGGTACCTACTTACCTAACTACCCACAATCTTAAAACTACCGACGGTAGGTCCCCACATTTCCTATAAAACCAAACCATCATAAATATAAAATTAAGCATAAAAGTTATTTTTATGACTATACAAGTCGCCCATGAGAGTAATTATAATAAATATTTAGTTATCGAATTATAATGGTTAAGGTATCGAATCAGATTTTTATTAGACAACTCACGCCTAACACAAGCATTTAGCTAAGGGTGGTGACCCGGGCCGACCGGCGGATCAGCTATCCGGTTACCGGCCGATCGTTTTGCTCAACGAGGTGTGCTTCTTTCAGCGGATCATTGCAGAGCGCCTTGTCGAGCATCTCACGAACGTGGGGTCAGATCTGGCGGACAACCAGTTCGGTTTCCGCCGGGGGCACTCCACCATGGAAGCGATCATGCGCGTTAGGCGCCTGGCGGAGGAAGCAGTGTCACGGGGGGGGGGGGTGTCTCTCGATATCGCCAAAGTCTTCAACACTCTAACCAAGAACTGCGTTAGGGAGGCGCTCGCGTATCACCGAGTGCCTCCTTACCTCCGCCGCATTGTCGAAGTATACCTATCTGAGGGCCATAGTTTATCCGAGCTGGCTAGGGCCAGGACGGCGAGAAGTGTCGTGCGGTGTTCCACAGGGGTCGTTCCTAGGACCACTCCTGTGGAAAATCGGATACGACTGGGTGCTGCGCGGTCCGTTGCTCGAGGCTGTCAGCATAACAAGTTATGCTGACACCCTCGATATGGCGCGGGGAGCAACGCACCAGAGCGCAGCACTAAAGGCCACGGCAGGGGTTGCTCAAGTCGTGGGTCGAATACGGCGCGGCCGCGAGGACAAGAGGTGGCCCTCCACAAATGCGAGGCTATGTATTTTCACGGGCCTTGGAGTGGGTGCCTGCGTACCGGCATCGAGCCCACGATGAAATACCTGGGGCTCGTACTCGATAGCCGATGGGACTTCGGACCACATCTCCGAAGTTTGGTCCCGAAACTGAGGGGGGCTGCGGCCGCAGCATCGCGGCTGATGCCCACCGTTAAGAGACTCAACGCCCCCACTAGAAGACTGTACATGGGGATCGTGCGAAGTCTCGTCTACGCCCGGGACTACCGACCTCCATGATCGGGGCCCGAGGACAGCAGTTGGCCGACTCGCCGCCCTTATAGAAGCAGGCCAAGACGGAGGCGTGTCGTGTGTCCTACACACGCCTGCCAACTCACCGATGCGGTATAAAACCCGACTTCACCAGGCCGCGGTGGCGGTCAATGTCCGCCTGTAACCCTGGGGTTACACTTTCGAGGGATTACCCGGGGTACCCGGCAATGGACACTTGGGGAGGACACCGTGTGGTTATAATCGGTCCGATTCCGACACGCCTACCCCATCATTGGCACCGACGGGATGAAGCCCGTGGCCACACGTTAAAAAAAAAAGAAAGTGTGGTTACGCGCTGGTGGTTGTGTGACCAAGTTTATTAGTTACCACAGAATACTACAATTCTTTTGACTATGTAGTGTTAATTTTTTTTGTTCATATTTCGTCATAACATAACTAACTTTAAAGGATATGGATATCTGATCCATATCCTTTTTTCATTTTTTTTATATTCTTTTCAAATGTGTTATTACAATGTCGATGAACTTTGTGGCGTAGCGGTAGAGCGTTCATCTGCTACGCTGGCGGTCGCAGATTCGATACCCGCTCAGTACAAATATTTCTATGCATGAAAATGTCTACATATTTGCATTGGTCTGTGTATAATATGTACCTATGCATACACTAAAAAAAAGTAGTATCTAAGTATGTTTATTCGCATTCTAGAACCCATATTACAAGCTATGCTTAGTTTGGATCTAGATAGCGCAGTGTAGTTTGTCCCGGCATATTTATTTAGTAGAAGAAACCAATAGAAAACTTTCATATTATAATAGGCTTGTTACTTAATAAGAACTTAGCTATCTAATAACAGTTATACTCTACAAATTGAATAATTCTAATGTTAACTATTTTAGTCTTTAAACTTTACTGCACAAGCTTCTTGGGCACATACTAGGCCTAATAACATTTTTTTTTTGTTAAAGTTTCTCAGCTTGGAAACTTCTCTCAAATCAGCAAGCTGCTTGTAGAATTTGTAGGTTCTTGAAAACTTGTAGATATATGTTATAGATACCACAATTAAATTATTTAATATTGCAAGTGCCAAATTAGTGCATAAATCATTATTCAGTTCATTCGATTGTTGACTAAAATATTTCTGATTGTATAATAAATAACAATAAGGCAGTCCGTTGCCACATGCATGTGCAAGCATGGCCTTTATTTCATGCAAGTGCAAATTATATTGAGCTAATTTCATGCACAAACAGATATTGTTTACAGAACCAGGACACCTGCAAATGTGCACATGCAGGAGGCAGAGGACGGCCTTAGCCATATACCTAGGTGTAAGATCGAAATCTGAGTACCATCCTGTTAAGCTTATTGCATTACAGTCTTTTGATGAAGTGTCTTTTGCAGTTCAGTCTTACACCTGGGACATAGAAATGGCACAATATCCTGAGCCAGTACACCCTTCTTGGGTAAAATGAGATCTTATATTTATATATATTAATTCATTGTGTGGACCGGACCCTATTTATACATTAGTAGATGTTACAAATATATGAATACTGATATTTTCATAATGAATCATTTGGAATGTACTTGATTGTCTTAGTATGTTTGATGTCATATCCTCAACAGGAGAGCTTCTTGATAAAAAAACACTAAGAATTTGATAATATAACAATCATTGTAAAAGAATGTAATTATATGTCCATTGCAAACAAATTTACTATATTGATATGATGCTTGTTAAGCAAGTTTCAAAAGGATCTACAAAAATTATGTTACGTTAACAAATATATAGGAAACAAATTGTTATGTTAGTGTTAAAATAGATTGTTTACATTGTAAAGTGGTATGTTTGTGTTAGATTGGAGTAGAGTATTCCATGTTTATTATTAATTAATCAATGGCTGTGAATTGTTAACTGTTATTTAGAACAGATATGCTTGGCAATATTTTTAGTTAATAAAATATGAAAGTAAAATATTTTTTATTTTACCCTCAACAAAAGCAATTGTGTATCATACATAATATTTATAGTCTATTATATTTATAGTTTATTTATATTTATAGTATTTATAGTCTTTGGTTTCTTAGTTTCCTTTTTAATTTTAAATTAAAGACTTTGGTGACTTTCTTGCTTCCCTGTGTAAGACGTGACAATGATAACAAAGACAATGAGCAATGTAGACAATAGATAATTCTTCTAAAGAACAACTACAAGAATATTGAATAAGGCATTTAATTGACCATGCTACTTTAAAACCCTTTTAAATTACTACCTACTTTTGAGTTACTCATCCTGATTACTCAAATACAGTTCAATAAAACACCAACATTTAAAAGCAGATTTATTATACTTAATTAAATTTAATCTTACATAAAAAATTCATTCAGTCCATCTGTGTTTACAGCTTGTGCATACATAATAAAGTCTCATCTCTTCTTCAGCACGTCTTGTCTGTCCCTGGAAGAACACTGCCTCCCTATTGTTGCAATTTGGGCACATATGATCTTTAGTGCGAGGCAGAGTCGGATCACTTACAACATCAGGGTTTATATGAGTTAGCTCGTCGACTTCGTGCATAATTTTATTGACATACACGCAGTTTGAATCAGCTAGTTGTTTGTAATCGCAATTTCTACAAGCGTAGAGTAAAACTTTGTTGTTTTTATCCTCCCGTGGATACAACATGTTGTTGCACTCCTGACAGAACTGTATGCCAACGTAACCTGGTCCACCATCTTTTCTAGCCAAATTTACAGTCATCTTCACTCCAAAATATGACACTCTCAATTGTATAAAGGAAATGACAGAGAATATCACTTTATTATAATCGTGCAATCAATTTTGTTAACCATATAGCATAATGTACAATTTCAAGCTTCTTTCTTGCTTCTGCTTGACGTCCACAGAGTAAGTAATATACTATTGACGTCTTGAGCGCGTCTTGACGTACAATAACATTAATAATGATAATAATGACAACTGAGTGAATGAATGGAATGCCCAGGAGGCCAGGAATATAATGAATGAGTATAATATACATGTTTTTTTTTTGGCAAAATATTTTGTTCATCAACTGTTCTTCAATGTTCAATCAAAATGTTTTTTGTACGATATCAATTTTTTTAATATTAAAAAAGTTTTACCCTTAAGTTAGCAGGTGGGAAATCAATTTTTAATTGGTAAACGGGAGCGAGCGAAGCGAGCTCGTGGACACGGCGCGCCCCGACACGGATAGATATAGATTGGAAGATTTGGTGGGGTTTCCTTCGTGTTATTGTAGGTCTCATGGGGCAAGCGGGGCTCCGTCGTCGACATGTGTCGTTAATAATACACATCATAAGCAAAAACTGTCTATAGCAACTTCCTTGCTAAAAAACGTTTAAAAATGTTTTTTTTTTAGTTGGTACTAACTTTTATTTAATTTTGGAAAAAAATTGATGGAACAGTTGACGAACAATTGATTTAGCCAAAAAATCAATAAAAGATCTCATGCCAACTTAAATATCTTTTTTTTTTATAATATAGAACAAATAAAATTAACGGAACAATGAAGAAAAGTTGACGAACAATTCATTTAGCGTGGCCAAGGAAATGAAAGGTTTTCAATTATAATAAAAAAATGTAACAAAATTTTTTTTGATCGAACAATGAATAACAGGTGACTATTGATTTATTTAGCCCTTTGAGTAATAAGAAACAATACTCAAAGGATTTAGCCAAACAACATCAATAAAAAATTATTTTCCTTCGGTAACTTATGGGAGCCAATTTTTACAATGAAAATGAGATTTTGCTGGGATTCAGATTTATCGTTGTGAAAAAAATCTATGCATTTTTCACTGAGAAACTATCATACTTTCGGGTTTGGACTTTGAAATAGTAATTTCTATTCATGTCTAGATCATAAACAGTATATAAATCATGAAATAATCATGCATTAAAACATAATTTTCTCTTTAAACAACTGCCTTTATTATTATTACCAACTGCTTTTAGCTATTAAATGACTAGTAGGCATCGATGCCAAAAATATCGATACTGGGGATAGCTTTTTTTTTTTTTTTTAACGTACAGGATCCAAAAATTCGTTCAAAAAATTTCAAAAAATATACTAAGCCTTTACAACCAAATAGCAGTTAAATGCAAATATAATTTTACATAATACGACTTTGTAAACTATTCCAAATTACGGTTTCGATTACTAGTATTTCAAAGTAGAACTGATTGGCTATGATTAAAATCGTTTTACCGATGTTGACTTATCACGGTTCGTAAAATTGCAACCCTAAATTAGCTTTGCAATGTTGGTAGCAGTGATGGTTTGAAGCCGGTGGTTGGCTGGCTAGCTTGATAATTTCTTTTCCCATCTGTAGCCGATTGGTGTCGTGCTATCCCAATGGGTAAGGAATAGTTTTGTGCAGTATTTGTTATGGTTTATTCATTATTTTTATTTTAAAATTATGTGGATCAGTGCAATAAATACGCATGCAATGTAGGAGTGTAGATTCCTAGTAAATTATCGCTTAAAATTGCAACTTGATACGTGCATGCATAGGTGTCGGCCATGGCGCAGACATGTTTTTCTCGTGGTGTAAAACTAATCCGTTTCAATCTCTTTGCCGCCGTGTTAATTATAAGGTGCAATTTAAATTTCCCAATTCACGATATGTAGTTTAAATTGTCGTGTGTCGATTTCTGTGTTGTGAGTCGTAAACATAAGTGATAACCGGCAGCGACGCTATTTCAGGTAAGCCCCGTGGTATTCGCACGGCGCGCAAGCACGTGAACCATCGTCGTGAACAACGATGGGCCGACAAAGATTACAAGAAGGCTCACATGGGGACGAGGTGGAAGGCCAATCCCTTCGGTGGTGCATCTCACGCTAAGGGCATCGTCCTGGAGAAAGTGTAAGTACGTTAACCGCACTATACTTGAATGGATTTGAGTTCGTGGAATGCGTGTTTGTGTAGTTACTATTTAATATTATTCTGCCTACGAACCGCGCGAGATCTTAGAAGAGAAGAACGAAGCACACTTGTCGTTACATCCGCCCGCACTATTATTGCCTGTGAATGTGTTTTTATCTACAATCACAGGATAATACTGCGAGTGGCTGTTTCGATAGCTTCAGGAAGAGAGAAGACGCCATCATCGAGATGCATGCCTGATATGAAGCCCTCGAAAACTAACGAAGCATTTTCGTAGTCATGAAATTGTTCTAATTTTTTAATATACTAATTGTAGATTATTTTACGTGATCAATACTTATTAATCAGTGTCGTATTAACCCTAACCTTGTTATAACTGTAAGTAACATGAGATGTAAATACCACATGGGTCAATGAACTTTCAATGAGGTTATATTCATGCATAGCTATGATGTTTACACTGTATACAGTTACTTTACTAGTTTTTACAGTCACGCCCTCATTATATACATTCACAACCTCGTTTTATATACTCCCGCCTTATTTTATTGATTCACGCCCGCGTATCTCTAAAGAGGTTGACTGAGACGTTTTACACCCACATTGATGTAGCAATCTTTCGGGATTCACTAACAAGGGCACACCCAATCAGAATTTTCCTAATTGGAAAACTCAACAAATAGCCTGACCTGATATAGACAGGAGTAATTAAATTCTAGAGACCAGTACAAATGACACTGAAAGAATAAGACAGTACCAATTTTATTACACCAAGTAGGTATCAAGTAGCAAAAAACTACTAGTAGTTGAAACAAACTGGAGTAGTTCTGCGGGTAGCAGTTTCAGATGCTTTGGTCGTGTGGTGATTTCAGTCAAATGCTTTTTTTTAAATTCTGGGTAGACAAGTATTTATCTGAAATGTTTGCAAATACCCTGTAGTCCCTTGAAGCACATGACACATATTTCTGGCCTACTGACTTGAGATTGAGTTCAAGATCAACATAGTTCCAGTTTTGTTTGATTCATTTGTTTTGTAGTATTTCTGCTTGGCTAAAAGGGACTTACTGTACTTCTTCTGTTAATATTACTGTTAGCATGTCTGCCCCTTTGAAATTTAAATGATACAAAATATGTTAATTAACTGGTGAAACTAGTACTGTATAATTAATTTTGCACTTTTTTTGTATTTCTTTTTTAGACTCAGGATTGTAGTTAAATTTTACAGCAAATTATTTAACTTTGATTTGTACACAAAACCACTAAATTGGCTTTGCACACAATTGACCTTATTCTTACTCCAACAGGGGCGTCGAAGCCAAACAGCCCAACTCTGCCATCCGCAAGTGTGTGCGAGTGCAGTTAATCAAGAACGGAAAGAAGGTTACAGCTTTCGTACCCCGGGATGGTTGCCTCAACCACATTGAAGAGAACGACGAAGTACTAGTAGCGGGCTTCGGTCGTAAGGGTCACGCCGTTGGTGATATTCCTGGAGTCAGATTCAAGGTGAGGATATGGACTTAATGGACTTAATAGGTTTCTGTATGTCATGTTAGAAAATTTTTAAGCAAGGCTACATTGGATGGTTCTTAACTTAACATTAATGAACAAGTGAAGTTTGTTTTATAAGATTATCATCCTGAAATATTCTGACTGGTTGTCTACTGTCACTATTGAATCTCACTCTAGAATGTTCTTTAACCACATATTGACATTTTTATGGTTTCACAGGTTGTCAAAGTGGCCAATGTATCCCTCCTAGCCTTATACAAAGAAAAGAAGGAAAGGCCACGATCATAGGCGTGATCTACACTGTGATAAGGTAAATATTAAAATATAAATTGTTGAAATGTTGAATGAGGATAGAAAAAAAAAACAAATGGATTGCCATGTCTCTCCATACCCTGGAAGGGGGAGGCGTGAGTATTGTTGAATTTATTGAGTTGCTTCTAAATTAATCCCCTTTTATTTCAAAAGTAAACTAAAGTGATGTAATTAATCAATTTATTTGCTACTGCTGAATGCCATGACGCAACTCACTAACTGATAAACCATATGAAATTTAATAAATGTAAGGAAATTGACAGTGTTAATAACCTTAATATTTTTGTTCCAGTGACCTGCTGCGGCAAAGCTGTGTTGTTTATAAGTGTACATTATTAAAAAAATGTAAAATCAAGTACATAATAAAAACTGTGTACGCCACAATGCATTTTTATTCTTAACATTATTATATATACCTTTAGGTGGTTTTGAAGGAATACCCTACCAGAGTCTGTCCCCAAATGTTCGGTGACCCGTTTCAGTAAAATTACATTTTTGAAACGTGATAACAAAAATTCCGAAAACTTACTAGCTTGTTTTGTTTTGACGGATTAGGACTGTTGGTTCCATTGGAAAGTTCCATTGATGGGTCCAACAGGATTTTTGAGTCCTTTTGTCTTCACTGTTTAGGGTGAGTGGGTCCAACAGGATTTTGACGGTACTCATGTTTCCATTATTGGAAATAGTTGCAGCTATTAGGATTTACTTAGTATTGTTGTTTCCAATATTAAGATGCTGTCCATGTACAAAGCGTAACTACAACAATTGACATTGATTGACATTTGATCTAATAGATTACTGTAATTCATTTGTGAGTAATACAATATTCAAACTATTCTTCCATTATTACCAGTACAGCACTTCCATTATTACCTGTGGATTGTATGTATGAGGTATGGAATTATATCCAGTGAGAATACAATAAGATGCAAAAGTTAAAACAATTTATGGATTATATGAATACATATTGGTTTAAAAATGAACAATTCATCAAAGAATGGTGCGTATATAATCAACTTCACCGTACAAATAACTTTGCGGAAGGCTGGCATTCTCGAATAAACCGTGAGATAAATAAAAAATATTTGACGATCGCTAAGTTGCTTTCTGTTCTAGAAAACGATGTGTCTAATAATAAAATGAAAATTTGTAATGCTACAAGTGACCATTCTCAAAGTAACAGGAGCATTCTACAAAAAGACGCATTTATTTTAAATGCTCAGATGAAATTGATCCACAAACAAATAACAGTTGGACATTTTTTAGAGCAAGTGCGATAAACATTCATTTTTACATTAGTTTTAATATGTAGTTAATTACTGTTTTGTTTTTGTAATCTTCACTTCGTGACGTTAATTTATTTCTCCATACCGCACGTTAGAATAAAGTTTCATTTGACACCTTTTAAGTAAAAGTTGTAAGTTTTGACAATGGAACGACGAGACCGGATGTTAGCCTGTTAAAATTTCGATTATTGACTCCACCATCTAAATGGAACTATCGGAATTTGTAAATCCTGTTGGACCCATCAATGGAGCCATGAAAACTTGAAAATCCTGTTGGACCCATCAATGGAACTTTCCCATGGAACCAACAGTCCTAATCCGTTTTGACGGATCTTACCTAATACGTTTACGTTTTTCTTTCTAATCGAGTTGAAATCACATGTTTTAAAAACAGTATTGTTTCGATTACTTCTATTTTTCTCAAGTTGTAAGATTTTACTATTTTGGGAAAAGGGTGTTGCCCTTGGAAGTTTATTTAAACCTAATGCAAGCCATGTCTGTCCCGTCGTGAGCCCCAAAGTTACAGGTTCATTTACATTTGTGGATATCTCGTGCTAATAAACATGACTACCTATATTATTTTATAAATCTACCTTTATCGAAATGGCAATCTCATTTGAGCTGCTTCGAGTCTAGCATCATAGGATCACCTGTTACTCTTGTACGGACTAAGCGTTCGCATGTACGCGTACACAATTTGAGCCTCGTGGCGAGTCGTCTACGCGTTCATAATCCAGCAATGCAATTGCAATTGTCCTGTACGCGTAGTCAAAAATCCTGGATTACGCGTACCTACATTGGAACGCTTAGTACCTAGGTAATATATAGGTAGGCACTTAGGTAAGATATCTCAACTTTAGTGGTCACTAGAGCAATCAAACCTGGCCGTGTAGTGCAATGATGAATGTTGCGAGGTCATACTCCATCCTATTCATTACGAACTCCGTTTTGCTATGACATCCATTCGCATTCGTCTGTTAAGCTATGTATCCTTGAACGTCTCCAGACATGACTCGCTTTAACAAAAACATGTTGCGAGGTATACCTTTTGGGCGAGCTCTGGCCCCGTCGCCTGATGTCTCCAGGGACACATCGCGCGACTCCCGGCCAGTTGCATCCGAGGGTTTCATTTATACTTCATTGAAGGTGGATTATGAAGGCGACTGCCGCCTGACCCCCCAACCCCAAGAGGTTGCGCCATCCAGAGCCTCGTCCGTTAATCAGCAGATGTACCGGCTTGCAGGCGACGTTGGCTTGGGGAAAATAAAAGCAAGACGATGGCTCGTACAAAAAAATAATAGACTGGGATATGGATTAAAGTTTATTGTTGGTTCATTAGTTGTTAGTAACTCATCAAAAGTACTAATACAATTTTATTTAAAAATGTATGCTCTAAATATTTAATACTTTTCTATAAAAAGGACACGTAAGGCGTTGGTCACGTCACCAGGGCGCAGCGCCGTAGGAACATACCTGGATGCTATCATATCACAATACATGTTTTTTTTTGTTTTGTTCTTATTGACTTTTAAATGGTTACAGTACATACTGTTTATGTATCTTTTTCTTAAAAAGAGTGGGCACTAGTAATCAAAATTAGTAGTATTCCTGTTTACCCCACCAGCTAAGCATGTAGCTTTTGTTGGGAGCGGGTTTACGTGCGTCGGTGGTGTTATGGCCACGATTCGAACCCGGACCTCTCGATCTTACGGGAGACTCCTGAGCCACTAAGCTACCGACACTTTACTCATGTTCGTATTTGCTCGAAAAAACCGGCTGAGGACATTAGCCTATTGCCGTCAAGTGACCACTTTTCCAGACTTACTGACATTTTTTTAAAGGTTTCTGTGAAGAAATTTTAAAATTCATTTGGTTCTCACTTCACTATTATTCGAAAAATATCACTTGAAAAACTATTTTAAAATGCAGTATCAATAATGTCAACGGTACCGCCCCGCCACCGCCATGCCGGGTACAATGCATTTACTTTCAGTAATAGTGCCGCGGCTTGGGAGTTCTCGGTTAAAGCCTAACGATCGAGAGGTCCCGGGTTCGAATCCTGACCATTACACTACCGACGTAAACCCACTCCTAACACAAGCAATTTAGTTTAGTTGGAGGGGTTAGGGGGAATAATAGTAATTTCGATTACTATAGTTTGACCGGCACCGCTTTACCGCTCATTCGTACGCCGCGCATACGGAGCAGTAAAGCGGAACCGGCTAAACTACAGTAGTCTTTAAAAAAAAAATCGGCACAGATACTTGTTAGGAGGCCATGTGTGTATAAAATACGGAATATAGAATCAAAAGGAAGGGCCATGTCTCGTTAGTATGGAGACTAGTGTCGTCAAACTCTCACATATTATATATAATCATGTCTTAGAAGACCGTGATGTAATTGATTATAACATTTAGTAGTGAACAAGCCAAATAGTAAACGTCAGTTAGTAGACGATCGATAGAGAGATAGGTACCGATGATTCTGACAACATCAAGGTGGAAAGTAGATTTAATCATTTATAGAGGTCTCTAGGTATCTGTGAGACACTAGTAATATACTTTACATATATACATTATTTGTTTACCAAATGACTTACCAGTCATTTCATAATTTTCGAACTGTTAAAAAGTTCGCTCCAAAGCGATTCCAGAAGAATGTCACTTTGTCATGGCCCCCAATAGTGTATAAGATTGACATAATCATTAATGCAACTATAATATTTTTATGAAATTTAAGAGAGTATTTGTAACACGAAATAAATATCTATTATATTATTATTAAAATCATCGAAATGTCACGCGATTCATTGATAACGAATAGAAATAGATTCGCTTCGAAGCGATTCTGTAAATAGAAAGTGATAGCTCTTCTATTAATTCAATTTTATGTATAAAAACGTGTTAAATATTTAGAGCCGACGTACATCGATAAGCGTAAACATATGATTGCGGAACTTCTACTGATGATTGATTACATACTACGAATTATCAAGTTATCGTTACATGCTACGTTAGTTCAAAAATAGTGTCTTTTGAATCGGGGTGCGAAATAAACCGGTGCTTAGACAACGAGTAAGACTTACCAACTATTATGATGTGTAATAGGATTAGGTAGTGCAAGTAGGGGTCAACAAACTCATACATTAGACTACTATGGATATGCCCGAAGTAGGATGGTTTGTAATAATTTATATATATTTTCATTTCAATTTATTATCTGGACGAGTCAGTACAAATAATGAGTAAAAAATAAAAATAAATATTGCAGCATTTTAAGTTTTATTTATGAAAATCTTGTAAGAAGGCTTATTAACAATACACTTATGCATATTATGTTTATGTTTTTATACAATATATATAATTCTCAGCAAAAATATTCATATTAAGATTTCGTCATGAAATCCCTCAAAAGTACACTACCCAATCCTATCACTGATTATGATATACATGATGACGACAATGGGGTCTTTTAATGATTAAAATGATTGAGTTTGTTCTGGAATTTCCAAGTAAAACCTATACAGAAGACTTGTATGTCTTTTCTTTCATAGAATGTAATAAGAGTAGAAATATTTGGACATTCTAAAACAAACCTTATATTTAGTTATATAGTGAACCGTGTTCAACAGCTTCATAATATCATTTACGATTATTATCATTTAAACTACATAAACTAAGACTATTCAAATGTACATTTCGCAATAAATTATTTTCATTATAATCGGCCTCTTATTTTCGATATATTTTTATATAATTATCATACCTCATTTAGATACACACATCCAAAAATACACAATTCGGTGTATTGTACCAACTCTAAATCACAGTCCAATCGAGATAACAAATTAGGCAACAGTGTTACTACCTCGCCTCGGTAGCTGCTGACCTCCTTCCCTAGGACAATCTTTATTGAAAGGGAGGTATATAAGCATTTGAATAGGGTGGACGAAACCTCCATTCGTCTTAGCTACGAACGCTACGCTACTTCTACGACAGGCGGCCGCCGTTTCTGTTACAAATATTTATCACGGATATTACCAATCTATACAAAAACTGAAGTGTGCGTTTGTAATATTACAATAAAATTGAAGTGTCTGTTTGTAATATCAAAATAACAGATTTTTAATGATTGTACATGTATGTATACATGATACTTATAACAAAAGACAGTTTTTAAAATGTTTGTTTGTCTGTCTGTTTGAAATAGATAATCTCTGGAACGACTGGGTCGATTTTGACGGAACTTTCACTGCCAGATAGGTAATATACGTAAAATAGGCTACATTTTTTTTAATTTTACGAAATAGATAAGCAATAAATCAATCAATTAAGTAATCAGTGATATAGTTAAGTGTTGTGATATAAATATGCTGGGACACAGTGCTATCTAGACCCAAACTAAGCATAGCATGGCTTGATATGGGTTCTAGAATGCGGATACACACGCTTTGATACTTTTTTTTTGTAAATACATACAGATTATACACAGAAAAATCCAGACCAGTGCAAATATATACATATTCATGTATACAAATATTTGCACTGAGTGGGCATCGAACTCGTATGAATCCATTTAGAGAATTGAGAGCAAAAAGTGGCTCATATTGTCTCGAAAAGTATACTGAAGTACGAAAGCCAGTTTTAATCATTGAAATTATTACTTTTGTTAAAAAAACGAGCAATTCGACTGTCCACTATAGAACTATTGTTGATGTGATATCAAAATCAATCGAAAATCTTCTTACAATACTTAATATGTATATAATTTTCATAGCATGGTACTCGCAAGATTTTTCTGCATATAAAGGTCCTATAGTCATAATACCACAACCTGTTCTCGATCGGGGTAACAGTACGACGTCGCCTGTCGCAGCTTAAAGCCCCTTTCGCTCTCTAGACACAACTGCCGGGCTCAATTATAACCCTTTAATAAAATTTGTGATACTATATACATTTTAAATACTCTTTCCAGAGTTAATATGGCTACATTCTGCATTACTATATGATTCAAATGTGATACATTACTTGAGATTTAATTAGATACATGATCATGCATATGCCTTCATTTCATTGTCCAATGTTGGTGCACATGGCCAATATTTGATAATACAATGCTGGTGTACAACTATATGCTAATATATTTTTTAATTGCCAATTATTTGATATATGAATTTGGTATAGACCGCTAAGTGTAGTGTAGAGTGCGGTATCGTTGTTTTTTTTAAATTGTGTGGCATCGCTCGCGGCGATGGAATCCCAATTTGGTATAGTGGGCACGCGCTTCATTCTGAAATGATAAACCAATATTATTTTTTTCAAATTAATATAAGTGAGTTATTTTGGCCAAAGTGGATAGTTGAAATTTATGCGTCTAAATACGCTTCTTGAAAATGTTAGGAGCTATCTACTAGAATTCTTAAGAATTATAATTTTTTTATACCACTCAGATGGCAGACAAGCTCATGGCCCACCTGATGGGGAGCGGTTACCGCGGCCTATGGACGTGAGCAACACCAGGGGCGTCACGCTCGCGCTGCCGACCCTGTAAAAACCTTCTAATGCCCTTGTTCTGAGTGGTATAAAAAAAAAATATTACAAATCATTTCTAACCAGTCTTGTCAAGTTGTATGAATAAACTTTAAATGCGTTCAAGTGCTACTCCAAAGTCAACATTACGGGTCTAGACAAAGTGACATTCTATTAGCGATAACGCTAGTGGAAACATTCAAGGACGTATGGAATTGATATGATCATTATTTTGACTGTAAAAATATTTAAAGACAAGTGAGTTTTTGTCAAATTTATTTATCATATTTTTTATAATTTATTTCATACCATTCAGGTGGCACACAAGCTCACGGCCCACCTGATGGGAAGCGGTTGCCGTGGCCCATGGACGCGTGCAACACCAAGGGCGTCACACTCGCGCTGCCGAACTTCTAATGCCCTTCTTGAAGAACCCCATATTATTATTATAGTTATCGAAGTATCATGCGATCCATTGATAACCAATAGAAATAAATTTGCTTCGAAGTGATTCACTTAATAGTATTTGACAGCCTCTGTGGCGTAGCGGTAGTGCATTCGACTGCTACGACAGGGGGCGTGGGTTCGATTCCCGCTCAGTGCAAATATTTGTATGGATGAATATGTCTATTTGCATTGACACCAACACACCCAGGTTTTTCGATGTATAATGTGTACGTATTTACAAAAAAAAAGTATACAAGTATGTTTATCCACATTCTGGAACCGAAGCTAGTTAAACTATGCTTACTTTGGGTCTAGAAAGCGCTTTTATTTAGAATGTCATTCTGTCTATAAGCCCAGGACGAGCTGCACAACACCTAAAAATTCTATCGAAGTTGGGAAGCTACTGTATAAAGCCCGGATCCATACGGTACGGGAACTCAATGCAAATCATGTAAAATGTTGATTTGTTAGCAGTAAGCTCAGTACTAACAAATCACCATTTAGCCGCCCTAAATGTCCAGTAGATGGAAACTAAAGAATAGGGCGGGACCTAACCCCTCTTCAGTACAGCCTGCAAAGTGTGACGCGTTCCTCCACAAGGAGTTGTACCAACAAATGCGTATACAGACCAGGCGCGCCGGTGTGCGCTAGGTGTCGTGGGGGTCGGCGCGCGGGTAGTCCATGGTCTTTATGTAGGCCACGGCGGCGCAGAACTGCGTCCACCAGTACAGCGTCTCGCCCTGCAGCGCCGAACCGCCCAGCGCGTTCACCAGCTCGATGGTGGACAGCAGCGACGGCGGGTTCACCTGCCGAGTGCCGAGCCATCGCTCGTTATGTACTCCATCGTGCTAAGATACTCCACTCCTTACCTCAAGAGTACTCAATAACAACAATAAATTCTCAAAAGAATGGTAATTTCGTAATTCTAATATACTTCTCAATACCTTTATAAACATAACTTCACGCCTGTATCCCCGAAGGGGTAGGCAGAGGTGTATTACACACCTACGATTCGCCAGTTATGTTTAGGTCCCAATGTAATAGGGGGCGAGCCTATTGCCATCTACCGGGCACCTTACTAAGCGAGCGATAATGAACATTTTAAATACACACATAACTACGAAAAGTCAGAGGTGTGTGCCCGGGGCGACTGGGGATCGAACTCGAAACCTCGTCTCGGCAGTCTGTTACGTACGCCAATAGGCTCGCCCCCTATTACATTGGGATCTTAACATAACTGGCGAATCGTGGGTGTGTAATACACATCTCTGCCTAACCCCTTCGGGGATACAGGCTTGAAGTTATGTTATGTCATGGCTTTAGGCGCAGAGGTAGGCCTAAGAGAAGATGGATGGATTGCGTGAAAGAGGGTATGACAAGGAAGGAAGTCACTGAGAAGATGACATCTGACAGGAATGTATGGAGGAGAGTGACATGTTTCGCCGACTCCGAATAATTGGGACAAAGGCAAGTAGATGATTACGAATGGTAATTTCGTATGTGGCAAAAATTTTGGCGTGATTTCCAGTAATCTCAATAACATTATTCTTATTTTTTAGTATATTAACTAATAGGTCTTTACAAATAAATGAATATGAACCTAAAATTCACTCAATGACAAGTCTGTCTTAAGACTGTCGTATCACTAATCTGCGCTCATCCTAAGGGTACAGACCTATATAATAGGTCTTTACCTATGAAATTGCCGAAATTTTCTTACAAATTCATGAGTTCGTTATTCCTCTAATTTAATAGCTATTTTCATTATTTATATTTTGTTTGAAAGTTGATTTCAAGATTTTACAACTCTGTATTAAATTTTGTTTTTATTGGCCGCTTGATAAATTAATTCGATCTTCAAAAACAGTACTTCCTAAATGCTATCCATTTTGATGATAAATTTCGTATTACTTAACAGCTGTCACTTTTCAAAAATGTAATAAAAGTTGTTGTTTGTTAGCTTAATGTTGTCTCATTCGAACACAAAAAATATCATAAAATTTGAATTTGTCATTCCTAAAAAAATGCATAAATGTTAGTACTGAAAATTGGGTTTCCTCCAATTTCTTCAAGAAAAACGGCAATTTCATATGTAACGACCTAATATTTTGTAAGTCATTCATTAAAATATGAGTTTTTTTTTTATTGGCTCACGAAACTGGACGTTACATATGGCATGAGTATTACATTAGATATATTAAAATGAGTATAAACGCACCTTGAGTATGACGTACACAAGTACGGGTGTGAGGTCGTCCGCAGAGGGTGTGGTGCCTTCCGTTAGTCCAAGCACCGCCATGATTGACGTCACACAGCGCATTATACATTGCAACTGAAAATTAAAAATTAATTGTAAAAAAATAATTGTAAGTAAAATCACAATACGTTATGAGTTATGACACAGGGCGGGGGTCCGGTATGACGTACTGCGTCATCGTCGTATTATACAGTAGAATTATTATCATTAATTCCAACGCCGGTGACCGGGCGGGTGATCAACCTTACCTGAGTGGGTCATTTCACAAATTTCCCCATGGTACAGGATTAGGAACTAAGAACTATTTAATAGGATTTAACTAATTTAAGCCATCGCTATCATGGTCGTAAATAAATCGATGTGGCACTTACGCCTGTTTACGTAGGACCCTACTGGTTACTTTTTTTTTTCAAACCGTCACAACATGTTAAAACAAAAGGTTCTATAGTACGGCCGTTAGCATCTATGTCTACCTAGCGAAGTTCGGGATAAGTAGGAAGTCAGTAACGGCCACGACGCAGACAGCGGAATTGTGCGAAAATGCCAGAATAGTACGTCGGTTCCTTTGCCAATCGTCCTTAGGCCCTGGCCGACTGTTGCCCCCTCTCCCTAACTTTATGAGAGGTGCGATGTAACATCATGAATATAATAAATAGTTTATTACGAGTTCCAAGGAGGTTGCCATCAGGTCAAACTCAGATGAAAACGGCAGTAGTTAGCAAGTAAGTGTGCACGGTACCTTGTCCCGCGGCGTGCGGAACACGGCGAGGTGGCGCAGGAGGCGCTGCGCGCGCGGGAAGGGCGCGGCCCAGCGGTGCGCCGGCGCCACGCCCACGGCGCGCGCGCTGCAGCTCGCCGCCACGCGCCGCACGTGCTCGCTCAGCACCCTGCGCAAGCGACTCGCATTATGAACTTCCTGGGAAAACGTTACAAAGTTCGGGCCTGTCCCAAACTGGCCAGCCAATAAAAAGACTGATCAACCAATGACGCGAGCTCTCGTGATTGGTTGATATGTGCGGCTCCACCGTCGCACCCCGCATTTACCACCAAAGAAACCTCAAAAAGGCGATCTCTGCGGTTAGAGTACATTGACCAAGCCGGTCATTATACTATTGTAAGTCAGACCCGTCTCACTCACTACTGTGCCATGAAATTATTGCTGTAAAGTAGGATTTCACCACTAAAGATAATTGCATCCAAGATTAACTAAACTGAGAACTAAAAAATGAGAACCCAATTTATTTCGCTTGAACACAGTTTGTTGTCTCTGCCTGAGGAAGAAAAGTCAGTATATTTAATTAATTTGAGTGTTAAAATCCTATCTTGTATTTTAACAGACAGGAAAAAAGTACCTTTTGCTCTATTTTGCCGGGAACTACAGAGCATTATTTTTTTGGAAATACAGATTTAGATTGGAAAAAGAGAACATCTAGGACGGGACTTGAACCCGCGACCAGTCTCTTACAGGGGGAATGCTCTAACCAACTGAGCTAACTAGACACGTCTCGGACGGGAATTGAATATATCAGACGACCTCTATGACGTAGCGGTGCTGCATTCGACTGCTACAACATGGGGCGCGGATTCGATTCCCGCTCAGTGCACATATTTGTATGCATGAATTTGTACCTATTGGTCTGGGTGTATCTATGTATAATATGTATGTATTTACAAAAAAAAAAGTATATTAGTATGTTTATCCGCATTCTGGAAGCCATAACACAAGCTAGTTAAACTATGCTTACTTTGGGTCTAGAAAGCGCTGTGTAGAATGTCGCAGAATATTTATTATTATTTATTTATTTAAATATCTAATACGTAGAGCATTCTCCCTGTAAGGGACTGGTCGCGGGTTCAAGTCCCGTCCTAGATGTTCTCTTTTTCCGATCTGAATTTATAGGAAAAGTAAGCAGCATACTAATTGCTTAAAAAATGTCAATACTGTCGATATTATAATAAGTTCAAATCGGATAAGTACTAGCTTCACAGGAGGATGAACGGCTGTAGGTGATCACTATATCGGTGAAGGGTACGTACTGGTCCCGGGCGATGTCTCCCTCGCCGTTGGGGAACAACACGTGCAGGTACAGGCGCGCGAACGCGGCCCGCTCCACTGTGATCTCCACACTCTCCAGTAAAGTTGGTGTTGCACCTATGCGATAACATTAGTCTTTCGTGAGTATTGCTATATAAGGTGTCACAAAATTAGGTCTCTGAATTTGGTGAGATGACTTGGTATCGACAAAATATGTATTTGAAATTTTAAAAAAATAATATCGGGTAAAATAAAAAATATTTAAAAAAAAAACAAAAAAAAACCACCAGCGACCAGTGTCACGTGACACTGGTCGCGATTTAGTATCGTGGATTGGTATCGCGGATAGTATCCTCGCAGTATTCTCCAAGCGGATGTGTGCGAAATACCTAAATCGCGACCAGCGTCACGTGTGCTCGTCGCTGGTGGTGTTTTTTTCTTTATATTTTTATATATACATATTTTTTATATTTATATTTTTTTTATTTATTTTTTTATTTTACCCGATATTATCTTTTTTGTTTCAAATACATATTTTGTCGATACCAAGTCATCTCACTAAATTCAGAATTTGGTACACCTATTAATGTGATAAGACATAAACAAACATATTGTAAAAGCATTACTTACCTTTTTTTTTTTTTTTCGTGCGGAAAATCCCTCGGATACCCCCCCGCCGGCCAGCGGGGTCGGTTATGTCGTGCTTGAACCGACTAAAACCGCACGCCGTCTCGGGTCTGCAGACGCCGGGGTGTAAGGTTGCCCATAGAGCATATCCCTCGCACCCCGACTGACTCTGGGCAATCTCCGGTTTCGAGATGGCCCCCTCGGGTTGGGAACCACGGTGTCCCCGTCTTGCCCCGGTTTGGGGGAGGGTCGCTAGTCGCCCCACCGTCCCGGCCTGCTTCTGCTGGGGTGACAGGCGGCCTCACCTGCCACCCCCCCAGGCCTGCGCTCGTGGAGGACGGAGGTCGTTAAGCGACCTCCGGCGCCTGAGTCGCCTGCGACGCGAGGCGAGGCGAGCATGTTGCGGGCTCGGCGGGCCGGGAGAGCATTCCTTACCTTATTGTGTTGGAGTGAAATTTGAAGTCATCTGCTTAAAAAAAAGAATAAACGAATTCTTTGCCTTACAAATTAATGGCAAGTACAGTAGAACTCTAAAATGGCATTAATACATTTTGTGAGAAATAATGTAAATTATTAAAATAAAGTAGTTTACTTATAATATAATTAACTCAAATTTGACAGTTAAATTTACCTAATACATTTCTTTATCATACGGAAATCCAGATCGATACGACTCCCCCCCACCCCAACCAGCGGCTGTGGTTATGTCGGATCCGAACCGACTAAAACCGCACGGCATCTCGGGTCTAATATGCCGAGTGTAAGGTGACCCAATAAGGCAAATCCCTCGCATCCCTGCTGACCCTGGGCCATCAAAGGCCTTGAGATGACCCCCTCGGGTGAGTTACGTAATACCTTGCGTAGGTTTGGGTGAGTCCTGTCAACATAACGTTGAGACTTACCCTCCCACGAGGGGTCTGCTTTTACTTCAGCTGTTATAGCTTTGATGCCAGCAGTCAGTCTTGTTGCTTTCTCGTCCATTAATTCTCCTCCTGGAACAAGACATTTTATGAGTCAGGGTAGACAGGCAATAGAGCCTCACAATCTTCGATCCATACATTATAATTTCCTTGCTTCGGTTACATCTATCTAATGTAATCTCAATAAAACGCTATCTATATACATGTTGACTAAATCACTATGCAAGAAATAAACCAGTGAATGGCTCATGACATTAGATTATGAGAATACTGATCGTCTCCTAGAAGTCTCTATACTCCATTTGGTTAGGTACTTAAAAAAAGGTAAACAAGAAAAATGGCGAATTTCAGAGATTGTCAACCTTTAATGACAATGGTATTTTCGTGAACATCCGTTCTATAAGGATAAGTATCTTTGGGCCACGTTTCCTCACACAACAACAACAACTACATACAACTTGAATATGTTTATTACAGTTTGTTTCTCTGAAGACGAAACAGGGCCCCTCTTGATACGTTTCTTCTTCGGAGATGGAAATGAATGGAATCTAGGACGACTAGTACCAGGTTCAGGATCACCCATTTCCACAGTTAAACCAACAAAACAATTAACAAAACTAACATAACATAACATAACAATAAAAACTATAACAATAACAGCACAGAAACACCAAATTTTAACAATTATGGTAACGAACAATATACGAACTGCGAATAGACGTATGGCGCGATCCGGAAAAAACTGTTTTGAATACCTGTCTTTTTAGTTTCTGTAAGGTAGGCACAGTGCAATACTTTTTTAAATCATTTTAAATAATATAATTATTATGATTTTTCAGCTTAGGAAATAATAATTGCAACTTAATATTAAACAAAGTAGTTAAATATAGAAAAATATAAGAGAAGAAATGGATTTTAAGTTCTAAAATGATTTATTTTGGTTTCTTTTTATTTCGGAACGAAAAATGCCCCTATGAAAGAACCCTTTTTACGATTTGTTTACCTTTTTTTAAGTACCTAAACAAACGGAGTATAGTTAAACCGTCACACATTTGCAACCAAACTCACACACGCACACACACTCACCAGACCCTCTCTGTTACATACACACACATACACCCACTCTCTCACTCCCATACAAGTACCTTTTTTTTTTTTGCGGAAATCCCCTACCCCCCTCCCTGCCGGCTAGCGGGGGCGGTTATTTCGGACTTGAACCGACTAAAACCGCACGCCGTCTCGGGTCTTAATACTAGGGTGTAAGTTTGCCCATAGAGCATATCCCTCGCACCCCGACTGACCATGGGCCATCTCCGGTTTCGAGATGGCGCCCTCGGGTTTGGGAGCCACGGTGTCCCCATCTTGCCCCGGTTTGGGGGAGGGGCGCTGTCGACCCGCCGTTCCGGCCTGCTTCTGCTGGGGTGACAGGCGGCCTCATATGCCACCCCCAGGCCTGCGCTCATGGAGGACGGAGGTCGTTAAGCGACCTCCGGCGCCTGAGTCGCCTGCGACGCGCGGCGAGCAAGTTGCGGGCTCGGCGGGCCGGGAGAGTTCTAAGTCTCTCCCGGGCCCCATTCAAGTACCTACTAATCATGACGTTACCAACGGATTATTATGATACGAGTATAGTATTGCCGTATCATTTGCTCAGATATTAATATTGTTGTTGCTACTATTGTTTAGTACTAGGACTATTTCGAAGGAGCGTGTACTGGTGGCCCGAAATACAGGTTTCTACCTAGTTTGGGCACCAGTCTCCCACATAGCACAACTAGATAGATTATGTCAACTTTTATTGTATGACCCAAATGTGTAGTGACAGAATAAATGATTTATTTAGCCTTTTATTTTTAAAAATAAATAAATATTCTACGAAATTCTACACAGCGCTTTCTAGACCCAAAGTAAGCATAGTTTAACTAGCTTGTGTTATGGGTCCAAGAATGCGGATAAACATACTTATATGTTTTTTTTTGTAAATACATACATAGAAACACCCAGACCAATGCAAATAGACATATTCATGCATACAAATATTTACACTGAGCGGGAATCGAACCCGCGCCCCCTGTCGTAGCAGTCGAATGCACTACCGCTAAGCCACAGAGGCCGTCAATTTTTTTCTCTGCGCATTCAACCTTTTCGGGAACTTACCTATAATTGAAAGAGAAACAGATCTTTTTAATTCAAGCATAAATTCCGGTTGCGTCTATATCCATCAATTCTAAATTGCATTATCAAATTTTACTTGATGAAGTTGATTAAGTGAATCACATTAAGTAATGACATAAAAGTAAAAATCTAAATGGTTTTGTGGCATATGCGCTTGGAATTTGTGTCAAGTGTAGCGTAGGCCTACAGGGGAGAGGGGGGGGTCGCGAGTCATACCGTTGAGCATGGCGTGGCTGCTGTGCGCGTGGTGGTGCCGCTCCAGGCGGCGCAGCGCGCTGCCGCGCTCCAGCTGGTCGCGCGCTCGGGCTCCGGCCGCGGCCCGGCAGCACCACGCGCACTCCTCGCGGACTTGCTTGATTTGCCTGCACATCACATTACATTATGGCGTAGGCACAGAACTCCTAAAATAACAGCCTGTTATATCATAAATTGGGTCGGCACCTAAAGGTCAGCATACAGACCAAAAGCAGAGAGGAGATTTTGTAACCTCCCTGTGATGACGTCAGGGTAGGCCCGAATTGCAGTGCAGTTACTTAGGCCACCTCTTCCCTGAATTTGCTCTGTGGTCAACACATACAGGTCAGAACACACAGTACAGCACGCAGGTCGGTCGATGTTGAGAGACACAAATTGACTTACATCAATACGCGTTCGTGACTCACGCCGAGCGCTCACCCGCCACCTAACATTGTGGATCCTCTTCTTGTAACCAGTAAACATTTTAATATAGTTCACATCGATATACAGGGAACTTTCTCAAGGGGTGTCCGATTATAAACGTCATAGGGATCATCATTCGGCGTGCGGAGTATAGTCTGGATTATTATGATATACTATTGCCGTATCATCTGCTCAGATATTAATATTGTTGTTGCTACTATTGTTTAGTACTAGGACCCAAATGTGTAGTGACAGAATAAATGATTTATTTAGCCTTTTATTTTTAAAAATAAATAATATTTTTATAAATAAATAAATATTCTACGAAATTCTACACAGCGCTTTCTAGACCCAAAGTAAGCATAGTTTAACTAGCTTGTGTTATGGGTCCAAGAATGCGGATAAACATACTTATATGCTTTTTTTTTGTAAATACATACATACCCGGGGTGCCCGGCAACGGACACTTGGGGAGGACACCGTGCGGTTTTAGTCGAGACACGACATAACCGCCCCCGCTGGCCAGCGGGGGGGTATCCGAAGGGATTTCCGCACGTAAAAAAAAAAAAAAGGGGTGTCCGATTTTTTAGGGATTTTCTTTAGAAAAGCCCTATTGCTATCGAGTTGTCGTCGTCGTCGACGTCGTCGTTGCCAATTTTCTGTCACGGTTTTGGGTATGAAGGAGATGAGCTATCGAGTTGCTGTTTTCGGTAATAGATTCGTGCTGAGGTGAACCATTGCAAGATTAAAAAAAATCGCAATAAATCGCAAAAACGAAAATCCCTTGTATTCGGCTGAGCTCGTCTCAGGAATTCAACTTGTTTTTTGAAATTCTAGACATAAATAATGTAATATAATCATTTTCATACTACGTGCGGCCATTCGTAACGAACTATTTCTCGTGGCGGCGGGGAGGGTTGTACGGCGCTAGTCAAATTTGCAATTATAATTGACGCCTGCAATTTCAGCAAATTCAGAGTTTTAGGTAATAAAATAAATAAATTTATAATTAATGGAAATTAAAGAAGTAAAAAGAGGAAACTGCGTAAACTATAGGCACTAGTCCAAGACCCCTGGGCCAACAGACATTACCTATCTATTATTTTCTGAGGAATAAAATAAAATGAGCATAATAAATAAATAAAAGTTTGGTCCGAGGCGCGCCCGTTCCGTTTATTGACCAAATTGTCTTGTACGGGCCAACCGTACAGGTTCACCAGCATTATGTAGAATGTATGTCAATACTCAATTCGCGTCGACCGCGATTGGGGTGCAAACTTGAACTAATGATATGTGCAATGTATGTGATCGACGCAGTAGCGGCGAGTAATTAACGCAGCAAAATAGACCAATCTCAAAAGCTCAAAAGATAACAGATAAAAGATCTCTATTCAACGCGCGGTGCCTATTTAAAGCTTTCCGACACGAACTTTCCAGCACAACCACTTTACGTCCGGGCTCTGGATTCGACCGTAACATATCACTAGAATGATCGAGAAAACCGTCAGCACCGGAACTTCATATGAAATTTCTGGAAGCCATACTAATATCCCCACAAATAGTGAACAAACTACTCGCATATTTTCTAGAATAAGAAGTAGGGCGCCATCTCGCTTTCTCAAGCGAAAACTGAGAGACTTTATCGATAGCACGATTGTTAAGTCCAGAGGTCTAGTATGGTTAGAGTTCCACGACGAATCAACAGATGTCGCTAAAATAAATAACGAGGCATAATAGTACATTGTTACCCTAGGGGTGAAAGTAACTTATTTAGTCCCGAGACGAGGTTTGGCGCCCGAACGAAGCGAGGGACTAAATAAGTCTTTAACCCGAGGTAAACACCGTGCTTTTCATTACGAATACATGGAAAGTAAGAATAAAAACATGAATTAGCTAAAGAAAAAATGAGTAAAACCTTCAAATCGAAAAACAAATGAAGATCGAATTGCCGCTTTTCCGCCTATTTTGTTTGTTTTTTTTTCTGTGGCCGGCCAGCTATTCAGCCATTATTTTCAATTTCATAATTGAAAAAATGGTAAATATTTTGCCCAAATCTATGTTATTTTAAGGAAATTGTTGAAACTAAACTAAAGTAAAGTTATTTAAAAAAATATATACTTTAATCAATACTTAACTTTATTTTATTTCAATTTTACATCGCACTGTAATTGAGTTGCTGTATAAAAAGTTGGTACATGGTTGGTACATTAAAAATGTGAAAATAGAATGAGTTTTTTTTTATAATTTGACAGCTGTCAGTTGAAAGCGATCCTCCCTAGGGATGAAAAGTATTACTTTCATCCCGCTCCTCAGGCAACTTCAGACCTACTTTCAGAGTATGAGTAATGAAATAGTAGATTGTTATACAAGGAGCTAAAATGACCCATTATATACGAGGTAGTTTTACTCCCGAGCTTTAGCAAGGGAGTAAATAGAAACCGAATTTTAATGGGTTTTAGCGCCGTGTGTTACACTATACTTTTCACTACGATTGCGAGAAAATAAAACAATTCACTATTGTAAAATTAATTACGGTCACTACCAATTCAATTTGCAATTAGAGAAAAATTATAAAATTTCGCGCCAATGTCTTTTTTTTTTGTTTCTTCTGTAGCCGCAACACATTGCATGCATTCTACCAGAGATCGCTGATTTTAGTTCCATTTTCAAAACTAAAATGAAGTTCTTTTTTTATGAAACAGTAATAAGTCGAGTCTTTATTCATGATTATTCTACTTAAGACTAAAGACTTTTTTTGTAGGCTCATTGTCATTTGAAACACAAAAATAAAAAAATAAAAACTTTTTCCCCTATTATATTTTTCACGTAGCATGGGTACGGTGACATTTGACTAATTCCATTTCATGCATGATTCATTTCGAAACAATTTACCTAACGCGGAATACAGGAAACAACACTTAATACGAAGATAAAAAGAAAACTGTTTTATTTTGCATTTTTAACTTAAAACTATTTTTATTTCTCCGTAATTATTTAAACTTTAAATATAAACATTCCAAATACATAATTCTTGATGCGTGAATCGGAACAGGTTGCGTTAGAGATTGACATAGTAAAATCGTTATAATCGATAAATTGTCGAATAAAGTATCATAAATCGTTAGTTGTATTTTTAACTAAAATACGATTATAAAATATAATTATGTAATAATAAACTTTAAACAAAGCATTTTTGTCTTTGTGGAGCTTTATTATAATATAGCAACACTGCTTAAGCATGAGCTGGCAGCCATCTTGTTATATCAACTCAGTACGAGTGCGTCTGCCTTGTATGCGGTCTGTTTTCTTTGTTTTGAGCTTGCGTGGTGTTTTTGTTACTTGTTTTTGTTATTGACTATCGTTGTGCTTTGTTGTTTTCGTTACCGTTTTTTGTTATTGACTTTTGTTTTGTTGTTTTTTTTTGGCAAAATGCCAAAAAGAACGAAAAAGACTGTGCTTGGTAGTCAAGCCCGTGAATTTGTAGTTCGATTGCGGGATTACTTTGAGCGGGAACGTGAGAATGGCGGAACGCTATTGCCTGTGTCCAACGTTTTGGATCGAGTGGCAGATGCGTTAGACATTGGGCGGAACACGGTTTCTCGAATCCCTCGAGAAAAATATGGTGCTCACGATACAGAAGAAAATAAGTTGTCCACCCCTAATAAAAAGCGAACCAAAAAGGCATCTGTAACAGATGTAGACAGTTTTGCGGCCGATGCTATACGGAGCCACATTTATAACTATTACCAGAATAAAGAATTACCGACGCTTCTAAAGCTGGTCAAGTCTTTAAAATATGCTGATTTGTTTACTGGAAGTCCTACATCCTTGTGGCGCGTATTGAAGGACATTGGTTTCCAATTCAAAAAAGTAAACAAAAGAAAAATTGTCATGGAGAGGGGCGATATAGCACTTGCGCGGGTTACCTTTTTGAAAAAGGCTAAAGCAATTACCGATTGGAGCAATGTCGTCTTCCTGGATGAAACTTGGCTGAATGCCAATCATACGGTCAGTAAAATGTGGACTGACGATACACCTCATGCCTCGACCAAAGTGCCAGAAGGAAAAGGGGAGAGATTGATTATTTGTCACGCAGGCACATCGAAAGGATTTGTAGAAAATGGGCTACTTGCTTTTAAATCGAAAAAGACGGGAGAATATCACGAAGATATGAATGCGGAAGTATTCACGGAGTGGTTTCAAAATATGCTTAGCAATTTAGAAGAACCCAGCACAATTATTATGGACAATGCCCCATATCACTCCGTGCAATTGAACAAACCGCCGACTTCTTCCAATAAGAAGAGCGAGTTGATCGAGTGGCTCCAAGCCAATAATGTGGAAGCCGATGAGACGAAATTAAAGGTGGAGCTAGTGAAGCTCGTAAAAATGCACAAGCCCCAAACGACATACAAATTAGATATGATGGCAAACGAATATGGTCACGAAGTCCTGAGGCTTCCACCGTACCACTGTCAGTACAATGCCATTGAATTAATTTGGGCCCAAATCAAAGGTAACTTGTTTAACCATAGTCTATTTACATACTGACAAAAATATGATTATGTTTATTACTTGAATTCTATGACTCAATTTGTTTTTTATCTTGTTTCAGGATACGCTGCACGAAAAAATACAGCTCCGCCTTTTACAGCCACAAAAATGATGGGGTTATTGAAAGAGGGATGCAAAAATGTCACTGGCGATGACTGGAAGAAAGTAGTGGAGAAAACCAAAAATCTAATCTTACATGACTGGGAGCGAGACATTAGAATAGACTGCATAATTGATTCCCAAATAATTATTCACGTCGACGAGTCAGATGACGATGATGATGATGATGATGATGATGAAGATGATGAACATGTTTGATTTTTAATAAATAATTAAACAGGTTATCAATTTTGTTTTACTTTTTTTCTTCAAAATTATTAGTTAATAGAATCGATTTCTTCTTCATTAATAAATGATCTCGATAAGATATATAATCGATTTTATTTCATGCGATTTTATCTTGACTACATCTCTAGTAACTTCAAATCCCATACGTCACCGTACCCATGCTACGTGAAAAATATTGTAGGGGAAGAATTGCTATTGTCTCTTCGATCTGGTACGCTACAATGACGTTCTTTTTGAGCAAGAGGAGTGAAAACAAGTTGAATTCCTGAGACGAGCTCAGCCGAATACAAGGGATTTTCGATTTTGCGTTTCTTTTTTTGCGATTTTTTCTTTATCTTGCAATGGTTCACCCCAGCACGAATCTATTACCGAAAACAGCAACTCGATAGCTCATCTCCTTCATACCCAAAACCGTGACAGAAAATTGGCAACGACGACAACTCGATAGCAATAGGGCTTTTTTAAAGAAAATCCCCAAAAATGTTACAACATTGTACACAGGCACGTACTTGTGCAGCGCGCGGTCGCGGTGCGCGGAGGCGGCGCGGCACGACGCCAGGTAGGCGGCGTAGGGCCGGCGCGCGGCCAGGTCGGCGCGCAGCGCGGCGGCCAGGCGCTGCAGCGGCGCGGCGCGGCCGCCCAGCGCGCGCACCAGCTGCTCGGCGTGCGCCGCGCCCGCGCCGCAGCCCGCCGCGCTCGCCCAGCGGACCCACTCCAGCAGCGACGTGCTCGTGCAGCGCTGCGACCGCACGGATTAACTATATACTAAACTGCCTGTTGCCTTCAATTCTGTGACCGTTCGCGCCTCCCATGGGATAAAAAGTAGCCCATGTGTGTGTGTTATTCCAGACTATTCTATTCCTGTACCAAATTTCAGCCAGATCCTTTCAGCAGCGTGATTGAGTAACAATCATCCGAAAATCTTCACAAACTTGGACATTTATGTACATACAACAAAGTTTTGTTAGTGATGAACTCGAGAACGGGTACGGACCAATTTTCATTATCTTTGATTTTTTAGATTTGCCTCCGCCTATTCTGTGTTTTTTTGTGGGTTTTGTTTTTGCGGAAATTGCCACGGTTGACCCCCCGCCGTCAGCGGGGGTGTTTATGTCGGACTCGAACCGACCAATACCTCCTCACGCCGTCTCGGGTCTTTAATACCGAAATGCAAGGAGACATCCACGAAATAAATTCAGCTGATAAGGTAACCAACATAACTTGATTCTAAGGCGAAACGCAGTTTGCCCGGTCAACTAGTTTATTAGGACTTGCCCGCGGCTCCGCCAGCTTTTTCACTACCGACGTGAACTAACTACTAACACTAGCCATTTAGCTTAGCTGGAGGCTTAAGAGGAGGAGCATTTATAATATTAGTGTCATTAGTAAAATATTTGCTTTAACTATTTTTATACTTACGTTAGGTACATAGTCAGAACAGTGCAGATCAGGATTGGACAGCACCACACGTAGTTTCCGTTTCATACTGTTAAACACCTCTGGGTCGTTCAGATCCACTACACCTTCACATCTGGCAACAATACATCAATCATAATTATCATCATCATATTAATCAATGGGTTCTGTCCATTCATTCGAAAAAAAACGGCTTCAAAATACGTTTTAACATAAATAAATTTAACCTCCATTTAGTGATCTTATTAATGTTAACAGGGACAGGGTTTTTTGTAAACAGAGACAGTGATCAACCACAGACATAAGAAAAGGAGTTAGAGTTGGTCAGTTTCTTAAATGATAAAGCGAAGAACTATTCATTCTTGAATGCTCTCCAAAAAAAATGTGTTCATACAATTTAACACAAGTTTGTGTTCATCAGGACCTGTAGAAAGATGGTTTTATTTAGCAGGTTTTATTTAGTCTCCAAAAAGAGACAGTTTCTCTGACAGTAGTGAAATGAAGAATCTACCTCTTCATAAATTTAAAAGACAAATTAAAAGTAAACTCTGCCAAAAAGGCTATTATAAAATTCAAGACTATTTAGATGACAAACAAGCTTGGATATGAACTGTTTGCTCTCTCTCTCTATGCTACTCAAATGAAATATTGTAATTAGGTTAAGTAAACATGTTTGTAAATAGATAAAAAAAAAACAGCCCACTGAGTTTCTTGCCGGAGTCTTCTCAGGACAGGGCCGCGTTTCGAACCGGTGGTCCATTTGCCAAACATTCGTTTATTTTATTTTTTTGACGTTTTGAAAGTGCCGTATTAATGGTCTATACAGAATAAATGATTTTTGACATTTGACTTTTTGACAGTAGGTACATTTCAAAATCTAGTGTTCATGAAAGCAAACTCCGGTTTTGCTGATTAAATCTTCTTTTACTCCGCTTTTCAACCTATGCTGGGATTTTAAATAAAAATAACTAAAATACTGGATTTTGTATTTCATATTTCAAATACATCACTTAAATATTTTTTATGTCGTATTTTAAATACTTGCGAGATATTATTTTGTAACCTATATTTCAAAAAAAGAAAATCATATATTTTGCGCAGCCCTGTAGATAATGCTGTTTAGAATTTGCTAGAATATTATGTGTTTATGATTTATTATTATTGAAATGGCGGCAGGTTACGGCAACATGTGACTCGCGAATCTCCCTTAGATTGAAGGGGACAATCTACAAGACCATGATCCGGCCTGCTGTCCTGCATGGATCAGAGAGCTGGCCAAGGCGACGGATGAAAATCGGCTGCATGCAGCGGAGATGCAAATGCTGAGATGTATGTGTGGTGTGCAAGAATGGATAAGACTAGGAATGAGTACATTCGAGGAAGTTTAAAAGTAGCGCCAATAACAGAAAAGTTACGAGGAAATCGCTAGTCCTGGTTCGGACATGTAATGCGTAGGGATGAAAGTAATATCGTAAGGAAGGTATTAAAGGAAGTGGACGGTTACAAGGGGAGAGGAAGACCTAAGAGGAGATGGACTGACTGTGTGAAAGAGGATATGGTTAGGAAGGGAGTGAATGTTGAGATGACCGCAAGCAGAGATGAATGGAAAAAGCACACATGTTGCGCCGACCCCAAATAAATTTGGAATAAGGGCCAGGAGGATGATGATATGATTTATTATTATTTCTGTTCCATGGCCGTACCTGTCTATTTCCGTCATGTCCTGTACATCCGACACTCGTCTCTGAACACGCTTATTGTGTTTGCTGTTCGTTGACTCAGTGGAGCTCTTCCGCCGATACTTGGCGAGGATCTCTTCGGAACTCTCAGCGCTGGCTACGTCGCGAGACCCATCATCGCTTCGAGATTCTTCTTCGGGGAGCTTGACGTCTGTGGAAATAATTAAAGAGTTATATAGAGTTGAAAATGCAGGGCCCTACCAACCTCATCTGCTAGTTATTATTATTATTTTCAACGGGGACGCCGATGACCTGGCGGGTGATCAACCCTTCCTCAGTGGGTCATTTCACCCATGTCCCATGATCCTTCCTTTTGGGAAGGATGTGGTTACCCAGCAATCACGGCGTTCCGTCGAACCTACCTGTATCCTTGCAAAATCTTACGATCTGGTCCACCTTCAGTTCCTCCAGGTCTTCTGTGTCCAGTGTATCCAACCCCATTGTCTCCCATCTTATCAGTGAGTACATGAGGCATTCGGCAAGCAGGTGGAAGGTGGTCTCGTCACCATCCATGCACTCCGGGCATCTGGGGTCGGTTTTCACGCCTATCAGTGTCAGGTGCCTCTTCAGTCGGCTGTGTCCTGTTAACACTTCTATGACGAGCCTCATGCTTACTCTAGGGAGTTTTATCAGTTGGCTCGTCCTTTTTTTGTCTAGGCCTTTCATCTGCTAGTTAGTGCACCAGATAAACAACGGACGAGGCTCTACCGCAGGCAGTCGTTCTCGGAAAAGTTTACATAACAATCAAAAACAGAAAGCGGACCCGGGTTCCAAAACGGAATTTTGGACGCAATAGGGTAATCGCTATGAGAATGATAACATAACATAACTTCACGCATGTATCCCCGAAGTTATGTTTAGGTCCCAATGTTATAGGGGGCGAGCCTATTGCCATCTACAGGGCACATTACTAAGCCTATTTGTAGTTACGCTTCTACAACAAGCTTTCTAGTGAAATGAAGAATCTACCTTTTCATAAAGGAGGAGGGCCAAAGTCGGCTATCCGATGGACAGCTGTTGCGTAGCAAAATGAAAATGGCGATAGTCTACTTTTATGATAAAATAATATTAGGCACAATATTGTAGTATCAAACGAGTCCATTTTGAAAACGTTTTTGAAAATATTTAATATGATTGAGTATTGTACAATTCACACAATTCATTGTCAAAAAGGTGGTTAATGTTGCTTAGATAATAAAATCAGTAGAAAAATAATGTAAAATCACTGATTAATAAATTGAAATGTAATGTAACAAGATATTTTCAAAGTCTGTAACACCCATAAGTTATGATTATTTTTCTTTTACTATCTAAGTGTTTTTCATTTAAGACGGAAATGTATTTTAAAAAATAAATGATATTTAAAAATTGTAAAGCGTATGGGTATTTTATTTTTTTACGCTAGCAACACTCGACCATCTTTGTGTCATTCGCTTGATGTGTACGGCTGCTATCATTTCTTGTTTTTATTTCAATAATTCTGATTCAAAATGGATTGTGATAACTCTAACGACGACCTCGGCTTGCACTCGGACCCTTTAAACGTTGACCCTGGCAATTCTTTGGATATTGTACCCGCTTTACATGGAGACTTACGCTTGGACGTGGATAACCCGAATTCAACTGTTGATATGAAACCAGAGTTTTTTTTCTATTTTTTAAGTAAGCCTGGGTATTAATCTATTTATATTATTAGTTTCTACATAGCTTCAGCTACTAAATAGCAGTATTTTTATTTAAATAAAAAAATGTCGCACGCCAGAGCCGAAGTTCCGTACAACGTGGCCAGTGTCCTTTAAAAGCTAAATTAAAACGAAACTCTGCCAAAAAGGCTATTATAAAATTCAAGACTATTTAGACGACAAACAAGCTTGGATATGAACTGTTTGCTCTCTCACTATGCTACTCAAACGAAATATTGTAATTAGATTAAGTAAACATGTTTGTAAATAGACCAAAATAAAAACAGCCCGCTGAGTTTCTTGCCGGAGTCTTCTCAGGACAGGGCCGCGTTTCGAACCGGTGGTCCATTTGCCAAACATTAGATTAATTTTTTTGACGTTTTGTAAATATTAATCCGTATTAATGGTCTATACAGAATAAATGGTTTTTGACTTGGCTTTGACTTAAGCGAGCGATAATCAACATTTTTAATACAGACATAACAACGAAAAGTCAGAGGTGTGTGCCCGGGGCGACTGGGGATCGAACTCGAGATCTCGTCACGGCAGTCCGTTACGCACACCACTATCGGGCTATCACCGCTTTTGATATAAGGAGGAAATAACTAGAGGATTGATATTAATGAATATTTTCTTAAGACTGGCTAAGATGTAATATCGCTGTTTTGCTACGGAGTGAAATGAATTTAATTTCTAAGTAGTCCAATTTAGATACTTCTAATTCATGTTAATAATTAAGATAGTTTAACTTCTGTAACTAGTGGAGTGTCAAGTGCGATTTTTTCATTATTCATTGCTGTTGAACCTGACTCACAGAAGTAAGGCAATGTCAGTATTGGTTGGTTGAGTCCCAACTGAAGATGTCACAAGTCTTCTCCGGACCAGGAAAAAATCCTTACCGTTATGGTTGTGATGCGAGCGTCCCTTCTGTCGGAACATCTTGATTTTGTGCAAGAAGTTCCCGCCCGAGCGCTTCACGTTGTTTTTCAGTTCGTCGAGGTTTCCCACCAGGCCTTCTTCACCAATGCGTCTCCTGCACAACAAGCGATTTGATATATTAAAGCGATAGATTTAGATCGGCAAAGAGAACATCTAGGACGGGACTTGAACCCGATTTTCCGACCTAAATCTATAGGAAAGTAACATAACTTCACGCCTGTATCCCCGAAGGGGTAGGCAGAGGTGTATTACACACCCACAATTCGCCAGTTATGTCAAGGTCCCAATGTAATAGCGGGCCTATTGCCATCAACCGGGCACATTATTCAGCGAGCGATAATTAACATTACGAAAAGTCTGAGGTGTGTGCCCGGGGCGATTGGGGATCGAACTCGAGACCCCGTCTCAGCAGTCCGCTACATACGCCACTGGGCTATCGCCGCTAGGAAAAGTAGCCTCCGCTGGCCGGCGGGGGGTATCCGAAGGGCTTTCCGCACGTAAAAAATAAAAAGATTATTGAATATTAAAACTATTTCGAAAGCGATTATATGGTGTGTATAGAGCCCCACCAATCCTTTGACATCCAGCTAACCTCACCTGCAAGCAGTACAGTACACCTGCTGATTGCCGAATGAGGCTCTGGTGCCGGCTTTCCTCTCGAGGTTGGGTGGTCAGACGGCAGTTGCTCATATAAAAGCAGCTTAAATCAAATCTGGGGTTATTCTCTTGGTGTGTATGTGTGCGTCTAAGTACGCGCGTTGTTTACCGGCCCCAGCGCCGAGCTGTATGTGTGCGTGCCTGCACTATGATATGCATTTGTTTTGTGATCCTACTTATAAACTAGCTTACTTAGTGGGCGACATCTCAGACGGCTTACCCGGGGTGTCCGGCAATGGACACCTGGGGAAGACACCGTGTGGTTTTAGTCGGTTCGATTCCGACACGCCCATCCCATCGTTGGTACCGATGGGGTGAAACCCGGGGGGATTCCACACGCAAAAAAAAACAAAAAGGAAGTGGAGTCCGCTGACCTCAGCTGCAGCTGAGAGCCTCAGATGCAACCGGAAACTTTGATGATAATGATGTTGATTTCGAAGGCGATTATGTAAATAAAAACTTTGATTTAACTCATACAACACACTCACCTTTGAGATTTTTCAGCCGTGGCATCGAAGCTGATACTCTTCGGGATAGCTCCCGTAGAAACATTCTTGATAGGCGGAGGACTCACCCGCCTCTCCGTGACAATCTCCGAGTTCACGTCCTGACTCGAACTCTTGTCTGATACCGACGTCTCCGCACTATTCACGGACAACGTACTTAACGAGATATTCGATGTCCCATCTCGTTTCTTCTCGATTTTCGATGAACTAATACTCACTATACTAGTTCGAATTTCAGATTTAACAATTCGAGAAGTGATATTATTCACCAGATTCGCTGATGTGGAAATCGTAGCTGAACTCATTCGAGTCATCAAATCGGTAATGGTCGATCTCGATTCGGACTCGGGTCTTTCTGTATCGATACCTGAATCGAATCGTCCGTACATCGCATTGAAAGAACTCTCGCTAGAGTTCAGTGATCGGTCCATTAGGTCGTTGTCGTCGTACGGCTTGGAGGTGGAGGGGAGGTCGTACTTGGACGTTGAAGGGTAAGGTCGATCAGGGGAATGGTGCGGGGCGGGGAAGCTGTCGTCTACCCACTGGCTTGTGGCGTCCGATTGACTGTTCGCGTCGAGTGTTGATTCGGTTTGGGCGCTGCTGCTAGAAAAGATATACGTTAATAGTTATTTCTTCAACAAATGAGCAAAGTTGTTGCGATGGCTGACTTCAAATCACGAACCACCGAAGTAGTCTAGATTTTAACATAGACTACTGAGCACAGTAAGTGATTTAAAGGTACGAGACACCAAAAACATAGGAGAAGAAGTTCTTAACGAAATACGACTTACATATGTAAGTAGTATTTCGTTAAGAACTATATGCCACTAAGTTCGTTAAGAACTATATATAGCCATATGGCTAAGGTATTATTTTAGATAGACAGAATAATGACTTTATAATATTTCAATATGTTACTAACCCTTCTTGCGGTACGTAATCGAATACATCGTTGGAGAGCGGCCCTGGAGGGCAAGTACTAGGACTCTCTGGTGCAGATGTTGCGTAGCACGTCATCACCTGAACACGTCAACAATACAATGGTTATCATAGACTAGGAATTCAGTGCAGGGTGCGACTGAAATAAATTGAGCTGAGCGAGCAGGACTCTTACTTGAAAATAAGATATTATACTACGGTTGCGTGCTTAGCTAAGGCCGCGCGAAACTGTTTTTCGGTGATTATTCCTCAATGGTACATAGGACATGAAGCATCTTCAAAACACTCCTCAGTGTCCACACTATCAACGTGATAAATTTGGTCAAGATCGCGCGAGTGGTTACGGAGAAGTTCAGCCACCAACAAACGGCTATGCCGCGTATAAGAGCTTCGCTCACTCAGCTCAATAATGAATTGTCGTCCAGGGTGTACAAGGGCCCCCACCAAGATGTGAACCTAGAAATTGTATATCAGAAGTTATTTAATTATAATGTCTTCTTCGTTTTATTGAAGGTTTTTTTTTCATTTAACGACCTGTATTTCGTAAATCTCGCTGTGTTTCACTAACCGGATACCCATTCACGAGGATGCTCTTCCTGTTCTCGATGTTGTAGTGGGCGTGCGTGGGCGGCCCGGGTAGGTCTAGTTCTCCCCCACGGGACAAGGCGGCTGTAGCGCTCAAGTAGCCTCCCCCGGAACGGTTGGGTAGGCTGGGCCGGGATGAGTGGCGCGGGCTGCCTACGTCTGACCGCTTTACATTGCCATTCTAGAATAATATTGTATCATCGTCCTACGAGCCATTTATCAACTCAGATCGGCCAGCTCAGGTAGAGTGTGGCGTTAAGTAGTAGCATGAATATGTTTCATGCTACTACTTGCATTTGCATTGCATTGGTTTGAGTGTTTCTATTCATAATAAATAAATAAATAAATATTCTACAAAATTTTACACAGCACTATCTAGACCCAAAGTAAGCATAGTTTAACTAGCTTGTGTTATGGGTTCCAGAATGTGGATAAACATACTCATATATATATATTTGTATATATATTTAAATATATTTATTTTGTAAATACTTACATATTATACATAGAAACACCCAGACCAATGCAAATAGACATATTTATGCAAACAAATATTTGTACTGAGCGGGAATCGAAATCGAATGCACTACCGCTACGCAACAGAAGCTGTCATAATATGTATATATTAAAAAAAAAGTATCTAAGTATGTTTATCTGCGTTCTGGAACCCATAACACAAGCGAGTTACTTACTTGAAGCTATTGAAATAAATCTGAAGTGACTTCATAATACAGTCTCCATCGGTATTAGCTTAACACGTTCTAAGTTACAGACCACCTTAGCTTTAAAACTATACAAAAAACGATGAACCAAAATTGAAAAATAGCAAATTTGTCCTCTGAAGATTATAAAAATATATATACATCAATTTTATGATTGATTTCAATGTAAAGATGGTTTGTAAATTTTTTAGTGTTCAGCAACTTCTGATGGCGGCTGTACAGTAAATTATTTTAATTTAGATGGTATGGCAGTGCTACGTCTTTAATTCGCGTTTTAATGTTAGGTAAATTTGGGTAAATTCGGCAGATTATAAGACTGACTAAGACATTTCTAATAGAAAAAACCACATCAAAATCCATTCATCAGTTCTTGCGTCCATCGAGAACAAATAGAAAATTTTCAGTATCGTTCATTTAACATAACCCATTTTTAGGGATTTTCTTTAGAAAAGCCCTATTGCTATCGAGTTGTCGTCGTCGACGTCGTCGTTGCCAATTTTCTGTCACGGTTTTGGGTATGAAGGAGATAAGCTATCGAGTTGCTGTTTTCGGTAATAGATTCGTGCTGGGGTGAACCATTGCAAGATAAAGAAAAAATCGCAAAAAATCGCAAAACAAAATCGAAAATCCTTTGTATTCGGCTGAGCTCGTCTCAGGAATTCAACTTGTTTTTTTCTCCAAAGTACAGCCACAACTAATTCATAATTTTATAATATGTAGTATAGATGATTGGTTGAATGACGCGCCCACGTCCCACCCCACGCTTACCGCCAAAGAGACCTACAAACTCGTAACTGCGCATATCGAGTACATAGTCAAGATTTTGGCCGCTATCGGTACCTGGTGGCCGGCGCGGAAGGAGGCGCTGTCGTCCTGGTGCGACGGGCGGCGCGGCCACGACGTGTCGGAGCGCGCCGCCACCGACACGCAGTCGTCCGTGTCCACCTGCACAGGAACAGGTATACACACTAAGCGTTGGTAGCTTTAGGAGTCGACCTTGCGATCGAGAGGACCCGGGTTCTAATCCTGGCCATTACACTACTGACGTGAACCCACTCCTAACACAAGCGATTTAGCTTAACTGGAGGGGGGAATTAGTAATTTCGGTTTTTTTTTTCGTGCGGAAATCCCTTCGGATACCCCCCGCCGGCCAGCGGGGGCGGTTATGTCGGGCTTGAACCGACTAAAACCGCACGCCGTCTCGGGTCTTCAGACGCCGGGGTGTAAGGTTGCCCATAGAGCATATCCCTCGCACCCGACTGACCATGGGCCATCTCCGGTTTCGAGATGGCCCCCTCGGGTTTGGAAACCACGGTGTCCCCGTCTTGCCCTGGTTGGTTTTTGCCCCACCGTCCCAGTAATTTCGGTTACTAACATTCTTAAAAAAAAAAGAAACCATACAGAAAGAAAGAAACACGATATTAGTGTGTTGCCTAACGCGCTACTAATAGTTAACAATAATAATCTTTATTTCTTTACCAATAAACATTTACAATATTTACATAAAATATGTTTGTATAGGTGGTAGAAATTTGATGACACAGATTTGTCACAAAATTCGGCCGGGTGGGTACCACCGTGCACGATTGCGAAAAACCCTCCATAGGAATCCAATTTCGGTTTGATTGCGTTCAGGGGTCAGCAAGTGCATAGCCGGGCAGGGGGATTGTGGTCGCAGCACTAGTGGGACCGGTGGGTGTCACGCGGTGCTGCGACGACAATCCTCTTCTGATGAGGCCGTCAAGCTGAGTGCCACTATTGCTAACATGGTACGTGTATGTAATGGTGTCCCTCTTTCCTGAGACTTTACCTTCAGCTTACTATCAGGCGAGGTGAAGTCAAATTGACGTGTCCTAAATATAAAAAAAAAAAAATTTTGAGGACTTCTTTTAAGTAAAAAGATATGTGTCAGAAGACCTCCTCTACTCATATCCAGATACATCTTATAATAGTAGTTTATTAGGTAAGTACATGTCACTATTATTTACTAATTGATCTGTAAGTAGGTACATTTTCTTTGAACTATTGGTCTAATGATATGCAGAATATTATTTGGTTTTAATTAAATTAGAACATTATGTTGATGCGCTCATTATGTGTAAGTGTTTGTATGAGTGTGTTTGTGTATTTATGTCTGAAGTGTGTGTGCATGTATGGTGTATGTGTTGGCTTCATTAGAGAACATTGAACCAAAGAGTTGAGTTAGTCACGCTCACATATATGTACAAGTATTATATAATTATAAGGTTACATTAAAAAATAGCAACACTACATTATCCAATTTTATGTCAATGGACTAGCTGTTGCCCACGGCTCCGCTCGCGTGGAAGTCGCTTATTGCGTCCACTTCCACTCCCGCTCCCACTCCCACTCGCACTCGTTCTGCTGTTGTCAGCGTTGTGATGTGATCAAAAAGATATGAAATAATTACATTTAAAGAACGCAAAACCTGTTGTCAAGTGGAACAAATATTACGGTTGCATATATCGCCTCGCGGACCTTTTTGTAGATATTAAAAAGACCTATAAACCTGTAGTACATCATGTTGTTCTATTATCAATAGTTTACGCAGCGCACGCCTAAAAAGATTTTCATTTCTCTATATTTTTTTACAATATTGCGATTTTCTTACGGATCTTTAATTTGTTTGAAAATAAATTGTAGCCTATGTTACTACTAGATATTGTAGCTTTCTATATGTGAAAGAATTATTGAAATCGGTCCAGTAGTTTCGAAGCCTATTCGTTACAAACAAACAAACAAAAAACAAATCTTTCCTCTTTATAATATTAGTGTAGACGAAGACTTGCTTCCTTTTCCGCATAGTCAAGACTCAGCAGCCATAGTGTGAGTGATTTTTTACAGTGAAAATAAATAGTTAAAAAAAACATTACCTCCGTATTTCGATCGCTGTCCGATGCGAGGACGTCCATGCTCCACGCAGACTCGCTAGCTGTCTCAGACACGTCTGGTGCATTTGTGTTGCTGGTACTCGTGCCTGTAACAAACAATTGGTATTTTAAAATACTACTACCCTATTTGATTCTTCTAAAAAACTACAAAGTAATAAAATCATTATTCAGTTAAAGTGCAAATGGGACGCATCTTGTTTAGGCTTACTTCTTTATTTATTCTTTTTGTACACACAAGAAAATGATAATGTCATAAACTCTTTTTTTTTTTAAAGATGTACAAAGGCGAGCTTAACTCAATATGAGTTCTCTCCCAGCAAACCGTTGAGTAATAGAGAAAGAATAGTTTAAAAAAAGGGTGTGAAGTGTACATTACAAGATAAAAAGAAAATAGAAACATGCTAGTACTACAAAACTGTTAATAAAAAAACCGGCCAAGTGCGAGTCGGACTCGCCCATGAAGGGTTCCGTAGCAGCAAGTAATTTTTTTTTATTTGAGTTGATTGACTGAAAGGTAAATTGCGGTAAACGATTTATGACGTTATGATTTGAAAAAAACTACTTAATCTCGTTCAAACCAATGTTTGGTAGATTAATGTACATCATATATTTTTTAATTTTATCATTCTCTTGTTTTAGAAGTTACAGGGGGGGGGGGGGGCGACGACACATTTTCCCACTTCACATTTTACAAACTGTTCAGTTTAGAAACAATTATATTAGAAACCTCAATATCAATCATTCCAATTCACGCAGAATTCCACGCGGGCAATAGCTTGTTGCTTTAAAAAAAAGAGTTAATAAAACCAGTTGAATTCCTGAGACGAGCTCAGCCGAATACAATGGAATTTTCTTTTATTTTATCTTTTTTTTTCTTTTTCTTTTTCTTTATCTTGCAACGGTTCACCCCAGCACGAATCTATTACCGAAAACAGCAACTCGATAGCTCATCTCCTTCATACCCAAAACCGTGACAGAAAATTGGCAACGACGACGTCGAAGACGACAAGTCGATAGCAATAGGGCTTTTCTAAAGAAAATCCCTAAAAAGTGTGAATTTCAAGTATAAGTATTGTTGTTTTGAGTTAAATTTTTGTGATACTTGTACACACTTATCGTAAAGGCGACGGATGAAAGACGGCTGCATGCAGCCGAGATGCGAATGCGATGTTGAGATGGATGTGTGGTGTGACAAGAATAGATAAGATTAGGAATGAGTACATTCGAGGAAGTTTAAAAGTAGCGCCAATAACAGAAAAGTTACGAGGTAATCGCTTCGGACATGTAATGCGTAGGGATGAAAGTAATATCGTAATAAAGGCATTAAGTATGGAAATGGACTGTTACAAGGGGAGAGGAAGACCTAAGAGGAGATGGACGGACTGTGTGAAAGAGGATATGGTTAGGAAGGGAGTGAATGTTGAGATGACCGCAAGCAAAGATGAATGGAAAAAGCACCGATGTTGCGCCGACCCCAAATAAGTTTTGGGATAAGGGTAGGAGGATGATGATGAGTTGTACAGACTTAATTTTATCATATCTTAATCATGTTTTTAGAGCCCAAACACAATTATTTTTGAATAAACTTACTCTAAAAGAAATGCAGTACATACCTTGACTGGCGGCAACCTGTGTCTGGTCGCAAGAGTCGCCGATAGTTTCAGAATCGGAGGCCAACACGTCCGTACTCCAAGTGTCCGACATTATGCTGATCGTCTCGTCACCTTCCAACAGTTTCTGCCGAAGAGATAACACTTGGATGAGATTCACGCAAGTGTGCCGGTCTTATAACAGTATGCTATAAGATTATGTCAAAAACAATATTGAACAATATAGCCCAGTGGCGTGCGTAACGGACTGCTGAGACGAGGTCTCGAGTTCGATCCTCAGTCGCCCCGGGCACACACCTCTGACTTTTCGTAGTTATGTGTGCATTAATAAATGATAATTATCGCTCGCTTAATAATGTGCCCGGTAGATGGCAATAGGCTCGCCCCCAATTACATTGGGACCTTGACATAACTGGCGAATCGTGGGTGTGTAATACGCCTCTGCCTACCCCTTCGGGGATACAGACGTGAAGTTATGTGAGATAGTGGTCAAATTGTGAGTTTACAAAACTTACGAAAACTTATAAAATTATTAATTCAAAATCTAATTGAAAATACAATTAGTTATAAGCGATTTTAGGTAGGTTGTGTATTGATAGGTCATACTGAATACCATATCTTTCACGTTTTTCATTTTATTTGAATTGAAATCACGCGTTTTGAAAACATGGCGTTTCTGAATGGAGTCTCTTATTCGGTTGCTTGCTGGGCATCTTTACCCATCCTTAAGTGCTACCGATTGTGTGTTACAACTCTCATAATCGACATTTAAAGGCGATGTTGACGTGTATAGGAAATTTGTATTTATTTGTTGAGCTGAGAGTGAGCCGAAGTCGAGCGATAGCTCCTTTCACTCCACTATAGGCTATACAAACTTAAATGATCAAGTTCCACGGAGGAATAAGCCGAACAAAAGATTCAAAAGCTGATTTCTCAAAAACCACGATTAGTAAAATCTGTCAAATATGACCAGTCACCGTAGGATTCGTTTACGAACTTGACGCATACCAGTTATCGACTCCTTTACCATATCAAAGGGAAGGGGGTGACCCAGTACACTACACTAGCACAAGCATGACACCTGAGTAAGCATGAGGACCGTTCCATGTGAGGCTTAAAATAATAAAATCGATGGTTGAAAGCCAAAGGGTGCCAAAGGGACAAAGTGTGTACAGGGAAAAGATCCCAAACAACCTCATAAACACTTTACTGAAAGGCGATTTTCTAGTGAACAGTCATTGTCGCTTAGATGAATGATACAAGGGTATCACAGGTATCCGTACTTTTTTTTTTCGTGCGGATATCCCCTCGTATACCCCCCGCCGGCCAGCGGAGAGGTTATGTCGGGCTTGGACCTACTAAAACCGCACGCTGTCTCGGGTCTTCAGACGCCGGGACATAAGGTGGCCCCATAAGGCATTTCCCTCGCACCCTGACTGACCCAGGGCCATCTCCGGTTTCGAGATGGCCTTCTCGGGTTTGGAAACCACGGTGTCCCCATCTTGCCCCGGAAAGGGGGGGAGAGGGGCGCTTGTCGCCCTGCCGCCCCGGCCTGCTTCTGCTGGAGTGTCAGTCAGCCTCACCTGCCACCCCCAGGCCTGCGCTCATGAAGGAAAGGTTAAACCTAAGATTTGAACAAGAAACTGTTCCGTTTACCTTGATCTCGAATTTACAGAACTTGTCCTCGATATCGTTTCGTGTCTGTTTCATCATTTTGGCTTGAGCACTGGTCGCTTGGCTCACTGGCGCGTTTTGTGGCAACCTAAAAATCAAACATGATTATGGTAAAATTGAACAGCCGCTATAAGAATTCAGTATTTCAAATCGTTATGTTGAGTACACAGTAAGCGAACGAAGCCAATGTCTAATGAACAGACAAGAATGAATGTTGACGTCACAGCGAAAATAAGCGATTGGGATTCGTCAGCATTTTGATCATATGATCCACGAATCCCACTTGTATTCATTCGGTTGGTGTAACTAACAATACAAAAAAGACGACCCCCGTGGCGTAGTGGTAGAATGTCCGACTGCTACGTCGGAGGTAGCTGGTTCGATTCCCGCTCAGTGCAAATATTTTTATGCATGAATATGTCTATTTGCAGGGGTCATAGGTCTGGGTGTTACTATATATAATATGTAAGTATTTACAAAAAAAAGTATCTAAGTATGTATATCCGCTTTATAGAACCCATAACACAAGCTGGGTCTAGATAGCGTTGTGAAGAATGTCCTAGAATATTTATATTTTATTAAAATAATTACAATTAAAATAGTATCGAAAGCTACTTACACTAAAGTAAAATTACAAAATTACCTAATCTAATGTTATGAACGAGTTAGGCTAAATTATTCAAAAATATGATATCACTTTATTACCTTCTACTCTGCGCATCTCCGGCAGCATCTCCATCAGTGACTTGGGAGGAAGGCGTTTCCCGACCCGAGATGTTGGGACTACCACGACCGCTCACATTCGCTGATACCTTAGAAGACAGTTATTACCTTTTACTCTATTCTATTACTCAAGAAAATTGAACGATTCAATGAAATATGATCATAATTACCATGTCAGAGAGGTTATCGTTCTGATCTTCAGTCTCCAGCTCCAGACTTGAGGTGACGCTGTGGTTAGAGGCCGCCTCGGAGACTGCCTCCAGGTTATCTGATGTATTGCCCAGGGATACCTCGTCGTGGGATACTGAAAATCTGAAAAGAAATACATTCACAATCAACATTAACTCAACTATATTGTTTAGTTTCAATCGCTAAGTATATATGTTTTGATGTTGGTACCGCGTATTGATAGGACCAACATCAATCATATTTTTTCTTTACGTACCCGCGCATTATTGTACGTGAACTATGACGCCGGTACAACGCGAGTTGAGCACAGAGCTGAGCGCGACGTCGCACGCGGTTAGAGTCCGCCATTTTGAGTGTTAATTTATCGGTATTATTTTGCCTTTTGGTGCAATTGAATTTGACTATTTTCACCGTAAAACTTGAAATTGGTATTGTAATTAAAATATTTCCTGGTCGATTTCGATCGAGTGTCAATTTCGGCTTAATTTGATTATTGAAACAAGTACGTGCTAAAAATCTGTTTAACTTTGAATTGTTGTTTATTCATGTGTTTGATTGGACCCGCCGGGAGGTCTGAATAGATAATTGTACATCTTTTGTTTACTTTTTATAAAAGTGAAAGTAAGGTGTAATTTGATTTGTTTGTATCTTAGCGTTTAAAATAGCTAATTTTATAGTTTAATATTTCTCGGGATTTCCGGGTAATTTTGGTGGTCGATTCTGACCGAACTCACCGATTCACGGTAACGGGAATTCAACTTCCCGGGAATTTTTGATATTACTTCTATTTGATTTGTTCTAAGTTCGGGGCGGTTCCTCGAATGCCTTTTGACCGTTTTGAGGGTTTGTCGGTTAACCGGTTTTAATGAAATTGCGGTGTTTTTTGTTGTTTGAACCGTTTTATATTCGTACCGACTTTCTGTGTTTGATTAATGATTTTGTACCGTCTGTTGACTGCACATTGGTGTAGATCCGGATCATTAGACACTTTATTTTAGTTAGATATTAAGTTTTAGTTTTATTTGCGTTTCCACTGTCGGCTTTAAATCACGCTTCGGAACGAAGTAGTGATTGCGTGAAAGTGAGTGGTGGGGCTGCAGCTTGAATACTACCTGCTCGTGGTCTCACTCCTCACCCTTGTCTCCGGGTTAAAGGAGACTGGTAGCAGAGCTGTTAATTTTTTTTTTTATTACTGCGCTCGCTCGGTTCACGCACTGAATATATATTATAAACTGAATGCTGTAGAAATGAGAAGTACAGCTGGAGTGACGTTGATGGATTGAGTGAGGAACAACGTGATAAGGGAATGTTGTAGTATGGTTGAAGATGCAGTGACCAAGATAGAGAAAGGTATGCTTAGATGGTTCGGACATGTAGAGAGGATGGGTGAAAGATGATCGACCTAGGCGTTCGTATGTCAATCAGATCGAGGATGTCTTAATGGCAGGTCAAGAGTACACCCGGCTTGCATGTAACTTTTCTCTTGATATCTTTTACACGATAAATTCAACGACATTCATATTTACGTTTAACTTTTTTAATAGTATGGCCAATTAAATGTATTTTTCGTATGCCTGTAGGCGGAGCATAAAAGAGCATATTTTTTTAAATTTAAAACCTTTATACTACTTCTGTTTACGAAATAAACAGATTACTGTATGAAAACAATTATTAAAGTAGAAGAAGCGGAAAGCGTCTCATCTTATTTGTTATCGATGTTCTAAAACCTGGTTCATTAGTAGTCCAGGTTGAAAGGTCATGATGCTAGTAAAGAAAATTATAAGACAGTAACAAACCGTGTCCTCTTCTGCACGGGCGCGCCGGTGCCTGTAACCGCGAGGGCGGAGCCACCGTCATCTGCGTCGCCAGCCTCTGACCCGCCGTAGTAACTTTCTAGAACCTTCGATTCTGGTACTAGACCTAAAACAGCATAAGAACTTGTCTGAAAACCAAGTATGTTGACCTGTGTGGTGTGGCGGAAGAGTATCTGATTGCCAAGTCAGAGGTAGCGGATTTAGGTATGCATGAATATTTAATATATTTTTACTGGTATGTGTATTTGTATTAGTAGAACAACAAAAAAGAAATATAAGTATGTTTATCCGCTTCATAGAACCCATATTATAAGCTATGCTCAGTACAGATACTAACAAACATCTTGACCAAAGTAGAACAACTATGATTGGTTAATTGGCACGCCTCTGTCCTCTTGCCCCGCACAGCCAAACGTTTACTGCGCAGATAGAGTATATTGTCAAGTTGATTAACGGTCATTATATCAGTCTAGAATCTAAATAGTGCTGTGTTGAGTGTCCTAGAATATGTTATCATAGCTTGTTTCAATTGATTTCAACATGCGTATACGAATGCGGCCGCTCGTGTACACATCTCTCCATCAAAATTTCATACCCAACCATCACTCACCCACATAATCATGCTCCTCAACATTGGCCAACTTAATCACCAGCACTTCCAGCTGCTCCAGCCCGCTGTCATCCTTAACGCTCCCGTTCACCGACCTGTCGTCACTGACAGCTGCTAGTGAGGAGTTGGAGCTGGCAGAGCGAGGCAACCGCGGCTTCGGCACCTTCGCCAGAATGGACTTCTTACTCGAGTGGCCATTTTCAACCGGTGAAGACTCTTTCGGTTCTGTAGATGAAGTTTGTCTAAAGAGGAATAAAGGATTGGATTAGTTTTACCTGAGAAGCACAAAGTATTACAGCCTTACAAATAAAAATTTTATATACCGCTAGCCTCATACGAAATTAATATATAGAGATTATATTTTTACAAACAAACCAAGTAAATCTGTATGTCATAAAAACTGTACAGTTCTTAGATTTTTGCAGCAAACACGCATCGATTTAACGACGCAGTTTAAACGGTACAGTGCGATCGAAACGATTTCTCGTAGCGTGTGTGCCATTAAAATCTAAACAGTGAATTGCTACTAAAAATTTCCTAAAACTTTGCCTGACCAGGGAACCATAACACCTCATGATACGCAGCATCTACTGATTATCTCGGAGGCAATAAAAAAATGTCGATAAATGTGTGTACCTTTTTTTTTCGTGCGGAAATCCCTTCGGATACCGCCCCGCCGGCCCGCGGGGGCGTTTATGTCGGGCTTGAACCGACTAAAACAGCACGCCGGCTCGGGTCATAAAACGCCAGGGTGTAAGGTTGCCCATAGAGCATATCCCTCGCACCCCGACTGACCCTGGGCCATCTCCGGTTTCGAGATGGCCCCCTCGGGTTTGGGAACCACGGTGTCCCCGTCTTGCCCCGGTTTGAGGGAGGGGCGCTAGTCGCCCCACCGTCCCGGCCTGCTTCTGCTGAGGTGACAGGCGGCCTCACCTGCCACCCCCAGGCCTGCGCTCATGGAGGACGGAGGTCGTTACGCGAAATGTGTGTACCTGTATTTAGAGAGGTCTGGCATGTACTTGAGCAAGTCGTGTAGTCGACTGCGATAGTTCGGCTCGTTGGTCTGCAGCAAGGCCGCCAATCTGCTTGCATACATCTCGCTCATGCTCGAACCCTCGCTGCTTGACTCACTGGAAATACATGTTTTTAATACACTGGTTATGAATTTATATAAGACGGTGAGCTGTTGAAAAGTCAAATAATATTATACACTTGCTGATGCCCGCGGCTTACCGCGGAGGTCAGCTATCGTTTTTTGGTCATATCTCCGGTTCTTCTTAACCAATTGCAATCAAATATACGGCAGATTTTAAGTCTGACCAAGACTTTTATAATATAAAAGCCGAATTAAAATCCTATCAGTAGTTTATGCATCCATCGCGAACAAACATAGAAAGAGATACACAGATAAACAAAGTCAAAGTCAAAAAGCATTTATTCTGTATAGACCATTAATACGGCACTTACAAAACGTCATAAAATAATAAATAATCTAATGTTTGGCAAATGGACCACCGGTTCGAAACGCGGCCCTGTCCTGAGAAGACTCCGGCAAGAAACTCAGCGGGCTGTTTTTTTTTTGTCTATTTACATACATATTTACTTAACCTAAGTACAATATTTCATTTGAGTAGCATAGAGAGAGAGCTTGTTTGTCGTCTAAATAGTCTTGAATTTTATAGTAGCCTTTTTGGCAGACAGACAAGAATTCAAAAAAAAAATTGTTTCAGAATCGTTTGTTTAATATAATCCAAGTTTTTTTTTTAAATCTACAATGTGCAGACATAACTAATTTATAAATATATACATTTTGAAAGTTGAAAAGATTGGACTAGGTATGTAGAACCAAAAAATTACTACCTAAAACTCCCGGTGGCGTACGTAACGGACTGCTGAGACGAGGTCTCGAGATCCATCCCCAGTCGCCCCGGGCACACACCTCTGACTTTTCGTAGTTATGTGTGCATTAATAAATGTTAATTATCGCTCGCTTAATAATGTGCCCGGTAGATGGCAATAGGCTCGCCCCCTATTACATTGGGACCTCAACATAACTGGCGAATCGTGGGTGAATAATACACCTCTGCCTACCCCTTCGGGGATACAGGCGTGAAGTTATGAAGAAGTTATGTAAAAATTCAATAAAAAAAAATATGGATGTTTTTTAGTTGGTCATCGGTTAGATGTTATTAACATAAGTAGGCTCTATACTTCCAGCACCAGACATAAGTAAGTATACACCTTAGGCCTGCCATAATAATCGGACATAGATAAAATAAAGTATATAATTTCATAAATACCTAAGTGCTCCTGCGTCCGTCACAAAATTGTTGGTGGACTGCTCGTCAGTAGTGAGACTCGGCGTATTGTTATTCAACTTGGATGATATCCGCTTCAGGAACATTATCTGCAATAGAAAATATAACATTAAACAATTCATTTACTTGTTCTGTTCTTCGAGCTCATCTGTCTTTTCTTTCATATATCTCGGTCAAATACAATTTCAAACTTCCAGCCCAACAAATAGAATTTGGCAGGGGAAATCCCACTAAGTATTCGTGTGTACTCTATGGTGTCTTTTGAGCAGTTCTTATTTATTTTCAGGTTAATTATTATAATAATTAGGCCGCGGTAGCCTAGTGGTATGGGTAATGGACTGCTGAGACGAGGTCTCGGGTTCGATCCCAGGTTTTACCATGGCACACACCAATGACTTTTCGAAGTTATGTGTGTATTTATCGCAGGTTTATAAGTGCCCGGTTAATGGCAATAGGCTCGCCACCTATTACATTGGGACCTACACATAAACTGGCGAAATGTGGGTGCTAGCACCTCTGCCTACCCCTTCGGGGATATAGGCGTGAGTTTATGTTATGTTAAAATCCAATGTCTAACAAAAGTTTGCCTGTAAGGCCTCCATATGTGCATAGGTCAATTGTGTATTCCATATACGATATGTAACAGTATAAATTGATGTACAATAAAGTTTATTTGTATTATATGCTCAAATCCAACTCACCAACAGATGCGCGTCGCTGGGCGTGAACAGCGCCACGGTAGTGTCGAGATGCGCGTCGGTGCGCAGCGGCGAGTCGCCGTGCGAGTGCGCAGGCGCGGCGGGCACCGGCGCCCACGCTTCAGTCATCACGCTCTCTATCAGCGTCCAGACACACGACCGCTCGAATTTCACGTACACGTCACGGACTTTGGCATCCACCTATTATATCCAGTACAATAGATGAGTTATGTAGAGGGGCTCATGGCTAAGTGGGAACCTAGTGGGTTAACATAAGCCTGGTCCGTCTTAGGATGGGACCATAGAGACCCCTCCTAGGATACCCCCTGCCCGCCAGCGGGGGTGATTATGTCGGGCTTGAACCGACTAAAACTGCACGCCGCCTCGGTCTCCGTGTCCTGTCCAGGCACCGGGGTGTAAGGTAGCCTATAAGGCATTTCCCTCACACCCCGACTGACCTGGAAACCACGGTGTCCCCATCTTACCCCGGCAGGGAGGGGGGAGGGGGCGCTGGTAGAGATCCCTTCGTACCTCGAAGAGCAAGTTAAGTCATCGGTGCCGGTTGTCATACCAACATCTATGGCAGTCGTTATGGGTGGTTGGAGCCCTAAAATGTCCGGAAACTTGTCTAACTACAGCATTGGATATCGCCAATGGGTTGTCGAGGTCAGATGGTAGAAATTTGATGACACAAATTTGTCACAAAAATCGGCCGGGTAGGTACCACCGTGCACGATTGCGAAAAACCCTCCATAGTAATCCAATTTCGGTTTGATTGCGTTCAGGGGTCAGCAAGTGCATAGCCGGGCAGGGGGATTGTGGTCGCAGCACTAGTGGGACCGGTGGATGTCACGCGGTGCTGCGACGACAATCCTATTCTGATGAGGCCGTCAAGCTGAGTAATGGTGGCCATTGTTAACATGGTACGTGTATGTAATGGTGACCCTCTTTTCTTAGACTTTACCTTCAGCTTACCATCAGGCGAGGTGAAGTCAAATTGACGTGTGTCGCGAATGCGATTGTAAATATTATGGTAAAATATAGTAATTATATAAATATATAAATTAAATGTAAAAAGTCTCTGTAAAAGGAAATCGGTCATGTTAATGTCAAATATAGTAGTGACGGGAGAGGGGGTAAAAATGCAATATGGCGACTGCAAGTGTGCAGAGGAAAAAGATGAAGTGTTGACGGTAAAAACGTGTTGGCCTCCGGAAATCCCGTAAGATCCCTTTAATTTATTTGTTATTGTGCATAGTGTATAACTGACCAATGTTAAAGTGATTATGAAATGGATGTTGTGGACAGGGACGGCTATAAGGGGAGATGGGAGGCCGTTACTGGGCATTGGCCCGCATTTTTACATTTCAAAATCAGCTTAGCATATATGTACCTATTCATTATATTTATTGTGATAATATTGCGAAGCAGATATAAAACCCTATAAATTGCCCTATGGCAACAACGTGTCCTAAAAAAGATGTCAGTCGCTTCACGGAAAACATTGAATTTGGGTAGCTTTGGTGTCCTCACCAAGTGTCCGTTGCCGGGCACCCCGGGTAAGCCCTCGAAAAAATAACCCCGGTGATTTAGATCGGAAAAAGAGAACATCTTGGACGGGACGTGAACCCGCGACCAGTCCCTTACAGGGGGAACGTTATGACCAGGTGAGCCATCTAGACACGTCCCAGATATTCGAAACTCTCCGATAAATATTACATACGTCTTAAGGCGACGCTGGAGCCATCTACCGTAATTCTTGCGAACTACGGAAACAATGAACGACTTTACAGTCATTTATTTTTACAAGCAATTATTTTTTTAAGCAATTTGTATGCTTACTTTTCGTAAAGATATCTTTATATGTTTTTACTATAGTGCCCTACCTACTTTTCCGTCAACCGCTCAAGGGCAGAATAGTGCCCTACCGACGCGACCGACCTATGAATAGTTTATTTCTTTCTAACCCGCAAGTTTTCAATTGTTTTTTCTCAGTGCATAATCGCGCCATGCTTAAAATGTGAAAACGGTCATGTTTCAAGTGTCATGTGAGCGCATGACTGACGTTTGGTTTTACGGCGTTGTGCGCTTTACCGGTTAGGAAAAGTGAGCATACAAATTGCTTAAAAATTTAATTGCTTTGATACTCCTGGTGATTGATGGACGAGACTCTGGCGCAGAGATTCCTCTCGAGGTTGAAAGGTCGACGGCAGCCGCTCCCTAAAAGCCGTATAAGCCAAATGAAAAGTAGAAAAAAAGGCCGCGATAGCCCAGTGTTGTACGTAACGGACTGCCGAGATGAGGTCTCGAGTTCGTAGTAATACAGTCATAACTACGAAAAGTAGTCGAACTCTGACTTTTCGTAGTTATGTGTGTATTAAAAATGTAGATTATCGCTCGCTTAGTTATGTGCCCGGTAGATGGCAATAGGCTCGCCCCCTATTACATTGGGACCTAAACATAACTGGCGAATCGTGGGTGTGTAATACACCTCTGCCTACCCCTTCGGGGATACAGGCGTGACGTTATGTTATGTGTGAAAAGTAGAAGTGAGCTGACCCCGTGCTCTGAAGTGAGAGCCTCGATTGCTACTGGAACAACGCTTATATGATGATAATAGATAAGCAAGGAGTTCGAATTTTAAGCAAGAGATTTGATTTTATACCAGTCCAATATCGATTTTATAACGGAAACAAATATTTTAGTCAGAAATGGCAATCTATTCCCTAAATATTTTCTATTGCCCTAGTATTCTTCGAACCCACTTTAGTAGTGTCGCAACACTTAAGAACTGGAGTATTCCAAAGAAAAAATAACATTATATTAATTGTAATATACTCTGCCACTGCGTAATATTGAAATTAATTCAGTAAACAAAAACAATCTTATCAACACAAAATTTACTGTGAATTTGTTCGGTTCGCGGAAATGGGAGCGAATCACCATCCGCTTGTTTGAGCTTCCCTAAGTTTTAATTAAATTGCATTGTAATATTTTTACTCTTAGATTAATTTTCAATAAAAAAATGCAGTTAACTAGATGCAGATTTTATTCCCGGACATGACTGACTTTTTTATTGAATTGACGTTAACTATTATTTTTAAATAATTTATGACGAAATATGATACGAAATAAATCTAATTATGGAGTTAAGTAGATGCATATTATTCCCGGAAATTACGACTTTTTTATTGAACTAACAACTTATTTCATTTTAAATAATTTTTGACGGAATATGGTCTGGATTTTTAAATATAAGAATAATCATTGAAATGAAGATTGCAGAAATCCTACTTATCCTAGTTGTACTAATGTTATACATGTGAATTATTCGCTCAATCACGCTCAAACGGCTGAACGGATCTGGCTGAAATCTGGCTTTGGTATGTATAGAGAAAGATCATGGACTGGAATAACACATAGGTTACTTTTCACCCCTGGAATAGGTTTCAGTACTCTACGCGGGCGGAGCCGCGGGCAACAGCTAGGTGTCTTAATAATACCATGCTATTAACATGCTTACCTCCTGATACTTGGCAAGGCACAGCATCTGTATAATCTGTGCTATTTGTATGAGGTTAAACCGTGCGATATACGACACGGGCACTTCCACCACTCCGTGCGCCTCGGGGTTCACAATCGCTGGACATATGAAGTGGTTCAACACGAGGTCTGTCACTATGGCGTGGAGCTCCCTGTCTGACGTTCTGTTGAGGAATAAAACACCTTATTTTATTCTCCAAAAAGTCGCGATTTCCTTAACTAGTCAGCTTACACGATTAGCCAGTAGTATACAATCGAAAGGAAAGTAGTATTTTACAATCATATTTGTGTTAACGCTATGAATAAACAATCTTTACATTGAAATACATCAATAAATAATTGTATTCTTATAATAAAATATTGATGGAACAAGTTTAATATATTTTATTTATTATTTTTAAAAGATTTTAGAGTTAAGGTGATCGGTAAATTGACATGTGTTAAGCTATAAATTTATGCTGACTTTTTGCACCTACTGGTCTGCACTCATAGAAATGCCGCAACGAGGCCTGTCTTCAAATCTTACCTGGAATGTTGCTTCAATAAGTGCACCATCTGCTGTACAATCCAGGCAATAGTGGCGGGGAAGTTAGGCCAATGTTCCCTTAAGGAAGCAATGAACTTGCAGGTTAGGTTGTACAGCGATTGTATCGTCCACTTGCGGTAGCGAGCCACTTTGGTGGTGTACTCCATGCTGTTAGGCTGACCGAACTTCTTGAGCCGGTCTGTAGAAGTGAACCTGTCAGAAGAATGGCTTTATTATTGTACTTACTGTGAACTTCTAGCAGATATTTTTATAATAATACTAGATGGTCCCCGCGGCTCCGCCCGCGCGTAGGTCGCTTATAGTTTTTTGGTCATATCTCCGGTCTTACTTAACCAATTCCAATAAAACATACGGCAGGTTTTAAGTCTGACCAAGGCCTTTCTAATAGAAAAAAAACCGCTTCAACATCAGTTCAATTTTTGGCGTCCATCGCGAACAAAGAGACAAGAATTCAAAAGAAAAAAAATGTTGTGTTCAGAATTGCTTATTTAACATAACCATAGTATTTTTAGGTAGATTTCGATGAAATCGATCTACCTATTGGTTTCTTGACTACTGTCCAATTTTAAAAAAGTTTCTTCATAGGAGGTCTAGTTATGACCCCCTGAGTCCGAAATGACCACTGGTCATTTCGGATGTATATATGTATGTATGGTTCCACTTCCCAAAATTTGCATTTTTGCCCCGATCGCTTTCAAACTGCGGTCAAAATTGCTTGGGTGTAAACTTAGTTTAAATTCGCGAACGGGTGGAATCCGGCCTAAGGGGACGGTAGGGCCTCACTTTTTGTGAAATCAGTTTTTCCTCAAAATTTCACGTTCCATGAAAGATATTCGAACCGTTCTAATTTTATCCCATAGTATACATGAATACCAACAACTTTTAATTATAAACCTATAAGATTAAAACTTGAACTAAAAGTGGAGGGGGGAAAAACCAAAATTTTTCGGGAAAAAAATCATAACTTCTAACCGGTGAACATTCTTGCCGTCGGAAACATTTTTAATCGATAGGCCATTTTTAAGTCTAAAATAAATGTCTGAATAGCTTTCGCTAAAAGTTACCGTTTTCGAGAAAAAAAAATTAAACATGTTAAAAATGTTACTGTGTTTACTTGTGTTTAAGTCCGTAGTTCTCTATATAAAATAATATTAATTGCTTCACGAAATTTCAAATCAATACAATCGAGGTACAATAATTAAAAATTAAAATTAAAAATTAAAATTTATTTATTTCAGGTAATCAAAAACCCATAGTAATTAATTTTTGCTAACAAGAAAATACATACGTTGTAACAATTTGATATTGAATTAAAACATTAAGATTATAAGTATTATTTACTAATTAGAATAATATTTATAAATCGATATTTGATGTCATGAACATAAAATTAGATAATTAAATTACAATAGGATAATAATAATAATTGATAAATTACATTAATTATGATCAAAATACGTATAAAATTTAGACATTCAGTCAGTCAATAAAAAAAATACAATAATAATCATGGCGAATCGTGGGTGTGTAATACACCTCTGCCTACCCCTTCGGGGATACAGGCGTGAAGTTATGTTATGTTATGTTTTATGTTACAATCGAGGTCCAAAGGTCTTAGTGAAGCTCCATACACTCAGGATGATTTAAGGATTCTCTGAACAGACTTTCGAAATGTGTTTAAAAGGGTACCTTTTTTTTTTTTCATGCGGACATCCCCCTGATATCTCCCGCCGGTCAGCGGGGTTGATTATGTCAGATTCGAACCGACTAAAACCGCATGACGTATGGGTGTAAGGTGGCCCCCATAAGGCATTTCTGACACACCCTGGCTGACCCACTGTCATCTTCGGTTTCGAGATGGTCCCCTCGGGTTTGGGAACCACGGTGTCCCCATCTTGTCCCGGAAAGGGGGCGGGGGGGCACTTGTCACCCCACTCCTCGGCGTGCTTCTGCTGGGGTGACAGGCAAATCACACGAATAACGAAAGCTTTACACTTTTCGCTTGGAGTAAAGTCAGAGTGGTTCGTTAATCTCATATAAAGTGTGTCGATCTCAAACAATCACAGAGGACAATGCACTATACAATATTGACTTAACTTGCAAATATTGTTTATAAACACAGGTCAAACTAGCGATAGCCGCGATATCTCGACTCGATTTTTTCGTACAGAAATTCCCCGAATACCCCACCGCCGGCCACCGGGGGTGGTTATCTCGGATTTGAACCGACTAAAATAAAACGTCTCGGGTCTTCAGACGCTGCAGTGTAAAGTGGTCCATAAGGCATTTTCCTCCCACTCCGGCTGACCCAGTGCAATATCTTGACTGCCTAATTTACAATTAAGCGGTACAAGTTATTAGTGATATTATATTTACCCGCGGCTCCGCCCGCGCAGAGATCAGTTAACGTATTTTGGTCTTGTTCAGAATCGTTCATTTACATGACCTAAAATTTTTTTTCTCTAATGTACCTTTTTTTTTGTACCTACAGACAAATAATTTAAAATTTTATAAAAACAGTTTTCCGAAATTAAATTTTTGTTAATCCCGTCATACCGATAATAGCATTATAATATTAAGAATTTTGCTTGAATATTACCGGCGTTATCGATATTCTGATATATCGTTCTAATCATAGTGGCAAGATTTGTGCAATTGCACTATCAATCAATAACTTTTAAAAGAACAAAGAACTAAACACACAGCTGCGGCATTTACCAGAGGACTTTTTTTTATTTTATTTTTTTTCGTGCGGAAATCCCATCGGGTACCGGCCGCCGGCCAGCGGGGGCGGTTATGTCTGGTTTGAACCGTCTAAAACCGCACGCCGTCTCGGGTCTACAGACGCCAGGGTGTAATGTTGCCCATAGAGCATATCCCTCGCACTCCGACTGACCCTGGTTCATCACCGGTTTCGAGATGGCCCCCTCGGGTTTGGGAACCACGGTGTCCCCGTCTTGCCCCGGTTTGGGGGAGTTTACCAGAGTACCTGTATAGTAAATGAGTTGACTACTACTAATCAATATTGACCTGTTCATCGTTGCATAAAACGCAGTTAAAAGTCAACTCATCGTTTATCGCAATCCTAATTTTTGGGGTTCCATTGCAAATGGCAAAAAACGGAACCCTTATAGATTCGCCATGTCTGTCTGTCTGTCCGTCCACAGCCACTTTTTTCCGAAACTATAAGAACTATGCTGTTAAAACTTAGTAAGTAGATGTATTCTGTGAACCGCATTAAGATTTTCACACAAAAATAGAAAAAAAAACCAAGAAATTTTGGGGTTTCAACTACTTACAACTGAAACTCCAAAATAATCTGTGGATAGGTCTTCAAAAATGATATTGAGGTTTCTAATATCATATTTTTCTAAATTCAATAGTTTGCGCGGGTGACACTTGCAAAGTGGTAAAATGTGCCCCCCCCCCCCCTTAACTTCTAAAATAAGAGAATGATGAAACTAAAAAAAATATATGATGTACATTATGTATACAGTGCCATGTAAACTTCCACCGAAAATTGTTTTGAACGAGATCTAGTAAGTAGTTTTTTTTACGTCATAAATCATAAACCACAATTTACCTTTCATTCAATGAACTCAAATATAAAAAACATTATTATGTTACTTGCTGCTACGGAACCCTTCATGGGGAGTTCGACTCGCACTTGTTATCCACTGATGTCGACTTCACTTAGGCCAATAAAACCAAACCCCGGCTAGTTATTTTCTTGTTTGTCAAAAATATGCGATATATATGTAATTCATCCATGCTAATATTATAAATACGAAAGTAACTCTGTCTGTCTGTTACGCTTTCACGCCTAAACCACTGAACCGATTTTGTTAAAATTTAATACACAGTTGGACTAGAGTTTGGGAAAGAAAATAGGCTACCTTTTTTGAATTAAATTATTAATCAAATTATATGCTTACCTTTCCTATAGACTTTAGATCGGAAAAACGTGTCTAAATGGCTCAATTGGTCAGAGCATTCTCCCTGTAAGGGACTGGTCGCGGGTTCAAGTCCCGCCTTAGATGTTCTCATTTTCCGATCTAAAATCTATAGGCTACCTTTAGACGCGAAAAAAGGCTTGAAGGAGTTCAAATAGGGGATGAAAGTACGTCATTTTCGAAGATATCGCGATGAAACTTTGTATTATTATAAGCACATGATAATTAATAAATATTCTATACATAGAGCGTTTTTGAAATGTTGGCCTATGGGGAAATGACCGACAGCTACGTGCGATAACCGACATCTACGCGGGCGGAGACGCGGGCAACAGCTAGTCATTAATATTGCCATAAATAACCATTTAATAATATTACATTTAATTTGATTACAGATTAGATAAATTATAATATTATGTATTAGTTTTGTATGCTACTTCTTGGTCGTGTCCAATGGTAATATTAAAAAATGATATAAGATGTGTACGGTACATAATTTGGCGACATTGAGAGCTCCATCATTCGCTCCTTGCAGCTGTTGGAGCACAGTGGGCAAGACAAGAGGTGGTCTATCGTTTACAAAGGAGCACCACAATCACGGCCACCAACCCTTACATCTTAGTAACAACCCCATTTTACCTAGATTACCCTGCAACCGACCTTGGACTTTATTAATAAACTGAAAATTTGAAGAGTCGACAGCATTCGTCGAGAGTAATCGAGTAGTCAAGAGGTCCCGGGTTCGAATCCTGGCTATTACGCTGACGTGAATCCGCTCCTAACACATGACATTTAACTTAGCTAGAGGGATTCACGGGAAACTATACAATATAAATAATAGAATAGTAGAAATTGCGATTACTAATATATTTAAAAAATTAAAATATAATATGAGATCTTCAGAGTGCCTAGTGCGAGTTATGTTTAATTCGTCTCACAAAAACGTGCGTATACGTGAAGATTATTTTGTATGGGAATATAAACAGTGCAACCTAGATGATAATGAATAGAATACGATACAATCGATACAGAGTCATCTAGCGACAAACGCGAGAACTAGGTTAAAATTACAAATTTCTCATACAAAATGAACGCCGTTCGCGTTTATCGCTAGATGACTCTGTATTCTATTCTTTAGCATCTAGGTTGCACTGTTTAAATTCCCATACAAAATAATCTTCACGTATACGCACGTTTTGTGAGACGAATTAAACAAAACTCGCACTAGGCACTCAGGTCGTGGGGTGTGTGTTGGGTAACCTCCTCGAGTGTCGCTCCGATTCCGATCCCGCTGCAGTCCGGGGGGAACGGAATCGGAGCGGCCTGTACACCCTGGGCGGCGGTCAATGGCTTCCCCTTCATAGGGTTGGCATTGATCGTCGGCCAATACCCAACGTGGCGGGAACACATCGCTCTCCGTACTCCTCTGCTTTCAGAGGAGACAGGATGAGCGATGCTGTTAGTGGTGAGATGGCCCAGGGTCAGTCGGGGTGCGAGGGATATGCTCTATGGGTAACCTTACACCCCGGCGTCTGAAGACCCGAGACGGCGTGCGGTTTTAGTCGGTTCAAGCCCGACATAACCGCCCCCGCTGGCCGGCGGGGGGGTATCAGAAAGGATTTCCGCACGAAAAAAAAAAAAGGGCACTCAGGTCCATCTTCGTACACTTATAAAGTAGGACTAACCTTTCCATCGCCTTGTCAGGATCTATATCAAGAAAGAACTCGTCTTCATGCAGGACAGCCATCACTGGATTCTGCAACGCCGCGATAAGGAATTGGCGGGCAGGCGAATGACCATCCCGGTATACTGCGTAGAGGGACGCTAGTGCACACTTGCCCATGCGAAATAATCTGCGGAAATGAAGAATGCAAACAGTTTCTTTTTATGTAGGGATCAAACCCGACGCCAAAGGCAAGGCCGCGATGGCGGCCGAAGTCCGCTGGGAACCCTGGGGTTATTCTTTTGAGAGCGTACCCGGGGAAGGACACCGTGTGGTTTTATTCGGTTCGTTTTCGACATACCCACCTCACGGTGGCACCGGTGGGGTGAAGCCTGTGGGGTTTCCACACGTAAAAAAAACCGTTACCCGTTTCATCCCATCTAAAGGTAAACTGTGAATGAAATGTAAGAACACCATTAGATGCCAACTTTTTTACCCTGATTACTTCGGAGCCAACAGAGGGTTGTTATTTAATTATTTTTAGTTTTAAGCGGCGATAGCCCAGTGGCGTTCGTAACGGACTGCCGTGACGAGGTCTCGAGTTCGATCCCCAGTCGCCCCGGGACACATCTCTAGTTATAGTCAAGTCAAAATTGACATTTGACTAAGGAATAATTCGCATAGAGCTAAAAATTGGCAGAGACGTTAAATACATCATTATAAATAAAATGTCAAAAATCCCCATCGATCCTACTTCTGCAAAAAACTTTATTCAAGGTCAAACGTACAAATTAAAGTTTTTTCAATTTTTCTCGAAAACGGTAAGTTTTATCGTGAAAATAGGTCAGACAAAGTTATAGATCATACAATTATCTACAAAAATGGTCCGTCCTTTTTTCTCTTACGACTCACCATTCGTGAGATATCGCGGTTTTAATAATTAGAAAATTAATTTATACCAACATTTATTTATTTTAAAATACTCATTCACTTTATACAAGTTTTATTGTGTAAGTAACACAAACCAGTAGTTTCTCATTTTCATTTATATTGAACGTCCGATGACGTGTACAGGCTGCGTTTACTGTATATTACTCGTATGTAAAATATTATTTTCTAATTATTAAAACCGCAATATCTCACGAATGGTGAGTCGTAAGAGAAAAGGTGACTGGACCATTTTTGTAGAGAATTGTATGATCTACAACTTTGTCTGACCTATTTTCACGATAAAAATTATCGTTTACGAGAAAAATGGAAAAACCCTTAATTTTGTACGTTTGACCTTGAATAGACCTTGAATAATTTTTTTTGCAGAAGTAGGATCGATGGGGATTTTTGACATTTTATTTATAACGATGTATTTAACGTCTCTGCCAATTTTCAGCTCTATGCGAATTATTCGACTTATTTTTGTCTATTTTGACTGGACTATTGTGTGTAATGGAAATGTTAGTTTTATTTTAGTAATGTGCCCGGTAAATGGCAATTTTCTCGCCCCCTATTACATTTGGTCTTAATCATAACTGGCAAATCGTGGGTAATACACCTTTACCTACCCCTTCGGGGATACAGGCGTGAAGTGATGTTACGTTATTTTTAATTATTGACATTTGACACAATTTATTTTGCTAAACTGAACACCAGCTTCAAAAGTATAACATAAGAGTCACTCACTTGCGGGGATCACTGACGACGGCCATTTGGTGTTTGATAAGTGACCTCACGACTGCGAGGAACCGCGTCCTGTCTGCCGCGGACCGACAGCTGCCATACAACCCCGAGATTAACGCTGATGGGAGACTGGGAGGAATGTGGTCTTCGCCTAGCAGTAGACATAATGAGACTAGGTGGGGGGAGTCCCGGAGCCATCCTAGGAGATCACCCAGCGCTTGCACCTCCTGTGAAACAATTTTGTAATGTTAATAATATACATACTAGGTTTTGTCCTCAGCTTTATACTTTGTTTAAATTATACAACGCCAAGATGACGCCATGTGAAACAATGAAGTGTCGCATGCTTACGAACGCCGCAAACTAACACATAAAAATTCATTCAATAATTAATAAATATTCTACGACATTCTACACAGCTCTTTCTAGACCCAAAGTAAGCATAGTTGAACTAACTTGTGTTTGGGTTCCAGAATGCGGATAAACATTAAGTATGTTTACTTTTTTTTTTTGTAAATACATACATATTACTTAGTCTGACCATAAATACTGTTACAATTAAAAATAAACGAAATATTACATTTGAATTTGGAATCTGTCATTTCTATATGATTGTTCATTGTGTTTTCTCATTTTGGGGCCAACACATTGAACAATATTTTGCGATATTAAAATGGAGTGGCGTGATAAAGAGATTCTCTGTGATTCCATTACACAAAGTAGGTATGGAACCAAATGCAATTTTTAAAACTATGGAGAGTTTTAAAAAGAGACTACCTCTGTTTGGTGGGGTATTAGCTATGAAGGAGTGACTGAGCCATACTTTTGTGAAAAAGGTATCAAAACATCAGCGTAATCATACGAACATACAAGTGTATCAAAATACCATTCTAGAGAAAGTGGTGAAGCCCCTTAACTACACCATGTTCAATAACCAAGAATGGTCCTTCCAACAAGACTCGGCGCCGGGTCATAAAGCTTGGTCTACGCAGTCTTGGTTGGAAACGAACGTTTTGGACTTCATCAGAGCTGAAAACTGGCCGTCGTCTAGTCCCGATCTTAATCCGCTGGATTATGATTTATGGTCAGTTTCAGAGAGTACGGCTTGCTGTAAACGCCATGATAATTTGGAGTCCCTAAAACAATCCATACGATTGGCAGTGAAGAATTTTCCCATGCAAAGAGTGCGTGCTTCTATAGATAATTGGCCTCAACGTTTAAAGGACTGTACTGCAGCCAATGGAGACCACTTCGAATAAGCTTTTTATATTTTAAATAGTTTTATATTTACAGCGTGCCGTTTTAGTCGATTCAAGCCCGACATAATCGCTCCCGCTGGCCGGCGGGGGGGGTATCCGAAGGGATTTCCGCACGAAAAAAAAAACGTATCTACTTCGATTTTTCTTTCACTTTGGTGTGCTTCCAATATATAACTGATTTTATCATTTTAAAGTAGTATCAATAATAAGTATCCATTAAAACATATGTCATTTCCCTAGTAAAAGTGTATGATAGATGTACATCATATTCTGATGGAATGTGTGCGGAACCAACAACTGAGAGAGGTTAAACTGAGAAGTAATATAACGGCAATTGGAAGATGCAATAGCATCCTGGCAAGTCCTATGTCAGATACAGCACAGGACGGTTACTCATTATACTGTGAATACCTAAGATATGTTTTAAAACTAAACTGAAATATACTGGCTATGATGAAGCGACAGTCATATTGCGGCTAAGCTTCTTAAATAGAGATTTAAAAAAAGTGCATGAAAAAATAATATATTCATAAATTATATTCAAGGATCTAGTTGCATGCAACTCTTATCTTCTCGTATTCACAATACGACTGGCTGATACTTGAGCCTTTCAATCGGTATAGTAAAATTACACCTTACACCCCGACGTCTAAGACCCGAGACGGCGTGCGGTTTTAGTCGGATCAAGCCCGACATAACCGCCCCCACTAGCCAGCCGGCGGGGGGGGGGGGGGGGGGGAATTCGAAGGGACATCCGCACGAAAAAAAGTTTTTTTTTTCAACTGACAGGTTCGGTTCCGGTTCAGATACCGGTACTGGTGGTAGAAATTTGATGACACAAATTTGTCAAAAAATTCGGCCGGGGATTTCCGCACGAAAAAAAAAAAAAGGTACCACCGTGCACGATTGCGAAAAACCGTCCATAGTAATTTAATTTCGGTTTCATTGCGTTCAGGGGTCAGCAAGTGCATAGCCGGGCAGGGGGATTGTGGTCGCAGCACTAGCGGGACCGGTGGATGTCACGCGGTGTTGTGACGACAACCCTCTTCTGATGAGGCCGTCAAGCTAAGTGCCACCATTGTTAACATGGTACGTGTATGTAATGGTGACCCTCTTTCCTGAGAGTTTACCTTCAGCTTGCCATCAGGCGAGGTGAAGTCAAATTGACGTGTCCTAAATATAAAAAAAAGAAAGAAAAAAAGACAGACAGGTGATGATTAAAAATTATTTTATTGCTGTTTAAATTGTTTTTTTTTAATAAAAATAAAATGTTCTTTCAGTAAATTTTTCTACCTACATTATTTAAGATGGAGAGAGGGAAGGAATGTCCCTCAATGATGCCATAGCCGTGGGACACTCTGTATGTCCCACAACATCATCTCCCTAACAGGATATACCAGTTACCGCCGCGTGACAGAAAAAAACCGGCCAATTGCGAGTCAGACTCGCCCATGAAGGGCTCCGTAGCAGCAAGTAAAATGTTTATATTTGAGTTGATTGAATGAAAGGTAAATTGCGGTTTACGATTTATGACGTATTAAAAAAAACTACAATTGAGCTTTGGCGATGCTTTCGCATGAACTTTAGAGGGAGCGATTGTCGTCTGACCTCCCAACCTTGAGAGGAAAGCACGCGCCAGAGCCTCGTCCATTGCTTATCAGATAACCGACCTGCAGGTGAGGTTATCATGGGCCTCAAGGATGCTCGTAGGGCTCTGCACCACTTTCGGATTGAGAGAAAGCGTCGGTAGCTTAGTGGTTAAGAAGTCGACCATACGATCGAGAGGTCGCGGGTTCGAATCCCGGCCATTACACTACCGACGTGAACCCACTCCTAACACAAGCAATTTAGCTTAGCTGGAGAGGTTAGGTGGAATATTAGTAATTTCGGTTACTAATATTCTTTAAAAAAAAAAAGGTTTATATCCCTGTACTAGGTACAAACAAACAAAATATGTCACAGGTAACCTCTACATGAGAAAACGTAGACGTTGTATTTCATTTGCCACACCTACGATGACGTTCTGTTTGTGTATATGTTGTTCGAGCGAACGCAGTGTTTTTTTTTCGTGCGAAAATCCCTTCGGAACCCCCAAGGGGGCGGTTATGTCGGGCTAGAACCGACTAAAACCGCACGCCGTATCGGGTCTTAAGACGCCGGGGTGTAAGGTTGCCCATACAGCATATCCCTCGCACCCCGACTGACCCTGGGCCAATTCCGGTTTCGAGATGGCCCCCTCGGGTTTGGGAACCACGGTGTCCCCGTCTTGCCCCGGTTTAGGGGAGGTTCGCTAGTCGCCCCGCCGTCCCGGCCCGCTTCTGCTGGGGTGACAGGCGGCCTCACTTGCCACCCCCCGGCCTGCACTCGTGGAGGACGGAGGTCGTTCAGCGACCTCAGGCACCTGAGCCGGGAGAGTTCTTCTCTCGCGGATGTTGATTGAGAATGGTCCTTGTGTTAAATTTTGTCGGGAACCATACATGCACCTAGCATGTAATGTTTATATGCCTGTACTAGGTACAAACATATTATTACGTCAAAGGTAGCCTCTAAATGAGAAAACGTAGACGTTGTATTTCATTTACCACACCTGCGATGACGTTACGTTTATCTATATGTTGTTCGAGCGAGCGCACAGTGTATGAAGCTTAACTTTTCTACTCTCGATGCAATGCAGTTGAAACTAAATGCATCGCCTAGTCATCTGTATAAACAAACCTCGGTGCGATCACTTAGCAGCAGTACCTGTGAGAGTATTCGTAATGAGGCTAAATGAGGTGTGCAGTTATGCAAACATAGTGTCCGGGCACAATTGTACACAAACTGTTTTCAGTGAAGTAGATTACGAGCGTTACTGTATTTCTTCCCGTAAGTCATAAAGCGGCGATAGCGCAGTGGCGTACGTAACGGACGGTTGAGACAAGGTCTCTAGTTCGATCCCCAGATTCCCCAGTCGCCCCGAGCACATATACCTCTGACTTTTCGTAGATATGTGTGCATTAATAAATGTTAATTATCGCTCACTTAATAATGTGCACGTTAGATGGCCATAGGCTCGCCCCCTATCACATTGGGACCTTAACATAACTGGCGAATCGTGGGTGGGTAATACACCTTTGCTTACTCCTTCGGGGATACATGCATGAAGTTATATTCTGTAAGTATGATACAGGGCGACTTCGGCATAGAACTGTTTGACTTTCTTTTTACCACGTTTTTCTTAGTTTCACTTCGTGTCTGTGTTTCTGTGTTTCTTTTCCTCTGGAGCCAAAAATTGACACTTAATTTTCGACCACTTCTGGTCACCCTAAAACTCTGAAATTTTTTATGTAAGCTAATGCCACCTTACATTTTCATTTTTAATCATCAGAAATAAAAATAAAAGAAATAAAATAAATAAAAAAAACTTTTTAAAAACCACGTTTTCCTTCCGAACTAACAAGAAGAAAATAAATTTCTCAATCACTAAAAAACGTGGGGCGGGCGCTTTAATCCTTTAATGTATCTTCCTAAGATATTCAATAATTTAAAATTTCAAAGCGCCCGCCCCACGTTTTTTAGTGATTGAGAAATTTATTTTCTTCTTGTTAGTTCGGATTCGGAAGGAAAACGTGGATTTTTTAAGTTTTTTTATTAATTTTTTTGTTGATATAGGTTGTATTCGAGAGTTTCCTGCTAGAGAACCGTCATCATTATCATCATCTTAGCGTTGTGTCATAGGAGTCTTTCATCTCGAAGCCCGGGGCTTACTTAGTCCTTCTTCTTTTGGTTTGGTTTATATGACTTCAATGGGATGGACTGCCGTTTGACATCCCAATCCCGAAAGGAAAACGCACCAGAGCGTCGTGAGGTTACCGGTTTGCAAGTGAGGTTGTCTTGGGCCTTGAAATTCCTGGTGGGCCCGAAAAACACCCTGTTGTTGGAGTAACGTACATGAACTGACTGAGTGGTCCTAGGACATGGTTGTACGGGGCAGAGCATGGTTCTAAAACCATCAATTAATTCGCTGTTTTACAGATGGTTGAGATAAAATTGCGCTGACGCAATACGCATGTGTATCGAGATCACGTATTATAGGCAGTCTGCAAGCCGTGAATGTCAACAAAGAAGATTTTAATAGTAATTATTGACGAGAGACCTAGTTTTAATCGTTTTAATGGCGATGACGCAGTTGTAAATACTACTCGTATGGGCTTTATACTTCGTTACTTTCATCTGAACGCCAATACTATGACCATATAGACTATATACAGACCATATACTTTGGTGCCTGTTTGCTCTCCTACTTTCATAATTCAGTTTATTTTGTCTCTAGGAGCGACTGCCATCTGATCCCCCAAGTCCGTGACGAGAACCAGAGACTCGTCCATCAATTAGCAGGTGTACCGGCTTGCAGTTGAGGTTGGCTTGGGCCTCTTTACTGCCTCTCTTGGTATGGATGACAAATGCCAAAATAGCTTGGCTCCAGGTTTAGTAAAAAACATATAGCCCGACCAGATAATCTTAGTCTAGAGTCCCTATTCACACAAAGAGAGGTCGAGGAGGGGAGGTATCACCTATAAACCATTAGATTTTGTTAAATAATAAAAATCGTCGCGCCGTGGTCCACTTATAATTCTGAAGTATGCTCTGTTTGTATTATTAAAACATTTTTTGTTGAATAGTTTTCATTTCTTTTTTACAAAGAAGTTGCCCGTTCGCTATGTCGATAATTTACTTATTTCTTCCGTCTTCTGACGAGAAGCCTTCTAACGAACAAACTCGTTTTCTAAACAATTTCAATGACAACTAGGTGTTATTATTTCCCGGTGCTGCAGTACAAACGCGACATCGGCGCTGATTCTTTGTTACAAAAAACATTACAAATTGTATTCTCTACCGAACGTAAGACTGAGATGGGTATAAATATTTAAGTCGTGTTTAACTAGTTTAGTTAGGGTTTTGTAACAAAAAATTAATAGGATTAAAAAATAATTCAAAGTTGGCCTGACTGTACTTTTACCCATTTTATTAATAAACTCCTTTAAATATAGCTTGATCTCTGTTAGAGGTTTATACAGATTTACAAGACTAGTATTTGGTTTAGCTAGCGCCCCAGCTGTGTTCCAAAGAACTTTGGAATCGGTTCTTACAGGTTTGGAGGGTACTCTGTCAGATAGCTACGAAACCGACGAAGAACTTTGAATAAGCGTCATGATTACAATTTATTCTTTACGAGCCAGTTTTGTCGCAAATTAAGTTTAATATATATTAATATAAAAATTCACACAAAAATCATTTTATAGAAATACAATCTCCAAGGTACAGACAGGACTAATTAACAATTTTATAATAGTAAATATAAATTAGTATTGTACTTTTGACCATTTTATTAATAAACAAAGAAATACGAGTCATGCTTCAGGATACTTTTTAAGTATAATTGTGTATTCTCGTAAATTCCTTTGTTCTTGGATTTAGGGGCTTATTAATTTTTTAACAGCGTTTAACAGGTTAGGGTCAGCCAGGAGATAGGTAGGATCGGAGGCCCGGCTGACGAACACCACCTCGACTATTTGGCCAGTTCGACCCTGAGACAGTGTACTAAGTTCGTTAGGTCGAAATTCGGACCTCCAAGCTTTCTACAAGTAACAACGTGTGCGAGAGGAGCTCCCTTTGTAAATCCAGCTAGATCATATTATAGTAGACTACCTACTATAGATAATATACATGCCTAGTCCAGCCATAAGTTTTGTTACAAATGAAAATACAATTTTTTTTAAATGAAGTAATGTAATATTATTAAAATTTATACCTACATATTTATAAAATCTTAGTCTTAGCAAAAAATAAAAATATATTTTATTCGAAATGGCCACCTTTGGCTTTTATACAGGCCTTTAATCTGTCTGGCCACGAATCTATGGATTTAGGCAATGTTTCCAAGGGAAATTTTGCCACTGCTTGCTCCAAAGATTTTTTAAGAGAATCAATGTCGCCGTGTCGTTTAGAGCAGGCCATGTCCTCTAAAACTGACCATAATTTGTAGTCTAAAGGGTTGAGGTCTGGGCTAGATGAGGGCCAGTCTTCAGCTCTTATAAAGTCCGGAATGTTGGTTTCTAGCCAGGCTTGGGTAGTTCGTGCCTTGTGACCAGGAGCAGAGTCCTGCTGGAAAGACTACGGTATATTTTTGAAAAGTGTATTGACATGATCCAAGACAGTATCTTAATACACTTTGGCTGAAGTTTTCAATCCTTTTTCAGAAAAATGTAGCTTTGTGACTCCCTGATAAGACGCCCCACCAAACCATCACTGACGCAGGATGATGACCACGTTGTACCTTATCCGACCACTTGAGCAGCTTCCTTAGAACTGTGAGCGTACACTTTATCATTTTGCTTATTGTAGTGTACTTCAACCGTGAAAAATTTTTCATCGCTTTAACAGCATTTTGTACAGCCTTTGTAGTTCTAACAGCATTAATCTTTTCTGGTCTTCGATAGACGAAGTGTTGTTGTATCTATTAATAGTACGATATACGAACATACGGCCGACGGCTCCATACCCACTTTGTGTAAGGCGATCACTGCGATCCTATTTTCTTTAACACCCCATTCCATATTGTATTTCGATAATGAACACGAAAAAATATGTGAAATGGCGCGAAATCGAAAGAAGTTTAAAAATATATACGTGTTCCAAATGCAAATTAATTAAAAAGTTAAAAAGAAAAGTTTTGATGTAACAGTATTTCTGGCCAGACTAGTTATATATATATATATATATATATATATATATATATATATATATATATAGATATAGATAATAGTCTAGGAATATAATCCAAAAATTAGGTTCTTAGCATATGGATATCGGTAAATTTATTGAATTTACATATAATCGAAATATTTGTATAAGTAGAGCATTTGATTTTGATGTTAAAACATATTTGTGTAATCTGTTAATAATAAGGCCTTTTAAGTGAACGCTTGATTAAACAAATGTTTACACACATTGAACTATTTAGTAATAATAGCTCATTGTTTACGCATGAGAATGTATCTTAACTTAATCTATACATCGGAAAATACAAATCCGCGAGTTTCATTTCAGGTAGCCTATGTGTACTGTATTGTTAAATTCTTTGTATTTTTCCAGTCAGACACTGCGGTCATCAAAACAAAAGGAATATTCATCAAAGATGTTCTGTTGCCTCGAAACGTAAATATTGTCTAATCTAGTCAGTGTCTAGTTAGTAAACATTGAGATAAGCAGACAGTTCTATAGGTATATATCCCCCAAACCGGGATACCGTGGTTCCCAAACCCGAGAGGCCATTTTGTAACCGGAGATAGCTCAGGGTCAGTCGGGGTGCGAGGGATATGCTCTATGGGCAACCTTACACCCCGGCGTCTGTAGACCCGAGACTGCGCGGCGTGCGGTTTTTGTCGGTTCAAGCCCGACATAACCGCCCCCGCTGGCCGCCGGGGGGTATCCGAGGGGATTTCCGCACGAAAATAAAAGGTATATTGCTATTGTTTTCATACTAATAAGGTAGCAAAGCAAAAATTATACGGTCATTGACAGAAGTTAGGGTGTATATGTAGGACTTTACCAATATCTTTGAGGCCCAAGCTTACCTCTAGTCGGGTGTACCTGCTAAACCACGGAATAGACTCAGACGCAGGTTTTCCTATCAGGGTCTGGTAAGAATACCTTAGATATAAATACATACATATACTCACGGCTTTTTCCCTCCGGGTTAGGCAGAGACAACAGCCCGACATCTGCTTCTGTCCTTACATACTTCACGAGCTTCCTTCAGTGTCATTAAACCTTTCATGCAAGCCCGCCGGTTTCGAGTGCTTTTGACCTGCCCTTTTTTCAATACCTCATTAATTTGATCAGTGTATGTCCTGCGAGGTCGACCCTGGCTTGCCTGCCCACTTACATCTGCCTTATATACTTGGTGTGTCATTCGGTCAGTACTCATTCGTTCCAAGTGCCCAAACCACCTTAGCATACCCTTTTCAATTTTATAAAATAAGCTGCCTATTTCTCCCTAAATCTAGCATATTAGATTTCTATTACCATCAACCTTCTAATTCAGCCAATCAATGTTCGAGTATCCAATCGTGACCTGGCTAAGCGTTCCTAATACATTCAAGTCTTCACACAAACTCAACAAAACGAATGTATAATTGTGTTGTTAATGAGTCTGAATTTATGATTACAATTGCTAATAGGTGCTTCATCATGGCAATACCTCTTTGTGTGCAAGATTTACACGTCAGCAAGCAACAAAAAAAAAAGAACCAGTAGCTTCAGTATGGCGCAAAAGACTCACGTCTCTGAACTATCTTCGATCAATGCCATGGCAGCAAAATCTGTCACGTGACCAAAACTACTCATTCCATTGGCCAAAGAGACTCGAGTGACACGACACGAGTCGGGTTTACTACTTGATCTCGAAATCATGTGCCCGATTAATTCTCCGAACTCATTACCTTGAGTATCCGAATTGTCGATATTCAATATACCCTCGATGTACATCGAATAATGGCAAGTCGAAGTTATGGGACAATAACTTGGCGCAAGGAGGCGCTGGAGCGGGGGCTATAGACCGGGGCCTGTGAAATCAGCGCGCAGCGGTCCCAGCTCCGCGAGGAACTCATGGAAACATGGAAAGTGCGACTTGAGTAACCAAGGTGGGGAGAGTCCACCATCGCGGCGGTGAGGCCGGTCATGGAGAAGTGGTCATTCACCGAGAGACTGCGCCGTAGTGCCAGCACTGTAAGGATCCCGGCGAAGACACAACACTCCACACATTAGTGGAGTGCCCAGCGTGGGCGAGTCAACGCCGGGATCTCGTTGCGGTCCTGGGTGTGGACGTTCTCTCGCTGGAGACCATGGTGAGAGCCGTGGTCTCCGACGGGAACAAGTGGCACGCCGCTGCCTCTTTCTGCGAGCAGGTAATAAGCTCGAAAGAGGCGGCTGAGGGAGAGGGAATAAATCCTACCCCCTGAGTGACGCAGTCTACGACGAGGACACCACTCTACGCCCGGGACTACCGACCTCCATGATCGGGGCCTGAGGACGGCAGTTGGCCGACTCGCTGTCCTTACAGAAGTAGGCCAAGATGGAGACGTGTCGTGTATGTCAAACTATTATTCGAATGTCACACGAGTGTGTAGTTTCGTGCTACGAGAGCTGGTAGCGAAGAAGTTTACTTGATGTTAGCTGTTAGTTTATGAACATTTGCATATAAAGCTTACGGTCAAAGCAGACATACTACTTGTGGAATTGGCAACCGACGAGTTTGGAACTGCATCGCGTTTTGGCGACATTTTCCTTTGGTCGCTCCATCTAAATTCCATGACTGACTGATTGTATCTATACATTTTGGCAACTGCCGCCCTTTTCAACGACTTCATCGATGACGGATTGGCGCGCGAAGACCTGAGAGCGATAGCTGGGACTAGCATACGAATTGTTGTGCTGAATTTGTTCATCGTGACAGTGACTGGGGCTTGTATGTGTGCTCAATACCGCGCTTTTAAGTATGTATTTCGTAGGTTAAACAAATATTTTTGATAGCCAGAAAAATTATATTTCACAAAACTCAATATTATTTTTGAAGACCTATCCATAGATACCTCACAAGTATGGGTTAGATGAAAAAAAAAATTTTCAGTTTCAGTTCGAAGTATGGAGAGCCCCCAAAATGTATTGTTTTTTTTCTATTTATGTGTGAAAATCATAATGCGGTTCACAGAATACATCTATTTACCAAGTTCCAACAGCATAGTTCTTACAGTTTTGGAAAAAAGTGGCTGTGACATACGGACGGACAGGCAGACAGACATGACGAGGTTCTGGGGTGGAAGGGTTCTGTTTTTTGCCATTTGGCAACGGAACCCTGAAAACGTATATAATCAAAAGCTTTTAAATATTCATCTTTGTATCTGAGTTTTAGAAAATATATTTTAATAAAAATATGATATTACTATAATCCGCACGCTGAATGATGATCCCTATGACAGTTCGTTAGCGCTTAACATTGTAGTCATTGTACTGACGTCCTATCACATCAAATCCTTTAGAGGTCCATTAAAAAGTCGAAAAAATCATAATTGTGTACAATTGTAAATTATAAAAATGAATATTAAGAAATTATTACGTAATGTTCGGAAATAATAGAAAAAAACTCAATGCAAATGTACATGGTACGTGCTGCAAAAGTTACGTCGTCAAGCTGTTATCGACTAAGAAGGGACACATCGATAAACAAAATATCGATAATTTGTTGGAAAAAATCTGATACAGGGTCAATCGGATCTTCAAAATCTGAGTCTGAACTGCAGCTATCCGTGACGTTTATTATTAACGGTTGGTCAATGATATTGTCGTATTGTACATCTCGATCCCAGTCTTGTAAGCAAATTTTCTTCGTTCTTTCGACCACTTTTCGCCAATCGTCAGCTGTCACTTGAGCGCAAGCTTCTTCCAATAAAACCATCATTTTATTTGCCGTGAATGGCGGAGTTGTGTTATGCCTAGCTGCATGACCTGAAAATATTTGTACATTTAGTAATTATTTTTAGAAATATATGCATATACATAATATTATATAAATAAAAAATATAGATACCTTTGATCTGCGCCCATATCAACTCGATTGCATTATATTGACAGTGATAGGGCGGTAACCGAATTACCGTGTGTCCATTTGATTTGGCCAATTCATCCAAAAAATATGATGGGTGCGTCTGTTGTTTGTGAAAGTTCAACAGTCTAACCAACTCTTTTTTTAACATCTGACTGTCAGTTTCCACACCATTGCGTTGTAACCACTCTATAATTTCAGCTTTTTGTTATTGCTGCTGGGGGGTTTGTTAATTTGAACTGAGTGATATGAAGCATTGTCCATTAAAATATAGTGAGGCTCCTTCAAATTCTCTAATAGTTTTATAAACCATGTCTTAAAGTTTTCGAAATTCATTTCCTCGTGGTACTCCGTTGTTTTCACTGACTTAAAAGCCCACAGGCAATTCGGCACAAAACCTGTAGCTATGCCAGCGTGGCAAATGATTAAGCGCTGGTCCTTTCCTTCAGGAGTTTTTGTGCTGGATTTGGCTGTGTCATCCGTCCATGCCTTACCTACAGTATGATTGGCGTTCAGCCATGTCTCATCAAGGTAACTGAGAGCTTGACTTGATAACTGGGAGAAGGTAGTACCTTCTCCCAGTTATCAATTTGTTTGATTTTGCGAAGAAAATCGCATCGTAGTAAAGCTATGTCAGTACGCTCCATTAATATTTTTCTCTTGTCACATTTTTTATAGCAGAATCCACATTTTTTCAAAACAATTCTAAGAGAAGTAGCACCGCCTTTGAAGAGTTCTGCAGCTTTTAATGAAGATAATAACTTCTGGCAGGTCGGTAGTTCACCTCGTAGGTAGTAACCATAAATATGATTGCGTATAGCATCTAAATCAAAATCATCAGGTTCTGTTATATGACATAACCTTTTCTTTTTCTTCTTTGGTGTTAATAGTTTATTGTCCTAAATGAACGACTCCCCAAATTTTTCCTTTGTTATTCGAGAAACAGTAGCCTTTCCGATTCCTAGAGCATCGGCTACACGATCGCGAACATTGTGAAGCGGTAACAAGGGTCCGCCATTTTGTTGTTCACGAGCAAAATAGTCTCGCAAACGAACTACAAACTCGCGAACTTCACTGTTGAGAACAGTTTTCCGCTGTCTTTTCGGCATTTTGCAAAACCGAAAATCAACAAACAGGTAACAGAAAATCAACAAATAACACAAAACAGCGAAAACAGAAAAAAAACTCAGCTAAAAAAGAAAGACGTGGCGCATACAAGGCGTTAGAGCACTCGTATGACGCGATGTGATGCGGTGTGACAAGAAGACAAAACAGACTGACAAGACATGACATGACTGAATTAAAAAAAAAAATTCTTTAAATTATGCAATTTGAATAAAAATTAAAGTATAGTAAAATAAAATATAATAAGGCTGTTACTTTTTTTATCTAGTGTTTTATGTCCATCAATGCGCGTAGTCTTTTTTTCAAAATAAATAAATATTGCTTATTATGTTGAATGACCTGGCTGAATGACATGACATTTGCCTGAAAAAACAGTATTTTATCGAAATTGTTTCGCATAACTAATACAACTGTCAGTTGAAACGTCATAGGGATCATCATTCGGCGTGCGGAGTATAGCTGTTGCTCACGGCTCCACCTGCGTGGAATTCTGATCCCGTTCCCGCTTTCTATGAGAACCTATTCCAGGGATAAAAAGTAGCCTATGTGTTATTCCATAAACTAAATTTGCGGCCGTGCTTCCTCAGCATGCTACACGCACGGTCCACGTTTGAGTTATCGCCGAAAACCGCGATCCCATTTTTTGTCCGACACATAAAAAATGGGACGGCCCACCAAAATCGGGACGTCTATCAACGTCCTTACCAAATTTTTATATACATGTTAATTAAGACAATGTATGGACGATTATGCATTTTTTGACGATTAGATTATGTAGATAACCAATTATGATAAATATAGAATTTTGGTGATAATCATTACTTGATGATTTGTTATTAATTCGACGAATCAGTCATTACGCGAATCTGTCACTATGCGACTCTGTCATCACTTGAAACTGTCATTATGCGAATCTGTCAATACGCAAATCGTCATTTTGCGACAGCGGGCATTATGCGTTGCCGACAATTCGCTTATTTGTCAATTTGCGTTTCTGACGTTCCACGGTCAAACCTGCTTTATTTAGTTGTTTTTTATCCTTTACGCGCCTTAATGACTTTGAACCTGTTTATTTTCTATACATCAACAGTCCAGCACTTAGAGCTTTTATCAAACAAAAGTCGCGGTACATAAAGTAGCTAACCAGTCCGAGCCCTTGGAACGGCACTTGTACACAAAAGCCATTCAGAACATAATGCGCTATTGTTTATGTTCACGCGGTATGACTACAATGTGACACAACTTATAGGTGACAAAGAAACACCCCGATTTTGCATTTCCTGCAAGATCACTTTCACTATTAGCGAATAGGAAAAGTATAACTCGCCGTAGAGTGTTAGCTGCCAGGATGATAGAAATCTTACGGTAATTTACTACTCATTGTCCACCTAGGAGAAGATGGATGGACTGTGTTAAAGATAATAAGCCAGGAAGGTTGTGAATATTAAAAAAAAAATTGCAACTAGTGCTGAACGGAAAGAGCACACAATACATGTTGCACCAACCCTAAATAAATTTAGGATGAAGGCAGTTCATCATGCTCTTAGCATTGTTCCTGCTTGCATCAGAAGCCTTTACCTCGAAGCCCGGTGTCACTTACTCCTTCACCTTCTTTTTATTTAGCTTATACAGCTTTTATGACCTCCTAACCCACAAAGAGGAAAGCCTGTGCTGAAACATCATCGTCTTATTGCCTCGTAATTAACAAGTTGCTGGTGTTGTGTTGCGTTTTTTGGTCTGGATGCATGCTTCTAGCATTAGGCTTTATGCTACCATCCTTAAATATCCTATTTTGTAAAGTTATTATGAAGACACTATTTATAAACTTTTTCCCTCTTCCTAATAGTTATCAATTTGTTACTCAGCTACACCAAAACAGATGAACAAATCTCGATGAAAATTGGCACATAGATGACATGACATGAGTGTCAAAAGGGTCACTACCATGGACACCCCAGACCGTGTGAAGTTGAGGAGTAAAAGCTGGAAGGCATGGTGAGGTGAGAGCCTCAGATGAAATCAGGACTTATGTGATGATGATGATGATGATGAATGTATTGAAGAATAGTTGAAATGTGTCACTACCTTTCTTGTTGTTCAAAAATAGGTAGAAAGGTTCAAATAGGAGAAACTTTAGACTCTCTTGTTATATATGTTTCTGCTGGCATATGTTTCTGCTGATGTTTGCATGCAATTACATGTGTTCTAGATTCAATTCTGAAGCTGGACTAGGTGTTGTTATGTTTTCTGCTAGGAAATTACATGATGCAGCACAGCGTCATAAAAATAGGAGTACTTGGCTGGTCCAGTGCATAGGTTTCTGCTGAAGTGTGCATTCGATTATGAGTGCATGTTATTCTAGGTTCGATTCCTAGGTCCTATGCCCAGTGAATGGCAATAAAAAAGTAGGCAAAAGTAGCAAATTCAAAAGGATGGGACTTTATTATGAAACTTCCATGCAATGAATCAATTATAATCTAGAAACCCAGACGGAATTCACACAATTCAGTTTTAGTTAGATTTGTGGGTGGGCTAGGTATTTCTATAAAAAAATAAAATCACAGGTGAACTCAAGAGGAATAACTAGATTACTAGGATAAGGATCTGTTAAGTAGACATTAATAGCCAAAATACAATGGGATCATTACAATCAATTGTCACTTACGACCAGTTGAGATAGAGGTCAAACGTGAGCCTATCATTATAAAAAAAAAAGAATGAAATTAACAAAATTGACTAAACCAACACTGTGACATAGGCACATCAGCTTTAAGCTGCTCGCCTATTAGTTAATAATAGTATATAATAATAATAATAATGCTCACAACATTGTGTCTTATATTCCAAACAATTTAAATAAATAATAATTTATGATAGTCACTCAGGTAAACATTACTTGTGAGTGAGATAATATATGATACATTAGTGGTCATGACATAAAAGATAAAACTAAAACTAGTGGGGCGGAAATCACACAGTGATTGTCAAACTTCGGGCCAAACTTAGATATTTTTGTTGCAGTATTTTTATTCAAAATTACAGACCTTAGGCTTTATGCATATTATTCGACGCGTCTTTATATTTTGAGCAATAAATATAAAGAAAATGAAATCAAATCAAACGTCTTAGACGTCAAAAACATAAAAAAAATGATTTTTTAGGGACAATTTGTATGGTAGGTACCCGAAACCTTGAATGTACAAACCCCAAAATCTAATCAGTTCTTCCCATTAACCAAACAAGATGATTTAAATATATATTTTTTTAATATTCTACGACAATAAGTACAGTCCTATTAGAGTATGAAAGAACACCAAAACTGTACAACAGGCATACTGATTGGGATTCCTTCCGCGACATCATCGACAAAAAACTTAACCTCAGAATCACTCTGAAATCACCTGATGATATAGAGACAGCTGCAACCAAGTTTACAAATTTAATTCAAGTCGCATGCTGGTCAACCACTCCCGATAAGTCCTGCAAAAAACTCACACAACTCAGTCCCATGGGAAATAAGAAATAAAATCCAAGAAAAAAGACGACTTCGCAGAGTGTGGCATAACACTAGACACCGTGAAGACAAACAAGCATATAACAAAGCGATTAAGGAACTGAGGGAACTGTCAAGAAATGCCAAAAACGAAACCTTAGCACAGCGACTAGAATCATTAACAGCGACCAAGTCTACAAATTATTCCTTGTGGAAGGCAACGTCAGACTTAGACCAGCCAAAATAGAAGAACTCATCGTCAAACTAGAAGGTGGTATGTGAGCTAGAACTCCACAACAAAGAATAGATACCTTTGCAAACCACCTAGCTAAGGTATTCCAACCCAATGAAGGCATTGGCAATGACTCTGACATAGATGACATACTGAATCAGGACTTCCAGTTAGACATTCCTATAAAATATACGACCCCACGAGAGATATTTAAACTCCTATCTCGACTTGACAACAGAAAATCCCCGGATTTGATTATATTACCAAAGAGGTTCTTCTTCAACTGCCAAGAAAAGGGATAGTCTTCCTCACGATCCTTTTCAATAGTATTATGAGAGTAGGTTACTATCCAACCATATTGAAAATCTCCCAAATCATAATGATCCCCAAAGATGGAAAACCGATCCACGAAGTTGGCTCATATAGACCAATTAGCCTCCTACCTGTTACCTCTAAGCTTTTTGAAAGGGTTCTGCTAGTAAGAATCCTTAAAACCATGCAGGAAAAATATGTAATCCCAGACCACCAATTCGGATTCAGACAGAAGCACGGCACTATAGAACAGGTGCACAGAGTCGTTGACCATATAAGAAAGACCCTAGAAAATAAGGAATATTGCTCGGCAGCTTTCCTAGACATACAACAGGCGCTTAACAAGGTCTGGCATAAGGGACTACTCTGCAAGGTCAAAACCCTGCTACCCCACGCGTACTTCGAGCTACTAAAATATATATAATTATATCTCTGGAAGAATATTTCAAGTTAAAGATGGCGAATACACCTCCAGGTCCTCACAAAATAGAAGCGGGAGTACCGCAGGGATCAGTACTGGGACCAGTGCTGTATACTATCTTCACATGTAACCTACCAGAATCACCAGCTGTAGTAACTGCCACTTTCGCAGATGACACTGCCATCCTTGCAAGCAGTAGTAATCGCAGCACCACCTCTCAAATCCTCCAACAAGAGCTAGACAAAATAGAGCAGTGGTTAAAAAAGTGGCGGATAAAACCCAGTGCCACAAAGTCTACTCACATCACGTTTGCATTACGCCCAGCAGAGTGTCCTCCCGTATACCTAGGAAACGCTACATTGCCGCACAAGGACTCAGTGAAGTAGCTGGGTATGCACCTGGATCGGAGACTCACCTGGAGAACACACATACAAAAAAAAGAGAATAATTGAACTTGAAATCTCGAAACCTCCATTGGTTGCTCGGAAGAAACTCAGTACTGAGTATAGACAACAAACTCCTTGTATATAAGGTCGTACTGAAGCCTGTCTGAACATATGGCATCCAGCTCTGGGGATCCGCATGCAAATCCAATGTCGCAATTATACAGAGAGCTCAGAATGGCATTCTGAGAAGTTTGGCAAATGCTGCATGGTTCCTAAGGAATAGTGAACTGCACGAAGAGCTCAAGATAAATACAGTCAGCGAAGAAATAAAGATATTCTCAGCCACCTACAAACAGCGAATAGCTATGCATCCAAACCCCTTGGCTGTAGAACTCACGAGTATAAACTACGCCAAGCGGCTAAAAAGGAACCACATAATCGAGCTGGATTCGTGACTGAAGGAGGAAGAGATCAAAGGATCCCTTTCCCCAAACACCTGTGTCATACACATCTGCTCATAATTGATAAAAAAAAATGGGACTGATCGCAGATTAAAGTAAAAAAAAAAAAAAAACTACGACATTCTACACAGCGCTTTCTAGACCCAAAGTAAGCATAGTTTAACTAGCTTGTGTTATGGGTTCCAGAATGCAGATAAACATACTTATATACTTTTTTTTTTGTAAATACATACATATTATACATAGAAACACCCAGACCAATACAAATAGACATATTTATTATTTATATTTATTTATGCATACAAATATTTGCACTGAGCGGGAATCGAACCCGTGCCCCTCTGTCGTAGCAGTCGAATGCACTACCGCCACGCCACAGAGCCTTCAAAATTGGCGAAAGAATTTTTTAAATCGGATAAGTGGTTCTTGAGTTATTGCGTAAACAGACATCCAGACCAACAGACAGACCTAGAATTAGACTTAGAATCATGTGAAATGTCGAGAAAAGTGATAAAAAGTGGGACCGATATTTTTTAGCAATCCATGGATTCTCCGTGCGGGTGCCGGGTCCATCGCGTTGCTGAGTTGGGAACTCGGGACAGTGCCTGGGACTTACGACCCAAGTGTATGTTTAGAAGGGGCCCCTTTTGTTGATGTACATCAACACTCACCTTCACTACCCAAGTTCCCCTCCCTGCCTAACCAAATTTGATACGAACCTACTAGTGCCGCTTTAGACATTCGTCCTAGTAATGAGCTTATTGTAGCTCTTTATAGGCCTAGATCTTTAAGTAGGTTATAGAGAGATTTTGCTGGTATACCTCTCGCTCCCACTTCCACTGCATACAAATTAACCACGTAACCGTTTTTGATTAATTCGTTTGTGAGATCATAGTATTTATTTTTCTTTATTGTGTGGTCCTTCGGTATATTTGTTTCCCACGGTACAGTAAGTTCCACAAGAACCAACCTCTTAGAATAAAAGAATATGTCAGGTCTAGATGACGAAACCCCAACATCCTCCGGAATTTTATAGTGCTTTTCATACGTGTCGATTAGGAGAGTCCAATCTGGGGCAGTATCTAAGATTGAATAAGGTTTGTTCCTGGATGTTATGGATGAACCTTCAGACACAAAGTTGATATGACGTCTGTTAGTAGTCAATCCTTTTTGGGCTCTATTGCTCACGTATGATGATAAGCACCTTATCGTGGCGGCGTGAGTATTGGCCTCTATCGAGAAGCACCCTACATCCTACTAATATGTGTCTAGCCGTCACTTTTTTTTTTCGTGCGGAAATCGCTTCGGATACCCCCCTGCGTGCCAGCGGGGGTGGTTATGTCGGGCTTGAACCGACTAAAACCGCACGCCGTCTCGGGTCTACAGACGCCGGGGTGTAAGGTTGCCCATAGAGCATATCCCTCGCACCCCGACTGACCCTGGGCCATCTCCGGTTTCGAGATGGCCCCCTCGTGTTTGGGAACCACGGTGTCCCCGTCTTGCCCCGGTTTGGGGGAGGGGCGCTAGTCGCCCCACCGTCCCGGCCTGCTTCTGCTGGGGTGACAGGTGGCCTCACCCGCCACCCCCAGGCCTGCGCTCATGGAGGACGGAGGTCGTTAAGCGACCTCCGGCGCCTGAGTCGCCTGCGACGCGCGGCGAGCAAGTTGCGGGCTCGGCGGTCCGGAAGAGTTCTAAATATCTCCCGGGCGCGCTCCGCCAGGTGGCGGCGGCCCACGCGCTCGCGCTCCGCACCCTTGCCGCAATCATGCTGCCGAGCGAGAGGACTCCCACCCCGATGGCTGCCACGAGGTCACGCCTCGGCGCCTCCCACGCCGGGCAGTCCGCCAGCGTGTGCAGCCCTGAGTCCTCGCTCGCGTCGCAGTGATGACACTCAGGCGTTGGCTCCTTCCTGATCCGATGCAGGTGGTCCCCGAAGCATACCTTCCCGGAGATCACCTGCGTCAGTCGGTACGAGAGGCTTCCGTGTCGCCTCTCCAGCCAATCCTCCATGATGGGCCTTACCGCCGCTATTGCGGCGTGCGCTGCGCTTGGTCGCCCAAGTCGTTCCTTCCACTCCACCACGATGGCCTGACGGAGCTGGGACTGCACGGCCTCGATTTCTCGAGGCTCGGGGTTCCATCCCTGCTCCCGCGCCTCCTTTCGCCACTGTTACAGTTGCGAAAGGGCTCTCGCTTCCAGGTCCCCGCGTACCCGCGGATGACCCTGATGGCACAGTTCTGGTCCTCAGGGCCTCCGCCCATATTGGGCACCCATACAGGGCCATGGACCGCACGATCCCCGCGTAGAGTCTCCTGCAGGAGTCATCGAGCCCCCTCATGTTGGGCAACAGCCGAGCCAGAGCGAGAGCTGTGCCCTTCAATTTGGGGGCCAGACTTCGGATGTGCTCTCCGAAGTCCCATCGGCCGTCGAGCACGAGCCCCAAATATTTCATTTGGGGCTTGATGCCGATGCGATTTCCTCCCACGATGAGACTGGATCCCTCGGGTGGCTTGCTCCGAGGCCCATGAAAGAACAGGGCCTCAGTTTTATCAGAGCCACCTCGAGACCCAGCCGCCGGATCCGCTCAACGACTTGGGCAACCGCGGTCGTGGCCTTTAGGGTCGCTTCGCGGTACGTCACCCCGCACGCCGTCACGAGCGTGTCGTCCGCGTAGCACGTGACGGCGGCACCGCCTACGAGCTCACCACGAAGCACCCAGTCGTATCCGATGTTCCACAGGAGCGGCCCCAGGACCGATCCCTGTGGAACACAGCACGACATTTCACGCCGACCGAGACCGGTCACGGTTGGGTAGATGACGGCTCTCTCCGTCAAATACGCCCCGACTATGCGGCGGAGGTAGAGAGGCACTTCGTGATACACGAGCGCCTCCCTAATGCAACTCCAGGGCAAGGTGTTGAACGCGTTGGCGATGTCCAGGGACACCGCCAGCATCACCTCACCCCGGGCTACTGCATCCTCCGCCAGAGCCCTCACGCGCATGATGGCATCCACGGTGGAGCGCCTCTGGCGGAAGCCATATTGGCCATCCGCCAGGTCCGGCCACACTCTTGAGAGGTGCTCGACGAGGCGCTTCGCAATTACTCTTTCAAAGAGCTTGCATACCTCGTCGAGCAACACTATGGGCCGGTAGGCGGACGGCGAATCCGCCGGGCGCCCCTCCTTTCGGATGAGGACCAGTTTCCCCGTCTTCCACAATTTCGGAAACTGGCCCTGTCTAGCCGTCCCTATTGCCTCACCACAAGTATAACATTGTTTTTCTGTGGCCTTCCCCCACCTTACCAGATTACTCTGGTCTGGGAGGGTCATGTGAAAGGCGTTAAGATAGAATTTTAACAGGGCCGGCGACCAGTCATAGATCAAGGTGCGCCACTTTAAGGCCATCGGTATGCAGAACTCTCCCATTGTCAACCATTCATTTTGGATTTCCAAATTCATCGCGTGCACTCTATATGTATCATTTTCGTCTTGTTTTAGAAAAGACTTAAGTATATCCTGGTCCCTTTCTGGCTCTCTTACTCCCAACCCCACTCTGTTCGACTGGGTCATAAATCGTTTATGGAATAGGAGTCTAGATTCAAGCTCGGACACGTTATTATCTTTTGGGAGTGCCCTGACTGTGTCATCTTGGGATTTACCTAAGATGTGGGCTTTGGTAACTCTAAGGTGTTTATAGAGCTCCGATGGTTTCTTAAGTTTCATCCCAAAATTATTTTGATCCCTAAATAGAGCAGAGGAATCAGCAGAGTGCGCTAGTCCAAGCCACGATTTTAGCGATTTTATGACAGTTGCATCTATTTTCGCCAGTAAGGTTTTACCGAATTCATGATATTGATTTTTGATATTGTTCAGTGGTAGCTGATCTATCTTATTTAGGTCAATTATAAACGTATCGACAACTTCATCTAAGTATGGTGTGCGTCCTTTATAGTCTATCTTTCTCCTAAGAAAATTAAATTGGACCAATTCAGCTACAATGGAAAATGGTTTACCCCCAATAAAGAGTCCCGGGTCGTAGGAGGTAAATTTGGTGTCCCGTCTACCCAGACACAGACAGTGACACTTACTGGGCTTCATCCTCAGTCTATTTGTCCACGAACAGAACTCATCGACTTCCTTTAATAGTTCCTGACATTGTTTTGGATTATGCGTCAGTATTGCGAGATCGTCAGCAAAAGCTAAGATGGACTCTGAGTATATGTTATTTACTTTTAACCGATAACCCCATTTCTTTTCGTGATGTTTTTGAAGATTTTGTTTTTTTTTTGTGTGATTTTAAGACTTCGGTGTCCACCTGGTTGGTGGCCCGAAGTAAAATCATTTTAATATATATATATAGATATAACATTCATTATAGTACATCATATTCATACTTTCATACAATATATGCTCATCTCTGAAACTGCCAAATCAATGTGTATAGTCGGTTCCTGCACCTGATACATGGCAGCCATGTTGTTGAAATGTATAAAAAGTATATATAAAGGAAGATCAGAAAATAGACTGTTTGGAATCTTTAACGGAAATGTATATTGTCCTTTCAAAAGTACAAATAATACCATATGGTAAAAGTGTTAAACAATATTTTGTACTTTTTCATGTTCATTCACATATTTCCATTGATTTGTCCTTGTTTCATTGATATGAAATCCATTGTTATATTTATATACAAAAAAGACACTTTATTATTTCTATTCAATTATACTATACATATAGATTGATTATAGTACAATTACTGATAATAAGATCCTGCCTATGACAAAGATATCAAAGTAATAACTGAATAGAAAAGTGGGTGGATACATGTGTCATATTCATACTTGTTATTGGTACTATAAACTTGAAAAAGTGTTTAAATAATCTTTTTTTTTTATGTCAACTTGATTTTAAGTATTTTCTAGATACTTAGACTCAAAGACAAAATTAAGTTTTTTTTTATTATGAATTTGGATGTAAGTATATTTGAATTGTATTTGTATTGTATTTGTATTATTGTTAAAAATTTTACAAAGTAAGATTTCTAATAAGTAATTATTATAACAATAACACTGACCTTGAACTTCAAGACTTTGTAAGCATCAACAAATACAGCTCTCTCAAGGAGACTTGCCCTCTGACAAGCAGCAATAGAATCCGCCTCACATCTCGACGTGATCAAATTCGTGAGATTCTGCCGCTGCTGGGCGCACACCCAGGCTACTTGCAGTAGCTCAACTGCGCGCTTTTCCACCTCCTCATTGAGTTTCTGCAACAGCTGCCTCTCAGAGTTGATGAAAATCTTCTCTCGTCTTAGCTGGTTTGCTAACTCAGCGATGTTCATACACCCTTCTGATGTTGATTGCATCATGATCATTTGCAATCAAACATACATTTCGCACTAAAATCTATAAAAAACTATTTTCACGTCATTTCAATAAATGGAAACAAGTTTTTGACACTTTTTCACTTTGCTCATAATTTTTAGTATTTTCAACTTATACCACAACTATCATATACCATAGATTTTTAATATCTACCTACACAAATTTATACAGTTTTTCGCGACTTCCTAAATTTTTTACGTTTTCTCTTTTCGGAAAGTATTGTAAAAAGACGACAAACGCGAAATGAAATAATTGAATGAATGAGTGATATGAAAAAGTGCAGTTCACAACCAGCAGATAATATATAATATATTAAATGTCAAAACGAGTAGGTAATTAAATATTGATTGATTCACATTAAATAAATTATACTATTATTAAAGCGTAGTTATTTTAGCATTTGGAAAAAGAATAATATAGTTTATCAATAAGAAAAATCGATGGGTTAGGTTGATAATGGGTGAGGGTGAGGTATTTTTCTTTGCAACATTCAAAATAAAACGACAAAATTAAATTGATCATGAAAGTGGCGGGTTTTCATCATTTCATATGGTAGTCCAAGGAAGACTGAAAGATTAACCTAAGTACAGACATTTTAATTTTGTCTGGTTGTAACTAGAATGTTTTGACTGCATGACCGTATGATAAAGTCTGATTAAAGATTAAAAATGAATGAATGGAAGTGGATTGTGAAGGAAATTGAAGGAAATCCTTGGATTGCTGCGCTTTTCATTGTAATTTTTGTGTAAATAAAATTTAGTATATTTGTTTTGTAATAACTACTTAAATGGTATCAGTGGACTATTTTAGTAACTATAATGTCAAATACTTCGATTGAAGGAAAACTGAAAGGTTTACAAGAAAGATTCGAAAATGAAATGCGTCGAAGAGAAGGTGGTTTCAACAACCAAAGTGGAATTGGGACTCCCAGGCCGGGGAGCGGTAGGAGACCAAGGCCTCGTGAGTAATGAGATGTTGTTCCTCTTTCCTACACGTATAATAAGTAGCTTCGACCCATACACAATTTTATAACCATCTTTGTAGTACGACGTCTTCGTTTAAGCACAATTTTATCTTTGAACTGACGTTCGTGGTTGTAAGTCTACTTCGTTGACTTGTAACCATAAGCTTGAGAGAAAAACCTTGACACTTTTGTAGTTAAATCTTTCAAATTCAGTATAAAAATAAATTAACATAATCAGATATGAATATAAAGGTTAGGCTGTCTTCAATAACAAAATAATGTGTTATGTTATTTATGCAGACAGCCTACCTGACGCCAGTCCTGCACATTGTATACAAATTATTTGCATAAATTGGCATTGATTGAGAAGTGGGTGGTCACCGTTTTCACATACACATAATATATATCTATATTTTTTCTGTATTAAACTAATTATGTTATGCGATTACTGGAAAATATCTACATATTATTGATTCACAGATATGCAAAAAGTATTATTAACATAAGATTATGACATTAGGTTGAGAAATGTATAATACACATAAACAATACATATTAAACATTAAGCAATTTTTAGATTTCTTTTTATGTATTATTCATAGAACTTCTATGAATAATACATAAAGAGAAATCTGATTGAAATATGGTTAATTGATAATCAGCTTTTTTGCAACTGCTCTTTTAAACCACTGCACTTATTGCAAAAAAACCTTTGACCATTTGAAAGGAACAGTATCCACATGGATACTGGTTATATATTATGTGTAAATTACAATGGCTTGAGCTAAAAATACTTATATATACATATACTATATAGCGAAGCAAGGGTGGGTTGCTAGTGTGAAATGGGAATCTTAAGGATCATTCTTCTCATATTTTAGTACAGTTTCTATCATAACATAACTTCACGCCTGTATCCCCGAAGGGGTAGGCAGAGGTGTATTACACACCCACGAGTCGCTAGTTATGTTGAGGTCCCAATGTAATAGGGGGTGAGCCTATTGCCATCTACCGGGCACATTATTAAGCGAGCGATAATTATCATTTATTAATGCACACATAACTATGAAAAGTTAGAGGTGTGTCCCCGGGCAACTGGGGATCGAACTCGAGACCTCGTCTCAGCAGTCCGTTACGTATGCCACTGGGCTATCACTGCTATTATTTTCTATCATAACATAACCTCACGCCTATATCCCCGAAAGGGTAGGCAGAGGTGCTAGCACCCACATTTCGCCAGTTTATGTTTAGGTCCCAATGTAATAGGTGGCGAGCCTATTGCCATTAGCCGGGCACTTATGAACCTGCAATAAATACACACATAACTTTGAAAAGCATCGGAAAGTCATTGGTGTGTGCCATGGTAAAACCTGGGATCGAACCCGAGACCTCGTCTCAGCAGTCCATTACCCATACCACTAGGCTACCGAGGCTGGTTCTCTATCAGTAACTACATAATTATTACAGCTTCATAAAGATATATAGATTAAGAATTGATTTATTTCAGTTATTTATTTAATTGTCCTTAACAACTATTACCTCATATACTACTGGTAGAAAGAAAAATTTAATTCCTTAGGATTCCTTGGATTGTCTGACCGGCTGCTAGCATCCCCTTTGAAAATAATTGGAAATAATAATACAAGCATATTAAAACATAATTTGCATGGAAAAAGGAAGGTTTGAACGGGTACCATTAAAGCTAGATGCGGTAGATTTGTCTTAAGTGGAGAGATGGAAGTCATTGGTGTATTGTCTGTCCGGCCTGTGCTGCCCCCTATGGATAGAATACAATAGCCTAACTAAGCACTTATAAAGAATTCACTAACAATATCCATATTGGTATTTAAACTATTGTGATCACTATCATTAGTATTGGAGTCACTAGGTTATTTACTATGTCTTGTCAAAACAAAGCCTGTGACCACGGCCAGTGTAACCTGGTCGAAACTTCAGGCAATCCAAGCAAAGGTATGTATATACCTATACATGATCGCGTTAAATCCCGTTAAATTATTGTATACTAGCTGACCCGGCAGACTTCGTACTGCCTCAATCGTCAACAACTTCCATATTTATTCACCTTTTAAACCTTCTCTGGACCTCCACAAATAATTCAAGACCAAAATTAGCCAAATCGGTCCAGCCGTTCTCGAGTTTTAGCGAGACTAACGAACAGCAATTCATTTTTATATATAAGAGAAGATTATGGAACACGAAAGTTTAAAAATTAGTATTGTTTTGACCAGTGCGCTTGCAACAGTGCTGAAATATCGCACGTTCAAAACAAGACATTTTAAATCTTAAAATTTTTATTTTATTTTCTTATTCATTATGAAGCTGGTGGAGGCTATTTGACTCAAGCATCATTACTATAGTTATACTTTGTAGAGTTCTACAGGAGAGTCATTTAAAGTTCAAAACACTCTTCATGCTATTCAAAATTTACGAATTGTAATGCATTACCCCATTTTTGCATAAAAGTCAACCATTTCTACTCGATAATAATTTATCAATTATTACTTTTATACCAAATTTTCTTATCATTTACTATAATGAAGTCCACTACTAGATATAGGCTGTAGGGATTCCATTTGAATATCTATACTATTATGGTATTTGAAAAAATATACTTGGGTTGCTTAAATAAAGATTCTGAAAACAAAAATATTTTTTTTGCCATTATTATCTGTTTGTCCGCGATGGACTCAAAACCGAACTGAACGAATTTTGATGCGGTTATTTTGTTAGGAAGGTATTGGTAAGACTTAAAATCTGCCATATATTTCAATTGTTATGTAAACTGGAGAAATTACCAAAAATCGATAGTCGCCTCCCGTACGGGTGGAGCCTAGGGCAAGAACTAGTATTTAAATATAAAGATTTCTCTTTAATTTTCAGCTCTGTTCCCAACAAATAGAGAAATACCAGCATTCCCACCGAGATCACCACAAGCTACGGAGACTGAACATAGAATGCGAGAAGTCTACAAGGTACTGCTTCACACAGGGTAAAACATTACCATGGTATTATATAAACGATTTAGTCAATATAAAGTCTCCTGAGGGCCAATTCTCGTAATAAAAAGATGTTCAGAATTCAGTCTCAATCTAGTCTGGATCGCCCAAATGTCAAAAAAGTTGTTCTCATAACAAAATTTTCAAGATTTTCAACAAAATTTTGTAATGAGAACACCTTTTTGACATATGGGAGATCGACACGAGATCCAAGACTAGATTGAGACTGAATTTTGAACATCTTTTTATTACAAGATTTGGCTCTGGTCTACCTGACCGGGAGACTTTATATTGACTGAATCGATGAAGATGAAAACAATATTAGTTTTTGCCAATGCATCCAGCAGGTATGTCGTTACCGTCTCTTGCAAGGAAACAATATTATTCATGGGGGATTGTTGTAAATATATGCTTTACTAAAATGAGAAAACCAAGTCGCAATGTGATCAGTTTCTTGTCTCAGCACGCTCATTCTTTTGTCTTACCACATTCAATACTGATAGTCTTTTATTCGGTGACATCAAAAAAGGGCGGAATTTTTATCTGGAATTCTTTGCTTCTGTTTCCAACTGACACTTACAAGATTTTTAATTTATAGGTGAGTGGTAAACTGAACGTCGAAGGAGTAGAGTTCCGTTCGCACGTGGACGACCTCAAACAACTCGGGGAGCTTGGCAGTGGGACGTGCGGACACGTCGTCAAGATGCTGCACAAACCTTCCAACAGTGTTATTGCTGTCAAAGTAAGTTCATATAGTATTTTGCAAGTGGTTTCATTTACTTAACCATATACATAGTGATTTTCTTTTGAAAGAACAATTATTTATATGTGAAAATCGCAACACCTCTTAATTTATTTATAGTTCTATTAAATTTTTTTAACATTTTGTATGCTTACTTTTTCTAAAGATTTAGATCGAAAAAAGAGAACATCAAGAACGGGACCTGAACCCGCGACCAGTCCCTTACAGGGGGAATGCTGGTACCAGCTGAGCTATCTAGACACGTCCCAGATATTCGAAATTCTCCGATACATTATATACGTCTTAAGGCGACGCTGGAGCCATCTACCGTAATTCTTGCGAACTACGGAATTATTGTTTATTAATTATATATATTTATAATTATTATAGTTTATTGTAAAAGAAAAGATAAATAAAAACGAATGACCAATAGCATAGTGCAATAGGTGGCCTTTTCGGCGGCAGTTTCTACTAGGTAACCTTAAGTAAGACTACTTTTTTTTTTGAACTACATAATTAATATTTTTTTAACAAAAACAGTATTAATATAAGAAATTAAAATGAATTAACGTATAATAATATTATATGTAAAACAATATTACGTTTATATCAGTGACGAAGGCTAAATAGTTTTAAGAGTAAACAAGACCTGCATCGAATTTGTTAATGAAATATTATAATTACATATTTAAAAGGGTAGCCAGTGGGAATTCTTTTCTTTATTTTTTTGTATATTTTTAATGTGGACCAATAAACAATGGCATGGTACACATTTTTTTCTATCTCAGACAGTTATGGAGTGAAATTATGCCCTTTGCTTCCCCTTTGCGTCTCGTCGAACTTCCTTTTTCCTTCCAGAATCTCACGATCTATTCCACCTACAAATACTCATTACTGGCCTTTTAAACCAATTAAGTATTTGAGATCGGCGCAACATGTCATTTTTTTTCCATACTTTCCTATCAAAACATATATAATAATCTAACTTTTCGTGCGGAAATCCCTTCGGATACCCCCCCGCTGGCCGGCGGGGGTGGTTATGTCGGGCTTGAACTGACTAAAACCGCACGCCGTCTCGGGTCTTCAGACGCCGGGGTGTAAGGTTGCCCATAGAGCATATCCCTCGCACCCCGACTGACCCTGGGCCATCTCCGGTTTCGAGATGGCCCCCTCGGGTCTTGGGGCCCATACCTGCCCTTTAACCTGGGGCTTGAGGAGCAGGTATAGTTTAGAAACTAGGATGTTAACATTTCCTGCAAAATATACATTATTTATATATTTATTATTTCCAACGGGGACACCGGCAACCTGATGGATGACCATGTGGATGGATGTGGTCCATTTGATCCATTTCTTCAGTGCAAAATATCTATACTCAAGAAGTTACTTTATCCCATCAGCAAATGCGCCGGTCAGGCAACTCGGAAGAAACCAAGCGCATCCTCATGGACCTCGACGTCGTTGTGCGGTCGCACGACTGCCCCTACATCGTCAGGTGTCTGGGCTGTTTTGTGACGGACGCTGATGTCTGGATCTGCATGGAGCTGATGGCAACCTGCTTCGACAAACTGCTCAAAAGGCTTGCTGCTCCTATTCCTGAAAATATTCTCGGCAAAGTCACTGTTGCTGTAAGTATTTTTATTGTTAATATTATGAAGTTGTCAAAGCGGAAGACGTGTGTCAGGATCATAGCAAGTCAAAAGATGAAGTCTCTATCTAGCCTAGTGGGCTAAACGACGTGACTGTATGTATGTATTAAAGTAGCAAATAATAATAATCACGAAATATCTGCTTCGGTACGGAAAAGGACCAAATATCTGCACTTGACTCACAAAGTTACCGATATGTCGAGGGTGAGGTTCCACCGAAATAGTCCCAGTTGTCATATCAGCCAATGGTTTGATCCCAAGGAACCTCTCATCCAGCCATCTTGAGAGGCTCGGCATTAGTGGGAAGTTGCTGGTGGCCGACATGCAGAGAAAGGTCTTGCTCGACAATGCCTGAATAGTCCAGCGGTTCCTCTGCCAATCGCCCTTACACCCCGGCCGACTGTTAGTCACCTCGCCAGGGCTGGGTTGCCACCTCTCCCTTACTCTGGGGGAGGCGTGTTGTAGGTCAATGAGTTTAATAATAAAAAAGTTTCATACATGTCTGCCTACCCCTTGGGGTATATAATTATAACACTAAAGGTGTCACTTACAAAGAGGAAAGGACAGGCAAGTAGGCAGTCTCTCTACACACCATATATATATACATACAAATAGCACACACAATATAATTATCTGTGCATCATCACAAATCAAAATAATATTCTATTGTTTCTCCATTCTCCTAAAACAATCTTTTCTGTTGTACGTACAGACAGTGAACGCGTTATCATACCTGAAAGACACACATGGAGTGATTCACCGGGATGTCAAACCTAGTAACATCTTGTTGGACGAGCGCGGAAATGTGAAGCTGTGTGACTTTGGCATCAGTGGACGCCTCGTCGACTCCAAGGCTAAAACGAGAAGTGCAGGCTGTGCTGCGTATATGGCGGTAATAGAATTTTTGAATTGAAAACTTCTTTAGGCGCACCGCACACAGATTTTTCTGTAGGTAGTAAATTAGGCTGATTCGTCACGCTCTGAGGTGAAAGGCTCGATCGGGTGAACTCGGAACCGCCGAGTGTACCCGAGCGAGAAAGATACAGTCAGCTGCTCTTCGCTGTTGTGTCGCTGTGTTTAGTATATTCAATTCATACGTAATAATTGCCTTTATTAATTTAATAGTTATTATTGGTACGTAATAAAAATTATTTTGACAATTATTTGGTTTCCATTGTGAGGTTAGTGTTCATCGTGGTAATATTATATATTGAAACAATGAAGTTTTCACTTCTGCCATGCGGTCTTAACCACATACTCTTTAGAAAAAAAAATTATACTGTCATGCCGTAAAAAGTACTTCCAAAGCTTCGGGCAATCGGTACCAAGAAACGGATTTATCCCGCAATCGGGCCCGAAGACTTGACTGCTTCGGCCGGAACTCTTCTATTTGTTATTCACTACTAAAAGAAATCCGAAGTAACTTCATGATACCATGGACCACGAGCATTTAACAGTTTAAAATTAATAAAAATGATCAATGGTTTGAAATAAAATTAAAAAATATTTTAATAGAGCCCTCTAAGTACCTAGTTAAATTGTCACTAACAAATATTAGTTACTGTACTCAAAAACCAATTTTTATTATTTGAAAAGTAAAAAAAGTAGATATACTTTGGACACTTACTATAATGTTTCTAGTGTTGCACAGTTAGACCGTGTTGCCCAGAAAGGAGCCAACCCACCAATTGAGATTAAGATATTTGATTTGTCGTAAGTTTACACGAATGTCACACATTGAAATAAAACTACTTTAATGGAGAATCTGGCTCATTTCTGCACAACACGACCCAGTTAATAGTTTTAAATACCTATATTTTAAGTTTTTGTTCGGTTTGTTGTACAGCCTGAGCGAATAGACCCGCCAGATCCGTCGCGACCTGACTACGATATCCGCGCGGATGTCTGGTCGCTTGGCATATCACTCGTCGAGCTAGCCACCGGAGTGTTCCCTTATAGAGACTGTCAAAATGACTTCGAAGTGCTCACCAGGGTAAGTGGTAGTTTCTTGAAATTATAAGTCTGACCGCGTTAGAAGAAACTATATTTTCAGTGAGTGACGGAAGTTGTGCTTATCGATGTAACAAACAATCGAGTTAGTTATTTAAATTTAGAACTTCCTGTACCATCATTTCATTACCAAAATTCGGCAAAATACAACGATTTTAACATTTTAACAAAGAATATATTATTGTATTCTATGCAACCCTAGCCCTTGTACACGCAACGCATGCGGGAGCCTGTTTTGTGCAAACAATACTGAGCTAATTTCATGCAGATAATTTACACAAAAACGGTAAAAAAATCCATTCAATTTGCACGATGTCCGACAGCCTGCATACGGGACACGCATGTGGCAGCACAGGGCCTTAGTCACCTATTTTCTTCACTGTTTTCATTTCACTAAAAGACTTTAGCAAATTCTTATGACGCCATTATTCCTCCACAGGTAATAGCCGATGATCCACCACGACTACCTGACGATACAGACTTTTCTTCAGAATTCAAGTCTTTTGTTACACAGTGGTAAACTTTTGTTTTCTTTATGGGCTTATAAATTCAGGAAAAGAGTGAGTGTTCGGCTAAGATCGGCTTGCTACGGTTTTGTAGAGCGTTCTCTATTTTGCACATCAGATTGACAGTTTAATAAAAAGTCTTAAACAGAGAATGAATATAGACAAGACTTTAAAATAAAAAAAACCGGCCAAGTGCGAGTCGGACTCGGCCAAGAAGGGTTCCGTAGCAGCAAGTAAATTTTTATATTTGAGTTGATAGAATGAAAGGTAAATTGCGGTTTATGATTTATGACGTATTAAAAAAAACTACTTACTAGATCTCGTTCAAACCAATTTTCCGTGGAAGTTTACATGGTAATGTACATCATATATTTTTTTTAGTTTTATCATTCTCTTATTTTAGAAGTTACAGGGGAGGGGGGGACACATTTTACCACTTTGGAAGTGTCTCTCACGCAATCTATTTACTTTAATAATTTATAATTTTGGAAGACCTATCCATAAATACCCCACAGAATACTATCCACAGATCGGTTTGAGGAAAAAAAATATTTGAGTTTCAGTTCTAAGTATGGGGAACCCCCAAAATTTATTGTTTGTTTGCTATTTTTGCATGAAAATCTTGATGCGGTTCACAGAATACATCTACTTACCAAGTTTCAACAGCATAGTTCGTATACTTTCGGAAAAAAATGGCTGTGACATACAGTCGGATAGACAGACAGACATGACGAATCTATAAGGGTTCCGTGTTTTGCCATTTGGCTATGGAACTGTAAAAACTGACATATTATATTCGACTAGAATAGATAGCACTAGTTCAGTAGGTGACGGCCGTTTTTTATGGGTCTTCTTAATTTATTCTCATAATCAGAGAGCTAGGTTTACCAGTATTCCCCATGTAAAATCCAAACTTCACACATAGCCTTTCCACTTCACATATACAGCTATGAAATTATAAAGTGTAAACACAGTGCATATAAATGTAGCAGTGAATAATATATTTATGATAAAACAGCTGAATTATGTGCATGTACTTATAAATGATTGACGATTGCATTGATGATGGAATTTGACGGCCTCTGTGGCGTAGCGGTAGTGCATTCGACTGCTACGACAGAGGGCGCGGGTTCGATTCCCGCTCAGTGCAAATATTTGTATGTACGGATATGTCTATTTGCATTGGTCTGGGTGTTCCTACCTATGTATAATATGTATGTATTTACAAAAAAAGTATATAAAGTATGTTTATCCGCATTCTGGAACCCATAACACAAGCTAGTTAAACTAAGCATATTGTAGAACATTTATTTACTTGTAATGAGGAAGGGTTCAGAGGCAGGGGCAGATTCAGAATATTATTTATTGATGACTCGAAAAAATCATATTGTTGAAGCACAGTGTTTTGCGTCACATCTGCCTGTGTAGGTTGGCAACCAATCTCCATGAGACCCCAACCGCCTCATAAATTATGAGTGAAATGACGTTTTATCGCCTACTAGCTGTGCCTGCTGGCTGGCAGATTTAGATTTGAAGGCGCGGAACCCTATTTATTTTTTTATAATAAAAGTAGCCTATGATACGCCTTATAATATTACCTATCTGGCCAGTGAAAGTCCCCGAGCCGTGCCAAAGATAAACAGCTTTCTGTTTTTCTTTGGCACGGCTGGGCCAGATCCTGTACAGACAACATTTTTGATAATTACATAATGGTGTTTGCATCTTAAACACATTCACGTGCATGCATTTAAAATCTGTTATTTTTGTTATTTTAATATATTATTATTTATATTGTTGTTTTAAAATTCATAGCATTGCAAATAAAAACTATCGCTATTCCTCTCTCGTATACAAAGTCAAAAGCCATTTATTCTGTATAGACCATTAATACGGCACTTACAAAACGTCAAAAAAAACTTATGTTTGGCAAATGGACCACCGGTTCGAAACGCGGCCCTGTCCTGAGAAGACTCCGGCAAGAAACTCAGCGAGCTGTTTTTTTTTGTCTATTTACAAACATGTTTACTAAATCTAATTACAATATTTCGTTTGAGTAGCATAGTGAGAGAGCAAACAGTTCATATCCAAGCTTGTTTGTCGTCTAAATAGTCTTGAATTTTATAATAGCCATTTTGGCAGAGTTTACTTTTAATTTGGCTTTTAAATTTATGAAGAGGTAGATTCTTCATTTCAAACGAAAGACACTGATAGCCAGTGTATATTTCATCATCTGTCTACTTTATTAAGGTATCAAACTGTCAGTGCTATGTACGACAGAGACAACGCTCGGCAAAACTGAAGTCAGGCGACTTAGCTAGACTCTCTCTCTCTCTTCTTAACGATGCCGATGTGCCAACCTAAGCACCGGGAATTGTAAATCCTTTAGAAATTCATTGATACCATAATTGATCTCTTCATGGACTTTTTTGTTTCAGCCTAACAAAAAATTACAGACAGCGACCAAAGTACCCCAAACTTCTAGAACATCCCTTCGTAGTGAAATCCGCGCGTGACCCCGTATCGGTCGGTGCTTGGTACGCGTTGCTGCCGTTCTCGGGCCAGGTGGCGGCGTCCAAGGCAGAGTCGGTTTCCACCGTCGCCATGCACGCCGTCAACACGACAAGCAATGGAGTGGAAACGCCAGTCACTCCTCAACCTGGGAGGAACTTCGTGACAAGTTCTCAGCATTGGATGGAGCAGGTTACTCCGACGCCTACTCGGTGAGTTACTATTTGAGTTTACTTTGCATTTTCTGCTAAGCTACGCTTAGAATTTGGTTTTTAATAAAATACTAAGAAAATTAACGGCTCTTGCAAACCTAAATAATGACAAAATCTACAAATTATTGAGATTAAATTTCTTTTTTTTTTTAATATTGAGGACACGTCAATATGACTTCACCTCGCCTGATGGTAAGCTGAAGGTGAAGTCTCAGGAAAGAGGGTCACCATTACATACACCCTTTTTTCATCCTTAGTGGTAGAATTTCCAGTTCATTCGAAATAAATATATGCATAAATATGCAGGTGCCCAGGCAAATTTAAGAATTTCAATAATTTCTCGTGAATTCATCAACAGACCTTGAAAAAAAAATCAGATTAATGAGGACCAAAGAGGTCCAAAGTTGGTTAAAAAGGAAACTACAGTTATGAGAGGATTATAACTAGAACATTCTTCTATGTATATTATGTATGTATGTATTTACAAAAAAAAAGTATATAAGTATGTTTATCCGCATTCTGGAACCCATAACACAAGCTACTTAAACTATGCTTACCTTGTGTCTAGAAAGCGCTGTGTAGAATATTTATTTATTTATTTATAGTTTGTTTGAAATTACCTCTTCCTTTGGAGGCGTTACTATAACGTATGTACTACGTTTGTGACCTGTAGTCCTATGATGAAATATAAAATAAATAAATATTCTAGGACAAATTACACAACGCCATCTAGACCCAAACTAAGCAGAGCTTGTCATATGGGTTCTAGAATGCGGATAAACATACTTAAATACTTTTTTTTTGTAATTAAATACATATTATAAATAGAACACCCAGACCAATGCAAATATACAAATTTGCACTGAGCGGGAATGGAACCCGCGACCTTTTGGCTTAGCAGTCGAATGCACTACCGCTACGCCATAGTGGTCGTCAAATATCCGCAGTCGCAGACCGAAGTTTAATCGGCAATCGATTCCATGGAATATATTTATTCCGAAATCGGATCCGAAGGTGGTACCCACACTACGTTCGACCTAAACCCTACCGGAAAAACTTTAGTGAGTTCGTGGTACCTACACCTACATGGCTAAATGCTACATCTTTCGTTCGTGTTTTGTGTGAGCCCGAAGTCTCGGATGTTTTATGGTAGCCCTGTTTTCAACCATCTCCACTAATCCACCAACTTTTGAATGTGGTCAACTGGTTTCGGTATTGTGACGTATTCGTATCACAAATCAACATTTATAAATGTAATTTTTTTATTGGATCGCATTTGACCACTATCTCATAACATAACATAACTTCACGCCTGTATCCCCGAAGGGGTAGGCAGAGGTGTATTATACACCCACGATTCGCCAGTTATGTTAAGGTCCCAATTTAATAGGGGGCGAACCTATTGCCATCTACAGGGCACATTGTTAAGCGAGCGATAATTAACATTTATTAATGCACACATAACTACGAAAAGTCAGAGGTGTGCGCCCGGGGCGACTGGGGATCGAACTCGAGACCTCGTCTCAGCAGTCCGTTACATACGCCACTGGGCTATCGCCGCTCACGCCACCTATCTCACCTGTTGGTAAGTGATGATGTGATCGATGCTGGAGCACGCTGTTGTTAACTTAAAATCATTTATTTGGTCACGTGTGTTATAAAATTACATAACATAAACTCACGCCTATGTCCCCGAAGGGGTAGGCAGAGGTGCTAGCACCCACATTTAGCCAGTTTATGTTTAGGTCCCAATGTAATAGGTGGCGAGCTTATTGCCATTAACCGGGCACTTATAAACCTGCGATAAATACACACATAACTTCGAAAAGCATCGAAAAGTCATTGGTTATTAAATTATATTACAAGAAATGACATGTTTTAATTCATTTGGGGGTTAATTAAATAAAACAACAACAAAAGTTTCAAAAATCTCCGTCGTGTCTAAAGCTCCTTTTATTGATTTGTTTTGGCTTTTATGGGGGCGACTGCCGTCTGTCCTCCCAACCACAGGAGTAAAGCCTGCGCCAGTCTCGTCCGTCAATCAGCACGTGTACCGGCCTGCAGGTGGGGTTGCCTTGGGCTCCACACACCGATCATAGTGTAATATGTATTCAATGATTCACCAGGGCGTGGTGGGCGACGAGCAACAACGCCAACGCAGGAGGCAGCAGTTCTCAGCCGGCCAGCTTAGAAGCTGACTTCTCGAACCACTCACCTTACCCGAGACGCAGGTATGTGCACAGAACGAACAGGACAGGGACTTCTGTAGCCCTCCCATGAAACGTACACGTAGTTGCGAACTGATTTTTCAGGGGCATTGCGACCGTGAAACGTATTTAACCCGTCATCGGGATACCCGAACCCCTTAACCCTACCGTAAGAAATCTGGGATAACATCATGGTACAGTCGCCCTCAGAAGTTCGTAAAATCTTTTACAAGCGATCTTAACATTAAAATAAATCAATAAACGATTGATGTACCTTTTTTTTTAACCGCCCCCGCCGGCCAGCGTGGGTGGTTATGTCGGGCTTGAACCGACTAAAACCGGACACCGTCTCAGGTCTTCAGACGCCGGGGTGTAAGGTTGCCCATAGAGCATATCTCTCGCACCCCTAAACCTCTAAACCTCTCCCGGGCGCGCTCCGCCATCTCCTTCGCGAGCATTACATGCTCGCTGAAGGAGGTGGCGGCGGCCCACGCGCTCGCGCTCCGCACCATTGCCGGAATCATGCTGCCGAGCGAGAGGACTCCCACCCCGATGGCTGCCACGAGGTCACACCTCGGCGCCTCCCACGCCGGGCAGTCCGTCAGTCCGCCCAGAGTCCTCGCTCGCGTCGCAGTGATGGCGCTCGGGCGTTGGCTCCTTCCTGATCCGGTGCAGGTGGTCCCCGAAGCACCCCTTACCGGAGATCACCTGCGTCAGTCGGTACGAGAGGCTTCCGTGTCGCCTCTCTAGCCAATCCTCCATGATGGGCCTTACAGCCGCTATTGCGGCGTGCCCACCATTGATGTACCTTTTTTTTTTTTTTTTTATCGTGCGGAAATCCCTTCGGATACCCCCCCGCCGGCCAGCGGGGGCGGTTATGTCGGGCTTGCACCGACTAAAACCGCACGCCGTCTCGGGTCTTCAGACGCCGGGGTGTAAGGTTACCCATAGAGCATATCCCTCGCACCCCGGCTGACCCTGGGCCATCTCACCACTAACAGCATCGCTCATCCTGTCTCCTCTGAAAGCAGAGGAGTACGGAGAGCGATGTGTTCCCGCCACGTTGGGTATTGGCCGACGATCAATGCCAACCCTATGAAGGGGTGAAGGGGAAGCCATTGACCGCCGCCCAGGGTGTACCGGCCGCTCCGATTCCGTTCCCCCCGGACTGCAGCGGGATCGGAATCGAAGCGACACTCGAGGAGGTTACCCAACACACACCCCACCATTGATATACCTACACTTATTTTTGTGATCTTCAGAAAATTCAACATGTTTCAATGTTGTGTCGCCAAGAAGGCCATAGTTACTAGGACCCTATAGGCCGCCTTAATGACGTGTTCCCAGATGTTGCCCTTATAAATACAAATTTAGGCCTACGCTACGTTTGAAGGAAATGCCATCGCGGATCTGCGGGAGATCCGCGACGGCATTTCCGTCAAGTGTAGCGTAGGCCTTGTGTTGGCTAGATACGGCATATGCATTAAGGTTTCCAAAGAAAAAATTCTAACTCTATAATTGTAGCAATGTAAATACTTTTTTTAAAGTTCTATGTAATGTTCATATGTTACAGGACAATAGACGCATGCGCGTCACCTCCCCCGCCGCCAGTTCGAAGAGTATCTGCTGATAACAGATGGAGAGCCTCGCCAGCGGTCAGTATATGTTTCGTTATACTAATATTGTTGCAAATAAAAACTACATAAACTCACGCCTATATCCCCGAAGGGGTAGGCAGAGGTGCTAGCACCCACATTTCGCCAGTTTATGTTTAGGTCCCAATGTAATAGCTGGCGAGCCTATTGCCATTAACCGAGCACTTATAAGCCTGCGATAAATACACACATAACTTCGAAAAGCATCGAAAAGTCATTGGTGTGTGCCATGGTAGGACCTCGTCTCAGCAGTCCATTACCCATACCACTAGGCTACCGCGGCTATAAACTAAAAAACTAACCTAGGCTAAAAACTACACTCATGATAATAAACTGAACTAAAAAGCTTCACTCGGGGTTTGTTTGGGGAGCGTGCTTAGAGCGCTTTTATTGCCAAATGACGGACGCTTTAACCTCGTCCGGCCATTGATGATTGCCGCCTTCCTTTTTATTTAATAGTTATTTATGCAACTGTGGTATAATGAGGGGTATTAAAACATGAATGTGGGTTTATCACACGAAGCGAAGCTGAGCTGAGAGAGCTGACATGAGTGTTTTAATACCTAATTATACAGTTGCATACAAGACTTTATCTACACCCATGATAAACTAATAATACATCTTCAGAGAATGATGTACGGCCCCTTGATATTTTCCAATTCATGAAATCTTGGTACGCCTTTTCATACTGTTTTCTAGATTTTTCCGGTAGTAATTTGTTAGAAATGTCTTTTGCTGCATTCGAAATGTCTGGAGGTGTGTTATCAAAACTTGAATCGCTCATTTTCGTAAGTAAACAAAACAATTTGCAAAAATAATAGCGAAGAAAAATAGCGGGAATTCGAATTCGAACGAATAAGCTTTAATTTTTTTATGAATGACAGTTCTTTTTTTGAAACTCGAGCGGTAAGAATTTGGCTGTCTGATGAGTAACCCTTTGCGCGAAAGAGATTGAAAAAGCGAAAAGAGTGTTATTATGAAATTTCATACAACATTATAACACCCGTTCGGATGATATTATGGTTATTAGGACATTGGATGTATTAATGTTGGCAATAAGCTAACTGTTTCAGAATCTTTTATAGAGGATTTAAAGCATGGGTGTAGATAAAGTATATAAGCATACGTTTTTAAGTTCTCATCCTCCGAGCCTTTTCCGAAATCTGTTTGGTTTCCGAAGCGGCCAAACTCTGATATTTTCCGTGAAGCGATTGCCATGTGCCATTTACGAACCAGAGAAGACCAGGTTGTCGGATTGTTAAGGTTTCTAATCTATCTTAAATGCTAATCTATTCATGTTGTATGAGAATTATAAGTAACAGTTCTGTTTTTAGTTAAAAATTTCTAGGTTTTAAATAAATAATATATTTTTCACAGAGTTCTGGCAACACTAGTCCTATAGTCCTGCAAAGGTTTTACCATCAGAATCAACAGAGAAGATCGCGAGTCGATCTTCATTCCACGCCTAGACATAGAAGGTAAGTAGCACTACACACATTCTAACTCACTCGTTCTTCTTTGATCTTCTGGAAGGGTCCATTACTAGATCCGCAATACTTTAGTTAGAGGTTTTCTGAATCCATTGTTGTTATAAATAATAACAATATCTCGGCATTTAGTACTAAATATTGAACTAAAACCATACTAGTGAAAGAATAAAATAAAAATTACATGTGTACAATATCCCTAATACCTTTATTAGGGATATTGTACACGTGTAATTCTTTAATTGACGTTTACAAGCAAATGTGTAGAAAAAAATATTATGTCAGTTTTAAATTGAAGTCTGTAAAATTAAAAAACTATGTTTTAGCATCAATATTGTCAAAGGACGACCTACATTCCGTCTATAAGATATTATTATAGGTGGACTTTATTAAAGATGCACTCGTTGTTCCAGTTTAAGTAGAGAGCACAGCACGGGGCGGTCGCCGGAGCCCCCGCCGCGTACGGGCCGGCCGCACGTCATGCTGGGCCACGAGCCTAATGGCGCCGACCCGGAACCACCTGCGTTGCACGAGCGGCTGCACCCGCCCTCGCCCTTACTGCGCAATGATAGGTAAGAACGGCTTACAGAATATAACACGAAACCCAGCCAGAGCCCCACCTCAGCCCCACCGGAGCCCTATCACTCTACAAATAGTCGTTTAAAAAGTTTTAATACATGACATAGTCGAAAGTTTACGCGAATATTACACATTGAAATATAACTATTATTCACGAAGTTTATAGTGATTTATTTTGTGTCCATAATATTCTGTGTAAATAATATAACATTAATTTCAAAATTAAAAACCCCGACAAAGATTTATTTATAGCTAAGAACCATCTAGACCAAATCGACTTTAGAATAAAAAAATCCTCATCAAAATCGGTTCAGCCGTTCAGTAGCTAGGATGCCACAGACAGACACACACAGATACGTCAAACTTAAAACACCCCGTTGGTTTTGCTTTGGGGGAAAAAATAACATAAAATAAATGGCGAAAAAATTTGTTTACGTCCCTCGTTTAAAACTAAGAAAGATGTGGACATATTAAATTAACACTTTAAGAGAATACTAAAAAAGCAGTAAATATTAATGAAATTATCCAAAATAATGCGAACGATGTGCTTCAGGCTATCAGAAGGCCGCAGTCAGAGTCTGACTCGCGCGGAACTCCGCAACGGTTACCGCACTGACGTGGCCGCGCCTCCCAACCCGCCGCCGAAACATCATCACGATGACCAGGGTGAGTACACTAACCAGGCTATATGTATATCGTTATATAATGTATTTCAGGCAATTATTACATAATATTAAATAACATTATTTTTAACGCAATTACACTAGTTTAAAATAACACAGAAGCGTTCAGTTATTTATTCTTTATCGTTATTAACAAGCGGATATTATATTGTTACCCTGGGCATTTAAGTAACCAAACCAAATTTCGACAGTGTGTTGCAAATTAGTTTACGAAACAAATGATAGTTGAAGGTGCGAAACCTTAATTATGTCACTCCTCATGATAAATCCTAACCAATTGCAATAGAAGGCATGCTAAACTGGACCCTACAAATGGTCTCTCAGACCAGCAGCAGGTACAGTCAACGCAAAAGTAGACATTGATTGCACAGATTTCCAACTTAAAAATCCGAATGAAAACTATTAATTATGTTTGAATCGCAATTTAAAAAATATTTTAATACAGCCCACTAACTAATTAAACTACATTCTTATTAAAAAAATATTAATTCTGAAAATTGATAATGAACTTTTGACGCTGACTATATCTTCAACCAAACCAGTCAAACTTACATAATTTTCCGCTGACACTAAGTAAAACCTTGAATTGGGGACTGACACTATTATTACAGAAAACGGTAAATTAAAGATTAATCTTTAATTAAATACGAGGTAATGACATTATAATTGTGTAGTTGCGTTCAGAATCTATGTTGGGAGTTTCCATAGTGTACGTGTACAATGAACACTGTCGTTTGCCAAGTTTTCACCAAGGTCTGCACGGCGGGCAGAGAATATATACCTACTAGCGTAAAGGTCGCATCGCATTAAGGCCTACGCTACACTCGACGAAAATGCCGTCGCGGATGTTCCCCGCCAGTATGCCAATATAACTTAATTCATATAAATTACTAATAACGGACACACTGCGCGGATGATCATTCACTCTGTCGCGTCGTCATTTATATGCAATAACGGGTTCCAACGCGGAAGATCCGCGACAGAATTCCGTCAAGTGTGACGTAAGTCTAAATGTTACACCGGATCATATTAGTCGATATACGTCAGTGAACTTGAAAAATCTACTTTTACAATAATTAAAATATGTAGTTTGTAATAAGTGCAAAATAAATTATTAAAACAATTTTGAAATTCGTCGTATATGTAAACTGTGAAAACTCATAGTGAGGATACAGTTGTTTATAATAGAATACAACACGTAGAAGTACAATATTTAAGCAAATTCCTAAACACCCACCTTACAAATAACTATTCAAAATAAACTCATATTCGCTACCGCTCGTTATATTAGTTTTCATAATGCCTTTTATCTTATGATTTGTTCTGTAAGGAGTTATTAATATCGCGCGCAGAAGCGAATATTTCCGAGTGTAAATCTTTCAAATTGGAACTCAACATCACACTTATTTTTGTCGTAAAAAGCTGTTAAATACCAGACGGTAAACGTCGCAAACACTTGCCTTTTTACTCGCAAATTTTAAGAAATTATGCAAAATTTACTGTTAACTTCGTATGTTGTTATAATCAACTATGCAGGCGACGGCGAACTATTAATTGAAATCTGTGCCCTGTTTGCGATATAATTGACAACTATGGTGTAGAAAATATTAATTTTACAATTTTTTACAAATACATAACCCAAGAAAATAATTTTGTGCACTACTTTCTAAACTGTGCTGATGAGTTTCAATGGGAACAAATAAATACAAATATTATAAGTGTACAATAATAATGTATTTATGATTGACAATACCTTATTCTGATGACGAAGGAGGGCAGCCAGCCTCTGACTACCGTCGTCACTATCAGTTGAACAAGTACAGGTCGCGAGTCGCGTACTCCGGCGCAGCCTGCCGCTCTGCGCGCGCGCTGTCTCAATGTGTGAACTGATTGCAATCTCTATCTCTACTATTCATTCTTTTTAAATGATATTTTTTATTTGTTTGTGTTGTATAAACATTTTTTTTACATTTTTGATAAATTTTTCTTAAAACAAATTTAGTTATTTTTTTAAATTACATATTTTAAAAGAATCTGTGATGATACTAAATTATTTTATTTATTAAATAGCTGATGTTTAAAATTTTCTAAATTATTGCTAGAACATAATTTTATTTTATCAAACAAATAAATAAATAAAAAAAAGAATTGTAATCAATTCACAAATCACCATCATTTCCATGAAATCTGTTTCAACCGTTCCATGTTGTATATTCGGCGTGTAAAACCATAAAGTTATGGGACTTATGCTTCTGACGCGCTCCTGTGTGCTTTGCGGTTACATGCTTTCGCACAAACAACGTATCAGAGCCAAAGGACACAGTCTTAAACAAAGTATGTTCCTAACTAATAAAGATATACTGTAGCAATCACTTGTGAATTTCGCGAAACCGACCTTATAGGTATCGTATGCAGTTGGGCTCTTAGGGTCAATTCCCTTTGAAAGAGCAGCGGCCGGAATTCGTTACTAAAAGTAGTCGCGAGAAGGTTTGGATAGTCTCACGGCGCCGCACTGAGCCTCCTCAGCCTTTGAATTACTCTGAACTTTAACTCCCGTGGATAAGAGTCAAATTGGTTTCTTATATTTTGCCTCAAATAGGTGCCGTTGCCGGCCGCTGTTCTTTCAGTGGGAATTGACCCTTATTCCTCCTTGATTAACGACTACTGTGGGCCTACCATGACGTGCTATAAGCTGTTGTGTCCGGGCGAAAAAAAGGGATGGAGCCTTATAGCTAACAACACGTCACAGTAGGCCCACCGTACTCATACGTGTACATAAGTGTAACATTATCAGACTGCCTTTGACTCAATTATCTGTGGTCTAGGCAACATTCTCCTCAATACATTCCTGTGACGTCATTTCCTCAGTCCCTTCTCACCTTTCCATGTCCATTTTCATACATTCCCACAAAGCGTAAGTGTATATCTTTAGTAATTATGAATATCACTCACAAAAACTATTATTCGAATATATGTTTTGAGTTTAATACATAATGTGTGACAGATCGAATTTCAAACAATTTTGAAATGAAGAAGCCGGTTTAAATGTAATTAATTACTTAGCGTCTTTATTCTTTTGAGCTTTAACAAAACTCTAACAGCGAATTAGTAATTGCATTATCTTATTGTGCAATCTGAAATTATGTTAACTTGACTCGCCATCGACTTACTTTTATACTATATGCGAATGGCAAACTGCCGCGAACAGGCCTTATAAGACACCCAAGGAACGACATGAGAAATAATCCTATTAATATTATAATCTCGAAAAAAATTTAAGTATGGATATAGGATATTTGTTACTCTTTCACTCTAAAACGGCTGAACGGATATGGCTAAAATTTTCGTACAGGGATAGATTATAGTCTGGAATAACACATAGGCTTTGTACCTGGAATAGGTTCCCATGAGAAGCGGGAACGGGAACATAATTCCACGCGGGCGATGCCGCAGGCAGAAGCTAGGAAATAAATAAATATTCTACGAAATTCTACATAGTGCAAAGTAAGCAAAGATTAACTAGCTTGTAATATAGAGTACCGAATACGGACAAATATACTTAGTTTTTTTTTTGTAAATGTACATAGAAACACCCAGACCAAAGCAAATAGTAATATTCATGCAAAAAAATATCTGCCTGGAGCGGTAATGGAACCCGCGATCTCTGACTTAGCACTCCGCTTTACCGATAATTGGGTGGCCCTTGCATTCTTCTTAGCCTTACACCAATATCTATACTATTATCAAATTGTAAATATATTATTATTTAAAAACAAACTTAGGTTATATTAAAAGCACGATTCTTGTCTTGTCTGTTGATCAGATTTGGATGCGGTTCTTTTTGTTAGAAAGGTCTTGGTCAGACTTAAAATCTGCCGTATGTTTGATTGCAAATGGTTAAATAGAACCAGAGATACGGCCAAGAAACCGCAAGCCACGGTCATCAGCTTGTATTTATATAAAATCATAATTTTGGTTGATAATGCTTTTACGGTAAGTTATAAAAGTTCTTTCTTTTAATAATTTCTCAAAAATGAAACTGCTGTTACGAGTAGGGTATATATTTAGCATCATACAATCAATCATTATTTCAACTTGACTAACTAATTACTTATTTTAATCCGGCCGTAGCTTTCACAATTAACAGACGCTTTTAACGAGTACTCTGATCACATGATTATGTATGAAATTCAGTTGTATTTAGTAAGCCTATACTTGAAATTACTCACTCTTAATATCGACAATATATATGTAAAAACGTTATATGTATATTATCGGTTTTCTTACGATTTTGTAGCATTTTATTGTCAGCATAAAAATATCTAACAAAATTCATCGACAGCTTTCAAATTTGATTGTTTCGTCATACAAATGTTTGATGTTATTGTATTTTTAAAGCGCAATGAGGAATGATTTTAGGCAGTACAGTTTATAACCTGTTAGTCTCATTATTTTTATGTAACGTCGTCATGTTTTCGTGGGTGTGTAATACATTTCGGCCTACCCCTTCGGGGATACAGGCGTGAAGTTATGTTATGTTTATGGAAGCGATTGTTTTTTGTATGTGTGCTAATACATCTGATATAAGTCAACATTCGGGGACGGTTCTTGAACCGATTCCCTTTCTATAGAGAAAACTCTGACCGACTGAGCTACCTGGACACATACTAGTTATTCGAAATTTTCCTATACACACGTTTGGGTAGATAGGACTATTTTTTATTTTTTTTATTTTTATATATAGGACACTGCAATTTGACTTCACCTCGCCTGATGGTAAGCTGAAGGTAAAGTCTCAAGAAAGAGGGTTACCATTACATACACGTACCATGTTAACAATGGTGGCACTCAGCTTGACGGCCTCGTCAAAAGAGGATTGTCGCAGCACCGCGTGACAACCCACCGGTCCCACTAGTGCTGCGACCACAATCCCCCTGCCCGGCTATGCACTTGCTGACCCCTGAACGCAATCAAACCGAAATTAGATTACTATGGAGGGTTTTTCGCAATCGTGCACGGTGGTACCCACCCGGCCGAATTTTGTAACAAATTTGTGTCATCAAATTTCTACCAACAGTAAACCAGTATTTTGAATATACAGGCGTTTCCAGATACTCAGTTGGTCAAAGTGTTCCCCTTTGAGGGACTGGTTGCAGGTTCAATCCTGGATGTTGACTTTTGCCAATCTAAATTTTTATAGGACAAGTTGCATACTAATTACTTCGAAAGGAAGTGGCAACTCAGTATAATAATGTCTACATAAATAATAATAAAAGTGAAAATTCATTCTTATGCAAGTAATGCTTTATCTGTCAAAGTCAAAGTCAAAAACCATTTATTCTGTATAGACCATTAATACGGCACTTACAAAACGTCATAAAAAATTAATCCAATGTTTGGCAAATGGACCACCATTTCGTAACGCGGCCCTGTCCTGAGAAGACTCCGGCAAGAAACTCAGCGGGCTGTTTTTTTTGGTCTATTTACAAACATATTTACTTAACCTAAGTACAATATTTCATTTGAGTAGCATAGAGAGAGAGCAAACAGTTCATATCCAAGCTTGTTTTTCGTCTAAATAGTCTTGAATTTTATAGTAGCCTTTTTGCCAGAGTTTGCTTTTAATTTGGCTTTTAAATTTATGAAGAGGTAGATTCTTCACTACTTACGTTACTGACGTGTTATAGTGTAAACCGTAACTTTGCTTAAACTATTCATCTTCTACTAACTCAAAAGACAGATTTCTTAGTATATTTGCGTGATACAACTGTACACTTCGAAATCTTCCTCATTGCGTGATCTGTGCTTTGCCGCTGTCCTTCCGCCCCACACATCGCCTGCCCATTCGTAGCTCTGTCACATGCCTCGCTACTCTAAACACGACCCTAACACCTAGCTTGTAAGGGCTATATCTGTGTACACCGGGTACGTATCGCTTGGGAAGCGTTGCCAGTATTTACTATGCATTCTGTGTTCTTCTTTTGAAGTATTTTTAAATGAATGGTTTACAGGTTATCTTGAAGTGTACTGTCAAATAGAAAATGGATTCATCGTTGATATAAAATTCATTTATTTAAAGTTATTGTGGGAATTTTATTTCATGCCTTGTCAGTCCTTGTTTATTAATACTAATCGTAATGGTCGCCATCATTGAAAATTGGAACAATGATTGGGAAAAATACGCTATTAAATATCATTGATGGGGAAAAAATAAGTCAAAAATATCTTATTGATAACATAAGCAAGATTAAAACAAAAAAAATAGATTAACAAACAGAGAACAAAAAGGTACTGTATTGTTTTGTCTTTGCGTATGGTGCTTGAGATTGCAAAAAATAAAACAAATAATGGAGTTGTAGCAGAGCGGAGCCCGGGGCTTCAAAGTGCAGGCTTCGGTAGCATAATGGTTAAGGTGTCGGTATTTCTAGACCTGACAGCACGCTTCTCACCTTTCCTTGAGAGCACCCTGTAAACTGTTCATCAATGTGAATAACACTAGCGAGGTGTGTCCGCTACACCCTTCATCTCATCATCATAACGTCGGTAGCTTCGCTCAGTACGATCAGCAGGGGCATCAATACTGACTCTCTGGTTTTTTTTAAATTTTAGTAGAATTTGGTGAAATTTTAACACACACTGGGAGTTTTTGAGGTTGGCAATACTGGCAAGTACTGTTTTGGTTGAATCACAAAGAAAAGCCAGTTCTTTGTGTGTGTGTTAAAATTGTGTAATATATGTTCTTGTGAAGTATGTTTAGCCAATGGTGGTCTTCGGTAATCGTATGAAGTAGAATCATTAGCATTTAAAACTTTCTAGGAAGTTGGTTAGTAACTCAAATATAAAAAGGGGTTTTGAATTAAGAATACCATAAATTCATAGAAAAGTTTGGATTTTTTGTTTACTGGTTTCTATATTTACTGCACTATTGTGTTGACTTGGTGCTGATTTGGACGATACGTTATAATTGACTTGTATAATAAAAGCTTGATATATATTATAATATTATGGTAGAAAAAATAGTTCTACAATAATTGCAAGCTCATTAACAAAATATAATTTTGTTACATTAAAATCAATAATAAGATATTTAACAAAATCAAGGTATCTGCAACAGGTTGACATTAATTTATCTTGTGTCAAAGTAGTTCTGAACTTCACATTTTTCTACAAGTTAACGTCTGCGTAGTCATAGAGTAGCCATAGAGGCAGGAGGCCGGAACCAAAGAGTCAGTATGTGTCAGAGCGGGCAGAGCGGCTAGTCGTTTGGGTCGGTCGGTGGGTAGGCCAGGGGTTCGCACGTGGGATGTGTGTCGCAGGCTGGCTGCACTCGCTGGCCGGGCTGGTGAAGCGCCGGCTCAGCGGGTACGTCAAGTGGCATCACGTTGCAGCGCGCCGGGACACGCACCATAACCATCATCTGCAGCACAGGTGGGTAGTTCTACTAGCTTTTATCTTCTTGCACGTATGTTGTGACATATCAGATCGAGGACATTACAAAGAAAGCTCAGAGCTCTCACTTGAGACTGTGGTTTTGTCTATGGTACGGGTAATTGATGGTGAATGTGAATTCTGAGGAATTCCCTAGTATCCCCGAAGAAGCCACAATAGGTACCGTGACGGAACACCGTGTGGTTTTAGTCGGTTCGATTCCGACATAGTCACGTCATCGCAAGCATGGTGAGGCAGTACATGTGAGAGTTTCCTCTCGTAAAAAGCGCGATGTAGAGGCGTTCCGAAGTAGTTCGGCTTGTCTTTGTTAGATGGTGCTACAAAGGAGAATGCCCATTCTTGGTTGCGCTTTTAGACGTTCTCGTCAATATTTCAAATGTTAGAAAATAATATTGATTATATTATGACTTTTCAACACTAAATCGCTTCTATAGAACTTGGGGTTTGAATTTAAATTATAAAGATATAAAACTTGAATGAATAAACGTTTCCATTTTAATTTAATTGTTGCCATTATATAAAATAAACCATTGGTGGTAGAATGCAAATATACCAATCTTTTTAAAATAAAATGGTTAAATAATAATACGTGATAATAATTCGCATTGTGGCATTCAAATATATTGCAGTTATGAAATCCTAATATTTCGTGTAGGTATTCGTAGTTTATTAGTAATAATCAGTTAAAGTAGTAAAATAATGTGTGCTTCAGTGGTAGTTTTCTCTTAATTTATACATGGTAGACCAAACGTCAGTTCAACAGTCTGTCACAATATTTTCTTGTTGTGGGTGTTTTTCTAGTTGTAATCATTTAATTTCTCAATAACCCCAAGTTCTGTTACAATATGCGTTTATATTTCAGATAATACTTAATGCAGGCTTTTTAATGCAGTTTATACTTATGTGACATAGCAAAAATAAGTGTGCAACCGATTTCCATACTGACATGGGCATTGTCCTTTTTCGGTTATTTGTGTTAAAACTCGGTTTCACTGTAAACTAGCTACGGTTCGAACACTTGGATTATCACCGCTATATGAAGATGAATGAATGAGCAAAAATTTAAAGGTTGTTTGTCAATCATTTCAAACAAGTATTTCTTACATTGACAGATGGGGTAATAGCGAGAGTTGGAGTATGCCCGCCTCTCCGCTGCCGCCGCGCGCCCCTCCCCCGCGCCCCGCTGACTAGCGTCCCTCCCCCCGCTAGTCCCAGTCACTCCGCGTACAGCAAACACACATGGCATCGAACATACCTCACTTAGAAAAAACTTATATGAAAACATTTTGAAAGTGATATAAGAAACAAAAGATTTATTAAATGGTGCCTTCCCGGTATGTTGGAAAATCAATGCAAGTTGGCCTCAAATACGATTGTACCGTTACATAATATAATAATTTGTACATTTTCAGGAGATTTTTTGAAATATCATTGATAACTTAATTACAAACATTAAGCAACTCCCTGTATCCGCACCTTATATGACGACACATTCACTCTGTGTACTAATTGAAACCTAGGTTTAAAAGTTCCATAATAATGTAAAATGATGGACTAAATCTAGTGCTTTTGATGGTACTTTTTTGTAATAAAATGATCTGTATTTTCGTTAGATATTCAAATTTTTAGCTTCTTATTTCAGAACAATGTAAAGGAAAACAGCATTTGCAGCAAACCTTGCAATTTCGAGCAAGGTGGTATACTTGTCATGTATAATGTTCACTTTCTTGAAAAATTACCTAAAAGTCTTTGCCCAACATATTGGAACAGTACTGACCACGCATAAAAAACTCCTTTAATTAAATTTGTCAAAAACCAACCACCCCAGTTGCACCAACGGCTGTTAACTGACCATAGACTATTAAATATTTTTGTTGCACAGTAATCATAGACCAGAATTTTCTATTGTCAAATTCGAAATATGGATTTACTAGAGACATGAGGCCACATATTTGACACATTGTAACGGTTCTATACAAAAAAATCGTAAATAAATACCTCACAAACAAAAACCTAAGCCTAAATGTTTGGACTTCCATATTATCATTTCTTTACATAAGAACGACAATTTAGTGCTCAAAACATGAAACTTGGTACTGTAGCATGGACGATGTTGATGCCATGTGTCATCAACCAGTGTTGTTCAAAGTTACGCTAGTATTTATAATAATGTTCGATAATGTACGACGGCACGATCGCTTTGTATTTTATTATTGCTAAAGGTGTGGTTTCCGTACACACGTCTGATGTGACAAGCAGTTTATTGTAGCATTCTTTCAATAGTTGATGTATTTATATGCAACTACTACTATAACATTGCTAAAGAATGGAAGCAGATAGAAACAAATTTCGTTTACATGTTGGAAATTATCTATAACATGTAACTTCAGAGCACCAATTACTTGAACCAGTTAACCATTTTTATTTTTCTGAAGATCGCCGCCTGCCTCTTTGATGAGGTACACAGATTTTCCATCAATGCGATTAAATGTATTAATTTGCCTATTGCTATAATAATCTAACAGCATACTTATAGAACAGATTAGTTGAAACATATAACAGTTTTATATTTAATACCTACGTTCTACGTAATACTTTTTAAATCTACGTTTTTGTAGGATTTCTATATTGAGATATAAAAGTTAAAAAGCCGCACAGTCACGTCTTCCAATCGCGTGTACGGAAACCACACCTTTACGTGTAAATAGTTTATAGCCGTGCAGTATTAAAGCAACGGTATTTGAGAAGGCTTATCGCGTGATAATAGATCTTAGCACATGTTCATAATTACACATTTAAATGATTTTTTGGAACAAACGCGTTTAGCGATAAACATTAATATAAATATCTAACCAGTGTGGAATTGTGATGTCTGTAGATAAGCTGAAATAAATATTTTGGGATATACATTACTTAACAATATCCGACTGCGGTTGCAATAGTCACATATTAGTATAAAATCGGCCATATTAGTTCTATATTAGAAAATAAGGTTATGAAAACACGCTGTTTGATCAAATTAGTTGGCAACATTAATTCACAAAATAGTTTAGTAATGTTTACATGAGGCCATGAGCAACAGCAATTTTAAACAGCGAATTCATTAACTGGCCGTATCTAATAAAGTAAGGCTACGAAGTTATGATACGTGAAATTCTAGTTTCGAAACGTGACCAGAGACTCAGGATTTGGACAGACTTTCGAAAATTAAAATTTGAATACCATTCTATTATGGAACTGTTTTTTTTTACACACATTTTGTTATGTCACTTCATTGACGGATACGTTTCGTGAGTTTGTAGCCTTACTGTTTCATTTGAAACAAGAGATAAATATCAACAAAATACTGCAAAAGTTGATTTTATTTGGTCCTATTTTCAACAGCAACATGGTTTTATACACAGTACGTAGTCGGGTAAAAAAAAGCTGAATCTAAGCCCGGTACTAACAATTTTCTTTCTAAGTTTCTTTTATTAGGAAGAAAATTCGAAGTTGGTGCTTGGATCCTTACAAAAATATAAAATAATCGCAGATTGCACACATCTGTATATAATAATGCAAAGTTGGGCTATTGAAGCTATTACTTCAGTAGTGTGCAATATTCGTTTTTCTCTTTTGTTAATTAAAAAAAAAATATTTCACTGGTAACATAATGCCTATATGACACTGAAGGAAAGGGGAAGGTATTGAAACTCATTGGTCACCAGTTTTTAGCAGCTCTTAGTAACATTTTAAATAAATCTGATGGATAATGTTCTGGGTAGTAAAACTACCAGGTCTTCTACCAAACTGATTATAACCCATTAAATGATAGCATGTTACGTATGCAATTTCTTCTTTCTTCATACATATTTCATCTCGTACTTTTTTTTTGAGAACATATTGCTCAATAGTACTTTTTTATTTTTTTGTCTATACATTCAAACCCAAGTATTTCATAATTTCGAACTGTTCCTTTCGCTTCTTATTTACTGATTTCTTTTTTTTAGCTTCTCAGAGCTATACTGGCAATTTTCATATCTTCTTTACTTGCTAATCCCCTAATATTCTACGTCTTTTGTCGTGTCGATGTAATATCATTCGTCAAATTTCTTTTCCCCAGTGCGCTACCTTTTTTTTTTTTTTTCGTGCAGAAATCCCTTCGGATACCCCCCCGCGTGCCAGCGGGGGTGGTTATGTCGGGCTTGAACCGACTAAAACTGCACGCCGTCTCGGGTCTACAGCCTTGATTAGAGGAGCTTATGAGTTCCTCCCTTGGGGCTCCGGTGTACATGTGTGTGAGCAAGCCGCACACGTTAGTAGGTAGGTCATAGTCTCCGGAGTAGCTCCACATTCACACTTAGGCTCTTCAACTGAGAAACCTCACCTAGACCAGTTTTTATTGATTCGGCCGACGTGTGTCCGAAGTCTCTAATAATAAATGGAATGTTTTGCCTAAAATTAGATATTTTGATGAAATTCAAAGTTTAAATCAAAGTTAAGCTATTTAACAATCTATATTTACAAAGACATCATACTGAACTTAACTGTACTTGGAAATATCGTGTATTATTTTCCTTAGGGAATCCCTCTGCTACAGTCTACACGATATTTCCAGATACAGTTAAGTTCAGAATGATGTCTTTGTAAATATAGATTATTTTAGATGCCTAGCTTTGATTTAAACTTTGAATTTCATCAATATCTATTTTTTACGCAACACATACCATTTATTATATTATTGGAGACTTTGGACACAGGTCGGCCGAAGCAATAAAAACGATCACAAAGTCTATGTGATACTTACAGCCGTAAATTAAAGCATTAAATCCGCACGTTCCTAATTCGAAACAAGAGATTCAATACCAACTCTGAATAACCTAACCCTATCTGTTGTGATATTATACTTTTAATAAATAGTGTAGCTATATAACTATTTGAATATATCATTGAGACCATTGAGTTTCAAATCAAATGGATACCAAATTAATATATTTGTATGGGTTAATCATCATAATATAGTCCACTACTGAAGTAGTCTCATAATATTTTATAGAATCCGTGCAGTGTAATCTTTGACAATATGTACGTGTTGGAATGAGATTGATTCGACACGCTCTTTGTGTGCTGTTGTGCCTCGTAGTTCTCTGCCCACTTTTTCTGTTCTTTAAATGTAACGTGAACACGCGCGTTCATATCGCAAAATATACATTTATTAGTATTATTAAAAAGGTATTTTATAAGTCAAGAATTTACCCGCCCCTCACCGTACCCGGTGCAAATGTGCCCATTACGCTGGCTGCATTGCCCCGTTGAATAGCGATGGCTAACCTTTGCACCAGATACGAGGTCATCCGTTTTGTCCCTCAACCTACGCACCAATTCGCCCTCTAAACTTTTCATATAAGCAGAAACATTTAGGCTGGTTTAATTGTACGCCAGATCTTTCTTCTATGTTAACCAATTGAAATCCACCGACTACTTACTTGAAGTCACAACTGTGATTAAATCTCATTTCCGAAGAGAATAATGAAAGGTGATAGTTGGTTTACTCATTTCTCATATTAGTAAAGATTTTTAGATCGGATTTCACCAGTGAAAACAATTGCGATCAAGTTGAACTTAATTGAGTTCTAGTTTAACTCAATGAAATTAGGGTAAAACGTGATAAAATAGATTAGTTCCACTTATTGCGATTACTATCATGGTGAAACCCGATCTTAGTCAGTTTATGTGTCGCTGTCATTGTACAAAGTAAAGGTGCTCAAATACTTTGTTCGATTTTAATTATTCATTCTGTTAGAATTTTAAGACTTGTCAATTTGGTCGAGATCTGATGATAGGATCTATTAAAAAATATCAATTTACAACATCTACTCACGCCTGTATATCCTCGAAGGGTAAGGCAGAGTTGTATTACCACTTACATTTCCATGTTTCGGTCTTTTTAAGTCAGTCAGGATTTTTTGATTTTTTAATTAATAATTTGATTGTTATATGTATCGTAAATACACTCATAAGGCATCCAATTAAAACCTGTTATATTATTATTATGATATTATTTCGCCGATATGGTTTTCAGTTGGAAGGACGTAGAGTTAGGTGAAGATAGGTGTGTGGAAGAAGCCCATTGATATAAACCAAAACCATTTCATAAGCTTCCTTTTTTATAAAATACAGTACCCGGCTCTTGACTTGGCATTTTAAGAAGAAGAGCGAGAGTCCGGCTTAAATCTACTTGATTCGGGTTTGTAAGGCGTTCTTTCTATCATACGTCTGATTTACAGTTTTGTTTTATCAAACCGTAAGTTTGATGTGTGATTGAGAGAATCACTACATATTGTAAAACAAAGTCCTGCGCCGCGTCTGTTCGCGATAAATTAAAATACGACTGTATTGATTCTCATGCTGTTTTCACCGATGCATAGAGTGGTTCTCGAGGAAGGTTTAAGTATATTATTTGTCAAGTTTTTTGTATACATTGGCTAAAATATAATGATATTTGTTGGAGGTGTCGGAAAAAATAAACCGTCTGGGAGCTTTCAACGAAAGTGTTGCCTAAACCTTCTGACATATAACAAAATGATGTATAGTGGAATCTTATATAGGTTGTGATGGTGGACTAGGGTCCCATGGGAACGGGATCAGAATTGCACGCATCGCATAGCTATGATTTTATACATACGGCACAGCAGCACACAACACATGGTCGCACTGTAAAGTCGGGGTTGTATTCCTAACTGACAATCACTAATTATAGATAACTATTATTGTAAATATCGTGTATATTTTATCGTAAGACAAATAATGCAACATAAATAGCGCCACATTTATTTGTTCACTGTACTTTTACTGGCTAGGGTGAAGTTGAGAATATTGTGATATTTGATTACGAATGTTTCATATCAATTTATTCAACGGTTGATAGATGTGAAAAGGGTGGCAGCGAAATCGACTTTTCAAAGAAAACAGATCCTTAACGACATCATAAACACTTGACAGGACAGTGATTTGCCTATCAACTGTAGTTGTCGCTTACACCCTTTTGCTCTTCAACCGTCTATATATAGGTATTTCAATAAGCAAAACTTGTTAAGATTGAAGTTTTTTTTTATTCTGTGTATCGCAGAATCGTGGCTATTATTATTTAGTCGCTTTTGTTCAGAATTTAAATTAATCAATCGAACCACTATTATAACATTAATTACAAATTCATTTTTAGAAACTATTGTACTATACAAGCAGTATTGTAAATCACTACATTATTTGGACCAAAATTGTAAGCAAACAATTATTTTCTGATATTCTTCCCTTCATCCTTTACCAGTAAAAGTATACGTCGCGAATTAAGTTACAGCTTATATGTAATACTAATTGTAGTATTTAATTGTACATTTTCTTTTTTTAATATTTTGACCAAATGTATAGAGTAAAATCGGATATATTTTTGTTGGCCTCGAGTATATGAATATTGTGTAGCTCGACCGTTTGACGTTAGTCACGTAATCGACTTCTTAATCGATAGTATAATCGACTAATTTACTTTGCTGAACTTCGATTTACACAATTGTGTACTCAAAGAAAGGTTGTGAATTGCGCATTACATGGGTTTGTTCCGCTCTCGATTTCAAGCTAAATGTATCTGTAATTTAAGAAAGAAAGGTTCAAATTACCATAAATTCATGAACTATCAGATACTCTTGACCGATGCTTTGAGAACTTATTTAATGCTATTTGCAGCAACCTTGGTGATTAGCACAGCGTGTCGCACGCTGGGCGATGCTACTCGACTGCTCACTAACAAAACAATTAACAGAACTGGCTTGCTTTATTTGGATAAACGTTTCAAAATAAGCTACATTTAAAAAATTTACATCAACAGTTTTTATTGAAATGATAAGAACTGCCTTAACATTTCAGTACTAGAATTGGAACATGTTTGAATTTCGACATTACTTTTGTAAAAGGATATTTTCCATTGTTAACATTGAATAATTACTCATTTTTAGCAAAACTTAACAGCTCTCCATAAATCCAATGAAGTTTTTCCACTAATCTCAAGATTATTCCTAACAAGAGATATAAAAATAAATAATATAAGCTGTAAATAAATCACATCAAACCAAACATTTATGCATTATGGTTGTCGTAAGTTGCCGCTGTTCCTTTTTCTGAACGTTTGACATTGAACTTACAACTGTCAACTATTCTCTATCATATTCGATTTCCAAACTGTTTAGTTATGATAGACAAAGCTTTCTAATGAACTGTATTTGGTTTTGAGGTTATATTGGCGCCAATGAGCAGTCGATATTAACGCCCTCTAGTCCGTGTTACGCTACGTGCAGTCAAGAGGAGACTATATTTATATAAATCTATTTAATAAACAACGATTAACTTGTTTTCTATTATGATTATTGCAATAATTATAATTTTATTGTGTATTATATGGATCAAATTTTAGTTTGTGTTTTATTTAGAACCTTTTGGCTTGTGTAACTTTCTCAAGAAAGCCATTTGATAGACCCCTGGTTATTTCTACGATTGTCAAACTTGTATTAACTTATGTTGAATATACTGCTTTCGGGCTGTTTGGCCGTAGTCCATAGGAAACTTGTGTTCCAAACGTTTCGTCTATCACTGCGGTCGACATCTTCTGGGCACCGACGAGTGCGGAGAGCCCTCCCCGGCGGCGGAAGGCCTAGGAAGCAGTATATTCAAAATGCAACGCCGGCCTTGAAAGTTAAGATTTTAAATTGTATTAATTTAACATACCAAATACTGAACGTTCATCAGAATTCAATGAGCGTACAGTATTGTGTTGTGATGATTTTTGTCCAAACATCAAAATGTTTGCGCATGTGCACTAACTGGCCAATGAAAGAACTGAAGCGATGACGTGAGCCCTTTGAGCCCGTGATTAGTTTTATATATCCATGATTGGTTAATGGGTGCGCCTCCGCCGTCGCGCTTACCGCCAAAGAGACCTTGTAAATATCTAGAGTACATTGTCAATATTTTTGTCCCTATCTATACCTATTAAAAACTGGGGATATTCTGGGTCTTAGAATGAGACCAATCGTGAATACCCAGTGTAATGACAACATGGCCGCGTGGGTGCGATTGGTGTGACCTCTGCTTGCCAGGGTCAGCAGTAATGAGCCAAGAAATTGAGAGGCAGGCCTCTTTGATGAGGTACACAGATTTTCCATCAATGCGATTAAATGTATTAATTTGCCTATTGCTATAATAATCTAACAGCATACTTATAGAACAGATTAGTTGAAACATATAACAGTTTTATATTTAATACCTACGTTCTACGTAATACTTTTTAAATCTACGTTTTTGTAGGATTTCTATATTGAGATATAAAAGTTAAAAAGCCGCACAGTCACGTCTTCCAATCGCGTGTACGGAAACCACACCTTTACGTGTAAATAGTTTATAGCCGTGCAGTATTAAAGCAACGGTATTTGAGAAGGCTTATCGCGTGATAATAGATCTTAGCACATGTTCATAATTACACATTTAAATGATTTTTTGGAACAAACGCGTTTAGCGATAAACATTAATATAAATATCTGACCAGTGTGGAATTGTGATGTCTGTAGATAAGCTGAAATAAATATTTTGGGATATACATTACTTAACAATATCCGACTGCGGTTGCAATAGTCACATATTAGTATAAAATCGGCCATATTAGTTCTATATTAGAAAATAAGGTTATGAAAACACGCTGTTTGATCAAATTAGTTGGCAACATTAATTCACAAAATAGTTTAGTAATGTTTACATGAGGCCATGAGCAACAGCAATTTTAAACAGCGAATTCATTAACTGGCCGTATCTAATAAAGTAAGGCTACGAAGTTATGATACGTGAAATTCTAGTTTCGAAACGTGACCAGAGACTCAGGATTTGGACAGACTTTCGAAAATTAAAATTTGAATACCATTCTATTATGGAACTGTTTTTTTTTACACACATTTTGTTATGTCACTTCATTGACGGATACGTTTCGTGAGTTTGTAGCCTTACTGTTTCATTTGAAACAAGAGATAAATATCAACAAAATACTGCAAAAGTTGATTTTATTTGGTCCTATTTTCAACAGCAACATGGTTTTATACACAGTACGTAGTCGGGTAAAAAAAAGCTGAATCTAAGCCCGGTACTAACAATTTTCTTTCTAAGTTTCTTTTATTAGGAAGAAAATTCGAAGTTGGTGCTTGGATCCTTACAAAAATATAAAATAATCGCAGATTGCACACATCTGTATATAATAATGCAAAGTTGGGCTATTGAAGCTATTACTTCAGTAGTGTGCAATATTCGTTTTTCTCTTTTGTTAATTAAAAAAAAAATATTTCACTGGTAACATAATGCCTATATGACACTGAAGGAAAGGGGAAGGTATTGAAACTCATTGGTCACCAGTTTTTAGCAGCTCTTAGTAACATTTTAAATAAATCTGATGGATAATGTTCTGGGTAGTAAAACTACCAGGTCTTCTACCAAACTGATTATAACCCATTAAATGATAGCATGTTACGTATGCAATTTCTTCTTTCTTCATACATATTTCATCTCGTACTTTTTTTTTGAGAACATATTGCTCAATAGTACTTTTTTATTTTTTTGTCTATACATTCAAACCCAAGTATTTCATAATTTCGAACTGTTCCTTTCGCTTCTTATTTACTGATTTCTTTTTTTAGCTTCTCAGAGCTATACTGGCAATTTTCATATCTTCTTTACTTGCTAATCCCCTAATATTCTACGTCTTTTGTCGTGTCGATGTAATATCATTCGTCAAATTTCTTTTCCCCAGTGCGCTACCTTTTTTTTTTTTTTTTTCGTGCAGAAATCCCTTCGGATACCCCCCCGCGTGCCAGCGGGGGTGGTTATGTCGGGCTTGAACCGACTAAAACTGCACGCCGTCTCGGGTCTACAGCCTTGATTAGAGGAGCTTATGAGTTCCTCCCTTGGGGCTCCGGTGTACATGTGTGTGAGCAAGCCGCACACGTTAGTAGGTAGGTCATAGTCTCCGGAGTAGCTCCACATTCACACTTAGGCTCTTCAACTGAGAAACCTCACCTAGACCAGTTTTTATTGATTCGGCCGACGTGTGTCCGAAGTCTCTAATAATAAATGGAATGTTTTGCCTAAAATTAGATATTTTGATGAAATTCAAAGTTTAAATCAAAGTTAAGCTATTTAACAATCTATATTTACAAAGACATCATACTGAACTTAACTGTACTTGGAAATATCGTGTATTATTTTCCTTAGGGAATCCTTCTGCTACAGTCTACACGATATTTCCAGATACAGTTAAGTTCAGAACGATGTCTTTGTAAATATAGATTATTTTAGATGCCTAGCTTTGATTTAAACATTGAATTTCATCAATATCTATTTTTTACGCAACACATACCATTTATTATATTATTGGAGACTTTGGACACAGGTCGGCCGAAGTAATAAAAACGATCACAAAGTCTATGTGATACTTACAGCCGTAAATTAAAGCATTAAATCCGCACGTTCCTAATTCGAAACAAGAGATTCAATACCAACTCTGAATAACCTAACCCTATCTGTTGTGATATTATACTTTTAATAAATAGTGTAGCTATATAACTATTTGAATATATCATTGAGACCATTGAGTTTCAAATCAAATGGATACCAAATTAATATATTTGTATGGGTTAATCATCATAATATAGTCCACTACTGAAGTAGTCTCATAATATTTTATAGAATCCGTGCAGTGTAATCTTTGACAATATGTACGTGTTGGAATGAGATTGATTCGACACGCTCTTTGTGTGCTGTTGTGCCTCGTAGTTCTCTGCCCACTTTTTCTGTTCTTTAAATGTAACGTGAACACGCGCGTTCATATCGCAAAATATACATTTATTAGTATTATTAAAAAGGTATTTTATAAGTCAAGAATTTACCCGCCCCTCACCGTACCCGGTGCAAATGTGCCCATTACGCTGGCTGCATTGCCCCGTTGAATAGCGATGGCTAACCTTTGCACCAGATACGAGGTCATCCGTTTTGTCCCTCAACCTACGCACCAATTCGCCCTCTAAACTTTTCATATAAGCAGAAACATTTAGGCTGGTTTAATTGTACGCCAGATCTTTCTTCTATGTTAACCAATTGAAATCCACCGACTACTTACTTGAAGTCACAACTGTGATTAAATCTCATTTCCGAAGAGAATAATGAAAGGTGATAGTTGGTTTACTCATTTCTCATATTAGTAAAGATTTTTAGATCGGATTTCACCAGTGAAAACAATTGCGATCAAGTTGAACTTAATTGAGTTCTAGTTTAACTCAATGAAATTAGGGTAAAACGTGATAAAATAGATTAGTTCCACTTATTGCGATTACTATCATGGTGAAACCCGATCTTAGTCAGTTTATGTGTCGCTGTCATTGTACAAAGTAAAGGTGCTCAAATACTTTGTTCGATTTTAATTATTCATTCTGTTAGAATTTTAAGACTCGTCAATTTGGTCGAGATCTGATGATAGGATCTATTAAAAAATATCAATTTACAACATCTACTCACGCCTGTATATCCTCGAAGGGTAAGGCAGAGTTGTATTACCACTTACATTTTCATGTTTCGGTCTTTTTAAGTCAGTCAGGATTTTTTGATTTTTTAATTAATAATTTGATTGTTATATGTATCGTAAATACACTCATTAGGCATCCAATTAAAACCTGTTATATTATTATTATGATATTATTTCGCCGAAATGGTTTTCAGTTGGAAGGACGTAGAGTTAGGTGAAGATAGGTGTGTGGAAGAAGCCCATTGATATAAACCAAAACCATTTCATAAGCTTCCTTTTTTATAAAATACAGTACCCGGCTCTTGACTTGGCATTTTAAGAAGAAGAGCGAGAGTCCGGCTTAAATCTACTTGATTCGGGTTTGTAAGGCGTTCTTTCTATCATACGTCTGACTTACAGTTTTGTTTTATCAAACCGTAAGTTTGATGTGTGATTGAGAGAATCACTACATATTGTAAAACAAAGTCCTGCGCCGCGTCTGTTCGCGATAAATTAAAATACGACTGTATTGATTCTCATGCTGTTTTCACCGATGCATAGAGTGGTTCTCGAGGAAGGTTTAAGTATATTATTTGTCAAGTTTTTTGTATACATTGGCTAAAATATAATGATATTTGTTGGAGGTGTCGGAAAAAATAAACCGTCTGGGAGCTTTCAACGAAAACGTTGCCTAAACCTTCTGACATATAACAAAATGATGTATAGTGGAATCTTATATAGGTTGTGATGGTGGACTAGGGTCCCATGGGAACGGGATCAGAATTGCACGCATCGCATAGCTATGATTTTATACATACGGCACAGCAGCACACAACACATGGTCGCACTGTAAAGTCGGGGTTGTATTCCTAACTGGCAATCACTAATTATAGATAACTATTATTGTAAATATCGTGTATATTTTATCGTAAGACAAATAATGCAACATAAATAGCGCCACATTTTAGTTGTTCACTGTACTTTTACTGGCTAGGGTGAAGTTGAGAATATTGTGATATTTGATTACGAATGTTTCATATCAATTTATTCAACGGTTGATAGATGTGAAAAGGGTGGCAGCGAAATCGACTTTTCAAAGAAAACAGATCCTTAACGACATCATAAACACTTGACAGGACAGTGATTTTCCTATCAACTGTAGTTGTCGCTTACACCCTTTTGCTCTTCAACCGTCTATATATAGGTATTTCAATAAGCAAAACTTGTATAATATGAAGTTTTTTTTTTCTGTGTATAGGATCGCAGAATCGTGGCTATTATTATTTATTCGCTTTTGTTCAGAATTAAAATTAATCAATCGAACCACTATTATAACATTGATTACAAATTCATTTTTAGAAACTATGACGGCCTCTGTGGCGTAGCGGTAGTGCATTCGACTGCTATGACAGGGGGCGCGGGTTCGATTCCCGCTCAGTGCAAATATTTGTATGCGTGAATATGTCTATTTGCATTGGTCTGGGTGTTTCTATGTATAATTGTATGTATTTACAAAAAAAAAAGTATATAAGTATGTTTATCCGCATTCTGGAACCCATAACACAAGCTAGTTAAACTATGCTTACTTTGGGTCTAGAAAGCGCTGTGTCGAATGTCGTACAATATTTATATTACATATAAAAAGAAACATTGTTAAAAAAAAATTATACTTTCTATGCAGTATTGTAAATCACTTTATTATTTGGACCAAAATTCAAATTATTTTCTGATACTCTTCCCTTCATCCTTTACCAGTAAAAGTATACGTCGCGAATTAAGTTACAGCTTATATGTAATACTAATTGTAGTATTTAATTGTACATTTTCTTTTTTTAATATTTTGACCAAATGTATAGAGTAAAATCGGATATATTTTTGTTGGCCTCGAGTATACGAATATTGTGTAGCTCGACCGTTTGACGTTAGTCACGTAATCGACTTCTTAATCGATAGTATAATCGACTAATTTACTTTGCTGAACTTCGATTTACACAATCGTGTACTCAAAGAAAGGTTGTGAATTGCGCATTACATGGGTTTGTTCCGCTCTCGATTTCAAGCTAAATGTATCTGTAATTTAAGAAAGAAAGGTTCAAATTACCATAAATTCATGAACTATCAGATACTCTTGACCGATGCTTTGAGAACTTATTTAATGCTATTTGCAGCAACCTTGGTGATTAGCACAGCGTGTCGCACGCTGGGCGATGCTACTCGACTGCTCACTAACAAAACAATTAACAGAACTGGCTTGCTTTATTTGGATAAACGTTTCAAAATAAGCTACATTTAAAAAATTTACATCAACAGTTTTTATTGAAATGATAAGAACTGCCTTAACATTTCAGTACTAGAATTGGAACATGTTTGAATTTCGACATTACTTTTGTAAAAGGATATTTTCCATTGTTAACATTGAATAATTACTCATTTTTAGCAAAACTTAACAGCTCTCCATAAATCCAATGAAGTTTTTCCACTAATCTCAAGATTATTCCTAACAAGAGATATAAAAATAAATAATATAAGCTGTAAATAAATCACATCAAACCAAACATTTATGCATTATGGTTGTCGTAAGTTGCCGCTGTTCCTTTTTCTGAACGTTTGACATTGAACTTACAACTGTCAACTATTCTCTATCATATTCGATTTCCAAACTGTTTAGTTATGATAGACAAAGCTTTCTAATGAACTGTATTTGGTTTTGAGGTTATATTGGCGCCAATGAGCAGTCGATATTAACGCCCTCTAGTCCGTGTTACGCTACGTGCAGTCAAGAGGAGACTATATTTATATAAATCTATTTAATAAACAACGATTAACTTGTTTTCTATTATGATTATTGCAATAATTATAATTTTATTGTGTATTATATGGATCAAATTTTAGTTTGTGTTTTATTTAGAACCTTTTGGCTTGTGTAACTTTCTCAAGAAAGCCATTTGATAGACCCCTGGTTATTTCTACGATTGTCAAACTTGTATTAACTTATGTTGAATATACTGCTTTCGGGCTGTTTGGCCGTAGTCCATAGGAAACTTGTGTTCCAAACGTTTCGTCTATCACTGCGGTCGACATCTTCAGCGGTACAGGTCTGGGCACCGACGAGTGCGGAGAGCCCTCCCCGGCGGCGGAAGGCCTAGGAAGCAGTATATTCAAAATGCAACGCCGGCCTTGAAAGTTAAGATTTTAAATTGTATTAATTTAACATACCAAATACTGAACGTTCATCAGAATTCAATGAGCGTACAGTATTGTGTTGTGATGATTTTTGTCCAAACATCAAAATGTTTGCGCATGTGCACTAACTGGCCAATGAAAGAACTGAAGCGATGACGTGAGCCCTTTGAGCCCGTGATTAGTTTTATATATCCATGATTGGTTAATGGGTGCGCCCCCGCCGTCGCGCTTACCGCCAAAGAGACCTTGTAAATATCTAGAGTACATTGTCAATATTTTTGTCCCTATCTATACCTATTAAAAACTGGGGATATTCTGGGTCTTAGAATGAGACCAATCGTGAATACCCAGTGTAATGACAACATGGCCGCGTGGGTGCGATTGGTGTGACCTCTGCTTGCCAGGGTCAGCAGTAATGAGCCAAGAAATTACGAACAAGACACTAATAGTAATAGAATCGCGTGTATTTTAGTTGAAATCTTTATTACTAAATAACAGAAAGACACATTGTTAATATTCTGTGTATCACAGGACCACGGAATACTCGAAGGAAACCTCTTAAAACTAGTATCGCCAAACTCTCACATATTTCTTCTCTTCTTTTTCACAGGAAAAAATAAAGTCGCAATCAAAACTAAAATTGGTTTATTTTCAAAAATAACACGTTGTACAATATTTGTGTGAAAACAACGGACTATAACAAATACAAAACGTTAGAATGTAGTGCGGTTACATGTTACTTATACGAGACGGCTTGCGAGAAGAGAGGGAATCAACCGCAGTAGCTGCTAGCTGCCCTATAGATACACTATAAAACATTATATCTATGATTTGTATTTTGTTTAGATTAGATGCGCCCCTTTGCCTTACGGCGGCAATTGATTCGTATACATAAGAACAAAAAAGTTATATGTAGTTTCAAGAGAACAAGTTCAAATGTATAGACACGCGATTGTCATGTAAAAACAATTATAATTGGTAATCATTAATAGGTATGTGAAGAGATACCATCACAGAATGTTTTACATAATATAAATCTAGCCCATCGGCAGCGTGTCCAGCCAAGTTCAAAGGAGGAACTGGCGGTGCGGCAGCCGTGAGCATTCTTTTTTACCAGTAGCAAGTAGTACCCCTCATACATCTACAGACAGCAACCTTAACACACCAGTTAGATAGCAGCTACCGTTCAATAATTTACAATTACACAACACAGCAACAAAGATAATGACCATAATAATAGAGAACTAGGTGCATAATAATATAAATAAATAATATAACACTCTTTGGTACAATAAAAAGCGTCATGTATCACTATCTCAAAGATAGTAGACACAGTCAACAACGAAAATAGTTGACACATTCCAATAGATTAATTTTTTTTTTTTTTTGGTAATCATTCAAATTAAAAATATCAATATCTTAAAAACACATTTACAGGGTCGACCTATGCATAAAGTTTCATGTGATTATGAACTGAAATCCCTTTTTCGCATTTTTTTCGCTAATAATACCCATACAAATGATGCTTTAAATGTTCAAGATCTAGAAGCATCCCTGAAAGATATAGAAAAATTATGCTGTTAAGTATCTTTATTCGATGGCTAGGTAGAGGTATACGTGATGAATTCTCAGAAAGGTTTTTTTTTTAAATCCCACAATGATTCTTTTTTTGTACAAGAATTTTTTGTACAAAAATTGGTTCGATAAGCAATACCGTTCTCTATCAAACATATACAGGATACAAAATAAATGATCTCTAGAAAGGATGTTTTATACTCATATATTTTATAACATTTATAGCCTCAATTCAAAACAGTTGCATTTTAAAATTAATATCTATAACATCGCATACAGGTATATAACAAAATAAAGGTTAATTTATAAATAACTATGTACAGTGTAATTTATATGAAATAGCTGAAATGATCTAGCTAAATGGGTATTTTAGGACATGTCTCTCAGAATATCATTTTAGGTTATCGAGCAGGTACAGCAAAATGGCGCTGGCTGTTGTTGACTTGTAACCGACGGGTTACAGAATGCAACCAGTGCACTGGCAAGGTGAATCCACTCCTAACTACACTATTTTTATAGATAATCAACAATCTAGGAATGACGCAAAAAAAATCTGCTCCTGTTTTTAAATATTATGAGACATTTTCAGTCATGAGATAAAATGGAAAGACATAGATAATAAGTAACTGTATTTTTTATTTGTAATTCGCATGGCGGCCGTACGTCAAGACTGCTCAAGATATAATTAGTAATGAATAATTTTATTAGTTCTATCTATGCCACTACACTGGTTATGCCCATCAACTAAGGCACAACTTTTATAGCTGACACTGAAAGGCTGATGCCAAAATTCATTAACTCGATACCTGAGGCCAATTCTCGTAATAAAAAAATGTTCAAAATTCAATCTCAATCTAGTTTCGTTCTCATGTCGATCTCCCATATGTCAAATTAAAATTTTGTTACGAGAACACCTTTTTTGACATTTGGGAGATCGAAACTAGATTGAGACTGAATTTTAAACATCTTTTTATTACGAGAATTGGTCGTGTGGACTCTGCTTCCCGTATCTTTCCCCTATTCCCCCCCCCCCCGAACCGTGACACTAGTTTTGTTCTAAACCACTTGTGTAGTAGTATTCAATTCACATGGAAGTCATTATAAATATCTTTGACATACGACAAAATATGTCCGCCCTCCAGATTTGTTTAATAGTAAAAAATTTGTAACAATAAATACCGCCGTAGCTTTCTAAGAGAGAATATTGTAAGTGATACAACCTTGTGTCTACAATCTATAGTTAAGCCTAATTATAACTACAATAAATAAATTGACAACATAAACATAACTCATTCAACAGCCTGTATTCTTTCCTAATAACTATCCCATAACTGACTAGTAACACTTTGTTAGAGGGTGCGACGCAGTGAAAACAATAATTAATTTCAACATTCATGCAGAGACGTGCATTCAATAATCTTATATTAAAAAGAGGCTGACACGGCACTGGCGCTTATAAACAGTCACCTACTAGTGCGAATGAGAACTAGGTAAGTATGGCGTCTACAGCGCAGTACCCTTCTCAGAAGTGTACTATACGCTGTAGACGTCATCGCGATAGTATCAGAATGAGACCTACCTCCTATCAGATTGAGACAATCGAAGATCTTCACCAAGGGCATGGATAAGACAAGGCCCAGCCAACTAACCAAACTGTCAAGAGGGAACATGAGGTCGCAGAAGTAATAACAGGACACTGCACTCTAAATAGGCACCTGATCTGTATCTGCACAGGCTTTCTTTAAACCTATATCAGACACCAGCTCTTCACAAAAGATAAGAGTACTATAAAGCTGGACCATGTATTTCGCTTTTCGCTTCCTCGTAAGTGGATACCAGTTTTTTTTTGTGAGAAATAAATAAATATTATTATTACCCAACAGTTATAGTCGTGAAGACTGACCCCAAGTTCCCGGAGTACATGGAGACAGAGGGGACCAGTTTCTATCTGCTGGCCAAATGGCCCATGTACTCTATAATCAGATGTGAGCTTCTGAGTTCAGATATATTGGACAAAGGAGCTGAGAGATCTGAAGGTGGAACAACAACAATCGCAAGGTTTTGCAAGGAAACAAGAAGGTTTGAAGGGTCACCGTGAAAGAATAAAAATATGGTATATAGGTATAATCAAAATGTCTGTGCACGTCACTGCATTCATAACACAAAAGAGAAGCATTCTGCCATTTTTGCTTGATTTTTTTGCATTGCCAGTTAATATGTTTTGACAATGCAAGGAAAGTATTCAAAAACTTTGTGGGATTCTCATAATTTGCAAAACTTATGCTAGTGATGACGACAGAAAAACAATTCCATCAATTGGCTATAATACTATGACGTTATCAAACTTAAGCAATAGCCATAAGTAAATGTTAAAATTAACTGCTCTTGAAAACTTTGATAGACACTACATAAGTGCATCATCGCTTTTCCTCTCAATACATTCAAATTAGAGAAAAGGGACAAGGCGCGTAATAGTTAAATGCATTAAGCGTTCACATACATAATAACAATAAGGTAGTATTACAAAACAATCATAGTCACATTTTATATTGATTTTGTCTATCAGCATTGAGATGGGTGTTTAGTAAAGCAACTTTACACGCATATAGTTGTACCAACCATTCTGTACACTGAAGGGTGGCGCCACTGTCTATATGATAACACTAATCTGTGGTCTAATTGTATGAAATTTGACATTGACAACCGTAGCTCCGATTTCTCCATTTCACGGAAATGCTGGTTCAGTTTAATATAACTCACATAAACTAGAAGGCTATGCCACACAAGTGTTATATTCAGGATATACCGCTTAAGTGTGTACATATTTGTTTTGGTCTATATGTCGATATAGCGACTGCATTGCGGTTTGTAACTTGCTGCGTTAGATTTACACATCGAAATCGCGCGATGTAGCGACTGTATCGAAACTGTATCGCGCTTTGATGATGGTCACGCGTTTGAATGACTGCATCGATGATGCATCGGCGCGTGGAGATACGCTAGTTCTGCACCTGTCATACGAATGAACGCAGTATAGCGTTCAGTTGCTACTTCAAATGACTAAATAGCTTTTGATCGATGCAAGGTTTGTTGATATATATGCCCGATGCAAAGACAAGGAGACACCCCATGCTCCACATTGAGATCTACTGCTGTTTGGCGTACGGTAATTTTTTTATACCACTCAGGTGGCAGACAAGCCAAATTATTTCCTTTCGAGATGGAATCCTCCTTTGGTACATTGCGACTAAGGATGTGTGATTTCACCAGTGAAAATCCGTTTAACGAGACTGAGTTTTCAAATTTAACTTAATAAATTTCATTGCGCAGTTTAGTTTTAATCGCTCTCGGTTGTCTATCATTTGCAAAATCCACTTTAAATCGCGCGCCGGTCGACAATGGTAGAAAGTAGAATGTGTATTTTAGCCCTAATTAGGTAGCAGAAGTGTTACACTTGTGCTGAGAGCTTTTATACAGACTTAAAAGCTAACATTAAGACATTTTGGCAAACATTTACAATTAATACACCAATTACGGTTTTTTTTTCTACTCACAGAAAAATGTAGAAAAAACTAATAACAATCAATTTAATAGACCGAATAAGTACTAATGCCATAAAGAATGCATTTTTTTTGACTAGTTACAACTAGAAAAGTTTATCTACAAGATATGTTCCTCGATGGTGAGATTTTGTTCAATAAATTTCAATTAGAAACTACTAAGATGTTTATAAATTTCAATAGGTGCTAAATATTTGGTTAGATTTAAAATTTGGCGCCGCAGCATAATCTACGTAGAAACAGGCGGATCACGATTAAAAAAATAATTATTTTGTGCTTTGATACGCAAAAAGTGGCCGCCCGTCACGCTTCCCCAAAATTCTTCGATGTGGGTAGCTTGTGGTGATTTTTTTTCATTTACATATGTTCATTTTACCGAACAGGAAAATATGAAATCCAGTTAGGACGTTCTTATTTTCTTTTGTTGTTACTGAAACGATGGCCACCTACTACCCTCTCGAGTACCACGCCAGATTAACCAGCATCATGCTGACGATTGGTAACTATAGAGGCCTGGCGCAGTACACAGTGCAAAAGGTGTTAGAATGCGATTAACTCCTAATAATTTCCAAATATGAGAACATCTACAATAACTACATTATACAAATAGATTTTGAAAAACTACATTACTACCTTTTACAATCAAGGCACACAGCTACACATGTTCGGTCAACTCTCAGCCACATATTATTTAAAACTCTACATCATAATATCTATTGTACATAATGTATTTAATAATCTCTTTTTGTTAAAGAGTAGTTGCCTGAATAATAAAATTATTTAGAAATTAACTATCACCTCGATTAGGGCATGTCACAATCATAACACATCATGGAGAATTTGGCTGTTGAAGCTCAGGGGGCAAGGCCATCACACTCCGTCGTGAGGCGGACTACTGCCTTAATAAGGAACAAGTCTGTAAAGATTTCCCAGGATGAATTTGATACCCTGGGGTTATCCTTTCGAGGGCTTACCCGGGGTGCCCGGCAATGGACACTTGGGGAGGACACCGTGCGGTTTTAGTCGAGACACGGATGAATTTGATATGGCTTAAATAGAGAAAAGGAGAGATAGAAGTGTTGGGTAAGGCCTAGTAGTGAGACAAAATAGGCTAGACAAAAATATTGGTTTTTACGGAAAAAGTAAACGTCCAGGGCGGGACTTCTGGATGTTCACTTTTTCCAAACTAAATCCATTGGAAAAGTAAGCATACTAATTGCTTCAAAATTTCATTAAATTAATGTGGCGGAGTAAACTAAAAAACAATGTTTAAAAATGATTGTAACATCATTCGTTGTTTCTGTAAATTCGTAAGAATTAGGGTAGATGGCTCTAGCGTCACCCCGAGACGAATAATATATCGGAGAGTTTCGAATATCTGGGAGGTGTCAGACTAGCTCAGTTCGTCAGAGTATTCCCCCTGTAAGGGACTGGTTACGGGTTCAAGTCCCGTCCTGGATGTTCACTTTTTCCGAACTAAATCTTTTAAAAACAAATGGATTTTAGTTCCATAGTTTTAGAATGTTTGAATCTGACATAACCAACGTCACCTGCTACCCGGTACACGTGCCGATCAATGGGTGAGACTCTGGCGCAGGTTTTCGTCTCAGGTTTGGAAGATTAGACTGCAGTTGCTCCCGTAATACATAAAAAAACATAAAAAAGCCTCGGATACACTACCGGAACCATCGCTAATGTTCACTTGAGCAAACAACAGACTACCCTAATTTTATCGGATTTTTCTAACCTAAGAAGCGAAATAAATTTTATTCAAACTTGTATATTCAGGAAACTACCCTGTTGAAAACAAAAAAGACAAATACATTTTTCATTTGATTTAAAAGAAGTGACCAGAAGAGAGAAGCTAGTCTTAAAGCTTAGCTTTACTCTTCAGTTTCTTTTTAATACCTATTTTTAAATCCCTCGTCCTCAAAGGACCAGGTGTTGCTGAAGCGATACCGACACTACGTGTGGTATCACTAGTGAGTATAAATATTGTATAAATGTGCATCCCCGCGCTGTTGTCCCTACTCTAGCGTAGCGCAACGTTACGCGGCCGTATCTATGGTAATCTGTCGTGATCCATTCACGCTTCTAATATAATAAATTATTGCTAATCTCCCTCCGCACAACCTGAAACAAAAATGGATGTATGAACTTTTCGGTAGACAATGATGCCATTTTTCTTGAGACGTTGAGGTTATGAGCAAGGTATTATTCACTTGCTCGAAATCGCGTATTGAATACGTCACGGCTAGTATATTTCCGGAAACAGTAGGAACGCAGTAGGGTCCGTTAAATTATATCTAACAAGAAATATTGGAATCGATAGCAGAATTCTTGTACCTCACAGGCTTAATGCGGTCGGCCACCTTTGCTGGCTCGCTGCGGGCTGGTCGGAACAGACGACGATAAATGAGTTATCGGCTTCTGTGCAGGACTTCGCTTTAAGTAATCCGATATGTGTTGCACTATCAGGTCGATTGCCACTGTAAATAAAAATACAGATGCCATCATTTTTTTAAATTATATAATCTGTTCAAATAAATAAAATTGAAGTGACTTTGTTATATTAAAAAAAAAACAGGTTTTTACTAATTTTCCAGAATTTTTGTCCGGACGAAGTCGGCACGGACCGCTATACTAATATTATAAAGAGAGGCCGATTTTTGTGAGTCTGTTTATAATGTTTGGAGTAATCTTCGAAACCACTGCACTTTTTTGAAAAATTCTTTCACTATTTCAAAGGTACATTAACGCCGATGAACCTACGCTATATATTATGTGGCTTGAGTTAAAAAAACTCGTATAAACCGAAGCAAATCGATGGCGGATTGCTAGTTTAAAAAAAAATCATAAAAGGCGACATCCAAGAGTAATCCCTTTCTGGTTGACTTTTTCTGATTTTCATTTATAGAAAAGTCATCATATGAAAAATGTATGTTGTCAAAAAAATATTGTCACTAAAAACTTATCGAGTTTGGTATCAAAATGAAGAACATAATATATGCAACTTATATGTTTATATTATATGTGAGGAATGATAAAATAAAGTGTTTACGGAGCTAACAAGCGGAGTCTCTGTAGCCCAGTTTTAGTTTGTGTTGTTGCAAGATTCGTTTCTCTTGTATGCTAACTAAAAAGCTACAAATAAATAAATAAATAATAAAATAACTAAAAAACCCGACTGCTGCTGAAAAGACCGAAACAAGTTTGATAGCACGCGTGACCGGTTAACTCTTTTCGGTTTATGATTTGGAAATGGGTACCGCCTGCTATCCACCTTGTTTCTGTCTTTTCAGCAGCAGTCGGGTTTTTTAATTATTTATTAGTATTTTTATTACATCCTATATCTTTTCCATCTCGTTTTGTACCCGTTAGAAGCCCGCTAAGACGCTTTTCGGTAGAGACTCTCATTTTACTACTTTTAAGACGTGGTAACGGTATGACCAGTTGTTTACCATGGTACCATTACACAGTATCGTGGATGGTAATGTGGTAAATTTGTTATTTGCCGCTGTACTGTTACCGGAAACTCAATGTATTTATTTTAATACAGAAAAGGTCAACGGGCAAATAGTAGGTATGGGAAAACAAACCTACGGTGAACAGAAATGAAATTGTGAGGATATATAGATAAGTGTATCTAGTTCTCCATCGTAAGGTTGCTTTCTTGTGGGTTGTGGGAATTTCGTAAAAATAAACTTATTTATATTTACAATATTTATTCAGAGTGATTAGTGTCATACAGTAATCCATCATCAGACCAGCTCCATGGTACCATAATAATGCATTGTCATTAAAACTAAACGTACATGCAAAATTTTATCTCGGTTGAGGATAACTGCCTCAAAATTCAGTTCAGCTAAGCTTGTAAAATTGCTAAATTCGTAATGGGGTCAGCCGATCAAGAACTAAAGTTACCGACATAGCTCACAGAATGTGCAAGCTGAAGTGGCAAGGGGCTGGCCACATCTGCGGAAGGCCGATGGCCTGAGGAGCAAACGAGTCCTAGAGTGAAGACCGCGAATCGGCAAACGGAAGGTACCGCGGTTAACAAAAAATAATATTTGCAAAAGTACCATCGACGTAATCGAACAATGGCAAACAATAATTGCCACATGGTACATCATTGGTACTGTCTAATGGTACCACGATAAACAAATGGGTATGACCGGCATACCGATTTGTATGATATGCGGCGGGTTAACCCGAGGGGGCCATCTCGAAACCGGAGATGGCCCAGGGTCAGTCGGGTTGCGAGGGATATGCTCTATGGGCAACCTTACACCCCGGCGTCTGCAGACCCGAGACGGCGTGCGGTTTTAGTCGGTTCAAGCCCGACATAACCGCCCCCGCTGGCCGGCGGGGGGGTATCCGAGGGGATTTCCGCACGAAAAAAAAAAAAAAAGGTACTTTTTTTAGCTTTCCATATGGGATGTACCAATAGCCACTTTCTTTTGCCCACTTTTATTTTGTTTAGGTGGAAACCGCCAAGATGGGGTGGGCGTGTCGGAATCGAACCGACTAAAACCACACGGTGTCCTCCCCAAGTGTGCATTGCCGGGCACCCCGGGTAAGCCCTCGAAAGGATAACCCCAGGGTTACCGGCGGACTTTGGCCGCCACCGCACTTTGGCCACCATCTTTAAGTACCTAGTGAAAGTATTTCTTACTAAATATCGACTTCAAACAGCAGTACGCTGCATTTCATATAATTTATGAGAACTTGGGACACCTTAAGTCGACCACTCTTTCCATTCTCCTTTTTCCTTTGCACGTGGCAACGCTACTTTGAACTTACGAGAATTACTATTAATGCCCAGGATCAGACTTTGAATGATTTTTAATTATGTATAATATTCCATTCTTAAAATACATGCAAACTACAGGTTTTATTAATACTTAGTTATTTACTATAAAAAAAAAACAAATATTCGTTTGCCAACACTTTATTTAATTAAAATATATAGTAAGTAAACAAATAAACTGGTTACATATGTAATACAATCGCTTAAAATGGAAATGTATCAATAAATTAAATAACACACATTATTTGTGCACATTACAGTCATAGAAAAAAAAGTACCAAGGCTAGTTTTGTATAAAGCAGTCAAGGCGGATACCTATTATTTGTGTGTAAGGGCGCTTTACTGCCGTCATTGGTGTTGGATGGTCTCTGAAAATCATCTTATGTTATATAGTAGTGTTTAAGAACCTTCTCATGACAATAATAAACATAAAAAGCGGCCAAGTGCGAGTCGGACTCGCCCATGAAGGGTTCCGTAGCAGCAAGTAACGTAATAATGCTTTCTATTATATACTATATTTGAGTTGATTGTATGAAAGGTAAATTTTAGTTTACGATTTATGACGTATCAAAAAAAATTACTTACTAGATCTCGTTCAAACCAATTTTCGGTAGAAGTTTACATGGTAATGTACAGCATATTTTTTTTTTTCGTTTTATCATTCTCTTATTTCAGAAGCTACAGGGGGGGGGGGGCACGCATTTTCAGTTTTAAGTATGGTGACCCACCATAATTATTTTTTTGTCTATTTTGTGTGAAAATCTTAATGCAGTTCGCAGAATACATCTACTTACCAAGTTTCAACAGCATAGTTATTATATTTTCGGAAAAAAGTGGCTGTGACATACGGTCGGACAGACAGACAGACATGACGAATCTATAAGGGTTCCGTTTTTTGCCATTGGCCACGGAACCCTAACAAAAAACAATTAGCGGAATCGGTCCAGAATTTCACGCGTGATGCTGGGACTAAGGGAAATAGGGATTTATTTTTATATATAAAGATTTTATAATACGTGGACTAAAATTTACCCTAGGTAGGTATATATACTATATAACAACCTCTGTGGCGTAGCGGTAGATGCATTCGACTGCTAGGTCGGAAGTCGCAGGTTCGATTCCCGCTCAGTGCAAATAATTTGCATTGGTCTGAATGTTACTGTGTCATAATATGTATTTATTTATGTAATAAAGTATCTGAGTATGTTTATCCGCATTCTAAACCCATATGACAAGCACTGCTTAGTCTGAGTCTAGATGGCGTTGTGTAATTTGGCCTAGAGTATTTATTTATTATTAAACATATTTTAATGCTTTATACAAAATAGTCTAACAGCACAGTACAAGCTTTACTTTTTAATTCATACAGTCAAATTTCTGTATAAATTCTAATTAAAAATGCTGTAGCGCATATAATAAATAACATATACGGTTGTGCATCAGGAAAACAGTACAGATATAATATAATATTAAATAAATGTAAAGTTTAAGTAGGACGTAAAAAATAATCGAATACATGTTTTCAACAGTTGTTTTCCAAAAAATCTGGTATTTTTAAATTTTAAATAGCAACTGGGTATCCGAAAAAGTAGTGACTTATAAACTTCAGTCGGACATACTTACAAAAAAAAAGTTGGATAACAATTTCTAAACATTAACATTAATTTATCTAAGTTAATATTATAACTAGGATATTTTTCATGTCGCCACTAGCGAATTTACATTTTTTGCATATTTTTTTTTAATCTTTCCACTACGTTTTATCACATTCAATCAATGGAATTAGCCACGCCGTCTATTTGTATTACATATAAAGTAATAATGATAATTACTTAGAATAGGAATACACAGATACTTAATCAGAAAAGCCTCGTATACTATAACGATGCCGTATTTAGTTATCAACATTAAAAAATCCCCGCCAGGGAGAAAATGGTCCTACTTTCACAAATTGAAAAATAATTTGAGTTTCCGTTTTAGAAACTCAGTTTTTAATTATGTATTACTAAAAGGTATGAGATTTAGATATTTTAAGCACTTTAATGTTAAAAAAGCGGCGATAGTCCAGTGGTGTACGCAACGGACTGCCGAGACGAGGTCTCGAGTTCGATCCCCAGTCGCCCCGGGCACACACCTCTGACTTTTCGTAGTTATGTGTGCATTTAAAATGTTGATTATCGTTAGCTTACTAATGTGCCCCGTATATGGCAATAGGTTCGCCCCCTATTACATTGGGACCTAAACATAACTGGCGAATCGTGGGTGTTTAATACACGTCTGGCTACCTCTTCGGGGATACAGGCGTGAAGGTATGTTAATATTTAGCTAAGTTTAACTACATAAGTACAATATAAATTGTCATTTGGAAATACGAAACAGACGACGGTTAACGAATTTTTTTATTTAAAATTCATTTGTTTGTTGTATTATTGATACAATATAAACTTTTAGTCTTTTCTGGCGTGTCCTCAGTCTATTTAAATATGTTATGAATGAAATAATTGCTAGTGAATGGTAGACATAAATCGGGACATTGTTACGTTTGAATAGTTGTGTGCATTTAAAGAATCAGAATAGGTATTTAGAATACTATCGACGTTGCCGAAACAATTTACCAAATTTCGGCATGGCAACATATAACTAGGCAAATCTAACACCACAATACCAGCGAATACTCGAACGAAGCTTAACCTTAAAACCAGTGTTGTCAACTTTTAAAAATATGTACCCTAAAATCGCCACAATAACTAGAAAAAGTCAGCAAACGACTCAAAAGCTAGTAGAAGTTGAAAGATAACAGAATTTACTTGTTTTTTGTTTAGAATAATCTATCTGCAGGTAATATAGAATTGTACTCTATTCGTATCGTAACATGTCGTGGAAAAATATTTAACGAAGTCATCAAAATAACTACCTACTGAAGAGAGTACTTTTAATTTTGTCCCGATTTATATCTTATGATATGTACATCATTAGTGAAAAGTAAAATATAACGTAGTTGTCTAATATTAAACCACCCGATTTTATTAAGCGTAGCGAGCCGAAGGCGAGCGAAGCGTCTTTGGTCTCAAAGTTGCATTTCAAACAAATAATACTCCTCCGAGACCGTTTGACCGATCTCGACCAAATTTGCCACGGTGATCAAGTAGACATTACTGAGTGTCGTAAGGGTTCGAATGTCCAGATCGGTCTTACCATCGAGGAATAATCACCGAAAAACCAAATCAATGGAAAAGGTCGACCGGTCACGTTGACCTATTGTTGGATAGGCAAATCTCGCTACGCTTAAGTTTGGGTTGATTGCGAAGCTGGTAACCGTCCTAGTTTATTTTTACACTACTGCCGAAAAAAGGTTGACATTGTTATCCGGGTTATGTGTATGCTCCATACAGTTTATCCTTACAACATCATCCCGAGTCACACTAAATCTATTTCTTACCTTTTGGTACGTTTTTTGGCAGTCGTGTTTTTATTTAATTTAACTAATCAAGTAATATGGAATCTGAGGTGGAACTGATTATATTATGATTAATCAATTGCACTTATAAAGTACCTATTTGAAAAAAAAGGAAGGAACGAAAAGTTATAAGTAAAAAACAATATCAGTTCATATGGTAGATAAAAAACTAAACTTTGTATTAGAAGAGAAACTTCCTCATACTCGCGCATTGGTCTGTCAGACCGATGATCTACGATTGCCTTGTTTTTTTTTATGAAAAAAAAAACTACTGGGGTTTTCTACTCCTTGCCAGCTGCATAGCTAGTGGCTAACTTCAGATCAGTATTTTTCTGAAGAAGGCTAGTAACCGAAATTTCTAGCATTCTGTGTAACCCCTCAAGCAAATTGCTTGCGATAAGAGTTAGTTCACATCTGTGGCATACTGACACCTCCATCTTCGGCACTTTTGATCTTATAAATCGTGAGGGAGAAAACATCCTCGATCATAACTGGTTACGAAAAAGTTTTGATGGTGGATACTGGTTTCGAACTAGAAAGAAAACATCCTCGATCATAACTGGTTACGAAAAAGTTTTGATGGTGGATACTGGTTTCGAACTAGAAAGAAAACATCCTCGATCATAACTGGTTACGAAAAAGTTTTGATGGTGGATACTGGTTTCGAACTAGAAAGAAAACATCCTCGATCATAACTGGTTACGAAAAAGTTTTGATAGTGGATACTGGTTTCGAACTAGAAAGAAAACATCCTCGATCATAACTGGTTACGAAAAAGTTTTGATGGTGGATACTGGTTTCGAACTAGAAAGAAAACATCCTCGCTCGTAACTGGTTACGAAAAAGTTTTGATGGTGGATACTGGTTTCGAACTAGAAAGAAAACATCCTCGCTCGTAACTGGTTACGAACAAGGAAGAAAAATATTTCGATCGTAACTGGTTACGAAACACAGTTACGATGTGTGTAGTATATGTGTAAATGACGAAGTAAAAGTTATATAGAAGATTAACAACTCAGCTGTTACAGGCAATGGCCATGAGGTAGTAATGTTTTAGGGTGCGACTGGTTGGATAACCTCCAAGTTTGGTGCACCCTGGGCAATGTGGGCGATGACGCATCATTGATTGCTCCTATGGAGTAGCTGGCGTCAACGTCAACGGCCAAGAGTCTGACCAACAGGCCCTTTTCAGGGCCAGCTGACCCCATTGCACGAGGGGCTCGGGGTATGGCGGGCCTGCAATGCCCGCGCGGGTGGTGGCCGCTCCAGGTACCCCTCTGCTGTTATCAGAGGGGACACTGCGAATGGCCCAGGGTGCGAGGGATATGCTCTATGGGTAACCCCGGCGTCTGTAGACCCGAGACGGCGTGCGGTTTTAAAGCCCCCGCTGGCCGGCGGGGGGGTATCCGAAGGGATATCCGCACAATAAAAAAAAAGGTAGTAATGTTTTAAGCCAAGTCAAGCTGAGAAACTATATTGTGGTATTATTGGTATCTTGCGTACCTTCATTGCTGCGACTTTAACTTTAGTTTACCATCTGGCCAATGAAGTCATATTGTCGTGAGCTTTATTAAAAAACCTATTTATACATTAGGACATCTTAAGCTGGAATGTCCAGTGAAAATCCGTCCAAATTCATTGCGTTAAATATGATAACGCAATTCAGTTCGACTTGATTTTCATTTAGGTTGGTGAAATTCACTCTTAGTGCAATACAGCGGTATTGTAGCGCTGCCAGCTCACGAAACGCATTGGCCTTGGTTGCATGGCTAAGCATGGGTCTAAAGCACAGGAAAGAAGATAAAAAGTAATCAAATATCTTCTATATAACTTTTACACGGACACTATGAACGATTCCAAAGTAACAAGTAGTCGCCGAGAGAACTTCTAAAATATTCTGTGCCTACGTAAAACTTTCCGTGAGACAGAATAAGCATAAAATTAAGTAAAAGTAATTAAGTAGTCGTTTCATTAACTAAACTTCTAGTAACTGTCGGGCAACTGTTGCTAAACAGTTGCGATACATTATTACCTAAAATCCAAATTTGCTAAGTAGCTGTATCAATTTAACACTGTATGTTATGATACATTACAAATACTGGTTTCTTGATATGATACACATATATACATGTAATAGAGTACATATTATAATTAATATATAATAAAATGAACCTTGTTAACTTATAAATAAGACACGCACACAGTTTGTATTGAGGGTCACGTCTTCAACCCATACTATGTATGTGACAAATATTTGTGTGCATACATAGTCTATATTTGTGTCCAATATTGGGGCATTGGTTTACAAGTATACGAGTACATAGCGTATTGACCCTGTAAAGCGTATCGGATTATAAAGTTCAATACATAATATATAGAGATACAACAATATTTTTAGTATTTACTTTTTAAATCGGTAGCCTAGTGGTATGGGTAATGGGCTGCTGAGACGAGGTCTCGGGTTCGATCCCAGGTTTTACCATGGCACACACCAATGACTTTTCGATGCTTTTCGAAGTTATGTGTGTATTTATCGCACTTATAAGTGCCCGGTAAATGGCAATAGGCTCGCTACCTATTACATTGGGACCTAAACATAAACTGGCGAAATGTGGGTGCTAGCACCTCTGCCTACCCCTTCGGGGATATAGGCGTGAGTTTATGTTATGTTATGTTTAAATCGTAATCCACTAATGTTAAAAGTGAATAATTTAGTCGATTCGATGTGCTCGTAAATATGCAGAAACGATCGAGAGGTCCCGGGTACGAATTCTGGCCATTACATTACCGACGTGAATCTACTCTTAACACAAGCAATTTAGTTTAGCTGGAGGGTTTAATTTCAGTTGCTAGTCCTTTTTTTAAAAGCATTTTTTTTTAAATAATAATAATGACCTGGCATAGACTAACCTGACGAAAAGCGGTCATCGTAGCCTCATAAAACCTTTTTATGCTCTTCTTAAACCCCATACTGTAGTCACAATTTATTGAACACGTTGGGAATCAGCATAAAAAGTTTTCAAAATATGACAAAAATGTTTGTGAAAGTTCTAAAAACGCCAGTCCAGGATCCAATAACGGATTAAATGTCAGATTTACAAATTTAAATCTCACATTTGTGATCTCATATAAAATCCAACTAAAAATAATGTAATACCTCCATTACAAGTGAACATGAATTGAACACGCTATATGAATACACTTAAACTACTGCTTTGTAAAGCGTCAGCCTTATAATAAAATAATAGACCTTAACTATGCTTATAAATATGGATATTTGAGAAATGCATCACTAAGAGCACATTCAAAAGGGCGAAACAACAAAACAAACTGTTTGGAGGTCGGTGGGCGTGGCCTTGCGGTAGGACATAGGCCCAAAGTGACTTTCTATAAGCAGAATCGCGTCGAATCGAGTTCGTTATCAATGGATCACGTGGCACTTCGATGATTATAATAATAATATAATGATTTAGATCTGAAAAAGAGAACAGACATGGCATATAGGTGGCTCAGTTGATCAGAGCATGCCCCTATAAGGGAGTTGTCACGGGTTCAAGTCCCGTCCTAGATGTTCTCTTTTATATATAATATATTAGCATACTAATTGCTTAAAAATTTAATTGAAATAATATTTATTATACTTTTATTTCGAGTTACAAAGACTCATTAAAATTCCATAAAATTTTTGTAGTCACATAATGGTAATGTCAATCTTGTACGTCACTGAACGTTTCCATTGGCGTTATCGCTGATAGATAGTCACATTGTCTAAAGGGCAATCGTTTAAATACTATTCGAGCGTCCCGCCTAAACTAGTTTATCTTAAGAGGCAGTCCATAGTTCTACCGTTCTATTGTTTTGTATGAATTTCATTGACTTTAGTTATAATTTTTTGTTTTTAAAACGTACTATAGAGCGGTTGACGATAATACGTGATAACGATAATTACGTAGGTTCGAAAACAGCGAAACGTAGATGTTTTTATATCTCTGTTTTCGGGGGTATGGAGGTGTGAGTATATATTATACTCCGTAACAGACCTTAGTATAACACAAAAATGTATTTAATAGAACCTCCAATTTTTGAAGTTGGTTAAAAAAGTAATATTTACGCTATCGCACGTGTGGAAAATATAATAATGATTTTCACTTATGTCATCAAATTCATACAAAACGTCTAGACAATATAAGTAAGTAAGTAATATAAGAAAAATGCAATATTGGAATTCTATGTTCTACCAAGAGTCCTTTGGCATCTTTTTGGATGGTATAAAAAATAATGGGAATCGAATAGTTAGCATACTGGCCGATATAACAATGCTTTTTGAAACCCCATATTGTAGCTATTTGTCAAATGTGTGCAAACATTTAACGGTAAGTCTATAGGCGGGAATAAGTACCCTTCGCACGATTAACGGGTCAGAGAAGACTTCTGATCACTAATAAGAGAGAATTCATTCTCCTCCAAATGGCTAAGGTCGAACCAGCCGAAGGTTGAGTTTATCCCTGCAATAACTCTATATTTTCAGCGGGGAAGTTTTTACATATTAAAACAGTAAGCAAACGACCATTTCGAATGTGCCCTGAGCAATAAAACCGAATGCAACACAACTTTTGAGGTACTGAGACAGCACGTTCGTATAGATAAATGCGACTGAAGTTTCAGTCAGTGACTTCGTGATGTAGGAGACCGTATATATTATAAAATTATTACACATAATGAATGAAGCTGAAAATTTAGTAATTATCATAGTGAATGTACTATGATATTTTGTAAACATAAAAATTATCGCTATAAGTACGGCGATTTGTGGCCGTTACGATTTCACGATCAAGTTTCGTGGTACAGGTAAAGTACGTGTATGGTCGCTACGACAGGTTAGATACAAAAAATAATGAATTTAAAAATAATAATAATACTTACTTAATTAAAATTATTCTGATAACGCGAAACCGGTAGATATTCTCTTTTTTTTTAAATATTTTATGTTACAATGCAACCTAAATATTGAGTGCTCCCTTTGAAGGGAAACATTTTCATTGGTTTAAAAATATATGTATCCATTACATTTGTTTCATACTTTCATACGTTATTTGTAATGGAGCTCTCTTGTGTTGACTTTTTGCAATATCCACTTTCATCAATGTAATGCGATTACCCGTTATTTTCTTTTGGTTTTATTAATTACATTTTATTGAAACTTCTCCATCAGTGTTATATTGGTATTTTACTGAACCCGTCAGTAAATCGTAAGTAAGTATCCAGTTGGATTGGAACCCAGTATTCCTTAACATTTCAAAGACAAAACAAATAAAAAATATTCTTAAATTATAAACTTGCCGTTACCTACGTCACAAAGTCACAAAATGGCGGCTAACCCTCTACTATCGACTCAATGTGTCTTCAGAACTGCCAGACATTCTTCTTCCATTAGTTTCCATAACTTCATGATGGCCGTTGACCCCGTTGACTACCTTGGGGGGCGAAGCTCTTTTCTTATACATGATATCCGATATGTGATGCACGATTAAGTCAATAGCCACTGCAACAATGCAAAAGGAACTTTAAGCGTACGAACGCAAGGTGGAAATTGGCTACATAAGAACATAGCCGCTGCAAACTGTTTTTTTTTTAACTTTAAAGTTCGGATACAGGATGCAGTATACGACCTCGTTGCAGTGGCTATGACCTTTTTGAACTTACCTTTTTTAAGAACACTTTTAATAACGGTTTCACGTTTATTTGTGTCATAAAACTATGTATTTTTTTCTGAATAATTACTTAACCCGATTTCGAAATAAACTTTTTGTTTTAGATAACCTGCCTATAATTTATTTTATTTAATTTATTAATTTACAATCCGATTCTCAAATTACTTGGTTTTATTAATGAAGAAAGATTTCAGAATAGTTTGTACTCTAAAGGAAAACACAAGAAAAGACACACGCATATGTTATCTGGGCATTCTAACACACAATGTCAAATATAACATCTGTTCACCACCTATCAAAGCGTTATTATAATTATGCTTTGTATGAGGGTTGTTATTGACTTAACTTTTAGTCAATATTTTTAAGGCATAAGTTTGGGTTTGTTTTGCGCAGGCATGCAATCGCGAGGGCCTTGCTTCATTTTAGCAGAAACACCCAATCCAGGACAATGTTGGGTTTTTATACTAGGAAATTCTCAGCAGCAGCATGGTTTCTGAAAAAATCGCGGTACAAGACGCGTCTCTTTATGTGGGACCGAAAAAATAATTAAAATATAATAAAATAATAATTGTATAAACATTGTATTGTACATTAAATTGTGAGTTTTAATAAAATTATTTACCCACTTTAAAATGTGAGTTTTAATACAATTATTTACCCATATTAAAGTGTGAGTTTTAATATAATTATTTACCCATATTAAAGTGTGAGTTTTAATATAATTATTTACCCACATTAAAATGCGAGTTTTAATACAATTATTTACCCACATTTAAATGTGGGTTTTAATACACTTAGGTCTATCCTTTCTCTCAGAGGATATATAGGAGCACATAACTAAGCCATCCATAACTGAGAAAAAGCAGTATCAAAATACATTCTCAAAAGTATTCTGACACCTTTTAAATTGTGTATTAAAAAAAAAATGATTTATTAACTCGGTTAATAAACGTCATAAAAAAGTCTAGTGGGGCGGAAATCACACAGTGATTGTCAAACTTCGGGCCAAACTTAGATTTTTTAGGGACAATTTGTATGGTAGGTACCCGAAACCTAGACCTCGTGGCAGCCATCGGGGTGGGAGTCCTCTCGCTCGGCAGCATGATTGCGGCAATGGTGCAGAGCGCGAGCGCGTGGGCCGCCGCCACCTCCTTCTGCGAGCATGTAATGCTCGCGAAGGAGATGGCGGAGCGCGCCCGGGAGAGATTTAGAACTCTCCCGGCCCGCCGAGCCCGCAACTTGCTCGCCGCGCGTCGCAGGCGACTCAGGCGCCGGAGGTCACTTACCGACCTCCGTCCTCCATGAGCGCAGGCCTGGGGGTGGCGGGTGAGGCTGCCTGTCACCCCAGGAGAAGCAGGCCGGGACGGTGGGGCGACTAGCGCCCCTCCCCCAAACCGGGGCAAGACGGGGACACCGTGGTTCCCAAACCCGAGGGGGTCATCTCGAAAGAGATGGCCCAGGGTCAGTCGGGGTGCGAGGGATATGCTCTATGGGCAACCTTACACCCCGGCGTCTGTAGACCCGAGACGGCGTGCGGTTTTAGTCTGTTCAAGCCCGACATAACCGCCCCCGCTGGCCAGCCGAAGGGATTTCAGCACGAAAAAAAAGGTACCCGAAACCTTGAACGTACAAACCCCAAAATCAATCTAATCAGTTCTTCCCATTAACCAAACAAGATGATTGGCGAAAGAATTTTTTAAATCGGATAAGTGGTTCTTGAGTTATTGCGTAAACAGACATCCAGACATCCAGACCAACAGACAGACCGACACAATTTTTTTTTGCTTAATTAGACTTAGAATCATGTGAAACGTCGAGAAAAGTGATAAAAAGTGGGTGTAAGATTATTTTTTTTGCGTGATTTTAAGACTTTTGATAAGACTTCGGTGTCCACCTGGTTGGTGGCCCGAAGTTATTAAAATAACGCTCAAATTGGCGACCAGTCTCTTAAAAACCGCGAAACCTATATAAAACAAATATAATAACATCTCACCAAGATTGTCGGCTCCTCTTGGAATGATGACGTCAGCAAACTTTTTGGTCTGCAAATTATAAGTACGATGTTTTTAACACTTATCATGCAAAGTAGATCAAAGCTGTCTTGCGAAAACCTGTCCTAATTATGGACTTGTAAGTAAATTTTTAAACATAATTTGTTTTGTAATTTTGGGTATACAGTCTGTAACAAAACTAGTGTCCAATCAATAAGGGGCCATAGGTATCCTAAATACATTACCATATATGAAATTAAATATAATATATTAATGAAAATACTGAAATGTATTATTGGAATTCAACATTTTCCTAGATAACAATTACCCAATATCTTGCTAAAATCTAAGAATGTGACAACACTACAAAGTAGATATCTAATCATATTTAGTGGCGGCCCACAACACCGCCCTCCGCTGGCTTTACCGCCTAGCCCCCGTATTTTTTTTTTTTTTGAGTGGGTTTGTTTACGAAGGTATCCCGTGTTGCCATGTAAGTTTCCGCATCAACCTAAATTTTATTACAGTTTCTGTGGAGTATTTTTTTAACTTATTTTCCAATAAGGATTACTTAAGCATAACCTAATAGTGATATATATGCATCATCACGAATCGGTCACTAGTTTTGTTGTATATTGTAAGTTATTGAAAATGTAGATAGATACAACCATATTTCACTAAAATCTGTATAGTCATTCAACATTAAATACTTGTTGACCTATTTTTAGTAGCTCTGTAAAACATTTGAAAAACACTGGAATTGAGAAGCGCTTGCGTTTTTGATGACAAGCATTTAAAAGCATCTTCTTCTTTGAAGTTGGTTAAAATAACAAACAGGAATTAGAGGTTAGAAGTAAATAAACATACCGGTAAGCAGAACTCCTCGAAAGCTGGCTTCACAAAGTTCATGTACTGATTGAGCACCTGCTCCAGGTCTCTGCCACGTTCCATTATATCTCGGGGCACTGAAATATTATGGTCAATATTAACAAGTTGAATTCCTGAGACGAGCTCAGCCGAATACAAGGGATTTTCGATTTTGCGATTATTTTTTTTGCGATTTTTTCTTTATCTTGCAATGGTTCACCCCAGCACGAATCTATTACCGAAAACAGCAACTCGATAGCTCATCTCCTTCATACCCAAAACCGTGGCAGAAAATTGGCAACGACGACGTCGACGACGACGACAACTCGATAGCAATAGGGCTTTTCTAAAGAAAATCCCTAAAAACTATAAAATGGGTGTTATTGGACTCCCACCAAGATTTTCCGGGGCTCAGCCAACCTTGACTGCAAGCTAGTACACCTGCTGATTGACGGACCAGGTCCTAGCGCAGGCTTTCCTTTCAGAGTTTTTTTTTTTTTGTTGGAAAGTTAGACACCAGTCACTTCCATAAAAACTGCATCAAGAACTCCTAATAATATTATAAACGTGAAAGTTTGTGAGTATGTATGTTTGTTGCTCTTTCACGCAAAAACGGCTCAACGGATCTGGATGAAATTTGAACTTTTATCTCGGGAATATGTTCCCATGGGAAGCGGGAACGGGAACAGAATTCCACGCGGCCAGAGTCGCGGTCAACAGCTAGTAATAAATACATATTGTAGGACAAAGTACGCAACGCCATCTAGACCCAAACTAAGCAGAGCTTGTCATATGGGTTCTAGAATGCGGATGAACATACTTAAATACTTTTTTCTAGTAAATAAATACATATTATACATAGAAACACCCAGACCAATGCAAATATATATATTTGCACTGAGCGGGAATCGAACCCGCGACCTCTGGTTCTTAGTAGTCGAACGCACTAGCGCTTCGCCACAGAGGTTGCCAAACCAAAAAAAAGGAGAAGATGTAAGCAGACCCCAGGCTATGAGTTGTAAACCTCAGATGCAACCGGGAACAATGCTGAGATGATGAATGAATGAAAAAAACCGGCCAAGTGCGAGTCGGACTCGCCCATGAAGGGTTCCGTAGCAGCAAGTAAAATTTTTATATTTGAGTTGATTGAATGCAAGGCAAATTGCGGTTTACGATTTATGGCGTATTAAAAAATAACAACTTACTAGATCTCGTTCAAACCAATTTTCGGTGGAAGTTTAATTGGTAATGTATATCATTTTTTTTTTTAGTTTTATCATTCTCTTATTTTAGAAGTTACAGTTTTTACACATTTTACCACTTAGCAAGTGTCTCTCGCGCAAACTATTCAGTTTAGAAAAAAATGATATTAGAAACCTGAATATCATTTTTGAAGACCTATTCATAGATACCTGAAAAAATTGAGTTTCAGTTCTAAGTATGGGGAACCCCCAAAATTTATAGCTTTTTTTCTATTTTTGTGTGAAAATCTTAATGCGGTTCACAGAATACATCTACTTACCAAGTGTCAACAGCATAGTTCTTACAGTTTCGGAAAAAAGTGGCTGTGACAGACAGACATGACGAATCTATAAGGGTTGGTAAAAAGAGTGAATTAAAAATATTACATACCTCGCCTGGCCAACCGAGTGTCGGAATCGGTATCGACGAAGAGCTTCATGTGGAAGAGTTCACGCACTTCAGGAAAGTAGAACACGAGAATGCCTTCAATCAGCACCACATCCGCTGGGTAGATTGTATGTGACCGAAATGGGCTGAATAGAAAGCTTCTATTAGTACCTTGCGGAAATCCTTTCGGATACGCCCCCGGTTATGTCGGGCTTGAACCGACTAAAACCGCACGCCGTCTCGGGTCTTCAGACGCCGGGGTGTAAGGTTGCCCACAAAGCATTTCCCTAGCACCCCGAAACTTCTATTAGTACCTCATGGTTATAGGTTTGTTTTGAAGAAACATTTTGAAAACCAGTTTTTCAATGTTTTGAAGCAATTAGCATGCTAAGTTTTCCTATAGATTATAGATATTGGAAAAAGAGAACATCCAGGACGGGACTTGAACCTGCGACCAGTCCCTTAGAGGGGGAATACCAGAGTATTCCCCCTCTAAGTCAGGTCAGAACCAACTGAGCTAGCTGGACATAACATAAAATAACTCCACGCCTGTATCCCCGAAGAGGTAAGCAGAGGTGTATTACACACCCACGATTCGCTAGTTATGTTTAGGTCCCAATATAATAGGGGGCTAGCCTATTGCCATCAACTGGGCACATTACTCAGCGAGTGATAAAGAACATTTTTAATGCACATTTAACTACGAAAAGTCACGAGGCGTGTGACCCTTGGAAATCTCCAGTTTCGAGATGGCCCTCTCGGGTTTGGGATCCACGGTGTTCCAGTCTTGCCCCGGTTTGGGGGAGGGGCGCTAGTCGCCCCACCGTCCCGGCCTGCTTCTGCTGGGGTGACAGGCGGCCTTTCCTGCCACCTCCAGGCCTGCGCTCATGGAGGACGGAGGCCGTTACGCGTGACTTTCATATCTCTCGCTTTAAAGGCCGCATTCATGCTGTTCACCATTTTCTGCAACTCCTGCGCCGATGGTGCAAGTATAACTTGGTCATAGGCGTATAGGAGGCACTTAACATGCAGGTCTCCCATCTTTATTCCATATTCACACCCCTTCATATCACTCATACAGCTATCCATGAAAAGATTGAACAACCAAGGCGAAGCTGCACATCTTTGCCTGACACCTTTAGAGATGTCAAACCAGTCTTGCCATTAATCCTAACACAGGTTCTGGAGCCCTTGTACAATGACTTCAGAGCCCGTATTAAGTTGCCATCTACCCAACCAAGTTGCCATACATGGATAGTACCTTCCACAACTCATTTCTGTTCACCTTGTCATACGCCTTTTCCAAGTCCACGAATGCGCAAAACACTTTCTGGTTTTTGACCGGGTATTTCTCCACAACGCAGCGCAAGGAAATGACTTGATCCGTACACCCCATTCCCTTTGGAAATCCTGCTTGCACATCTCAAATCTTATCATCAGTCATGCATACCACCCTATCAATCAAAATTTTGGCATACAATTTCCCAACCACACTTAGAAGGCTGATGCCGCGATGATTATGGCAATCCTGCTGCGAGCCTTTACCTTTATAAATTAGGACAATCACTGCCTTCGTCCAGTCTTCTGGGACCTGGCCTTGGCTCCAACATAGGTTAATTAGGTGGTGCTGCAACATTCCTGCTACTAATCCCTCACCAGCCCTCAACTTTTCAATCGTCACTCTATCATACCCAGCAGATTTTCCCAACTGCATGTTTTAATGCTTTCATAATTTAATCCATTCCAATTTCATCAGTGGATGCCAGCGAACCTATCACTCCTTCGTCATACTCTATTTCATCCACACTTCACTCATACAGACTTTCAAAATCTCATCCAACGATCTAACACAAATCTTTACTCATTCATAATTTCTCCATTTTCATCCTTTATTACATTCATCGAACCTGTTTTTGTGTTCCCTCGCGCTTCTTTAACTAGTTTCCAGAACTTTTTCATGTTGTCCCAGAAACTTGCACTAAATTCTCTCTCAAGCCTCTCCATTTTCTTTCTTTCTTCACTTTCACTTTCTCTGTCACACTTCGATATTTTTTCTTATTTTCTTTTATATTATCTTTTTTCATACCTCCTTCTTCATACCCATACTCTTTCAATAGCTTCCATCGCTAACACATCTTGCCAAGCTTTCTTCTTTTCTTCTACCATTCTTCTCGTTTCATCATCCCACCAGTCAGCCTTCTTGCATTTTCTACTCCTTCTTTTTGTAAAATTACATACATCAATGGCACTAACTTTTTGTCTAACACTCTGATTAATGGCGTGTTAAATGTGAAACCTGTTATTAATCAGGCCCAGAATTTCAGTCAGGCCCAAAGTTTCAGAGTTGGGTTTTTAGTGTCTCCAAACACTAAAAACCCAACTCTGAAACTTTTTATACACATTATTCATTTCGATTTTTTATTATTTTATCACACCCAGTGACACTCACGCAAAAGTTTGTTTTGTGTGAGTGTCACTGGATCAATCTAGCAACACATATTAAGTTACCATATTCAGTTGGCTTTAAAATTATTGTGAATAATATAATACCAACCTGATAGCATTAGTTATGTAGTCATATTCTGGAACCTCAACCTTCTTCCCGGTAAGTATATCCTTGAGGATTGCTAGTAGTTTCTTGTCATCAAAAGCATCAGGGTGATCAAAGTTAAATTGTCCTCGTTCAGCCCTTAATCTCTCTGAGGGTGACAGTGTGCGGTAGAAAGAGTCTTGGCTGATGCAGACCACTCGGCGTTCAGTCTGTTCTTTGTGCTGTTGACCGAGTTTCTCCATGATACGCTGGCATACTGTTGACTGTTGAAAGAATCATATTTAAGGCCAGGATGTCATGATTGGATGTAATATCTATTTATAGATGACTTTTTTACATAGTTGCATAGCTTCTTCCAATGACAGTATAAGGGACCCTTCAATTCTTTTTATAACCAACTTCAACAAGAGGTTCACAGTTTGACCTATGTTTGTCAGCAATTATGTCGCGTTTGGTTGAACCAACTTTGATGCAGTTTTCATGAAAGTATTTCTTACATTCTGGATTTTTTACTATATGGGAAGTATATTTGTCCATGATTGGGTGATATCTCGCGTTTGGTTGAATTGATTTTAATGCATTTTTAATCATAAACATATTAGTAACATAATGGAGGTTTAGGTATACTTAGCCGACTTAAAAAAGGAGGTATGTCAGTGGATTATCTTGCATTTGGTTGAACCTATTTGATGCAGTTTTCAGAAGGGTATTTTTTACATTCTGAAGAAGATTTTGGTAAACTTAGTTGGCTCTGGGTTCTTAGTTTGACCTGAATGCTTAATAATAATTCATTTTATAGCGATATATGGGTACACAGTTCTTACAATTTATGCATTGTCGATGATTATTACATGTTTGACCGATTTTGATACAGTTTTCATGCTTTTCATGGATGCTTACATCATTATGTAATTTACATTACATTATGAATATTTTGGCAGAAAGGGGTTACTCGGAATAATCTATGGTACCATTTTCAGATGTCCAAATTGCTATACCGATTATAATAAAAAAGTTGACTTCTTTATAATCTTTTTCACTTGTTTGAGTAGAAACATTATTAGCGCTTCAGTAATTAATTGACAATCTTTAATGAATGAAGGATCGTCCTTGTTCATAACTGCGGGAATAGGTATAAGTCGCGACGCCTGGCGCGGTGAAACAGGTGATGAGAGGACATTGACCAATTGAGGTGCCCCACTATTTGCTCATACTTTATGACAAAAGACATAGGACTGTCAGAAATACTTTATTAGGATATAATTTAACGATAAATGACTTTATGGTCTATGTAGTGATAATAAAATCAGTGAGATAACCTCACCAGGTGGGAGTTAATAATTGATCGTTAACGATACCGGCACAAACCGCACAGACATTCACATAACGCGCGAACCGCGCAAGGAAGGATGGCACGTACGCCGCCGGCAGCGATGCGAGTCGTGACCGTCGCCATTGGCGCTGAGAATGGGCTCTGATTGGTTAATCCGCATTGTATACCAGATATGAATGTTGAATGAAAATAATCGTAGTAAAACGTAGTAAGCGTATTACGTGAAATTGAAAGGAGTTACCACGAGTTCTCATTTGATTTGTGCAAACGACATCAATTTTGACCTTTTTACAAAAAAAAATTGTATTTTAAATATATACCTCCAAGCTTAAATGTAATTGAAACTGCCAAAATATTCCGTTCCAAAACATCTATAAAATCTATTTGTTTAAGTACATTATCTACTACTACAACTGTCTAGCACACGGTTGCCCACCACTCCTTTAGCAATAGACTGGTTCATAATTGAAACACACTGCCAGAGGATATGGTTTCTGCCACTTCTATAAACTAATTGAAAAAAACAAACTCGATTACTGGCTACAACTCTACAAATCAGTATTAAAAAAGTGACAGACTGTTAAAAATGAACTGTAAAGACTACTAAGTTTTTAAAACCAGACATATCAGCTTGCAGCTGTTCGTTCATAATATAATAACATAAATAAAGAAAAATAAACAATTTTCCCCTGCAAAGCTGCTAGCGTTAACTAGGACTGCCGAAAAAGAAATATACTGCCAGTGGGGACGCCGTTTGACCAGACGGGTGATCAGCCCTTCTATGTGGAGCCATTTCACCCATTTCCCCTATAACGACTGTCATACATATTCGTATGGCAACTGGGACCGACATCTTAATGTGCTCTCCGAGGCACGACCAGACCAATGCAAATACTCATATTCATGCATACAAATATTTGCACTGAGCGGGGATCGAACCCGCGCCTCCTGAGTAACGGCCGCTTTCAATACCGCCACGCCACGGAGGCTGAGAAAAAGAAGTGTGGTACCATTTATTTTAGGAAATATATTTTTAAATTTCCCAATTGTTTATTTTAGATTTCAGTGAGATTTCACACAACTAATACAAAGTTTTAAAATAAAAAATCATAAATCTAAAACTTATAAATGATCTCTATGACCTAAAATTTTCTTCCTTTCTTAAGAGCCATATACAGTCAAATATTCTTTCAGATTAATTAGTGCATTTACAAATAATAATGTAAATCCTTTACTAATAATCATTTAATGGTATCGCGTAGATATACATAGATAGTAGATAGTGAGTATGTTATGTTCTCACAGCAAAACATTATGACGGATGTTTTTCATCAATATTTGAATGAAGAGGTTGTTGTGTAGAGGTTATACAAATGATGACGATCCACATTCGCATTGCGGACTAATCAAAGTAGTTTCAAATTTCAAGCTTTTGGGTTGATTTCTTGTTGCGTAATACGAATTCTGTACGAAACTGAAAAATCGATAAAGTTAAACCAAAGTACGAAGTTAAGACTTACCTTACCGCTGGCCGTGCCGCCTGCGACGCCGATCAAAAATGGTGTTTTGCTTTCAAAACCATTTGTAGTTGTGTAATTAGGAGATTTCTCTGCCATTTTGTACGTATGAATAAATCTAAAAGATATTCTTACAGCTAAATTAACACAATACGCATTAACAGGACTTTTTTGCAAGATACTTGACATTGACATTGACATTTTGTGCAGCAGGCAGGGTTACCTTCCTAAAATTAAAGTTCGGAAACTTACAATCGGAATCGGTTTTGTATCATCTAAATATTATACAAGTATCCTTCCTGTGCTTCTTCGATTATTAAAAATATTAGCAAAATTGACGCAATATCCACCATTTATTTGGTCAATTTTTGACTAACCCTAACATATTAAATATTAAGTGAAATAAGTAAAAACATAAAATGAAGCATTTTGGTAGATTATAATTTCTACTTTATAGCATCACAAAACACTAATAATATCCTGACGTATGCTAGTACTACTAAGGTAGCAAACAAGGCCAATGTCCACCTGATGGGGAGTGGTTACTTACAACTTTTGGTTTCATTCTACGGTGATCCCCAGCCCATTTGACTTTCCTATTTTTCTATATTTTTAATACCCAGATGAAATATAACAATAAAGTAACAAAATATTTGAACAGCAAAACCCTGGCTGAAAGGTGGGATGTTCCTGTGACCGTGGTACCAGTTATTTGGACATATTTAAATGATAGATCATTTCATCATCCAATGTAAGTATATAAAATAAAACATCTATATATTTAGTAAATTTTATTAAAAACCCTAGGTACTCAAGACGTGGCATGGTAAAGCAGCAGTCCCATTTTATCTTACGTAAAATAACAATGGCTCAACCAACAATAGTTTGATAAACTAGTTAAAAAAAATACTGGACTATAATTTCTTCATAAAAAAATCGAGAAACAGTGCCTCATAAACAATATTTAAAAAATAGAGATTCGAGACTATTAGTCGTTTGCTATTGCTGAAGACACAACAGCACAATGACATTAAGTAAAAGAACTTGTTACGCAGAACGCAATATCGGTGCCTGACTGCCCTTTCAATCACAAATTCTATTTGTATTATATAATTAGCAGTCTTCTAATTTTAAATACATTTATCCCATTGGTCAAACAACAATACTATTTTCTGCGAAACTTTAATAAACGCTTCAAATTTCGAACATGAGCAAGATTTTTCGTTTAATTTGTTGAAACAAGAGAGTCAGTAAGTTGACTTTAGACTTGGTTTCTGAGTTTCTTATCAGCCTGTCTTAAGGAGGTCGCCATATCCAGTTGTTTGACACGCAGGCGGGCCCACACTAAGTAGTCTTGGAGCCCGATGATCTGAGCCGCCATGAGGGCAGCACTGTCGGGGTAGATAACTGTCGCACAGCCCAGGCCAGAGGGTACGGAAAGTGATGACCAGATATCCTGAAAAGATTCCGTTTAGGAACGAATGTTTCAATAATCATGACAAAAAATTCAAAGTAATTATTCTCAAGTCCGTTTTCTAAACTTTGAGAAGTTAGGCGTATATCTGTGACTCCACGCGTCTTCAAAATACGAGTATGGTCTGCATATTACCTATAACTATTTTTACTTAATGCAGTCAAAAAAAACTTCTCTCGGATCTCGAGGTCTCTGGATCAACCAGAGCTACAATCGACAAGGTGTAAAATTTTTTTTTTTACTTTAATTCATTTGCCGATATGTTTAGTAAACAAATCCTTTTATCTTACTAATAGCGGTAACATAATATAGCTGAACCACCATTATAAAAAGCTAGTTACATACCTGGACAAGTTTATCTGAAGGTGGTGGGCAATTAATGACAGGGTAGGATGTGTTCCCGGAGAGCACAGGGCCCAGCCCGTTGGACCGGCCAGCCACGGCGATGAACACCAACGCGCCCTGGGTGTCTTCGTACTGTTGCATGATGCGTAACGTCTCTTCTGTCGCCTTGTGGGCGGAGGTGATGCGGAGATCCACATTTAAGCCAAGGTCTCTAGCGGCTGGGAAAGAGTAATGAAAACAGTCATTATTATTTAGTTTTTCACGTTAATCATTATTTGTGTACAGCAGTCGGTTAACTGTCGGTCATCGGTCAGTTACTCGCCGATCATCGATCGGTTATTGGCCAGTCATCGGTAACTCTACTACTTATGTTAATCCTTTCTTAAAATGGTCACTAATACAGTTGCTAATAGGTAGTTTAACTTAGGGGTGTGTGTTGGGTAACCTCCTCGAGTGTCGCTCCGATTCCGATCCCGCTGCAGTCCGGGGGGAACGGAATCGGAGCGGCCGGTACACCCTGGGCGGCGGTCAATGGCTTCCCCTTCACCCCTTCATAGGGTTGGCATTGATCGTCGGCCAATACCCAACGTGGCGGGAACACATCCCTCTCCGTACTCCTCTGCTTTCAGAGGAGACAGGATGAGCGATGCTGTTAGTGGTGAGATGGCCTAGGGTCAGCCGGGGTGCGAGGGATATGCTCTATGGGTAACCTTACACCCCGGCGTCTGAAGACCCGAGACGGCGTGCGGTTTTAGTCGGTGCAAGCCCGACATAACCGCCCCCGCTGGCCGGCGGGGGGGTATCCGAAGGGATTTCCGCACGATAAAAAAAAAAAAAAAAAGGTAGTTTAACTTACATTTCGCGATATTTTGGCAGTGTGCTTGGTCAGCTGGAGATCCCATGAATATAACGACCTTGTGGTGTACATTGGGTTTTAAATGGTCCAATTGGTCCTTAACCCAAGCGAAGTTGCGCTTGACGTTGTCCAGATCGGCGGCTGTTACGGATGTAAGGTTTCTGTACACCTAGGGAAATTATATTTTTAATTAAGTGAAGGAAGTTTTTTTTTTATACTTGCAGGAAACTAGTACACAGCTTATGAACACTTACTACAGTTATGAAGTCACGTATTGCCACTTACAGCAGCTAGAGCATGGTGGGTCGGTTTGACCCATGAAATAACAGAAAAATCTGTCAAGAGATCAGAACTAGTCATTTCTTTGGTCGAAAAGACTCGAGTCTACAGTGCCGTGCTACGGGGGGCCAGGGGGGAATGGGAAGGGAAAAAACCTATAACAAGTAAAAAGGAAAAGAAGGGATGCAGAGCCACAAGTCAGGTCATTTTCATGATCACACAAAATGCAACGTACAGCTGGGTACTTAAAATAGATAAAAATTGAGAGCGTTAATTTTCCGGTGAGGTGAGTCATACCTGATGGAAAAGGTATAACAAGCAAAAGTAGTAACTGAAAGTAATATTTATTATTAATGTTCAGTTACTTTTTTTGCTGAGTGTATCGTACTAATTCACCGCATAGGCACGCTAGATACACGACTCTCGCTACAGTTAAATACTTGCAGTATGCCTTTCTCTGCATAAAATAAATGGACCGTCAGAACCGTTTCTGACGATGTCAATAGACTATTGATATATAACCTAAGATTTGATTTTATGGGCACTGTTGAATATCATAAAATAAGTACCTGTTTGTCAACCATGAGCCTCTTGTCTCCAGAGGGCCATAATCTCCAGGAGTCTGAATCGATGATGTCAGCCAGGAGGATGTTACCTGAGTACATATAGAGTACCTACATGTTAAGAGAGCATGTACAGGTTGTATCTTTAAAAATATTAACATTATCTAAAACAACATTGCCGTATCTCCAACTGTGAAATAGATATTACATAACTTAATAACCTATGCTGTTCTACATCTATGCTATTACACAATTTTACTGTAAATAAGTTGTGTTTATAATTTAGAGATATTTAAAAAAAGCTTGGGTTGTGAACGATTCTGAATATTAAAATATTTATTTTGAAATTTTTGTCTATTTGTTTGCGATGGACGCAAAAGCTTCTGAATGGATTTTGATTCAATTTTTTTCATTAGAAAGGTCTTGGTCAGAATTCAAATCTGCCTTATATTTAATTGCAATTTGTTGATAAGAATCGGAGATATGACCAAAAGTAGCGATAACCGACATCCACGCAGGCCGAGCCGCGGGCATGCGCTAGTCAGGTAGTAAGAAATAAAATAGCTCTACAATTGATATATACAGACAGGCTCAAAATACCTTCAGTGTCAATTCCGAACTCAATTTTCATGTCGATAAGTGCACAGTTGCGAAGAGCCCACGCCTTCTCCAGAATCTCGAACACCAAGATTGTGGCGTTCCTCATATAATCTATTTCATCCTGACCTAAAAATAGTAAGAAATAAGAGAAAAAATTAGCACAAGATACCTTTATTCTTACTAAACGAGACCTTGGCATGACTTTGCCGATTAGCAACAGAGCACTTGCATAACAGTAGCAGATTACTTACTTAATATAGTTGAAAGTTTACAAGTTTATAATCAGTTTAAATTAGTTGGGTATTAAAAAAAGATATTACTTGGTCAGGAGGAATTAAACGAATTATTATCTGTAGTTATTTCATCGTGAAAGGATCGAAGCATCTACCACACACACACACACATCGAATATCGATATGTAGAAGTACAATGAGCGGCTTTTACGGTATTTGTTGCAAAAATATCATAAATTGTTCTGAATGAAAATCACCAATACTAAGTCCATTAAACTTGAAGTTAGCAGACACGATTTGTTCCTCAGACCACTGGGGATCATGGTTAGCGTCATCCTTGAAGAAGGTTTCTTGCTTCGGCGGCGTGAATCTGAAGCCCTCTTTCACTCCTGGGTTGCGCTTGAGGAAGGATCCGGTGGCGAGACGACGGGTGACCCATTCAATGGGAATCATGTCACATTTCTTGGATAAGAAGGCAGTTGGCGCCACGATCTTTACAAAAGCTATTTTGATGCCTGAAAATAAATCAAAATATTTAGATGTATGGATAAGAATTAAGTTTTCTCGCAGTTGTTTAGTTTTAGTTAGTAGATTTGTTATATTTTTAAGTCCTCGTTAACTTCTGATTAATTTTGATGTGGGTTGCAAAACAGACTTTCCTTGTGAATTTCTGAGTGTCATTACTCGGTGTTTTTAGGTTATTACTGCCGATATAAGTGTACAGGAGTTATAGTAGTGTAAATTCTTTATTTCATGGGACTCCCAATGAAATAAGAGTGGTTTAGTTTTAGTATGACTTAGTCAAAGAGCTGGAGTAGATTCACATCAAGATTGCAGGTGCCAGTATGGTCAATTACTGGCGGCTGCGTTAGCATCACGTACCCTTAAGCTTTCTATGGATTCACCGTGCAGGTACCGGGTCCATCTCGTGGTAGATAGAGGGAACACTTACGCTTGTGATAGTGACTAGGACGAAAACGACCCAGACATAGGTTTACTCATTACGACGCATTGGGGCTCATCGGTACTGTCTGCTATCTCCTAACCGGATTTGGTTTTGGATATTATCAAGCCAGTAAAAAGCTTACCAAAGACCTTGACAGTCCAAAGTTTTTAGGCAGCTGGTATTCCCCTCGCATCCACTTCCACGGCATATAATGTAACGATAAAGCCATTTTTGTTATCTGGCCTATTAGCCGATATCTAGGTTCTACACTACTACTATATGATACTAAGATTTTTTTTTGCTGAACACGGGAATTGAACCCGTAGACGAGAAAACACCAATGATGGATGTCTTGTATAAATTACATGGTCTGGCAAAACAAGTAATATTTATCGACATGTTACCGAACCTATTCGTCTTATGACGTAAATAACTAGCTGTTGTTTAAAAAACAAACCCATTATTGATAATAAACAACAAAGTCAATATATATAATTAACATGACCTTAAAAGTAGGTGATATTTCATAATTATTACATTATTATCATTCAGTTGGTTGTAGTGGGGTCACGCGAGATCAACAAAATAATACATTAACGTTTTGTAACTGTCACCCCTTTTAGACTCCGGATAGTGTAAGAGGAATGAATGTTACATTTGTCTACATTTAGACCTAGGTATATACAATCATTCCAGTTAGAACATCATCAGCATCATCTTCCTGCTCTATTCAGTTGAGGTCCGCACAACATGTGTGTTTTAGAATTCATCTAGCCTTACTGTCATTTCAACATTCATTTTCTTCCTGACCGTCTTCCTGGTCTATCCGTTCTAGGTCTTCCTCTCCCCTTGTCACAACTCAAATCCATATTGCATTACTTTCATCCCTACGCATCAGATGTCCGAACCAGGACAAGCGATTCCTTAATGATTTTTCAATAATTGGTACTACTTTGAAACTTCTTCTAATGTATTAATTTCTAATCTTATTCATTCTTATCACACCACATAACAATCTCATTTCTCGTTTTTCAACCTATCAAACCAGTGTTTTGTTGTTTCACCCTATCAGGTTATAACTGTGTCCCTTCACTCAGCGTTACAACTGGAACCAGTTATCCCGTAATGATTACAGTTACAAGCAAGATATCTATAGGTAGACTACGGATGACAAGTAACAAACTACGTAGAACAGAATGTTGAATGAATGAATACGAAGGTGAAAAAAATTCTAGCGTGGGTCGATAATCGATAGAAAACTAGCTTTACCCCCGCGTTAGTCCACGTTATGTACGACCTTCTAACAGTGATTATTCTATTACTAAATACTCCATGTCATTTTCTGTAATTCTGATCACGGACAAGCAAAATTACATAATGATCGGTTGAGTAGTAAGGCGCGTAACAAATAAACAAATTTTTTCATTTATAAAGTTACATAGAATGATGTCAACGTGAATGAGATTAGAACAAAACTGAATAGATTACCTTTATATCGGCACTTAAGGACATTTAGAATGGGTATCACAACAGTGGACCATCTACAGACTCCACTTGTAGCTAACATAAGTAGGTATCTATTCCAGCCGATAGTAGTAGTCGATGTTTAATTAGATACAAGAGTTCGCAATTTTTTTTTATATCATCTTAAATTGCAAAATTAAAGTGAGGTAAATTTAACATTGCTTTATGGGTAACCGGGGTGTACCCGGCGTCTGAAGACCCGAGACGGCGTGCGGTTTTAGTCGGCGGAGGGGTATGTGAGGGGATTTCCGCAAGAAAAAAAAAAGGTACATTTAACATTGGGTGGTCTTTTATTGATTGCGACGTACTTAGTAACAGACGTAAATGGAACGAGGAAATGGTTGTAAGTTTGTATCGAGCTGAAAAAGAGACCTTGCGACTTTACTGAAACTTGTTTGTAATATAGTTTTAAGTATTCAAATTGACAGTATACCTATGTCTTGGTTTGAATTATTAAAAAATTATACGCAGCAGTATATTTCATTCCAATTTAGGTTCCATTATCATTCATATGAACATTGACCGCGTTATTACACTTGTTACGTAATTGTTATGTAACAGAAGTCAATCCATTTCCATAGATGTGATAATTCATTTAAAAAAATAGATAACATTGAAACCGGTTTGGTAAATACTACTCTAATTAACCGATTATGTTTGACGAACTTGAGTCTGAGGTTAAATTTAGCTGAATTATTATTTTTGCCTGGTAACATGACAAGCTCAAAGGGTTTTCTTTTTGTAATGTAACCTGGGCGGCTGGTGGATGGTGGCTATTTTAAGTTGGTCCTTTCCTGAAAAGTTTATTTAAAGGCGGTACGGTATAAAGGACATTCCTTTCAAATTTCGAGCCTCTCGACTGCTTGGAGTAGACCAGAGATCTGACTTAGTAGGATAAAAAGAGACTAGGTACTGATTGACAGGGTGTCTCGGAGAGCATGTTTAGCCCTCGGTCCCGGTTGCCATACGAACATCTGTGGCACTCGTTACGGGTAGTTTGAGCCCTAAAAAGACCGACAAGTTGGTCTAACTACAGAACTTCCATATCGCCAGTGGGTTGTGGAGGTCAGAATGTTCATTTCACAGAAAATACCGAAGTTTAACCGTTTCGTTGTTAGGTTAAAAGCCGACCCCATAGATTAATCTTTCCTTACTCCATGGCCGACCCAAACTGAGTTGGGAAAAGGCTCGAAGGAGGCTGATTCATATATAAAAATTTGTATCAGACCGTGTCCACTACCTCCTGAGAAATCAAGAGGTTTCCGGTAGCCCCAACTAGCTAATTCTTTATTGCTCGTAGTCGTAGTTGTTATCTATTCCGGACAGACCATAGGTTGGTCCACGGTCATCAATGATAGGTATTATCAGTTTGTCGGGGTGCGAGGGATATGCTTTATGAGTAACCTTACACCCCGGCGCCTGAAGACCTGAGACGGCATGAGGTTTTAGTCGGTTCAAGCCCGACATAACCGCAACCGCTGGCCGACGCTGGTTTCCGCAGGAAAAAAAAAAGGTATTATCAGTTTAGGTATCTTAATTCCGTTCAACTGGTTTTATCTGGTTAGGTATGGTAAATGTGTAGGTATATTAGAAGGACCACACCACAAATCGACGCACACCCGCGCACACACATACACATACACACACTTACTTAATCTTACCTGCAGACTTGAGAATGTCGAATACTTTAGCATTAGTCTGATTAGAGATAGCCGCTTTGCCTTCTAGGTCGTGAGCTTTAACTCCATCGCCCGCTGTTATGCGGTCTTTATTGAGGAGCAGGCAGTGGCCTGCCACTTCTGGCAGATCGAATACCTGCTTAGTTTTGCCCTCGATGATGAGGTCTCCCAGCTTGTAACCACCAACTGAAAAATACAGATGTTAAGGGCTTAGCTAAGAAATTTTTATTAAAAGCTATATTGACAAGAATATTGGAAAGACAGCGAAGGCCATTGTTAGGCAGTAATCCATCGAATGCATAGAGGAGCTAGCAAATAGTCCAAGTAATAAGGATGATACTCTGACTCCATGAGTAAGTACATCTACACTGCCAAATCTTAATATAATGCAAATTTTTTCCACTTTTAGCCCCGTAGTATCTGTTCTTTCCTCTATTTCTCTTTTTCCATTCTCTTATTATCTCTTTCCGTCGCCTCTACACGTTGCAATGCATGAGTGACACATTCAATGTTGCAAGGTCGTAGGCCAATTGCCTACTTATTAGACAAAAGGTCCAGGTACGATGGAGAGCACATTAATAGTTTTCATGTGATTGAGTGGCGTGCAAACTTATGCGCCTTATGTAAATTTCTTGAAATTTATATACAATATTTCTGATTTGTATTAGCTTCTCATTCCATGCGTAATCAACTTTAATTTATGACAACAGACTTATATTCCACTCAGGTCCATGACTGACAAAATCTGAGTCTATGTAAAAGCCAGGGGTTACCATGATGACTTTTGCTATGATCCGTACTATGACATGCTTGGACTGAAACGCGTACAGTCAGTGACAGACAATATCTTTGTAGTAGATATTCTATATTAATTACTATTACAAAAAAAAGTCACAGAGCAATTTCGTCTTTAGATAAGCAAATAAGATTTTGCTGTGGTCTACAGCTGTGTCTACAGATCTGAATATTATATTATGTACATATATGAACTGCCGAGTGCCGAAACGTATTTATATAAAATAAACTACCTTTTTTAAAGTATCTACCTACAGTGAAATATTCGATATCAAGTTTTGTTTTACTAAAATGTATGCAGTGACTTTTTTTGCTGACAGTATGTGTTAGGCGCTTGAGAAAGATTAAATGAATCTTTAGTTATAAACACATTGAAACTGTAAATTTTTACAGAAAAATATGATGCTCAGGAAGTAAGATGTTAAGTCGAATTAAATGTTAACGAAATTGCTTAATAACTTGTAACGTAGGTACTTAAAGATCAAGGAGTTATTTAGTTATTATTTAGTACACAATGATAACGTTGTCTAAATCTGAATAATAGACAAGGAATGTATTTAATATGTCTGTATAAAATCTTTCTTTTAAAAACGCTGAAATCTCAGAACAGCAATTTAAGTGATGAATGCGATGATACAAGCTCAAGGTCATTTAAAAAATATACTATTGCAAGAAGAACATTATAAAATGTATCATCTGTGGTCAAGTCTGGCTATTGAATTTGGGCGGGTAATAATTTTGACCGAACTCGTGAAACGAATTATTAAGAAAACAGTTTTAAATTATGTAGCGAAACAAATTGTTTACCTTCTTTAGGATGAGACATTTTTCTATGAGCGCGGCAGTTGGTATGAAATTTCTGAGACGATACTTCAGGCGTTTGTAACACTGGATGGGCCTTTTATAAAGTTTTGTGTTCGAAATCGAGAGAGATCCCACGTGCTCCGATCTCCGATAGGTACATAGCTGGTCGGCTGGCGTGGTTTGATAACATTCGTTGTAGTAGGATCAAGCAGTCTAGAGTCTTTGCTTTTGACACTTGTGAATAAATAAAATTGATTATAAGCGACGACGTATAGAAGATCATTAATTTTGCAATTTGTACAACTTAGAGAATTTTACAATAACTATTATAGGGGTATAAAATACTAAACTAAATAAGTTATCTACATAGTTTAAAAAAAAAACGAATATTTTGTGGATTACTTAACCATAAATATGACTTAACCATAGTACCCTATTACTTCGTATTTTACAGAAATAATTATGCAACCAGTACCTTTTTATATTCTTACAAAGTAGGAAGGAATAAATTCGTAAAAAAACCTATATCCAATTGCAGTGCCACCTACTGGGTCCAATATATACTTTGGGTCTAGATAGCATTGTGTAGAATGTCGTAGATTATTGATTTATTTAAAAAAAACATTTTTTTAAATTGTATGTCATACCTCTTACTTCAAAAGTAAATAAATCTTCCTATACCTTGTTTTACCTCCTTAGTGGCGAAATTTTGTGAAGCACCTTGTATATACCTACTTCTAGTTAGATATTAATATACATATGTATCAGCGTTTTTCAAAAGTTTACTGTTTTAAGGAAAGTTCGTCATTTTCAATGTAAGAAGAAAGAAATTTCATATAACTGCTTCTGGTTAGATGTAAATGTACACGTGTATCAGCGTTTTTTTAAATATTAATACTAAGGAGGTAAAATAGGCGATAAACGGTTGTATGTAAAGTCCGCCATTTACGAAGTAAGAAGCACGAAAGTTCCACATAGCTGCTTCTGGTTAGGAATGAGACCGATATTCTTAGCAATCCATGGATTTTCCGTGCGGGTACCGGGTCCATCGCGTTATTGAGTTGGGAACTCGGGACAGTGCCTGGGACTTGCGACTCAAGTGTAGGCTTAGCAGGGGCCCCTTTTGTTGATGTACATCAACACCCACTTTCACTATCCAAGTTCCGCTCCCTGCCTAACCAAATTTGATACGAACCTACTTGTAGGCGATGGGTGGCGCTGGATCCAGGAAATCCGTAAAAGAAAAACTTGTAGAAGATTTTTGTTGCCTTCGGGGTTGCAAACGTATATGTGGTCGCGTTGGCTAGTATCGGTCAACTGCCCGCCGCCGCTTCATACATATGCAAGGCGCGAGCACACATACGCGCTGCCCCTACAGCGCATTTATTTTACACACACAGGTACATACATCATACAAACATGTAAAAGAAAGTTATAGGTCAGAGTTATAGGTCATAGTTTTCGGTTTGGCGTTAATAGAGTGGCAAAATACAACACACGGCATCACCTGATGGTAAGTGATCACCGTAGCCTATCGTCACAGACACAAGGTCCTATACGCGTCGTCTACACTACTAGTGCCACTTTAGACATTCATCCTAGTAATGAGCTTATTGTAGCTCTCGATAGGCTGGTATACCTCTCGCTCCCACTTCCACTGCATACAAATTAACCAAGTAACCGTTTTTGATTAATTCGTTTGTGAGATCATAGTATTTATTTTTCTTTATTGTGTGGTCCTTCGGTATATTAGTTTCCCACGGTACGGTAAGTTCCACAAGGACCACATGTTTTAACGTTTTTGAATAAAGGAATATGTCAGGCCTAGATGACGAAACCCCAACATCCTCCGGAATTTTGTACTGCTTTTCATACGTGTCCATTAGGAGAGTCCAATCTTGGGCAGTATCTAGGATTGAATAAGGTTTGTTCCTGGATTTTATGGATGAACCTTCAGACACAAAGTTGATATGACGTCTGTTAGTAGTCAATCCTTTTTTGGCTCTAGCTACTGCCAGACTCATTGCTTCACGTATGATGATAAGCACCTTATCGTGGCGGCGTGAGTATTGGCCTCTATCGAGAAGCACCCTACATCCTACTAATATGTGTCTAGCCGTCCCTATTGCCTCACCACAAGTATAACATTGTTTTTCTGTGGCCTTCCCCCAACTTACCAGATTACTCTGGTCTGGTAGGGTCATCTGAAAGGCGTTAAGATAGAATTTTAACAGGGCCGGCGACCACTCATAAATCAAGGTGCGCCACTTTAAGGCCATCGGTATGCAGAACTCTCCCATTGTCAACCATTCATTTTGGATTTCCAAATTCATCGCGTGCACTCTATATTTATCATTTTCGTCTTGTTTTAGAAAAGACCTAAGTATATCCTGGTCCCTTTCTGGCTCTCGTACTCCCAACCCCGCTCTGTTCGACTGGGCCACTATCATAAATCGTTTATGGAATATGAGTCTAGATTTAAGCTCGGACGCGTTATTATCTTTCGGGAGTGCCCTGACTGTGTCATCTTGGGATTTACCTAAGATGTGGGCTTTGGTAACTTTAAGGTGTTTATAGAGCTCCGATGGTTTCTTTAGTTTCATCCCAAAATTATTTTAATCCCTAAATAGACCAGAGGGATCAGCAGAATGCGCTAGTCCAAGCCACGATTTTTGTGATTTTATGACAGTTGCATCTATTTTCGCCAGTAGGGTTTTGCCGGATTCATATACCAGAAAAGGCCAAGTCAGACGGGATGTTAAGTAGTTGTCATTTATCCAAGCTTTTTTGATATTGTTCAGTGGTAGCTGATCTATCTTATTTAGGTCATTTATAAACATATCGACAACTTCATCTAAGGATAGTGTGCGTCCTTTATAATCTATCTTTCTCCCAAGAAATTTAAATGGCACCGATTCAGCGACTATGAAAACTGGTTTACCCCCTATGAAGAATCCCAGGTCGTAGGAGGTAAATTTGGTCTCCCGTCTACTCAGACACAGACAGTGACACTTATTAGGCTTCGTCCTCAGTACATTTGTCCACGAACAGAACTCATCGATTTCCTTTAATAGTTCCTGACATTGTTTTGGATTACGTGTCAGTATTGCGAGATCGTCAGTAAAAGCTAAGATGGACTCTGAGTATTTGTTATTTACTTTAAACCGATAACCCCATTTCTTTTCGTGACGTATTAACTTGCTGATTAAGATATAATTAATAAAAAAAAAAAATATATAAAAAAGATTAACTAATAAAAATATAAATATACATAAATAAATAAATATAAATATAAAAAAGCTTAACTAATAAAAATAAATACGTGTATCGGCGTTTTTCAAAATTTCATCCCTATGGGTGCAAATCAGGAATGAGTTATGTGTGAGTATAATTGGACCCGGTAGGTGGCGGTGCCATCGGGTTGTACGATTTTTAACGAATATATCCCCCGGCGAAGCCGGGTCCGAGGCCGCTAGCATAAATAATAAAGTAACATAAAATAAATCACGATAAAATCCTTTCATAATAGTTCTATTCCCTTTACAATATTGGCTTAACTGGATTCATATTTTTATTTACACATTGTCATTTATTATTCTATCTACTAACATGGTTCCAAGTTGCCTCCAAGATAATGTTTTAAAATATACTTTACTGACTTTTTATCCCGTGTTAAAAGGTTTCTGAACAGCTAAAGGGAATTTATAGGAAGTTGCACGAACAATTATGTATGCATATTTTCCCATCTTTTATTTTGATGTGAACTTGTTCATATACTCGTAGGTATATTATTGCAATGAATGAGAAACGTATTAAATTCACATTATAGTCCTGCATGTTGATTATGGTAACGAGTTACCTTACCGTACAGCGTTTGATCGTTTGATTTTATTTATGTATTTTATTTTAGGTCGCGTAGCGCATATGAGTGGCGTAGCGGTAGTGTGTTTGACTGCTAAGTGGGAGGTCACGGGTTCAATTCCCACTCAGTTTCAATGTTTGTATTCATGATTATTTATGCAATGGTCTGGTTCTATGTGGAACATGTATGTATTTACAGAAAATGTTTGTAAGTATGTTTATCTTCATTCTAGAACCCATATTAGAAGCCAGTTAAGCGATTACTTTGGGTCTAGATAGCGCTTTGTAGAATGTCCTAGACCAAGAATATTACTTTGTTATTTTATACTATTTCTTACGTATTCCAGTATTCTACGAATTTACTTGACCAGACCAAGAACCACCCGCGGCTGTAGCGTCAGGATGATGATGATGATGATTCTTACTTTTCTTCATATTTCATAAAACGATGGTATTACCTTATTCAACCTATACCTTATTCAATCCTAGATACTACCCCAGATTGGACTCTCCTAATCGACACGTATGAAAAGCACTATAAAATTCCGGAAGATGTTGGGGTTTCGTCATCTAGACCTGACATATTTCGTTACTCGAAAACGATAAAATATGTGGTCCTTGTGGCACTTACTGTACCGTGGGAAACAAATATACCGAAGGACCATACAATAAAGAAAAGTAAATACTAATCTCACAAACGAATTAACCAAAAACGGTTACGTGGTTAATTTGTATGCAGTGGAAGTAGGAGCGAGAGGCATACCAGCATAATCTCTCTGTAACCTACTCAAAGATCTAGGCCTATCGAGAGCTACAATACGCTCATTACTAGGACTAATGTCTAAAGCGGCACTAGTAGGTTCGCATCAAATTTGGTTAGGCAGGGAAGGTGAGTGTTACTTGGGTAGTGAAGGTGAGTGTTGAAGTACATCAACAAAAGGGGCCTCTTCTAAACCTACACTTGGGTCGTAAGTCCCAAGCAGAGTTCCCAACTCAACAACGCGATGGACCCGGCACCCGCACGGAGTATCCATGGATTGCTAAGAATATCGGTCTCGAGGTATCACAAATTAATTTATACCTTTTTCTTGATGTCGATGTAATTTTTTTGTTAACGGCACGACATTTTTCGTACGAACTAAAATCGATAGTGTATAAGATATAAAATACTTTTGAAGCCAGTATTCATTATTTATAACAGAAAATATGAAGTATCAACCACTGTTGGTTGTTTCAAAATTTGATATGATAATTATCACAATTTAGTTTATACTTTTTTCTTGATGTCGATGTATAATTTTTGTTAATGGCACGACATTTTTCGTACGAACTAAAATCGTGTATAAGATATAAAATACTTTTGAAGCAAGTACCTATTTATTCTGGGCACGTTACCACAGGAGGCATGCGATGCGGAGGAATTCCACGATGCATTTTAGGTTTAAGTTTCTTTTAATTATTTATTTTATTTTAGTTTTATTTAGTTAGTTAGATATAAAATTTGTAACCACATTTGTACATTTACTTGTTTTCATTATTTATAACAGAAAATATGAAGTATCAACCACTGTTGGTTGTTTCAAAATTTGATGCTGCTAGGCTAGCTGCTACTAAAATTCGGAACGGTTCTCACAAGTTCTGTCCTTGTCACACACTTAACGTCAACTACTAATTCAAACAAATGAATGGATACGGACGGCCGTACGGAGCAATACAATTACTTCCTTCACGATTCACGATACATAAGTTGCTGCTCCGCTGCTGCTGATACGTTGTAAATAACCCTGTGAAAATTTTATTGTTATTTCATCCTGTCAAGTCATCTAACCAGGTGAGTGATTTATTATTCTAACTTTTTGACATGTTATACATAAATGTACTACAAAATCAATGTGCGCTTGTTTTACCTGTTGCATTTCGAATTGTATACGATAAAATTAAATTCACTTCACTTATATAGCATTGTTTGTGTAAAGAGAACTTTTTATCTTAGTCTGGTTATAAATTTTGTCCAATGTTATGGGTTCCACATGGTATTTTCTGATCGGACTTTTGAATTATTTATAATAGTATTCATGTTTAGTACTTTTACATAGTTAAACGTAATCATACAATTTAATATTTGTTACGATAATATTGTGGTTCGGTAGAAAGTTTTTATTGTTTGAAGTCGAGGTTAGGTTAAATAGCATGTTATTTAGTTTATTTTAAATGAAACTGAATGTAGGTATACTATAAACTTCAATAAAATGAAACTTAGCACCAAAGTACGAGCAAACTGCATGTGTATCTATTGATTGCATGTGAATTTTCTTTCCTTTATATTCATGAAAAATAAATAAACAATATCCTGATCATAAGTTACTTAAATTTTTGCTTTATAGAAGTTATATAATAGTAGTTATTAATAGTATTCTATTTTACTTTGTTGAATATTATACTTAAATCTTTTTATTAAAATTACCATGTTTTTAATACATATTTACTTTAAAAAATATATTTGGACATAGTCCAGCAAATATTTTTAATCTGTTACCTGTTAGGATAGGATAAAATAAATACTTTATGATAGGATATAAGGAATAATATAACATAACCGCATATCCTGAATAAGCTTGTTTTTCCACAGGATATTTTAAAAAAAAAGTTGGTTTGTCTCACAATATTAATTTCTTTTCTTAAATAGGCATGAGTAATAAAGTGACAATTAAAGGTTGTTACACTTTTTTTTTAAATTAGCTAGTGTGTTATATTTATGCATAATCTAACATATTATTATCATAACAACTGTAATGTCATTGGCCTACTTTTATCTTGCCCTCTGCCTATCGTTAGGTTCCTTATATATAGATAACTACCCGCAGCCCAAGTCAACAACAGTGATACCATAACTTTTTATAAATTATAACATAATTGGGAAATTTCTCTTTTGGCAACATTAACCTTTTTAACCGTTTTTAACAATCAGGTGATTGTTAAAAGCTCTAGTGCATTGTGGTCACAGACTCTGGAGATGATAAAGTGAAGTGGATGCTAGAGTGGAATAAAATAGTGACCATTAAAACAAATAAGATGACAATGGTTAATTACCTTTACAGATAAATAAAATAAATATAATTTTAAATGGACCCAATGACTTGGTCAAAATTCTTACTCAGAAAACTGATAGTGATCAGAAACTCAGTTTATCTAATCTAATCCCATTAATCAAGCAATTATTGTATATATATTTATACATTACCATATTGGAAACCACTCTAATGATTTCGATTAAAATATGTATTTATAGAAGGTTTTGTTTTTTAACCTTATAGGTATGAATGTCATTCTACCCAAAAAAAAACAATATTTAAAAAAGAACTTGGTTCCATAATGCCATTTCCTAAAATTTTGAGGTACCATACATACTACCGGTCTTAACATTGATGTTAGCATTATAGCATACTCATATATAATAATAAATAATAATAAATATTATATTATAATTATTATTATATTAATAATATAATATTATAATTACATACCTACTATTTATTTCAAGTAACTTCTGGTGGCGACTGTACCTACTACAGATGCAAAGCATAATTCACAACCGTGATTGACTACGAGTTCGCTTGACAACCATATTGAAACATTAAAACGCGCAACGCGGTGCTGATGATGATTATGATTGAAACATTAAAAAGATGCCCAGCAATGCGGTTTTACGATTAAATTTAGAAGAACTTAAATTTATTTGTTGACTAGTAATTTGTGGAAAAATTATGACCAATGACGTCACTGTTCATTGTGTAATTGAGTGCGTATAATATTTAGTTTTCAAATGATTTTGATGGCGACACTAGTTTCTAAACTTCCCAAAGCCAATACACGTAAAAAAAAAGCAAAGTTTACAATAGGTACTCTTAAAACCCGCTAAAGTGACAACAACCAACGTGCATAAATCTTAATACATACATTTTTTTTTGAATAGCTTATCTTAAATTTAAACTGCTGGTCAAGGTCATAAGCTGCGTAATTGGTACATAGTTCATCTCATATACGCTTCAAATGGACGAATTACATCAGTCAAAGTCGCGTGCGTTGTGCGATGATAACTGATAATTTTAATAATAATATAGACGTTGAGAACATGCGACAGCTATTAATTAGTAGGGTTCCGCCATCATCCTTAATCCTTACTTAGCATTGATCCCTGTTGCACCTGAGGCTTTCACCTTGGCTCGGAGCCCAGGGTCCGCATGTTTTGAGATTTGGTTAATTTGATCAATGATTATATATTGTGAGAGGATCCCAACTCCGAAAAGCACCTTCGTGAAAGCCTCGACGTGTCAACTGGTGTGCCAACTAGCACGTGAGGATGACTTGGTGTACAAAAAATATACATATAAAGTCTAATTACGAAATGGCTGAATCGATATTTTACAAAATATAATAAAATAAACAAAATAAATTAAAAATAACACTGTTCTAGTGCCTCTCTTGTTGTGTTTTGCAAATGTATTAAAACGTCCATAGTATTTATATCATGTACCTACTAATGGTACGGAACCGAATCCGGCTCGCGCATGACCGATTTTTATTTCCTTTTATAAACGAGATTCTCTGCACTACGGCATTACCCCAGTGTCTGGAAAACCTGCTGCCTGATAATTTGGATCCTTTATCAGTTAACCTAGAAAAATCAGAACGTTTCGGCAATATGTGTATTGTGTGTGCTGCTTAGGCGTGGAACAACTTGCCTGAATACTGTTTCCGGACAGCAATAACCTGGAGTCCTCAAGTCTAAAGTGAGTAGTTTGCTTCTAGTCAGGCGTGTTCCATACTCGACCACATCGTCACTTACCAACAAGTGAGATAATGGTCAAACGTGGCCCTATTAATCACTACATAGTATAAAACAAAGTCCCTTTCTCTGTCCCTATATCCCTATGTATGCTTAAATCTTTAAAACCACGCAACGGATTTTGATGCGGTTTTTTTAAATAGATAGAGTGATTGAAGAGGAAGGTTTATATGTATAATAACATCCATTGCACCCGTGCGAAGCCGGGGCGGGTCGCTAGTAATAAAAATAAACTATATTTTTGTACTCTAAACTTGTAGAATATTAAACGTTTTTAAAAAGAAGTATTCAAAATAAAATACAAAAATATACACAGAAAATAATATGTACCAATTTCTAAGGATATTAGATTATTATTACGGACAAACGACAAATTTGAAATTTGGAATTTGGAAATATATTTTTTTTATTCAGGAAACAAACAGTTTTGTCCAGCCAACTTAAATATTTGACTGCTGGGCTATATTTTTTTTTTGAACTAATCCCACCCTCATTCCCACTGCTGTAACTCCTGAACACCGGGATCAATGGTTGTGACCCACGAACATACCGAGAAATGGCTATACAATTATGGACACAAAATAGACCCAAGTTTGGAAAAAATACCAAGCGATGGCATGTTCGGCAATAGCCTCGTTCAAACAAAGCTAATAGTTGGCGAAATATGGCTATTAAATTTATAATACAGTAATTACAGTAACATTGTCGATGCCCACCGATACATTCGGACCAACCTAACCTAACCTGCAAACCGAAAAACCTGCCGATTGAGTGTCTGGCTGGCGTTCGCTCTCGCAAAAGCCATATCAAGAGAAAGTGTAGGAGAGATTATTACTTTTTCTGTATGAAAGGCACCCCATGTCCTTCTCTGTGGCCCAGACAAGGTGAACATCTAATTTCATGAAAGCGTTATAATTGTTGTAATCAAACGAATTATTAGTTCAGAGATTCCGGGTCAGGAAATGCAGCGCTAACTCTAGTTTGTGTAGTTCTCTTCCGGTCGCACGACACCTCTATCTATATAATTAATCTGACATTTCGCAAGTATCTGTTCGTTCTCTATTAAGCAAGAAAGTTGCTCCATATATTTGAAACACAAATCAGATACAGTTATGCAACATTAAAGCGACGCTATTGAGTGATTGCCGTGGTACATTGTTAATTTTCTTGGAGGTACCTACTCTTGAAATTAAAGTAATTGACATTTTGTATACTAGTGGTCGATTTAAATTGGCCAAGTTCACATCCAACAAATGTGTCACGTTTCCTGGGGCGGGAATGAATATTAAATTTCGAATTTGGAACGTGACGCAGAAACTAGATATTTAAATGAATTTTGACATATATCTCGCATATCGCCTGTTTGTAATGTCATCTGTGTGACAGTAACAATAACTTATGCATTGTTAGTGGTCCATTAGCCTTTCGCCATATTTTATTTTTTTGAATTTGAATAAATAGAAATCATGGTCTACATAATATCTTCAGTCCCAAAAAATAAAATCACCATTTTAAATGATACTGTCGGAAGTTTACGCGAATGTCACACATTGAAATAAATCATTTATTTTATTATTTTAACGGATTCTATCGCGATTTATTTCATGTTATTTTATACTTTACATTGAACCCGACGTTAACATGTAAAGTATAATCAATTAAAATATAAAATAACATCAAATAAATTGCTATAGAATCCGTTAAAAAATAGTTTTATTTCAATTACCATCTTAGCATTGTTACTATCTATAACCGCCCCCGCTGGCCGGCAGGGGGGTATCCGAAGGGATTTCCGCACGATAAAAAAAAAAAAAAAAAAAGGTACAGTGTTGGCGTTCATTCTTAAGACTTATCTTACTATCTACCATTAGGCAAAGTGCAATCGTATTGACGTGCTTTCCATGAAAAAAAAATAAGCCAAAAGATTTTTTCATCCGCATAACTATAATAATATTAGTCACAGCAATGTCGCTATGCTTGAGCAACTTCATATCATTGTTTTCTTGCTGGTGCACTTACATAACAATACAAAATATAGATCATCTATAAAGTCATTCCAATAACAATTATAAATGTGTTAATTTCCAATAATCTTATCGTAGTTGTTTATTGCACCCCCTTGTGGAAATGTACTTATGTCAGCCGATAGCTGACCCCCTGCGGTCACAAGACAGACAGCTTTTGTCATGACGACACTTCACCAGCATATTGCTAAATGTGTTTACGAATATATGTGCGAAGTTATCGTGCGCAAATTAAATTATTATTTCTCTTTCTAGATTATTTTTATTTCGACATATTATTTTTAACGATAACGCATTATTGGAGCAAAATATGACGTAAGCAAAGGTCTGTTTTGCTTCTCACGCAATGTTTAGGGTCATTTGCTCATCAGCCTAATTCTTTTTAGAGTAATATTTGTAGATTTCCACAATATTGTATTGAGTTACGTGTTTGTTCAAGTCTGTCATGATATATTGTCACGACGAAAAAAACCTGTGCAGCTGAATACAAAGACGACTGTTCTATATGCTTGCGTTTAAAGGTTAATATGCAAACATGCGTTTTAATTATGGGATATCCATCAGTGTCCATTTGTAATTCAGGAAAAGTTTTATGTAGTGGATATTGGTTAGGAGATCTCTGAATTTTCTTTACCGAGTCTCGAGTTCTGTCTGAAAACGTACTTGTTGAAATTTGAAAAAATACCCTTCTATATTTCCCGTCTTTACGCTTTCCACATTTCCCCTTTTTACCCTTTTTCACATTTCCCGTTTTTACCCTTGCCACATTTCCCATTTTCATTAGTGATCGTTTAGCGTTGGAAATACTAACAGGTACATTTCATATTCATAGTTGGTATCTGTTTGCGCTCCAATCTCCTGAGCGATGCGGCTCTTTGTTACTTTCGCTAAATTTTTGATTTATTTTTATCATATCTAAGGTGTAATGGTTTGGTTGTGCATCTACGGACTGCCTTATAAGCGTTTAGCAAACCTAGTCACCTACCTAGTGGACACCCGTAATATGTTTTCGGTGAACTGCATTTATATTTGAAAATTAATTTGGGTTATCTCTGTTCTGAGTATTGGCTTCATGATAATTTAAACAAATAGGTAGGTGAAATGATACCTGTAAATGTGTGTAAATGATAAAAGTACAAAAGAACTGAATGTGTAAAATGAAAGAAAATCAATAATACACCAAGAGACAGGGAAAATTCATTGGAAACTGTTTTGCACGATTAAGAATATGTATGATATTAAAAATATCATATATTAAATAGATAAATCATAATAAAATAAAATGAAGGAAATCATGATAAAGTGAAGTACTATATAGGGTACTTTATTAGGAAAAAAGGAATATAAAGATAATCTATATAAATAGAAATGAATCTCTAAATTTGTCGTAAAATACATACATTTCGTTGTCCTATGGCACAATATTACGGCATAAATTTGAGCACGCCAAGTCCGAGACGAGCAAAGTGTAGTTGGTGTTATGGTTAATGTTTGGCAAATATCAGTAGAAAAACGGAGTAAAGCTATAGACTTTCATTCCCAATGTAAAATAAATCATAAATTGAGTAGCTTGTTTTATTTTGACCTATTTAAACGAAAGAGATCATCAATAAAATAAAAATAAAAACATAAGATAATGGATATCATGCCTGGCAACATTATATCAGTCTAATTATCTCCCGCAAAAATACAATGACGTAAACGCAATCCTTTGACGTAATTTCAGAATACTTATATTTGATTGGTCCATCGGGCACGCCCTTGCAATAGAGTTCGAAATTTAAATAAAAAGTATGTTCTATTATCGAGACTCGTAATGTTATTGCCATTAAAACTTGTTTATATATTGCTGGTTTATAATATAAAGTGTTAAGTTAATCATTTTAGTTCGAGTCTCATCGTTGCTCTGTGATTTTGTCCGTTCAGAGTACTCTGTGACCTTCTACATCAGCTGTGTTTGTTTTGATTTAAAATAAAACCTTCGTGTTGCGATCTTATATCAACAATTAGTGACAGTTTGACATAAGGTATTTTTTTTATTTGCATTTGTGAGTGGCCAATGCAATTAATTAACCCGTCTAAAGTTTTATTTTTCTGATAACAATTTATAAATAATCAAATATTAAACTAACATAGCCAGGCGGATGAGTGTGTAATTTTTTTTAACCATGTGTGAATGTTTGTGTTTGAGTTAGTTCCTATCGGTTCCTATTGACAAATTGAATCACTTTGGGAACCAGAAATACACTGGAGTTTCATGATTATTGTAGTTTTTTTAGTTTAGTTTATTTTTGTCTAGTTTAAGGGATCACACTCATCTATCTTACTTTCAAATATTAAATAACTGTTCATAGTTATCGTGTGGACTTCACGTTTTTAATTCGAATTTCTCTTGAACATAAACGTATTACCTTCGTGGATAATATCATAATAGATACTTCCATCATTACCACATCCGACCTGCTGTTTTATGTGATTGAGTAACAAACAAACAAACTGCCAGACATATACATTTGTTTTGTTGGACATTCTACACAGCGCCCAAACTAAGCATAGCATAACTAGCGTGTATTATGGGTTTTAGAAGGCGAAGAGACATACTTAGATATATAAATAATAAATAAATATTCTACGAAATTCTCCACAGCGCTTTCTAGACCAGAAAGGGTTCCAGAATGCGTATAAATAATACTTATATTTTTTTTTGTAAATACATACATATTATACATAGAAACACCCAGACCAATGCAAATAGAGATATTCAGGCATACAAATTTTGCACTGAGCGGGAATGGAACCCGCGCCCCAGTCGTAGCAGTCGAATGCACTACTATTTATCATAATATATACTCAAAACTAATACTTTATACATAGAAACATCCAGACCAATGCAAATATTTATATCAATCAATCAATTAACCTATCGCAATCCACTGCTGGACTTGGGGCTCTCCCAATGTTCGCCAAAGCTCCCGAACCTCCGCCTCTCGCTCTCCAGCCAGCCAGCGTCAGTTCATCTAGCTGGGGGTACAAATGGAATATAAAAATCACTTGGTCCACAATTTGGTCAAGTATTGCAAGGAGCTTTCTCTCTATAAAGAGAAAGCTCTTTCGAAGCCAGTCTTAATATTGTCACTTCCACTAGGAAACTAATCCTACCTAATAAACTTCTGCTCTTTTATTGCAAAAAGGTTATTAAGAAATTCAGGAATATTTGAAGACAAATAAGCTTGGAAATGAACTGTTTGCTAATTCAGTATGTTAGGTGTTCTAGTCTATTCATTTTATCTAACTAAACATACTGGGTGTTAGGGAAACGCTCCTGAAAACGATGCCAAAAATTTTGAGCGATTTATTTTCGATCGGATTTTTTTTTTAAACTTTTATTGTATTATTCACGATCCATCGTTATAATTCAGCTAAAGGAAACCGGTCGTTGACCCTACGCGCCAAGGGGGTCAACGGCCGGCGACATCGTACCAATATTCATTGCGGCATTTTATTAGGTAAAGTGATGCTTTTTTTTATAAAATTGTCGTTTCATTTAGCTGTACTAACACTATGGAGTGTGAATAATGGTAATAAAACATTTAAAAAAAACCAATCGAAAAAAAGTCGCTCTAATTTTTTTTCCTCAAATACTATCATTTGTCTTCGTTTTCGTTTCCTTAACACCCGGTATTTTTGTAAATAAACCAAAAAAAAACCCGCTGAGTTTTTTTTCCGTAAGCGTTTGGAACCGGTGGTCCATGTGCTAAACATTAGTCTACTATTTTTTTCAACACCATGTAAATGCCGTTTTAATGGTCTATACGGAATAAATGATTATTGACTTTGGCTTTCAGAAACAACATGAACGGTCCCGACGGACCCTCCTGCCTTCAGGCCGACGTGAGCAACACACAGGCTGCGATGGAGAGGCTAGGAATGGAAGATCCAAAGCAACCTGAAGTTAAGATTAGCAAGAGGTTCGGCAGAGGAGCTGTGCAGAGCGGTAAGTTAGGCAGAATACATACAGCAAGAATACATTTTTTTTTACTGTTATATTTGAGTTGATTGAATGAAAGGTAAATTGCGGTTTCCGATTTATGACGTATTAAAAAAAACTACTTACCTACTAGATCTCGTTCAAAGCAATTATATTACAATTAATTACAAATTATATTTTTTTTAGTTTTATCATTCTCTTATTTAATGTGGGTGCTAGCACCTCTGCCTACCCTGGGGATATAGGCGTGATTCTATGTTATGTTATGCTTATTGTAGAAGTTACAGGGAGGGAGGGAAGCATTTTACCACGGAAGTGTCTCTCGCGCAAACTATTTAGTTTATCATTTTTGCAGACCTATCCATAGATACACCCCCACACGTATGAGTTTGATGAATTTTTTTTTTATGAGATTCAGTTCTAAGTATGGAGAACCCCCAATTTTTTTTCTATTTTTGTGTGAAAATATTAATGCGGTTCACAAAATACATCTACTTGCCAAGTTTCAACAGCATAGTTCTTATAGTTGCGGAAAAAAGTGGCTGTGACATACGGACGAACAGACAGACAGACATGACGAATCTATAAGGGTTCCGTTTTTTGCCATTTGGCAACGGAACCCTTAGGTACTGACGCTCAAAATGGCCAAATTATCCCCTTCACCTGTATTTCGTTAACTCTGACTCGCTCGGACTTCATACATAACTGCAGTAGCTGTGCCCATGGCATGCCTCGCCCCCGTGGCACCCATTTGTCCCATATATGCCCGTTATTTATCTGTTCCACAATAATTTATAGTAATTTTGCTGATTTGTTGAAATTTATAGTTACTACTCCGCTCCCCAAGGGTAATAGCGTGTTCCTAGGTTTTTTTTTTACGTGCGGAAATTCCTTCGGATACCCCCTCCCCCCCTGCCGGCCAGTGGGGGCGGATATGTCGTGCATGAACCGACTGAAACCGCACGGTGTCCTGCCCAAGTGTCCTTTGCCCGGCACCCCGGGTATGCCCTCGAAAGGATAACCCCAGGGGGCGTATTCCTAGCTAGCTAGCGTATACTAGTGTATATCCTCGATTACTGGGCTATCTAACACGAATAGAAATTTTCAATTCGAACTAGTAGATCCTGAGATAAGTGCGTTCAACCAAACAAACAAAGTCTTCAGTTTTATAATATTTTATTTAATAATTTATTTACTGATTTAATTTATGCTTATATAAAGTATAAATTAAGTAAGATAAACGTACTGATCTTATTTCACTGGTTATACTTATTTTCGGTTGTTTTATTTCGCCTAAACCACGCGTCATATTGGTATAAATGAATATCGATACAATCGTATGTAATGTTATATCAGGAACCAATGTCATCTGATGTTATCGCCGCCAGCTACTAACAATAGGATCCGTTATTTGAATCTCAATGTGATCATTCTCAATAATTAAATTAATAAATATTCTACGACATTCAACACAGCGCTTTCTAGACCCAAAGTATGCATAGTTTAACTAGCTTGTGTTATGGGTTCCAGAATGCGGATAAACACACGTATCTATATACTTTTTTTTGTAAGTACATACATATTATACATAGAAACATCCAGAACAGTGCATGGATGTTATACTCCAAAGTTATTATTGACGTTCACAGGGCCCTTTTTTTTCCTGCGGAAATCCATTCGGATACCCCCCGCCAGCCAGCGGGGGCGGTTATGCGGTTATGTCGGGCTCGAACCGACTAAAACCGCACGTCGTCTCGGGTTTAAAGACGCGGGGGTGTAAGGTTGCCATTAGAGCATATCTCTCGCACCCCGACTTACCCTGGGCCATCTCCAGTTTCGAGATGGCCACCTCGGGTTTGGGAACCACGGTGTCCCCGTCTTGCCCCGATTTGAGGGAGGGGCGCTAGTCGCCCCGCCGTCCCGGCCTGCTTCTGCTGGGGTGACAGGCGGCCTCACATGCCACCCCCAGGCCTGCGCTCATGGAGGACGGAGGTCGCTAAGCGTAGCGCCTGAGTAGCTTGCGGCGCGCCTCAGGGCCCTATCAACAACTTTTTGGCCCAGGCCAATCTCACCTGTTAGTCCGTGATCCTTCTAAACAACGCACGAAGGTGGTGCAGGCATTCCTCTCAGGGTTGGGAGGTCAGACGTCAGTCGCTCTATGAAAAGCAATAAGCGGACCTCGGGCTCCAAACTGCAGTTGGACGCAACTGAACAAATCGCTATGATTGGAGAAAAAATATTGGAAATCCCATTTGACACTCTCTTCTCTTTTCATCCGAGAGCCAAGCCAAGCTTACACTTTTAAGTTTCGCTCCCCCCCCCCCCCCCTTCTTGCAGTATTTGGTTTATTTTGGCTTTTAATAATAATAGCATTTATTTCAGATAAAACAATCCATATGTTGTTAGTTACAATAATATATATACTTAAAATTATGTTAGTACGAGTACAACTTAAATTGGCTTTATGTTACATTATAATTAATGTCAAAGTAGAGTAGAGGAATAAAAATAATGTCACCGAATTAATAATATAGAATGCAATATTTAAAATTTAATTATTAAAATAAATAGGAAATAATATATAAATATGATATAATAGTTGACATTATCATGAAATTATTAGTATTAATAAGAAATTATTAGAATGTACTTATTATTACTTTCATTGTCCCTATTTAGACACCATTTTTGTGTCCGAGATACATTTACGGATCCAATTTGCTACAATAGGCGAGTCCCACCGATCTACCATAGTTTTCAGAATGGTGTTGGAGCTACCCCGCACTCTACAGAGTAATGAGACAGCTTTCTTTCTGATTATGGCATGGAAACCATCTACGCGTGCCTGGGCAAACATGCCCGATGCGCTGCAAAATCGCGGCAGCATTCTGAAGGCGTTGTATTGGACACGCAGTGCATTTATAGTATGCTTTTGGATTGCCGTCTAAGCTCCCAACTACTAGCGTTTGCCAAGCCTAGCTCCGGCGTGAAACGTCTCGTGGAAATGCAGCGCAGGTAGTCATGCCTTGGAAAGTCGGGCTATCAGTTAAATTACGCACAATATTGTTCTTAGTTCATTTAACAGACGTATTTCCACCATGCTTTCCAATAGAAATAGCTGATGAAATCTCAGAGGTCAGCAGTGGGCTGATAAGAACCTCGTGTTCTGGTGATATTAATTGGGGGTCAGGGGAGATGCACATAGATTCGTGCGCCAGAGCCTCATCTTTCAATCAGCTGGTGTGCCATCTGGCAGGTCAGGTTGACTTGGCTTCAGAAGTCTTGATGGGGTGAGGCCCCATACAGACATTGAAATTAAATCAATAAAATAGACAAATGCGATTGTACATAGAAATATACCAACTTTACTATCAAATAACTTATAATATATATAGTTGACCTTTAACTTTTGAAATCTACATACACTATTATCACGAAAACTATTATTAGTACAAAAAGCTCCTATCAGTAAGGATAACTTCATTTCCAGAGATAGCTACTATAAATTCATTTAACTGCACAAAACATCTGCTCAAAACTTCACGTGTTATCTACACGTGCAGTTTTGAGTCCTGTTTTAAAGCACAGAATAAGTTAAAGTACCTTCTACGGACCATCCGTGGCGCGTGTGCCATTTGGGTATAGCGCTATTTAGTATTAGGCAGAGATTTATAATATAATATATAATATTCTTTATTGACATAAATTAGTTTCATTACATTATAGGAGTCCCTCACACCTGCGCTAGTAAAAACTGTGTTGCAGGTGCCTTCCCCACTACTAAAGTGACAATTGTTTTACATCAAGATTGAATATTCTATTTAACTGACATTATTTATAATATACCAAAATTCTATATAATTCATTTATGTAATTAATATGTATACTAAAAGTTTAGAGCTTACAAATATAGCTAATCATGCTTGCATGTGTATGTGTGTATGTGAGTGTATGTGTATGTGTGTGTGTGAGAGAGAGTGAGTGTGTGTGTGAAGTTTAAATTGTTACATGCGCCCTTACCTATGATGGTACGCCTATGGCTTCTTTAAACAAGAGAAAAATGACACGTTGACCAATGACTTCTATTTACATTAGGTTGTTACATATGAAATTGCCGTTTTTCTTGAAGAAATTGGAGGAAACCCAATTTTCAGTACTAACATTTTTGCATTTTTTTTAGGAATGACAAATCCAAATTTTATGATTTTTTTGTGTATGAATGAGACAACATTAAGTTAACAAACAGCAACTTTTATTACATTTTTGAAAATTGACAGCTGTTAAGTAATACGAAATTTATCATCAAAATGTATAGCATTTAGTAAGTACTGTTTTTGAAGATCGAATTAATTTATCAAGCTGCCAATAAAAACAAAATTTAAAACAGTTGTAAAATCTTGAAATCAACTTTCAAACAAAATATAAATAATTGAAATAGCTATTAAATTACAGGAATAACGAACTCATGAATTTGTAAGAAAATTTCGGCAATTAAACCCATTAATAGACTGGCTTTTCGCAACAAAAAAAAATTAAATTGATTTTTAGGCACTACTGTACAGGGGTGTGTGTTGGGTAACCTCCTCGAGTGTCGCTCCGATTCCGTTCCCGCAGCAGTCCGGGGGGAACGGAATCGGAGCGGCCGGTACACCCTGGGCGGCGGTCAATGGCTTCCCTTCACCCCTTCATAGGGTTGGCATTGATCGTCGGCCAATACCCAACGTGGCGGGAACACATCGCTCTCCGTACTCCTCTGCTTTCAGAGGAGACAGGATGAGCGATGCTGTTAGTGGTGAGATGGCCCAGGGTCAGCCGGGGTGCGAGGGATATGCTCTATGGGTAACCTTACACCCCGGCGTCTGAAGACCCGAGACGGCGTGCGGTTTTAGTCGGTGTAAGCCCGACATAACCGCCCCCGCTGGCCGGCGGGGGGGTATCCGAAGGGATTTCCGCACGATAAAAAAAAAAAAAAAAAAAAAGGCACTACTGTACACAACTTTGGCGGCAATTTTTGTTGCTGCCATTGCAATAGTGTCTATTAAATTTATTTTATACATTTTTATATGGGATCATCACCTGACATCTGTAAAATTACTATTTTACAGATGTCAGGTGATACTTAAGGGCGTAAAAATTATGAATCTATGGTGAGGCGTCCTGTACCTCTCCCCTTTCCCGCCTCACCCCCGAAGTGTGACTTTTTGTTCTGAACTGCTTGTCCAGTATAGATAGAAGTCATTTTCGTTGATGCATAAAGGCTTCGCCACCTTTGATTCAGGTAATAATAAAATTGGTGTAACATTTGCAGGTCTAACGCACGAATGCGGTGTGTTCGGCGCGATAAGCACGGGCGAGTGGCCGACACAGGTCGACATCCCGCAAGTCATATGTCTAGGATTAGTAGCTTTACAACACAGGTGAGACACACTTGATTTGTTTTTTTAACCCCCGACGCAAAAATGACGGGCTTTTATAAGTTTGACGTGTCTCTGTTTGTGTGTGTCTGTGGCCGAACGAATGAACCGATTTTGTTTTTTTTCTTTGAAATTAGAATTAGCTATTTCGGGGATTTTTTAATTTTAACTAACTTTTTATTGATCTGTTGTTATTATCAAACTTTTAAATCAATTATTGGGTCCTAACACAAACCGCCGTCTATGTGATAGGTCCTCTAGCTACCACTATGCCGCGGTTTGCTTGCTTGCCAACGTGAAAAAACTTAAATAATTGTTTGGCAGGGCAGGAATTCTCGCAACTATTATAATTTAGCAAGGATTTAGCATTGATCTTATTTGTGCGACAGTAACATAATAGCGCTATGCTCAATACCCGGTATCTTTTCATGTGCTGTACTTTTTTTTTTAAGAATATTTGTAACCGAAATTACTAATATTCCCCCTAACCCCTCCAGCCAAGCTGAATTGCTTGTGTTAGGAGTGGGTTCACGTCGGTAGTGTAATGGCCAGGATTCGAACCCGGGAACTCTCGATCGTAGGATCCACTGAGCTACCGACGCTTAACATTTTTATATTATTTCTACTTTCGAATGGAGTACTGCCTTGTCCCTTGTCGCCTTGTATGACACAGGGAAGTTTAGTTTATTTCATCGGGAACTTTGCGAGTCTATAAAATATATTTTTCCACATTTATGATTTTTTTATTGTTGCTATTCCACAGAGGGCAAGAATCAGCCGGTATCGTGACGTCAGAGGGCAAAAATGCGCGATCTTTTAACGCCCACAAGGGTATGGGGTTGATCAACAATATATTTAATGATGAAGCCATGAAGCAGCTGAAAGGGAATCTCGGTATTGGACACACTAGGTATGTATGATGTAAACAATGTGTATATATTATGCATTTTGCTTTAAAGGGTGTGTAAGGAATAAGGAGATTCATGAATACTTAGAAATGCCCACAGTCAAGGGACAGGGCAATAACAACAGCCAGAAGTTAATCAGAGAACCACGTAAGCGAACTGGCAAAGGATATGCATGAAAATGTAGCATGCTTCAAAAGATGGCAACACTAAAGATGAAATTCTGCCACTCATTAGGGGGTAATTTCTGCCGTCCTCAAGCTAAAAGGCGGTTTAGTGACTTCTGGTCAATTTTCACATCTTAACTTTAAACAAATATCTATGTATAATAACAGCAACTTGAAGCGTCGGTAGCTTAGTGGTTAAGGAGTCGACCCTACGATACAGAGGTCCCGGGTTGCCGGGTTGTCCCTGGCCATTACACTACCGATGTGAACCCACTCCTAACACAAGCAATTAAGCTTAGCTGGAGGGGTTAGGGGGAATATTATGATTATGTAGAAATTTGATGACACAAATTTGTCACAAAGTTCGGCCGGGTGGGTACCACCGTGTACGATTGCGAAAAACCCTCCATAGTAATCTAATTTCGGTTTGATTGCGTTCAGGGGCCAGCAAGTGCATAGCCGGGCAGGGGGATTGTGGTCGCAGCACTAGTGGGACCGGTGGGGGTCACGCGGTGCTGTGACGACAATCCTCTTCTGATGAGGCCGTCAAGCTGAGCGCCACCATTGTTAACATGGTACGTGTGTGTAATGGTGACTCTCTTTCCTGAGACTTTGCCTTCAGCTTGCCATCAGGCGAGGTGAAGTCAAATTGCTGTGACCTAAATATAAAAAAAAACTAATACTCTTTAAAAAAACAAATATTCAGGTAAAAGCTCAAAATGAGCCCAACCTCTGTTAAATGACAACATAATTGCAAAATAGAAAATACTGGCATTTAAAATATGCTCTAATTTTTCAGCTCTAGCTTGAAATTTGCTTTTTCACTTACCAGCTTTTTAGTACACCTAACAAACGCGAATCACCAGAACACATCTGATTATGGCTCAACAGCCGATTACAGATTATGTATTTAAGTATAAGTATGTTTATCTGCATTCTAGAACCCATTACACAAGCTAGTTAAACTATGCTTACTTTGGGTCTAGAGAGCGCTGTGTAGAATGTCGTAGAATACTACTTTTTCGCTATCTACTAATTATCTAGCACTTAGTTACAAGTGAAGTTAATATAATTTTATTATGCATGTTATAAATGTATATTAAAAATTATAACCAGACTACGGTAATTTAACTCCTGCGGGCAATATTCCACCCCATCGACCACAACTGGTATCGTGCCCAAAAGACTGGTATTGGACTTAGAGGATGACGAAACTGACCTTTCAGGTTAACTGTATACGCTTCTACAACAAGCTTCGTAGTGAAATGAAGAATCTACCTCTTCATAAATTTAAAAGCCAAATTAAAAGTAAACTCTGCCAAAAAGGCTATTACAAAATTCAAGACTATTTACACGACAAACAAGCTTGGATATGAACTGTTTGCTCTCTCTCTATGCTACTCAAACGAAATATTGTACTTAGATTAAGTAAATATGTTTGTAAATAGACCAAAAAAAGAACAGCTCGCTGAGTTTCTTGCCGGAGTCTTCTCAGGACAGGGCCGCGTTTCGAACCGGTGGTCCATTTGCCAAACATTCGATTTTTTTTTGACGTTTGGTAAGTGCCGTATTATTAATGGTCTATACAGAATAAATGGTTTTTGACTTTGACTTTGACTATTCCGCAGGTATTCAACGTCAGCGGCATCCGAGGAGGTGAACTGCCAGCCCTTCGTAGTCCACACGGCGCACGGTGCCCTGGCCGTGGCGCACAACGGGGAGCTGGTCAACTGTAGCAGTCTTAGGAAAATGGTGAGCCCACTCCCCCTACTGACATCTATTTATATGTATAAAAATATGCAGATACATGTCAATGACGGCCTTTGTGGCGTAGTGCATTCAACTGCTACAACAGGGGGCGCGGGTTCGATTCCCGTGCAGTGCAAATATATGTATGCATGAATATGTCTTATTTGCATTGGTCTGGGTGTTGCTATGTATGATATGTATGTATTTATAAAAAAAGTGTATATATATGTATGTTTATCCGCATTCTGGAACACATAACACAAGCTAGTTAAACTATGCTTACTTTGGGTCTAGACAGCGCTGTGCCTATAGAATGTTGTAGAATATTTATTTTAAAAAAAAATGTATATCTATAAAAATGATTTGTGTATGCTTCAAAAATTTAGAAGTGAATATATAAAAATCGTTTCAAAGATGCTTTTTATCTGTTTTTCGCATCGATAGATAACGCTGCTATCGGGTTATAGGTTTTTAACGAATTTATTTCACGAGCGTACCCGCCTTTGGCCGCTAGTTACTTATAATAATTACCTACTAAAAAAATATTACCTACTTTAATTTTAATCTTTCACTCATTAAATTATGATTTATTTTTGTGTTCAGGTATTGGGTCGAGGAGTAGGGTTGTCCACACATTCAGACTCCGAGTTGATCACACAAGCGTTGTGTCTGAACCCCCCAGAGGGAGAGACTGATGGTCCAGACTGGCCGGCGCGTATTAACCACCTAATGAGGTAAATGGCGGGGATTATACAGTCAATAAATATCGCGATCCAATATCGTGATGTCGTGTCAATAAAAACAATCAATATTATATTGTCAAGTTCGCGAAGATCGCTAAATATATTTACTGTCTAATGTCATAGAGGTTTTGATGTCATTACCAGGGGGCTATCAAGAAACATCCGAAACTTCGGGCTTGCACGAAGCACGAACGAAATACGTAAGATTTTTCATTTTTTTTATTTAAAAAAAAAAATTGTAAACGAAATGACTTGTGTTCCGCCTAAACTCCAGCTGAGCTAAATTGCTTGTGTTGGGAGTAGGTTCACGTCTGTAGTCTAATGGCTAGGATTCGTAGCCGGGACCTCTCGATCGTAAGGCCGACTCCTTAAGCTTTCTATCTTTAAGAGTGGTAGAGTCAAGCAACAGTCATTTTGGCCGTTGCATGAATGGGCCGACTCGACCGGGGAAGCACCACCCTCTCACAGAATATCGACGCCAAGTAACAGTATTTGAACTGTTGCGTTCCGTTCGGTGAGTGAGAGTGCCGTAGCCCAAACTCCTTTCCCATCCCCTCCCAAACTCCTTTCCCATCCCCTTTCCTTTACAGGGTCGGCAGCGCGAGTGTGACGCCACTGGTGTTGCACACGTCCATAGGCCGCGGTAACCGCTTCCCATCAGGTGGGCCGCGTGCTTGTCTGCCACCTTAGCGGTATAAAAAAAAAACAAAAGCTACCGATGCTTCTTATTTAGCCATCTACCATGAATTTAGATCATACGAAGTGTCCCGTGCCGTCTTCGGATGCGACTGTGAAATAAATATGTCCCGTGAAACCGATTGCCCAAAACTTCGGTCCGTAACTGCGGATGTTTCATGATAGTCCTACTGATGCTTACTTGAATATGTGTAAGATTCTGTTTACAATAAAAAGTTCTTAGTTTGTTATAAAAGTTAATATCAAACTTGTCAACGTCCGCGGCGCCATCCTTAATCCTACTCATTGTTATGGTTACAGGCTGGCTCCTCTGAGTTATTCACTCGTGATAATGCTCAAAGACAAAATCTACGCAGTTCGAGACCCTTACGGCAACAGACCTCTTTGTCTAGGCAAGATTTTACCTCTAGGATCATCATGTAAGTATCACTAAGCATGATTAAGTAATAAAAATCTGGCTAAGTGCGAGTCGGACTCGTGCACCATGGGTTCCGTACCAATAACTATAAAAACGGCAAGAAAATCACATTTGTTGTACGAGAGCCTCCTGAAATATTTGTTTAATTCTGTTGTTTAGTATTTATTGTTATAGCGGCAACAGAAATACAGCATCTGTGAAAATGTCAACTGTCTAACTATCACAGTTCATTAGATACAGTGACAGACGGACAGCGGAGTCTTGGTAATAGAGTCCCGTATTTTCCCTTTGGTTACGGAACCCTAAAATGGAAAGATTTCAACTACTGAAGACGACAAATTAAAACAGTGGGGTGCCACTACTTTACTAGTATAAAAGTTGATGTTTTTTTTTTGTCCAATATACATTCCATAAATCCTTGGTATATTCATCTGGTTAGGAAGGAACTTTGGTATAATTGTTGTTGTTATGTAAGGGTAACCAACTAAAAAATAAGGTAAAAGGAACATTACAATGCATGCTGGGCATATTTTATTAAAGATATTACAATATATTCCTCATATTGGGTGGCCCTTCCAACATCTCTCTATAGTGGCCTTTTTACGCCCTCACAGGGCACAGCACGAATGGGCCATTAAGACAGGAAATATTAAAATCTCAGTTAAGGATATTGTTTTATGAATGTCCTTAACTCAGAAACAAACCCGGATGTTATGACCGGATGGCTACTTCGCTACTGATTTGTATATTTTTTTTATTTTATGCTGCATACAGTTGGGAATCAATAGAATTCTGTAAGTTTACTAAAAGCACTACTATTACTATTTATGGCACGCAAAAGATGTTCTTAAATCTTGATTAATACTTCTTTCTTTAATCGCATCAACACCCTTTCAGTCCTTTTTGCATCCATCGCGAACAAAATGACAAGGATTTAAAAGAAAAATGGTGTTCAGTATTGTTTGTTTACCATAACCTAATTTTTAGGGATTTTCTTTAGAAAAGCCCTATTGCTATCGAGTTGTCGTCGTCGACGTCGTCGTTGGCAGAGATGAGTTAACGAGTTGCTGTTTTCGGTAATAGATTCGTGCTGGGGTGAACCATTGTAAGATAAAGAAAAATTCCTGAGACGAGCTCAGCCGAATACAAGGGATTTTCTTTTATTTTATCTTTTATCTTTATCTTGCAATGGTTCACTCCAGCACGAATCTATTACGAAAACAGCAACTCGATAGCTCATCTCCTTCATACCCAAAACCGTGACAGAAAATTGGCAACGACGACGTCGACAGGGATTTTCTTTAGAAAAGCCCCATTGCTATCGAGTTGTCGTTTATGTTTATGTTATGTTAAATATGCAATTAAATGTAACTAACTAAACGTTTCAGATGTCTACAAACAGTCCTCTTCGCAGCATGTAGCGGGTAACGCATGATTCATATTCATTATATCATAATTAGATTATATTATATTCTTTTAACACTACCAGCAACATGTGCCACATATATCTACTTATTTTCATAGAACCCTTTACGGATTGAATAAATGACATTACTTTTTCACATCATAATTTTCGCTAAATGTTCAGGATTTATATAATATACTTTTATTGAGCTGAGTGAGACGAAGTCGAGCGAAAGCTCCTCATACCAGACTGCAGGATTTTCTTTGTCACAGGTATCCTCCTAAACTACTAATCCAATCAGAACCAAATTTGGCATGATTACAGAGGTCAATCAGAGGCAGGTTTATGGATATATTTTGAAAAAATTAATGCTACCACAGAGGAATGATCACCGTTAAAAAAATTCCAGATGGTATTACATAATAACCGCTCGAGACACTGTGACCAAACTTTACACGCTCAGAAACCATGTCCAGAGTTGTGACTTTCAAAAAGAATTTTCAAAATCGGACTTGCCACGGAGGAATGATCACTGTTCAAAATTTTCAAAATCTGATTTACGATGTCTCACTCAGCTCAACATTGCAAGCAGCGATTCGCCTTGCAGACCTAGTAACCAGTTTTCTACACAAGGTGTTTAGTATTCAACTAAACTCATAAGATTTTGGTGCTCGTGACTTGTGATGGTTGTTACAATGAAATAACACTTCATTCATAATGTGTTTTACATTATAACTTCATTTCTGCATGCATAGGTATTAACAATATATTAGAGATAGTTTTAGAACCCTTAACTGCAGCAAGTTCTGGAAAATATGCACTGATGCATCAATTAAAATTGGAGATATACTTTTATCTAAGTATTTAGATCAGATCGTACATAAGGGACTGCTGAGACCAGAGCTGAGACGAGGTCTCGAGTTCGATCCCCAGTCGCCCCGGGCACACACCTCTCTGACTTTTCATAGTTATGTGTGTATTAAAAATGTTAATTATCGCTCGCTTAGTAATGTGCCCAGTAGATGGCAATAGGGTCGCCTCCTATTACATTGGGACCTAAACATAAGTGGCGAATCGTGGGTGTGTAATACACCTCTGCCTACACCTTCCGGGATACAGGCGTGTAGTTATGTTATATTATGTAATGTTAGAACAGAAAATTTTTTTCGCATCATAATTTTAAACTGTATAAAATAGTATCAGAGTGTATGGGAAATGTACCATGTCTTGTCTTGAGTGTCCAATATAGGCACTGTTATATATTCAACTGGAAATACATACAAACTTTGCATACATTTAGCTAAGGGGATAACAAGTACATGGTTCAAGTAAATGCCTGTATGCGGTCTCCTTACTGTATATATAGCTCAATCAGTCAGAGTATTCCTTCTATAAGGGACTAGTCATGGGTTCAAGTCCCGTCCTGGATGTTCACTTTTTCCGTGTTAAATCTATATGGAAATATTCGTTGACTCTAATACTAATGATGATAGTTTCAATACCAATATTGTATAAAATAGATTATTCTGCTTTACTGTACAATTTTTTAAACAAAATTCTGTCAAAGTTAAAGTTGTTAAAGTGTTCTGATTTGAAACAGTCGCAATAAACTGTTAAGTAGGTACTTTAAATACCCTGTCTATTATATACAGAATTCTCATGCATGCTTGGTCATATAAGTGTCATCCGAATTATTTTATTATAACTTAATTATATTTCCCTAATTTTATTATTATAATAAACATAATAATAGATTTTCTAAATGATGCTTGTATACAATTCTTCTTTTAGATTCACACGGATAATATTTTAAACAATTTTCTTTGTTTTTCAGTTCTAATGAACGGCTGTGCAAAGAACGGGGTGGATGACAAGCCCGAAGGTTGGGTCGTGTCATCAGAGTCTTGTGGGTTCCTCTCAATCGGTGAGTAACAAATAAATATCGTAAAATATATTAAAACTTTTGAACTTTCGTGTTCCTTATTATACCTTGTCTATTTTTCTATTACATAAAACATTTATTTATTACTGTAGTTTGCGTTAGTTCATAAATTAATATGAAGCTCATTCAAAATAACCTCAATTGGCCTAAATAGAAACCGTTATGAATTACAGGTGCCCGGTACGTGCGTGAGGTGCTTCCAGGCGAGATCCTGGAGATGTCGCGGCACGGGATCCGAACCGTGGACGTGGTGGAGCGGCCCGCCGACAAGCAGCAAGCCTTTTGTATATTCGAGTATGTGTACTTCGCGCGAGCTGATAGTATTTTTGAAGGTTTGTTGATTAAGTTTTTATGTGTAGTTATTATTTCCGAGTTCAATTTTACTAGTTATCGAAAAATCTTGTGTATTTCCTTTTGAGACCACAACATTTTATTTCTCGATAACGATGTGGAGTTTACAAACAGGAGTTTCATCAGTACATTTGTAAAAATGAGCCCCATACATTTCATTAACAATACGAGAATATCCGATTTTAACTTCACAGGACACATAGTGTGACCTCACATTCCGTCTAACAAATAGCGAATGTTTAGATATTTTAAAATGTCCGCTCGATTTTTGGACATTTCAAGAATGAAATGAGGTGTTGGTTCTACTGTAAGTAGTGTTCGATCAATAAGGGGCTTAAATACGAGTACTCGTACATAACCATATATGAAATATAAAAAAATATAGATGAAATAGACAAATATAGACAAATGTATAATTTTGAATGTAGTTTATAGATATGTGGCTTCAACACAAAACTGTCCCCCCGATTTTGTTATCATTCGTTTTTTTTAATTGCCTTCCTATTGAAGCAATTTTAAAGACGTATTCACGTCGTAACATATTTTGTAACTCACGTTGAATGATTGTGGAGTATCCTAGCCTGTAGTGCAATGCCTCCGTGCTGGTCGCAGGTCAGATGGTGTACTCGGCGCGCATGCAGTGCGGCCGCATGCTGGCGCGCGAGTGGCCGGTGGACGCCGACATCGTGTCGTCCGTGCCCGAGTCCGGCACCGCGGCCGCGCACGGCTACGCCCGCCAGGTCGGTACTTCCCCTCCTACCCCCCTTCACTCGCACCACCCACCACCAACGCTCCTGTACAGAGCTAGGGCTCTTAACAGTGCCCTATTATGGTTTTATTGAATATTTTTGCCAAACGACGGATTGTATCACGATGTATTTGCTGTTATTTTGTTGTTCACACTGATTTCGAATAATGAAATAACACCAAATGTATCGCAATAGAATCCGTTACAACAATTTTTGTTTTAATGTAGGTGTAAAAAATAGTTACATTGGGACCTAAACATAACTGGCGAATCGTACACCTCTGCCTACCCCTTCGGGGATACAGGATTTCAAACCAAATATATTGTATTTCAGAGTAACTAATTATTTATATTGTTTTCATTAAATAAATTAAAACCCATTGGTAATAAAACATGGCATAAATGACATTAAAGAAATGCCACATTTAAATACCATAAAAAAAGAACCATATCTTACGTTACCCATAACGTATCGAAACACAACACAACATATATAACGATATTTAATTTGTGCTAACCTGGGTACACCCACTGGGTGATTATCTTATCATTTGAAAATACAAAAATGCCTGAACATAAAGTGTTCAACAACTTTTATTGCTGACTGTACCAGTGTAGAAAAAAGAAACTGTTAAATGTAATGTATTGTATATGGTGTTATAATAAAAATGGATGTTGTTATTATTACTTCAATAAATTCCAACCTCAATTGAAAAAAAAATCTTGTCATAGTGGTTGTTCATGTACTTTTCTTCAGAAACATAAACTACGGGCAAAGTCACGGGGAGCCAGCTAGTTTTATATAAACAAAAATTTAAGACGGGGACTCCGTACAAAAATATCTCATTGCAGATAGTTAAACACGTCAACTCTGCGATTTTTAATTCCCGTTAGCTCGATAGATGGCGTTGTGCCGTTTTTTGGAAAGTCGGTGTTAAGATTCTCCGCAACAGAATGACTACCCCAGTCGAACTTTGTCAAATCATACTTACCTGGCATAGGGGATACCGTGATCATGAAGGCGGTTCCCCCAGGGCGAGGCCTTTCCATTGCACTGCGGTATGGTTGACCCCTGCGATTATCCCTAATGTGGATAACTCGGATGCGTAATTTTTGGTAGTGGGGACTGCGTACGCGCTGTCCCCCTTAAAATTGAACAATTCTACTGAATCGTTACGGTAACTATTTAGCTTTAGTAGACTATCTTGCCGTCTGGATTTCATCTGGAAGGAAAGGACTTATTCCTCCAGATGAAGTCCAGCCGGTAAAACTAAACGATCTTAGGCTATAAATGCACTTTTGGGAATTCGTGTGACTTCAACAGAGTTTTACATCGCACACTGAATGAACGCACTTAAAATATTTTTTATTTTTTTGAGATGACTCCCTCGCGACGGGATACTATACTGTGCCTATACTAGCAATTAACATAATAAAATATACATATGAGACATTCACGAAATAAGTTCAGCTCATAAGTTAACCACCATAAATACATTTGAAGGCGGAACGAAGGTTGCCGGGCCAGCTAGTATAATACAAAGCGAATCGTCCGCAGTCGGGCATCCCGTTCATGGAGGTGCTGTGCAAGAACCGCTACGTGGGGCGCACGTTCATCCAGCCGTCCACGCGCCTGCGCCAGCTGGGCGTGGCCAAGAAGTTCGGCGCGCTGTCCGAGAACGTGCGCCGGCGCCGCATCGTGCTGGTGGACGACTCCATCGTGCGCGGCAACACCATCGGGCCCATCATCAAGCTGCTGCGCGACGCGGGCGCGGCGGAGGTGAGCGCCGCTAGCTAGCTAACCTTGTGCGATACCCAAACGGAAGGCCAACACGTGGTACAACAACAACAATATGCTTCTAATTGGCAGGTACACATACGGATAGCATCACCGCCACTCAAGTATCCTTGCTACATGGGCATCAACATCCCGACCCGGGAGGAACTCATCGGCAACAAGCTGGAGCCGTGCAAGCTAGCGGAACATGTCGGTCAGTATCATACTAATATTATAAAAATGTGAAAGTTGTGAAGATGTTTGTCATCATCACGCTCTAACGGCTGAACGGATCTGGCTGAAATTATTATATATTAGAATAGTAACTGAATCATCACTACATATTATAAAACAAAGTCCTCCGCCGCGTCTGTCTGTCTGTTCGCGATTAACCCAAAATTTACTGCACTAATTTTGATGCTGTTTTCATCAAAAAGTAGAGCGGTTCTCGAGGAAGGTTTAAGTATATAATTTTTGTATACATTGGTTACAATATAATGATATTTGTTGGAGGTGTCAGCAAAAAATAAGCCATCTGGGAGGGAACTTTGAACGAAAACGTATGGTGGAATTGTGTATCATATCACTGCACTTATTAAATGAATAAATGAATGAATAAATTAACTTATTACTTAACGGCCTCTGTGGCGTAGCGGTAGTGCATTCGACTGCTATGACAGGTTGCGCGGGTTCGATTCCCACTCAGTGCAAATATTTGTATGCATGAATATGTCTATTTGCATTGGTCTGGGTTTTCTACGTATAACATATAAGTATGTTTATTCACATTCTGGAACTCATAACACAAGGTAGTTGAACTATGCTTACTTTGGGTCTAGAAAGCGCTGTGTATAATGTCGTAGAATATTTATTTATTTATATTTATTTACTTAAAAATTCTTTCACCATCTAAAAGGTATATTATTCCCGATGGACATAGACTCATATAAATCGAAGCGGGTGGGTTGCTAGTATTCTAATTTAAAAAAAAAAATGTTTTCAGGTGCGGACAGTCTAGAATACCTAAGTGTGGAAGGTCTAGTGAGCGCGGTACACTACAACATGAAGACGACCCCCAGCGACGGCGTCGGCGGCCACTGCACCGCCTGCCTCACCGGGGAATACCCGGGGGGCGTGCCCGAGGACGACTGGTGATGCGGGGACAGTGCGCCTAATGTGGATTTATACAACGTGAGCTTAGTTTTAGTATACTTCTCGCCAAAGTTGATGAGCGCTCTGAACTGCTCATGCGCAGAATGTGCTCTACGCTAAATGTGAAAAGTGTGAAATCGTAGCAATTGGTGGATTTCTCACAACGGGCACTTTTCAAAGTGTGCATTTCGCAAAATTAACACATTTCAAAATGAGTACATCTACAAAATGAACACATCTCAAAATGAGTACATCTCAATATGAACAATCTCAAAATGAGTATATCTCAAAATGAACACATCTCAAAATGAGCTCTTCGCAAATTGTGAAGTCGGAACTTGCGAATGATATAGACGACTATAAAATTATTATGTAATAGGAAATTTCATTCATTATTTTTGTAAACTTTTATAAACCGTATCATGTTTTAAACAACATTACAATAATGAGAAATTATCTTGCGAAAAAATTCAGAACGGTTATCAAGTTTGGCGCGAAATATATAAGTTAAATTCTGTAAACAACAACATAGCTCTCTCATAAATATCATTGGCTATGATACCTGTACTGCTGGCCATAGTACAGCCACATTATAAACAGGCACAAGAGGAAGGAATTAGCTTCATACAACAACCGAAATTGCCACACGGTTACAAATATTTACTTACGAGAATCTCAACTCATTTTAATCAAAGTGACCACAGTCTGCCGGTAATCTATATAATAATACTAGCTGTTGCCTGCAGCCCCGCCCGCATAGAATTCTGATCCCGTTCCCGCAACCCATGGGAACCTATTCCCGGGATAACAAGTAGCCTATGTGTAATTCCGGACTATAATCTATCCCTGTGCCAAATTTCACCCAGATTGGTTCAGCTGTTTTTGTATGTAAGAGCAACAAAGATACATACACACATACATACTCACAAATTTTCGCGTTTATAATATTAGTAGGGTATAAAACAAAGTCGTGTTAGTGATGACAGCTTAGAACTCGAGAACGGGTGACCCGATATTCATGATGTTTGATTTTTCAAATTTGTCTCCGCCTATACTGTGCCATTTCGTTTTTTTTTAAATATTTTTTATCGAAATCCCCACGGTTACCCCACCGTCGTTACGTCCGATTCGAACCGACGAAAACCGCACGCCGTCTCGAGTCTCTAATGCCGGTGGCCAATCAACGCAATTTTTTTTGACGTGACAACGTCTTATAAATCGATGGCCGAGCCGGCTGCACGCACGAAAAAACATGACGTAACATGCCGTTACCTGACGTATGCGGCGTTACCTCGCTCTGGGCTTGAAGTGCAAGCGATGCGTCCGCGTGGACAGCTGCTATACATATAGTCAGTATTTTCTTATGACGTTGTCACGTTCAACTATCGTCAGTAAACCGACTTTACAGACAACCGGTTTTTTAACTTGATTCTTAGGCGGAACGAAATTTGCCGGGTCAGTTAGTATAATATATAACTTCGATGTCAATCTCGTTTAGACAAAAGAGCACTTCGGGAAGGTCCGGACTTTCGGACAGCTCGCTATTGATTATTTTTAAGTTGGCCGCCTTAACTCACATACAGTGTATGTTCGTTTTCGCTTGTTGTGTGAAACCAACCCAGCCTGTTTATTTTGTTGCATAGCTTTTGAAAGCACGACTCACATCAATATGTAGGTGTCAGAAGCGAGTAATTTCTAAAATTATGTGTTTTTTTTTTTAAAGAATATTAGCAACCGAAATTACTAATATTCCCCCTAACCCCTCCAGCTAAGCTAAATTTGCTTGTGTTAGGAGTGGGTTCACGTCGGTAGTGTAATGGCCAGGATTCGAACCCGGGACCTCTCGATCATAAGGTCGACTTCTTAACCACTAAGCTACCGACGCTATTAATTTTTCATGCCCGAAAAATATATAAAGCCTTGTAATTATTGTTTCGGGATTATGTATCAGTGTACATAAAATTATCTGATTCCGTTTTTTATGGTTATCTTCTGTCACGGTGTGCAAAAACTGAAATTATGAAAATACTTTTTTTTTTTAAATGTACCTGTAGAGAAAATTCATAGCGTAATCTAAACGGGACCTCATTAGAGCTCACATTTTCATTGTTAGGCCGTGTGCTGCCTCATGCCTGTGTACTATGTGGCACGCATGCAAGCGCTCTGTTTCGTGCAAACCGCTTTTTTTTTGCACGAAATTAGTACAATATTATTTGCAGGAAACAGGAGCCTGCATTCTTGCATGAGGCATGAGGCAGCGGACGGACTCAGCGTTAGGGTCAATTCATGTTAGCGCAAATTGAGCGCATCAAAGTGTGAAATTCTTCACAATTCTTTGATTGTGAACATGTTTCTTTGGAAATTGCACGAATACGCGCGTTTTTTATATTAACGCTTCGACTTTGCGCTAGAATGAATTGACTCTAGGCCGAAGAAGCTCAAAATATCTTGAATTTTTGCTTGCCTTTTCTTAGGTTTGATTAAATGAATAACTAGATCCTAAGCTGATGGTACCTCCTAGGTATACGATTCAATTAATTAAACGTATTGTTTTAAGAAAGCAACCGATATTACTTGTATTCTCGTTAACGTCTTTAGCTAAATTGCTTATGTAAGGAGGTTTACCTCGGTACTGTAATGGCCGGAGTTCGAATTAGCGAGCTCACGATTGCAAGTCTGACACCAGCTAATGATATTATTGGTTGTGGTTTATTGCTGATAAACAGTTCCTAGAGGCTAGGCCTGACTAGTTTCCATCTCAAAAATAATCGGCATTGCTATTTTAGAAAAGAATTTAGGTTTAGTCTATAAGCCTAAATGAATCTCTTGTCCTATAATCTTATATTAAAATATAGTTTTAAAAGTGCCTTTTACTTTAGTTTAAATAAGATAAGCATTTGTATGATAGAATTTAGAAAAAAAGACAAATTCATTCCATTTAAGGAATCTCATATACGTAAGTGGCTATGTAACAATATCTCAAATAATGTACATTCGATTCGAATATTCTGAACGTCGAATGTTAGGAGTACTTGTTAGAATCATTAGCGGTACGTCGTGCTGGTCACGACAGTGAATTAGTTTAGTGAAGCTAACTATACTACTAGTGATATTTTATATGTAAGTAGATATATTTTTTAATAAATGTTTTTAATTATTTCACGAATGTTTTCTTTTTAAGTGACACGCTTAGATTATGCCCGAATATCCTTCCTATTCTCTACTACTTCCCCAACAACAACTGGTTGTGCCGTGAGGAAGGATGTTCGATTGGCATTCCCGACCGCACAACTTGTTTTGCATGCTATTTGGTCGGTGGGGAAGTAATGAATGCAAGAGGGACATTATTTCATTTTGAATAAATGGCCCATGGCCATTCGAAAATGGCCTAACACTGATTGACTTTATACTGACTTCTTTTGATTGTATAAAAAATTGACGTTGGACCAGTTGGCTTCTATTTTAAACTATTTGGCTATAGGCCTTCTAATTTTTTAAAATTAAATGTTGGTTAGACCGTTCTTACCCACGAGCGTAGGAGTCTGATTTATAGGGCATAACCTAAAATGGTGAAATAAAGGAAATTGTTCAGCAGCTATACTTAGGCCGTCCGCTGCGTTAGGAGGGTCATCCGTCACACGAATTGTTCGCGACGTAGCCCGCCGCGAGCTCACGCACAATGCAGCTAACGGCCTAACATCGTTCGTCCCAATTCACCATCAGTAAAACAAACAAATAATATAAAACAGCCAATTAATATCATTTATTATCTTATATACATTTTATTTACAAAGGAACTTTAACAATTTTGTGTTTGTCTGTACAACGTATAAAAAATTGTAATAAAATATGAAACGATACATCGGCAACATATAAGACAAGATTACATATCCGGGAAAGTATTCGAGCAGCTGGACATTACCTATATCTCTTTAGACTTTAGAAAAGCTTTTGACAGAGTGTTCTACTCACAGTTTACAAAAAATATCTAGTCTGAAGTTGTGTAACTAGTAACCTCGATAGAACACAAAAGAGCTATTGTAGTGTTTAATTTATGGCTAATTATTAAAAATTATGACATAATTACGTATGGTACTACAGGTTGACATTTTGGTCTAGATTTATTGAGCATCTCTTTATAAAAGAAAATATATCTAAGTATGTTTATCCGCATTCTAGTACCCATATTAAATATGTTTTTCCTTTGGGCCTAGATGCGCCGCGCCATGTACGGGACCAAGCGACTGTGCAAATTCAAAACTTGCTAAATCTAAAGGGTCTTTAGCAGTATCTGTCTATTATTATACCATGAACCATCAATTCGCATCGTCCAAATATCCAAATAAAACTGATACTGAAACTGTTTATTTGACAAAGAATTTTGACGTAATGCTAAAAATGAAAAAATAAAAAAAACTTATGAAATTTGTCTCATATTCTTACTAGATAGTTTTAGATAGATAGATCTCATTTATAGTGATAATGTCATTGACATAATTATGATTATATAATTATATGAGATAGTTTTGTTAATTTATATGATAATGTCATTGACATATTATTATGATTATATAAATTATGTCAGATAGTTATGTACTTTTATTCATAAGGGTAATGTCACTGACATTATTATTATTATTATATCCAGTTAATGCCCAGTATACGCTGCAATGACTATTTTTACGTTAGGAACCTTCACGGTGATAGTGTACAGTCCTTTACAAAAATCTCGTCGCAATCGAGCGAATGGACAGAGGTTAAATAATATAATCGTTGATAATTTCTTATCAACGATTTTTGGAACAGGATTCAAGAATGACAGAGCAAACACAATTTTCTATCGGCTTTGTGCTAACAATACTTTTAAATTAGGGTTTAACATATTGTAGGCCTCAGGTAGTACACCCCGGCGTCTGTAGACCCGAGACGGCGTGCGGTTTTAGTCGGTTCAAGCGCGACATAACCGCCCCCGCTGGCACGCGGGGGGGTATCCGAAGGGATTTCCGCAAAGGTAGTAATACATACATTACCGTAATTAACATTCCTGCCAGGATCGTAGCAAGTGAAAACATGGTCTCTGCCTACCCTAATGAGAAAGATACGTAGCTGTATGTATTTCCTAATAAAATCTATTTTGGAAATCATTTTACAGATCCCTAACCGTAAGTCTGGATTACTATAAACATTACAAGCCAATTGCAGTTACAGATAAAAGCAATTGACAATTAAATACCACACTTTTATGTACACAAGATCGGTTACACGGCACAGAACACTACGGCCCACTTCGGACGTTAAGCCCCGATCGGGGCGGTGACTCCTCAACCACTAAACCACCGACGCTAGCAAGGGACTGCAATAGGCCAATAGATTGATATCAAAGACTATGCTTCCCTACTATAGCCTCGACGTCTCGCACCTCCTTCACGCAAGAGCTAGTGAGTACGAGGGGATCCCCGGCCGTGACGAGCACGTCGTCCTCGATCCTGACGCCCATGCCGCGGAACTCCTTGGGCACGGATGTGTCGTCTGGCCGGATGTAGATACCTGAGTATAAAAGATAGGTTTACTACAAAAGATATTTAGGAAAAAATGCAATGCAACCTTCCAATAGGTCAGTTTTAGGATGGGTGACAATTCTTAACACATTGAGACCCCTCTGAGCCATGATTGCCATACGAAAATATTTATGTATCTATGAAAGATTTCAAGGCCAAGCAAACGGTTTCGAAATCCAACGTCATTATTACACCATATATTATTTACAATAGAACTTTATGCTCACCGAGACTCGGGGAAGCTGTGACGGTTATAGAAGGGTCGCAATACACTAAAAAACTTTTCGCCAGTCATACCGCCGGAACCGCTATGTCCGACATCGACGGCCTACCTTACATACCTGGTTCGACAGTGACGACCATGTTGTCGCAAACGGGCACGTTCCTTCGGACCAGCGACGAGTCGTGCACGTCCAGCCCCAGGTAGTGCGACACGTGGTGTGGACACAGCCGGTAGGCTTTCTGTAATATATTTAACATTGTTAATATTGACATTAACTACTTCAAAATTATATTTTCTTTCTTTTCTTTTATGTTGACATTAGATTCCACTTATTATTATTATCATTGATTAATTTACTGACATAGGTACCAATATTATTCTGAACGCTGACATTATTGTAATCATTTTCAATGAAGGCTAAACTTGCTCTCCGAGACACCCTGTCAATCAGTATCTTTGGTCTTCTACCCTACTATTACACAACCCATTTACGATATCAAAGTTCTGTAGTAGACCAGTTATCCGACTTTTAGGTCTCAGAATGACACAGATGTTCGTACCCTAAAGTGCGCGGTTGACGGACCAATAAATATAGCTGGCGAAATGTGGATGTACAACCAGTTTCTACATATACGTGCCTGAGACAACATAGTAATACTTGCCCCAATAAGTTCGTGTCCGTCAATGTTCTTGGGTAGGATGCCCTCCTGCTGCAGATGCATGCCCAGCAGTCGACACATGCTGTCGAACAGCTGGTCCAGGGGCGGCCGGTGCTCGCCTAGGATCTCGATGAGACGTTTCTACAGAATGGTTTTGAAGTTCTTTTCAATACTGTGATTAAAATACTAGGGGCGCAATGCATTCTGCTGTTGCTATGTTGAGCTGAGAGTGCACTACATTTTGGAAGAAATAAGATTTTGAAATTTTTGAAGGGTGATTATTCCTCCATGGTTGGTATGTTCGATTTTCAATTTAATTTTTTCTAAACCTTCCGGGTATCAAGTTGTATTTACTTGCCAAGTTTGGTCAAAATTGATCTATTAGTTTAGGAGGAGTAGCGTCACAACCGAAATACACCGAGTGGAGTATAGAGAGCTTTTCGCTCGACTTCGTCTCACTCTCAGCTCAAAAACGGATTATATTGCGATTTATTTGATATTATTTTATTATTTACAGCACAGAGCAAATACAGAGGTGTTATAATGAGATTTCCCTATGAAAGAATGCGTGACACTTCGCGGGGGTGAGGGTGTAGTAAAGAGGGGTTCGATGCCCCACTTCTTTATATTCCAGCTACCGGTCAATAGCAAAACTACTCCATTCTAGAATTATATTTGGAAAAGTATTTCTAACAGAGATCAGTCTGTGGCTAAAAGAGCTGTGACAGGATATACGCTGACAGTATACTGACTAAGGCCACGCCTACTGTCATGACGTCAGGACCTATTTAAAAAAATATATAATAGGGCTTTGGCGCAAGGCCTTCAGCCAAATCCTTAACATGGAATCACTTTGTCTTGCCCTAGTAAAGTAGTGGGAGCTTTACTAAAGGCTTCTTTGGAGTTTTGAAAAGAACATGGAAAATCACAATTCATGGTAAATATGCCACTTTTCTACACTTGTGATGCGTGTTGTCGAAGGCATTATGTCTAAAAACCCACCATTTTTACACATAAAAACTCGAAATTACACAAATTTTAGAAAATGAAACACTGCCTCGATGCGTCTTTTGGCGCCAAAACTGCCGTCAGGACCTACTTTGATAATCATAGAGAACAGTTATGTAGACTACCTCCTCCCTGTGTTTGTTTTGGGATTTACACTGATTCCAATATCTCGGTTGCTTTTTAGCAGTCGTGGCCGGTGACCATGCTGCCAAAAAGTATTCGCGTAAACTTCTGACAATATCATGACGTCTCCATTATACTGTCGGAACATAGCTTATTAGAAGCGAGACTTTTTTTTCAACTTTTCATTCTTCATTCGGTTATATGAATGATTACATTTATACATTACGTATGGTTATATGAAGCGTCGGTAGCTTAGTGGTTAAGGAGTCGACCCTACGATCTACCGGTCCCGGGTTCGAATCCTGGCCATTACACTACCGACGTGAACCCACTCCTAACACAAGCAATTAAGCTTAGCTGGAGGGGTTAGGGGGAATATTAGTAATTTCGGTTACTAATATTATTAAAAAAAAATAAAAAAAATATGAAAGTGCAAACCTGTGCTAGAGTCACAACCTTCAGTCAGCAGGTGTATTGGTTGCATTTTGGGCAAGTGTATTCCTTCTTCGACCAAATCATCACTTACCAATAGTGGTCAAACTTTTAATAATAAAAAATCAGGCTAAACATATGCAAATTTTTACCTGAACAGTGAGCACCAGTTCGTACAGTATCCGTTGGTGTTTGCTGAACTTGCCGGAGACTGGCCACGTTCGTGATATGTCTGAGTTATACAACCAACGCTGACAACCTGCAACGTGTATTATAAGAAAACTTGAAGAGCAAGCCATTACCTCAATAGCGCAGCAGTAATGACTGCTACTGCTGTGCTAGGTACGATTCCTGGTTTCGGCAGTGTTTACGGGCTTTTTATGTTAAGAAGTTCTCAGGAATCTGATTTGGGAGTATAAAGCTCGATTTCTGAGTACCTCAATACCGTCAGATTAATTTGAAATTCTGCACACTTATCAAGCAACGATGACAAAACAATGATTAAAAAAAGTGAATAAAAAATAAATATATTAGTTTAAAAAACCAAAAACATGCTTTAATAGCAGACCAAACTAAAAAATAAATTTTAATTAGACAAGAAAATAGATTGAATAACAAAAAAATATGAAAGCGTGGGGTGCTTACTATAATCATCATTGAGCACCCTACACTTGTTTAAACTATTATCTTTTAATTTTACATTCAGTCGTTTCACATAATCATGAGTTACACAAATACATACCAGAATCTACAAGGATCATCTCGCCGTCTCGTAACAGCTGATTATTATTGATGTAGTGTATGTGCGTGGCTCGAGAGCCCCCCGCCACTACGGGAGGGAACGCTAGGTGCTCCGCCCCGCCTTGCTTGCTCGAGTATTCCAGGACGGCGTTTATCATGTGCTCGGAGACACCTGGAAGTTCAAATATTAATGATATAGCGGCTTGAATATAGGTATGTCCTTAGTTAATTGATATGTCGCAAGTACCGAAATAGGTGCAGCTATTTCGATAGCTTATCTACTACATTTTCGGAGTGCCAATTATGGTTGCATCCAAATCTTGCATTTTGGAGCCGTGGTCTGCTCTTCTACTTTGAATAAATCTACCTCGACCCTGCTAACATTTAATACTCTAGCTAATCTTCTCCCTCTCTCACTCTTCTATAATTTATCTAAGCCTCTTATATATGTAAAACAAAGTCTTGTTAGTGATGATCAGGTCAAACTCAAGAAGGGATTGCCCAATTCTCATGATCTTTGATTTTTTAGGGATTTTCTTTAGAAAAGCCCTATTGCTATCGAGTTGTCGTCGACACGACGTCGTCGTCGTCGTCGTTGCCAATTTTCTGTCACGGTTTTGGGTATGAAGGAGATGAGCTATCGAGTTGCTGTTTCCGGTAATAGATTCGTGCTGGGGTGAACCATTGCAAGATAAAGAAAAAATCGCAAAAATAGCAAAAAAAAATAAATAGCAAAATCGAAAATCCCTTGTATTCGGCTGAGCTCGTCTCAGGAATTCAACTTGTTAAATTTGTCTCCGTCTAACTGTGGCCTTTTTTGTTTTTTTTTTTGCCGAAATCGTCGCGGTTTCCACCCGCTGGCCGGCGGAGGGGTTATGTTAGGTCGGACTCGAACCGATCAAAACCGCACGTCGTTTCGGGTCTTTAATGCGGAACGAATTTCACCCGGTTCGGCTAGTTATTAATTAATAGTACAGCGCCTTGCTGTCTTTTACTTAGGAGGAATATATTACCAGTTGAATTACATGGACCTGTGTGGATAGCTGAAGTTCTCGTCTACTTGAAATCTGGCTTTTCCAATTCAAATTTCTAAGAAAAGTTAGGATATCAATTGCTCAAATATGTTAATTTTACCCATACCTGGTTTAGTACAAGCCATAGCCATGTTCATAGATTGGCTTCCAATATAACAGGTTTCTTTCATCAGCTCAATCTCAGCAGGTGACTTCACGACTCTCATCAGATGTAGCGATCGCTGCGGGTCACTCAACGTAATGAGGCCATCTCCTTTAAGTGTTGAACGGACCGTGTTGTGTATGTCTAGATTGGCTGGTGTTTCGTTGTGGTACCAGAGTGTCGCAGGTTTGGATGAGGCTGTTATCCTAGAAACGAACAAAAAAAATACTTATTGAATGAATTTTTCAACATTTACCAGCAAAAGTTTTCGTCTCCATGTCTACATTGTTTCATAGTCTGTAAGAATTACGGTACCCTACATTGATCATGTTGTACAGAGTTTAAAAATACATTTCACAGCAGCAGACACGGGACTTTGGGGGCGAGGGGAAAGGAAATATATGCCGAAATATTGATCTTAGTCAAGATGAGGTATATGGGTTGTGAGTTAGTGGAGGAAGGCACATTGTACGCCAATATTTGCGCTTGTTCATTAGACTTTTCGACGATAATTATTTATTGTTGATAAGCAAAATATAAAAATGTAATGCATACTGATTTAAATAACTGCCAAAATTTTCAATGGGTTGTGCCTCGTCGACTGCGAAATACAGAGATGCGTTGGAACACCCTGTGCGTGGGCCCTCCCATAGTTCTGCGTGCTCGTCCTTTTCGTGTACAAACAGTATGGACTGTGGACAGAGAAGAAAAAAAGCACTTAAAAGACTATGGATAGCATTTCTTTCTTTTGTCTATTTTCCAATTTTCCTCTTCTCTGCAGGTGACAATGCGCAATTAACAGTTGTGGTATGGTAAGAGTTTATGGTTCCCATTCCCAACCCACATTCCCAAGCAATATAGAAAAAAAAATTAATGGATTTGTGACTTTCACAAAAATATTCTTGAGAGATGTACAAGAAGACAAAGATATAAGAAGCATTGCTGCTCAAAGAGGTAGATTTAATGACAGCAACCGCTGGGGTTCGATCATCAGCCCAGTTTTTGGTCTATCCATTGGAAAAAATGACATAAATTTCCCTAAAAAAAATTTTCTTCCAAAATTATCTTACCTTATAGGTGTCCACTTGTGCAGGTTTTACCATAACTAGTATGGCAGATGCTTCCAAGCAACCCGTGAGGTAGAAGAAGTCAGAATTTTGTCTGAACACAAATGGGATTTTTTCTGACATGTACTGTTTACGGGCTGCTGGGATCACTATCTGAAAATTAATTATTAATTAATTTTCATTGAACATACTCATTTTTATACAACATCTGTTCTCTGCAGTTTTCACCACAAGAAGCCTACATACCCGCACATAATATGTGAGACCAAAGGTGCTGATGATGGAGACTGTTAACTAATAAACCCCTACCTGGTGTGGCAATGATGTGAACCTACACTAACTAGGCTTGATTTGAGCAGTTACCAAGCAACAAATGCCATCATTTTCCTTTACAAGGAAAATAAAGTAACCATATTTCTTAGGTCTGACAGATCAATGCATGGATATTTTATTAAAGTTTTTATTGTAAACCTTAGACTACATAAGATAAGTATTAACCCATCAAGCCAACCGTCAAACTGACAAAACTTGACAAACGGCACATACTCGCGGGTGCCCGGGCACCGGTTCGTCTCTTATAGGTTAAATTCTCAACCATTGAATGCCTTGGTCTGGGCACATAAACAACAAAATATGTATCCAAGTATATCTATATTTATTAAATTACTGAAAAAAAATCTTAAAACATTGATAACTACTTACAATATGAGTTTTATGTGCATTATCTTCTGCGGTCAATTTTCCAACTAGCTTTTCTCGTCTCGCTACATACTCAGCTTGTGTGACACCGCCAGTTAAATAGTCCTCTGATATTAAGTGTGGATGAGTGTAACAAGTTGGTTGTCCTAAATTTTCTTTTCGAATAAGACTATCTGATCTCTTTTTTCTTCTGTCTGGTACTTCTGGCGGTAACTCTACTGTGTCCACTGTACTCATACATTTTGTTACGTTTCTTAGTAAAGGTTGTCTGACCATATGTCTTCGTTCTTTTGTTACTAAAACAGGATAGTATTATTGTAGGTTGTATATAAAAGTTTTAAACTAAAATTTTAAAAGTAACTACTAAAATAGATTGAAATTTAATTGGCTGAAGTAAAACTGGAAGATTAAAAAGTGGTCTTGTACAAAAGAGGCCCAATTTATTGAATTAAGCTAGAAGACTGCGACAAAACATTACTTTTCTTGTAGGGTATCTACTTATTAGATAGTTCTTTCTGACCTATTCTGATACAGGCTATAACCAAGTTCGAAGATAGGCGACTAAATGCATTTGTTGCCTCAAAACATCCCAACAGTTACCGTACCTGTATGAGCAACGAATTTTCTGACATGATGCATTTTAGTTTTGCAGTAAGAACGAATATGTAATTTTCACAGTGTAAAGAGCGGTGTAACGTTTGAATAAATATAGGAAAACGAATAAAATAGGTTAAAGTAAAACATATGAATTTTGACAACAACTTTGACATTATTGACAGTAATGACTTTTTCTAAATTTTTGTTGTCCGTAGTAGTATTTCAAAATCTACCATTGAAAATTGCAGTTCCTTGTTGAGGCAGGCAGGTCTGTCTTAGCTATCGTTTTTGAAGAACCTATAATGTTGGAGGTAGCGACTTCTCCTTTTTTAAATATATTATTTAATATTTATAAAATCTAGCGTGTTCCCATTTTCAAGTAGTTCTATTTAACCAACAAGTTAGGCGCGTGGTGGTAATTGCAAAAAAAAAAAAAATAGTGTTTGTCTTCCACAAATTCACAGACATAGAGACCGCGATTTCTTCCTTGTAGTCCCGAAGAGCTCTCGTTACTGTTCATCGGTGAGGTACGGATTAATTATTTCATTTTCTAACATGCATTAATGGAAGTCAATAATGCACCAGTAATTTTTTATATTGATTGATTATATTAGTGTTATGGACCACGTCGCAGTAAAAAATATTTACCGCACCACAAACCTGGTAAATATTGTTTACTGAAACGTCCCTCCATGTTGCTATAAATCTACCAAAAGAGGTATTTATCACACGTCGCAAGTTTATAGGTTGACAGGTTCCGTTACACGCATGTGAATTAAGTACCTAATTAATGTCTGCACCTTTATCTACGCTACGCACATACTTACTGGGCACAATTTTTTTTTTAATATAATTAAAATAAATTATTATGGAATCAAGAAATAGCATAGTTAATTTAATAAAGTAATATTAATAGCTCCCGTATTCGCAAGGCATAATAATTGGAAATTAAATTATAATAATTGTAGAGCCAAGTCGCCATTGTATGCCAGTACATTTGTGATTGACGGAAAAGGCCCTGCCGCAGGATTTCTTCTAGGGTTTGTGAGGTTAGGCGGCAGTTGCTCCAAACCAGGAGAAAGAGTAAACGGATCCTGGGCTTCAAAGGTGAAACCCTTGGATGTAGCCGGGAACAACGCTAAGATGATGATGATGTGTAGTCCATAAATGAGATTTCTCTTCAATGAAGGCGAAGAAAAATGAATCAAAATAGGAGACATGTTACCAAATTGTGGTTATCTAACGTAGAAAACTTTTTTTATATATAAATATATTGGTCGGCACCCTGAGGTTTACTTGTTGAGGTATATTGAATCAACAGATTTCATTCTTAAATTTAGGTTTCCAACAAGACTGGATTCTAGCAGTGAAAAACTATTCATCGAGACTGATTGAGTAAAATATGGTAACTTGAATGCGGTTCCAATCATTTAGGCTATCATTGGTGAAATACGCTCAGAGGGGCTCGTGTGTAAGTGGTAACCGAGTTGGTTAACACATTGCTAAGTTAAGCCAGGGGCCCGATTCAATAACGCCACGTTTTCAAAACGCGTGATTCCGAGTCGATTAGTAAGAAAAACTGTAAAAAATATTTTAGTATTCAGTATGATCTGTCAAAACAAAACCTACCTTCACTTTAGTGAGGCTATTTAACGTTGAGAACCAGTCATAGTTGATTTCGTTTACAATTAGATTTTCAGAATTTAACGTTCGTTAGTTTTGAGATCATACGTTTAAAAAACGTAATTTTACTGAATCGAGCCCCAGGTCAGTCTTAGGATGGGTGACCATTCTTAACATATTGAGACCCCTCTGTGTCTCGGAGAGCAAGGTAAGCCGTCGGTCCTGGTTGCCATACGAACATCTATGATGGTTGGAGCCCTAAAAAGTCCGATAACTGGTCTAACGCCAATGCGTTGTTGAGTTCAGATTGCAGTAGCTTTACGGAAAATATCGAAGCTCGGCCACTTTTTAGTTAAACTGAAACGCCTACCCTGTGTTGGAAAAAAGGCTCGGACGATGATGATAGTGAAATACACTCGGTGCATATGTTAAGACAAGACTGATACAGTTTGTATATCCTGCACTCCGGCCCGCCTCCCACCACCCAAGCGATAACCAAGCTGGGGCTGAATGGTTCCTATTTTAAAATCATATTTTCTTTAAGGCCATTATTATTGGGTAACAGTTCCAAAAAGGAAAAGAGGTTCTATAGCTAGGCTCTGTGAGCAGGAAGGTCACGAATCACGATACGTTCACTGGGCACGTCTCAATCTTAAGCGGGCGATAGTCAGCGCGGAACAAGCGGCGCGTGCGCACGTCGCTAAGTCACACAGTTCGAATACGATCGCGGGACCCATTTGTGTCGTAAACTCGTGAACTGTCAATCGTGCCCGTGTGCCCGTTACAAAAGTGTTTGACAACAGTTCAGTGATTAATTTTTTTTATTGCTGAAGTCAACCAACGACTCTGCGAAGAGGTTTGTTTACTTTCCTAGTATTATATAGTCCGCCCTCTCTCTATCTGCATACAATATTGTGGTGAAGTCGATAGTTTACATCGATAAATGGTTGGACCTAGTTCGCGAGTTCATTTGCATCGTTTTGTTAGCCATTCATTAGTCGTTACGCTCGGTTGCAAGGATTACTTAACCGACCTCGTAGAGCTTCAAAATTATAACACTTTGTGAAGAATACTTTAATGCGTGTTGTTGATTACGTCTCACAGAATAAGTATTCGTGCCTGCAGCGATTGAAACTTAGTGTTATTGTTTTAAATTTTATAATGTTGTTTTTTCGTGTGTTTGAAATCTTAGCATACTGTTTGGGAATGAGTTTTTTGTTAATTTCATGATCATCATCATAGCGTAAGTCCATCAAAAGCATGTGCTTTGGAGGTCGCAGTCCGCCGTCCTACTCTTTTTCTTGAAGGCCCTTTGCGGAAGCGACTGCCGTCTGCCCCTCCCCCCCCACCCATAGTAAAGCTTGAGACTCGTCCATTAATAAGCAGGTGCACCGGGTAGCTGTTGTGGTTGGCTTGGGCTTCGAAGATCTTGGTGGACCCATACAGTGATTTCTTTTTAATATATTAACTGTAAAATTGCAAGATGACCGTTCTTAACACATATCTAACGGCAAATTCGTAATAGTTAAAGCATCGCATGCGCCATCGAGTGCTGCGGGTTCGACGCCTTTTTTTTTTTTTTTGTGCGGAAATCCCTTCGGATACCCCCCCGCCGGCCAGCGGGGGCGGGGACGTCGGGCTTGAACCGACTAAAACCGCACGCCGTCACGGGTCTTCAGACGCCGGGGTGTAAGGTTGCCCATAGAGCATATCCCTCGAACCCCGACTGACCCTGGGCTATCTCCGGTACCAAGTATACGACGATGACATGAATCTACTCGAAATACAAACATTAAGGCATACAGCCTTAATGTTTGTATTACGAACGGTTTCACCAGTGAAATCTGTTCAACTTAATTGGGTTCTTACCTTGTACGAAATGTAATTGTTGAGCTGAGCGACGCGAAGCTCTTATACGTGGCTAAGCCGTTTGGTCGAGACTGTACTCCTCCGGAACCACAATACCGATCTTGACCAAATTTGCCATGGTGATAGTGTAGACACCGCTGAGTGTTTAGAGGGGTCAACTGTTCAAATACAATGTACCATTGAGGAATAATCATCGAAAAACAGTTTCACGAGCGCGCTGCCTTAGCTATGCGCGCGACCGTAGTAAGATGCCTTATTTTTCAAGTAAGAAGAGTCCTGCTCGCTCAGCTCAATTTATTTCAGTCGCACCCTGCACTGAATTCCTAGTATATTACATAACACATAACATAACATAAACTCACGCCTATATCCCCGAAGGGGTAGGCAGAGGTGCTAGCACCCACGTTTCGCCAGTTTATGTTTTAGGTCCTAATGTAATAGGTGGCGAGCCTATTGCCATTAACCGGGCACTTATAAACCTGCGATAAATACACACATAACTTCGAAAAGCATCGAAAAGTCATTGGTGTGTGCCATGGTAATACCTGGGATCGAACCCGAGACCTCGTCTCAGCAGTCCTTTACCCATACCACTAGGCTACCTACTAAACTAAATTCTTATACCCGACATAGCCGTTTGTTGATGGCTGAACTCCTCCGTAACCACTAGCGCAATCTTGACCAAATTTACCATGGTGATAGTGTGGACACTGAGGAGTGTTTTGAAACGAGATGGTTCATGTACTATTGAGGAATAATCACCGAAAAACCGTTTCACGAGCGCGCGACCGTAGTAAGATGTCTTATTTTCAAGTCAGAGTCCTGCTAGCTCAGCTCAATTTATTTCAGTCGCACCCTGCACTGAATTTCTAGTTCATAAGTTACGCAGTTCAGTCCGTCTTGATGTCAACATGGTTCGAACCCCCTTTTGAACTTCTAAATATTGTCTACACCTTCTGTTAGTTTTCAGGTGAATAATAATGTCATGTCATGCACATTTTTATTGTTCCTACTCTCTCCTCGGAAACAATTTTGACATTGACATACATTAATTAATTGATAATTAAGTATAGGTTCGTAATCTTCAGAGGACAAATTAAACTTTTAAAATTTTTTGGTCATTATTAATGTAACGTTTTAAAGCTATAGTAACTTGGAGACCTGAAGGCCAATTCTCGAACTAAAAATATGTTCAAAATTCAGTCTAAATCTAGTCTTGATCTCATGTCGATCTCCCATATGTCAAAAAAGATGTTCTCATATGTAACAATATTTTATTGAAAATTGTTACGAGAACACCTTTTTAGGGTTCCGTAGCCAAATGGCAAAAAACGTAACCCTTATAGATTCGTCATGTCTGTCTGTCTGTCCGTCTGTATGTCACAGCCACTTTTTTCCGAAACTGTAAGAACTATGCTGTTGAAACTTGGTAAGTAGATGTATTCTGTGAGACGCATTAAGATTTTCACAAAAAAATAGAAAAAAAAGCAATAAATGTTAGGGTTTCCCCATACTTAAAACTGAAAATTTAAATAAAAAAATTCATCACACCCATACGTAACTATGGATAGGTCTTCAAAAATAATATTTAGGTTTTTAATATATTTTTTATCTAAACGGAATAGTTTGCGTGAGAGACATTTCCAAATTGTTAAAATGTGTCCCCCCCCCTCCCCGTAACTTCGAAAATAAGAGAATGATAAAACTAAAAAAATATATGATGTACATTAACATGTAAACTTCCACCGAAAATTGGTTTGAACGAGATCTAGATCTTGAGATCTATTTGAGAGATCCAGACTACATTGAGATTGAATTTTGAACACCTTTTTATTACGAGAATTGGCCCTCTGGAGTGTGTTAAGCTATTACCGCTGGCGACTGTATCTAGTCTTTAAAAAGCACTTACCTTTTAATCGTGACACTTTCGAAACCATTACTTATTTTATTAAAGTCACTCCAAGATACTTATAAATAATAAATAATGTATCGCGCTGATGACGTTCGTTAACTTATAAATAACTTCTGAGTGTGATGTCATTTACTTAGTTACAGGTTTTTATAATGAAGATGATCATAGTTTTGAATTAGGACTTTATGCTGATTTGACTTTGACTTGATCTTGATGGTGAATAAGTATTATTATGTTGTAGGTTAGATACAAGAGATGTTATCTTATTTCAACATAAATAAAATAAAAGTATGGTCAGAACAAATTAACACGGAATATAGTGTGAAGATAAAGCAAACTAAGTAGACGCCTTAAGTTTGTGATGAAATGGATGGTACAAAGTCTCCCCTCAATCCTTTATCCACAGTATATCTTGTGAAAGGCCAGTAGGAAGACGACGACCATACACCACCACCTTGATAAACGCTGTGAAGGCCGTTAATATCATTTCTTCGGAGCTCCGACGACTCAATTAATATAGGCGCCGCGTATGAAGGCATTGAAGGCTCTCACCTCGGAGTCCTCTTACGAAAGAGACGAGAAACCAGCATTTTTTGGCTGTACCTCTCTTACCGGGGTCCGGCAAAGGCGGCATGACCAAATCTTTTTTAACCATTTAGCCTGGCGCAGAACCGTGACCGCACCAGCGAAGGCGACTCTCCTGAATTTTATCCGTGATATCATGGACATGTGATAGGCTGAATATTAATTAATTTATTTGAGACTGGCAGAAGTTAAGAAGCCTAAAGATTTAGATCGGAAAAAGAGAACATCTAGAACGGGACTTGAACCCGCGACCAGACCCTTACAGGGGGAATGCTCGGACCAGCTGAGCTATCTAGACACGTCCCAGATATTCGAAATTCTCCGATATATTATAATATATGTCTTAAGGCGACGCTGGAGCCATCTACCGTAATTCTTGAGAACTACGGAAACAATGAATAACTTTAGAGTCATTTTTAAACATTGTTTTTTGATGACTCCGCCTAATTAATTCAATTAAATTTTTAAGCATTTTGTATGCTTACTTTTTCTAAAGATTTAGATCAGAAATAGAGAACATCTAGAACGGGACTTGAACCCGCGACCAGTCCCTTACAGGGGGACTGCTCTGACCAGCTGAGCTATCTAGACACGTCCCAGATATTCGAAATTCTCCGATATATTATAATATACGTCTTAAGGCGACGCTGGAGCCATCTACCTTAATTCTTGCTAATCTAAATCTCTATCTAAATCTTTAGAAAAAGTAAGCATACAAAATGCTTAAAAATTTAATTGAATTAAGAAGCTTAGTTAAAAATATTGATTTTTAGATTTAACTTGCTAAAGACCCAGTTGCAGATGTATTGCGTTCAACGATTCAGTCTAGAGACACTTCTCTCATCATTCACCTACTCGTTCCTTCCACTATAACTATGAATGTGGGACTAAAAGTGACAATAAACATCAATTATAAATCATTTCATAATACTGGTAACACTATTTAATTGAAGCTCTATTCAGAACGTAATAACCGTTGCAGTTAGTGTGTGTATACACACTAACTGCAACGGTAATACTTATTTATGCACAAGTGCAGTACTTATTATAACGATCGTAAATCCGTTGAAAGCAGAGACTATTCGTCATCTTAATCTGTGGTACTTTCATAGAATTAAGTTTACCGCCATGAACTAAGGTGGAATTAGAAGTTAAGGCGATTGGATAATAAAATATTACTGCCTGTAGTATTTTGAAGCTTTTACCCATAAAGGCTTCATGTATTTTATGTTCTGTACCTAAGTGCCTTATTCGCTATTGACCAAATTTCTATGAATAAATATATACCTACCAATATATAATAAAATATCACCACATAAAATATATCATATATATCATATATATCATATAACAACTTAATAATACAACAGCAGTGATGATTGAAGTGCATGCATATAAATTGGATATAAAAAAAAGTGTTATATTACGCTCCTGTATCTCATTCCGCATTTTAGTAGGTGGTAGTGTTAGGCCGTTGCATCAACCGTTTTTTTTATATGACATGTTCTGATTACGGTAACCAGCTTTCGCAATATAGCCCGCCAATGATATTGGTATTTTAAGTAAAAAAAAATATTAAAATAATATAATATTATTAAAGTAAACTCACAAATATAAAAATAATAACGTTGAGAATTCGGTCGTTAAGTCTCTATAATTTGCTTCACTTCACATATACTGTTGATATGCTGTTTATACTGTTTATATTGTTCTGTCAGCAGAGCACTACTCATAGTCACTCATGGAATCAGAGGCGGATTTCCGATTAGGTCGACTAGGCGGCTAATGTCTATATTATTTCCCAGTAGGTCGACTATGTGGCTGATGAATTTATTATTTCCCATTAGGTCGACTATGTGGCTGATGATTTTATTATTTCCCAGTAGGTCGACTATGTGGCTGATGATTTTATTATTTCCCATTAGGTCGACTATTCGGCTAATTCAATTAAATTTTTTTAAGCATTTTGTATGCTTACTTTTTTCTAAAGATTTAGATCGGAAAAAGAGAACATCTAGGACGGAGTCATCAAAGTCATCAAAAACAATGTTTAAAAATGACTGTAAAGTTATTCATTGTTTCCGTAGTTCGCAAAAATTACGGTAGATGGCTCCAACGTCGCCTTAAAGACGTATATGATATATCGGAGAATTTCGAATATCTGGGACGTGTCTATAGGTGGCTCAGTTGGTCAGAGCATTCCCCCTGTAAGGGACTGGTCGTGGGTTCAAGTCCCGTCCTAGATGTTCTCTTTTTCCGATCTTAATCTATTCGGCTAATGTTTTACCATTGGATGTTTTTACTTTTTCACGACCTAACTTCTGAACCATCTTCTTCTTCTTTTGCTCTTTTTGCTTTTGCTCTCTTACTGTTTACCCTCCTCCTCCATGATTTAGTAGGTTTATCTTGGCTAATATGGTACCGACTGCCGTCTGATCTCCCTCTCTCCCTGACTCTAATTTATCCTTTTATTTAATTTATTATGTTTGTTAGAGAGATTTGATCCTTATGATTGAACTTATCGATTGATGCAATAAAAGTACAGAAGGTTATGTTTTCGGATTTTAGCCGAATTCGATTACCTAGTGCGGCAAGCGAGTTTTCGAAAATCTTTGAAAATCAAAATGATGTCTTCTTTCATTAAAATTGTCTATTTGCATTATTCAAGATACTTTCCCTCCATGTGGCATAGCCGTGGGACGCCCTAGGGGCTATCCATGATCGCTTAATAGCAATTCAATTGCAGAACTAAACTGAATAATTTCGTACTCATAACGTTCCAAATGTCAACAAACGAACCAAACGCGAACGCGTTTTAGTTTAAGCATGTCTTGGTACGGATGATAGCAATTCAAGCTTGTATAGAATTGCTCCGAAACTGAACTGTTTATAAGTCATCATGGTAAGGCCCATGTCCTGCATACAAAATATTTAAAACTATAAGTAACCCTGTCTCTAGCCTTGAAATTAAGATTAGCATTTAAAATTGCACTGCTCGGACGTCTGAGCCAAAGCTCAGCAGTACTTAACATTACTGTTGTCGTAAATTTTCTACGCAGGTTGCCATTATGAAGGTACCTTTAAGCCGCATTGCGCATGCACGTGATCGTCGTACCCTTTCTAACGCTTGCGATCCGTAGAATGTTAATGGATTAGATATGGCATTACAGTTATCTGAATTATTTTATAGAAACCGCATCTATTTCGGTTGGGAGATTGGGTGTAATTGTTTTTAGTTAGATTCATTGTTTTGTTGCTTGAATATGTTAGATTCAGGTACAAGAGCACACGTTTTTGTATTTTTTGTTCCAAATTGGTGTAAAGTTAGTAATTACTTCAGAAAAAGATTTTTGTTTGTTTCACAACCTGCTAAATCTAATTGCCAAAATAGTTGAAATGTAGGCATTGACAAGAGAATGTAATTAAGTCCTTTTTTTGGTCACAGCAACAAGAAAAAGTGCTCTATAATTTACTAAAAAGAGTAGATTTTTATAGTGTAGTAGTACTTTGAAAGTGCCACAATCTTTGATTTAATACACAAAGTGTAACTTGTTATTGCTAAAAAAAAACATAATTAAGCTACTTTAGTATGCTAGTAGGTTTAGGGTAACCGCTTCCTGTAGGCTATACATTCTGCAAGGGTAACTTGGAACTTTTTAGAAATACACTAAACATCGACAAAAACAATACAAAAACACATTCTCACCATCACTACCGACCGATTCCACTTTTTCACTCACAGATCCTTTTTTAATTACATCGGAATAAGATTACCAATTTCTTGTCTACCAATAAACAAAGGAAATACATTATCGTCGAGGCTTTGAGCGTTAAAGCGCAGGCCGTTAATGGTTTCCTAAGCCATTCAAAGATCGTAAGTACTTCGGCATTCACAGGCTCGTCAGCGGAATGCGCCTATTACTTGAGTTCCGCCTCTCGGATGCGCCCGCATCGTCGACGACTTTAGAATGGCGGGAATCTAACGTTGGGTTAAGTTAGGAGAAAATGGCGGCGGTGAAAATGTGATTTAAATGTTGATGTGACTGTAATTGGGAAAATTACAGTTTCAGAAATGTTTCACTTCTCTTTGGAGGAAAGGAAAAGTGTTGGATTATTATATCGTATGTATGTACCGTTAACGGCAAACTAAATGAACGAACACACAAAATGAATGAACAGAAATAAAATGTGAAAAGATGCTGAAAACAAACATAAATTTTCATGATACCCAGTGGCGTACGTAACGGACTGCTGAGACGAGGTCTCGAGTTCGATCCCCAGTTGCCCCGGGCACACACCTCTGACTTTTCGTAGTTATGTGTGCATGAATAAATGTTAATTATCGCTCGCTTAATAATGTGCCCAGTAGATGGCAATAGGCTCGCCCCCTATTACATTGGGACCTTAATATAACTGGCGAATCGTGGGTGTGTAATACACCTCTGCCTTCCCCATCATCGGGATACAGGCGTGAAGTTATGTTATGTTATTTACTTCGTGGTGAAAGTATCAAAAGGTAGAGCCGATGGGTAGAGCTAAGTGGCCCTGTAAATTGGACTGTGTTAAGCAATTAGTTAAGTTTAAGGTTTTTATATTAAGTAACTTTAAAAGTAATGTTACTAAATAAATAAATATTCTACGACATGCTACACAGCGCTTTCTAGACTCAAAGTAAGCATAGTTTAACTAGCTTGTGTTATGGGTTCCAGAATGCGGATAAACATACTAATATACTTTTTTATGTAAATACATACATATTATACATAGAAACACCCAGACCAATGCAAATAGACATATTCATGCATACAAATATTTGCACTGAGCGGGAATCGAACCCGCGCCCCCTGTCGTAGCAGTCGAATGCACTACCGCTAAGCCACAGAGGCCGTCACCTTCTGCTATTATCTGTGTATTTTTTTTTTGATAGGAAGTATAGCCTCTCATAGTGAGGACTAACAATTCGCTGTCCATAATTATTATTATTGAATTGTGGACTGATGTTTGGGTTGCAGTTAATTGCTTATTTGTAAACACAATCATAATAATTAAATGGGACTTAAAGCGTGGTCATGAGTTTTTATAGCTGGCTATATTTATAGTATCTATTGCCTTAACGACCGGTCACTAAACGTAAATTAAAAAAAAGCTAGCTTCTGACTTCCTATGTGTTACTTTGCTATACTCGGGTTGGGGTTTTTCCTCAAGTTCAATAAAAATAATACCTTTTTTTTTTTTTTGCGGAAATCCCTTCGGATACCCCCCCACCGGCCAGCGGGGGCGGTTATGTCGGGCTTGAACCGACTAAAACCGCACGCCGTCTCGGGTCTACAGACGCCGGGGTGTAAGGTTACCCATAGAGCATATCCCTCGCACTCCGACTGACCCTGGGCCATTCGCAGTGTCGCCTCTGATAACAGCAGAGGGGTACCTGGAGCGACCACCTCCCCCCGCGGGCTTTGCAGGCCCGCCATACCCCGACCCCTCGTGCAATGGGTTCAGCTGGCCCTGAAAAGGGCCGGTTGGTCAGACTCTCGGCCGTTGACGTTGACGCCAGCTACTCCAGAGGAGCAATCAATGATGCGTCATCGCCCACGTTGCCCAGGGTGCACCAAACTTGGAGGTGATCCAACCAGTCGCACCCCAATAAAAATAATACCTACTTGAAATTTTATGGACATTTAGAGTAACGCCGTGTTACAGCGTGTACCTATTTCATTTACGATCTTCTAAAAAGAAAACACGCCGACAGTTCTCTACTTACCTTACACATTGAAAACCATAAAACTTTTACAATTCAGCCGTTATTAACGAAACTAATTCTGAGAGTAAGTCGTTAAAAGAAGCTGGTAATGAGATTTTGGTCCGTCTCTTTAGAAACAAATTAAGTGTACATCAGACCAAATGGTACGGCTCTGAACACTTGTGCAGTTGTCTCGAGTCCCTTCGACCAATGAAGTGAGCCATTTTGGTCACGTGACCGATTTTCCTGCTATTTCATTGGTTGATGAAACTCGTGTGTTCCCGCCACGCTGAGGCCACAGAAGCAGCACAAGGTTTTTATTGCTGTCATGACGGTTTTTTTTGTCTGCACAGATAACTCTATAATACGACGTGGACGCTACTAGGACTAGCTAACTGGCCGTGTGGTAAACATAGTTGGGATATAATTTTTTTTATTCAGGAACCATGCTCTCAAATGCGTTATAAATTGTATTACTTACGTTTAATTGATTATATTTAAAAAAATAACCAAAATTACTAGTATTCCCGTTAACCCCTCCAGCTAAGTTAAATTGCTTGTGTTAGGAGTGGGTTCACGTCAGTAGTGTAACGGCCAGGATTCGAACCCGGGGCCTATACATAATATTGTTACATGGAGATAATAAGACGACATGTTAGACGGTAACTTATTATGTTAAGTACTTAATTTATAGGTACCACGAAAGGATTTGTATTCATAAAAAAAGAATAAAAAACAGTTTATTTTTAATCTACCACCCAATCAATAATGGTATAATTTTATTATTTGACAATATAGAAGTGTGACGTCATACTTCTCTATTTCATATGAGTTTCCATAGAACAGATTTCATTACCGATTTGATTTTAATAAAAATAAACCGATAAGACTGGATTTGAAATTTCGTACCCTATTACACTATTTACCTTAGTAGGTGGCGTTAACGAGAATACTCGTAATTGGGAATATCCCCCCACTCACTCCCACTACTATGGCTACTTGTACCCCTGGATTATACCATGATAAAATATGATGATGAATATTAGGTAAATAAGTCTTTGGTAGTCTCTAAAACAACTGTCTGCATGAGCAAGCTATCATTTTAACAAGAAATGTTACATCGAAACCGTGACGGGTGGATGTTTAGACAACTTAAGTAAAAAATAACGAAGTTTTTATAACTTAATTACGTGTCTATTATAAGTTAACCTCTATTATTAACTCGTATGCCGACAAAAAACAGTCATGTCAAAATAACTTCACTTTGATGCACGTCAAAATAAAATGGTTCTTGTAAAGAAATGATCATGCAGGTTCTCGCCTTCTAATCAAAAATGGAAAAAAGTGTTACAATAAGGGCTCACAAAAACATCATTATTATACTTGCGAATATGATAGTTGATGCATCTTTAGGTAGTCTGAGTTATTGAGGCACCCCGTTCGGACAGATCAGTTTTTTTTAAATTTTGTGATGGCAATTTACGCGGCAAAAACTTTGTTACCAAATAAATAATACTACTGACCAAAACTTTGAATGTTCCGAACGTTCGTTTTATAAATTAACGTATTCCGGAATACGCTTGGATGCACACCCCTATTTTGACAAAAATATCAGTAAGTATAGGTACATTTACAACTGACGTATGTAGAACTCGCAGTTCTATTACATGGCAATTTACCTGTGGAAGATTAGACCACGTTTTAGCCTAGCCCGGAGGTGTCATGACCGAAGCGAGGTCCAGACTCCAGACAAAGGTGGCCGTAACCTAAGGCTATTCTTTCTAACTTATTATCCCGCACCAGGCCACTTAGGCAAATAACACGATGCGAAATAATGGATGCTGATGCGTTCAGTGATTTGTGTAGATCTTGTTGCTGGACCATTTTGATGCTGGACTATTTTTTAAATTTTAAATGTGGAGCACTCCATTGTTCGAGCTTGGCACCAAATTGGGCAATATCACAATTACAGCGCGCACTTGTGTACACAGCGAGACGCGACAGACATGGAACTTGTCTTTGCCGTAACCGTTTGACTACCATAATAAAGTATAATATTTTAACGAAAGAGCTAGAGAGTGCGATGACCGGCGATTAGCCGTGCTGTGGCGTATTTTTTAATGGACAACGACGTATCGCGCAGGATGTCAGTACGTGACTTATTTATTAGGCGGCATCTACAGGTTACTCGGGCGATTTGATAGAAGACGACAAAAAGTAACGTGGCTACTTTATTGAAATAAAAAACTTATTAGAAGCACATGACATTTTTTGTTGTATCTTTTGCGGTGGTTGATTATTTCTGATTAGAGTCGAGTATGAGCTTTATTGGAAGCTGCCATTTTTTGTTGATGTTGTCATTAATTCGCAGTGTGCACGCACATCATTTTTAGTATTTTCTTACCAGCACATGGTGTAACATAACATCTATCTGCAAGGTGTTTTATTGTAATAATAAAAGTTACTTACCTCGTTTCTTCATTATAAACAATAGGAGGCTAATCTATTTACTTTCTATCATACTTCATTGTTCTGAAACAGCTACTAAATGTACGAATTGTAGATATACTTATTACAGCCATTCTACTGTCAATTTCACCTTCTGGTACTTATTAACAAAGCGACAAGGCAACATCCAATTTGTCAAATTTTTGGGCGACAGATTGATTTTATTGTCTTAATTACACTTCTCGTACCAATAATAATACTTTTTTTACGACAAGTGTGTCGATAAGAACAATTTAATTTATAATATTTATTCTTTATTCACATTGTCTTGTGAATCAGTTGCAAATAGTGCAACTCCAGCCCTTCACTTTGAATATTTGCCTCGACTATGACCTCATTTATTAGCAATTCAATATCTCAAAACACGATTAATCGAACAACTGCACTAACTCAAGCCTTACGCAACTAGAGTAGATGTATAATATGTGGACATCGGTGGGCGCACCCACGGTTGCCAGATGCAAATATATTTAATTTGAATAATGGACCCAGTTGTCAAGGAATTCATAACTAGATCCTTAAGAGGGTACACGTAACGACAATTGGCTATTATTTTTTACTGTTTAATATCACCACATATGAAATTTACTTTAATTTAACTGCCATAGTCAGAGAAATTCTTAGACTTATAAATCTTAACAACATAAAGCCAATATATGAAATTAACTGAAATGCATAATATTTTAAGAATAAATACAAGATACAAACAATGTAAATTGTTGATATGCAGGGGATTCTAACAAATGCATCCTTGGACAAAAATGTTGCGTCAGTTCCGTAGTTTCTTTTAGTTCTCAGACTTCTCAGCACTAGCTATCACACGGTGGATGACAATTGGCGCGAATTGATATAATTTTTGTGTTGGGAATTGCTGTCCCGTTTCGTTTTACGGTTCGCTGTAACCCGTAACATTGAGGTTTTATTGTATTCTGCCTCGGCAGAATGGAGATGTTGTCCATGACCATAAAATTCAAGTGCCAGTTTACATTTTGCGAAATGAATATGCTATTTTATATTTGTTTCTGAATGATGATATCATCCTCTATGATTGTGAATGATTTTGTGTAAAATAAAACATGGTTAAAAACTTAAAACATGGTAAAACTGGACTAGTTTAAATTATCATTTATATAAATAAGATTAGACTTCAGCTACCTAGATTCTTTTTAGAAAACCTAGAACAAAAAAACCAAGGCTATTATAATTTTACTAGGATTTGCCCGGGCTCCGCGCGCGTGGGGTTCTGATCCCGTTCCCGCTTCCCATAAGATCCTATTCCAGGGATAAAAAGTAGCCTATATGTTATTCCAAACTTTAATCTAACCCTGTACCAAATTTCAGCCAGATATGTTAAGCCGTTTTTGCGTGAAAGAGTAGACAACAAAAATCTATACTTACTGAGTTTCGCGTTTATAATATTAGTAGGAACTACAATGAAAATTATAATATTAATATCAGTATTTATCGGATTATTTTTGTGTTAGGACCTCCTAACACAATCAAAACGGAATTCAAGAAGTTCACCCTATATTACGTGGTACTAATTATAGTTACGGCAAACATAATTGGCGAAATGTGGGTGATAAATATAATTCACCGAAACACCTGTGCCTGCCCATTTTCTTTTCTATTTAGGTACTTATACAGCAATGGCCGCTCAATTGGCTGTAATTAAAACGAAGAATTCCTGATTATTAATTAAATAATAACCTTAACAAGCCATAATGAATAAGGCTGAGATTTTTTGTATGTCCTGATTCAAGTAAATTAGAAGCCGCTAATATAAACGACTTAGTGCAATCCACCCGCCACGTGCCACAGGGTATTCGCTGCATGAGTGTTTTAATTTCGGAACAATGACTGTTTGTGCCGTGAAATTATGTACAAATTACATTACAATTAAGTATTATAAGTGTTACCTATACACTTAATTGTAATGTAATTTATTATCACGTTTCATAACTCTGTTAAGTACTTCAGTTATCCATGTATTTCTTTGCAAAATGTGATGAAAATAGAAAAACAATGCGCCATCAATCTTGTTCAGTGTTGCCAAGGGATGAGGTCTATTGAGCCTATTTAAAATGGAATATTTAGTATAAAAATACATTATGGATTGAAGTGTAACAGGAACCCGTCCAAAACACAATCGTGTGCGTTTCACCTCCGCAATCACGAAGCGACCAGAGCTCTCAGGCTATCGTGGCAAGGCGTCAACATTGAGCACTGCCCAACCCCACGCTACCTTGGTGTAACCCTGGACAGAGCGCTGACTTTCCGACGTCACTGCTATAACACCAAGCAAAAAATAGGGACCAGAAATAATCTTCTGAGGCGTCTTGCTTCGTCATCTTGGGGAGCAGCTCCTCATGTTCTCCGCACAACCGGACTATCACTGTCTTTCTCCGTGGGAGAATACGCGTGCCCAGTGTGGCACCGATCCGCCCACGCCAAGGACGTCGATGTGGCGTTAAATGAAACATATAGGATCATTACAGGCTGCCTCAAACCTACCCCATTGAACATGCTATACCCTCTTGCAGGCATAGCTCCACCAGATGTTCGGCGAGACGTAGCTTGTGCGGTGGAGAAATGGAGACAGGAAACAGATTCCCGACACCCTCTGCATACCTATGAAATGCCTCCAGTCCGTTTAAAAAGCCGTCGGAGCTTCATGAGAACTACTCAGGCTACAGACTGTACCCCACAGCGGGCAAGAGAGCAAATGTGGGTAGAAAAACATCCGGTTCCGGCAGGTTTTATCAGACCAAAGGAAGAACTGCCGCCTGGACATCATCTCCAGTGGCCAACTTGGAAGTCATTAAACCGCCTGCGGACCCAAGTTGGCCGCTGCAAGGAAAATATGGCAAAATGGGGCTATACCGACCGGTCGCAAGTGGACTGCGAGTGTGGAGCCCAATCTCAGTCCATGTCGCATTTGCTCTCTTGCCCACTTTGCTCCTCCACCTGACTACCGAGGACCTGTGTAGGGCAACGGATAGCGCTGTGGCTGTGGCCAAGTTTTGAGCCGACAAAATATAAAAATCAAGCCATCAAGTCTTGTATCTGGCCATTGACTCGAAGAAGAAGAAGAAGTGGAAATGTCAAAGTAACTATCTATTTGTTACGTTTTCAAGCGTAGTTCGCTGAACCAGTTGTTAAAATTTGGTGTAGAGATACCTTAAAACCCGAAGAAGAACATGGGATTTACTTGTAAAAATAGCGATTTTTATAGAAGGGCTTAACGAGTATAGGTTCGTAATTTTAATACAAACGAAATAATGTGTCTTGGGCGTCCAATCTCTATGGTTTTAATTTTAGAACTAAGGATCAAATTAAAAAACATATTCGTATTAAATATTGTTGTCTGTCGACATATTTTACTATTTATCGCAATCCGCATAGCGGTAGGTATGGTTGAGTTGTCGCAAGGCCTCGCCAAGCCGGTTGGCATTTGCAACCATGACGTCAGAGCGCGGTGACTCAAGAAATTGCTGCTACGTTGCCTACAAAGTATTTTAATGTAAAGCCTTCGATACCCATAAATTGTGTTGGTTTTACACAAAAGTATAGGCCTTGTTAGCACGCTGCTAGGTCTCTCGCTATTTACAGATTAAAAATAAAACATTTTGAGATGACGTTTTTTTGACTCTTTTTTAGATATACTATTTAAAACGGTTTTTAGCATTAAGGTGAGTAAGTATATACCTACTTAGGTTACTTTTGTCAACTCATTTGCCAAAAAAGGAGGAGATACCTTTTTTTTTTATTCGTTCGGAAATCTCTTCGAATACCCCGGGCAGCGGGGGCGGTCATGTCGGGCTTGAACCGACTAAAACCGCTTTTAAAATTTTTTTAAAAGTCGGAAGTCGTTACCATATAAGCGAATAAGCTGTCTGGTATATCATCTTTGTTTCTAAGAATAGTTGCCTACAATTCTAATTTTAATAATGACTAACTATTAAGACTCAATATTATTGATTTACTACAAAAAAGTAAAGATACTATAAGAAGACATTTATCTTGGCTATCGATGTTCTAAAAAACAATCGGTGCAGAACTATGTTCGCACCTTTCTCCCTCATAACAAGTGTTTGAGTGTGTTGTGCAAAGCTAATTATAAATCGAGCGGACAATGTGTAGCGACTTCATAGTACGTTGCATAATATATTTCTTGGTTAATATTTAAGAAATCACTATCACTAGGTACATATTATAAAACAAAGTCCTCTGCCGTGTTTGTCTGTCTGTCTGTTAAACGCGATAAACTCAAAAACTACTGAACCAATTTTCATGCTGTTTTACCAAAAGATAGAGTGATTCTCGAGGAAGGTTTTAGTATATAATTTGTCAAGTTTTTGTATACATTGGCTAAAATATAAATAAATAGGTATTGGAAAAGAATAAGCCGTTTGGTAGCTTTTAACGCCTAAACTACTAAAACTAAAACTGCCTAAACACTTTGAGATATAACAAAATGATGTATGGTGGCATTGTGTATCTTATATAAGTTGTGGTGCTGGAATAGGGTCCCGTGAGTAAGGGCTTCCGGCCACTTTCCGCTTCTATTTGCTCCTCCACTTTACCCGCTTTTCTGCATCATGAGCAGTGAGACTATCATTATGAACATTGGTCATCGTTTATCTTCCGATTGCATAAAAGTTGCAGTTTTTCTAGCCTACATTGTATTGCACATACTAAAAGCTTGTCAAACTATGCTTACTTTGGGTCTATGGGCGCTGTGTGGTGTGACCAAGAATATTACTAGTTAGAATAGTAGGTACTGTGTAGATAACAGCGTGACAGTGTAAATTATTTTTGAAGTGAAAACTTTTTTAGGCGCGTTGAGCAGTTCTTGGGTGAACATAAATCATGGAACTCCCGTCATCATCACGTCACGCTTTCGCTTTCCTTTCAAAAATGGATGGATGGAGGAAGGAAAGGACCTCCTTTCCTTCCTCCATCCCTATGGAGGGAGAGAGAGATGTATACCGATTCAAAAAGTACACACGTAATTATTCAAGTTTTCACTTCTTCACGGCACTCCCGGATTGCCACTGTTCTTTTGTACACTTTTTGTGTGATACTTACTACCCTATTCATAAAATAGTTTGCTTTAATTACAGTGCCAAGCAGTGCTCATAGGATTACGTCATTAAGTTTTATATATGAAAAGCGGAATTTTTATCCATTTTTGTAGGCTTTAATAGCAAAAGCGTTTATAAAGCTATGTGTTACTTTGTTGCCAGATAATTACGTCTCGGTGTTTGAGGAATTATGTCCGTAAAAATATCGTGCGTTGAGTTTGATTAAAAAAAATGTACTATGGCAAACTTAGGATGTGTCGGAGCAATATATTAGAATTTAAACTAAGTCTTCTAAGTTAATCATGAAATATTAATAAAAACACGTAAATACAATCAAATACAATAAAACAACAATTAAAACATTTTTTTTATTAGAGGCAGTATATTACGCGTCTGTGCCTTGATTGTTCTACCATAGATTATCGCATTTGAAGATCGAACACACGAAAAAATGTTTGTCAGAATTAGAACGCGCATCGTCATCCCAGTTATTGGAGACTCGTTTATCGGATTTTAACCAATTAAAAACTGATCAGATATTAAATTATTGGCTTTGAATAGAATGTAGGATTTAACGGGAGCTTTTATATTTTATTATTAACTGGCTATGCTCCGCAGTCTCACCCGCCGTATCTTTTTAGTTCACCACTTTTCATCGCCCGCCTGCTCGCGTCTTTCTTCTTATTACTGGGCTCCTACTGGTGTTAGCGTAATGTTACAAAACCTAAAAACTTTTCCAAAATGTGGGCTGTCAAATGCAAAAATACCTAGAGCGTTCAAACAAATGAACAAACTGTTCAGAAACACAGAAGTTTGTAATTTGATAAAGTACGGTACGGTAACCTTGGACGGTAGACAGACAAGTAAGACACATCCAGGGTAACTGGAGGTATACGTTTCTATAACAGGCTCCCTAATAAAATGAACGATCTACCTCTAATGTGCCCGGTAGATGGCAATAGGCTCGCCTCTTATTAAATTGGGACCTTAACATAACTGGCGAATCGTAGGTGTTATTACACATCTACGATTCGCCACCTCCGTCTACTCCTTCTGGTATACCGGCGTGAAGTTATGTTTCATCTCTTCATAAATTTCATTGACAAATCAAAACTAAACTTTACCAAAAAGGTTATTATTGAATTCAAGAATATTTAGACGACAAACAAGCTCGGATATGATGGCTCTCTCATTACAGTCATTACGCTACTTAAACTAAATATTGTAATTAGATTAAATAAACATGTTTGTAAATAGATTATAAGACAAAAAAAAAAGACAAAATTATAGAACAAAAACAGCCCATTGAGTTTCTTACCGGAGTCTTCTCAGGACGGGGCCGCGTTTCGAACCAGCGCGCGGCGGCGGTGGTCCATTTGCTTAACATTAGTCTCAGTTTTTTTTGACGTTTTGTAAGTACCGTTTCAATGGTCTATACAGAATAAATGAATTTTGACTTTGACACTATTGTATTTTTCCGAGGAATATGGGCAACCATACACCCCCGGCGTCTGTAGACCCGAGACGGCGTGCGGTTTTAGTCGGTTCAAGCCCGACATAACCACCCCGCTCTCTGGCGGGGGGGGGGGAGGCATTTCCGCACGAAAAAAAAAGGTATTCTATATTTGGTTCAAGTAGTCTGTAAATTGAACGAAGGAAAGGAATAATATTCATTCAGTTTCAATCGCAAATTCTCATTGCTAAAGAACTTGAGTTAATAATTATCATAGTTAAAACATCTAAAGTGGACGTTCTCGTTTACAACCTGTATCGGATGTCAATAATTTATAAGACAATTGTTAAGTGCTTTTTGCACGCATATCTCGGGCAAAAAGACAACATAATTTAATTTATGTCTCTATTTTTACTTTTCAATACTCACATATACGCTATTAAGCCTCTTGGAGACGCCTTTTTATAGACATGGTATTTTTAAACAATCATTCACTCATTAATTTAGACAAGAAAAAACTTGTTGTTTGAGTTTTATCACAAACTAGCTGTCCCCCGCGGCTTTGCCCGAGGCATATTTCGCCTCGTGGCACCCATTTATCACTGTTTTTTTTTTTTAAAGAATATTAATAACCGAAATTACTAATATTCCCCCTAACCCCTCCAGCTAAGCTAAATTGCTTGTGTTAGGAGTGGGTTCACGTCGCTAGTGTAATGGCCAGGATTCGAACCCGGGACCTCTCGATCGTAGGGTCGACTCCTTAACCACTAAGCTACCGACGCTCGATCCCGAACATGAATTACGGCAATTTATTAGTTCTACAATAATGTATGGAGATTTGCCCGATTTGTTGACATCTATGGTTACTGCTCCGCTCTCCTGAGTAGTAGCGTGATGATATATAGCCTATAACCTTCCACGGTAAATGGTTACCACGGTTATCTAACACAAAAAGACGAATCAGTAGCTTTTTTTTTTTTTTTTTACTAAAAATTTGAGTGCGTTTGACTGCATCTCACCTGATGGTAAGCTCTTGAGATTAGCGCGTTCATCTAAACAAACAAACTCTTCAGCTTTAAATAATAGTATAAATATAGATAGAATAATATTATTCTATTTATTAAGAGATTTCAATTGCCAATTCGTCGCTATTATCTATAATAAAATCTTAGTTAAAATACCGGGTAGTCAAGTATGAAAAGTGGAGTAGAGGCCGATATAAGACCCGAAACTTGAAAGGCACGAAACGGTTATATTTTAGGAAATAAGAAATTTGACATCATAAACTTGATCCACAGATAATATAATATATAATACTAATAACAAATAGTGTCAATCTCAACTTCGTAAGCAATGGCTAAGTTCTTCGAAATTAATTTAATCTATATATTGGTAACTACCAAAAACAATGCACAAATTAAATAACTTGACCATCACTGATAATCTGTTGTGAAAATGGGACTAGTTCTGTAACATTCTCAAGTCCATATTTGTATGGGAATTTGGTTTCTCCTTTAAAATTCGTGTCATGGAAGTAAGCGTTGGGGTAGGTTCGCGGTTATTAGCACAATCAACGTAGTTTTGCCCAATTAGGAACGACCACCCCAATCCAAAGGCGTACGTGATTGGACAACAGTGAGTACAGTTTTTTCCTTCTTTGGTAATTATGTAATGAATGCCAGTGTCAAGTAATTAGATAAATCAAGTAATTTGCATATGAATTCAATAGGTACAATGCAGCTTGGGGTGCGAATGATTGCGGGGTGCGTCTGGTTGGATCACCTCCAAGTTTGGTGCACCCTGGGCAACGTGGGCGATGACGCATCATTGATTGCTCCTCGTTGTCGCTTGTAGCTGGCGTCAACGTGCACGGCCAAAAGTCTGACCAACCGGCTCTTTTCAGGGCCAGCTGACCCCATTGCACGAGGGGGTCGGGGTATGGCGGGCCTACAAGGTCCGCGGGGGTGGGGGGGGGGAAGGCGCTCCAGGCAAGCCCGACATAACTGCCCCCGCTGACCGGCGCGCGGGGGGGTATCCGAAGGGATATCCGCACAAAAAAGAAAAAAAAGGTACAAAGCAGCTTTTTTGTCATTTAGTCCGGGTCAAGTAAAGTCCGTCATAGTCATAGTCAAGCTAAAGTCCTACCCTAGTAAAGTGGGGAGGGTTTACTGGAGGCTTCTTCTTTGGACTTCGGAAACTACACGGAAAATCACATTTGACGGTAAATATGCCACTTTCCTACACTTGTACATGTGGTTGACGACGCCGACGTTATGTCTAAAAAGCCACCATTTTTACACATAAAAACTCGTAATTACACAAATTTTAGAGATTAAAACACTGCCTCGTAGTGTCTTAGTCCGTGTTGGCGCCAAAACTCCTTGAGTACAGTTAACTGGTATGATCTAAGGTTTCTTATCTGGATCTGAGGTCGGATAGATCAGATTTTAGGACGTCCTAAACTGATATGACAGTACTCAATGGTACTCAATTATCTAAGTTAGTTTTTACTGTAGCTAGACTTTACTTCACTAATGATTGAATTCGTAAGCAGCGGCAACAAGTGTTTGAACATTGAGCGTTGTTTAATTTGAAATCGTGGATATATTCTAATAAACGCAAATCGGTGTTTTATTGTGAAAAATTGTACGCAATAACAAGTGTGACGTCATGCCTTTTTATTCTCAATCAATATTAGTTACTTACCTACTTTTAGTGTTTTGATTGATATCAAAATAGTAAAAACGATAAAATTAGAAACTAATGTAACTTTAAAACTTTATTAAATAATATAAACGTAATAGAAAAAAGGCTATTTGGATTTCTCTATTGTCACCTTTGCCCGATTTATTATACTGATGAATATGGATAGGGTGAAGAATTTATGATACAATCCATAAATTATTACAGTCTATTGCTGAAAACAGAAATGAAATAAAAAAAATTATCGTCATCATTTAATCCTTCTATCCAATTGACAGAAATAGGTACGTATGTGAACCATTGCGTGAGATAAACTGCACAGTGGGTACCGCCCATGCAACTCCAGTCACACAGATAAAGATACCTATCTTAAAAATAAACTTTTCGCTTTTAAAACAGGTGTGTGACAACACAAAAACGAATAAATAGTTTCCTTTGCCGAGCGTAGGGCAGGTACTATTGTATTAATACGATACACCATTAATAAAAAACAAAATGAAGCGTGCGAGTATTGGACCGCAAACGCACTCGGCCCTCGTAGTGCATATTCCAACTAAGACACAGTGCCAATCCTATTTCATACTTGTCTCCGTAATTTAAGTTAAGGAATTAACTATGTGTCTATAGATTGAAATGCTAATTTCGATAATTTTTTCATTCACCTAGGTATTTACAATTATAGAAAACCAACTGCGAGTCAGAATTACACACGAAGGGTTTCGTACAATCTCGTATCGTTCTGTTGGTACGTAACTTAAAAATTATCTCACATTTTTTTTTCGTTTTAATTTTTTTGTAAATATAATAAAGTAATGCTTGGTAAAGTATAATTTCAACAAACTAACAGACATTGATTAGAATAAAAATGATTTCATACATAAAAATATTTAGGAACGTTAATATTCCTCAGTTTTTCTCGTTATACTGATTGTGGTTTCTGTGTCTTCCAGGCAGTTAGATGATTGTGGGCAACTGCGCTTTACACGCTCCATTTAAAATGCTGCGTTTAAACGCAAAAAGAAAAGAAATTCGAATCGATGCACTTAGGGAATCTCTAGTAAATAAAAATTCAGGTTGCTTTGGACTGATTGAATTGTTGGATATCTACGTTTTATTTATAGCAATAAAAACAAGAATAGTACGCAAGTACCTACATAACATATAGCAGATAAAACTAGACATTCTTGTCTCTTTGGACAATAAATATACAGAGAAATATCGTCGTTGTTACCTTGATTGTTAACTATTGTGCGAATAGCTCTACAAACAAAAAGAAAAACGAATAGAAAACTCAAGCCTTCTTCGTTTTTTAATAATAGATCATTGATTCTTTTTTTAATATTCAAAGCTAGGGTGAAGTCCAGAAGATATGGGCCACCATTCCAGATACTGACAAGGTGGTCCCTACCTTGCTGGCTTCAAGCAATGAGTTCTATGTTTACTAGACTGGCTGTTCAGAATAAAAAAAAATGTTATAGGTTTATGACCACCACAGGACCCACATTGCTCAACTTTTTGTAGTATACAGTTTATTTAATATGAGATCATCAGCTGTTATCTGTAAAGTAGTGTAATGGCGCCAAAATTCAAATAGATATTTTACAGAAATTACTTGGAAATATAGGTACTTAATAATTGTTTAAAACGAAGTGATAAAAATGGTATGGAGGTTGTTTTGGGTAAGTCACTAGCTTTCTTTAACATTTTTTACCGTTTATTGAGATTGACATAAATATACATTGAGACTATAATTAATCTATGGCGAGGACGCTGGTACCCCTCCCCCTTTCGGCCTCACTTTGGCCAGAATAAGACAATCAATATCTCAATCTCGCGATCTTCTCAATATATATAAGGATCCGCCTGATCCTGTCAATATTATGTTGATACTTGCTTCTGCCCGTGGCTCCGCCCTTGTGGAATTCTGTTCCCATTCTCGCTTTTCATGGGAAGCTTTTCCAGGTATAAGAAGTAGCCTATGTGTTATTTCAGACTATAATCTATCCCTGTACCAAATTTCAGCCCAATCCGTTAAGCCATTTTTGCGTGTAAGAGTAACAAACATCTATCCATCCATCCATCCTAACTTTCACATTTATAATATTACTAGCTTTTGCCCGCGGCTCCGCCCGCGTAGATGTCGGTTATCGCGACAAAACATGCCTATGTCCTTTCCCAAGGTCTAATCTACCCCTGTACCAAATTTCAGCAAAATCGGTTCAGTGGGTTTTGCGTGAAAGCGTAACTAACAAACTTACATTCGCATTTATAATATTATAGGGATTAATTACTAGTATTTGTTCGTGGCTCCACCGGCGTTGATGTCGTTTTTGGGATAGAAAGTAAATATGTTAATCCTATAGCCTATATGTTAATCCAGGTTGCCAGCTACCTCCATACGAAATTTTATCCAAATCGGTCCAGCCGTTTAAGCGTGGTTGAGTAACAAACATCCATCCATACATATTTACAAACTTACACATTTATAATATTAGTAAGGATTTATTATTATATATTATATTACATTGGGACCTAAACATAACTGGCGAATCGTGGGTGTATAATACACCTCTGCCTACCCCTTCGGGGATACAGGCGTGAAGCTATGTTTATGATTATATAGTGGGATTATTGATGTGCAAATAACGCGATTAGGCCTTACAGTGGATCACGATATTACTAGCTTATACTATTAGCTTTGCCCCGCGGCTTCACCCGTTGCATACTTCGCCCCTGTTGCACCCAGTTGTCCCATACATGTCCGAAATTTATTAGTTCTGCAATAATGTATAGAAATTGGCCGATTAGTTGACATTTATGATTACTGATCTGCTCTCCTAGGTAGTAGCGTGATGATAGCCTATAACCCTGATAACTGCGCTATTCAACACAAAATAATAGATTGTTACACAAGGGTTGAAAGTCAGCCTCCAACGAAGTGAGAGCGCCAATAGTTCGAGGGTGAACGGGTGACATTCACCCGAGGTAAACACTCTACTTTTCATATCAACTATGTGAGGAAATTAAAATACTTCACACACATTTAATGAAACAGGTACTTATATTGATAATCAGTTGAAATTTAAAGTAAAATTGGAAATAGATTATTAACAACAGCTTTTACCTGTTCTTTAATTTCATCGAGAGTTAATTTATTATCCATGTCACTGGAATAACTTTCCAAAACCATTTTTAACCACAATTAACACAAGGTATTTATTTATATTGAATCTCGTTTCCCGCTAATTATTTAGCAAACTTAAAATGTATTTTTTTAATTCTGAAAAAAAAGGTTATAATTCGCGTACATACTGCCAACAAGAGAAAACTTTTGAAAATCAAATCTATTGGTTACATTGTAATCGAGTATCTAGGCGGCCATGTAAAAAAAAGCGTCATGATTTCAAGGCATTATGACGTAACTTAATTATCATGGACTCCATGGCAAATCCTAAAATTAAAAAAAAATTGCTTTCCACCCAGGGATGAAATAAGCTACTTTCCACCCGGCTATCTACCCATGAAAATTAAACTTTCCGAACAGGAGAGATGAAAATATATTTTTTATTTCGGACCAGTACTTACGAACTCTTCAGCTATATAATATTAAATTATAGATTGAAAGTCTAACCGCGGCATATTTGAAATTAGGTAAAGAAAAAATGAGTCTATGAAACCTTTTATAGTTGTATGTATGAATTGTAGGTACCCTTACATTGTAAAGCATTGATTCTAGATAACGTAGTTCAGCCTTTCAAGGACCTCCATCGGTGGGCCATGGGCGTGACAGATATTAATGAGTGTATTGTGTTAAAAATACCACAATAGCAAAAAGGATTTACTGTTGTCCTTTTATGATTTAAAGATACTAACTATAATATTAAATAATCTAGGACATATACACAGTGCCATCTAGACGCGAACTAAGTATAGCTTGTAATATTGGGTCTAGAATGCGGATAAACTTAGTATATAAATAAATTATATAGGACATAGGTATACATAGTGCCATCTAGACGCGAACTAAGTATAGTCGGTATTAATGTGCTCTAGAACGCAAATAAAGTTTTTTGTTTATTTTTTTCTTTTTTTGCAAATAACATCATAATCTTCACATAGAAACAACAATTATAATAATATGATATGTATTACATAATAGTTTATTTATTAAGATAACAATATTTGTTAGTAGGTATGTACAATTACGGGCATAAGGCCCTGTGTGGACGTAAGCTACCATAATTATGCTTATTTTTTTGGTTCTAAGACTATTTCTCTCTCTCTCTAAGATTACTGCTAGACAGTTGATTTTTTTATATATACAGCTAATTATCTACTGTTCACGCACATTCAAGAACATTTTGGATAAATAGAGCAGTTTCCTGTTAAAAAAATTGCAAAGAAACACTCTTTGAAATCAATTTTTCGTTTCAATTATCTCAATATTTTTAGCGATGACATATATATTTTTTGTTACAAATATAAAGAAAATTTAATCAACTAGTGGAATATCTACAAATTAACATCGTCAAATCCGTCATATTTTTTAAATGATTTATTTATCCGTTTGCCGTCAAACAAATCAAACAGATAAATAGAGAGAGAAATAATCTTAGAAACAAAAAATAAGCATAATTATGATACCTTACATCCAGACAGGACCTTAAATTATGTTAGTGTTTATAAAATGCATTCCCTTCATTCTCATTAAATAAAAATAACAATAAAATAAAATCAAATGAATAAATTATTATCATAATAAATTAAATTGTAGACTAATGAAATACTTATGAAATTAGAAGTTAATCAATTGTCAAATAATAAATTAGCTAATAATTATTATATAGATAAATTGCAATATTATATTATTCATAGATTTTGCAATATTTTCGCACTTTTAGTATTTGTTTCTTCCTTCTGAATCATAAGAAAATAAATCACTGATAATTTTTTTCCTTCAAATATGGTACCTAGTCTTATCACGTAGTTTCCATAGACAAGGACATTACAATTTCATTATTATTATTTAAGAATTTGCACATAGACTCCTATTTATATAAATCAATGTTCCCTGGTTGGGCTATTTCATTGAATACAGTTAGGTAGAACTCGGTTGCAATTTCCTCTTTGGTCTGCGTGTGTCGCTAGACTCGCCAGGTAGCGTTTACGAGTAAATGGAGATGTAGATTTTCATCATGATCAATTTACATAAATAACTCCATTCGCCGTACGGTACAGGGTCAAAATCGTTACCACCGGAGTTGATGTGGAACAGAACCTGTACTGCGACACTATCTATTGTGTGATGTTTTTGTTTGCGTGAATAAAGATTATTATTATTAATTCCTTTATTATTATATTATTAAAGTTGTAAGGACTTGCAATGTGTGATATTTATCTGCGTTGTTACTTGCTAAGACCTTATTACTAGGGGCGCAATGCATTCTGCTGTTGCAATGTTGAGCTGGGAGTGCACTACATGATTACCTACAATTCACGCGCAATTTTTTTTCAGTTGAATACCATACCATTGAATTGTTTTTTCGGTGATTATTCCTCCGTTGCTAGACCGATTTTCAATTTTCTTTTTCCGTCGTAAGCCAATAGTTAAGTTGCACATTTTGGCGCCAAAATCGTGGTCTCAACATTGATCATTTTGGATTTTGAAATTTTTGTAAGGCGATTATTCCTCCATGGTATCGATACCGTGGGGTAGAAAGGTCGTAAAAGCCACATTTAGCGAAAATGACTTAATGATGCAGTCTTGTTCAGAATTTCGCGCTCTATCGATCTATGTATTTGAAGTTTTAAAATGTAAAAAAAAATGGTTTTTACTCCCCGGTATTTTTTATGTCCTAAACATTTTTTTTAAATAAAAAATGTCGTAAAATCTATTTTCATTTTAACTAGTCAGTAATTTGGGCGTATCAGCATCATAACCAAAACAGTTTGGTTGTAACAGTAAGTGTCAAAGTTAACTGGCTTTTACGCCGTTTTGACTTCACTTAAAATACAATTATTCCTTTTACACCTTAAAATGTTTACGCAACTAGCTTCTTATTCCTTTGCGAACGTGTGAGTTACACCTACATCGTTTAAGTTGGTATACGTGATAGCAAAAAGTCGCACTCACTTCTATCTCCATCACACTCCGACATTAGAAACTGAACTGAACCAGAGACTGAGAGCGAGATGGAGATAAATTGTCGCACCGCGGCACGTGCTCGCTTGTTTGTTATTGTTTCTGTTCCAGTGTTTCTAAGTTTGTCGTGAAGACAGTACCTACACGTATTAATTTTAGTATTGTGGTGAATAAAATGGAGCGAAATACTTTAGATTCTTTACAAAAGAGAAGAAAAATAGTTCAATCATTAACAGAACACTTACAAAATCGTCGCTGGTCATTACAAAAGTAAGTACCTATTTATACACCTATTCTTTAATTTTAGTAAGTGATAGTTTTTAATTTATTTATTTGGTAGTATTATAACGATACCTAATGATTTAATAGTTTCCGAAATAGCTGGTGTTTATTGTGTCGACTTGACTTTCTTTCTACTTTATTTGCCAAGGTGAATCGATGTAAGTACCTAAAAAAACCATCTTTAATTTGTGACTATTGTGAGTTGGCGGATGTACCAACTCTCTCCTTCTTAGTTTGGATGCACCAACTCACAATTAATTGTAAATTGAAGTTCTAAGGGTATGATATTTACCTTTCACTAATTACTCGATATAGTGGTGACTTTTACGCCCTAAAATAAAACGTTTTGCAAGTAGGTACAGGTAGGTACAGGCTTTTAAGTCCTATTGAATCCATTATTTTTCTTGATTGATAGGTTGGATAGGCTTTTACGACTATGTTATGTCTCCTAGGGCTCCTTATATTCAATGATTATAATACTTGTAATCTGATGTTGTAGGTACCTAGCTAGAGGTTGTTTTTTGCGCGTATGTTGTACGTATGTAGGTATCTATACCTATTTATTAGCGACGTGAATACTAGGTACTTACTCTGGTTTGAATTTCATTATTTTAAAGGCACGCGAGGTATGCTGGTTAAGAAACGGGGTGCACGTGAAAAATATAAAACCGAAGAAACATACACACTTTCTTATTTGGGATAGGAAGTTTGTTGGTCCAGCGGTTCGGCTCAGGCTCTGCGTTGATGAATCAGTCAGTCAATCAGTCAGTCGGGACCAGTGATTTTATATGTATATATTTATTATTGTTTTACAATTTTACGTTAATTTACTAAAACCTTAAAATGTGTATTCTACTGTTTTAAAAGATTTTATTACAATTATTATTCATCATCATCATCATTCTCTTACCCTTTTCCCAACTCAAACTTTAATTATTGTTTGCAGATCTCATTCAGAACAACATCAACTGAACAGCGGTTGTACAAGTTTTAATCAAGACAGCAGTTTGAATCAGAGCAATGACGTAATCGAAAATAGTGACACCGAAGCTGAACCAATCAATGTATCGAAAAGTATCGTAAAAAAAACAAATATTACTATTAACGCGAGTAGCGATAGTGATGTAAATACATCGACTATTTCTTTGCCCTTATCAAATACGTCGTTTTTTGGAGGTGACGTAGGTAACTTAATACCACCTAATAGCCCATTCAAAAATAATCCGAGGAATGACAATAAAATAAACATCATATCTATTGAAATAATAAAACCTAGCAATAATACTTGCAAGACAAATAATTCTGAGCTCAACAAGTTCAATGAAGACTCCGTCGCCATATCGTTGAATTCTCTGCCACCTGTCAAATCTTTGGATAACAATCTTCTACCTGCAGATAATATTATTATCTTTACGGAACCACCTGAAACTTCACGCTATTCCACAAAATCGCCGAAACTGGATCTTAACTCTATACCTGCATGTTTCTACCCTGCTCAATCCAAATATAACCTAAAGTCACCTATCAATGATCAGTCATCGGATTTGGAACCCGGTTCCCTACATATAGATACTTGCATAGCACAACCAAAAACTTCCAATGCTGAGCCGTCTGTTGAAACATCATCTTTAAATACGCTGCTCAATGTTAAGCAATCTTCTCTATCACATGAAGAGATTCAACCTGGACCTTCTAACACGTGCAAAAAGACTATAGATATTACACAAGAAAGTCCAAAGATCCGAAACAAACGAACACGCCCAATTTCATCATTTAAAAAGTCATGTATGGACTTTCTACCAGAAGGAGAAGAACTTGATTTTTCTGCAGGCAGTTCAGATGATTGGACTTGCAACGAATCTGAGTCTAATAGTGAACCTCCTAAAAAGAAAAAGAAGAAACTAAATAAAAATAAAGTGATTAATAAAGAGAACGCGAGCGATAAGAGGAAAAAAGAAAAAAAAATATTAAAAGATACGGGAAAAGCTTATAAGAATGAAAAAGGTGATATTGTTAAAGAAAAATCTATGGGGCCAAATCCATGTGCAGCTGAAAAGTGTAAAAGAGGGTGCTATGAAATAACTGAAAACAGAAGAGAATCCCTATTTAATTTTTTCTGGAGCTTGGATCCACAAAGACGAAGGGACTGGCTAGTAAATAGTAGTCGTGTAATACCTGTTTCGAGGAAAAGAACAGATTCTCCAATGAGTAGGAGAAGCATAACTTATGAATATTTCATCAACAATGTAGAAGACCATCAAAAAGTCTGCCAAAAGTTTATTCTTAAAACGTTGGATGTGACTCAAAAATATTTACTGTACAACTTGTCACATTCCAAAGAAGGAATGTCTCAAACCGATTTAAGAACTCGTACAAAGCCTGATAAATATGCCCCTGAAGCTAAAGAATACGCAAAGTCCTTTATTGAAAAACTTCCCGCGATACCTTCGCATTATTGTCGAAAAAAATCTAAAAAAGTCTATCTCCCACAAGATCTGAAAAATGTTACGAATTTGTACAGGATTTATAGAAAAGAATGTGAGAAAAACGAAAAAGTAGCGGTAGGTGAGTCGGTGTTTAAGAAAATTTTTAATGAATATAATATTAGCTTCCATGTACCAAAGAAGGACAAATGCTTGTTATGTACAAGAACTGAGCGCAATGATATTATGAGCGAAGAAGATAAAGAAAACCTAGAATCTCATCTCCGTGAAAAAAAAACTACATATCAAAGATTTATTATGCATCAAAATTTTAAAAGGCCTGAAAATGATACGCTTACCACTAGCTTCGACCTACAAAAGGTTTTGACCACACCACACGGTGATAGCATGCTTTTAGGATACGCCAGAAAATACGCAGTATTCAATTTTACATGTTATGAAAGTGGAACTCAAAATGTATACTGCTATATTTGGGGAGAATGTGATGCGAAACGTGGCAGTCAAGAAATAGCATCTTGTTTGTACAAGTATTTTCAGGAAGTTGATAACAGAAATAATGTATCCCATTTGATTCTATACTGTGATTCTTGTCCGGGTCAAAACAAAAATAAAGTCGTTTTGGCGGTTATTAATTTTTTTCTGAAGACATCAAAGAATGTACAGACGATACAGATAAATTACTTGTTGCCAGGGCATACCTACATGCCCGTTGATTCCGTTCATGCCACAATAGAACGCGAGGTTCAGAAAATGACGGTCTGGAGTCCCTCTCAATGGGCTCCTTACATTTCGTCAGCTCGAAAACGACCACGACCTTACGAAGTTGTAGTCATGGATAACGCTGATTTCATTAGCTGGGAAGAGCTCGCATCTAAAACTTTTACAAAAGGAACTCTCCAAAAAATAAAATTTAAAAATATTCGAATTGCAACATTTAAAAAACGTAATGCACACCAAGTCGAAATTAAATACTCCACTGATGAAAATAGCCTTGTAGAACACGTAACACTGTTCAATGAACCTGAAAATGAGCCGAAAATAAAAGGAAAGGGAAAGGGAAAAAGAACAGCAATGGGTAAAGGCACAGGGAAGGGAAAAGGTAAAGGAAAGGGTAGTTGTTTGAAAGAAATAAACGATAATGAAGAAAGTCAGCATCAAGAATTTAATTTTGTACTGCGGAAACTTTACAATAGCCGACTGCCGATTTCGGTCGCTAAATTTAAAGATTTAAAACGTCTTTGCGATATTGGAGTAATACCTAGACCGTATCATTCTGAATTCCTCCAATTGCCCCATAGCAAACAGACTGAAGATACTTTGAATGAAACAGACGAAGTAAATGAAAATGATGAAAAATTATAATACTTAGAAATTGATTTTTTTTAAATTAGATTTCATGCAGATCTGTTCAGCAGTTATGACGTGATAGAGTAACACACATTTATACAACATCCTCACAAACTTTCAGATTTATAAGTAGATTAGTAGTAGGCAATTAATTATTTAACGTATTAAATTTAGTTAGCGTAGTTATTTTAAGACCTTACCTAACTTCAGTAAAGTAACATAAATGTAGTTACGCCCTTGTTACAATACAAACATTTAATTTTATAGGGCATATCCACCACTTTTTTATAATTTTTAGGTCGTAACTCCAAGCTAACTTTTAAATTACACAGTCTATTCTGATTATGAGTATTTTGGTTTAAAATACATTAAAACACAAACATTTTGCACTATTCTGTATGATTATAAGTCTAAAATTAAAAAAGTTGTGATAGATCTTTCTTATTTTTTTTCGTTTTTTGCTTCCCTTGAAAAGTTTGTATTTTGTCTTTTACGACCTTTCTTCCCCACGGTATCGGTATGTTCGACTTTCAATTTTATTTTTTCTAAACTTTATGTTGTATTTACATGCCAAGTTTTTTCAAAATTGGTCGATTAGTTTAGGAGGAGTAGCGTCACAACCGAAATACACCGAGTGGAGTATAGTAATATTATAAAGAGACAGGCCAAATTTGTGCGTTTGATTATATGTTTGGGGTAACAGCACTTATTGTAAGAATTGCTTTCACCATTTGAAAAGTACATTAAGTATACTTAACAGCCTATGTCGATCGGAGATAATGATAATACTATAGTAAAAAATAATTATGTTCTGAACAATTGATTAGTTTAAGTTGTGGTCAATAGATGGCGCTAGTAGAAAAATTAAATGGCACTATGGTTTCGTTGTTGCTGAGGTATGTTTGGTACTCAATCACGCAAGAAAGGCAGAACAGGATCCGAATTAGTAACATCATGGCAATAATCGATATGAAATTGATGTTTCACCTACCTAGCTAGGTAGGTAGGGTAGGTACAGTTTTCCAGAGGGATGCTCCTCTGGCTGAATTGAATACCAATAGCATGGATTTGGGGGTTTTCCAAAGCGTCATATCCAGTCCGAGCAGCGAAGAAGCCAGGAAGATACTTCACAAGTTGGTATATTCGGAGCTACGATGGGGCTGACATGGTTAATAATAACCAAAAGCCTCTAAATAGTAAAGATTTTAAAAAAATACACTTATTTACTTGAAGAGTTTTATTAAAAGTTTATGCAATTGTTGTGTCAAACAATTTTGTTATTTACTGTACCTGAACCTGGGTGCCAAGTACCTATCTGTATCTAAAACTTAGTGTACCGTAATTACTTTGAAACATGCACATAAAATACCAGAAAATGGTGGAATCAATTGCTAACTCCTTACTACTCGTGCGATAATTTTTTTTTTTTATAATTCACTTAAATAGCTATTCCATCGAGTGCGTGTGCGAATCAAACAGGAAGTTTTCAGCTTTTGGTGTTGTTTCTTGAGATTATTAGCTAGTCTATAAACGGTGCAAACGTTAGTCCGATACACAGTAGACCACTGAACGCTTTACAAAACTGAAGTTCAGTCCCTAATATACATAATAATAATAATTCAGCAATTATTGTTCCGATAGTCGTATCGGTACACGGACTGATTGCCAAGAGCCTCGACCAACATCTTAAGAGGCTCGCGTTAGGCAGTTGGATCAAGGGCTTGATGCAGAAAGCGGTACTCCTCGACACGGCACGTATTGTGAGGAGGTTCCTCTCTCTGGAGCCCTACCCACCGTTGCCGATGCCGGTAGGCCACTATTTTTTATATTTTTAAATATATATTTTTTTTTTTTAATATTTAGGACACGTCAATTTGACTTCACCTCGCCTGATGGTAAGCTGAAGGTAAAGTCTCAGGAAAGAGGGTCACCATTACATACACGTACCATGTTAACAATGGTGGCACTCAGCTTGACGGCCTCATCAGAAGAGACTTGTCGTCGCAGTTTGTGTCATCAAATTTCTACCACCAGTTTTTGTTATATAGAATGTAAAATTTAATTAACATGAATTTTAAATGCAATAAAGCAAATAATAATCTTTATTGATACAAGAACCTTATGACATAGCTTAAGACTTAAGACTAGGTTACATGATAGGATAAACTCTAACCCCCAAACTAGGTGTTCATGTGTTTACCACAAAGCTGTTATTTTAATATTACAAACATACTTCTTTTTTATTTATTTATATATTCAATAACCATTTTCTACTCGATGGTACAACATTGTCATGACATTTAAAAATATTAGATCTAGGTACGAAACGACTACGTTAAAGCTCCCTTCGGCGTTACATACCACGTTTCATTCGGTTTTTTTTTAAATATCCAATGTGCAGACACAACTAGTTCTCAATTTTATAATAGTAACAAGACACAATAATGGCCAGCATTCTAAATAGGTACCTGCAACTCGTGTAGCAGCATAAACTCACTGATTTTATTGATTAAGTAAAGCATAAACTCACTGATTTTATTGATTAAGTAAATTTGTAAAAGGTCTTTGTGAAAATAAATCGGGGTTTATATTAACTACGGCACAGTCTTATATTACCTACATCTGGAGTCCGATCTACATTTAAAAAAAAACCTTCACTGCCCCACTAGCTATCCCATGTCACCTTAATAGTACGGCCTGAAGGACTTTAATGTAAGTATATTATGGTTTTTCGAGAAATACATAATTATAGTGCGTTAAAGCTGCATATGATAGCGAATCGGTTTGAAAAACATTTAAATTTAATGGTCTTTGCTTGGTTCTAATATGGGTACCAGAATTCAAAAATGTATTTAAGTTTATTAATCCGCGTTCTAGAACCCTTAATATATTACAAGCTATGCTAAGTTTGGGTACAGATGGCCCTGTGTAAAATGTCCTAGAATATCATCATTGTTATTGTTAAGGTGCCATTCCGAGACCGACCGCAGACTGCAACCACAGGCGGAATTGCCGTCGCCCCTACTATCTACCACAGCGACACTACTGGCATCTATGTAATTGTACTGAATCCATTCCAAGAGCGGCGACACTGCCGCTTGCAGTCGCAACGCGTTGCGACCGCAGATCGCAGCATCAGTAGTGTTGCTGACGCTGACCGCAAACGTCACATCACGTTGCGTGGACGAGATCAAAAATGAGCTTTACGGAAGAAGATGAAGAAAAGTGAATTAATATTGTTGCTGGATATCCAGTAATTTTACGACATACCTATTACCTATTCCATCTCAACTATTGGAATAATCTAGTTAAAGATATAATTTATATGTAATAATTAGTGAATTCATTGTGGAAAAAAAAATTGCTATAATTTTATTAAACTATTACTAGCATTAAGCACGTCCGACATTCTATCTCGCGTAAAGGTACCTACGAGATGGGGTGCTTGGTTGGGGAGGGGTGCTTGGTTGGGGACCTCCACGCGGTGCACCCTGGGCAACGGAGACGGCAGCGCCTCTCTCCTAGGGCGGGAGAGACGCTGCCGCCTACGGCCAACTCCGACCGAGGCGAGGACAGCCCTGTTGAGGGCTGTTCGGAAGCTTTCCACGTGTCCCTCTGATTAGCAGATGGCACAGTGGAGAGCAAGTAAGGGGGCCATCTCGAAACCGGAGATGGCCCAGGGTCAGTCGGGGTGCGAGGGATATGCTCTATGGGTAACCTTACACCCCGGCGTCTTAAGACCCGAGACGGCGTGCGGTTTTAGTCAGTTCAAGCCCGACATAACCGCCCCCGCTGGAGACCCCCGCTCTCCAGCGGGGGCGGTATCCGAAGGGATATCCGCACGAAAAAAAAAAAAAAAAAAGGTACCTACGAGATCTAATGAGTTATTTTGCCACTAGAGAGTATATTGCGCATTGCCGCTGCAGTCTATAGACTGCAGCGGCAATGCCGCTGTGCTTGGAATGCAAAGTATCGCTTTTTATTGTATTGCAGTCTGCGGTCGGTCTCGGAATGGCACCTTTATTCAATGTCATAAATAAACATTTATTTCTATGTTGTAATTCTTACTAGACTTTTAAGTGCCTAATGGTAGCTGTCACCACAGAGTAAGTACACATTCAATTCAATTCACAATCATTCAATAATCACATAATAATATCGACCTTCTGAAGCAAATTTAAAAGCAAAGTTTTATGTAAACTGTAGGTACTTGAAAGCCGCCCTAAACCTACAGTAAATCAGTATATTATTCCATTACTGCGTAATGCGTAGATAATTAAATTTAATCGCGACGAACCTACTTACTCATTATTTGCGCATATGACCGGCGCGGCGCCAGCATCTTCATAGACAAACAATTTTACTTTAATTTTTTTAGTTCTATTTCCCGCCATCCGCAGGTGCTAGTTTGTTCACCATCGTGGAAGAGAAACAGTCTTTGTTACGGTGAAAGCAGGAAGTTATTATGCAAGTATCATTGCCGACGTAATTACGTATACTTACGCGTTGTTAAACATTATACTTTGTCTTTTGTTAAGCTATTTGATCTTCTTGTTGAAGAAGTTCTTGATTGATAAATAGAAGATGTTGAAAAATAATGGTTTAACTGTTTTGATTTGTTTTTGGCTCGGTGGTAATCTGACAATGGTAACAATTGATTAAATATAAGAATTACTATTTTACAGTGGGTATTAGTTTAATAAAACATGTTCAGAAACTGTAACATGAGGCCAAGCAATAGTACCTTTTTTATCCGGAAATCCCCCTGATACCTCCCCGCCGGCCAGCGGGGGAGGTTATGTCGGATCAAGTCCAGCGCCATCTAGACTAACCAGAGCTTGTCATATGGTTTCTAGGATGCGGATAAACATACATAGATACTATTTTTGTAAACAAATATATATTATATATAGAAATACACACCCAGACCAATACGCCATAGAGGTCGTCCAATATACTAAAATAATTTATATCTCTGTTTGTAATATAAAAATAACAGATTTTCAATGATTGCATATGAATGTATACACAGTATGTACCTTTTTTTTTTTTTTTATCGTGCGGAAATCCCTTCGGATACCCCCCCGCCGGCCAGCGGGGGCGGTTATGTCGGGCTTGCCCCGACTAAAACCGCACGCCGTCTCGGGTCTTCAGACGCCGGGGTGTAAGGTTACCCATAGAGCATATCCCTCGCACCCCGGCTGACCCTGGGCCATCTCACCACTAACAGCATGGCTCATCCTGTCTCCTCTGAAAGCAGAGGAGTACGGAGAGCGATGTGTTCCCGTCACGTTGGGTATTGGCCGACGATCAATGCCAACCCTATGAAGGGGTGAAGGGGAAGCCATTGACCGCCGCCCAGGGTGTACCGGCCGCTCCGATTCCGTTCCCCCCGGACTGCAGCGGGATCGGAATCGGAGCGACACTCGAGGAGGTTACCCAACACACACCCCACACAGTATGTACCTAAAGCAATTTTTTTTTAATTTTTGTCTGTTTGACTTACATAATCTCTGGAACGGCTGGGACGATTTCGACGGGACTTTAACTGGCATATAGGTAATATTATGTGGCATTACGTAGGCTTCTTTTATTTTAGAACAGAAATTAGGGTTCCGCGCAAAAGAATTAAAACCCTAAAAATCTAAATCCACGCGGACGAAGTTGCGGGCACAGCTAGTAAACAATAAGAAAAAAAAAGTAAAATCCGTCGATATCTACCTATATCCGATATCTACCGATTCCGATACCTACCGTATAGCGGATCTCAGTATGTCAGGGCCAGGGCCAGGGCCAAGTGCCTTTTGGTTGCTCTAGTGGCATGATGAATTAATGGGTTCACTCAGAGCATTGATTGGAATAGATTAAAAAAACATTTTTTAGGACGTTCAGAAGGTAATCGAAGTCCATTTTCGAAATTTGATATTAGGTATAGTGCTGGCATCTATAATATTCTTTTTGGTTAAGAAAACACGTAATTAGGTTCTTGTTGTTTCCACTATATTACACTTACGAAGATCGAATATTAATGCCGTAGAAAATGAATTACGGTCCCTTTCAAGTTCCTACTATTATTCATCATTCGCTATTATGCGAATGCAAGATGTTATAGATTGGCCATTTGTAAGTATCGAGTCAACTATCGATCATTTTACATCTTGATCAAGCCTTCAGAGTCAGACATGTTTCTATAATATTTTCTTATATTATTAGCATCGAGAATAGAGGTCTTTAAATATTGTGGTCACGAATGATGAAGAATCACCAGACGATTGAGTTGTAAATCCTGCCTGCGCTATTGATGAAAGAAAAAATAAAAGGTTTCATGATTGCGTTTACTATGGGTATTGTAAGGCCAAATATAGAGACCACAATATAGGCGTTACGAAACACTAGATAATGTTAAATTGTTTATTTTGATTTTACCTTAATATACTTATCGTCAGTGGTTTTTAATTGACGCATCTGAAATACATATAGTACTTGTCTAGGAGGGCACGCCGCAATAGCGGCGGTAAGGCCCATCATGGAGGATTGGCTAGAGAGGCGACACGGAAGCCTCTCGTACCGACTGACGCAGGTGATCTCCGGGAAGGGGTGCTTCGGGGACCACCTGCATCGGATCAGGAAGGCGCCAACGCCTGAGTGTCATCACTGTGACGCGAGCGAGGACTCAGGGCTGCACACGCTGGCGGACTGCCCGGCGTGGGAGGCGCCGAGGCGTGACCTCGTGGCAGCCATCAGGGTTGGAGTCCTCTCGCTCGGCAGCATGATTGCGGCAATGGTGCGGAGCGCGAGCGCGTGGGCCACCGCCACCTCCTTCAAGGAGATGGTGGAACGCGCCCGGGAGAGGTTCAGAACTCTTCCGGCCCGCCGAGCCCGCAACATGCTCGTTGCGCGTCGCAGGTGAATCAGGCGCCGGAGGTCGCTTCACGACCTCCGTCCTCCATGAGCGCAGGCCTGAGGGTGGCAGGTGAGGCCGCCTGTCACCCCAGCAGAAGCAGGCCGGGACGGTGGGGCGACTAGCGCCCCTCCCCCAAACCGGGGCAAGACGGGGACACCGTGGTTTCCAAACCCGAGGGGGCCATCTCGAAACCGGAGATGGCCCAGGGTCAGTCGGGGTGCGAGGGATATGCTCTATGCGCAACCTTACACCCCGGCGTCTGTAGACCCAGAGACGGCGTGCGGTTTTAGTCGGTTCAAGCCCAACATAACCGCCCCCGCTGGCCGGCGGGGGGGGGGGGGAATCCGGAGGGATTTCCGCACGCAAAAAAAAAAAGGTACTTGTCTAGGTTCGCAGGCGACTCAGGCGCCGGAGGTCGCTTAACGACCTCCGTCCTCCATGAGCGCAGGCCTGGGGGTGGCAGGTGAGGCCGCCTGTCACCCCAGCAGAAGCAGGCCGGGACGGTGGGGCGACTAGCGCCCCTCCCCCAAACCGGGGCAAGACGGGGACACCGTGGTTCCCAAACCCGAGGGGGCCATCTCGAATCCGGAGATGGCCCAGGGTCAGTCGGGGTGCGAGGGATATGCTCTATGGGCAACCTTACACCCCGGCGTTTGTAGACCCGAGACAGCGTGTGGTTTTAGTCGGCTCAAGCCCGACATAACCGCCCCCGCTGGCCGGTGGGGGGGTATCCGAAGGGATTTCCGCACAAAAAAAAAAGGTACAGGGTGGAAACGTGTCCAGACGATTATTGCGTCAATTTGAAAGATATTGGCAAACTTTTAACTGATATGAAATGAGCATAGCTTAATCTACTGACTGACATCAATAAAATAAAAAAAGTTTTAAAAAGATCGTCATGAACGGGGTGCGAGGGATATGCTTTATGGGTAACCTTACACCCCGGCGTCTGAATCCGAGACGGCGTGCAGTTTTAGTCGGTTCAAGAACGACATAACCGCGGCGGGGGGGGGGGGGGGCTATCCGAGGGGATTTCTGTACGAAAAAAAGGTACATAAATGCGCAATTTGTATTTTCTTTATGGAAGCTGCAAAAGTATAATTTGTCAACTGTAGTTTGAATTTGTTTTTTTTTGCGCTTTTACTTATCAGATTAGTGAATAAGCCGTGCACTAGGAAAAGTATGAAAACCGCAAAAGTACGAATTGTCAAAATATGATTTTTAAAAGTGAAAACTTCTTTAGGCGCGTTGAGCACTGTTAGGGTGTACAAAAATCATGGAACTGTTATCGTCACGTCACGCTTTCCGTATTCAAAAATGGATGGATGCTTGGATTGGATTGGATGGATAGAAAGATGGACGGATGGGAGAGATGTATGATGACGATATTCAAAATACACACGTAATTGTTCAAGTTTACATTCCGGGAGTGCCACTGTTTCTTTTAAATATTTCCTTTTATACGTAGATTAAGCGATGCATATTTCACGTCAGTTTAAAGTTTTGCAATATCTTAATTCTGTATCTTATCTCTTATCTCTATCTGTATTATTCTAATTTTGTAATATCTAAATTCGTCTGGATACCTACACTTAACGTTTCCACCTAGTAGGTATATCTATAAATACGTAACTACAATAGTAAAGAACGTAAATATCCAAAATGTTCAAGATTCTTGACGAGTGACAATTAAGGTACTTCATATAAGTTCCTACTTAGTAACCTATAATTAAAATAACTATAAGATAAAACTGTATCAAATAATTTGAATGTCTACTGAAATATTATTAAATTTGGCAAATAATTATGTAGCTTTGCGAAATATTTGTAAGGTTAACAGATTCTAGTTTCCTCATACGACACGACGGACGGATGGTAAAACACAATATTATAAGCGTAGGTGTTGTGTGGGTGAATTCTATTAACGATAAGGATATTATTTTATGATTAAAAATGTTCAATGCAGGTACATTCTAGATTACAAATTACCTACGATTAAAATAAACTTCAAGAATCATTAATTTGTTTAGCACTACAATTCTAATAGTATCTTTCGTGGAACGAAACGCCACAACAAGCAAGATGGCGTTATATACGTCAATATTTAACAGCTGAGAGGATTAACGTCAATTTTGCATTTGGCGACTCCAAATACGAATAGAACACGTCAGTATTTTATTTAAACCTTTATTATCGTGCAAAAAAAGTAGTAATTATTGCTATTCTCATATACATCTTAACTCGTATTACATTGTAGAGTTATTTTAATTCAGTAAAGTGTTGTGCTGCGATAAAACATTAAGATATATTACGAACTTGTGACCATAACAATCTTGTTATGAAAAATAATTATCTATTTAACTAATATAAACGGAGATTATTAAATGAAACTTTAGTGTTTCTTCACTTTTTTATATAATATTCATCTTTCAGGGCTTCCAGGGCTACATCAAGATGAGGAATATAAAAAATTACATATTCAATATTTTATTTGTATTCGGCATTTTTCATATTACATTGTGCTTAGCCCAGTCACCTGGCATTAACCCGAACGTTCTAACACAGTCGAATAATCTCGGTGAATGTCAAGCTTGCAAATTGTTCGTGAACTCATTCAAAAATGGTTTAGAACGAACTGCCAGAGGTAAATACGAGGGTGGCGATGCAGCATGGGAAGAAGAGAAGCTAAAACAATCATATAAACGCAGTGAAATGCGCCTTATTGACATTCAAGACGGCATATGCAAAGAAGAAAAGAAAGATTCTATACACTGCCACCATATGGCTGAAAAAGCTGAAGAATTTATTGAAGCATGGTGGGCGCAAGACGCAGACGAATCTACTGACTTATTCAAATATATTTGCATAGATAACATAAAGGTGTGCTGTCCTAAACAATTTTATGGTAGAGATTGTAGACCATGCCGTGGTGATCATAAGAACTTATGCAGCGGTAATGGAAAATGTCGAGGAGATGGGACCAGGAAAGGAAATGGTACTTGTGCTTGTGACCCTGGTTACATAGGAGATAACTGTGATCAGTGTTCACCTGGGTATTATATATCTTACAAGGATGATAAAAAAATGCTCTGCTCACCATGCCACCAATCTTGTATGGGAGGCTGCAGGGCTGGCTCACAAAAGGACTGTGTAGCTTGTAAATCAGGCTTTTTATTTGATTCCGATGAAGGTTGTTTAGACATCAATGAATGTGAAGATACTGATCGTTGCAAGAGGGATCAGTTCTGTGTAAATTCTATTGGTTCCTTCTCGTGTTTGCGTTGTGATAAATCCTGCAATACTTGCCATGGGGATGGTCCCGATTTGTGCAGGAAATGTGCTGAAGGATATTCAAAGAAAGGAGAATTCTGTATAGCTGACCGTGAAGATGAAGATCCAACAGAAAAAATGACAACTACAAGGTAACAATATAGTCATTTATGTTTATTCCTAAAAGGCTTAGATTGCATGGACTACTATTGACTTGAATTAGCTGTTTAAGAAGTTTATTCTTAAGATAAAATGTATTATCCTTAGATTTGTGCCTCGAAGAGCACATAAAATACTAAAAGTCAGCATTAGAAACTGCAACACCATAGTATTTGAAAGAATCTGTTTGCTGTTGACATTTATGCCATAATTTGTTAAAAACTTTGCTCTATGGTTTGTATACCATAAATTATATAAATCACTTTGGACCGATTAGGTTTTTTTTTGGCACACAAGGACTGTGGTCTGTAGCTCTTTGCATTTGATTCCTAGGTTATTTAGGTGTGTCTGTGAAATTAAACTAGATAATTATTATATTTACTATAATTAATGACATTTCTTACAGAAACGAGGAGTTATAATGTTACCTGATAAAGTCTGGGCATGCTTTTGAGTAGGTAATTTATGTTTTTCTTTTGGGTGCTGGGTTTACATTTTTGTATATTTATATTACATATACTATGGGGCTATATTTGTGATTAAATTAATAGCACATATTTATATAGTGAAGTTAACATAGTTTGTGTAGTAATTTAAATAAAAAATCTATCATTTGATATGTATGTATAATGTATACTATTATTGAATTGTAAATTAGTTGTGTCTGTACATTGGCGACATTAACAAAAAAAAACCTTGGGTTATGTTAAATGAATGATTCTGAACATGAAAATATTTTGATTGAAATTCTTGTCTGTTTGTTCGCGATGGACGCAAAAACTACTGAACGGTTTTTATGTGGTTTTTTTTATTAGAAAAGTCTTGGTCAGACTTAAAATCTGCCGTATGTTTGATTGCAATAGGTTAAGTAGAAGTGAAGATATAACCAAATGAATAAAAACCGGCCAAGTGCGGGTTGGTATTTTGTAATGTATTCTACTCTACTCTGTGGCGTAGCGGTATCCGCTCAGTGCAAATATGTATATTTGCATTGGTCTGGGTGTTTCTATGTATAATATGTATTTATTTATTAAAAAAAGTATTTAAGTATGTTTATCCGCATTCTAGAACCCATATGACAAATTATGCTTAGTTTGGGTCTAGATGGCGTTGTGTACATTGTCCTACAATATTTATTTATTTATTATCTCAGTTTTCTTATCTATAATAGTGAATTCATTGGTATCATACAGACTTTTGTATATTTAAATTTAAATATTGGGAAACTGCTTTATTGCATAAGTACTCTATATATATATTATATTGCTGTTATGTACTTTATTTATTCTCACTAATTTTCTATCGCATATTATTTACATAGCCGATATAAGAGACTTGATAAGTTATAACTAATAAAATAATTATCCTTTAAGGTACATGACTTACCTGGGCCTTATCATCGCTACCGGGATTTTACTCCCGAGGTCTACAACTATGGGAAGTCTTGTAGGAGCCATGGTTTTATCCTACATAATAGGTGCGGAATACTACTGTATGATAAACGGACACACAGGCCTCGTCAATCTGAAGGATTTTGTTCTGACAAGGATGTTGCATACTTAGACTATTTTAAGGATCTATCATTCTAGATTTAAGATAAAATACTTATTCTACTGACTGTAGTAGTGGTTTAGTACTGACTGTTTCAGTTGGTGGTAATTACTCAAATTATGGTCCTGCTCTTCAAAAACCATCAAGCATTTTTATTACATTCTTAAGATGATATAATTACTTATTTCAATGTGTTTTGTAAGTTTTATCATTAAAATAATCGTATCAATTTATGAAACAGGATTATAAATTTTGTCACTATCTTTCATAGTTATATAATTAAGTTAATGGGTTTATTTAAGAGACCATATGCTTTTGTTACCATTCGCAAATTTTAGTTATTAAAATGTTGTTTTTGGTTACCTATTTTTTTAATAATGGTAACGCAGTATGGCTTTGCCTGATGGTAAGCTAAAGGTTCAGGAATGAGAGTCACCATTACACATTAACATCTATATGATTTGTTATTGTAAAAAAAGGTAATGAAACATTACACACATCTTTATAGAGCTGTCATAAAATGTTGTAGTTTGGATATAGCCTTAGGGGTCATCCATTAATTACGTCTCAGAATAAGAGGGGATATGTAACAAGGGGTAGGAGGAGTCATAAGTTTCGTGAAAAATTTTAAATCTGCATTATCAATCAAGAAACTTCAACTGTAAACAAACATCTTAAAAACATAACCTGTCCTTGGCAGTCGGGTAGAAATATCAAAAACTATCTTGTTGGTTAAAATTGTTCTGTTTGCGAGCACCACTGTATCGTTCATCAGACGCCTCTGAGACCTTAGACAAATACCACAACTGCTGTTTTTATTGAATTAATTTTAGATGTAAAACTGTGAAATGCATGCCGTTACACCATAATAGGGAGGCAGGGTCTCACAAATGAGACCTTCTGTAACAAGGTCATGTGACGTGATTTATAGATGGCCCCTAATGAAGCTACTGTGACAGCTGTATTCTATAAACGTAGAGATTTTTACATAGACACATACATAACTTCACGCCTGTATCCCCGAAGGGTTAGGCAGAGGTGTATTACACACCCACGATTCGCCAGTTATGTTAAGGTCCCAATGTAATAGGGGGCGAGCCTATTGCCATCTACCGGGCACAATATTAAGCGAGAGATAATTACCATTTATCAATGCACACATAGCCACGAAAAGTCAGAGGTGTGTGCCCGGGGCGACTGGGGATCGAACTCGAGACCTCGTCTCAGCAGTCTGTTACGTACGCCACTGGTCTATCGCCGCTTATAGCAGCCGCTTATAGAGATTTTTATGTAAGTGGAATTGAAACAGATTTTCCAAATGTTTCTCATTTATACTCTGGTATCGCATAGACTTTTTGGTCAACAGATTATTAAGGGTTTTATTTTATGTAACATATAGTAACTAAGATGAGTGTAGCTATGTGTAATAATTTTTTTGGAGGTGTTTTTGCTATCATTATTTAATTTCGAACTGGCGGAACTGATGTTTACCCTCTGCTCATTCATTTGTGTCGTTCATTAATTTATTAATTAACGGTTTACAGTATAAATGTATTTAATTATAGTGTAGTGTATAACATAATTCATTTTTTTTTTCATAATTTACCATTGAGGAGTAATTACCGAAAAACAGCGCGACCGTAGTAAGATGTCTTATTTTCAAGTAAGAGTCCTGCTCGCTCAGCTCAATTTATTTCAGTCGCACCCTGCACTGAATTTCTAGTATTAGATATTACGCAGTAAAGCACACAATCCTATTCATGTATTTTAAAAGTGGTTATGCGAATATTATCTTGCGTAGGGCATGTCCGGGCATGCCTACAGATGACTTTTTTTTAAATTATCCCTCTTTGCCTGAAACACTTTTCTGTCCCAGAATTCATACTAGATTTAAAGGTTTTAGTTGCAGACTTAAATCAGCGTCTTCGAAAGGATCATCCTTTAAATACGTTATGCAAAACCTCTATCAATAATATCATGTTCCCTGCTGGTCAGCACAGCAGGTCAGATTCATAGCTACAGATAGATATACTGTTAGCATTGTTGTAGTGATGCGATCCCACAAGATTTTTGCTTACCAAAAATGGTACAATTCGCCTAAAGTTTACACTAAAAAAATCTCATTAGGCATGTTTCTACAAAATTTATCGGTTCTTCCAGGTGGACAAACTATTTTGTCAAACTGATTTGACCACGAGGAAAAAATTCCTGTTGGTCAAACTTCTTGGATTGAGTCCTCGTGATCAAACTATTTTGTTTAACTGATTTGACCACTAGGGATAGTTCTTCCTCGTGGTAAAACTTGGTAAAGTTTAAGAATATTAGTGTACCATAATCGGTTTATTCTGCGCTTTGTATAACAATACGTAATATATATTCGTTTGGGTACCAAATGTCACGCTGAAGAAATTTACATACAGTCACAGATGCCAATACACGATTATGTGGTGACCGTGACACGATTTTTATGTTCGTACAAGCACTGACAGGTTTTCGAAGTGCTGAGTCATGAGCTATGGGCGGATTAAAAGCATGTGGTCTTTGCAGATGGTTGAGTAGCCTTGACGTGGAATGCATTACGCTGTTCTGTTTTTTTGTTACAAAGTTTATTACAATGGTTACTTAATACCACGTGGTAGGAAAATTCTCGTTAACGTGCTAACCTGGCCACATCAGTAGTCTACCTACTGATTGGGATTTAAACCCTGTTGATCGCAAGTGAAATGTTTAAGTCATTACAAGAAATTGGTCTAAATAAGAATTTAACGCCATTAGTCCAGAACTCCGGATGTCCAGTGCCAACCAATCCAATTTATCAGGATTTGACCCAGTTTCGAATGTAAAACAAAACATTACTGAATATGGGGAGCTGATATAAGTTTTGTAATTATAACATTTTGGCATTTAGATGACCTCGTTCAAAATTTAACTAGGAACATATTTTTCTCTTTGATTAATATACTAATCTAACGAATATTAAGAATTATCATCAGGCTCCCTTTAAAATTAATTACAGATCGCTAATCGCTCATGCCATAAAACCAGCCGTCAATCACTACCCACATCGGTTATGTAAAACTAAGTACCTGCCATTATAAGTCGTGTATTACGCGAAAGTGGAACTGATATGACAGTGAACCTACTACATACTGCAACTACATACTTTCGATGTATATGTGGGTGTATATGTGAACGATTTTTGACACTAATGACATTAATGACAAGAGTTTGTTTTCGTTAGTTGCGTTTATACATTATGTAACAAAACTAGTATCCGATCCGTAATGGTGTATATAAGTATCAATATTAAGTTTATGTAATCTTTTTTGGAAAATAAATTACCCCACAGAAACTACAAAAAATGTAGGTCGATGCGGAAACTTACAAGGCAACACAGTGGCGCCACTTTATCAACCAACTCTCGCTAAAAATAACAAAAAAAAAACAAAAAAGGGCGCGGCGGTGCAGCCAGCGCAGCGGGGTGCGGTGTTGTGGGCCGCCGCTTAATATTATTGGATATCTACTATGTGGTTACATTCTTAGATTTTGGGGAGATCGGGTAATTATGTTATTCATTAGTATGAATGAATAAAAAAAAATAAAAAAAATAAGTACATTTCATATTACCTATGGTTTATGTATTTAGGATACGTAAACGCCCTCATTGATCAGATACTGGTTTTGTTACAGACTGTACTTGTATTTAAATAGTATTATTGAAATATTGTATCTTTAAGTTCAGCTCAGCCATCTGTCTTATATGTTAACTTTAGAAATGAAGACGTAATTGTATTGCGTAGGTGTGTATTGACCTTTACCGCTGAGTGTTAAGATAAAGGCGAGTATTCACCGGTAGCATTCGCATTCAAAGAATATACTCTAACGAATAGTCTACAAAATGTTACTATTTCGAACATTGCAATAATTGATAAGGAATAAGTAAATATTTTGTTAATTTGCAACCCTTGTAACTAAATAGATGTTACAGGTATGAATATTTATAATTTGTAACGTTTGCAGTTTGTGCGATTCTTCTTCTTCATATGGGGGGGGGGGGGGGGGGGTTTACTCATCCTTTTTTTTTTTTTATGGATGATAGGCTCACGTTTGACCTCTATCTCACCTGGTCGTAAGTGACGATGTGGTCTACGATGGATCACGTTTGCCTAGAAGGAACCTATTCACTCGCATTGAAGATTCCGAGGTTATAGCTTTCCGGAAACACAGACTCAGTCAGGCAATTCCACTCTTACATTTAATTTATCTTGATTTTTGCGGTGCTACTACCGTCTGACACCACAACGCCGAGGGACGTTCCGCCATGCCTCGTTCGTCAATCAGCAGGTTGCACCAGCTTGCAGATGAAATTGACCTCTCGTGGTTGGGAGGTCAGACGGCGTCACTCCTTTTTGTTTTTTTTTCACTCCTGTAATAACCAAAATAAGACCATAATGGATGGAAGAGAAAAGCTTACCCCGGACTCAGAGCCTCGAATACAACGGGGATCACAGCTCAAATGATGATTATAACACAAATGCTCCCAGTGAAACTTTGCCTTAACATTGCGAGCTTCTAATGTTACGCCATCAACAACAAAAACAGTCAAAAGCTTATTAATGATGTATGTACCTATATGGAATGTGCATGGAGAAGGTACTCGGTAACGCTTACTATGTACAGTCGCCATCGGTATTCGCTTATCACATTCCAAGTTACCGACCACCGTAGCTCTAAAACTGTACATAAAATAAAAAACTAAAAGTTGAAAAAGTGAAAAATGTTAAGTTTTTCCTCTGTTGATTACCAAAATAAATTAAACATCAATTAATTATTGATTTAGTTGAATGTAAAGATCGTTTGTAAATGTGATAGTGTTCAGCCACTTCAGAGGCCGACTGTACGAGATTACTCAAAATATGTACCTCAATTATTATTTAATTTAATAATAATCATCTTAAAATGAACCACGAAGGTTGTTTGGAAATAAGTTTAAACAAAAAATTGCTCACGTAGGTGTTTTTATAAATATTTTCTTAAAACCTGTGAATTGTTTTTTTGTTAAATAAGTTTTGAATTAGAATAATTTTAAATTGTGATACCGATGTATTTTAACGTAATAAATTATTTGTATTTATAAAATTTTATTTTTATTTCTTACTTATTATTACTTATTTTATCCGACTGCAAGGGTTATTGATATACCTGTTGCCTGCGGTACCAACAGAATTTTCTCTGTGCCAAATTTCATCCCGGTCCATTCAGCGGTTTTTACGTGAAAGAGTAAAAAACGTACACACGGTAGAGACACATATTTATAACATTCATCCTTGCCATCCAGCTTTCTTGATTAATCTTATTTTTTTTGTGTTTTGGTAATTATTAACCAGTCATTGGGTATACCATACCACCTTTGGACTTAATTATGACGCTAAATAGCAGAATATTGCATTTGATACAGGTCGTCAGGATGTTGCAGGCCTTGCATCTCTCTCCTATTAGTCGCCTTAAGCAAATTGGTAGTTGGATTCCAGGTGTATACGTATAATAGTATCCATCTCAGCCATCAAATCGGAGATGGCCCAGGGTCAGTCGGGGTGCGAGGGAAATACTCTATGGGCAACCTTACACACCGGCTTCGGAAGACCCGAGACGGCGTGCGGTTTTAGTTGGTTCAAGCCTCCGCTGGCCGTGGGTATACGAAAACAGGGAGTGTGTATTTTGTGTCTGGCTAATTTTAGGATTCAGAAGTCCCTGTGACTCCTTTTAGGATTTAGAAGTCCCTGTGACTCCTTAGAACGCTTGCTATACCAGAGATGTCTTTCGACTGTACACAATATACAACATAACATGGAATACTTATAAAGGGTGTTAGAGCTTGGGATACAATAATCGTAGGTAGTGATCCTCTGAGACTTTCATCGCAGAGCCCGGCTAATGTTTTCCATTTCGTGTTTGGCTTATTTTAGCTATTGCGTAAATGACTACCGTCTGCCCACCTGATCCCAAGAGGAAAGTCAGCACCAGAACCTCGTCCGTTGGTCAGTAGGTGTACCAGTCAGTAGGTGAGGTTGGCTCGGCCCCTAAGATGTCAATAGGACCCGAAACACCCGTAGAAAGTACAGTATATTGCTACCCTACCTAATAATGTTATTATTTTTATTTTTTATTTATTTATTTAGGTCCACCACCAACTGTTTACATTCACACCAGTATACATGACAATATAAATAGAGGACAAGTCTTAATGTAACAGTTACTTAAAGGTAGACACAACATACAAAAAAGTGACATTGAAAGAGAAGCTTACCTACATTGCAAAGTCAGTAACAAAGGTTTTCAGAACAAAAATAGTTATGACAGGATTCTTTTTTGTACATATTCAGTGGTATCAGAAATAAATTAAGCCAGTTCTGGCAAGGAGCCGTAAACTGACTTTTGCAAGCGATATGAGTGGAAGTGGATATCAACAAGATGGCTGCAACTATTTATCACCCTGCACAACCTAGCATAAGGAGAATTAGCACCAAGAACAAGTTCTTCTCAATGGTGGACACAGTGGTGTGACTGGCTTGCGTGGAATCCTCGAAGGTACGCGAAATTTGAAGAGGCCTAGTAGTGGGGAGCAGTCAAATTTGTGATTGAGAACTTTAGAAGCAAACACTGCATCGTTGAATTTGAACCTATTAGAAAGAGGTTTGATATTGAAGTGTTTTAGTCTGCTATCGTAGGAGCGGATACTCTTCGCCACGCCATTTGAAAACGCAAGGTGATAGAGAAAACGCTTTTGTACACGTTCTAATCTTAATGAGTGGGTGGCATAGTGTGGCCGCCAAACCACACTGCAGTATTCCAGGATGCTCCTAATAAGAGTGTTGTACAGTAACAAATCTGCTGTGTGGTGCCGGCCTAGAAGAGAATAGCACCAACCCAAGTCTTCCCGTGGGTGTCGTAAGAGGCGACTAAGGGACATATCCGGGGGCGGGCAGCAGCACCCCCGCAGAACAACCCCTCCAACAAACTGCGATCCCCAACCCGCCTGCCCAGCGTGGGGATTATGGGCACTACCCTCAAATGAAGGAAACAGCCAAAAGATGGCCCCCAGTTCCCGGCCGCCTCGCTATCCCTGGTCATGGTAGCGGCCATGGTAACGGCGGGGCAGGGGGTGCTAAGAATCCCCGGGCTACAATAGGCTACCAAACCCTTCACAAACTGACCCTGGCTACGTATAACGGACGCACTCTGAGGCTTGACCATCATCTAGCGCAGTTGGAAGTGGAGTTAGAGAACATTAAATGGCATGTTCTCGGGTTATGCGAAGTCCGTAGAGAGGGTGAGGACACCGTAACCCTTGACTCGGGCCATCTTCTCTACTTTCGCGAGGGTGATAAAACATCCCAGGGTGGCGTAGGTTTCCTCGTCAATAGGGCCCTCTCTAACAACGTTCAAGAAATCTCCAGCGTGTCGAACAGGGTAGCGTACCTGATCCTTCGGCTATCCAAGCGGTATAGCATGAAGGTTATTCAGGTCTACGCACCGACCTCGGCACACTCGGATGATGAAGTGGAGTATATGTATGAAGACATATCCAAAGCCTTGCACAACACCACTAAGGCTCACTTCAACGTTGTTATGGGGGACTTTAACGGCAAGGTGGGTACCCAGTCTGGGTACGAATCCCGTATAGGCCCGCTGTTTTGTGTAGGCATTGATGTAAATGATAGACCAAAGGATCACAATTAATATTTTATATTTACTATTATAAACGGACACAGTACCATTGTTAGAATATCTATCTCCAATATGGCGGATACATTTAAGAGTGTTGCCACTCATTATATGCAACATAATGTTGCCACATAACACCTCCCCCCTTGGATATCGGCCCTCTACAAATCCATCCTTTGTATAGGTTTAACTATTCTACCACTTCGAGTAGTTTTGGCAGTGACTGAAGTCACCGGATCATTTTGAGGCCCGCTATCCTGAGTGGGTACATTAATATCTAAATTACACTCAGACATCCGTTCAGATGCTTCAGATTCAGTGAGATCACAAATACCATCTGAAAAGAAACTGTGCACACTTTCACTACTCAAATTCAAACTATTATCTGGTACACTTTCTGTTTGCAGTGTGGGTTCCAGGAATTCTTTAACTAAAGAATCACTTGTAGTGTGCACAATGTCTTTACAATTTGGTTTACTATACGATTTTTTCATTTGAGAAGTATTCCTTCTTATTTTACCTCCTCCTTGTTTGGAGATTATAAATGATCTCGGTTCTACACATTTCGAATCAATTTTAGCTTTCTGCCACTTATTACTATCTCTGTAAACTACTTCATCACCTGGTTTTAAATTAACATTTTTTCTCATAGCTTTTCTATTATAAAACTGTTTAGTTAACGACTGTTTTACTACTAACTTATTATACACATTTTCTTGAACTGTAGGCTTTAACACCTCTATTGTACATGGAGACATCCTTACACGTCTACTATTTAGAATTTGGGATGGGGAAATATTTAAATCAGTGAGTGGGGCATTATTATATTCCATTATACCCTCTCTATAATCCTTATCCTCCTCCTTATACTTTTTTAAAATCATTTTACATATGTGTACTGCCTTTTCTGCCATACCATTGCTCTGTGGATATCTTGGAGTGGACGTAGTTAAGATAATATCTTTAGAATTAAAATAACATTTACATTCATAAGATGCAAAAGGGACATTGTCAGCAATTATTTCAAGAGGATACCCAAACCGTGTAAACACTACTTGCATTGCATTTATAACAGATTTAGAAGATTTATTTTTTAATGGCAGTAATTCCATCCAATGTGAAAAATAATCAATAATTACTAAATAACATTTATCATCAAAATCTAAAATATCTGTGCCTACTTTTAAAAATCTCTCCTTAGGAACATCATGGGGCATTAATAGCTCCTTTTTATTATTTGGACTATACTTTTCACATGTCCTACAACATTTAACATATTCATGTATATCTGATCTCATACCTTCCCAATAAAACAATTCTTTTGCACGTCCTAATGTTTTAGAGATTCCAAAGTGACCTTTATGTACTACTTCTAGCACATATGACTTTAAAGATTTAGGAACTATAATTCTATCTTCATAAAACAATAATCCATCTTGCATATAAATTGAATCTTTAAGTTTTTCAAATATTTTTAATTCTTTGGACACATTTCTTGGCCAACCATTATAATAAAATTTACAAACTTTACTCAAAACTGTATCATTATTTGTAGCATTTCTGAATATTATTTTTCTTTCTGGGGACATAGGCAAATACTTTGACACACTGTGCACCATCTGCAACATTTCATTATCATATTCTGTTACATTTAGACTGTTCCTAGACAACATGTCAGCAAAGTGTATTAATTTACCTGGGACATATATAACATTTAAATTGTACATTAATAATTTGAGTCGAAGACGTTTCAGTCTAGGTGACCCTAATTTACTTATATGCTTCGTCATAATAGCTATAATAGGTTTATGATCAGATTGTACATCAACATTAGTTCCATATATATACTTGTGAAACTTCTTACAGCCAAAATATATAGCCAACAGTTCTTTCTCAGTCTGACCATAATTCAACTCTGTGTCATTCATAGTACGTGATACACAAGCAATCAATCTTGGCGTACCATTATTATCATTTTGAAACATACAACAACCTAAGCCATACTTTGATGCATCACATTGTAAAATTATCTTTTTCCTGGAATCAAATGGAGCAAGAGCTGGGGCTGTAGAAACTCTGTGCTTGAGTTTATCAAAAGCTTGTTGATGTATTGGCAACCAACTAAACTCCACATCTTTACGCAATAACTTACACAAAGGGGCCATTAACTCACCCATGTCTGGCACGTAGCGCCTAATGTAACTAAATGAACCTATCATACCCTTTAATTGTTCTTTGGTATTAGGTGCTTTTAAACTTATTAAAGATTCAGCCCTGTCTCTGTCCATTGACATTCCATTTTCATTAAATATTTGCCCTACATACTTAACCTCAGTTTGTCGGAACTGTAATTTATCTTTATTGAATACTATCCCCAATTCTCTAGCCTTACATATAACACTTTTCAGAGCCTGATCATGTTCTTTACAAGTATTTCCCATTACAAGTATGTCATCAGCCCAACAAATTACATTAGATATTTTATTGAAGTGAGATTCAAGTACATCCTGAAATAGTTCAGGCCCATTCATCACACCATACGGTAACACTAAATACCTATAGACACCATAGGGTGTTGCAAAACAACACTTCCATGATGCTTTCTCACTCAAGGACAAATGATGAAAACCCTCACTCAAATCTAAGACCGAAAAAAATTTCTTACCTTGTAATTTACATATTAACTCATCGAGGGTAGGTAAAATTTTAGGTTTTTTCACAATATATTTATTCAAATCAGCAGGGTCAAGGCACAATCTTACCTGACCATTTGCTCTTTCAACCATCACGAACCTGTTAATACAAGCATCAATATTTATATTTTCAACTTTAACAATAGCGTTTCTTTTTACCAACCTATCAAGCTCACATTTTAATGGTTCTAGCATTTTATTAGGTATTCTAGGAGATGGATAACATATCTGAGAATCTATATTTGTTGTGACTATGTCAAAAGTACCAGGAACCTTTCCTGTACCCCTGAACACATCAATATTTCGTTCAATAAAATTTTGTTTATCTTTGTCATTGATATTTGACTTGACAGTATAAACTCGCTGTATCAAATTTAACTGCATACAACCTGGTAATCCTAAAAGCATAGATTTGCAATCTAGAATAACAAAATTCTCAGAACATTTTCTACCCTTGTACTCACAAGACAAATTTACCATACCAATAGGTGAAACTTTATTACCCTCAAATGATTCTAATTTTATATTTGTTTTCAACAATTTAAACTTTTGTTTTACATTTATTTTATTAAATACTTTCAAAGGCATAATACTTAAATCTGCACCAGTGTCCAATTTACATTTAACTTTATAATTTTCAATAAATATATTTTCATACCATACATTTACCTTAGACTTGACAGCAACGGAGGACCCACAAAACACCATGTCATTTTCAGAGTCAGAATTTGATACACATTTTGACTCCTTAATTTCTTTATTATCTCGCTTGACCTTACAGCTGATTGCAAAATGATTTTTGATGCCACATTTCTTGCATTTCTTACCAAATGCTGGACACTCTCTCGGACCATGTACCTTTTGACACCTATTACATTTAAACGTGTGCTTTGTTGATTTTACTATATTTTTCTTGTATTTCGTGTACTCCTTGGATTTTGTAGCACAAACTGCTGAGGTCGACGGGTTCATGGCCGTCACCTGTTGTGTAGCATGTTCCTTAGTCTGGCAAAATCTAACCACTTTTTCTAACGTAAGGTCTTCTAAACGGAGTAAAGCCTCTTGAGATGCCTTGTCATAGATGGAGCACACCACATGGTCTCGCATCATTTCATCTACATTTGTATATTCACACGATTTAATCAAGTGCCTACAATCAGTAAGGAAAGTGTCAAACGGTTCGCCTTCTTTTTGTTTTCGTTCGTTAAACTTATAGCGTTCAAAAACGATGTTGGTTCTCGGGTTGACGAATTTTTCAATTTCAATTTTGACCCTCGCGTAAATTTTTATATTTTCCTCATTGATAGGTAACGTGGTTACTATCTTAGAAGCTTCGGGACCCATCATATTTCGCAGCAACGCCAATTTTACCGCATCTGACGCCTTATCATTGCCCGTTACGGCTAAAAAATCTTCAAAAATTTGTATCCAGAACCGCCATTCTGATGACGCGTTTGTACCACCGAGGTTTAAATTTGGAGGCAACTTTACCTGTATATTTTGGTAATCTGCCCTGACTTGGCTCACCGCCGCTGAGTCTCCTGAGTTCGCCGACTGCGCCATGTTTTGTGTAGGCATTGATGTAAATGATAGACCAAAGGATCACAATTAATATTTTATATTTACTATTATAAACGGACACAGTACCATTGTTAGAATATCTATCTCCAATATGGCGGATACATTTAAGAGTGTTGCCACTCATTATATGCAACATAATGTTGCCACATAACACCCGCATGGTTATGGAGTTAGGAATCACAGGGGACAAATGCTTGTCAACTTCCTTGAGAAAGAGGGACTATTCTTAATGAATTCCTTCTTTAAGAAACAGCCTCAAAGGAAGTGGACATGGCAAAGCCCCGACGCTGTGACAAAAAATGAGATCGACTTCATCATGACGGATAGCAAGCACATATTCAGAGATGTCTCAGTGATCAACAGGTTTAATACCGGATCTGATCACCGACTGCTCCGAGGCTCTCTGAATATCAACCTAAAGCTTGAAAGAAACCGTTTGATGATGTCCACGCTCCGACCTAACCCAACCCAAATCATGGCGGGCACCGAGAAGTTCCAGCAGCTTCTCGGGGAAAGATTTGTTGCCTTGGAACCCACTGATGACGCTGACGAGACCCTACACAATCTGGTCGAAACGCTGAGAGACGAGGGCATCAAGTTCTGCAAAAAACAGCGCACTGGCAGGAAGTCCAAACTCTCGGATGAGACTCTGGGGCTGATGGCAAGAAGACGGGAAACCACCCAAGCGACTTCGTCAGACAGGTCACACCTAAACAAGGAAATTGCGAAGATGGTACGGCGCGACCTTCGGAGCTCCAACACACGCCTCATTGAAGAGGCGATAGAGCGAAACCGAGGGTCCAAAGTATTCACTCAGCAGCTTGGAAGGAGCCATCTGACGAAGCTCATAACGCATGATGGGAGGACCGTCTTGTCGAAGCCGGAGATCTCCGCCGAGATAGAGGATTTCTATGGCCGTCTGTATACTGCACATGCTCCCCGTCCTCGACGAGACGACCATGATTCCAGAGCCACCCTGACACGCCACTATACCGACGAACTGCCTGATATCAGTCAAGACGAGATCGTGTTAGCTCTGAAGCAGCTTAAAAATGGAAAAGCCCCCGGTGAGGATGGAATTACTTCAGAGCTTCTGAAGGCAGGAAGAGCTCCTGTCATACAGGAGTTACAGAAGCTCTTTAACGCCGTCCTTCACAGTGGGAGAACTCCTAAGGCGTGGAGCGGGAGTTTGGTTGTTCTCTTTTTTAAGAAGGGTGATAAGACCCTCCTTAAAAACTACAGACCCATCACACTCCTGAGCCACGTCTATAAGCTATTTTCACGAGTGGTCACGAATCGTCTCGCCAGGAGACTCGACGAGTTCCAGCCACCGGAACAGGCTGGGTTCCGCGGAGGATATGGCACCATAGACCACATTCACACAGTGAGGCAGATTATACAGAAGTCCGAAGAGTATAATCAGCCCCTGTGTCTCGCTTTTGTGGACTATGAAAAGGCATTTGACTCCGTTGAAACTTGGGCTGTTCTGGAATCCTTACAGCGATGTCAAGTAGACTATCGTTATGTCGAGGTGCTGAGATGCCTTTACGAAGCCGCCACTATGAGTGTCCAAGTACAGGGTCAGCAGTCTAAACCCATCCAATTGCGCAGAGGAGTGAGACAGGGGGATGTCATATCCCCGAAACTGTTCACGAGCGCATTGGAAGATATGTTTAAGACGCTGGACTGGAAAGCTAAGGGCATAAATATAAACGGCGACTACATCTCACACCTGCGATTCGCTGATGACATAGTCTTAATGGCGGAGTCGCTAGAGGAGCTAACCCAGATGCTGGACGGCCTAGCTTCAGCCTCGCGACGCATCGGTCTTGGCATGAATTTGGATAAAACCAAAGTCTTGATCAATGGCCACATTGATCCAGGACCGGTCGTCGTGGATGGCCACCTTCTTGAAATTGTTTCTGAGTACACTTACATCGGGCAGATTGTGCAGTTGGGTAAAAACAATTTTGAGAAGGAGGCCAAGAGGAGGATCCAGCTAGGCTGGGCAGCGTTTGGGAAACTACGTCGGGTTTTCTCGTCATCCATACCGCAGTGTTTGAAAACGAAAGTTTTCAATCAGTGCGTCCTACCCGTAATGACCTACGGAGCTGAGACGTGGACACTCACGGTAGGGCTGGTCCACCAGTTCAAAGTCGCTCAGCGAGCTATGGAAAGAGCTATGCTCGGAGTTTCTCTGAAGGATAGGATTCGTAACGAATACATCCGACAGAGAACCAAGGTTATCGACATAGCTCAAAGAATAAGCAAGCTGAAGTGGCAGTGGGCCGGCCATATCTCGCGAAGAACCGACAACCGCTGGGGTAAACGTGTTCTTGAGTGGAGACCGCGACTCGGCAAACGTAGTGTAGGACGCCCTCCGGCCAGGTGGGATGACGATCTGCGAAAGACTGCGGGCAGATGCTGGATGCGGCAAGCTGAAGACAGGGCGCTATGGCGCTCATTAGGGGAGATCTATGTCCAGCAGTGGACTAGAATAGGTTGATGATGATGACAGTAACAATTTGGTTGAATTGTTGTGAAAGCTCTTGCAAGTTCTTAAAACGAAACCAAGCATCTTAGAAGCTTTTTTAATAATGTGGTCAATATGCGGCGTGAATGTTAATTTTGTATCAAAAATCACTCCAAGGTCTCTAATGGTGTCTAGTTCATCGATTTTGGTAGTTTTTATGTAGTAATCGAAGCTAACAGATTTATGGTTTCTAGTGTATTTTATGTGCTTGCATTTATCTGTATTTAATTGCATTCTGTTACATTCACACCATTCGACAAGTCTATTTAGATCAGTCTGAAGATGTCTAGCGTCATCAACAGACCGGATAGTCTTTGAAAATTTTAGATCATCAGCATACAAATAAACTTGGGAGTACTGGAAACAATTAGGAATGTCGTTAATGAAAAAATTAAACATAATTGGCCCCAAATGGGACCCTTGGGGCACCCCAGATGTGATGTGTTTTAAAATAGATTGATAGCCATTAACTACCACGAAAAATTCTCTGTCAGACAAGTACGATGCCAGCCAACTTAGCAAAGATCCGCATATACCATAGGCTTGTAATTTAGCGATTAATATTTTATGTGGGACCTTATCGAAAGCTTTGCTAAAGTCAGTGTAGATGACATCAGCTTGATGGCCTGAGTCGATAGCACTGATCAAGGTCTCCGTGAAAGGCACCAAGTTCGTACTGGAGGATCGGTTTTTAACAAATCCATGCTGATTGACGCTTAAATATAATTTTAGATGATTCTGCATGTAAGGGCAGATCAGAGTTTCAAATATTTTAGCAAACGATGATAAAATGGAAATGGGTCTGTAATTGGATATTAAGTCAACAGCGCTTGATTTATGTATTGGGACCACTTTAGCCATCTTCCACTCTGAGGGAAATACACCGCTCCGCAATGACGCGTTATAAATAGTCAAAAGTGGACGGACTAACTCATCGGCACACGCTGCGATGAAGAGGGGTGGAACTCCATCAGGACCGGCTCCCTTTGTAATATCTAAGTCTTTCAGAATTTTAATAAGAATATCATGTGTAATAGGTGGACTACTTAAGGACACACTGTGCTTTTGTAATGACTGTATATACTCCGTTTGATACTCAGCAATTAATTAATTAATTATGAGGGTGGTACTAATCTGGTCTAGAAAGCCCATTAGTCTTGTGGAAAGCATGCTACAATCGAGAAGTCTGTTTTAAAATCTATGAACAATATCTACGCACATTTCCCGGCATTCTGTTTATGTGATACGCGTAAACTCGCCACGCTGAGTACATTCTAAGACATGTTAGAGGCAGAACAAGAACTTGTCTAACTAGTTTCGCTTCCGCGAACATCCTGCACTAAGTGGACACTTAGCGAGGTGCAGTGTTTATTTTTAGTACGAAACTAATGGATATTAGATGTTGAGGATTGTTATCGTATCGGTATTACAATATTTTAGACACTCACAAAACATTTACATGAATATGATCGCGAACGAATGTTACCATAACTATACCTATTTACCTAACTATTAACCTACTTTTAGTAGTGAAATTCGACCATAACTTGAGGAAACTTGAAGAAAATATGATTTTTTAATGATCACTCGTCGAATAAGCTCGTCAGTCGTTATTCATCATGATCAATAATTTAAAAAAAAAAACGAGCAGAAAAATGTTCCCGAAATTTTCGCTAAGCGTGTTGTTGATATAGAGATTTACCTATACATATTTTTATTTATTTATCAAGTAATATTTTTATATCATGCACGCCTGTAACTAAAGGTATCCCCGGTAGGCTGCGTTCAGACGACACGCGTACGCCACGCACGTTAGCACCCGCGTCTAACTCGCTTTGAAATTTGTTGTATATAATTTGAGTTTTATGACAAATCAATAGATCTCCAATTGCATTTATCTAAGTCTAAGTCCAACCGCACACGCCATGCGCCAGCCACGCGCCCGCCCTGCGTATTATGTAGTATGCAATTAGAACTTTTTTAGCTCAGTCGAATCCATTTTGCGGGATGCATACGCTGATTTTGCGCGTCCTAAGCGTGGGTGCAAAGCATACGCAACGCGTGAGCGTGGTCGGTGCGGGTCGTCTGAACACGGCCGTAGGAATAGTCATTAGGCACCTACGCTTATTTATATTTTTGTTTCCTATATTTTTTACATCTAATAAGGAGCGTGGTTAATGCCGTCTAACGGACACGTTTCCAGACACGGATGGTACCTACTGCCAATATCATTTGACTCGACACCCAACCCGACCCGGGTCTGGCACAGAGGTCTTGCGAAGTTGCCGCTGCTCGGACCACTGCTTGGACATAAACGCCGGTGTTCTCCAAGGCTACGTGCTGTCTCCGACCCTGTTCCTGCTGTATATCAATGACATGCTGTCAGATGACTTCATTCATTGCTATGCGGACGATAGTACCGGGGACAACAACTTTAGTCTGAAATCGAGACTACTCTCACAAGCGTGTCCGCTTGTGGTAGACTAAACCTGGTCCAATTTAACCCTACTAGGACACAAGTTACAATTCACTGCTAAGAATTCCCCATTTATTGTAGCGCCACAGTTCCTGGACACACCACTTACCATCTCGGTAAAAGTATCTCTTACCAAAAGTATCGAGATCCTCGGTGTAGATACCTCCAGCGAAGTCCAGTACCGCAGTCACCTGGAAGACAAGGTCAAGTTGGCATCTAAGAAACTTGGAGTGTAAACTCGCACGGCTGTTTTTGTTACTACAAAGATATAGCTTTACAGTTTTTATCTACAATCTAATCGACTCAATCCGGTTTTATTCAATTAGATCTATTTCGTAAGCTACCGAAAGACAGGAAGCGAGTAAAAACGAACAAAATATGAACAGTAATTTCGGAGGTTCTGTATCCGCACCGATTTAGTACGGTGGGCCTCCGAAACCTTAACAAATTATATTATTTAAATACACAATATTATGTTACACAACCTAAAAATTATTGTTTACAATCAGTAGGGTACGCGTGGTTGGTCGGTGTCTCATGAACGCTCACGTGATTTGCGTTCATAAAACCTCCACTAAAGTTTAGTTCTAGAATACCTACAATCTGAAAACTAGTTTCAAGTCGAGACTCTGACCGAACCTATACGGGCTTTAGTGTCTGATTTAATAAAAAAAGTGAGAAAACCATAAACGTAGTATTTAAGCTCTTTCAATGTCCTTTATTCAATGAACACGGTTAAGTAGGTACTTAATTTATTAGGAATCTACCCAATTACCCCAGAGAAAGTAATAAAGTCGCGCACCATGTCAATTGCGTGGGAAATGATGTAACTTCCTTTCCTTTATATCTATGAAAAAAGTCAATTAACTAATACTTACTAAAATATAACATATCAACAACCTGTCAGGTAAGAACTGCGCTGCACTATGTAGTAATTTTATCGCCGTACTTTTATCAATTAAGTACTCTAATTGTTATTATTTAATAGTAGGTGAGTATTAAGTAATAGGTAATTAATAACTGGTAATAACGTCGTTATGAGGTTGAAACCTGTTCTAGAAGCGCTGCTCGTAGTCGTGTTGCTATTGAAGTTCTTTCGGCGCAGTATGTGTCCAGTCAAAGACTGGTATGGGTTGTAGGGTATATGCCGGCTGTGGCTAAAGATTAAAAAATATATGCAAAATTGTGTTAAACTATGGCAAACATCTTGAAATAAAGTTGGCGTAGTGGGGGAAAGTACCCTTAAGGTACGGACTAACACCCCCCCCCCCCCTTTCCAGGGCCAGACGGAACTTTCCAGGGGTGCGATGGAAATGCCTTATGGGCAAACCTTACACCCTTACGTCTGAAATCCCGAGATGGCGTGCGGTTTTAGTCGGTTCAAGCCCGGGGATCCGAGGAGACTTCCGCAAGAAAATTTTTTTTTTAATAATTTTAAATACTCTATGATTGGTTAATTCGCGCGCCCCACACAACGACCAAAGAGACGTTAGAGCAAGTGCAGTTAGAGTACCTTTTTTTTTTCTTCGCGAGTGGAAATCCCCTCGGATGCCCCCCATCGGCCAGCGGGGGCGTTAGTTAGTTAGAGTACCTACGTAGGTATGTATTTCACAGTCAAAATATTTGCTGATCACTATAACTTACATTTGGTGGATTCTCCTCCCTTTATAAAGCTATCATAAAGGTGCGAAAAAAGTTTATTGCGCTGTTACGAATCTGTGACACAATTTTTATTTCAAACTGCTTGTGGATATGTCTCTGTGTCCGCCGATGTTTTTAGGTATATCTAAATACCTTTTCTGATGAAGTTTGTCTACCTATAACAATATAATCAGAATATTTGCGAATAATCTCAACAGGCACCCCTTTGACCAACCCATTCTCGTTGTTGCACTTACATCTGCAAAAATAAAAGTTGTATGAAACAAATAAACAACACAGTTCTGAATTAATTCAAACTCAACTCATAAAATACTCGGGCTAAAGTGCCAATTATTGATCACTTATGCTATATGATATGCTTTTTGTGTTCAAATTCAAATAAAGTGCTACATGTGTTCAAGTGTTTTATAACGATCCAAAGGTGAGGCCGCGAGGGCGGCCGAAGTCCCTCGGAAACCCTGGGGATATCCTTTCGAGGGCGTACCCGGGGTGCCTGGCAATGGGCGCTTGGGAAGGACACTGTGTGGTTTTAGTCGGTTCGATTCCGACATACCCACCTTATCGCTGGCACCGGTGAAGTGAAGCTCGCGGGGGTTTAACAACAAAGAAAAATAACATAAAGAAAGGGTTTTATGACGATTGTTATCTTATTAACAGTCATAACACAGCGTCTAGTTAACATTGTAGGACCAATTACCCAATTTTATATAAGACTAGCTGAGGCCCGCGGCTCCTTCGGCGGCGCGCGGAGGTCTTCGTTTTTTTGGTTATATCTCCAGTCTAAGTAACCAGTTAGAATAAGAAATACGGCACATTGTAAGTCAGACCCAGACCTTTCTAATAGAAAAAACCGCATCAAAATCCGTGCGGTATTTTTTGCGTTCAAAATGTACAAACAGACAAGAATTTAAAAAAAATTGTGTTCAGAATCGTTAATTTAACATAACCCAAGTATTTTTTTTAAATATCTTCAATGTACAGACACAACTAATCTACAATTTTATAATAGTATAGATACATAGATTCATTTTCAGTAAGGCCACAGATTACATAATATTATTCTAAGGCCAAACCCGTATGGTGAAATCTGACCGCGCGTATTTTGCATCAGGACTCTGTGACAGATATGGAAATTGTATGAAGCTGAATTGCGCTGCATTTACTGGTGGTAGAAATTTGATGACACAAATTTATCACAAAATTCGGCCGGGTAGGTACCACCGTGCACGATTGCGAAAAACCCTCCATAGTAATTCAATTTCGTTTTGATTGCGTTCAGGGGTCAGCAAGTGCATAGCCGGGCAGGGTGATTGTGGTCGCAGCACTAGTGGGACCGGTGGGTGTCACGTGGTGCTGCGACGACAATCCTCTTCTGATGAGGCCGTCAAGCTGAGTGCCACCATTGTTAACATGGTACGTGTATGTAATGGTGACCCTCTTTCCCGAGACTTTACCTTCAGCTTACCATCAGGCGAGGTGAAGTCAAATTGACGTGTCCTAAATATAAAAAAAAAGCTGCACGTGCTTGTGATAAAATCATGATATTACGAGTACAAAACAAAATCAAACCAAATTCTGCTGCCGTGGCCTAAGTACTTTTTTTTTGTGCGGAAATCCCTTCGGATACCCCCCCGCCGGCTAGCGGGGGCGGTTAAGTCGGGCTTGAACCGACTAAAACCGCACGTCGTCTCGGGTCTACAGACGCCGGGGTGCAAGGTTACCCATAGAGCATATCCCTCGCAATCCGACTGACCCAGGGCCATTCGCAGTATCCCCTCTGATAAGAGCAGAGGGGTACCTGGAGCGACCCCCCCCCCCACGGGCCTTGCAGGCCCGCCATGCCCCGACCCCCTCGTGCAATGGGGTCAGCTGGCCCTGAAAAGGGCCGGTTGGTCAGACTCTTGGCCGTTGACGTTGACGCCAGCTAGTCCAGAGGAGCAATCAATGATGCGTCATCGCCCACGTTGCCCAGGGTGCACCAAACTTGGAGGTGATCCAACCAGTCGCACGCCTGGCCTAAGTACTTACCTACGGGAGATTTTACTGTGCAGGCTAGGACTAAAATGTTGTCAGTTCAGTGAAAAGTGTAATCACAGCAATAAAAATGGTATTCAAACATGTTGTGGATGAAATGTGGAGAAAGGTGCTTTCAGAAGTGTATGTACCTAAAGACTACAGACAATGCTCCGATGGAAAGTAATTCACAATTTCTATTGTCGGTTATGCCGTATGGGAAAAGTTTCATAACGTAACAAAAAATGTACAGTTTTGTTATATTTAATTTATGCTACGAGTTACGTTTACTTCTTCAGTGAATCACAAAGTACCGAAAACCAGATGTAATCTTTGTGTTTTATAATTGTTAGTTCTTGTGTTTTCTTACACATGTTACAAAATTTCTTTTTTGTATCAAGACGTTGATAATTTATGTTCAAGAGGTTCTTCCAATTTCTACAGTGGTTTTAAATTTTAGTTCAGAAACTACTCAGATTCGTTTAGAAGTGTTGAATAGCAAATATGTTTGACACGTATCACATGCAACCGGTAATAATAAACTTCAGATTAGACTCTCTCAACAGGTATTTCCATTTGATGTTTTAGTCGCTTCAAGCCCGAAAAAAAAAGTTCACACGGATTGCAAAACATTTTTTTTTTGCAAAAAAAAACTTATTTGCCTCTAAACGTGACTCCCATGTTCATTTGTTTAAATTACACTTCCATATTTGAATCACAGAAATTCATATTTGAAGTGAATATGGAGAAAGTTGTCTCGGATTGACAGATACACGAGTTATTTCGTTATTCACACGGATGTAGGGTAGGGAACCTAAACTTATAATAAAATGTAGACTAACAAAAATCATTGGTTTTAATAAGCCCAAAACGATAAAAAATTATGTATAAAACCTATTTGTTTATTCACGTTTCAAAGGACTGAAAAGACACTTATTCACTTTCGTCTGCCATTAAACCATTCAATAGCTACAAATGTACGCTATAAAACTGCTTATACAGTATGTTGCTAATATACACAACACGTATCTACATTTTTCTATCCCTTACGCACTTCAACCAACACTAAAATACTGTCAGAAGAAGACAGTTAACTCACACATGGACTCAGAATGCTCAGATACCTTCACGTAGAAATTTCTCAAGGGCTTTGCTTGCCTTAACTAAGGCACCGTTCAATTATGTATTATTACGATTTGTGATAGCACGACTGTACTTTACCGTTGACGGGATACTGTTATATTATTGTTTTGTGTCTACGATACGATATATCGTGGTGTGAAAATGGGATTTATTCAATAGAAATAGATATATCGAGGCTAACCGCCGCCGCACACATTCAATAATCACTATATCACTATTACTACACATTATTAAACGAAGTCCTCCGGCGCAACAGCTTCTTTTTTTTTTTTTACTTGCGGAAATCCCTTCGGAAAGCTTCCAAAGGCTTTTAACGGGCCGCCCATACTGGGTCCCGTACAGAGCCATGCTTCGCACGATCCCCAGGTACAGTCTCCTAGTGGGGGCGTTGGGTCCCTTAACGTTAAGCATCAGCCGCGATAGCGCGGCCGCAGCCCCCCTCAGTTTCGGGACTAGACTTCGGAGATGAGGTCCGAAGTCCCATCGGCTATCGAGTACGAGCCCAAGGTACTTCATTGTGGGCTCGATGCCGATGCTTACGCCCCCTACGGTTATGCTGGTTCCCGCAGGTGACCCACTCCGAGGCCCGTGGAAACCCATAGCCTCGAATTTGTGGAGAGCCACCTCGAGTCCCATCGACCCACGACTTGAGCAACCCCTGCCCTGGCCTTTAGTGCCGCGCTTCGGTCCGGCGCAACAGCTAGTTGACAATAAAATACATATTGTTAAAAATATTGTGTGTTTTTGACAGTATGTATTTTATTGTCAATATTATTGCGTGTGTTATTGTCAATATTATTGTGTCCCATAAAGTTATTATAATGCCAATCATAATAAAAAGTCATGACGAATTTGAACCCCATGGGTCCCATAATTCAAAATATTATTTATAAATTCACGACGACCCGGAAAAGGCGACATAGTAATCAAAAACAATAAAGGCTTTGAAGTGCAAATTTTGGACGCAACTGCAAAATTGCTAGGAGGTTTTTATAAAAAAAGTGAAATATCGACGAAGAATTATGATCTTTAAAAAAATAAATTGAATCTATGGTCTCTTTTCTAATTTGAATGTTCAATCTCCTTATAAAATTATTAAATAACTAGATAGGGGCGAAGTATGCGGTACACAGATGTGTACCGCATACTTCGCCCCCGTGGCACCCTTTTATCCCAAACATAAATTATTATTATTATTTCTAAAATACAGAATGGAAATTTGTCCGATTTGTTGACATGATTGATGACTGTTCCGCTCTTCTGGGTAGTAGCGTGATGATATATAGCTTATAACCTTCCTCGATAAATGGGCTATCTAACACAAAAATATTTTTCAATTCGGACCATAAGTTCCTGAGATTATCGCGTTCAACCAAACAAACAAACTCTTGAGCATTATATAATTAAGCGTAGCGAGCCGAAGGCGAGCGAAGCGTCTTTGGTTTCAAAGTTGCATTTCAAACAAATGATACTCCTCCGAGACCGTTTGACCGATCTCGACCAAATTTGCCACGGTGATCAAGTAAACATTACTGAGTGTCGTAAGGGGTCGAATGTCCAGATCGGTCTTACCATCGAGGAATAATCACCGAAAAACCAAATCAATGGAAAAAGTCGACCGGTCACGTTGACCTATTGTTGGATAGGCAAATCTCGCTACGCTTAAGTTTGGGTTGATTGCGAAGCTGGTAACCGTCCTAGTAGTATACAAATATATGATAGGATACAAGCATATACTCGTAGATGATAAGTCATCGACTCTTAGTGAAGAAATCTTGATGTTTCTGACAAAACAGTTATATGTAATAACTTGTACCCTAATACAGCACCTGTCCTTCCATATCGACGGGCACTTAGTCAGACATGCGTGGGCGCAATCTGCCATTACGGAACGCGGAATTAGACTCATGGTATTTGATACTTGCTTTAATAGCAGTTGAAATGGAGGTGTATGTTTTATTTGTTCATTTAACACAGATTATATAAAAAGAGGCGTTTTTTAGGGTTCCGTTGCCAATTGGCAAAAAACGGAACCCTTATAGATTCGTCATGTCTGTATGTCCGTATGTCACAGCCACAGCCACTTTTTTCCGAAACTATAAGAACTATGCTGGTGAAACTTGGTAAGTAGATGTATTCTTGCCACTGGTGGTAGAAATTTGATGACACAAATTTGTCACAAAATTCGGCCGGGTAGGTACCACCGTGCACGATTGGGAAAAACCCTCCATAGTAATCCAATTTCGGTTTGATTGCGTTCAGGGGTCAGCAAGTGCATAGCCGGGCAGGGGGATTGTGGTCGCAGCACTAGTGGGACCGGTGGGTGTCACGCGGTGCTGCGAGATGAGGCCGTCAAGCTGAGTGCCATCATTGTTAACATTTAAATTAAAATTATGATGTTCATTACCATGTAAACACCCAACGAAAATTGGTTTGAACGTCATAAATCGTAAACCGCAATTTACCTTTCATTCAATCAACTCAAATGTAAAAATTAAAAAAAAAACATTATCATGTTACTTGCTGCTACGGAACCCTTAATGGGCGAGACCGACACGCCGCTTTTATTTATGAATTCACCTCGCCTGATAGTAAACTTAAAGAGTAGTCTCAGGAATGACGAGACGAGCTCAGCCGAATACAAGGGATTTTGGTTTTTTTTTTGTGCGATTTTTTTTTTAATCTTGCAATGGTTCCACCCCAGCACGAATCTATTACCGAAAACAGCAACTCGATAGCTCATCTCCTTCATACCCAAAACCGTGACAGAAAATTGGCAACGACGGCGACGTCGACGACGACGACGTCGACGACAACTCCTTAGCAATAGGACTTTTCTAAAGAAAATACCTAAAAATGGTAGGTATAGTGGTGGTTCTTAGTTTGGTGGCGTCAGATGCCTTTTCACTCCCCGCTTGAAGGACCCGGGATTGTAGGCAGAAGGATACACTAGTGTTAGTAAAAAACTTACCTAAGCATTTATGTTTTCGGTAGCCAGGGAGCTTTATTATTTTTAATATTTAATTCAAACGGGACGTACCGTTATACTCTATAACAACTACAGAACTATAAAAAAATGTTTGCATATTGATGCGGACATCTACACAGAAAGCATTAGTTTAATGAGCCGATGCAAACGAATACATTGACAAATATTTGCCATTTAAAAAACGAAAGGACCTTATTTATCGTTGGAGCGTTTAATCTCGCCGAGGGCGCCGACACCAAAATCTGACATCATTTCTAAATTTGCTCTCTGAAGAACTGGAATCTTGCCAAATATATTTGGTGAATATATAACATGATGTCATTCATCGCTCTTAGGTCGTCCGCTGCCCTATGTAAATAAATAAATAAATATTCTACGACACAGCGCTTTCTAGCCCCAAAGTAAGCATAGTTTAACTAGCTTGTTATAGGTTCCAGAATGCGGATAAACATACTTATATACTTTTTTTTTGTAAATACATACATATTTTACATAGAAACACCCAAACCAATGAAAATAGACATATATTCATGAGCGGGAATCCAACCCGCGCTCCGTATCGTAGCAGTCGAATGCACTACCGCTACGCCACAGAGGCCATCGAATGTGTGCGCACACTGCGTACTGTTTCGTGCAAATCATAGAGCAGAGGAGGTAGAGGGCCCTACTAACATCATTGAGGTCATAGCCAACCTCACCTGCAACTGTGTGCATCTACTAAACAAGGAACGAGGCTCTGGCGCAAGTGCACATCTCAGGGTAGAGAGGTCAGACGGCATACGTGTCCCGAAAAGCCAACATACCAATCAAGAACAACAAGTGAACCTCGGGCTTCAATATGCATAGTTTAGATGCAACTGGAAAATCGTTGTGATGACGATGATGACATAGAGCAGCGTATGTACATATGCACGAAACAGTGCTCTGTGCGTGTGTGCGCATAAAGCAGCGGACGGCCTCAGGCTTGCGATACGTTGTATGTCGAAATACGCTGGCTTTTATGGATATTCTGCCCGCCAACGTCTATCGAGGCAATGAGGTTGATTCTGATTGCGTAACATGTAAGTAGTATAAGTCGAGCTAAAAGAAATGTCGGTAATCCCGAAAACCACAAGGTAAATAGTATATTTACTGTGCCTATCTGTATTATGGTATACTCTAATGGTTTGTGTTCTGAATGAAATTGTTCGACTCTTTTTTATTGCGAGTCTATGAAGCTTGTATTCTAAATCGATACTCGGTCATGAGTCTCGACTTGAAACTAGTTTTAAGTATAGATTGTATTATGCGGTCATTGCGTAGTATGTATGGAGTAAGGTTGGCTGATATGAAGAGGAATACAGATATACGAGAATGGTGTGGCCTGAAAGAGAATGTTGTTACAAGAATTGAAAAGGGTATTCTAAGGTGGTTTGGGCACTTGGAACGAATGAGTACTGAGCGAATAACACACCAAGTATATAAGGCAGATGAAAGTGGGCAGGTAAGCGGGGGTCGACCTCGAAGGACATATACTGATCAAATTAATGAGGTATTGAAAAAGGGCAGGTCAAAATCACTCGAAACCGGCGGGCTTGCATGAAAGTTTTAATGACAGTTAAGGAAGCTCGTGAAGTATGTAAGAACAGAAGCAGATGGCGGGCTGTTGTCTCTGCCTACCCCGGAGGGAAAAAGGCGTAAGTATATGTATTGTATTCTAGAACTAAACTTGAGTGGAGATTTTATAAATGTCAATCATTTGAGCGTTCATAAAATTTCCACTCAAGTTTAGTTTCGAATACAATACGAACTTAGAACTAGTCTCAAGTCGAGATTCATGACTGAGTATCGTACTGAAATACAGGCCTAAAAGCGGTAATCATATATTCTAAAACTTTAATAGGGGTGACGACGAAAGTTTTTTAACAAATTCTTGTTTATTAATCACTTTAGCTCTTAAACCTTTCTTTCATAAAATTATAAGTAAAACATGAAATATATTAATGTCTATATATTTATGTATGGCTGCTTATATAGTACAAAAATGGTAAAGAATGTAACTAGATTTTTCAAAATGTTTGAAGTATTTTTTTTATTTTTTTACGTGCGGAAATCCCTTCGCTGGCCAGCGGGGGTGGTTATGTCGTGTCTCGACTAAAACCGCACGGTGTCCTCCCCAAATGTCCGTTGCCGCCAGAACACTTTAATGTCGCCTGAGCAGACAGTGTATCACTAATTATAAAATGTATCTTGCACCCACAGGACAGGCTTGCCTAGTATGGGGCCACAGTATAACGCACAATATTGTATTTGCTATTTGGCAATAAACTACATTTTTGTTTGTCGTTGATTGGATATTAGGGGCTTATACTTCTGCCTTCAACAGCATCTGTGTATCATACTTATATTCTGTGGAATAGAGAGGACTTTAATCGCTTTGTACGATACCCACCGGTAGAGATAGGGTAGTATTGTATGGTCTCACCTATTACTGAACATAGTCCACTACTACTCTTTAAAATAAGCTTGATCCCCATGTAGAAATTTGCGTTTATGGGTGGAAAGATAGATTTCTTATACGCGGCATAGCCGTTTGTTGGTGGCTGAACTCCTCCGTACCCACTCGCGTGATCTTGACCAAATTTACCTCGTGAAATTGTGGACAATGAGGAGTGTTTTGAAGAAAGATGGCTCATGTCCGATGTACCATTGAGGAATAATCACCAGAAAACAGTTTCACGAGCGCGCGGCCTTAGCTAAGCGCGCGACCGTAGTAAGATGTCTTATTTTCAAGTAAGAGTAATGGATCGGGGCCTGAGGATGGCAGTTGGCTGACTCGCCGTCTTTACAGAAGCAAGCCGTGGCGGAGGCGTGTCGTGTGTGCCCTACACACAAGTGCCAACTCACCGAAGCGGGATAAAACCCGACCCCACCAGGCGAGGCCGCGGTGGCGGTCAAAGTCCTCCGGCAACCCTGGGGTTATCCTTTCGAGGGCTTACCCGGGGTGCCCGGCAACGTACCCTTGGGGAGGACACCGTGCGGTTTTAGTCGATACACGACATAACTACCCCCGCTGGCCGGCGGGGGGGTATCCGAAGGGATTACCGCACATAAAAAAAAAAGAGTCCTGATTTCAGTCGCACCCTGCACTGAATTCCTAGTAAATACACTTACGTTTAAGTATAAATATACAAGAAGATTAACTAATTACAAGTAAATGTTATAATTTCGTATCGAACATATCTCTTACTTTACTCATATCTCATGTTTTTTAATTAGTATTTCTATCCTCATTTTTCTATCCTCATTTTTCTATCCTTACGCTATAGAGAGAAAAAGTTTCAATTGAAAGATTGACGATGTTGCCACTACTTCAAAAAAATATATTGTTTGTTAGTATTGGCAATACTCAATTTGTAAAAGAAGTCTTTGTAAGCTTCCAAACAGTCTATCAACATCTATTGTTATTAAACTTTCAAATTACATCTTAAGACATTACTTAAAAATATTGTTCGACAATAAACAAAACATCTTACTCAAGGCCAGTCGGCCACTTTCAATTTCAAAGTAGCTAACATTAGCATAAACTTTTCATATGAATAGAGGACAATACGAAGGTAACAACACAATTTCGCCTGCACTCATACCAATGCCGCATAAGTACCCAATATTCTAAACATTATCATCTATAATCACGCAATGAAAGTTTAAATTTCATTTTTGACTTTAAATACTAAACTAAAGGTGTTATTTGGTTGCAAGTAAGGTCCAGTTCACATTGTTTGCTCGAAGAACCGGCCTCAAAGTCAAAAGAGTCACATTGGCAGGTCCTTGGTGAGTCTGGGAAACGTGTGTCCTAAAAAAAAGTTGGGTTTACCTTAACAATTGGTGGGATGACCACGCGTAAGGATACATTTTAGGATTTTTCAAGGTCAGCTGTTAACTATTTTGGAGTTTGGAGTTGCATAACAAATACCTACTACCTGAATGTTGATGATGAAATATATAATTTCTAAATTTATACCAGAAATCAAGATAGTTTTTAGACAAAAATCACAGCACTTCACTACATCACTTGGTTAACATTTCCAGCTACCTTTAGCAATTGTTGTGTTTTAGGTAAAATAAATAAGTAATTAAAGTGAAACTGGTCATTTTTACTTGATCCTGTAGACTACCCAGTTTGAGTCGTCCTCATCTTTCCTTGTTTCTCGCCTTTGATCCCTCCCTGTGTCTTAGAATAATTATTTAATTATAATTTATTCTACCAAAGCGAGCGAGTATTATCTGAAATATGCCGCCTATATACTATAAGTAGCAGAAGGGGAAAAATATATTTTAGAAAGGATGCGGTTGAAATAAATGATATATATTCGTAGCTATCTAATTTACAGTAAATGAGATGTGATATTAAGGAGGCTATCTGTACAGAGAACGTTTTAAAAGTGACACGTTGAGTTACGAAACAATTCTTATTACAGATTATTACGAACAAAAGACAGGAGTGTCTGTTTCTTTGTTCACATAAATTAGAATAAATGAAATAATAACAAAGCGGCCAAGTGCGAGTCGGATTTGCCCATGAAGGGTTCCGTTGCAGCAAGTAACATAATAATGCTTTTTTTAAAATTTATACTTGAGTTGATTGAATGAAAGGTAAATTGCGTTTTACGATTTATGACGTATTAAAAAAACTACTTACTAGATCTTGTTCAAACCAATTTTTGGTGGAAGTTTACATTGTAATGTACATCATATATTTTTTTTTAGTTTTATCATTCTCTTATTTTAGAAGGTACAGGGGGGTTACACACACATTTTACCATTTTGGAAGTGTCCCTCGTACAATCTATTCAGTTTAGAGAAAAATGATATTAGAAACCTCAATATAGTTTTTGAAGACCTATCCATAGATCGTAACACGTATGGATATGATAAAAAAAAATGTTGAGTTTCAGTTCTAAGTATGGGGAGCCCCCAAAATTTATTGTTTTTTTTTTCCGTTTTTATGTGAAAATCTTAATGCGGTTCACAGAATACATCTACTTACCAAGTTTTAACTGCATAGTTCTTATAGTTTAGGAAAAAAGTGGCTGTGACATACGGACGGACAGATAGACAGATATGACGAATCTATAAGGGTTCCGTTTTTTGCCATTTGGCAACGGAACCCTTAAAACCCATTAAATGATTTATTACGGTTCAGTTTATTTTGTAAACCAGCTATGTCCCAGTTTCTAAGTGTTAATTAACTTCTGTTCTGCTACCATAAGTCGTATTATGATCGAATGGGCTATTATACCCATAGGTAAGCTTCCTTCATAGACAGGAATTTTATCTGTGTTAGTCGTAACACAGAAAGTATTTGTTGAATCAAGCTGGCAGTTTCAGCGATTAACGCTGTAAAGAGGACTAAGTCCTCAGGTTCATAAGATATATTAAGTAGGTTTAGGTAGTTTTTGTTTCTAGCACTAACACTAAATGTTGACACTAGGTGATTTTATGCGATGTATTGCCAGTTATTAATATTTACTTTTTTTTAGTCAAAGAGTAGTTAGTAGTTTTTAGTTTTATTTTCATTTTTAAATTGCACTAACATAACATAACCACGTTACTTGTGTGCTACATTAAATGAAACATGTAAACTAAATGCTAAGGTATTACTCAAGTCCGGCAAATGAGTAACGTAACATATGGTGACCCTATTTTAAAAAGGTGTGTAATTAAGCTGAGAACATACCTGTTAGGGCTTGTAAATGTAATGTTTTGGGCAAAAAGTCCGTGAACTTTTTGGCATTAGCAAACTTTGTTCATAAAAATAAGGCAGGCAACTTTTATGTTATGAAATAATAATATTTTTTGTTGTCTCATAAACAAATAAATCTATACTATTATAGAATTGTAAATGATTATTAGTGTTTCATTGGAGATATTAAGAAAAATACTTGGGTTATGTTAAATGAACGATTCTGAGAACGAAAATATTTCTTTTTGGAATGCTTATCTGTTTCTTCGCGATGGACGCAAAAACTACTGAACATATTTTGGTGTGGTTTTTTCTATTAGAAAGTTCTTGGTCAGACTTAAAATCAATAGGTTAAGTAGAACTGGAAATATGACGAAAAAACGATAACGGACTTCCGCGCGGGCGGAGCCCCCGTCAGCTTTTTTTTTTTTTTTTTACGTGCGGTAATCCCTTCGGATACCCCCACGCTGGCCACAGCTAGTAAATAATAATAGCTTAACTACCTTGTTTTATGGATTCTAGAATATGGATAAACATACTTAGATACATTTTGTTTTGTATATTCGTGCATATTATAAATAGAAATACCCAGCCCAATGCATATATGTACATAAATGTATATAAATATTTGTAATGAGCGGGAATTGAACCCTCGACTTCCAACTTAGCAGTCTAATACATTACCGCTACGCTACAGTGTATATATACAAGCAATAGTTCTAGATTTGGAATTCGAGATCCACATTAGGTTTTCCATCGTTATTACCATCAAATCTTCATTTTATTAGTTCACGATTTTGTTTTATGTTACCTACCGTAACTGACTGTAACCTACTGCCGTTCAAATTTTCACCTGTTTGCGTACCTATTTATATCTTTTTTACCATTAGACAATGGATAATGATTTTCCTTAATTCATTTCCATTTAACTGTCACCTGAATTTATGCAAAGCGAGTGATATAACTGGGGTTATCCTTTCGATGGCGTACCCGAGGTGCCCGACAAAGGAGGACAAGGAAATCGTGGGTTTAAGTCGGTTAGATTCCGACATACCTACCTTTTTTTTTTCGTGCGGAAATCCCTTCGGATACCACCCCGCGTGCCAGCGGGGGCGGTTATGTCGGGCTTGAACCGACTAAAACCGCACGCCGTCTCGGGTCTACAGACGCCGGGGTGTAAGGTTGCCCATAGAGCATATCCCTCGCACCCCGACTGACCCTGGGCCATCTCCGGTTTCGAGATGGCCCCCTCGGGTTTGGGAACCACGGTGTCCCCGTCTTGCCCCGGTTTAGGGGAGGGGCGCTAGTCGCCCCACCGTCCCGGCCTGCTTCTGCTGGGGTGACAGGTGGCCTCACCCGCCACCCCCAGGCCTGCGCTCATGGAGGACGGAGGTCGTTAAGCGACCTCCGGCGCCTGAGTTGCCTGCGACGCGCGGCGAGCAAGTTGCGGGCTCGGCGGACCGGGAGAGTTCTAAGTCTCTCCAGGGCGCGCTCCGCCACCTCCTTCGCGAGCATTACATGCTCGCGGAAGGAGGCGGCGGCGGCCCACGCGCTCGCGCTCCGCACCATTGCCGCAATCATGCTGCCGAGCGAGAGGACTCCCACCCCCGACATACCTACCTCATCGTTGGCGGTGCGAAGGCTTTGAGGGTTTCCACACGGAAAAAAAAAATATAGCGAAAATAAAATTATATTTCTTTATTTCAGATAATCGAACGCGCGTCTCAAATGTCGTCCTGTATCAGGGCGAGTTGCAGAGACGTCGAATAACCGAGGTAAATATGAAACTTTTGTCTTCATAATATATTGATTTAAAATTATAATATATTATCGACAGTCGCGAAGGAGACAGAAATATCTCGCACCTATAATTTTATGTTCACACCTTTTTATTACTTTTTGTTTTTGCGTGTCAGCACCCACCTTTATACGAGTATAGCAACAAAATATTACGTTCCTATGAGATAAAAGTAATATTCTAGAAAGCAAATATGGTTTAAAATAAGCGGACATAAGAAACCAGATACGAATTCGAAAGTGCTGAACTTTTGAAGAAGGGTCACAGGCTAAGGATAATAACTATTCTATGATAATAACAAATATGTAACAATATTGCTAAATACCTTCAAGTATGGATTAAAAGTAATATTTGGAGATTTTTTTTTGTTTTAACTGCTTGTTTGACAGCTCAGCTGAGTGAGACGAAGTCGAGCGAAAAGATCTAAATACTCCACTCGGGTGTATTTCGGTTGTGACGCTACTCCTCCTAAACTAATCGACCAATTTTGACGGAACTTGGCATGTAAATAAGAAAATTGAAAATCGGTCTAGCAACGGAGGAATAATTACCGAAAAAATAATTCAATGGTATTCAATTGAAAAAAAATTGCACGTGAATTGTAGGTAATCATGCAGTGCACTCTCAGCTCAACATTGCAACAGCAGAATGCATTGCGCCCCTAGTAGATACATAAGAAGAATACAAGTAATAAGTACGTATTGTAAATTTTATGTATTTTTAATTTTAGAAGCCTGTTTTTTTATTGAGTACCTACTTTACGTACGTCTGTTATTCTTTATCGAGGGATTAAGACTGTAGGTATATATTTATGAGTTCCTTTATCACGATAAAATAATCTATGGTACTTAACCCTATGCAAATGCTATTCGCAATGTAAATAAATATTACTTTAGTTCATAAACATATTTTTGCTTCTCTATTGCGTTCAATGAAACTGCGGGATATCTTTCCGAAGATTGTCATCGCTGTGCGTTCACAAACAAATTTATACAACCTATGAACGCAAACGAAAATAATCTCTATTTTAACTTTGTTACAAGCCTAAATAAGCTTCGTAGTTACGCTTGTTAACAAGCGAATAAAACAAATTCATGGTGGACCAGGGACAATATAGAATAAGCGTCCATGTTGCTTGTCTATGGTTAGAGATTTATGGCGCGTGTGCAGCTGTAATTTCGCAATCTTTATATTTTTCCGATTGTTGGTATTGCTATTTTTAGGTCTGGGATGTCCGATATTATTATCAATGGTACCTATATGTGTCAGAGAGGTCTCATTGCGCTGTGAAAATATGATAAAGTCTTTTACGTCCGTAATATTTTCTACAGGTTTATATTTTATCTTATTTTATGCATACAAGCGTCGTATTGAGGTTACATATACTTTTTTCAGACTTGAAAGAATAAATTTAATATGAGTCACATGGGATTTTTTACTATAAATTAGTCGATAGTTTTCCTCGTTCAGTCTATGACTAATGTACATCATGTTTTTCATATTTTGTGCTTCCTATTTTCATCGGTGTCTAATAAAGTAAACTACAATAAAAAAAGAAGTCTGCGAGTATGAGTCAAATTCCGATAGTCTTTCAAGTTTTTCGGAATTAAATTTTCTTGGCCTCGAAATTTTCGGAATCAACGTTTCAAAAAAGTGCAAAATACTAAGTACCTTGCTCTTAAAACAATTATTGTATCGATTAATACTTGTATTTTCTCCAGATTTTTACCATTAAATTATAAGAAACTAACTTTTGCACGCGGCTTCACCCGCAAGGAATTCTGTTCCCGTTCCCGCTTCCCATGGGAACCTATTAAAGAGATAAACAGTAACCTATGTGTTATTGCAGACTATAATCTATCGTTATACCAAATTTCAGCCAGATCCGTTCAGCCCTTTTTGCGTGAAAGCGTAATAAACATCCAAACATCTTCACAAAGTTTCACATTTATAATATTAGTAGGTAGTAGGATTGTTTCAAGTCTAAACCATTGTAATTTTAATAATCGTTTTTTTTAATGCGCTTAAGGGCTCCAGAAATCAAGCATGTGCGGTTATAGACATTCTTTTCATATTACCATAATTCCAGTGTCCCTTTATTTTTTCTGCGAATGAGCGAGCGTGCTGGACCGCGGGCAAAAACTATGTAATAACATGCAATTCCTGAACGCGCGATAAAATGTCAGTTTTTGTTAAAACCCTAGGCTTCATAGTGCAAGTAATGAAAATAATTTAGTAATGACAGTAAGTGTAGAGGTTGGAGGCAAAGACCTAGATATTACTACTAGATCAGCTGCGCGGAATAAAAAAAGTTGGTCCTATACGTTTTGTAAGTGCACTCCACTTTGAGTTTCTTGATCTGTGATCTGTAAAGGCGCGAAAATTCTTATCGACGTATGTTATGAAATTTATCCTTAATTTGCGCAAACGAGGGATAAAAGTGTTTGATAATTTATAGTAATAGCTTTTTATGTGTTTTTTTTTATACTTTGATACATTTTGCCGTCATTGTCATACGTACGGTAATGGTCGACCTAGGCGTACGTATGCCAATCAGATCGACGACGTTTTGATGAAGGACCAGGTCAGAAGTTCCCGTAACCGGCGTGCATGTATGAAAACAATTATGAAAGTGGAAGAAGCGAAAGGCGTATGCCAAGATCGTAGCAAAGATGTTGTGTCTGCCTACCCCTATGGGAAAAAGGAGTGACTATAATATGTATGTATGTATTTATGTATGTTATACGTAAAATACTTTCTTCCTTCTCATGTTTACTTTAGTGTCGGGCGACACCAAGATCCTCGTGGCTCATGAAAACCTGATCTGCGAGCCAAGGATTTCCTCTCTAGGTTGGGGTCAGACCCGAGTAGAATAAACAGCTTTATCACTTAGCCACCTTGTATGACACTCACAGGAAGATATTTTTAGGGTCTCGCCTTACAAGGACTACCTACTTCACCGCCGTTTTTCAAAACCGTTTTCAATTCGTCAATTTTAATATTAAACAAGAAATGTACAGTGTATACAGGCCGTAAATAATTATATTTTATATACTGTGGTAAAAGCTTCATCCATCAGCAACCGCGAACATCAAATAAATTGATCGGCACATCAAAAGAATTTAATGAAACTCATAAACTGAACTTTATTTTTCTCGCTATTAACTCGTACACGATAAACACTCAAGTGTTAACGCATTACAAGGACTACTCTATAAACATAGTACATCTCTAGAGACAGTCGGCTATCTTGTGCCTACTCACGCAAAGAAACATAATAAAACAAATTACAGTTAACACTTATACGTCTCACTTGATTATAGAATTGCATTTTATGATAATTTTTCAGTTGGCAACATCGTTCGTGAATGCTGGCGGCTATAATTATTACTACTCGTCATTTTTTTTCAAGTACCTGTCAAATACGTCTGGCGGTGTTATTGTGGTGTTATTATAGGTATACAAGCGCGACATGTTGTTAAGATGCGTCCCTGAGCAAAATGCAAGGCATTTTTAGTAGTTGAAGATAGCTAATAAAATAAATGACTTGCATTGGGTGGGAAGAGTGATTACATTATGTACCAACTGCAACTCATTTTATTCTTAGACTCGAATCAATATATAAAAAAAATTGAAAAATCCTGGGCGAAATCGGGCCGCGGGCAGCTAGTATTTAGATAATTTGATGATAAAAATATTGCTCGTTTTAGTTTTTAAACATTCAATAAACATACAAGTTGTTCACAGATATGTGAGATTTGCGGCCAGGAGTAAATGTATGGTCACAGAGCATGGTGGTAATGGTTGACCACGTTTGGTCGGTGAAGCACCTTAAGCTTGTTATACGCGACGCTAATTTGTGATCAGATAATTAAGTAAGGTTATTGCAATGGTTGCTGGTTTGTGTAATAAGGCTTGTCTAAATATTTTACGGTTTTACACACGCATGTATTCTGAGACACATACAGCGTTGACCATTTTGACCCTACAGTGTTGTGTAGAGGGTTCAAGAACGCGGATAAACTTAATTAGATTAATTTGATTTGTGTAAATACATACATACTTTATTATACATAGAAATATCTAGACGAATGCAAGTAGACCTATCAATGGATACATAGGCGGCTTAGAAGGCATTGAACCCGCGATTACATATGCCACCTATGGGATGAGATAGGACGGCCCTTGAATTCTATTGCACCAAAATCCATACTGTTTACATCATTGATGTATTTATTACTAAAGTAACTAGATTAGTTTTATAAAATATTTTTATGTCATTTAAAAGTTAAAGATACAATGAAGAAAATATTATGAATGTTATAAGTAAGAAGAAATACAACTATATTAAAACAATTACATCTGTCCATGATATATAATATCTATGCAAGTATAACAGAAAAAAGAATCAATAAGTCACTAACCTATAACCCTTATTTCCCGTGCGGATATCGCTTCGGATACCCCCCCCCCCCCGCCGGCCAGCGGGGGTGGTTATGTCGGACTTGAACTGACTAAAACCGCACGCCATCTCGGGTCTTCAAACGCCAGGGTGTAAGGAGGCCCCATAAGGCATTTCCCTCGCACCCCGGAACCTATAATCCTAAAAAGAAAATACATTCATTAAACGAGTCTACTTAGCTTCAAACGAGAATGTCGCCGTGACCTAACTCTACGTATTTATGCTTTAGAGTAGCCCACGATCTTTTTCCACATAACATAGACAACACAGATGACACAATATTGTCAAGGCGTGGCCGCGCAGTCACGATTGCCTCATCGCCTAGTTCCGCTAAACGTTTACATAACACTTACGAGAACATACGTATCGGCTTTTCAAAGAATTGGCGTGTAGGACAGTCCTACTTCTTTTTTAACGTGGGTCACATATAGGGCCAAGTAAGTTCAATCAGTGGGAAGGGATGCCTGCTAGCCAGATAGCCTGACAACCTGGAAAATGTAACTGAGATAGACTGAGGGGGAGAATCGGGAGCTATGAAAGGACGCAAATATTGAAAGCAAAAACATCGGTATATCGAAACATCGATGGTTCAGAACAACCATCGATGTACACAAAACATCGCCCAAAAAAAAACAAAACATCGATGCTTTTTTGTTTTTAGTGATCTATCAAATAGTAAAATTTTGTATACTATCTATTATTTATAACAATATTATCTATTGCTATTGAATAGATAAATCTTTACAATGAGGAAAGTGTAGAGTAGAGGAAATAAAATTACATTTAACAGTAAAGTCAAGCGGACTCAGGCAAGCTCAGCTAAAAGTATCAAATATTTCAACTAGATGGCAGGCAAAACATCGTATATGATAACATCGAAACATCGATGGCAAACATCGATGTTTTTTTACTGAAACATCGATGGTTCAGAAACATCGATGTTTCGTTTGCGTCCCTGGTGCTATGGTGCACACTGGGAGGGGCCATGTCCAGCTGTGAACTGCGATAGGCTAATCGATTGCAGTTAAATCAATTATGTAGTGCTAATTTGTTCTCATGTTCCTCTTCATCCAAGCGACAATATACCTCTCTGGAGGAAGGGCAATCAACACCCTATCGACTGGCAGATTAGGCGACGTAAGTGTTGTTGGGTCGGTCATACTTAACGCAGGGTTTTAGATTAATTTATAGAGTAAACTTTTCAGGATGGCCAACTTTGCGTGTTGACCTTTTGGATTACGACATGGATTACATATTTTTTGCTACCTATGTGTGCGTGTCGCTAGTAAACATATTTTCTTTCTTCTTTCTTTCTTTCCATCGCCACCGTTCTATAGACTTCACTTACAGCTTACCATCAGATTAAGTTATATTAACTTGCCATAAAAAAGGCATAAACTTTAGACTTGAACTATGGGGAATATCTAAAGATCTAGGGAGGATATTCTATAAATCGAGAAACTCAGCGGGTTGTTTTTTAGGACAGGGCCATGTTTCAAACCGGTGGTTCATTTGCTAAACATTAGTCTATTTTTTGACGTTTTGTAAGTGCTGTTATAATGGTCTATCTTCTTCTTCTTCTTCTTCTTCTTCTTCTTCTTCTTCTTCTTCTTCTTCTTCTTCTTCTTATATATAAAAATGAATTGCTGTTCGTTAGTCTCGCTAAAACTCGAGAACGGCTGGACCGATTTGGCTAATTTTGGTCTTCAATTATTTGTGGAGGTCCAGAGAAGGTTTAAAAGGTTTGTCATCGATTGAGGCAGTACGAAGTCTGCCGGGTTAGCTAGTACAGAATAAATGATTTTTGACTTTGAATTAGAGTTAAAGAAGAAGTTTAAAATCAAATCAGATGGTAAATGGACCAAGAATCATAGCAAAAAATCTTCTAAACATCAAATTTATGTTCAACCATATCGTGTTTGTCAAACGTCTGTAATCTTCGGAGCCGTGAATTCTCCGTAACCAATGATATTAGTTTTATTCCTTTTTTTTGGTTATCTGCTCATAAAGCCGTATCTAGCGAAGGTTGAGTGGAGACAATTAGCACGAGCAGGCCAAAGTTTGTTGCACCTATTATCTTCGGTAGTGGGTTGGGTTCCGTAGTCAAATTCTGTTCGGATTAGCGCCTTGGAAATTAAGCTTTGGAACTCCTTTGGTATTAAAAAAGAAATCTGTAGGCCTACCATGAAATGTACATCTGCAATTGCAGGAATGCACACAACACGAACGAAAGACAGCACTTTCAGTCTAGACAGTACTATATAGTATTTCCTAGAATATTATAATTTTATATTATAAGAAAGGCCAGGTGTGGAAGTGGATCAGTGGAAGAAGTGAAAAGCGTATGCCAGGATCGTAGCAAGTGGAAGAATGTTGTCTCTGCCTACCCCAATGGGAAAGAGGCGTCACATATGTATGTATTATAAGTTGAAACAAACGTCACATGCTGCGCGGGCGTCGATTGAACTTTGGATGACCTTAACAGTTTCCTTGCGACGAGCGACTGAGTTCACGTAGGATTGAAGTTTGCCCTCGCTTAAATAGATTGTATCAGTATTAGTTTATTTCATTAGCTTTTTTGAAAAATTATGAGAGTAAATTTTCATAATTCGCGCGCACTCCATCACGTAGAAAAACCGAAACCCTTAAATCTAACCCACTTCCACATGACCTAGAAACTTACTATGTGGCATCAAGGTAGACAATATAGGTATTTAAACTATAATCATGGTCACTAACATAAGTATTAGAGTTAACGGGATATTTACCATGTGTTTTTAAGAGTGTCCGATATTTCGGCACTGTTGCAAGCGGCATGATCACGGAGGAACTGAAGATGGCGGTTAACGGTGAACGAGTTTAAGAGTAAATATATCGATCTACCCTCTTTCGTACTTGTCTCTGACGCGCAACACCACTACCACTGGTCTCACTACACACTCGAACTCGATCACGATCGCGACACACGACGCTTACCGTATCTACTCGCGAATTTGTTTTGGCCTGTTCCCGGTTATTTTTGCACAGACGGACCATTTTATGCCAGACGTTCGGCAATTGAAACCCATCCTCACGATTGAAATTTCTGTGCTTTTTAATTTCTATCGCTTCCCTAACCAATCTTGGTATGTAGTGGCGTTCTGTCGAGAGCATCTGAGGGTTATGTAACTCGATCCAGTGGTCGGTACCGGACTCCAATAGGTGTTCAGCGATTGCAGATTTTTGCAGTTCATTGTTTTTGACTGCCCTGATGTGTTCTTTGATTCGGCACGTGGCCGTTCTTTTGGTTTGTCCTATATAAGAACTGCCGCAGCTACAGTCAATCTTGTACACTCCCGGCCTGTCCAGTGGAAAACTATCCTTGGGTGTGCGTAGATATTGTGACATCTTTTTACCCAAGGATAGTTTTTGTGTCTCATTCATACACAAAAAAAATTATAAAATTTGGATTTGTCATTCCTAAAAAAAATGCAAAAATGTTAGTACTGAAAATTGGGTTTCCTCCCATTTCTTCAAGAAAAACGGCAATTTCATATGTAACGACCTAATATAATGTCATTATATCCCCGAAGGGTATTCACACTCACATTCAGCCTGCCTATTGCCGTCAGTTGGGCACATTTCCATGTGCTGCATTTACTTGTTTTTAAAGGAATGTAATAGTATTCTCCCTAAACCCTTCAACTAAGCTAAATTAGTACTGGGTTCTCGTTTATAGTGTAATGGCCGAGACCAATATTCGAACCCGGGACCTCTCGATCGTAAGGTGACTACTTAACCACTAAGCCAACGACGGCGATGCTTGAAATTGCATGTTGATGGTATGTTCATCAATCATTTACCTTTTGATAGAGTATTTACCCTAGAAAGATGTCGTGAGTCCAAGATTATAATTTTTTTCCAATTGAAATTTCTCAAGTTATACATAATATTTATTTGTATTACGGAACCATGAACATTAAATCACTCACAACTAACACTTTTTTATAACCGAACCGGTCAAAATCAATATTGGCGTACGATTCGTTGACTTTACGAGTTTCAAAGAACGGAAGAAATAAAAAATGCCGGCAAACTGCTATTATGAGCACTCACACGCGATTTGTAAATGCTATGCGCACACGCAAGGTGCCCGACGCGTTGATGTCTTTTGTATGACATATTATTGTGACAACTAAAATAATGTAATTGGAGCAGGGTATCTACTGGTTGTTAAAATTATAGAGGATTGAGCTTTTACACTGTTGTATTTTATAGGGTACTAGCAGTTACCCGCGGCTCCGCCCGCATAGGTGTAGAGGATAAGAAAATAGCTGACGACCTCTAAGACCTACCAAATATACACAAAAAATTTGATAAGAATCGGTCAAGCCGTTTCGGACACGAGATTCTTATATATTAGAAGATTAAGCTTTTACATGAAGTCCGATCTTTTTTTTATGCTATTGACGTAGCAAACAAACACACATCCCACCTGATGGTTAGTGGTTATAGTGGCCTCTAATCGCTTGTAACTTAGGACTGTCATTTACAGAGAGAAGTGTGTATGGGGCCCTACCAAAATCTTCAGGGCCCAAGCGAACCTTACCGTGACTCTGGTGCATGCTTTCCTATCGGGGTTAGGAGGTCAAACGGCAGTTGCTCCCGTAAAATCCAAAATTAACCAAACTGTGGAAGAACGACCTTCCGGCTGCAAAATCCAACTTTGGATGCAATCGGAAGGGACGTTCGGGTGAAGAAAGAGACTTGGTAATATTTTAAGGCTACTAAGACATAAATAAATTTTCTAAGACATTCTACATAGCGCTATCTAGGCCTATCTAGATACTAGAAGTATAGTTTAACTAGCTTGTAATATAGGTTCCAGAATGCATACATAGAAAGACCCAGACCAATGCAAATATACATATTCACGCATACAAATATTTACACTGAACGTGAATCGAACCAGCGACCTCTGACTTAGCAGTCGAACGCTCCATTCCTACGCCACAGGCTTGAAAATAATAAAAGCGTCAAATAAATAGATTGATTGATGTACATCAACAAAAGGGGCCCCTTCTAAACGTACACTTGGGTCGCAAGTCCCAAACACTGTCCCGAGTTCCCAACTCAGCAACGCGATGGACCCGGCACCCGCACGGAGAATCCATGGATTGCTAATAATATCGGTGTCAAATGCTTAAACGTCACCTCACATACTCCTCCATGACGATGTGTTATTATAAAACATAACATAACATAACATAAACTCACGCCTATATCCCCGAAGGGGTAGGCAGAGGTGCTAGCACCCACATTTCACCAGTTTATGTTTAGGTCCCAATGTAATAGGTGGCGAGCCTATTGCCATTAACCGGGAACTTATAAACCTACGATAAATACACACATAACTTCGAAAAGCATCGAAAAGTCATTGGTGTGTGCCATGGTAAAACCTGGGATCGAACCCGAGACCTCGTCTCAGCAGTCCATTACCCATACCACTAGGCATATTATAAAGTCATTGCTATAATTAAAAGTAATAACGATGACATAATAGTTTCTTGCATTATTGTTGTAACCTCGAGCGCGTAGATGTTTTTAAGACTAACTGTTTCCTGCGGCGTTGTTCAGTCGTCGCCATTACCATCCAGGTCGTTTCTATCTTCATCAGCTAAGCAATGATCCCGGCTGCGTCCGAGGCTTCCATCTTGGAGCCCAGGGTTCAAAGCCGATATAAGCCAAATCAACTGGAATAGTAGGAGAGCCAATGCCGGTCTCCAAAACACAAGCTTTAGATGGGACCCGGACTAATGCTCTGATGATGACATAATCATCATTTCACTATCTGGTAAAAAATCTTCCAAAAGCGGCTGAACATGTAAAGCATTTTTGAAGGGAAACTTCTTTAGGCGCATTGAGCACTTTGTGGGTGAACAACAATCATGGAACTCGCGTCATCGTCACTGTGACGGTTTCCATATTTTTTTGGCTGATGAACTATTTTGTTCTGACCTTAATGAAGTTCCGAACAGATTTATAACTAGGTCTGCAAGGCGAATCGCTGCTTGCAATGTTGAGCTGAGTGAGAAACCAGATTTTGAAAATTTTGAACAGTGATCATTCCTCCGTGGCAAGTCCGATTTTGAAAATTCTTTTTGAAAGTCACAACTCTGGACATGCTTTCTGAGCGTGTAAAGTTTGGTCACAGTGTCTCAAGCGGTTATTATGTAATTCCATCTGGAATTTTTTTAACGGTGATCATTCCTCTGTGGTAGCATTTTTTAGGGATTTTCTTTAGAAAAGCCCTATTGCTATCGAGTTGTCGTCGACGTCGTTGCCAATTTTCTGTCACGGTTTTGGCTATGAAGGAGATGAGCTATCGAGTTGCTGTTTTCGGTAATAGATTCGTGCTGGGGTGAACCATTGCAAGATAAAGAAAAAATCGCAAAAAAAGAAACGCAAAATCGAAAATCCCTTGTATTCGGCTGAGCTCATCTCAGGAATTCAACTTATTTCAAAATATAACCATAAACCTTCCTCTGATTGACCTCTTTAATCATACCAAATTTGGTTCTGATTGGATTAGTAGTTTAGGAGGAGACCTGTGACAAAGAAAATCCTGAAGTCTGGTATGAGGAGCTTTCGCTCGACTTCGTCTCACTCAGCTCAATGAACAACATAGATGGCTCTATCATTATTTTTTCATGTTTTCACTTCGGTCACCACTTTTTTTTGCGTGTGTAAACTGATGGGCGAATGTCGGTGTGTTGGAAGCGAATCGACTAAAACCACACGGTGTCCTTCTAAGTGTCCATTGCCAGACACCCCGGTGCGCCCTCGAAAGGCTAATCCCAGGGTTACCGACGGACTTTGATCGCCATCGCGGCCTCGCCTACGGGATCGGGTTTGATCCCGCGGTTCAATAAAAACTTGACCATTATGACGTGAACAGACGTGAATCAAACTTTTCCAACTTTCTTTCTTTTCAAAGTTCTCAATACCGATCTTAAGGACAACCTCAGCTGATACGCTCTTAACCTAAAATAGCAACTAAAGATTGTCATTAATAATTTATACAAATAAATAAAATTGAAGTGTCTGTTTTTAATCTTAAAATAATTGATCTTTAATGATTGCATACAAATGTATACACGTAATTTATAACAAAAACACAATTTTTGAAATTTTCGTTTGTCAGTCTTTCTGTCTATTTCAATTAGTTCAAGTTTCAATTATTCGTAACTTTTTGCGTAAAAAAATAAAACCTTTAAAATCGAATCGAATCGAAGTCGCGGGCACAGTTAGTTAATAGATAAGTATTGAGAGTATATCGATTGTCAAAATTGATCTCAAGTCAAATTCAAATTCATTTATTCGGTCAGTGCCATTTGACAGTGATACGTCACTGTCAAATTTGATGTACCAAACATGGCAACAGTTACGTGTTATTGCTGTTATCCTGGTACTAGCGGCTTATTTGTATCCTTTGATGTATGTCGAAAAACAAATGGACGGTGAACAAGTGGACATATAAGCGTAAAGTAGTTGCTTGCGTTATGCGTGTGAATAAAGCAAATATAGACGAATCAGAACTCAGCCCCAAATCAGCCCCCTTATTCGTATTGACCAACCAACGCGCGTCGACGAAAGTCGACCGGTCACGTTGCCCTATTGTTGGATAGGCAAATCTCGCTACGCTTAAGTTTGGGTTGATTGCGAAGCTGGTAACCGTCCTAGTTATATTGTCGGAAGTTTACGCGAATGTCACACATTGAAATAAAACTATTTTCAACGGATTCTATCGCGATTTATTTGAAAAAGTCTGCTGTATGTGAACACGTGCAACAGGGGACCAAACATTACTTAAGATTTGATAAACCATAGATACTCGCCAAAGACAATCGATTCGACCCAGTCATTCACTTAATTAATTCCAAGAAAAATCAAAATACAACAAGACTTCATGACACTGTGAGCTCATTCTGCGTAAATAGTAACACCAACAATTCAACATAGTTCGGGTACTTTAAGATAACTTCTACTTGAAACTACAAGACAACAACCGTCTTTAGTCTACCCGTGACCATGGCTGCTGAAAAGCAACCGAAACGTCGGGATCAATGTAAAATTAAAAAATAACATCAAATAAATCGCGATAGAATCCGTTAAAAATAGTTTTATTTCAATACTATGATATTAGTCAAACAGCATAATGCCCCAGATGTGTCAGGTCATAAAGTTATCATCATCACCGCGTGGTGCTCGGTTGCCCTTCTGACTAACGGTACCACCGACCACCTGGTGGTACGGTGGGTAAAAATGTTTCCCTTCGATACCACCGTAATTGTATCCGGGGCTTTCCCTTAGAGCCTGGGGTCTGATTACTCCTTCTCCTCCTTTTGGGTAATGCGGCTTTTATGGGAGCGACTGCCGTCTGACCTTCTAACTCCGAGAGGAAAGACTACGCCAGAACCTCATCCATCAATCAGTAGGTTTACCGGATTGCAGTTGAAGTTGTCTTGACCTCGAGAATTTCGGTGGGCCACATATACCCATGTAGGTCACAAAGTAAACTTATGAACGTCAAGATTATTGCTTCCACATTTAAATCTACAGCCAGATAACTCTACGGTTCATTCCCAACGGTCATTACCAAAACTGCCACCACTGGTGGTCATTGAATGTGCATTATTAACAATATGTGTAATCAAAGTTCAATTACACACACCAGTGATTAAATCGTAATCCAATCATCGCATTTGTTATAATAATTTCACAAAGACACCTACATGATGCGCTCGCGCACCTGACCCGAAGGTCACCAGCAAGGTTACGCATCTGCGCTGATATTAATTATGGACAGATGGACACATAATTATTTGAACTATTTATTTCTTTCTCTATTTATCTTGATCTATGGATACTGTGCTCAAATTAATTAAATCATTAAGCATTTATAGCAATCAACAAAAAATTATAGTGATAGTGGAAAAAAAACTGGACAACACGAACAATTTCGAGTACTTTGAGATAATTTACACTTGAAACTGTGCACCATGTTAAGGCTCCCTATGACCATGGCTGCTGAAAAGCAGCCGAAATATCGAAATCTGTGTAAATAATAAAACCAATTAAATCTCGATAGAATCCGTGTAAACTTCCGACAATATCATGTTTTCCTCTCGATAATGATTATTGTCGAAATTCGGCCAATGGCAATGGGTGGGCACTAGTATTAAAGAAAAGGCTCCGTTTTAATCAAGTTAAATACTTACCTAACCATTGATTTTTCCTAATGCCTCTTTTTTGTATCAAACAAAAAAAAAAAAATGTTAATATTATCGTAAAATGTTGACGAATTATGTACACACATAGGTATCTATATATATATATATATCTCCTTACAGAAAACTTCTATCCGCAGTCTTCAAGAACAAAAAAAAACATACTGTTCCGAATTATTTAAAACTCTCAGGCTATTATAAAAAATAAAGTCGATGACACATGGTATTCGGTGTATGTTGAGGCACGTACATTAAATAGCAAAATAAGTTTTGCCTAGTTCCTCGAGACCGGCAGGCTTCCATGAAAGATTGCATAACCGTAGAAGATTTTAGGTAAGTGTGTAAGGACTGAAGCAGATGAACCTGAAACAAGTTGAATTCCTGAGACGAGCTCAGCCGAATACAAGGGATTTTGGATCTTCTCTTCCCAAACGGCTGAACCGATTCTAACGAAATTTCACACAAGCAAAGATGTTACATATGGGAAGGACATAGGCTATGTAATTAAAAATTCATGTGACCACGGAGGAATAATTACTGAAAAAAAATTTCAAAATCTGATTCCGCAATGATGGTCAAGGTTAGTCACACAGTTTTGGCGCCAAAATGCGTAAATTTTAAAGTGAATTCGATTAAAAAAATAAATTTTGAAATCCAACGTACCATCTGTAATGGAGTAAACAAATAGGGCACGCGCATAATAGAATTTTATGAATGGCCCCTTATCACAAAATAACTAGCTGGTTAAAAAACTACCATTAATAAACTATTTAAACAAATTACACTTTTGACGGTTATCAGTCGCGGAGCTTCGCTCAATTTTTGCAACAGCAGAATGTTTGTTAAATCTCAGTTCTCATCAATTCTAAGTGTAAAACCAACTCAACAAACTGTCAAAAAATGATCAAAATCACTTTTGCCTCTGATTGTACCATAAAGTGACTCTTAACTTTTTCACTACAATTAAACATTATCTACCCACATTATATACGTTTTTTATGTTACACGGCAACTGATAATTTTCTAAGAAGGCTCTATTCTATTATTTTTACCCGGTGACGTAACCGAATGAATCAGTTTCCGGTGAGGATGTGTTTGTTTGCACGGTCTGTGAGTTCGATTCTACGAGTGCGACCTTCGTGCGTTCGTACTTTTTGTATTTATGTGAATTTGTAATTCAAGGAGATAATTAATATTGTCGACGTAACGTACTGCACATAACGTTGGACTGTTGTTGAAAATTATGAACAATTTTCTAAAATATATTCTATTTTAACACGTTTTTAGGGTTTCATAGCCAAATGGCTAAAAACGGCACCCTTATAGATTCGTCATGTCCGTATGTTGGTCCGTCCGTATGTCACAGCCACTTTTTTCCGAAACTATAAGAGCTATGCTATTAAAACTTGGTAAGTAGGTGTATTCTGTGAACCGCATTTAGATTTCAACACAAAAATAGAAAAAAACAATAAATTTTGGGGTTTCCCCATACTTAGAACTGAAACTCAAAAATTTTTTTTTCGTCAAACCCATACTTGGATAGGTCTTCAAAAATGATATTGAGGTTTCTAATATAATTTTTTTCTAAACTGAATAGTTTGCGCGAGAAACACTTCCAAAGTGGTAAAATGTGTCCCCTCCCCTGTAACTTCTAAAATAAGAGAATGATAAAAAAAAAAAAAATATATGATGTACATTACTATGTAAACTTCCACCAAAAATTGGTTATGTCGAGAGCTAGTAAGTAATTTTTTTAATACGTCGTAAATCGTAAACCGTAATTAACCCTTCATTCAATCAACTCACATATAAAAAATTTACTTGCTGCTACGGAACCCTTCATGGGCGAGTGCGAGTCGAACTTGGCCGGTTTTTATAAGCTAACGTAACTATGTAGGTAACAATGATCTTGTAGTGTATGTAGCTACTCATATACCTTGGTTTACTGTCACTAAAAAGTAGGCAGAAACATAGAAAACACGGAATGTCAGCCTAGAAGCAGTGACCGACTCAACCTACAAGCCGGTAGACCTGCTGGTGTTGGAAGATCAGACGGCAATCGCTTCCATAAAAGCCACATATATCAAATCTAAAGGAGGAGTCCACCACGTCGTGCTACGGCACAGTGCCGTGTACTTTGCGCCTCGCCGGTTTACGGCAGCGATCATCGGTTCAAACGTGTACTCAAACTTGCAGATCTTGTCTAGATATGAACTGCCAAAGACGTATTCTTCTCCTGTTATTGCTAAGACGACGAATGTAGAAAAAACAGAATCAAAGATCTAGACAAGAACTGCAAGTTTGAACCGAGGGTTGGTACCGGGAGCCGGTGCGGCGGACCGTACATGGCATCGTGCCGTCAGACGACGACGTTGTGCTGTTTCACGGTGGCGGCGCCGCGCCGTGGTGATGTGTTCGCCTTAAGTGGATTCCAGTCTCTGAGGTGAAAGCCTTGGATGCAAGCCGGAACCAAGTCAAGATGATGATAATGATTAATTATCTTATCGGTTTGGAACAGAGCAACAAGCGTTCGTATTCCGGGTGAGTAATAGGAATGGAAATAAATAGCTGGCGCCATTTTAGTTCAGATGAACGAACGAACGAAAGAGGGATGGCCTCTTTCGTTCGTTCGTTCATCTGAACTAAAATGGCGCCAGATTGTGGATAGAGGAAATCTGTGACGGTAGCCCGTAAGCGACTCAATTAAAGCTTATTTGGTATATTTTAACGACCCATCTGGTAAAAAAGGTGCTGTTTAGATTCTTCAAACATGATTTTTCTAAACTCACGCCTGTATAAAAAGATGAAGACGGAGGTGATTAAACACCCACTTTTCACCAATTGTTTTTTTTCGAACCCCGATGTTTTTTTGGAACGTCATGTTTTTATTGAAGAATGATTAAGGTATAAGAACAGACGCCGGTTTCGGGTCCATACGATATGGGAGCCGCGTTTCTGTTTACTTGGCCGAGGCGAGGTGACTCCGTGACCTGCATCACAAGTGGCTTATAAACTGCGCTTGCGCCGGTCTACGTGTATTGATGTACAGTCCAGTAGAGCTTTTTGTTGTTCAATTTTGTTGTTTTGTTGTCTGTTCAGACTATTTTTAGGGTCTGTTTCATTTCAACATTGTAATGATTCCTTTTTAGGGTTTCGTTGCCAAATGGCAAAAAACGGAACCCTTATAGATTCGTCATGTTTGTCTGTCTGTCCGTCCGTATGTCACAGCCACTTTTTTCCGAAACAATAAGAACTATGATGTTGAAACTTGGTAAGTAGATGTATTCTGTGAACCGCATTAAGATTTTCATACAAAAATAGAAAAAAACAATAAATTTTTGGGTCCCCATACTTAGAACTGAAACTCAATTTTTTTTTTCATCTAAACCATTCGTGTGTGGTATCTATGGATAGGTCTTCAAAAATGATATTGAGGTTCTTAAATATTTTTTTTTCTAAACTGAATAGTTTGCGCGAGAGACACTTCCAAAGTGGTAAAATGTGCCCCCCCCCCCCCTGTAACTTCTAAAATAAGAGAATGATAAAGCTAAAAAAAATATATGATGTACATTACCATGTAAACTGCCAACGATAATTGGTTTGAGCGAGATCTAGTAAGTAGTTTTTTTTAATACGTCATAAATTGTAAACTGCAATTTACCTTTCATTCAATCAACTCAAATATAAAAATTAAAAAAAAGCATTATCATGTGACTTGCTGCTACGGAACCCTTAATGGGCGAGTCCGACTCGCACTTGGCCACTATTTTTACGTAGATTTAATAAGATATAATACTACATCGCAGCGCTAGTCCGCGTTGCATTTCAGCTTCCAGTTTGGAACGGAGGCTTTGGGAAATACCCGTCATGCTATTACTATTTAATTCAATTACACATTAAGATTAAATTATTTCTAACGGCTTTTACTTAGATTTATATTGTAATACTTTATTATTTACAAAGGCAGTCGCACCGATTTGAAAATCAATAAAAGAAAATCAATCGCGATAATATCAGTTTAAAATAGTTTTAATAGATAATAAAAAATATATTTTAGATAAAATTAATTCACTTCGGTTGGTAATAGATTGTTATTATAACTTCTTTTTAGAAGCTTTTATTATTTTTATTTTATAAACCTGATAAATGATATGTATAAACATCTCATAATGTCGTCTAAAAACTGGTAATATTTCAAATTTACATTATTTCGTTGAAAAACACGTTCAACTAGAATAACTGGATCGTTATTATGAATCCTTGCAGACTAATAGGTATTTGCTTCAACATTTTAGATGGTATTATTACACCAAGTTCAAAAGTATTTTTATGAGAATATTAATGGTAGATATATCCATACTGTGACTGCCTCAATGCTGTGCGAGTCGCTTTTGGCAGCTCGTTTCCTGTATATGCGGTTCCGAACTTTTGACCCTGGAACATCATACAGCTTGTCGCAATACTCTTTCGCTGCCTCACAGAATTAGAACCAGTCTGTGAATCATATTATTATTATTAAATATCAGTCTTTAACCGCCTTGAAAGATCATTTATTTAGCTAATGTTACAATGTGCAAATACTTGTAATATTTAATATCGAAAACCTGAAATGACAATTTGGATGCTATTTTTTAATGTCCTCATACTCATAAAACCTGGTCTGATGTTATCAATGATGAACTGATGTATTTCTCGAAAACATGACGATGCTTCGCTTAGCTTTAAGAGGATTGGAAAAGGTTGCGAATATTACCAGTTGGATTGCTATCTACTTTTCAAGAATGTTTTATATTGTTTACATTTCTTGGTTCTTTCTATTAAACTGGGGGTAGAAATTTGATGACACAAATTTGTCACAAAATTTGGCCGGGTGGGTAAAACCCTCCATAGTAATCCAATTTCGGTTTAATTGCGTTCAGGGGTCAGCAAGTGCATAGCCGGGCAGGGGGATTGTGGTCGCACCTTACCTTCACAACTATCTGGTACCCTAAGTTACAAGACAGTTGAACGGTAATAGGCTTACATGGGACGAACTGTGGTTACATGGCTTGCCTCTGGCTATTGCTTGGGGAATAAAGGCGTGAGTGACTGTATGTAAATTCTATGTAGTTGTACCGAGTCTGTCAACGAGTTCTGTAACCAACGGGAAGAAATAGGATGACCCTAGTCTTTATCATCCTCTTAAAGTTGTTCCTGCTTGCATCTGACACTCTCACCTCAGAGCCCGGAGCTCGCTTTCTCCTTCTCCTTTTGGTTTGGTTACTCCCAATTTCGAGAGGAAAGCCTGCGCTAGAGCCTCGTCCTTCAAGTACCAGGTGTACAGGCTTGCAGGTGTACTGGCTTGCTGATGTAATGGCTTGCAGGCGTACCGGCTTGTAGGTGAGTTTGTTTGAGGGCCACAAAGTTTTAAAATTATGCGTTTCAAATTAGAAAATCAATGTGTAAAATCGATTGAAACTTCTTCAGAAATAACGTCGATTATTGTTTGAAATCGAATAGGTTACGCATTAGGACATAACTGTTTGATGAAAAATTGAGCTGTCAAAAGTTAAATAAATGGTTGGACAGAGTATAGGTGGCACCACTGTACAAACAAGAGCCGGGGTCCGTTTTCTCCTTCTCCATTTGGTTTGGTTACTCCCAACTTCGAGAGGAAAGCCGGCGTCAGAAGCTCGTCCATCAGTCAGCATGTGTATCGGCTTGCATGTGAGGTTGGCTTAGGCTCGAAAAGTCTCCCCTGACAAGGCACAGAATATCACCCCCCGACTAGGCGCACACCGTGGGGTTTAGTGGGTATACCCATCCGGTTACCGGATGGGAGAGTCCCACACACGATCTCCGGCTACCACCCCGTAGCCGGCGGTGCCGCGCGAAACAGTTGTATTTTACTTAAATGTAATGAATTCTTTAAATGAATGAATCTTTACACAATCCTTACTTGTGTATAGTATATTTATGAATATTAACGGTTATGTTAGTGCCGAGAGTCTTAATCACCTAGCGACTATAAATTAAGTTTTTGTGATGTATTAATTCACTTTATTGTTTTATGGCAATGTAATTTAGATCCAGAGTTGTTATTAAGAAGAGCTACAGACTAAATTTGTGTAAAAGCCGTGATTATAACCAATTATCTGATAATGTTGCAGATTCTATTATTGCAAACACTTGAGGGAACTAGCCTGACAAGATTTAACTGTATTCCCATCACTTTTTCTACGGAAGGCACAACAAAGATGGGAATACATTTTACTCCTGCCAAATTCATTTAGTTCAGATATTGTCTACGTTATTATTTGATAGGAAATTTGATAGGACTAAACTGTGTTTTTTTCTATCGAAGGTAAGACAAAGATATGAACACATATTACACGTCAAACTCATTTATTTTTAATAAAAATAAAATCCTCACCAATGGCTTTCTCGCTGGATCGTGGCATAAGTTATCACTTATATTTCCATGCAATGACAGGACCTGGGTACGATTCATATGTTGGTTATTAGGTATTTCTGTTAAGACTCAATCTTCAATTCAATAGTCTGCTATTGCAGAATAAACTCGAGACGAAAACGGGCTAAAAACATAGTAATGGCCTCTAATATTCTCACCAACTGTACGACCACAGTATACTGCCACTTAAAGTCGGTATCGTAACATTTACATCCGCATCTGTAAATCAAAATTCCAGTGGAATCGTTTCCAACAAAATATTCAAAGTTGGAAATGCGCCATTACCAGCGCGCGTTGTCACGCGCTGACGACATGTCGGATGCGCAAACGCACCTTTCCTAGAAACACGCTCGCCTGCGACAAATGACTTGTTCTTCAAATTGAGTTACGTTACTGCTAATAGTGGGATACACGTGGGAATGACACGGTAGTTTATGATCTTAACTTCTTTTTACTTTACTTTTTATTTATATGATTTTTTACAGAGCTTAGTCATACCTACTACCTACCTACATATCACTAGCTGACCCGGCAAACTTCGTTCTGTCTTAGAATTAAGTTATGTTGGTTACCTTCACAGCTGCATTTATTTAGTGAATGTGTCCTCGCACCCAGGCATTAATGACCTGAGATGGCGTGAGGTTTCGGTCGGTTCGAGGGGGTGAGGAGTAACCTAGGCGACTTCCGCAAAGAATAAAAACAAAATGGCACAGTATAGAGAGAGACTAATCTAAAAATCAAAGATCATGAAAATCGGTTCACCCGTTCTTGAAATTATCCCGGTCACCACTAACACGGCTTTGTTTTATATATATTGATATATACTTTAAATATTAATAATATAACACATAGTTTGGTTGGCTTAGGCCCAGAAGATCCTGGCCTCGATTTTTTGAATATAATTTTTTTTATACATATATCCATCTATCTGGATCCACTTATTTTGACAAACAGCGAATCAAAGAAGTCTTGATATTTTTTTATTATAACTGTATTAGACCACATAACTGGTACCTAATTAAAATTTATCACAAAATAAATCGCGATATAATCAGATAAAAGTAGTTTATTAATATTAATGCTGGAAATATTCGTATTTTTCAAGGTTTCATTAAAATTCACTTTTTAGTATGTGGGGGTCAAATCTAGTCACCGAATAGAAATCAGTTCCATCCAACAGACTGAGCTGAAGGTTTGCATATATTTTACACATAATTTATAATGTCTGCATATCACCCACAGGGTAGGTAGACTTGTGTTGCATGCACAAATTTATGCTAAATTATGACAAACGAGGGTGTGCTACTATTCATAGCCAATAGTTATTAGTATACATTATAAATATAGATAACTATATTCTCTTCTCTTTATTGGAAGGATAACCGATCCTTTAGTATAATTTGTTTTAAGAAAATTTTGCTAACCCGTCCCAGTTATACACGGGAAAATCTTATTACCCGATGATTGCAGAGTCATCTGTCAGTCACAAACTATGCCTATAATATCTTTGCGCTAGTAGTAGCTATACAATGTTTTTTTCACAATAAAGTGAACGGCTCAGCAGTGTATAAAATAGATACCAACATACAAGGGTAAGGCCCAACATGGAGGATTGGCTAGAGAGGCGACACGGAAGCCTCTCGTACCGACTGACGCAGGTGATCTCCGGGAAGGGGTGCTTCGGGGACCACCTGCATCGGATCAGGAAGGAGCCAATGCCTGAGTGTCATCACTGCGACGCGAGCGAGGACTCAGGGCTGCACACGCTGGCGGACTGCCCGGCGTGGGAGGCGCCGAGGCGTGACCTCGTGGCAGCCATCGGGGTGGGAGTCCTCTCGCTCGGCAGCATGATTGCGGCAATGGTGCGGAGCGCGAGCGCGTGGGCCGCCGCCACCTCCTTCTGCGAGCATGTAATGCTCGCGAAGGAGATGGCGGAGCGCGCCCGGGAGAGACTTAGAACTCTGCCGGACCGCCGAGCCCGCAACTTGCTCGCCGCGCGTCGCAGGCGACTCAGGCGCCGGAGGTCGCTTAACGACCTCCGTCCTCCATGAGCGCAGGCCTGAGGGTGGCGGGTGAGGCCACCTGTCACCCCAGCAGAAGCAGGCCGGGACGGTGGGGCGACTAGCGCCCCTCCCCCAAACCGGGGCAAGACGGGGACACCGTGGTTCCCAAACCCGAGGGGGCCATCTCGAAACCGGAGATGGCCCAGGGTCAGTCGGGGTGCGAGGGATATGCTCTATGGGCAACCTTACACCCCGGCGTCTGTAGACCCGAGACGGCGTGCGGTTTTAGTCGGTTCAAGCCCGAGCCCAAGCACACAGTTGAGTTGCTCAATTATCGACGAATTGAAAGTATCTAGATATGACAAATATAATTCCTTCTATATTTTTCACATGTAGTAATTTCTTTTCAGTATGCACCTGTTAAACTAAGACCTCTGAGCAAATTACTAGCAACTTGTACTACTAAAATCACAAACCCCTCTTTATACATAAAAAAAAAATAAAACAAGATCGTTCCATTTACAAATTCAAAATCCTGTATGGCCATTTAAATTCATGAACACGTTTGCCCATAAAAACAAAAGGATAAAACAGTCATAAAAGAAACCGAATACTATGGACATATTGGTCCTGTATTACGAATCCGACCACCGAAGTAGGTACTATACGTGACATTATAGAGTCTCCATCGATTTTTGACGATATTTTTTATTAAAAAAATTGCCTATGTATTGTATTCTTCACATACCAACTAAATATTGTACATAATTTTAAGTAAATGGCTAACTGTTGTTTCTTTCCACCCTTTTTGGTCAGCCTACGGACTTTTTTTTGTGCGGAAATCCTCTCGGGTACCCCCTCGGCGCCCAGCGGGGGTGGTTATGTCGAGCTTGAACCGACTAAAATCGCACGACGTCTCGAGACTTCAGATACCGGGGTGTAAGTTGGCCCCATAAGGCATTTTCGTTGCACCCCGACTGAACCAGGGCCATCTCCGGTTTCGAGATGGCCCCCAACTTTCAATAACAAAACGTAACATATAGATCATCCAATACTTTATCAACGTGCAGTAAAAAATAACTTTCATAAAACCAATTTGTCTAAATGAAATCTCTTCAGACAATGTAATTTGTGAAAAAAAGCGTCGCTCAAGTCACCTTCTAAACGTTATGAATTTTTATTACGGTTCACACAGTTTTGTTACCTTTGTGCTTTACACGGTTTTAAAAAAACATCACAACATTCACAACACATCGGTCTAATATGCACATAGATTATTATATATATACTAGAATATGCAGTTTTCGGCAGAAAAAAATACAATTACTCTTTGGTTTTCAGTAGAGTATTACCCTTTGACTATGTATATTTAAAAAGTTTAGTATTGTATTGTTATTAGTTATAGGTAATTTGTTTCTGTTGTTAATGATTAGGCTGGGCTTGAGCCAAAGCCCAAATAAAAAAAAAAAAAGAGTAGAGGTACTTCGCCAGTTAGATGGTTCCAAATTTGAAAGAAAAATCCAGTTATACACACTGCCTTTTCATTAAATGGCTGATTTAACTTCAGATTAAATGGACCATAGTATAAGAAAAGAATAAAATGTCATTACAAACCGCTTACAACAATTCAAAATACCGCCATCATGGGTTTTTATTAACCTGCATTACAATTCTCTGTATTATTTCCTGAGAATTTAACTGTAATAGCCGTAACAACAAGTTCACACAACATGATAAGTCGCCGGCGACATGGCGCTCGTGGATTGAATTTTATTAGACTACTGCATTCTGGCATGTTATGATTTAACGGGTTTTTGACTTTTACGGTCCTTTTCTAGAATATAGCGGATTATATTGAGTTTGAAATATACGTATTAAGTCAGTAGGTATGAGTAAGTTACAGATAAATCTTTAAAAAACCGGTCAAGTGCGAGTCCAACTCTTGCACCGAGGGTTCCATACGTACCCATTATACCGACATAGTAAAATTGGTATCATTTTTATCGGTGGCTAAGTCTAAGTGTAAAGATATGGGTAAATTTAGATTTTCGCGGAAACTTGTAAGCACCAAAAAATACCTTAATTTTCAACCTTTTTTCCCTTTACTTGCGCTGTAACCTTGCTTTTAACCTAAATTACTCAAATTTAAACTACGCTCTTTAATAGTAAGTAGGAAAAATTGAAATCCTACGCAAAATTTCACTTGAATCCTCCTCTCCTTGTCTGCCAACTGAGTGGTATAAAAAAAATCAAACAGAAGTTACACTGAAAAGCGAGCACATAGCCATAGACAATTTTTGTCATTTTCAGGAATAACCAAAAGGTTAAAGGAAGAGGTGTATTTTACACATCCATTTTTCACTACTTCTCATTTCCTATCCCGGTCGTGGCAATTCCCACATAAAACTTCCGATACTTTCTTTACTGCACGATGAAAAAATAGAATGGTTTAACAACACACGTGTTTCCTTCTTCCGATAATCCCCGGTTTAACCCGGTGTGAGAAAACATCAATTGAGTTTGTTAAGCTAAATACCACCATTTTATTTTACCTTTTGTTCTAAGTTTATCTTTTGTTAAAGATAAGGATTACGTGTCAAGCAGTTGATGATAATTTTAACGATATAATGATGACTAACCAGAGACAACTACAGATGACTCTATGGCTCCGCTGACGTTTACATTGACCATTGTCTCCGCTAGCGCACACAAGGAATTATAATGGCGAACTGACTCATTGAACGCGATGGAATGTTCGTAATATTTCTTATTAGATCTTCGTGACAAATTATTACTTATAAAACGATAGAAGCATAAAATTATATTTACTTAACACAGATTATGTATTAGTTTTTAGGAATTACATCCCGTCTTAATGAAACACTTGCATCGCAACGCGGTTTCACCCGTAAGTCGTGATCCCGTGGGAATATCGGGATAAAAAGTTGCTTATATTACTCAGGGATAATGTATCCGTCCACTTGTTTTGGAACCTATTCAATACAAACAAATAATCAAATCTTTCCTCTTAATAATATTACTATAGATACGACTCCATGTATACCTTCATATATACCATACACCGGATACATGACAGTCAAGCCAGATGGACGTATGGACGTATATGTCATAAACTGGAAACGGAAGGCCGGGTCTATCTGGCCTTGAAGTTTCGTACATTCGCGGTACGCCTTTAGTTTAGTTTAGTTTAGTGGCCTTTGATTAGCCCAGTGGCCATCTCAATCATCGGGAGGTTATGAAAAGCGTATTGCCACTTCAGCTTGCTTTTTTTACTTATCGGTTACTTTAGTTCTTTGTTGGATGACCTTCATCATAAATTTTATCCTCCGTAGAGACTCCATATTGCTCCATGGACTCCACGCATAGTTCATTTCATAGATCACGTAACTCCGCCACCAGTATTCACGTTTCGGCATCGTAAGTCATAATGTACGGTTCAACGTACGGTACGATCAAATTCATACGGTTTGAGAGTGACTCTTCCTCTTTTTGTCCTATTTACTTCTTTCTCCATACTATTTTCTGTACGTGGTAACGGGTAAGTAATACCTGATAGGTATCAACCCCTGGGGTGTGTGTTGGGTAAGGGGTGTGTGTTGGGTAACCTCCTCGAGTGTCGCTCCGATTCCGATCCCGTTGCAGTCCGGGGGGAACGGAATCGGAGCGGCCTTTACACCCTGGGCGGCGGTCAATTGCTTCCCCTTCACCCCTTCATAGGGTTGGCATTGATCGTCGGCCAATACTCAACGTGGCGGGAACACATCGCTCTCCGTACTCCTCTGCTTTCAGAGGAGACAGGATGAGCGATGCTGTTAGTGGTGAGATGGCCCAGGGTCAGCCGGGGTGCGAGGGATATGCTCTATGGGTAACCTTACACCCCGGCGTCTGAAGACCCGAGACGGCGTGCGGTTTTAGTTGGTGCAAGCCCGACATAACCGCCCCCGCTGGCCGGCGGGGGGGTATCCGAAGGGATTTCGGCAAAAAAAAAAAAAAAAAGGTATCAACCCCTGGTGGTACCACTAGGTGGCATCAACTGTTGTTCAAAGCCCACAAGTGAATCCTGACGATCAGGTGGGTCATTATGAAAATTCAATTGTAACCTGTATGCATTACAGTGCATATTCAAAGTATATATAAACGATGATTCACTTTTATTTTTATTTCTCAGATCAATATCTCGATATAGTTCTTCCATTCGACTAGTTTTTATCCTACCTATTATCTCCAATCTACATGATATAAATCAATATTAGCTTAACATAAATAATCGCCTAAAGAGCCAAAGACACATGTTAATTTTTTTCTATCACGAAAAAATATACGCAGTCATCACATCATCTGCATACAAAGGGTCTAACGGGGGTCTATAAGACTTGTCGACAGCAGCTTATTGTTTTGTTAACGGTCTCACTTTTTGCTGCAGAAATGTGAATTAAATCGATTGAGTTATTGTTACGATTGTTATTCGATATAACGGACTCGACTGCGGTTATTTAATCTAATAACATAGGTTTAAATTTCTGCAAAATTTCGTAAAAAATCTTCAATTTAAAAAAATATCACTCCGGAGTTTGTTCGTAAGGCAGTTCGGTCTGATATAGGCAACAGACAGGAATAGTGATTCGTCAGGGGTGCAATATAGAAACCTGCATCTGAACAAGGTGTCAGAGAATGTATCGCAACGCGCTCGTGTTTTATGCGCTCTTTCGTTCTGCTGGTCTACCACTGCCGGTGTGCCGGTCCAGTCTCTCGTCAAAATATGATGTCGTAGACACTTTTTCTATGTATGCTTATGTTGGATTCGAACCGACTAAAAACGCACGCTGTCTCGGGTCTTCAGACCGGCCGATCGGTGTAAGGTGCCCTTCGGCTTGGTGAGATGGTATCCGGCGGTTCCACGCAATATGAAATAAAAATTGCGTAGAATACTTCATACTGACTGATTGACGTACAGATTGACTTACTTGACTTGCGTCAACACCCTCGCGCCTTCTCATCTTCAAAGTACGACGGGCTGCGTATATTTTTGAGCTATTTGGGGTCGAAACACTAGTTTCGTGAGGTCCGAGTGCACCGTCGCTTTATAAAGAAATCGCAAAGCCACTGGTGGACGCGCAAAGAATTGGCATTGCCATCCAACGTCTATGCCGCCAGCCATTTGGGTATGTTACCAGTCGACATCGATGGGGAGAAATTCTTTGACGCCAAATTTTTTTACTTATTACATACTTTTTTTAAGGTGTAAATACTCCAGTTTACATAATATAAGTACTTAATCTCAAATAAGTACTTGACTATTAAAATAGAAAATTCGATTATCGCGAGTAAATTTAACGTAATGAAGTGATTATGTACTTATTTATTTTTAATGAAAGTTTACGAATATAAAAATAGAAAAACCAAGTTATATAATGAAAGAGCAGAATAATACGGTACTATTTCATAAATGAAACCAATTAGAAATCTAAATACAGTATCCCACAAATGGTTATACCATAAGATTCAATTGAACCATCTTAATCTATAGACCGAACCCAGTTTTATAGTGTATTTATTTTCTACATTTATTCTTTAATCTTCTGTTGCAGTAACAAGCCGACAATGTGACGGGCTGCGGCAGTTTCCCGCCGATACGTCCTCCATCTTGATTTTATCATAGACAGCTATTGCCAGGTGGGTGAACATAAAATATTTTAAATTTTCTAAAGTATTTCTCGATACGGTACTTACTTATTTATTTTCAGTATCTCAGTATTATTTTTATAACTTTTACCGTGGTACGTAAAATAACGTTCGTATGAATTTTATTTGAATAAAATTTATCCGAACGTTATAATATTTTTAGCGGTTTTTTCACCCGAGCTTCGACATTTTACAAGGACTACAAGGTCATTAAAACAGAAAAATTTAAATTTAAATATCGATTCATAGGTAGATTTGAGCTCATGCTTAAAAACGAGTTCTTTTCCTATAAAATGTATGCTTTTATAAATAACTCCATTTATTATTTTTCTTTAATATTTTTCTAGAAACACTATCCGGACCTATAGAAACGGTTTTCAAAGTTTAAAAGGTTTTTATTACACGTTAGGACTGCTTTATGGATGCTATTTAGTTTAATTACTGAAGTAGAGCGATTAGTGGATACCTTTACGTACGTGTATGGAGTACGAGAATGTGTTAATGTGTATTTCTTCAAGTTACACGGACGGATACAGGTAGATAAATATCTATGGCTTAATAACAAGGATAGCGAGATACATTTTTCTAGAACTCTTGAAATCTTCAAAATATCTTCTGAAGCGGTTTATCTAACTATTCATTTCTTCATTTTTTGAAGTGAAAACTTCTTTAGCGGCGTTGTGCACTTTTTTTGTAATGGATAAAAAAGGTTAAACTCGCGTGAGTAAACACGTGACCTGATCCAAAATTCGTAAGACAACAAATATAGAAGCGCTAATCTCACACTGTACTTAACAACCTTGGTGGCGCGTTTGTCTAATGAGTGGTCGTTGACTTTGTCAAGAGTGAGATCGATTCCGACCGAGGCCCAAGAAACACTTTTTGTCATCATATAACTTTTTGTAATATTTATTCTATTTTGTGCCATAAATCTATTGATATAAAATGGTAACTAAACAAAGTGCATCTATTAATGAAAAAAGTAACGAAGAAATAGCGAAAGAAAATGAGTGAGTACTTTATAAATATATTGGCGATGATGGTTCTGGTAATAATGATTGTGAAAAAGTCGTTGAAATTATGGATGGAACTTGATTTTTCTGAGAAGTAACTTTTTAATGTAAAATAAAATTGTAATAGTTCTGAAGTGTTAAATTTTAAATGTAATATAAATTGTCATGTTTGTGTACGATAGCGCAATAAATGAATATTGTATCTTACCACATAAATGAGTACTTTTATACTGATAATTAAAGCAATTCGTGCAAAATTATTCCCTAACCATTTCAAAATATCAAAAATGCACAACGTTAATATTCAAGTTTTCACTTCTGCCGGCACTCCCGGAGTGCAACCCGTCGTTTTTTTTAAAGTAATTAAGCGTAGCGAGCCGAAGGCGAGCGAAGCGTCTTTGGTTTCAAAGTTGCATTTCAAACAAATGATACTCCTCCGAGACTGTTTAATAAATCTCGACCAAATTTGCCACGGTAATCAAGTAGACATTACTGAGTGTCGTAAGGGGTCGAATGTCCAGATCGGTCTTACCATCGAGGAATAATCACCGAAAAACCAAATCAATGGAAAAAGTCGACCGGTCACGTTGACCTATTGTTGGATAGGCAAATCTCGCTACGCTTAAGTTTGGGTTGATTGCGAAGCTGGTAACCGTCCTAGTTAGTATGTTTACTTCTCCTATAAATTTTGATCGGAAGGGACTGGTCCCGTCCTAGACGTTCTCTTTTTCCGATCTAAATCTGGGCACTAAATGGGCACCTGAACTTGGTAATAAATTCTGAAGACTCATATTTAATCATTAATCCTGTATTGTGATGGTGGCCTTAGCTTTTTTATATTTTGTTCATATTTATTTTCACCTTCAGTTGGCTTCAAAATCCTATGTCAACGACCGATTATGTGCAGTTAGTTTCAAATATTCAAATTTTGTTCCAAAACGATAAATATTGCTGAATTAAGTTTGCGGATAACATACACAATGTATTTGTTTACCTATGTAAGTTAAAAGCCTTATAAAAAACTGTAAATATTTCTTGGTATCAGTCTAATTTGGTCACAGAGATGGTTTATCAAGCATATATATGAACGTTCAAAAAGTGTTCGATTTTTGAATTTGAATTACAAGTTGCCAGAAGTTTAGCTCATAATAAATGGTGATGACCGTCCATTGACTCATACTTTCATCTAATACCGTTATCGACATAGTGCGGCTTTACGGTAATATACATTTGCCTTGCCCTTAAGGTACGAGGTATTGAAGATCATGAAGATAGCGGTGTATCATTCAAAAAATATTGTTCGACATTAAAATTTTACGAATTCAGTTTTTGGATGCCTTCAAGGCTTCTTAATGTAATGCATCTGTGGATTTTTAGTGTAATTTTTTACTTCACCTTGTTCCTAATTTAACAATAGGAATATATCTTTATGAAAAAGAAAAACGAAAACGAATAATTCTTATTTCATTATTTGAAACATAGAATAAACTCAGTTCTCGGAAATATTTCTAACAGGGAGGGAGGGATTCGGAGGGAGGGATGTATGACGATGATTCAAAAAATACACGTAAATAAAGATTTTAGATCGGAAAAAGGGAACATCTAGGATCTAAATCCGATCTAAAATCTTTAGAAAAAAGTAAGCATACAAAATGCTTAAAAATTTAATTGAATTAATTGAATACACGTGAATGTTCAAGTTTTCACTTCTGTCGGCCCTCCCGGAGTGCCGCTGTTCTTTTTTTAAATGTGTTTTCATTATTTATGGTATAGGCGGTCTTTAAAAAAAAACCACTTCAGTCTATGTACTAAGAGGCCGGTAGTATGCAACAAAAAAAATTATAACAAAACAATTCTTTTAGGCGTATTTTATGAAATGTACCCATAATTTCTGCAAAGCGAGTGATAACAGTGTATTTGAAAATTCATAACACTTATTGGAAATTTGATTCAGGTGAGTGTTTTTGCAATAGGCTAATTGATTGATTGATTGTTTTTCTATTTTACAATATTTGAGCTGAGTGAGACGAAGTCGAGCGAAAGCTCCTCATACCAGACTTCAGGATTTTCTTTGTCACAGGTCTCCTCCTAAACTACTAATCCAATCAGAACCAAATTTGGCATGATTAAAGAGGTCAATCAGAGGAAGGTTTATGGATATATTTTGAAAAAATTAATGCTACCACAGAGGAATGATCACCGTTAAAAAAATTCCAGATGGAATTACATAATAACCGCTCGAGACACTATGAGCAAACTTTACACGCTCAGAAAGCATGTCCAGAGTTGTGACTTTCAAAAAGAATTTTCAAAATCGGACTTGCCAGGAATGATTACTGTTCAAAATTTTCAAAATCTGATTCACGATGTCTCACTCAGCTCAACATTGCAAGCAGCGATTCGCCTTGCAGACCCAGTTATCACTCCGCCCCCGCACCTCTACCCGAATATGACACAATTTTAGTTCTTAACTGCTGTTAAATAGTGTCTATACTATAAGTAATTGTGAATATCAAATGAAATTGTGGACTGTAATAATGTATATTCCATTCATAATTATGGCTTATAATGTTTATTCATAATTATATTTGTATCAATTGTGAAAATCCATTCCTCGGCCGTGGCAATTGTCGGCAAAGTATGTACCCACGGTGTTACGGGTATTCATATATGCTTTGGCAACTGTTTACTGCCTATTACTAAACTGAATGGTGGCTTATACCATTTTGAGTAGCAATAAAAAACAGCCATTCGAACTTGTTCGCACATAATCACAGAACAACGGCATGATTAACAAATAAAATAATATCTCATCCTTCTGGCTTAGAGCGAGAAATAATTGTATCCTATTAAGCCGCTGTACACATTGGCCCAACAGCGCCATTAATTGTCTACAGAATTTAAGTGTACACAATGACTGTATTTTAATGTTCTGATAACTTTTATTTATTTATTACATTTAATACATATTTATAAAGATCTTTTGTAACCATATTCGATGGAAATAAATGATTGATTAAATAAATAAATAAATATTCTAGCACATATTACACAGCGCCATCTAGACCCAAACTAAGCAGAGCTTGACATATGGGTTCTAGAATTCGGATAAACATACCTAGATACTTTTTTTGTAAATAAATACATATTATACAAAGAAACACCCAGACCAATGAAAAAATATATATTTGCAATGAGCGGGAATCAAACCCGCGTCCTCTGACTTAGCAGTCGAATGCTCTACCGGTACGCCACAGCGGTCGTCGATTGATTGATTGATAAATATTAGAAGTCTAAAACGGTCTCAAACGAGAGCGTGCAAACGGTTTTACTGTAGGATCAGGATGTAGCTCGTTAGTTCGCCTTTTTTGAACAACATTAAAGTAGGTAAAATAACTGCTGGCGCTTAAATAATGCTTTATAATGCTGGGTGTATGGGGCCCACCAAGATCATCGGGGCCCAAGCCAATTTCACCCGCAAACTCCTGCTGATTGATGGACGAGGCTCTGGCGGAGTCTTTCTTCTTGGGGTTCAGGTCAGATGGCAGCCGCGCACGAAAAGCTGAATAAACTTTTTTTTATACCACTTAGGTGGCAGACACGCTCACGGTCCACCTGATGGGAAGCGGTTACCGTGGGCTATGGACGTACGCAACACCAGTGGCATCACACTCGCGCTGCCGACCCTGTAAAAACCTTCTAATGCAATGCTTGAAGAACCCCATATTGTAGTCGCTTGGGAAAACCACAGCAGGAAGATCAGTCCACAGCCTGAGGGTGCGCGGAATAAAGTGCCTTTCATACCTAACTGTACGCACGTATAGGAAGTTTCCGCACCTAAAAAAAGGAGTCAGAAACTGACCCCGGGCTCCAACCAAAGTTTAAGTTTTGCATGCAAATCGAGATTGCCACTCAAAAGAAAAAAAAGCTTAATTAATAGTTTAATTATACTGTGGCGCACATTATGCTTACGCTTATGTTTGCACAACGTGTACAGCCGGCATTAGTTACATCTGCAGTTAAACGTCAGTCTATAATAGTTTTAATACCATTACAATAACATGTATAGCGTAGATATGTATCTGGTGTTTTAATAAGCAGTCACGGCTAGGTATCTTTGATCGGCTCGTTAACTGCGACACCTCAATAGGAATGCGAAGATGCGTAAGATTGTCCTCAGGATATACAGTCCTATATCTCATCGTTTCTCAAACTTTATATCCTAGTGTCTGACTATTTTGGACCCCTATATAGAATATACATTTAATAATAAAATTAACAAGTCTTTTGCATCTGATTGCCAATATTGAGGTACACCCCTGTAAGTATTCTTTCTTCCATATTTATATTTGGTTTATTTTAGCGTTGTGGGAGCGTCTGCCGTCTGATCATCGAACTTCGAGAGGTAAAATTGGCGCCAGTGCAGGTATACTGACTTGCAGGTGGGGTTAACTTGGACCCCGAAGATATTGGTGGGGCCCCATACACTCATACCAACTTGGGTATAATAAATATATCATAAATATAACACTTATTACAGCTTAGCAGAAAAAATAATTATCCGTACTAATAAATTTACTATATATTTTTTTATATTATAAAGCTAAAGAGTTTGTTTGTTTGGTTGAACGCGCTAATCACAGGAACTACTGGTTGGAATTTAAGAATTCTGTTTGTGTTTAATAGCCCATATATCGAGGAAGGTTATTATGAGCAGTAATGTTAATTTTCAACAAATTGGGCAAATTCCCAGACATTATTGTAAAAGTTATAAATTACGGGCATTTATGGATTAAATGGGTGCCACGGGGGATCAAAGTATGCCGCAGGCGAAGCCGCGGGGTACAGCTAGTAAAAAATAATTTGTGTTCGAGCTGCAAGATGGCTAATAAAATTAATGAATGCAGTAAATATTGTGAACTGACAGGAATAATATTGTTGTATTATTGCAAGCGTGCATTTTATGATGCTGTTCATATTATTTATTCTTGCCCATATAAATTGCCCATATAGAAGCATCGGTAGCTTAGTGGTTAAGGAGTCAACCCTACGATCGAGAGGTCCCAGGTTCGAATCCTGGCCATTACACTACCGACGTGAACCCACCCCTAACACAAGCAATTTAGCTTAGCTGGAGGGGTTAGGGGGAATATTAGTAATTTAGGTTAACTATATTATTTAAAAAAAAAATGTTATTTTAATTAAGTAGTTTCACGGATGAAACTCCAACCTTCACCCCCTGGCTACATCCATGATCAGTGTAAATAATATTTTAATGAGGAAAGTAGAGAAAATAGTATGAACCTTTTGGTTATGGGATGAACTATATAAGACCATTCTACTCTTAAGCCTTGGTTTTTTTGTGCACCACAATTGTAATACCAGGTCCTTATCCACAGATAGGATTGAATAGTGAGATACAGTGTGTATGTAAATAGTAATAAAAACGAGTGTCATTTTTTTGCTGCCACCGATGACATATCGTGAGCCATTCAATGATAATGCTCGCCGTAAATAGAATCGGTGCAATCTTCATTCGTTAGTCATTTTTATATTGACTATCGAACGGCAAGGTTGAACGTAGACCAAAGTAGCACTAAAATAGTAAAAGCAGAACTTTATTACTTGGGGGTCTAGAAACACAGAGTGAGAAGCGGTGTTCTAGAACGTATTCGAATAAATGTATATGTATCGGTTGTCCTTTCGGGAGAGACAATGTGAAAAGTATCTAATGCTTTTATATTGAATTGTTTACGTTATTCAAGGCGTGGGTTCAATGCCATTTTAGTATACAACTGTAGAGTAGATATAAAACCACAGCTCTAGGCGATAAAATAAATAAGAAGCATAGCTTTACTAGCTTTTAACATGGTTTCTAGAATGCGGATAAACAAACTCAGGTACATTATACATATTAATGAACACAAATACTTACACTGAGCGGTAATCGAACCCGCGACCTCTGACTTAGCAGTAAACAATCCACCGCTACATCACACAGGTTTAGTATTATGTGCACGTACTACTGATTTAATACCAAAAAAAGTTCCAATGCCTTACTCGATCTCCGAGCGTTGTCGGTGTCGGTAAGTCGGTGGACTCAAATACCTTGTCCTTAAAGATACCTGTCGCCTGAGAACAAGATTTTTGTCAAAAAAGCAAAAGTAAGAACATGAGTTATAGTTCAGGTTATGTTTTTGTAATAATTGATTTTCGTCTCAAAACGATGTGTATAAATATTTTTTTATTTTGTGACAAGCCAGTGTATTTTAATGAGTTGATGAATCCGCTGATATTTAAGGCACATTTACACTGCGTCTGTTCCGAATTATAAAAAAATACGTTCGTTTTTTTTCTAGACAGTTATTTTTCTAGTGATGTCAGTTGTTAGCCTGCCGCTGCTTCTACGTCTTACACTGATAAAAAATAAAAAAGTAGAATCTACACTAATACCATTGTTTGTTTGAACGCGCTAATTACTGGAACTACCAATGCGATTTGGAAAATTCTTTTTGCATCTGATAGCCTAGTTCTTGGGATAGGTTACAGGCTATTTAATATCACGCTACGTCCCGTATAAGCCAAGCACAGCGACATATATTTTTTTACTAGTGATTAAGACACCCGTTAACTCTACCTCTAAAAAGTAGATGCTCTCCTTATACCTTAATTTTTGAGGCTAATACCCTATTTGCAGCATACGGTGTAGTACTTACAGCATCATAAACATAACAGTATCTTCGCAATTGAAAACAGTGGTCATAAAAATGTACTTTCACTGTCGAAAGTTTACGCGAATGTCACACAGCCATGGTCACGGGGACCATGCCTGCTGAAAAGCAACTGAAACGTCGGGATCAATGTAAAATATAAAATAACATCAAATAAATCGCGATAGAATCCGTTAAAAATAGTTTTATTTCAAAATGTACTTTCATGTTTTTTTCTCGCATTTTCTTATTACTTATTCCATTACTTACACGGCACTAAACGTAAATAGGCCATGAAATGTAAAACCTAGAAAGTTCTATACACATAGTACATACACGAATACATATTTATAATATACGTTTAAACGGTTATACTTTTAACTGGCAACCGCCTTCGCTTCGGTACGGTTTAAATGAGTTTTTTTTAAGTCAAGCCATCGTTATTTACACATAACGGGGATAATGTATCTACTTTTCAATGGTAGCCTAAACCGCGGTAGCCTAGTGGTATTAGTAAGGACTGTGAGACGAGGTCTCGGGTTCGATCCCAGGTATTACCATGGCACACACCAAAGACTTTTCGATGCTTTTCGAAGTTATGTGTGTATTTATCGCAGGTTTATAAGTGCCCGGTTAATGGCAATAGGCTCGCCACCTGTTTGTTTTATTACATTGGGACCTAAAACATAAACTGGCGAAACATGGGTGCTAGCACCTCTGCCTACCCCTTCGGGGATATAGGCGTGAGTTTATGTTATGTTGTTATGTTTTTCAATGGTGATTTTTCGAATAGGGGCACTGGTTTCGAAGATTACCCCAAACATATAAACGAACTCACAAAATTTGGCTTCTCTCTTTATAATAACACATCATATAACATAACATAACATAACTTCACGCCTGTATCCCCGAAGGGGTAGGCAGAGGTCTATTACCCACCCACGATTCGCCAGTTATGTTAAGGTCTCAATGTAAAAGGGGACGAGCCTAATATTAGTATACATATAAATGTATTTCGGCAAAGTCTGACTAGTTTCGAAGTCAACTATAGTAGGGCCTTTGACATAACAGGACGCCTTACCCCTTGATGACTGGTTTGGGGTTTCTGGTAGAGAAAACATACCACGAATATCGGTAATAAAATATTGATCGTTGGGGTTGTTTGTACATGGCTTTTATGTATGTATATACTATAGTTAAATAACTATGAACAATTCCATGGTTCCACTACGAAGGCTGTCACTGCGCGCTGTCTCCCATTTTAGATCGGACAAGTTTACAGTAACTAATAATACTATTGTTCCTTTGTTTTATACATATCTTGTGCCGGATGCGACATACAGCCGTAGTTAATAAGTCTTATACAAATTATTGCAATTTTTGGGCCGACAGAACGCTGATATGGTTCGTTTTATTGCGTAAACTTGATGTATGCTTACGTATGTTTGATATTTTGTTACATGACCATCAATTACCATGAAAATTTACTTACCAAAGCATTTTTTTTAAACTTTCGCTGCTATCCGTTCACCTTTAGGTTTATACAAAAGTAAGCAATACGTAATTGATATCAAATTTTCATCACGAGAGCGTGTGATAAACTATCGTAACCACTCACTGCAGTCACCGCTAAGTCCCGTGTTAACATGTTTGCCACCTTGATCGTTTGAAAAACTGATTGCAAACACCGATATTTTCTATAGCACTACTGTCACAGGATATTTCTTTGAAATACTTTTAATATTTAGTATAGTACCCAGCTTTTCATGTATAGAATTCAGCTCTCATCGGACAAACAGTTTTAACCTTTATAAAGTAGTTGAAACTGTATGTGTTTATAAAGTTTTAAAACTATAACTTCGGTTTTAACTTCGCTAGAAATATATCAAGCTGTAGACTTGCGTGTTGAAGACAGTGTTGTAAACTGTAGCAAGCCAATCTTAGTCGGACTCTGATTCTTAGTCCTCACGACGAGCAACGTGCCAAATCAAAAGCCAGGTACTCGGGTACTGGGGTGTGTGTTGGGTAACCTCCTCGAGTGTCGCTCCGATTCCGATCCCGCTGCAGTCCGGGGGGAACGGAATCGGAGCGGCCGGTACACCCTGGGCGGCGGTCAATGGCTTCCCCTTCACCCCTTCATAGGGTTGGCATTGATCGTCGGCCGATACCCAACGTGGCGGGAACACATCGCTCTCCGTACTCCTCTGCTTTCGGAGGGGACAGGATGAGCGATGCTGTTGGTGGTGAGATGGCCCAGGGTCAGCCGGGGTGCGAGGGATATGCTCTATGGGTAACCTTACACCCCGGCGTCTGAAGACCCGAGACGGCGTGCGGTTTTAGTCGGTGCAAGCCCGACATAACCGCCCCCGCTGGCAGGCGGGGGGGTATCCGAAGGGATTTCCGCACGATAAAAAAAAAAAAAAAAAAAAAGGTACTCGGGTACTATACATTACTAGCTAATACCCGCGGCTCCGTCTCTACTTAAACAATTGTAATCAAACATACGATAGATTTTAAGTTTGACCAAGACCCTTCTAATAAAAAAAAACACTTCCAAATCCTTTCGGTAGTTTTTGCGTCTATCGTGACTGTTAAACAGACAAATAGAGCAACAGAGAAGAATTCTGAAGAAAAAAAATTGTTTTCAGAATCTTTCATTTAACATAACTCAAGTATATGTTTTTAAATATTTTTTTACACGCACACGTACAGTCACACGCGCGCGCTCAAATACTTGCACACACACACACACACACACGCACACAAACACACACACACACTCGCTCAAATACACACGCTCATACACACACACACACACACACACACAAAGAGAATGATTAAATCTGTAATATTAAGTACCTACCTAAGTGACGGTTCCTAAGAGGAGCGGGGTCATCTATCACAAGCATATGTTTGCTTAAAAGGTGATCTCAATAACAAAATGTGTGTACTATCCTAGAAACTGTTTTTTTTTTTTTTTTTTAATATCTCCAATGTACAGACACGACTACAATTTTAAAATAATATAGATAAATGTTCGAAATAAATATTTGTATCGAATCCGTTCTAGTCTCATCAGTCCTTAAATGCTAGCACATATTTTTTTGTTACTTGGCATCTACGTGTTTGGCATTTATGACATTCAATTAGGCAATTGTAATTTAAAATTGAAATTCTACGTCATATTTACATAGCCATTATTTTATTAATGATGGCAATCTTCATTCTAATGTGGTAACCCAACTGCTAAGGAAGGCATAATGTAAAGTTTTTCTTTTTTTGGAATAAAGATTTTAGACACAGAGTTAATTATTTTTAATGAGATTCAACTAACAAACGACTCTTTATACAAATAAACATAAACATAACTTCACGCCTGTATCCCCGAGGGGTCAGCAGAGGTGTATTACAAATCCACGATTCGCCAGTTATGTTACAAGTAAACGAGTCCTTGTTTAACCATGACTGGTGGAAAAAAGGATTGGAATTGTTTGAAACACACAGGTTTTCTTTTTCCAGGATCCTTTAGATCCGGGATTGTAGGAAAAAGCATCTGATAAGGCTGATTGTAGCATTATTTATATCTGCAATGGTGTTCCTCATTCTCGAGAATTACCCTTTAGCTTACCATATTGACGTGTCCTAAATTAAAGAAGCGGCCAAGTGTGAGTCGGACTCGCCCATTAAGGGTTCCGTAGCAGCAAGTAACATAATAATGTTTTTTTTTAATATTTGGGTTGATTGAATGAAAGGTAAATTGCGGTATACGATTTATGACGTAAAAAAAGCTACTTACTAGATCTCGTTCAAACCAAATTTCGGTGGAAGATTACATGGTAATGTACATCATATATTTTTTTTAGTTTTATCATTCTCTTATTTTAGAAGTTACAGGGAGGGGGGGGGGACATTTTAAAACTTTGGCAGTGTCTCTCGCGCAAACTATTCAGTTGAGAAAAAAAAAATTAGAAACCTCAATATCATTTTCCACACGTATGGGTTTGATGAAAAAAATATTTTTGAGTTTCAGTTCTAAGTATGGGGACCCCCAAAATTTATTGGTTTTTTTTCTATTTTTGTGTGAAAATCTTAATGCGGTTCACAGAATTACTTACCAATTTACAACAGCATAGTTCGTATAGTGACAGACAGACATGACGAAACTATAAGGGTTCCGTTTTTTGCTATTTGGCAACGAAACCCTAAAAAGCAAAAATATTTTTAGATCATCCGTCCTCTCTAAGTAAGCCCATATAAGCATTCCTGTCTTGGTGACTACATTTTCTATCATACCACAAATTACTTTTCAACATACCATCACGCTGTTCCTGTGTCCATCACACTTCCTCCAGTTATACTTGCAAGACCTTTCATTTATCGTACTGAAGCTAGTAATTATGCAATAAACAAATCTTGCATGTGCAAGGTTGTAACTCGCCTTATCTGCGATCTAGGCAGCCGCAAGAATCTATAGTCAGACACCTTTTAAATTACAGGTATTTCGAAATATGAGACGTTGGTTATGCGGGGTACTTAAATTGGCAGTAGTTTATTGACTGTCAGATTTAAACATGGCGCCGATAACATATGTTTATAAGTACTCGTTACTGATATTCTTAGAAATATGGCGTCTAAAGTAAAATTTGTTCGTGTATTAACCTTCTCAGTAAATTATTCTTTAGTTAGTAGTATGTTTGTTTAGTATAAGAATAGATTATTCTATATCCTACTAGCCCTACTGATAATATAAGCGCGTAAGTTTGTAAGGATGTATTGATTTCTGTTACTCTTTCACGCAAAAACGACTGAACGGATCCGGCTGAAATTTGGTATAAGGATACGTTACAGTCAGGAATAACACATAGGCTACTTTTAAGGGTTGGGTTAGCCAAATGGCTAAAAACGGAACCCTTATAGATTCGTGATGTCTGTCTGTGTGTTCGTCCGTATGTTACAGCCACTTTTTATTAACATTAAACCATTTTAGCCACGCAGGTAGATTTTCACACAAAAATAGAAAAAAAATATCAATAAATTCGGCCCAGTTTTAAATGCATACTCTAAGGGGGGGTCCCCATACTTAGAACTGACACTCAATTTTTTTTATCACACCTTTACGTAGGTCCTCAAAAATGATATTCAGGTTTGAATATATTTTTTTTCTAAACTGAATAGTTTGCGCGAGAGTCACTTCCAAAGTGGTCAAATGGAACTTCTAACTATGTAACTTCTAAAATAAGAGAACGATAAAAGTAAAAAAAATATATGGTGTACATTACCATGTAAACTTCCACCAAAAATTGGTTTGAACGAGATCTAGTAAGTAGTTTTTTTTTAATACGTCATAAATCGTAAACCGCTATTTACCTTTCATTCAATCAACTCACATATAAAAAATTTAATTGCTTCTACGGAACCCTTCATGGGCGAGACCGACTCGCAAGTGGCCGGTTTTTTTATCCCTGGAATAGGTAATTATGGGAAGCGGTAACGGGATAAAAATTCCGGGCGGAGCTGCGGGCAAAAGCTAGTTTATAATATCTTTCAGATATTTAGACAATTATTATATGGCTTTATATCGTGATCATAAATCTTAAATTTTGTATTTTAATTACTATGTGCTTAGCCTGGGCCCTTCAGGTCTCAGTTGCATATAGTTTTGCACCAACTGTTATATTCACGCCTGTTTATCTCACTAGCTGTTGTTGGTTCTCAATGTTTTTTCATGCTTAAATCGGCTGCTGAGAAATTCATAACAAAAAGAAAGCATAATAAAAAAAGACTTTGAAATAAAAAGCCAACAATATAAAAAAAAGACTTACAAAAATGGTGGAATTTTGAATGTAATTCACGGTCGTTACGCAAAATCGCCAAAAAAACCCATCGATTTAAGTAAATCAGCGTAGGCAGAGGTGTTTGGTAAACCTTCATATAACACTAGTGAAATCTGAGACTGAACTGCGTGGGCGCAAGATTTTTTTTTTGTGTCGAACGTATGGTAGTGATGTACCAGTGCTATCTGATGGCGAACTACACGTCTTTTTATCATTTGGCTGGTTAACGTTTCGAAGAAAGGCAAGCTGAGGTGAGAAGAGGTCTGAAGTTATAGGGGGCGAGTCAGGTATTATTTCCAGACTTGGGAAAGCTTTTGAGAATGTCTTGATTAAATAACTCGATATTACGCTGCTGGACCCCCGGGATGTCATTCATAGCAGTTGCACAACTGAGTGAGTTCTTCCACCCCATAAAAAGTCAGCTAAAGTGCAAAATCCAGCATTGTATTCTTCTTCAGAAAAAAAATGTGTAGAGGAAACTTTGAGAGTTTTCTTTTCATTCTCATAAAATATAGACAAATTTGGTTGACCTCTCAAAGGTAATTCCCCTCAATATTTATTTCATAATATGTTTTCGATATGCATCATAAATTTAATATTGCACTTTGCTTGACCTCATCTTTTTTATTGTCTCTAATAAAATAATTATAACACAGACTCATAACAAAGCGGATATTGTAACGTTAATTAATTATTACCTATTCAAATGTCGGCCACTGCGCGAGCGCAAGGACGTCGCGCGTTTGAGCAGATGTTCGTAACTTTCGACAGCATTCTGCTTCTCTTACACTTGTAAACAATTGTGTAAACATGGATGAAACAGTTTTTATTTAAGGCATGCGTGAACAAATATTAGTTTCTTAAAAAAGTAAATATGTTTTGTAATATTTTCTCTGGAAATGTGACACAGTTCTGACAAAGTTATGCATCCCTAACAAACTGGACAAACAAAAAAACTAGGCTTAAAGTTAAACCATATAATAATTACACCAGAACCATTAAAATGACACCAATTCCTTGGTCTTCAAAACGTGAGTGCAGTTGCGCCAATATTGTTCATAGAAAGTGTACATTACAATGTTGATTGACGGACGAGGCTCTGGCCAGGCTTTTCAATTAGTGTTGGGAGGTCAGAGGACAGTCGCTCCCATAAAAACTGTATAAGCCAAACTAAAAGGTGGGTAAGGAGTAAGCGGATCCTGAGCTCCAAGCCTCAAATACAACCAGAAAGGTTAGTACCGTTTTTTCACGTGCGGATTTTTTTTTTAATGTGAAGTCAAATTGACGTGTCCTAAAACACGTCAGTTTGACTTCACCTCGCCTGATGGTAAGCTGAAGGTAAAGTCTAAGGAAAGAGGGTCACCACTACATACACGTACCATGTTAATAATGGTGGCACTTAGCTAGACGGCCTCATCAGAAGAGGATTGTCGTCGCAGCACCGCGTGTCCCCCACCGGTCCCACCAGTGCTGCGACCACAATCCCCCTGCCCGGCTGGGGCCAGTGGCCCCTATTTATTATAGTTGCAATAGTTCAGTTCAGTTTCAGGAGAGGTAGGAAAAGACGGTATTCCCGTCCAACTGAGCAGTCCGAATGGGGAAGTATCTCCGCCGTACAGAATACCGCGGCCATGTTGTGTTCCCGGCGGTGAGTAGGGTAGCCAGAGCTCACTGGAGTGTTTTTGTGCTGTCAGAGGGAAGACCAAAGGCTATTCTCGCTTTGTCTTCTATACTGATGGCATAGAAATTATGTGTTTACAGGGTCGGCAGCACGAGTGTGACTCCTCTGGTGTTGCACACGTCCATAGGCCACGGTAACCACTTTCCGTCAGGTGGTCCGTGTGCTTGTCTGCCACCTCAGTAGTATAAAAAACAAGTTCAGTAGTCTGATAATAGTTTAAGTATACTGTGGTGTACTTTGGTTTACGTTGGCCTAAAGTGTGCAGCCGGCATAGCACAAACGTTGTCACCTCGGCCTCACTTCGCTGTGATGTTGTTTTGCCCACTTTTGTTTCACATTTTCCTCAAATTTTTAATAATGATAATATTTGAATTGGAACAATAGACAACACTGATGCCTATAATTAATTACGCGGTCACATTCATGGGCAAAAGCGTTAAATATAAACTGTATCATGGCCATTAGGCCAACCCATCCTCTTTACGAAATTATGCAAATCCTTTAAGTTATTATGATAATTAACTGGTAAGAATACGTATTATGTACAAATATATAGTGTAGTTGTGAAATTTGTCATTCTGTTTGTTTACTGGTTCACTGCGGAGTAGAATTGAAACAACCGCCACCCCGTTTCTTTCGGTGGGTGTTATACAAAGCGCCTAAAGAATAGGACTGTTTACCATAAAACAGTACATGAAAATGTGGCCTACGTAAAATTTATTCACCTAAGCTCATTCACCTAGGTGCATTAAATACACCTTTAATAAACTTTAAACACCTGGGTGCATTAAAATTACTCTTAAAAAACTTCATTCACTTTAATAAAAGTAAATTTAATGCACCCAGGTCATTAAAATTACTTTTATCTATTCTTTATGTATTCACTTTTATAAAGAACCTTTTTATTAACCCCTAATAAAACATGCTGTAACCGGTTAATTGCAATAAGTTACTTTCAATTAAGAGGTAACACATTAGTACCTAGCGTTAGGTAGAGCGTTCAACTACTTAGTCATAGGTCGTAAGTTCGATTCTAGCTCAGTGCAAATTTGAACTGATTTGGGTGTTTCTATGTGTATCTGTATTTTATATACAAAAAATTAACAATATGTTATGGATTCTAGAAATCGCATAAACAAACTATTAATCCGCATACTTATGCTTACTTCTGGTTTAGATAGTCTTGCGTAAAATGAACCAGAATATTTATTTATGTACACTCAAATCGAAAAATTCGAATTACGAATTCAAAGACGATTCTATACATACGCACTTTATAAACGCATATATACACATATACATAAAATTAAAATTTTTGCGGCCGTGGGACAAGGGTGGCGACCCCACAAACTTGGTTTTAGCTTTACACTGACCCCCCCTACACATCAAAAAAATAAACTTGCGTCCTCTAAAATGCGCAACCCCAAATGTAACTTTTCAATGGACTATTAAAAAAAACTCATTATAAACCGAAGTGCAGGGAGGGCCGGTAAATAGTTATTAATAAAGGTTAAACGAATTTGTCTACAATTTGGCGCAAATATTCATGGACCATGACTTGATAATAATCTATCATTCATAGTCACTAAAACTACCTACTCCAAGGGTAAACGTTTCTTTGATATTTTAACTGTAACATGGTCGTTGAAACCGAACTATCCTCGTTCCGAAATTATGCAACCTGTTGAAGTAATTACAATAATAAAATTGTAATGCTTTACCACAGGCGTTACGCAATAATATTTTGTTTTTTTCAGTTTGAAATATATTTTGTTATGTATTTTATTAACCTTATATTATGTGTACTTATAGATACGTTATCTTTCGTGGCAGCCATCGGGGTGGGAGTCCTCTCGCTCGGCAGCATGATTGCGGCAACAGTGCGGAGCGCGCCCGGGAGAAATTTAGAACTCTCCCGGCCCGCCGAGCCCGCAACATGATCGCCGCGCGTCGCAGGCGCGGGAGGTCGCTCACCGACCTCCGTCCTCCATGAGCGCAGGCCTGGGGGTGGCAGGTGAGGCCGCCTGTCACCCCAGCAGAAGCAGGCCGGGACGGTGGGGCGACTAGCGCCCCTCCCCCAAACCGGGGCAAGACGGGGACACCGTGGTTCCCAAACCCGAGGGGAGCATCTCGAAACCGGAGATGGCCCAGGGTCAGTCGGGGTGCGAGGGATATGCTCTATGGGCAACCTTACACCCCGGTCGACCCGGGTCTTAAGACCCGAGACGGCGTGCGGTTTTAGTCGGTTCAAGCCCGACATAACCGCCCCCGCTGGCCGGTAAAAAAAAAGGTACGTTATCTTGTGGTATATTGAAAATGAAGACAATTTTTCCCGTAACCTACACCTAAATCTACTAATATTTTTACATGTAACCATAAAGGTACAAGCTAGTTAAGCTTCGCTTACTTTGGATCTAAATAGCGCTGTGTAGAACTTCGTAAAATATTTCAATTTTTTTTTATTATCATTATTGTCCACCCGAAGGCTACCCTTAATCACATAATATGCATGTCATGTAATTCCCAGTCTCTGGAATTTTTGTTCCAATTCTAAATACAGCGTTTTATTAATTCAATAAATCAAGGCAGTAGAGAATTTCCCAGGAATTCTCGAGCCTGTTGATTCCCGCGAGCATGCCATATACTTTTGATAATTATATACCTCGGGAGCATGACCTATATGTACCTAATATATTTATTTATTTTATTTATTATACACTTCATTGCACACCAGGTAAACATAATATACATAAGTATTATACAATTAGAGGAACAAGCAGCACAATGGGCGGCCTTATCGCTTGAAGCGATTTCTACCAGGCGACCTTTGGATGGTGATGTGTTAATAGGACTGAGTAAAAAAGTATTATGTAAACAAGTTCGAATAAAGTTCTATTATACGTATTCTAAGTAAGGCATCGCCCGCATGGCACATATCTAATCACAAATACAGTACAGTAATAATTTCCCCGACCCACTGTCACTTTCAATTGAAATGCTGAATAGCTTAATCACTTTTTGCGATAACCCCGTACATAGACAAATAACCTACAGCATGCTCACAAACATCTATTAATCTTTATCTCGCATTACATAAACAAACACATCAACAGGGCGTTGCAAAAAGTGAAAGTCGTTGCAACCAAAAAAGAATGGAACAGGCTAAGTACATCTTCCATTGAATAATCTACCTTAACGCAAAACGTTAAAGATGGTTTCGAAGTGAGAGGACTTTTGTGTTAAGTATGCCCATTTTGTAAGGCACTTGTTCTGATCATATCCATCAACCCGTTATGGTGATAGGGATTTTGTGAAAAGATTACGTCATTATTACACTAAGAAATAGGATAGAGGTTTATAATTGTAGGGTATCTGACTACTGCTAAAAAATGGTTCTGTATTATGTATTACAACATAAAAATGCAGATGACATTAATATTTTTTTGAGAACTGTTTTATTTAGGATAACAATCGATATTAAAGTTTGATTTAAAAAAAGTACGCGCCCGTGACATGTGACGTCACACCAAAGTAAACAGTAAGCGACTTAAAGCACGTTTATATAATTATTGAAATTAGTTGCAAAAATAATGGTTTATTTTGAGATATATAAAATAAAAGTGAAACATTATTAGTAATTAATAATTGAACCAGTCGATTAACACTAGGAAATGCAGACAGCCTGTATTGAAAAACTGTTTACTTATGTGTGACGTCACAGAGCATTTATAAGCACGTGATCAAATCTCAAAAATAGTGAGATTTTAATCTTGATTTTTTAACAAAAAAGAAACTTATTTTATATTGAAAATGAATAAAATATATTTTTTACGGTACATTTTATTAGGATGACAACAATTCGTACAATATTTTAAATATAGTCAAAATGCCTATTGTTAAATAGAGTTGTTACCTTAATGTTTTATAATATCATTAACGAGTTCAACTGCTATGCATGAGGTGATGGGGCAAATTTCCGGGTTGGACAGATAATTTCGGAATTGCCCTGTAAATTTCCAGTAGCAGCACGGGAGTTGGGGAAAATGACCGCGGTTGGCGGTAGTTCACGGCTCGCCCCCCATAACTTGACACATAAACAGTGGTTTTGGTCACCACTACGAGAGCGCTCAAGGAAGATTTGGTTACGGTATCTTTCTCTGCTAATCTCGTGTGGGAATTCTCTCGCTAGAAATTATAAAAAAGAAAGTCCGAAAAAGGAGAATGCATGGAACTCTCCGGCCTTGGTGGAAAGGATGCTGAAGAAGACGACCTCTTTACCGTCGATCAGAAGACGCACATCATAAAGCCACTCTGACTGACTGGAAAAAGAGGAGTAATTAGAGATTCATTGCTCCTTCAGTAATAGCTCTCTGACGATCTTGTATTCAAGGAACATCACAGTCCGTTCCTCTGTAGATTCTTCAAACCTTTTATACAAATTATAGAAAAAGAAACCATTAACTTTCAACATCTGAGATGATTTACAACAAGAAATTCTAAACGTACTTAAGTTATAACAGTTCCAATCACAATTTAAAACGAACTTTAAAGTAATTAACTCTAAAAATATAATAAATTTAAAAGCACGATCGCAAGAAATGTACTGTCGTTGGCCGTGAGAAACATCTTAACTATAAATCTAAATATTCAAACCGGATTCCAATTTGTTTAATAGGTATTCTACCTGTCATTGTATGTTATTAAATTTCTAGCAACAAACTAACTTCAACTCTATATAGAGTAGAATAGGTAGAATTTTATAAATCAATGGACCGAGGTGACTGTTAAAACCTCTTTGACAATAAAAACATTACAATGATATCTTAGAATGATATTTGTCTTGTAGCAAATTTAAATTGGTAATAGAGAATATAAAATTCTATAGCCATTTATATGCAATAAATTGAATTTCAAAGCCTTGTTTAGTTGAGCTAGTAAGGTTTCACGTAGTTGTTATAGGTACGACAAAATATATGTATTTTGAAACTCAACCAAAGAGCTGTGTCTTGTAAGAAACCTAGCTAAGAGAACAGAAAACAGCTCATCGGCGGATGGGCTGTTTTCACAATGGTATCCGGCTCGAAGGGCCAACAGTTATCAAAAATATGTCTTAGTGAGTTGGACTTTTGGAATAATAGAGATTAGTCCAATATATATTTATAAAGATTAGACTCATAATCAATACACAAAACTATGTATACATATATGTTTACATACTATTTTTATCATATTTGTCATCAACTGGGCAGTTTTGCATGGGCAATAGGTTTACAGTCGGAACAGTCCTATCCCTTAATAATACCTACAGCAAGAGATGGAGTTCTTCTTCGCTGAGAACCACGCAGCATATTCATAATATGCAAATATATGTTTTTTCTTCAGTTTAATGCAATTTTTGGTACGTTATCCGCAGGTATCAAGTATTTTAAGCTAATAAATCGTGTACTGTTAAAATAACTGTAAAACATGGTGTCAATCCTATCCGTAATATTTGCATAAAATTTACCAATCATACGCACACGGAGTTATATTGAGCCAACACATTATCATGAAGGTTGAAGAATATGCGTGGCGCCCACCAGCGGCGTACGCAGGCAGGTGATAAAATGTGTGTACAGTCGGATGCAGATATATCTAGTGCTATATACAAGTTACGTTAAATTCTTAAAATAAAGAATATTATCTACCCTCGGCTCCGTTTGCGGGAAGCAAGAAAAATAGTTGTCGTTCCTATCATCCGCAGGAACGAAGGGGTTCACGTCGGTAGTACAATGGCGGGGTTTAAACCCGCGACCTATAAACTGGTGGTAGAAAATTGATGACACAAATTTGTCACAAAATACGGTGGTACCCACCCACCGTGCACGATTGCGAAAAACCCTCCATAGTAATCCAATTTCGGTTTGATTGCGTTCAGGGGTCAGCAAGTGCATAGCCGGGCAGGGGGATTGTGGTCGCAGCACTTGTGGGACCGGTGGGTTTCATGCGTTGCTGCGACGACAGTCCTCTTCTGATTAGGCCGTCAAGCTGAGAGCCACCATTGTTAACATGGTACGTGTATGTAATGGTGACCCTCTTTCCTGAGACTTTACCTTCAGCTTACCATCAGGCGAGTTAAAGTCAAATTGACGTGTCCTAAAAAGAAAAACTGCAAGTGTTTGAAATCACGCGTTAGTGGTACATTTTATATTCATTTTTCTATCATGATTTAAATTGATTGATTACACTGGCCTATATAGGTACTGACTCTTATAATCTACAATTACTTCAATGATAAGTATGTGTTGATTTCCTAAGAAGGAAATTGTAATGTAGGTATAATAATAATCCATGGTTCAAAATTCCATGCCGTATGTAATGCAAATAATATACGCATATTATCGCGTCTGACTATACAATTAGATGCGCATGAGTGCTCTGTGGGAGACGTCTCGTGCACAAGGTCCTGCTAATTGAATCATTCATACATGTCTTATGTATTTTTATGAATGTTTGTGATATTCAAGTTCGTGTTATATTGCTTAGTAGTTGATGAAAGGAAGTAATATAAGATTTGCGTTCGGCATAGTCTTTTGCAAAGGTATAGGTGCACATAATTAATAGTTATAAACAAGTATTATTAGTTTTGAGAGTAGATGTTATAATATTACGAAGCGCTGTTACATTGAGCGTTGTGACGGATGCGGTACGGGTACTCCCTAAAGAACCAAGTTCCTTCATTGTGCCTTTAGTATATATGTAAGGATGAGCTGTAATTATTGCTTACAGACACCCACCCGGTCTCTCAACTATAAGAACAATGTACAAACAAAAAAAAATCGCTAGCACAAAAATTTATTTTTCGGGGATTCCTCCACTAGCACCGGGTGCCACCCAAGGTAGCTACGCCGCTGCTTACAGATCACACATCAAAGAACGAAAGACAATATTTAAATATATTTAAGAAACAATGATTTGTGCCATATAAAAATGTTAATATATACACTTGAAAAAGTTACTCGTGTTTTTGTAATAAAAGTATGAAAACCTGTTGGGTTCGTACCGCAAAAGAATTTTATTGGATAATAAATTTTGATACTTAACACAACTGTGAAACGATATTTGCTGAGGTTTTTTTTTTGCAATATGGAAGCTACGGGAATAAGGCTGCGTTCTCTACGGCAGCGGAAGCGGGGTTGCTAGCGGGCGATTAATAATCCTGATTTTACAGGTATTCAATGGTGCACGCTACGAGAAATCGTTTCGATCGCACTGTACCGTTTAAACTGCACCGATAATAAAAGAAGCGTGTGTGAGACAAAAACTGCGCAGTTTTAGATTTTTTTAAACTGTTCCGTTGAATGGAGTAGTATCCAAATTTGAATTCATAAAACGGAATCGGAGGTAACTGTGCCGATAATCGTAACGTGTGTATCCAGTGCGGTCAGTTTTTACACGAATCACTTAGCGAGTGGTTGTGCGTTTGTGAATAAACGCGTGCTTACAAATGGCTCACCGCGAATGTCTCAAAGAGTATATTGTTATGTATACCAGTGTCTTCTAAAGGTGTTTAACCCACAGTGGGGACCTCGGTTGGATTTCTTGAGACGGTTTCTCGTCGCAGTTAGGCCCGGACCAATTTCCACAGGACGTTACCAGTTCCGGTTTACTATGGTAAATAGTGAAACCGACCGTTTTGTTATTTTTTTTTAAGCCATTGATAAAAAAAATGTGTTGAAATCGTGAAATTGAAGCGCAGAACGAAGGTAAGTGACTGCATTTTTATCGGGATTATAAAAATAAATTTATACAAAATGGCTCCGCTCATCACTAAAGCATCTAAAGATAAAATAACGCTCTCGGTAATGTCCGAATCGGAACCGAAGTACTACTTTGGAATCGAAGCAGGGGGCGTGAATTCGATATTTCGCAAGAACGATTGCATTCGGGGAATAAATCTTATTGTTTGTTCCGTGCCACGCACGATTTTAACAGAAGTTTATAATTTGCAAGTGTATACGAGTGTATACGATTATACGCATTTAATGAAATGAAGGATTCATAGGGATAATTTGCCTTTATTAGTAAATTTACAAATGTGGTTACAAATTTTATATCTATTTAAACTAAATAAAACTAAAATAAAATAAATAATTAAAAGAAACTTAAACCTAAAATGCATCGAGGATTCATTGTGTACATAGTCAGGCCCCGCGATTTTACCAGCGGTTTTAAATGTTGGGGTAACTAACGTCTGTATTAGTTCACGATGTACGATATCATGATTTCGAATTTTACTCAAATCCTTTGAGCCGTCACCGCGTGAAGAATTATCAAGATTACAATATGGGGTTCTTCAAGAATAAGAAGGTTTTTACATGGTCGGTCCTGGTGTTGTTAACGTCAATAGGCCACGGTAACCGCCACCTAAGTGGTAACACAAACTTTCGTTGTTGTGTGGATTTGCCTTGTTTCCCTTAAAAAATGAATTATTCAATTTGGTGCTGTCGCTACGAACTGAAATGATGCGCTTTTTTTTTTTTTTTTTTTTTTTTTTTTTTTTTTTTTAACGTGCGGAAATCCCTTCGGATACCCCCCCGCCGGCCAGCGGGGGTGGTTATGTCGTGTCTCGACTAAAACCGCACGGTGTCCTCCCCAAGTGTCCGTTGCCGGGCACCCCGGGTAAGCCCTCGAAAGGATAACCCCAGGGTTGCCGGCGGACTTTGGCCGCCACCGCGGCCTCGCCTGGTGGGGTCGGGTTTTATCCCGCTTCGGTGAGTTGGCAGGCATGTGTAGGGCACACACGACACGCCTCCGCCACGGCCTGCTTCTGTAAGGACGGCGAGTCGGCCAACTGCCGTCCTCAGGCCCCGATCATGGAGGTCGGTAGTCCCGGGCGTAGATGAGTCTGCGGCGTCCTCGCCGCAGACTGCGAAACTCGGGGGGCAGGGTTCTACATACATTTCGGCGACTCATTTGTAGATATTTAGATAAAAAAAGCGGCCAAGTGCGAGTCGGACTCACCTATTAAGGGTTCCGTAGCAGCAAGTAACATAATAATGTTTTTTTTTTTAATTTTTATATTTGAGTTGACTGAATGAAAGGTAAATTGTGCAGTTTACGATCTATGACGTATTGAAAAAAAACTACTTACTAGATCTCGTTGAAACCAATTATCGTTGGAAGTTTACATGCTAATGTACATCAGATATTTTATTTTTAGTTTTATCATTCTCTTATTTTAGAAGTTATAGGGTGTCCCCCCACACATTTTATCACTTTGGAAGTGTCTCTCGCGCAAACTATTCAGTTTAGAAAAAAATGATATTAAAACCTCAATATCATTTTTGAAGACCTATCCATAGATACCACACATGTATGGGTTTGATGAAAAAAAATTTTTGACTTTCAGTTCTAAGTATGGGGACCCCCAAAATTTATTGTTTTTTTCTATTTTTGTATGAAAATTTTAATGCGGTTCACAAAATACATCTACTTACCAAGTTTTAACAGCATAGATCTTATAGTTTAGGAAAAAAATGACTGTGACATACGGACGGACAGACACACAGACATGACGAATCTATAAGGGTTCCGTTTTTTGCCATTTGGCAACGGAACCCTAAAAAGATAGATGAATGTTTACCGTAACGTTTCCACCACCACCACTTAGAAACATTTCGCTCGCACTTACAAGTTTACTTCGTAAAATGTTACATAATATAGGTATATATAATATATATATTTTACTTAATATTATCTTTTAAAATTATTAGCTTGATGGAAACAAACGCCCGTGGCCAGGTACGATGGCCACACATCCAGTAAAACGTAACTTTTTTTTTTTTTCATCAATCGGAACCTAATATCTAGAAATTTTAATTGATCTAGGCAATTTTACAGATCCTATGACTTTCTCCCCCTGTTTCAAAATAACACAACAGTTAGGTTTGTAAAAACCGTTAAAGTCTAAATTTCGACTAATTACTTTTATTTTAATTATTTTAATACTTTTAATTATTACGGTTAGCTAGGCTTAAACACAATTCGGTATTTTTTTAAAACGCTTAATAAATAAATAATAAATATTCTACGACATTCTACACAGCACTCACTTTTTTTTTCTTGCGGCAATCCCCTCGGAGTTTATGTCGGGCTCGAACCGACTAAAACCGCACGCTGTCTCAGGTCTTCAGACGCCGGGGCTAGACCAAAAGTAACATAGTTTAACTAGGTTTTGTTATGGGTTCTAGAATGCGGATAAACTTACTTATATACTTTTTTTGTTGTAAATTCATACATATTATACATAGAAAAACTCAGACCAATGCAAATAGACATATTCAAGGCATACAAATATTTGCACTGAGCGGGAATCGCCCCCTGTCGTAGCAGTCGAATGCACTACCGCTACGCCACAGAGGCTGTCTTTAGGTCTTGGTACCAAAATGTGACCGAATTATAATACAATTTGAGTCTAGAATTATTAAGTAAATATTTATTGTTGCCCGCAAATCCGTCCGCGTATAAATACTGATGCCGTTCCCGCGACTCATAGGAATACATTTCCGGGATAAAAAAGGCTTATGTCAGACAATATAGTCTATCTCTCCATATCTTTTCCATATTTACATCACACAAAATTGTACCTTAACAATAGGAAAATAGAGTCATCTCTATATATGCTATAGGCAAAAAAGCGGCCAAGTGCGAGTCGGACTCGCCCATTAAAGGTTCCGTAGCAGCAAGTAGCATAATAATGTTTTTTTTTTAATTTTTATATTTGAGTAGATTGAATGAAACGTAAATTGCGGTTTACGATTTATGACGTATTAAAAAAAACTACTTACTAGATCTCGTTCAAACCAATTATCGTTGTAAGTTTACATGGTAATGTACATTATATACTTTTTTTAGTTTTATCATTCTCATAATTTAGAAGTTACAGGGGGGGGGGGGACACATTATATCACTTTGGGAGTGTCTCCCGCGCAAACTATTCAGTTTAGAAAAAAATGATATAGAGCTATCCATAGACATCTCACACATATGGCTTCGATGAAAAAAACATTTTTGAGTTTCAGTTCTAAGTATGGGGACCCCAAAATTTATTGTTCTTTTTTGTATTTCGGTGTGAAAATCTTAATGCGGTTCACAGAATACATCTACTTACCTAGTTTCAACAGCATAGTTCTTATAGTTTCGGAAAAAAGTGGCTGTAACATACGGACGGACAGACAGACAGACATGACGAATCTATAAGGGTTCCGTTTTTTGCCATTTGGCAACGGAACCCTAAAAACAATGCGTCGCGACGCTTTGACTCCCCGCTATGTCTGAGTTGAGCTTTATTAGCAAAATATTTTTGTGTCCCGACGATTCCAATGTATTATATATTTACCAGTACGTCATTCCTCAAATGTTGTGTATCACCTATAATTTGGATTCATTCAGGTACAATTTTGTGATAATAATACAGCGTATAATTTATCCTGTAAACCAAAATACACAGAATACAATTTGGTTTAATAATGCCCAATTATGATAAATACTCTTATTAGATGTCGAAAGTAAGTCATCCATCCTTCTCTAAATTGGTAAGGAATAAGACCTGTAGTAGGGGCGGGTTTTATTCAAAGATTCGTGTGTCCGTACACAACACTTAAGATTAAGCTATGCTTACTTTGGGTCTAGATAGCGCTGAGTACAATGTTGTATAATATTTTTTTATAATTATTACTAAAAGCAAAACATTACATTATTATATAATAATAGCAACAAAGAAACCACTAAGGTTTATACCTGTGCTATAACAATAACAGTCGCTAAGGTATATAACAATGTCAAGTGAGTGTCAATGTCAATGTCAATGTCAACCAAAGAAGAACAAATCCCCACCTACCCACAAATAATAAAGAAAAAAAAAATTGATTTAATCTTAATAACATTAATAAAAAGAAAAAAAACAGAAATCAGCCCAATAAAGAATTTAAAATTATTATTAAAATTATTATTAAATTATAGACAAAGGACTGTCCAACGACAGAATTTCTATAATGTTATGAAAAAGGATTTTCAAAATTGAAAGGATGTAATCGTTGTAGATCAAAAATGGGAGGCATAATTGATTGTAGTTTGAAAAAAAATCCTGTTACACTAGTGTGTGACCATGGTGTGACTGCGAGTCTGCAATGTAATTTTTAGGGTTCCGTACCTTTTTTTTTTTATCGTGCGGAAATCCCCCCGCGTGCCAGCGGGGGCGGTTATGTCGGGCTTGAACCGACTAAAACCGCACTCCGTCTCGGGTCTACAGACGCCGGGGTGTAAGGTTGCCCATAGAGCATATCCCTCGCACCCCGACTGACCCTGGGCCATCTCCGGTTTCGAGATGGCCCCCTCGGGAGGGTTCCGTACCTCAAAAGGAAAAAACGGAACCCTTATAGGATCACTTCGTTGTCCGTCTGTCCGTCTGTTAAGACCGTTTTTATCAGGAACGCGTGGAGGATCAAACTGAAATTTATATCTTATACTCAGGTCTACTGTCCCTTGGAGCTGTGATTCGGTTTGATTGCGTTCAGGGGTCAGCAAGTTAGTCACAATGTGCCGTCAGCAGCGGCAGGGGGATTGTGGTCGCAGCACTAGTGGAACCGGTGGGTGTCACGCTGTGTTGCGACGACAATTCTCTTCTGATGAGGCCGTCAAGCTGAATGCCACCATTGTTAACATGGTACGTGTATGTAATGGTGACCCTCTTTCCCGAGACTTTACCTTCAGACTGTTTATACTGGAGATTGATGGCACTTGGTGGAACTTGCTACACATATTGAATAAATCACTTGTACTTTTCCACAATTATTTATTTATTTGAACCTTACCGGTTTCACCTTACGGCATTATCAAAGGTCTACAACTGTTGTAGACCTTTGATAATGCCGTAAGGTGAAACCGGTAAGGTTCAAATAAATAAATAATTGTGGAAAAGTACAAGTGATTTATTCAATATGACTTTACCTTCAGCTTACCATCAGGCGAGGTGAAATCAAATTGACGTGTCCTAAATATATATATATAAAAAAAAAAAACTTCAAAGCCGAAGCAATCAAAAGATACAGCCGTTTATGCCGCAAATTTCCGCAAATTTTCGAAACTCGCACGGGATTCAAAACCTACACTTCCCGTGAACTTAGAATCTTGAAATTTGGTATAAAGTAACGTCTTACAGTACAGATAAAGGAAAAATTGCGAAAGCCGTAAATTTTTAGTTACATCGTATAATAAAAAATATTTTTGAAAATTTTAAAGTTACTACCATAAATAAGACTCGATTGTCGTGATGGGTGAAGTCTTACTTATATTCCTACAGGTTTGTACAGAACCCTCGGTGTGCGAGTCCGACTCACTCACACTTGGCCGGTTTTTTTTTTAGTTGGGCCCCTGCACTTTGATACTGCATGAACCAACCTTATGATTGAAAATTAAAGCTTAATCTATTAACTGTAGTTTCCATACAAGCTATTATCATAATATCGTATTCAAAGGTATTTATAATAAATAACAATATAAGCTAATTCGATAAAAAAAACCTGGCCAAATGATAATATGGCACGAAGACAAAACACGTCTGGTCAGCCGACATACCGACACAGGCGGCGGGCGACCTTGCGCGGTGAAAGGTTACCTGCGCCCGCGCATATCCTTGTCACCTTGTCAGTTTTGTACCATTTAATATCAATAATTATGTTGACGTTATGTTTTTGCAAAATTATTCAAATAGGATTTGAGGTTTCTAAGGCACTGGACAAACGGAATCCGATTACCCCGCGCATCGTTGCACTGGGTGTTACAAAGACACGTCTAGGACGCGCGTCCGTTTTATTTGTCCGGCGCCTCAGTTAGACTTGCTTTATAGGTATTACACTAGCAACCCGGCTTCGCTTCGGTTTATGTGAGTTTTTTTAACGTAACCCATCGTGATTTACACATAATATACTTTTTTTTTTCGTGCGGAAATCCCCTCGGATACCCCCCCGCCGGCGAGCGGGGGATGATATGTCGGGCTTGAACCGACTAATACCGCACGCCGTCTCGGGTCTTCAGACACCGGGGTGTACCTTGCACCTTTCAAAGGTGAAAGAATTGTTACAATAAGTGCAGTGGTTCCGAAGATTATCCCAGATGTATAAACAAGCTCACAAAAATCGGCCTTTTATCATATTGGTATGGACTATAGATATATTAAATTGGTATGTCACTCAATACAACAAAACAAAACAAAACATTAACCAAATTTTAAAGAAAAATAAAAAGGAAACTGCGCACGAGTTTCTCAAGTGAAACCATCTCGTATAGAAACGGTAGCAAAAACGTTTTCCAATACCGTAACGTGAGACATTACTTTCATCGTTTAACTAACACATTGGTTTTATGAAGCTTTCTATCTGACTGCAATTCAATACGTTATTCTATCGATGTAGATATACGATAAAATACTTTTACTACAAATCATTATAAATAGATCAATCAAAAAAAAAATCCGTTCCCGCAGGGGGAACGCACAGGTAGATTTCGTGAAGCAATTAATATTATTTTATACATGTTTATTTTTTTTTCTCGAAAATGGTAACTTTTAGCGAAAAACTTTTCAGACATTTATTTTAGACTTAAAAATGGCCTATCGATTAAAAATGTTTCCGCCGGCAAGAATGTTCACCGGTTAGAAGTTATGATTTTTTTCCCGAAAAATTTTGGTTTTTCCCCCCTCCACTTTTAGTTAAAGTTTTAATCTTATAGGTTTATAAGTAAAAGTTGTTGGTATTCATGTATACTATGGGATAAAATTAGAACGGTTCGAATATCTTTCATGGAACGTGAAATTTTGAGGAAAAACTGATTTCAGGCCGAAGGCCGGATTCCACCCGTTCACGAACTTAAACTAAGTTAACACCCAAGCAATTTTTGACCGCAGTTTGAAAGCGATCGGGGCAAAAATGCGACCGTGAGAGTGCCGCAAATTTTGGGAAGTGGAACCATACATACATATATATATATATATATATCAACTTTTTGACCAGTGGTCATTTCGGACTCAGGGGGTCATAACTAGACCTCCTATGAAGAATTTTTTTTAAAATTCGACAGTAGTCAAGAAACCAATAGGTAGATCGATTTCATCGAAATCTACCTAATAGTAGTAATAATAAAATAAAAGGGTTACAAAAAGATCTATGTTACGGAAAACTGGACATTGACTTCTTGCCCCAGCGATTTCCGAGTTGCGTTCAGTTTGCCAGTAGCCCAGTGGCGTATATACATAATGGGCACACACCTCTGACTTTTCGTAGTTTTTCGTAGATATGTGTGTACTAAATATGTTAATTATCGCTCGCTTGGTGATGTGACCGGTGGATGGCAATAGGCTCGCCCCCTATTACTTTGGAACCTAAACGTAAAACGTTCACTTCGGAGCCGGAGGTCGGCTTGTACTCCTTTTGGTTTCACTTATACGGGAGCTTTACGGGAGCGAATGCGGTCTGAGCTTGAAATTCTGAGTACCTAACTACCTACTTGGTTGCTGGCCAATATTAGTACGTATGTAAAACCTTATCTTAAATGTTTCGTTTTATTGTTACAGATAAAAGATGGCGTTATTTTGGTGTATGTTGGCGTGCGCGCTGGCCGTTGCGCAGGCGCAATCGAACTATGGGTCTCAGGCGAACAACATCGAGTACCAGGGCGAGGGGCTGCCCGAACAGACCGTGTTGGATGGAAAGGTAGTGTTCTTGTTTTTTTTTTACGGATCATCATCATCATCAACCTATTCTAGTCCACTGCTGGACATAGGTCTCCCCTAATGAGCGCCATGGCGCCCTGTCTTCAGGGATAACTAAGTGAAACTGTAGTGGTGGTGGAATTGCCATAATCTATCGAAGGATCGACGGCCGTTGGACCGCGAAGCCAGTCAGCCAGACTGAACATACCTACACAAGTAGTTATTATAACATACGAGCTGATTTGACCCGCACAGGAACAATTCGTGAAAGTTAAAGATTAAATATAAACTAGGAATTCAGTGCAGGGTGCGACTGAAATAAATTGAGCTAAGCGAGCAGGACTCTTACTCGAAAATAACACATCTTACTAAGGTCGCACGCTTAGCAAATCCGCGTGCTCGTGAAACTGTCTTTCGGTGATTATTCTTCAATGGTACATCGGACATGAACCATCTCGCTTCAAAACACTCCTCAGTGTCCACACTATCACCCTGGTAAATTTGGTCAAGATCGCGCGAGTGGTTACGGAGGAGTTCAGCCACCAATAAACGGCTATGCCGGGTATTGGTTTGGTCGGCTTTGCTCTCTTCGCTCGCTCAGCTCAATAAACTAGCTGTGGTCCACGGCTCCGACCGCATGGATGTCGGTTATCGAGCGTGGAAGTCCATACGAACTGTCATTCCCTGTTTCATCCACCAACAGGACGAAATTTCAAAAACGCTCTATAAAATATTTTTTTTTTTATCGAGTGCCTATAATAATACAGTTTCATGGCGATGTTTCGTGACAAAATGTAGCCTTTGCCCTTTTCCAAGATCTAGTTCATCTCGGTACCAAATTTCATCGAAATCAGTTTAGGGGTTCAGGCGTGAAAGCCTAACAGACAGACAGAGAGACAGAGTTACTTTCACATTTGTAAAATTAGTATGGAAGTATGGATAAACACTTTTGGGTAAAAATGAAACAACCTGTCAAAATTTCAAAGCCTTTTTAGTGTTCCGTTGCCAAATGCCAGATGTCTGTCTGTCTGTCCGTCCGTATGTCACAGCCACTTTTTCCCGAAACTATAAGAACTATGCTGTTGAAACTTGGTAAGTAGGTGTATTCTGTGAACCGCATTCAGATTTTCACACAAAAATAGAGAAAAAACAACAAATTGTGACCCGGGCCAGCCGGCGGATCAGCTATTCGGTTACCGGCCGATCGTTTTGCTCAACGAGGTGTGCACGCTCTTTGAGCGGATCATTGCAGAGCGCCTTGTCGAGCATCTCACGAACGTGGGGCCAGATCTGGCGGACAACCAGTTCGGTTTCCGCCGGGGGTGCTCCACCGTGGAAGCGATCATGCGCGTTAGGCGCCTGGCGGAGGAAGTAGTCTCGCGGGGTGGGGTGGTGGTGGTGGTGTCTCTCGACATCGCCAACGCCTTCAACTCCCTACCCTGGAGCTGCGTTAGGGAGACGCTCGCGTATCACGGAGTGCCTCCTTACCTCCGCCGCATTGTCGAGGCATACCTATCCGAGAGGGCCATAGTTTACCCGAGCTGGCTAGGGCCAGGGCGGCGAGAAGTGTCGTGCGGTGTTCCGCAGGGGTCGGTCCTATGGCCACTCCTGTGGAACATCGTATACGACTGGGTGCTGCGCGGTATGTTGCTCGAGGGTGTCAGCATAGTGTGCTATGCTGACGACACCCTCGTTATGGCGCGGGGAGCAACATACCGAAGCGCGACACTGAAGGCCACGGCAGGGGTTGCTCAAGTCGTGGGTCGAATACGGCGGCTGGGACTCGAGGTGGCACTACACAAATCCGAGGCTATGTGTTTTCACGGGCCTCGGAGGGGGCCACCTGCGGGAACCAGCATAACCGTAGGGGGCGTAAGCATCGGCATCGAACCCACGATGAAGTACCTTGGGCTCGTACTCGATAGCCGATGGGACTTCGGACCTCATCTCCGAAGTCTGGTCCCGAAACTGAGGGGGGCTGCGGCCGCGCTATCGCGGCTGATGCCCAACGTTAAGGGACCCAACGCCCCCACTAGGAGACTGTACCTGGGGATCGTGCGAAGCATGGCCCTATACGGGGCCCCCGTATGGGCGGAGACTCTGGCGGCCCGCAACGTGGCTGTTCTAAACAGCCCGTTAAAGGCGATGGCCGTCAGAGTCATCAGGGGGTACCGCACGATCTTCGTCGAGGCGGCATGTCTCCTAGCCGGGACCCCTCCATGGGACCTGGAAGCGAGAGCCCTTGCGCTGCTGTACCAGTTGCGCAAGGAGGCGCTGGAGCGGGGTCATAGGCCGGAGCCCCGAGAAATCAGGGCTCAGCGGTCCTTGCTCCGCCAGGAACTCATGGAGACATGGAGGGTGCGACTTGAGCACCCAAGGTGGGGGGAGTCCACCATTGCGGCGGTGAGACCGATCATGAAGAAGTGTTTGGAGAGGGACCATGGGGACCTCTCCTACCGGATGTGCCAGGTGGTTACCGGACACGGGTGTTTCGGTAAGTATCTGTGGCGCATCCACCGGGATACAACGCCGCAGTGCCAGCACTGCGAGGATCCTGGCGAAGACACGGCTCTCCACACGTTGGTGGAGTGCCCTGCGTGGGCGAGTCAACGCCGGGATCTCGTTGCGGTCCTGGGCGTGGACGTTCTCTCGTTGGAGACCATGATGGTGAGGGCCGTGGTCTCCGACGTGAGCAAGTGGCACGCCGCCGCCTCTTTCTGCGAGCAGGTAATGCGCGCGAAAGAGACGGCGGAGAGGGAGCGGGAGAAAACCCTGCCCCCCGAGTTTCGCAGTCTGCGGCGAGGACGCCGCAGACTCATCTACGCCCGGGACTACCGACCTCCATGACCGGGGCCTGAGGCTGGCAGTTGGCCGACTCGCCGTCCTTACAGAAGCAGGCCGTGGCGGAGGCGTGTCGTGTGTGCCCTACACATGCCTGCCAACTCACCGAAGCGGGATAAAATCCGACCCCACCAGGCGAGGCCGCGGTGGCGGCAAGGCCCGCCGGTAACCCTGGGGTTATCCTTTCGAGGGCTTACCCGGGGTGCCCGACATCGGACACTTGAGGAGGACACCGTGCGGTTTTAGTCGAGACACGACATAAACACCCCCGCTGGCCAGCTTAAAAAAAAAAAAAAGGGGTTCAAATGGTTCGGCGGTTTTCATCAATCCTATACGTGTGCGGTATTTATGGATAGGTCTTCAAAAATGATATTGATGTTTCTAATATAATTTTTTTCTAAACTGAATAGTTTGCGCAAGAGACACTGCCAAAGTGGTAAAATGTAACTTTACCGTTTACTGTAACTTCTAAAATAAGAGAATGATAAAACTAAAAAAAATATATGATATACATTACCATGTAAACTTCCACCGAAAATTGGTTTGAACGAGATCTAGTAAGTAGTTTTATTTAAACGTATTAAATCGTAAACCGCAATTTACCTTTCATCAACTCAAATACAAAAATTAATAAAGATCATTATTATGTTACTTGCTGCTACGGAACCCTACATTGGCGACTCGCACTTGGCCCCTTTTTTTACTTGGGGAATGCTGCTACGCACGGTACCGCCGGCTACTAGGTGGTAGCCGTATATCGGACTCACTCATTCGGTAACCGGATACATATACCCACAAAACCCCACGGTGTACCATATTCTGTGCCTTGTCGGGGGGACCTGAAACTATGCAGGAATACTTCTATGGCGAACCCCCCCTAGCGCGTGCCCACTGCCGCGGGCATCATACGTCGACGTATCGTCACACATGGACGTCGTCCCCTTCGCGGGTAGCTAGGCCAGCTGATGGAGGCCTAACCCCGTCCCTCACACCGGGCGGCATGAGGCACAAATACTCACGCATCCGCCACCCGGCTCGCCGGCAGTGGTTTGAATCAGTAAGGGGATCTCCCTCCCTGATCCGTTTCGTGCCTTCCTGCTGCGAGATGATGTCCTCGCAGAAGGAAGCTACCGCGGTGAAATTTTTTGTCGTTGGCGGCCATGGATCGGACATGGCAGTGAGGGCTCGACGCTGCGACTACTAGACCGAGCAGGCCGCAAGCGTGTGCTTAGCTGAGTCCTCACTGCAGTCGCAGTGGCGGGACTCGATTCGCTCCTAGTGACCTTGAACAGGTACTTTCCGAAGCAGCAGTGCCCGGAAAGCACCTGCGTCAGTCGGAAGGAAAGGGTCCCGTGCCGGCCCACTCGACAATGCCTGCGCCAGAGTCTCTTGGCCATTGTTTAGCAGGTGAGGTTAGCTTGGGCCCCTTGTATAATATCATAAACTGTATGTTATATCTATATAGATACTGTATACTCACAGTTTTTTTGAAGCATGTAAAAAGTTAATCAAAATTCTAACGACTTCTAAACTGGTTAAAATAACTTTAAACACAAAAAAGCAACAGTTACATATTAAAAAAAAACATACTTCCGCATTCGGTTTCATGAATTTCATGGCCGGCATTAAATTGTCAAATACGGACATAAACACGATATAATTGTCGTGTAGAAATGCATTTGATTGTTAAGGTTAGTTCACACACGACTTTGGCATAATGAAAGCGAGTTTATACCAAATGTAATATTGTCTCACATGATATAATGTTCAGTGAAATGAGACCGCAACGACTTTACTGCTTTAACAATGACAAAAAAACGGGCGTATAAATTACAAGGACTTTCTATATTATATTTAGTAAATTGAAATGTTACAATTTAAGGACCTTTCTTTTTTTTTTTTTTTATCGTGCGGAAATCCCTTCGGATACCCCCCCGCCGGCCAGCGGGGGCGGTTATGTCGGGCTTGCACTGACTAAAACCGCACGCCGTCTCGGGTCTTCAGACGCCGGGGTGTAAGGTTACCCATAGAGCATATCCCTCGCACCCCGGCTGACCCTGGGCCATCTCACCACTAACAGCATCGCTCATCCTGTCTCCTCTGAAAGCAGAGGAGTACGGAGAGCGATGTGTTCCCGCCACGTTGGGTATTGGCCGACGATCAATGCCAACCCAATGAAGGGGTGAAGGGGAAGCCATTGACCGCCGCCCAGGGTGTACCGGCCGCTCCGATTCCGTTCCCCCCGGACTGCAGCGGGATCGGAATCGGAGCGACACTCGAGGAGGTTACCCAACACACACCCCACAATTTAAGGACCTAATATTGCATTTTTTGCATGCGCAAATTATTTCTGGGACATGTCAATAGAAGCTTTTAACCCCAAGTTTGTGGGGTTGCCGCCCTTGTCTCTCGGCCGCCATCTTGGAAAAAGGGGTGCAAACAACTTTTTCGCGATATCTCAGAAACTATGCGAGCTACAACAAATTCGAAAAGACATAATTGGTAGCAAATCGCTTTGCCTACAAATATGTTCATATAACTTATTACCCTAAATTTAAAATTAAAGAAGTTATAAGCAAAAACATCGGGTACATTTCGGAGAGTGTGCGCTGGAATTGCACAATTTGATACCTACAAGCCCTGCGTATGAGTGGAATGGAAACATTCTACTCATACGCACGAAATGTTTCACCGACACATTCATTATGCGTACAGCTAAGGAGTGGAATTCCGTGCCTCATTCTGTGTTTCCAGAAAGCTATAACATGAGAATCTTCAAGTCTCGAATGAATAGGTTCCTTATCTAGACCATATCGTCACTTACTACCAGGTGATATAGAGGTCAAACGTGAGCCTATCAATCATAAAAAAATAATCAAAATTGTGTCACAGTTCGGTGGCTCTCTGCCACTCTCTACTGGTCTCTGGCCTTGATGGGGGTGTATGGGGCCACCCCAAAAAAAAACCGCCTCAGAATCCGTTTAGTAGTTTTTGCGTCCATCACGAGCAAACAGACTAACAGACAAGAATTAGTAAAAAAATGTTTGCTTTCTGAATAGTTCATTTAACATTACCCAAGTTTTTTTTTAACTGAGCTAGCGAAGCGATCGAAGCTCTTATACCCGGCATAGCCGTTTGTTGGTGGCTGAACTCCTCCGTAACCACTCGCGCGATCTTGACCAAATTTACCACGGTGATAGTGTGGACACGGAGGAGTGTTTTGAAGCAAGCGGGTTCATGTCCGATGTACCATTGAATAAAACATAACATAACATAACATGACATGACATAACATAACATAACATAACATAACATAACATAACATAACATAACATAACATAACATAACATAACATAACATAACATAACATAACATAACATAACATAACATAACATAACATAACATAACATAACATAACATAACATAACATAACATAACATAACATAACATAACATAACATAACATAACATAACATAACATAACATAACATAACATAACATAACATAACATAACATAACATAACATAACATAACATAACATAACATAACATAACATAACATAACATAACATAACATAACATAACATAACATAACATAACATAACATAACATAACATAACATAACATAACATAACATAACATAACATAACATAACATAACATAACATAACATAACATAACATAACATAACATAACATAACATAACATAACATAACATAACATAACATAACATAACATAACATAACATAACATAACATAACATAACATAACATAACATAACATAACATAACATAACATAACATAACATAACATAACATAACATAACATAACATAACATAACATAACATAACTTCACGCCTGTATCCCAAAAGGGGTAGGCAGAGGTGTATTACACACCCACGATTCGCCAGTTATGTTAAGGTCCCAATGTAATAGGGGGCGAGCCTATTGCCATCTACCGGGCACAATATTAAGCGAGCGATAATTACCATTCATTAATGCACACATAACTACGAAAAGTCAGAGGTGTGTGCCCGGGGTGACTGGGGATCGAACTCGAGATCTCGTCTCAGCAGTCTGTTACGTATGCCACTGGGCTATCGCCGCTTTTTATACCATTGAATAATAATCACCGAAAAAAAGTTTCACGAGCGCGCGGCCTTAGCTAAGCGCGCGACCGTAGTAAGATGACTTATTTTCAAGTAAGAGTCCTGCTCGCTCAGCTCAATTTATTTCAGTCGCACCTGTGCACTGAATTCCTAGTTTAATATGTCCAATGTACAGACACAACTAATTTACAATTTTATAGTAGTATAGACTAAGGAACCGATAATAATATTTAAGTGAACGTTGTTCACCCACCTGTCATGGTTTAAAAGGCAAAAACTACCATGACATCTAATCATTCATTCATTCATTGCCTAATAAGTGTACATAGATGTTTACATATATATTTCAGTACTTAGGACTTAGTGTCCTTTCCAGGCATTGCAAGTTGAGCGCACACTTCATAGGTGACGCATATAATACATTATTAATATTTACCAATGTTAAAAATTCAAATTAAATTACATTAGATTCAATAAAGATAATAATTGGTTAAAATAGTAATAACAATATGTCAAACTCAGAATTGCTTATAACTAATACTAATATGTCAAATTGTGCCAAACAAATATAGCGCTTAATGTCAATTATTGAATTAACTTATCCTCCAAATAGTCCTTAAAAATGTATTTGATTGACAAATGTTACTACTCAAGTAGTAACATTTGTCAATCAAATATATTTTTAGTTTTTAAGTCTTTGGTTTCAAACTTGCATTTCAAACAAATGATACTCCTCCGAGACCGTTTGACCGATCTCGACCAAATTTGCCACGGTGATCAAGTAGACATTACTGAGTGTCGTAAGGGTTCGAATGTCCAGATCGGTCTTACCATCGAGGAATAATCACCGAAAAACCAAATCAATGGAAAAAGTCGACTGGTCACGTTGACCTACATATTGTTGGATAGGCAAATCTCGCTACGCTTAAGTTTGGGTTGATTGCGAAGCTGGTAACCGTCCTAGTCTATGTAAGAGTGTAATGCTTTCTTGGTGTTTGATAATGTTAGGGAGTTTATTAAATATTCTTATTGCCATATAGCAGGGACTGATCGTAAGGCATCGGAAACCCACGTTCGGAAGACGCGGAATCAATATAATTTTTTTTTATATTTAGGAAACGTCAATTTGACTTCACCTTCCCTGATGGTAAGCTGAAGGTAAAGTCTCAGGAAAGAGAGTCACCATTACATACACGTACCATGTTAACAATGGTGGCACTCAGCTTGACGGCCTCATCAGAAGAGGATTGTCGTCGCAGCACCACGTGACACCCACTGGTCCCACTAGTGCTGCGACCACAATCCCCCTGCCCGGCTATGCAAACCGTAAATATACCGTATATTATGTAGTATGACTTCGTGTATGACTCCGCGTCTTGCGTATGTTTTAAAAATGACTTTTGTGTTCAGAGAAGTTTTCGTGCGTCATGGTTTAGCAACACGGCAATTGTATAAGATATCTGCAGGTGAGATAGTGGTCAACCGTGCCCACCAATACCAAAAAATAGTTATGGTGCGCTTTGAGCAACAGAAATGGCCAATGCCTCTTTGGGGGAAGCTCTATTTTATAGAAACGGTTCAGTATTTCCTCTTTGTCGTACGATAAATAACTTGAACGCTCTACCCACACACATCTTCCCTTCTTCCTAACGGCCTCTGCGGCGTAGCGGTAGTGCATTCGACTGCTACGACAGGGGGCGCGGGTTAGATTCCCGCTTTGTGCAAATATTTGTGTGCATGAATATGTCTATTTGCATTGGTCTGGGTGTTTCGATGTATAATATGTATGTATTTACAAAAAATAAGTATATAAGTATGTTTATCCACATTCTGGAACCCATAACACAAGCTAGTTAAACTATGTTTACTTTGGGTCTAGAAAGCTCTGTGTAGAATGTCATAGAATAATTATTTAGAATATTTAATCTGTGGTTCTTTACACAAGGTGTAAAAAAGCATCTGTCGAGGCCGCCTGTTGCCGTTGACGGCCTCGACAGATGCTTTTTCACCCTAAAGTGGTGATCCCACACACACCACTTTAGGGGTAGTCTCTGAAATGGTACCCTTTACTTTTGGACTTCATATCAGTCAAATTGACGGATTAAATGTAAAAATAAAAGATCCATATAAAGTAAACACGAGTTTATCCCGTTTGATGGGAACGTGCTTGTAACTGCTCGACTTAAACCCACACAATAAGGTTGACGTGACGTGATCATTAATAAGATTCGCTTTTGCCGCAACGGTAGGATGCGGTCAGCACACTTAGAATTACTGGGTTAAGAGTACACCCATCATGGCCACTGCAAAACTACAGTTTCCTTTCCGAGATATTGTTATATATTTATTAAATTTTATTATTTTCTTCCCACGATCTAAAGCAACGTTTTTGTGTGGCATTCAATCAAAAGATCTGAGTCGATTGAAAGAAAGAAAGAAAGAAGATAAGTTTATTAAGCACACGCACAAATAGGTTACAACAAAAATATATAAATACACGTATAGATTATAGGTGTGCGAGCCTCAACAGGTCGCCATCTCAGCATAAATGCTGCCCTTCACATGCTAAACATATAATGAGCAGCACTGATATTCTGATGGCGCCCTTGTAGAGACGCGACGCCACGCACGTGTGCACAAGTACACAAGGATTCACATTATTTACTTAATATTATTACATACATTTACTATTATTTATTGAGCTGAGTGAGACGAAGTCGAGCGAAAGCTCCTCATACCAGACTTCAGAATTTTCTTTGTCACAGGTCTCCTCCTAAACTACTAATCCAATCAGAACCGAATTTGGCATGATTAAAGAGGTCAATCAGAGGAAGGTTTATGGATATATTTTGAAAAAATTAATGCTACCACAGAGGAATGATCACCGTTAAAAAAAATCCAGATGGAATTACATAATAACCGCTCGAGACACTGTGACCAAACTTTACACGCTCAGAAAGCATGTCCAGAGTTGTGACTTTCAAAAAGAATTTTCAAAATCGGACTTGCCACGGAGGAATGATCACTGTTCAAAATTTTCAAAATCTGATTCCGCAATAGCGGTCAAATCTATTGGACAAGAATCACGATGTCTCACTCAGCTCAACATTGCAAGCAGCGATTCGCCTTGCAGACACACACACATGATACCTACTAAAAAAAAAGGAAAATAAATATTTTTCCTATTTCTATGGCGTACTCCCGCGCCGCATAAGCGACGCTATGTCCAACTGATTGAAACTTCTTAATACTGTCGAGAGAAAAACCGGCACCAGAGCCTCATCTGAGAATCCAAACATTCAACATTATTGTGAACTAAATTCGATGAGAGAAAATGCTGTTTGACGTATTATGAATTTCGTTGCGGTCTTAGTTTTTTATTTTTTATAGACCATTAATACGGCACATACAAAACGTCGAAAAAAAAATTTTACTAACGTTTAGCAAATGGACCACCGGTTTGAAACGCGGCCCTGTCCTGAGAAGACTCCGGCAAGAAACTCAGCGGGCTGTTTTTTTTTGGTCTATTTATAAACATTTTTACTTAATCTAATTACAATATTTCGTTTGAGTAGCATAGTGAGAGAGCAAACAGTTCATATCCAAGCTTGTTTGTCGTCTAAATAGTCTTGAATTTTATAAATTGCCTTTTTGGCAGAGTTTAGTTTTAATCTGGCTTTTAAATTTATGAAGAGGTAGATTCTTCATTTCACTAGGAAGCTAGTTGTCAATAAGTAAGCTACGATAGACATTTATTGGCGTTTCATGACGAAACCAAATCCCATACAACTGTTTATAGCTGACTCAAAGAGTTTCAACGCGGCCAAAGCAATCCCACTGATTGATGGCCGTCACTGCAGAGTGGTGTATTAGTCATTGTTTACCTGCTGTCTAGCAAAATCACTTAAGAAGCAACATTCTCCTTTCACTCTACGATACGTATGCTCCAATGGCAATCAGTCCATCGGCAAATTGGTCAGCTCATTGCTACTTCAGCCTGCTTATTCTCGAGTGGAGACAGCGAATCGGCAAACGGTAGGTAGGACGTCCCCCAGTCAGATGGACTGAATACTAGAAAAAGGTAGCTGGGATAGTTAGACTGGATTTGTAAGGTGTAGGATTGGGTGCTATGGCTCAGATTGGGAGAGGCTACTGTCCAGCAATGGACTGCAATAGGCTAATTGATTCATTGGTTAAGCCTCTTTTCACGATTACGCTCCAATCAATTCGACAAGACGAATAGTCATAGAGGTGTTATTAATTCTGGGGTGCGACTGGTTGGATCACCTCCAAGTTTGGTGCACCCTGGGCAACGTGCGCGATGACGCATCATTGATTGCTCCTCTGGAGTAGCTGGCGTCAACGTCAACGGCCAAGAGTCTGACCAAACGGCCCTTTTCACGAGGGGGTCGGGGCATGGGGGGCCTGCAAGGCCCGCGCGGGTGGGGGCCGCTCCAGGTACCCCTCTGCTGTTATCAGAGGGGACACTGCGAATGGCCTAGGGTCAGTCGGAGTGCGAGGGATATGCTCTATGGGTAACCTTACGCGTCTGTAGACCCGAGACGGCGTGCGGTTTTAGTCGGTCCAAGCCCGACATAACCGCCCCCGCTGACCGGCGGGGGGGTATCCGAAGGGATTTCCGCACGAAAAAAAAAAAAGTTGTTATTAATTCTTAATTTTGTTGGTCCCACGTTACAGTGGTCAGCGTCTTCCGGGTTTTCTAAACTCCGTATTACTGGCGAGAACGATGTGACAGAAAAATGACATAACACTGGGATAAATCACAGACAGAATATATTTCTTCGGCACTGTACGTGTCTCCGTCGCAGAACAAGCTTTGAACCGTGAGTTTGTAGTGTTGAACGATACGATACTTATAGCTATTGGGGTTTGGTAACTTATTATAAAGAGAGTGTTTTCATTGTTTAATACGTTTTTAGGGTTCCGTTGCCAAATGGCAAAAAACGGAACCCTTATAGATTCGTCATGTCTGTCTGTCTGTCCGTCCGTATGTCACAGTCACTTTTCTCCGAAAGTATAAGTAATATGCTGTTGAAACATGGTAAGTAGATATATTCTGTGAACCGCATTAAGATTTTCACATAAAAATAGAAAAAAAACATTAAGTTTTGGGGGTTCCCCAAACTTAGAACGGAAACTCAAAAATTATTTTTTCATCAAACCTATACGTATCTATGGATAGGTCTTTAAAAATGATATTGAGGTTTCTAATATTTTTTTTTTCTAAACTGAATAGTTTGGAAGGAGACACTTCCAAAGTGGTAAAATATGTGTCCCCCCCTGTACCTTCTAAAATAAGAGAATGATAAAACTAAAAAAAATATATGATGTACATTACCATGCAAACTTCCACCGAAAATTGGTTTGAACGAGATCTAGTAAGTAGTTATTTTATAATACGTCATAAATCGTAAAACGCAATTTACCTTTCATTCAACAACTCAAATATAAAATTTAAAAAAAAGCATTATTATGTTACTTGCTGCTACGGAACCCTTCATGGGCGAGTCCTACTCGCACTTTTAAACTGTTTTCTTTTATAAAACTAAGCGTAAACAAGAACTTAAGGGGTTCCGTGGCTTACAAATGCTTGTTATATGTGATAGTTGATAGTAAAAGTTTGACAAGTGAATTTGCGATTATTTACTCATTTGAAGCGCTTAGTATTTCTGTAGTACTGGGCTCTACTGCCGGGGTCTGTGTACATCACGGTTACTAAGTTGGCAGTTACAAAACCACTAGAAGTAATTAATTACTAACTGGCTAATGAATTTGTATTTTGACGTGGTCCAGTGGTAAAGAACACTGATAGTAAGCCCGAGGGTAATAATCAGCAGTATAGATTTATAGTGCAGTCGGGCATGAAACATATTAAATATAGAATTGTTGGTGCGTTTATCTGCCCCGAGGTTCAATAATATGTTGCATAGTTAACTAAACTAAAAAAGGCAGTGCGAAGTGAGCGATCGATGCTTTAGTGACTGAGTTTTTTTAGCACAAAGGATAAGAATTGCGTCGCCGTCTACTAGCAGTGCCCAGTGGCCGAACTAATTATTTAAGCTAATGCGCCAAATAACGCGCACCTTACAGATACACAATGAAGTGGCAGACAGCATAGATCTTTTTACTTGTTCTCTGAATGAGTTCACGAAAATAGCAATGTATGTAATATGTTATAATTGAGCTGAGTGAAACGAAGTCGAGTGAAAGCTCCTCATACCAGACTTCAGGATTTTCTTTGTCACAGGTCTCCTCCTAAACTACTAATCCAATCAGAACCAAATTTGGCATGATTAAAGAGGTCAATCAGAGGAAGGTTTATGGATATATTTTGAAAAAATTAATGCTACCACAGAGGAATGATCACCGTTAAAAAACTTCCAGATGGAATTACATAATAACCGCTCGAGACACTGACCAAACTTTACACGCTCAGAAATCATGTCCAGAGTTGTGACTTTCAAAAAGAATTTTCAAAATCGGACTTGCCACGGAGGAATGATCACTGTTCAAAATTTTCAAAGTCTGATTCACGATGTCTCACTCAGCTGAACATTGCAAGCAGCGATTCGCCTTGCAGACCTAGTATTTAAGGACCACATTATTGTATTAGGTTGTACCTGTAAAAATAGTGCTGTGGAGAAATAAATAAACACTTATGTTTCAATGCTGCCAGGATTATTTGCAGATTTTTAGATTTACAAGTTCGAGTTTTTGAAGTGAAAACCTCTTTAGGTGCATTGAGCACTTTTTGGGTGAAGAAAAATCATGGAACTCGCGGTTTTTTTTTGTGGTTACCTTAGTCGAGAGGTGGCCGCTATGGCACATAATATGTAATGTCATCGTTCTAGCATTTACCGATTAAATTACTTACTAGGTGTAGCCCGCGACTTCGTACGCGTTAAGTTCGGAATAGATCAACCTATGGTTTTTTTTTTCCTGCAGTCTCGATACTAACACGTAAGGATTAAGTTATTTTATTTAATGGGCCGGATGAGGTGATGTGGTGTATTCGTTTTACATTGACAGTTCGTTCGAAATAGATAGAGAAATATGTAACATCGAAATCAATTCTGTCCGATTCCTTATTATAATAGTGTGATGATATTTGTTATGATATGTTTATGAGTCTCTAATCAACTATCTTTTATACGTGGGTAACTCTGTGGAGTTTAGAAATTTACATTTTACTGCTCATTACCTTACAGGTAGCGTGATGAGTTATAGTCTGTATTATGATCATGTCTAAGTTCTGCTGAACTACAAAATTTCGTAAAGATATACCTTTTTTTTTTTTTTCGTGCGGAAATCCTTTCGGATACCCCCTCGCCGGCCAGCGGGGGCGGTTATGTCGGACTTGAACCGACTAAAACCGCACGCCGTCTCGGGTCTTAAAACGCCGGGGTGTAAGGTAGATAGCTCATAGAGCATATCCCTCGCACCCCGACTGACCCCGGGCCATCTCCGGTTTTGAGATAGCCCCCTTACTTGCTCTCCACTGTGCCATCTGCTAATCAGAGGGACACGTGGAAAGCTTCCGAACAGCCCTCAACAGGGCCGTCCTCGCCTCGGTCGGAGTTGGCCGTAGGCTCCTAGGGCGGGAGAGACGCTGCCGTCTCCGTTGCCCAGGGTGCACCGCGTGGAGGTCCCCAACCAAGCACCCCTCGTAAAGATCTACCTAGTAATAATAAAGTTGTCATCAATAACAGTTTAGACCGATTTTTGCTCTACTGCTCCTATCATACCTATAATAGCGTGTATATAGCGCAGTTTATGACCATGCTCTAGAATAATGTTTATGCAAAATTTCAGCCAAATCTATTCAGCGATTCTCAAGTGATGCTCGGACATCGATATACAAAAAGCAGACAGACAGATAAACCGACAAACAGACAAACTTCTAAAAATCAAATTTTCGGCATCGGTGTGGCTTCGAGAATATCAGCAATTTTTATTTTTTATTAAAAAAGAAAAAAAAAATATATGTAATAGTTAGCTTAGTGGTTAAGGAGTTGGCTTACGATCAAGTGGTCCCTGGTTCGAATTCCAGCCAATACACCCACTCTTACCGCAAGCGATTTAGCTTAGCTGGAGGGGTTAGGGGGAATATTAGTAATTTCGGTTACTAATATTCTTAAATAAAAAATTCTATAGTGCTTGGTAACAGCTTCCATAAATAAACGACAAAATGGAAATGAATTCATATAAACAGTGAATACGTCGGTAATTATTATGTCACCACGTTTAATAGTCAATTTCCTTTTCATTTGTATGATTTAGTATGCAAATTATATACTAATGATACGAATAGCAGATATTCTCGCATAATTTTCATACTGTGTATAATTTTTTATACACAATTACACTGCGCGCCTGATAAGCACCTATCAGCACATAAGCATAATTATTACTAAATAATAATAACCGGCACATCTTTATAAACAATGAAAACAAACTAACAGATTATAATTACATAACATAACTTCACGCCTGTATCCCCGAAAGGGTAGGCAGAGGTGTAATACACACTCACGATTCGCCAGTTATGTTTAGGTCCCAATGTAATAGGGGGTGAGCCTATTGCCATCTACTGGGCACATTACTAAGCGACCGATAATTATTATTTTTAATACACACATAACTACAAAAAGTCAGAGGTCCCGGGGCGACTGGGGATCGAACTCGAGACCGCGTCTTGGCAGTCCGTTACGTACGCAACTAGGCTATCGCCACTCACTCAGATTATAATTACGGATAATAATGAATTATTACGATGAATGTAACTTTGCCTGTGCTATTTGTAGATATCTATCTCCGTGCAGTCTTTCAGTTTGAGGTCTTAAGGTCAGGCGTCAGCCGCTCCCTTTTATTTTTTTTACGGAAATCCCCTTGGATACTAAAACTAAAACTGCACGCCGTCTCAGGTCTTCAGACGCCGGGATGTAAGGTTGCCCATAAGGCATTTCCCTCGCACCCCGACTGACCCTCGGCCATCTCCGGTTTCGAGATGGCCCCCTCGGTCAATCGCTCCCTTAAATAACATCAGGAGGTGGAGGCGGAGGCTATATGGGGCCCTACCAAGAACTTCGGGGCTAAGTCATCCTCACTAGCAAGCCGAGTACACCCGCTCACCCGCTTGAGCGCTGAAAGTACGAGCTTATCTCTCTGGGTCAGAGTGTATTCGCTTCCATAAAAGCCGCTTGATTAAAAGGTGGAGAAGGAGTGAGTGACTCCAGGCTCAGAAGTGAAAGCTTCGGATGCAAGCGGGAAAAACGGCAAGATGATGATGACGATATCATATCAGGAGGAGAAAAGCGTGCAAGTTTTAAAGCTTCGGCGACAATAAATTGCTCAATGTTTGGCGATGTTGCTCAACAACATGATTGTTAATGAAGGACTGTATACTGTTATAATAAAAGCTGATTATATCAAAGATCATTGAAAGCAAGAAAATAGGAAAATTAGCTTAACAAAAGAACCACGTTAGCTTACGATTTTATATAATGAATGACATACAGAAAAGACAAACGAAATGTACATATCACAGAAAACAACTATAAATATAACAAAAAGGTGCGTCCTGCACAATGATGCCTTTTAAGCAACGAATTTTTCTATACCACTTAAACAAACAGATTATAATAGTACTATAGTGGCAGACAAACACACGGCTCAACTGATGGGAAGCTGTTGCCGTAACCTATGGACGTGTGCAACAACAAGGACGTCACACTCACGCTGCCGACCCTGTAAAACTCTAATTGAACGTATTGAAAAACGTTCCATGATATATACTTGTGTTGGTTCTTAATGTTATGCTCTAACGTATCAAACGCTTGTTTCAGGTCACAAAGCTGGATGATCTAAGTCCAGTTATATTCTTGAACAGAACCAAGGCTGCCCTCAATTGTGCTGCTGGGTCTATGCAGGTTGGTACTACCGTTAGACGATACTATTTATTATAATAAAAAAGCATACATATCTACAATAATATTATAATACAAAGTTTTAACATAAAATAAGTGAATATGTTGCTATCTACGCAATGTATTTCAAAAGATAACCCGATATTTCTAGATGCCGTATTAGGTACCATTTTTTTTAATTTTTTCGTGCGGAAATCCCGTCGGATACCCCCCCGCCGGCCAGCGGGGGTGGTTATGTCGGGCTCGAACTGACCAAAACCGCACGCCGTCTCGGGTCTACAGACGCCGGGGTGTAAGGTTACCCATAGAGCATATCCCTCGCACCCCGACTGACCCTGGGCCATCTCCGGTTTCGAGATGGCCCCCTCGGGTTTGGGAACCACGGTGTCCACGTCTTGCACACCGCGTCGCGGCGCTAGTCGCCCTACTGTCCCAGCCTGCTTCTGCTGGGGTGACAGGCGGCCTCACCTGCCACCCCCAGGCCTGCGCTCATGGAGGACGGAGGTCGTTGAGCGGCCGTATTAGGTACCTATTTTATTGGGGTGTGTGTTGGGTAACCTCCTCGAGTGTCGCTCCGATTCCGATCCCGCTGCAGTCCGGGGGGAACGGAATCGGAGCGGCCGGTACACCCTGGGCGGCGGTCAATGGCTTCCCCTTCATAGGGTTGGCATTGATCGTCGGCCAATACCCAACGTGGCGGGAACACATCGCTCTCCGTACTCCTCTGCTTTCAGAGGAGACAGGATGAGCGATGCTGTTAGTGGTGAGATGGCCCAGGGTCAGTCGGGGTGCGAGGGATATGCTCTATGGGTAACCTTACACCCCGGCGTCTGAAGACCCGAGATGCCGTGCGGTTTTAGTCGGTGCAAGCCCGACATAACCGCCCCCGCTGGCACGCGGGGGGGTATCCGAAGGGATTTCCGCAAGATAAAAAAAAAAAAAAAAGGTACCTATTTTATTAATTTTCATCGAAGATAAGTATTTCGAACACGGGATCATGTATAGGTATTTAGTTATAAGACTGTTTCTTGCTACATTTGAATTAAACTTTGATTCTAAGAAAATGTACGTAGTAGTTAGTCCATACAAATAAATGAAGAAAATTCTAATTTACATAAATATTGCCTGTGTTAATGATGAATTGTGAGTAAATAAAAATAATGTTTGAGACCCTATTGAATAGGTGCAGATGAAACAAATACTGCACTGGCCGTAAAATAGAACCTTACAAAATATTGAAATAAAACTAATTTGAACGGATTCTATCACAATTTATTACGAGTATTTATATTATGTCCCATGTTCCCGACGTTTCATTAGCTTTTTAGCAGCCATGGTCACGAAGAGACAAAGATAGTATCGACTCTAGATCCCAGATTAAAAATGTGACAACTTTACTACAAGTATTCCATTTTAAATAAATACGTGAAATCTTGTTATAAAAAAATTAAAATGCAGAATGTTATGAACTGTTAAATAAAAAAACTAAACAATGGGAAAGTGAATTATAATATTATCATTGTATATTCCATTAGAAGTTTTTTTTTCATATTTATTATGTAAGATTACTTACGTAACTGCTACAATTCGTCTGCTATTATTATTCATATTCTTATTATCATTATTACATCGTGGTATACCTTTTTTTTTTTTTTTTTTTTTTTTCGTGCGGAAATCCCCTCGGATATCCCCCCGCCGGCCAGCGGGGGCGGTTATGTCGGGCTCGAACCGACTAAAACCGCACGCCGTCTTGGGTCTGCAGACGCCGGGGTGTAAGGTTGCCCATAGAGCATATCCCTCGCACCCCGACTGACCCTGGGCCATCTCCGGTTTCGAGATGGCCCCCTCGGGTTTGGGAACCACGGTGTCCCCGTCTTGCCCCGGTTTGGGGGAGGGGCGCTAGTCGCCCCACCGTCCCGGCCTGCTTCTGCTGGGGTGACAGGCGGCCTCACCTGCCACCCCCAGGCCTGCGCTCATGGAGGACGGAGGTCGTTAAGCGACCTCCGGCGCCTGAGTCGCCTGCGACGCGAGGCGAGCGTGTTGCGGGCTTGGTGGGCCGGGAGGGTTCTGAACCTCTCCCGGGCGCGCTCCGCCATCTCCTTCGCGAGCATCACATGCTCGCAGAAGGAGGTGGCGGCGGCCCACGCGCTCGCGCTCCGCACCATTGCCGCAATCATGCTGCCGAGCGAGAGGACTCCCACCCCGATGGCTGCCACGAGGTCACGCCTCGGCACCTCCCACGCCGGGCAGTCCGCCAGCGTGTGCAGCCCTGAGTCCTCGCTCGCGTCACAGTGATGACACTCAGGCGTTGGCTCCTTCCTGATCCGATGCAGGTGGTCCCCGAAGCACCCCTTCCCGGAGATCACCTGCGTCAGTCGGTACGAGAGGCTTCCGTGTCGCCTCTCTAGCCAATCCTCCATGATGGGCCTTACCGCCGCTATTGCGGCGTGCCCTGCGCTTGGTCGCCCAAGTCGTTCCTTCCACTCCACCACGATGGCCTGGCGGAGCTGGGACTGCATGGCCTCGATTTCTCGATGCTCGGGGTTCAGTCCCTGCTCCTGCGCCTCCTTTCGCCACTGGTACAGTTGCGAAAGGGCTCTCGCCTCCAGGTCCCATGGCGGAGTTCCGGCAAGGAGACTCGCCGCCTCGAAGGAGATCGTGCGGTACCCGCGGATGACCCTGATGGCCATCACTCGCTGCGGAGCGCGCAGCATCCGCACACTTCCGGCCTTCAGGGCCTCCGTCCATATTGGGCACCCATACAAGGCCATGGACCGCACGATCCCCGCGTAGAGTCTCCTGCAGGAGTCATCGGGCCCCTTCATGTTGGGCAGCAGCCGCGCCAGAGCGAGAGCTGTGCCCTTCAGTTTGGGGGCCAGACTTCGGATGTGCTCTCCGAAGTCCCATCGGCCGTCGAGCACGAGCCCCAAATATTTCATTTGGGGCTTGATGCCGATGCGATTACCTCCCACGATGAGACTGGATCCCTCAGGTGGCTTGCTCCGGGGCCCATGAAAGAACAGGGCCTCGGTTTTATGCAGAGCCACCTCGAGACCCAGCCGCCGGATCCGCTCCACGACTTGGGCAACCGCGGTCGTGGCCTTCAGGGTCGCTTCGCGGTATGTCGCTCCGCACGCCGTCACGAGCGTGTCGTCCGCGTAACACGTGACGGCGGCACCGTCTGCGAGCTCACCGCGAAGCACCCAGTCGTATCCGATGTTCCACAGGAGCGGCCCCAGGACCGATCCCTGTGGAACACCGCACGACATCTCACGCCGGCCGAGACCGGTCACGGTTGGGTAGAAGACGGCTCTCTCCGTCAAATACGCCCCGACTATGCGGCGGAGGTAGAGAGGCACTTCGTGATACACGAGCGCCTCCCTAATGCAACTCCAGGGCAAGGTGTTGAACGCGTTGGCGATGTCCAGGGACACCGCCAACATCACCTCACCCCGGGCTACTGCATCCTCCGCCAGAGCCCTCACGCGCATGATGGCATCCACGGTGGAGCGCCTCTGGCGGAAGCCATATTGGCCATCCGCCAGGTCCGGCCCCACTCTTGAGAGGTGCTCGACGAGGCGCTTCGCAATTACTCTTTCAAAGAGCTTGCACACCTCGTCGAGCAACACTATGGGCCGGTAGGCGGACGGTGAGTCCGCCGGGCGCCCCTCCTTTCGGATGAGGACCAGTTTCCCCGTCTTCCACAATTTCGGAAACTGGCCCCGCTCCAAACATGCGCTGAGAAGCCCTTTCAGTCGGGGCTCGAGAGCGTCGTCGACTAGAGCTAGGACCCACGCTCGGCCTGGAATGCCGTCGGGTCCCGGGGCGGTGCGTTTGGCTCTCAGCCTTCTCACCGCCAGCTCTAGTTCTACCCAAGTGACCTCGGGCACGTCGTCGTCAACCACGTCGGGCACCATTGGCAACCGAGGCGGAGTCATCTGCGGTGGAACATGTTCCACCGCCCGCGCTGGGAACAGGGAGCTAACAACTCCTCCAAGCAGCTCCGGCTGGAGACACTGGGTCAACGGCGGGGCCTTGGGGCGCAGTTTTCCCCTTACCATTAGGTAGGGCCGCCCCCAAGGGTCCCGCTCCAGCGTCTCCAGCAGTTCGCAGCGGGCCTCCTTTTTGGCCCGCCTTATCTCTGCTCGGAGGGCACCTCTGGCCTCCCTGTATCCCTGGTACAACTCCGCCTCTCGGGCCTCCGCATCTGCGGGGCGGCGACGCCTCCTACGGAATCGGGCCCACCGGCGGTGCGTGATCACGCAGGCCCGTCTGAGCCTCGCGATCTCCGACGACCACCAGTAGACCTGACCCCTCGGATTATAGGGCGGAGCCCTAGGCATCGCCGCGTCGCAGACACGGGTCATGGCCTCCCGGAACCACTCCGCCTCATCGTCTACGTTGACAGGCCTGTCCGGCGCAGAGGCCCAGGCCTGTACGATGGCGGCTTCCAGGAGGAGCTCCCGATCTAGTCGCTTAAGTGCCCAACGTGGCTCGGGTGGAGCCGGTGTGGCCGGCGCATCGCTCGCGGGGGCGGAGACGTCAAACCGAATATATCGGTGATCCGAACTTGTCTCCTCCCCCAAAACGACACGCCAGCCCTGAACACGTCGCGTCAACGAGGGACTCGCGAACGAGATGTCCACGATTGAACTGGCCCTCGAGGTCACGAACGTGTCGACGGCTCCCCGATTTAGGAGGTCTAGGCCGAGTCCTTCGGCCCAGTCCTCCAGTGCCCTGCCTCTATCCCCCGCCGGGCCCCTATCGTGACGGGAACCCCACGCCAACGACCAGGCGTTGAAGTCCCCGAGCACAAGGACCGGGCGGGGGTGGCAGGCATTGACGACGACTGCCAGCTGACGGAGCCATTGCTCATACGAGTCGTCAGCTATGTCTCGGCTCGGCGTGAAGTAAGCAGCCACGACCGCTATGTCGCCAACCGCCGCCGCCACGCAGCCGGGTCCCCTTGCAACGACGGCAAGAGGGGGGCTGCCGGCGGCAGGGTTGTGCACCAGTGCCGCCGACCCATCCAGCGCGGTTTCCCAGGCAGGCCCGAGGAACCGGTAGGTGTATGGGTCGGCGACAGCGGCGACATTTATGGCCCACTGTGCCATGCTCTGGAGCAGAAGGTCCTGAGCATGGGCACCGTGGCCAACATTCACCTGCAGGATGCGGAGTTGAGGATCCATTATGGAACCCCCATCTCCGCATCCCGCTGTGAACTGGAGGCGGAAGGCCGGCCTCCCGGCTTCGGCTCCCCTACGGCGCAGGCCTTGCTTCCAACCCTGTGGTCGGCCGGCTTGCCTCCCGCTGCACACCTAAAACAGTGCAGCGGGGCGTCGCAAGTGCCGGCCTTGTGACCGGGTTGGCCACAGCGGAAGCAACGGTCACCCGCCGTCACTTCCGCCGTGCAGTACACCCCCACATGGCCCACCGACAGGCACCTGAAGCACCTGGCCGGTCGGGCCTGCAGGAGCCTTGCCTGCGCCCTCAGGAAGCCTCCTACCAGGAGGCTCCGCCCGTCTGCAACCTTTTGGGCCGCCGCGATAGGGCAGCCGATAACTGCTGCCCCCTGTCCACCACGGCCGAAGCGTATCGCTCCGGCCTTAACTGTGTCCGGGGAGCAGCCCCCGGCCTCCGCAACGGCGAGCCTGAGCTCTTCCGCCGTGACGGAGTCGTCCAGGCCCGTAATGCGCATTTCTGCGCATTTAATGGGCCTGGACACCCGGACGTCGGCTGCATCCAGCGACTCCCTTAGCCGAGCCGCTAGGGCGTCGGCCTTGGGGCCACTGGCGGCGCCGGGGACCTCGAGAAGCCGGGCTCCCGTCCGTGTGCTCTTGCACCGGACACCCGGGATCTCGAGGGCCTTCAGGTCGACGTTGGCCTTTACTTTGGCCAACACCTCGGCATACCCCACGCCCCTCGACGCTGCCTCCGCCGTCAGAGTGACGACGACGGCAGTAGTGCGAGGGGCGCGGAGTTTCCCCGGCGCTGCCTTCGCGGCGGCCGCGGCCCTCCTGGCCTTCTTGGCGGCCTTCCGCCTCTTCTTACTGGCTGCAGCCACCTCCCAGCCCCCTTCCAACGGGGTGGAGGTAGCCGGAGCCACGGCTGGGGCTGGGGCTGGGGCCAGGGCTGGGGACGTCTTCCCCTTGCCCTTCCCCTTGCCCTTCCCCTTGCCTTTGCCTTTCCCCTTCTCCTGAGTGGGAGGGAGCCGAGGAGGGAGCCGAGGAGCTGGCTCCGGCAGGGATGCACCTGCAGCCGGGCGGGTGGGGCCCTTCTGGGTTGCAGCCGCATAGCCGGCTACCGGCGGCGGTAGAGGCGGACGACGGATGGAGTCCACTAAGGCCTCCATTCGACTCATCATCCGCTCCTCCAGCGCACGAGTAGCCGTCACCCAGGGCTCCTCCGGTGGTTGGGCCGGCAGCCGCACCGATCGCGCCGGCTGCTCCGCCTGCGACGACTGCGCTGTCTGTGCCGGCTGCGTCGACCGTGTCGATCGCGTCACCCGCGCCGGCTGCTCCGGCTGCGCCAATTGCGCTGGTGGCACCGGTTGCGCCGAACTCGCCACCACCCTCTTCAGCTCCTCTAGGGCTGCAGCGAGCCGGGCCGTCTCCCGCCGGGACTCGGCCAGCTGTTCCGCGAGGGCCTCATTCTCGGAGGCGATGTTGAACACTATATTCAACATCGCCTCCTGTTCGGGGCTTGGGGACCCCCGGAAGGACGCGGTCACCCTCTGGAGTTTCTCCAAGAGAGACCGCGTCCCACCGCTTGGCTCCGGCACCGCCGAGGTGGGAGGCCTCGACGGTGACTCTCGCATAACCCCCCTAGGGGCTGAGGGCGCTCGGGTGGATGGCCCAGCCCTCGTTCCCCCTCGCGCACCTCGGCGGCCTGCAGCGACCTTGGACGCCGGCTTCGACGTCTCGTCACTGCTGGAGGAGGAGGAGGTCGTCCCGGTGAGGGTATAATCCTCATCCGAGACGTCCTCCGCCGCCCGAGCCTTTGGTCGCCTCCTCCGCTTTCGGGTCCTCTGTACCCCCAGACCCAACGGGCTACTGAAAGAAAGAAAGAAAATTGATTTTTATTGCGGATAAAAACACATGCACATATTAGGATTAAGGAAACACCTAAATAAGAAAAAAACAAGAGATAATAACAATACACAAGTCCACACAACAATATTACACATAAAAAATATATATAAAAGTCTAAAATAACGGTGGACCTACAGCTACTCACTCACTCGCCCGACTTCGCTCTTTGGCGGTGTCGAAACTCTCCGACACCGCCGAGGTATTTAGCGTCACCTCCACGCATGACTGCTGCGCGATCTCCGCGCAGACTCCGTCATTATCGTTGTCCTGTTTCTTGCCGAGTCCGTTGCTTTTATTAATGTTCCTGTCCGTATTATTTGTGATATAATGATTTTTATTCATAGCATATCCCACGAGTATGGGGGAAAGGTGGTCCATCCAGGCGGAGCCCCCTGCACCTGGATAAGCCTATATACTATGGAGGTCGGCTGGTATCCATAGGTTTTTACGACTTTGCTGTCGGGTGTTATAGACTTTTCCTTGTCGTGGGCCGGCCAATAAAGGCAAGCCCTCCGGTCAGCAAGTTCACAGCGTACCCTTCTGGAGCCACCAGTCAGGTCGTTGCTGATCACCTGCCGATTACGGAACGCGAGAGGATGGCTAGTCCTCTCTCACCGGCGGCGGCACAAGTGCCCGTCGGCCCCTGCGTTAGCAGTGGGCCAACCCGCCCCTGGATCCCCTAGGACCCCATGGTGGCCTCAGCCACAAACACCATCGCTCATCCTGTCTCCTCTGAAAGCAGAGGAGTACGGAGAGCGATGTGTTCCCGCCACGTTGGGTATTGGCCGACGATCAATGCCAACCCTATGAAGGGGAAGCCATTGACCGCCGCCCAGGGTGTACCGGCCGCTCCGATTCCGTTCCCCCCGGACTGCAGCGGGATCGGAATCGGAGCGACACTCGAGGAGGTTACCCAACACACACCCCACATCGTGGTATACCTTATTTTAGATCGTTTATAGTGACGCGATGTCGTAATCACACATGTACGATAACTTTTAGACCACAAAGCTATATAATTCTAAACTAATGCATGCACCGAGACTTGCATTTGTCAATAAACGCAATTGTATAACGGGCCTATGTCATCAAAAAAACAATGTTTAAAAATGACTGTAAAGTTATTCATTGTTTCCGTAGTTCGCAAGAATTACGGTAGATGGCTCCAACGTCGCCTTAAGACGTATAATGTATCGGAGAATTTCGAATATCTGGGACGTGTCTAGGTGGCTCAGTTGGTCAGAGCATTCCCCCTGTAAGGGACTGGTCGCGGGTTCAAGTCCCGTCCTAGATGTTCTCTTTTTCCGATCTAAAATCTTTAGGGCCTATGTGAGTTAACTGTAACTTACATTAAGGCCTAAGCACACGATATTTTTTTCACGCACTGTTAACGCACCTAACTGCATTTTCGTACATACAATAAAAGAAAAAAATGGTCTTTTATTTATTTTTCATTTGTATTGGGTATTTTGATCTTGAATCGATTCTCATATTATAAGGAGAGAGGCCGAATTTTGTTAGTTTATTTATATGTCTTGGGTAATCCTTGGAACTCCTGCAACTGTTGGAAAAATTCTTTCACCATTTGAAAGATATATTATCCCCGATGGACATGGGCTATATATTATGTGTAAATTACAATGGCTTGAGTTAAAAAAAAAGACTCATATGAACCGAAGCCAAATACAAATAAAGGATATATGACAAATATAAAAAATATATATTTGTCCTGTATTTGTCCCATAATGGCAGTCATAATAAATACAATGTTAAAATCACACTACTTTTAAGGTGCCAAATGTAATATCCGTTTATAGTGCGCGTGAAAATTAATTCATGTGTTTCGGTCTTAAGTTTTCATGTTTGGAAATATATAGTGCAGGTATTGGTTTATTTACTGCGACATCAAGACACTTGGATTACCGACAGATTGGTGTCGTAGATACGTGAAATTCCTTAAAGATTTGACTTTAACATCAGAATTCGTTATCTGGTCATCTACTTTATGGAGTCAGAGTTTTGTGTTTAAATTGGTGTTATGTAGAACGTTAGAAATGTTGGATACTTTCACTGTTATTCCTCTAAGCTTAACTTACCACGGAATATAAAACCAAGAGGAAGTGCCCTTAAACCTAGTTAGTATGGAGACTTGTGTTACTCGCACATATTGCGACTTCAAAAAGCTGTGAGATATAGTTGAGTGAGTGAGTTGATTATATTTTTCAATAGAAAACAAGCCTAAAGGTACCTCTTTTTTTTTTCGTGCGGAAATCCCTTCGGATACCCCCCCCGCCGGCCAGCGGCCGACTAAAACCGCACGCCGTCTCGGGTCTACAGACGCCGGGTGTAAGGATGCCCATAGAGCATATACCTCGCACCCCGACCAGGCCGAGAGGGCCATCTCCGGTTTCGAGATGGCCCCCTCGGGTTTGGGAACCCCGGTGTCCCCGTCTTGCTCCGGTTTGGGGGAGGGGCGCTAATCGCCCGGCCTGCTTCTGCTGGGGTGACAGGCGGCCTCACCTGCCACCCCCAGGCCTGCGCTCATGGAGGACGGAAGTCGTTAATCGACCTCCGGCGCCTGAATCGCCTGCGACGCGCGGCGAGCATGTTGCGGGCTCGGCGGGCCGGGAGAGTTCTAAATCTCTCCCGGGCGCGTTCCGCCATCTCCTTCTCGAGCATCCCATGCTCGCAGAAGCAGGTAGCCTAAATGTCATTTTTGTTTCGAAATTTATTTGGATTTTATTTTTATTTATTTATTTATCAGACCAGAAATACTTAAACATAGGCAAGTTAGTAGTGTCGTGTGTGCCCTACACACGCCTGCCAACTCACCGAAGCGGGATAAAACCCGACCCCACCAGGCGAGGCCGCGGTGGCGGTCAAAGTCCGCCGGCAACCCTGGGGTTATCCTTTCGAGGGCTTACCCGGGGTGCCTTATTTCTAACTGAGAACGATTTAGAGTATTAAAGGCAGGTTCTAATGCAGAAGACAAGTATTATGATACACAATTGATCACGTGTTGCCATTGCCCTCCTTCTTTTTATTCTCTGTAAATGAGATGCTCTTACTGCACTAGCGGTGCAGATACAAAGAATGGTACTCCAATACTTAGGCTTGTTTCATAGTTGGTCTGTTAGTTGTAGCATCACGCTTACTATTATTGTAATTATTGCCGAATAAAAAAGGATATTTCTGAGGTTTTATTGCCAGATTCTTTTCTCGAAAGGCTTTTACTACTGTCTTGCGATTCAGATAGCAAATGAAGCAGCAATCTTGACGTTAATTTGAGTTACTCTATGACCTAAAACAATAAAGATATTTGATTTGCTTTCGAACTGCTATTAACTGCGTTAAGTCTCAAGTCCAAAGAATTTTACAATATATTTGTCACTTACAGATGGAAATGAAATTCAACGAAAAATTCTATGGCATTGCATATGCGGACTTCGACAGGAATTCTGCGTGTCAGGTGCGAGGAAAAGGCGCATTATCGTATAAGCTGGAGCTGCCGCTAAAAGGATGTGGTACTAGGCAGGTTAGTTGCATTTTTTACCTCTATTTTAACTCATCTTAAGCCGTTGCGATGGAGAGACAGGCATTTTGACGTGACAACGTCTTATAAATCGATGAGCCGGCTGCACGCACGAAAAAACATGCCGTTACCTGACGTATGCGGCGTTACCTCGTATGCGGCGTTACCTCACTCTGGGCTTGAAGTGCAAGCGATGCGTCCGCGTAGACAGCTGCTATACATATAGTTAGTATTTTCTTATGACGTTGTCACGTTTAACTATCGTCAGTAAACCGACTTTACGGACAACCAGTTTTTTTTATAAATTCCTAGGTAATTAAAGTGGTCCCAAACAGGAATACCTAATAATTAAAGACGAAACAAGAATATTTGGGAATGTGGGTCGAAAACTCGAGACGAAACAACAATAAAGCGAGTTAACAGCAGTTTGCCAATGGACGCTGACATTTTATTGTATACCTTTCAGGAACCCCTCCGTGTGTTCACCAACAATATTGTGGTGCGTTTCCATCCTGGTTTGGAGATGGATGGAGATGAGATCATCACCATTGTATGCCGTTACCCACCACCTATCGTGCCCAAGCCTGTCTTCAACCCCCTTATTTTAACGTGAGTATCATAACATGAAACTTTTTATAAGTAAACTTTTTATGGTAGCAAACTAGCACAGGGTCTATTGAAGTTTCACTTGTGCTTCTCCGCCTGCAATGGAAATTGGAGTGAAAAGAGGAGAATGGGATAAGTGGGTATTTTTCTGATACTAGCCATCTGGAAAATAAATTGTTCTACCACTTAGGTACACTAGACAGGGGTGCGACTGGTTGGATCACCTCCAAGTTTGGTGCACCCTGGGCAACGTGGGCGATGACGCATCATTGATTGCTCCTCTGGAGTAGCTGGCGTCAACGTCAACGGCCAAGAGTCTGACCAACCGGCCCTTTTCAGGGCCAGCTGACCCCATTGCACGAGGGGGTCGGGGTATGGCGGGCCTTCAAGGCCCGCGGGGGGCGTTGTCGCTCCAGGTACCTCTGCTGTTATCAGAGGGGACACTGCGAATGGCCCAGGGTCAGTCGGAGTGCGAGGGATATGCTCTATGAGTAACCTTACACCCCGGCGTCTGTAGACCCGAGACGGCGTGCGGTTTTAGTCGGTTCAAGCCCGACATAACCGCCCCCGCTGTCCGGCGGGGGGGTATCCGAAGGGATTTCCGCACAAAAAAAAAGGTACACTAGACAAAGTACAGATAGATGGTGGTAATTTGATTGTGCCTTGTGATTCTAGCTATTAATTTAATGCACATGGTTTTTTTTAACGAGTGGTTTTTTAATAAAATGTTTACATATTGCTTCGCAAATATAAAATATAAAATTAGTAGGTGTATCTTGACGATCATAAGCGTTACTTTATGATCTAAATAAATGCATAAATATCGAATTATTATTATTTATTTCTTATTACAGCCCAGAGGTTGGTCCCCTGCCAGCTAAAGCGCCTCTTGCCGGCACACACATCCTCATGATTATCTGCGCGATTTTGTTCCTCACGTTACTCCTCCTGGGGCTCGGGGTCTCGTACCTGTGTCTCAGGAGACGAGCTCTACCAGCGCCAAGGCGTTTCATTGATGACTCTTCAGCTTCTATCGTCAGCAGGGAGAGCATACAAGGTACCTAATTTTTTTAAATCTTGTGATTGTTAATACTTCACACTACTTAACCCCTCTAGCTAAGCTGCCTTGCTTGTATTAGGAGTGGGTTCACGTCGGTAGTGTAATACCCAGGATTCGATCCTGGTACCTCTCGATCGTAAGGCCAACTCCTTAACAACTTAGCTATCGACTTGACAAACTATTACTTGACTCATAATAGTACAATTGATTAGGAACGGTTATTTGTGAATACATACATACATTTTGAGTTAACGTATTATGAACAAGCTTATTGTCGACAATCGGGCATTTGCATAATGATGTTACCTAACTAGCAATTTTTTTATTCCGTCTATCATATCGAATGTTCAGATGTGCTCTACCTAATAATCTTACCCTCTCTTTTCCTAAATTCAAAACGTGCAAGGTTAAGGTATACACAATTCTATCGAGAACCCAACGGCACCTCACTTCAGTAACTATTTTATTCGCGTCCAACCGTTAGGGTCCCATTCTGGTAGGCCACCGCCGGGACGCTCCCACTGTAGAAAAACCGTTTTTTTGGCAAGAGACACGAGCAAATACAATTGAAAATAAAAGTTTTGAAGTTAATAAATATTTTTGTTTTGCGCTGTTGAATAAAATCATATTCCTTAGCGGAATAACAAATTTTTCACTGAGGGTGCGTCCAGGCCGGTGGCGTACCGGAATGGGAGTTTAACGGCGGAACCCTTTTCTTCCTGTACTAAAGTAAAATTAACATCCACTTATACACCAAACTGCCTTTTTTTTTGTTATAGAAGTGAAGATACCCCGAGCGCACCCGGTGTACCCGGTGGCAGCGGAGGTGGCGAGCGTGGCGTCCGATACCATCCCGTCGGACTACCCGTCCGAGACGCCCAGCGAGGCCGAGGCCACGCACACCAATCAGGCCTTCATGATGGACGAGTCTTACCACAGCGAAGGTAGGTTCTAGATCATCCTTCTCATAGCGATTTCCCAGTTCCGTCCAAAATTTGCAATTTGGAGTCCGAGGTCCGCCTATTTTTTTAAAATTCAAATATCGAATTTTTCGGGCGCAACTGCCGTCTGACTTTCCAACACCGAGAAGAAAACCTGCGCCTAAGCCTCGTGCGCAGTTTAGGAAATGCACCGACTTGCAGGTTGGTTTGGGCTTCAAGGATGTTGAAGAGCAGTGTACAACCAAGGCAGGTTAAAGATTAATCCTTTAAAATTGTTTAGACTTCTAGTTTTGTAAATTTTACCAAAAAAAAATTACATTTATAGCCATAAATAGCCTAATATTCTTTTATCTATCTTTTGATGGTATAAAAATTGAAGTTAGGCCCCACAAACAGACGAATGTATATAGGCGAATTTTGGCTTGGTCAGTTGGTCAGAGTATTTCCCCTAAAAAGGAACTGATCGCGAATTCAAGCCACTGCCTGGAAATTGACTTTTGCTGATTTTGTATAGAAGAAGTTAGTATACTATTTGCTTTAAAATTTCATTAGTCTAAAATAACATCACTAATAGGTTACGGCGAGACGCGCGAGACTCTCGCGACTAACGCGCGACTCGTGTCAGGCGCGGCGCCTGCCTTTGATGTGCGCGTGCGCGTACAGCGCCCACCCATGGCACCCTCACCCCCCTCCACTATCACCGCCACTGAAGTTGATGGCGGCAGTATGAGGTAACATTGTGTTTCACTTTCTTTTGTTCAAAAAGGAGGAGGTAGATAGAGAGAAAATAGGAATGGAAGTAGAGGAGATATATATTAGAAATCTTGTGAAGGATAGAAAGAGAATAAAGATAAAGGGTGAGAGAGACAGATATTTCTCAAAAAACAGAACTAGAAAATCCCTCAGCAGCTTTTGTTAGTGGTATCTATCTATCACGTCTCTTTTCTTTTTTAATAGCTGTTGATTAGATTTTATCTAAATTTGTAATTATTTATATAAAATAACCACTCAAGTAAGACCAGAAAGAGACACAACATTTTAAGAATGAAGTACTTGATAATTTAAGTATATACTACACCACAGCCTGTTTTAATCAAGAACTTTGCTCTAAACTTGTTTAAACAGTAGGTACATCCTAATTGACATAGAAATTCTCCTTCCTCTCTCCGAGTTATTGTGTATATATAGAGAGCAGAAAATGATACTTTAACACTGTGTTTAGACAAACACTCATCTCGGAAGAGCACGAACGCCAGGAGTCAGTCCGAACTGTGTCCCCTGTGGCACTCCCACTTCCTGCGCGAGCATCACAGCTGCCTCCACCTGAGAGGCCTCCTAGACCTCCTGCAGTGTACTCACAAGTCCAACGAGATAAACAGGTACGCAATGGAACGAGGAGATGGTATAGGGTTTTATGTTGAAGACACGGTTGTTGAGCACTTTACAGGTTTACATTTTTATCATGGAGTGTTAAGTAGAATTAACTAAGGACATTGTCAAAAATTTTCGGATTACTGATTATTATTAAACTTAAAAAAAAATGTCTCACATGTTTTGAACAATTTAAAGAAATGCATAGTCTAAACAGTTATTTTAGAAACCATCAACCAACATAATGAGAAGTTTTCAAATGAAGGCAATCGGCCATTATTATAACCCGTCATATATGGCGGTTGTGAAAAAGTAATGAGAGGAAATTTCAGTCACCTTTCAATCCCGTTTTAACTCACACGGCCACGGAGATAAGTATACACATTTACATAAACGTGTAAACGTATCTCCTTGGTCTTGTGTACATAATATTCCGCTAATGTTATATAGACGTGAAAAGGGACTCGTAAGCGATAGTATGTGAACATATTAAACTCGAGAAACACTATTAGGTATTATATCTTTACAAAAATTTCCATTTAATCCTATGAAATCAGCAGTCATCCGAGTAAATTTGATGGTGCATCCTGAAATCTGAAAGTAATATAAAAATATAACCTAACAGATATCTGCATGATATGTTTAACAAAAACACTCTAATTCTCACATTATAACGTCTTGCGAACACGAATGATGAATATGCACGAATCATGAATTAAGAAACTCTTACAAAATACTATGGCATCATCCAAATACACACAAGTCACACTTAGCGTCTCTTGTTCTTTTCTTTTGGTATAGTAGTAGTTTAAACAAATGTAATTTACGATTGTAAAATGATGTAAATTCGCAATTACATTATAATATTTCCAAACATAGATTTGTTCACTTACTTTTATACAATCTTCTGGTTTTACATAAATATGATTGTTATCTAATAGAAAGTCAAACTGTGCAATCATATTTTATGCTGTTCAATGAATATTATAAGCCTCTCATTTCAATTAATTTTCTAAAATATGGTAGGGACTATAAGCATGTAAATTAATAATGTTTTTATAAAGATTTAAAGAGAGAGGCCGAATTTGGTGAGTTAGTTTATATGTTGAGTGTAATCTCGGATCCTCTGCACTTATTGTAAAAAATATTTCACCATTTGAAAGGTACATTATCCACGATGGACATAGGCTATAAATTATATGGCTTGATTTAAAATACTCATATAAATCGAAGCGGAGCGAGGGCAGGTTGCTAATATCTGTATATATAAGACAATTTTATTAGCATATACAAACACTAAACCAAACTACACCATTACCTCACTTAATTTGACTTCTATAACACAACACTTCTAAAACATGTCCATTCTAAGTGTTCATCCATCACCATCATTGTGTGACTAACCAGGAGTGGTCGAGACGGCCGCGGTCCATCGTCTCACTGAACACCGAGATGACGGATACCCACTCCGTCACCGAAGTTACCGACAGCTCCCACGCCAGGATGTTCCATATCAAGGTACGGATCTATTTTTTTAGATTTGCAGTTGCTTCTGAATTCCAGAGGTACTACTTGCAATGATTGTTTTAGGAGCTATGTTGCCAGGTATATACCAGTAACTTGGTCAATGTCTATTCAACAGGAAGGTTGGTAAATTTTAATAAGCAAGAAAAGGCAAGAATAATAATAAGGTTGTTTCTTATGTTCAAAATTAATGGTTTAACTGAGCTTGTTCTTTCTATATTTATACTACAAAAGAGGGCAGTTCGTGCCATTTATTGTTTAGGCAAGAGAGATTCTCTTAGGGAACGATTTAAAATGACTAATATTTTAACTGTAGCTTCCCAATATATATTCGAGAACATACTGTATGTCAGATATATCCAATTTCACAAAAGTAAGTGACATTACAGACAGAAATCTGCGTAATAAAAATAAACTGATCTTTCCATGTTATCGGCTTGGCAAAGTTAGTGATTCTTTTAGGGGGGAAGGTATACACTTTTTATAACAAATTGCCTGAATCAGTCCTTGGTATGCCTGACAATAAATTTAAAACCTTTGTTAAGACCACCTTATGTAAAAAAGCATACTATAGGACAGATGATGATTACCTCAAAGACAAAAATGTCTGGTTTGAGCATGGTGCAGGCTCCTCCTAAAATGCTAAAATGTTATAACTACAGCATAATATTGTAGTAGGCACGCGACCTTTTTTACCATATTTTAGGTATTTGAACGTTTAACTTGGGTTAAATTTATTTATCTTGACACGAGACAAAAATGTACATTCGTCCATATTTAGTCGTAAGAAATCACTATTATAAGCTGACGACTCGAAAATGTCGCAGTGGAGTTTGTTGCGCCGTTTCTTCTCCACTAGCGCCTAGGAAGCGGTGGTAAACTTAGTATTAAGCAGTTTTTGACGTCAAAAAGGTGTAAAAATGTAAAAATGAAGACTTTGACATTGACTTTGACCCAACCGATGCAAACGATTTGTCAAAAGCACGATCTGACATCATTCCTTGGTTTTACATACACATTTCCATAGTTCTTATCTTTATGACGTTTAAGAAAAAGTTTGATTTGAGTATACGGTAAACTATGTATATGGTTTTTTTTCTAGTATTCCCCTAACCCCTCCAACTAAGCTTAATAGCTTGTGTTAGGAGCGGGTTCACGTCGGTAGTGTAATGGATTCGAACCCGAGACCTCTTGATCGTGAGGCCGATTCTTTAACCACTAAGCTACCGACGCTTTTTAGATCAACATTATTTGATGTCAGTTCCTTTGTAAACTAATTTTGAACCTGGACCATTTAATTAAAATATTGTTGTAATGTCGATGAATTTGATATGCACCAGCACCATATGATCGATCGCTTCGTAACTTGGAACATTAAGTATTTCTTCACGGAGGAAGTTTTTGCCACGTCTCTGCTTGCTTTCTTTCGAGGATATGTAAGTGTTAGTATAAAAATGTAATGATGATTTAATGTGATTTTGACAGAGAGCTCCTCCACCACCTCCTGTGATCCGCGAGCGTCTGCAAACCGAGGAGCAGGAAATGTTCGTGGAGAGCCTCGAGCCAATCCCCGAGACACCTATCATGCCTGCCAGGTATGGACTCATTATAAGAATCAGACCACCTTCTTTGCATTTCATTGGTGCTGGTGCCAGGATTCATCGTGTTAAATGAATACCGACTGTTGCAACCACGATATAAAGTGCAATTTAGGTTGAATGGCAATAAATCGTCAATAAATGGCAAGCGTCGGTAGCTTAGTGGTTAAGGAGTCGACCCTACGATCGAGAGGTCCCGGGTTCGAATCCTGGCCATTATACTACCGAGGTGAATCCACTCCTAACACAACCAATTAAGCTTAGCTGGAGGGGTTTGGGGGAATATTAGTAATTTTGGTTATTTAATAAATTAATGATATATACAGAAAAAATAATGTTTTCCACGTACAGACAATTATGTACCGTAACCACTACTGGCGAGATGTTATTTTACTTTGACCTCTCTACCGACTTAAGGTTATTAACAGATGTCAGAACGTAATAGTCCAATGTTCTCCAATCATTCGATAAGCAATTGACTATTACAATATAGAAACATAATTTGAATCTACCTATGATATAGATTTCCCTTAATAAAAAAAATATTTTGCAGGAAACCCGAGATCACATCTCACGTGGTAGACGACGTGTTCCTGCGCACGATCACGGAGAAGAAGACGATCGAAGACATTGAACGTCACAAGCGAATGGTTACGGAGTATAAACAGGTATTACATTCAAAATGGATACTTTGAAAAAGTATTATAATTCATCTGCGTTACTAAGTAACATTATGAAAGTAGAAGCTACGTTTATATTTAGCTCCAAGTTCGTAATACAATAAGTTATATAGTCTACGAGTAAACGAATAATATTACCGTCATCTGTGTTACAAAGTAACACTCATGAAAGTCTAAAGCCAAATTACATATTTAGCACTGTGGTCGTTAAACGACTGTTAAAACTTTTGACCAACCAAATAGTTCTTTGCGTTAAATGTTCCATTCACAAATAATGTCCCCGACAGGTCCCAGCTCCTCCACCGCAGTTCGACGTGACCATCAGGAACCACACAGTGCCCGAAGCTCAGTGGGAGAACTTCTCCGACATCAGCAGCGCATCAGGAATGACGCTGACGCCCAAGATGGAGAGAGTGCCATTGTCCCTGCCGCCCCAAAAGTATATTGGTAGGTTTATTCTTGGCATCAGATTCAGTTTTCAAAATTTACTTCTTAATGGTTACGCTGTGATCAATTAGAATTCAACTGCATTATTGTATACAATAAAATATTTAATAAAAAAATTAAAAACCCGACTACCCTAAAAAGACCGAAGCAAGTTTAATAGCAGGCGGGACCCATTTGCAAATCATAAACCAAAAGGAAATTAATGGGTCCCTGCTCATTGCTGACTGCCCTAGGGCTATCAAATTTGTTTCAGTCTTTTTAGGGCAGTCGGGATTTTTGATTCTTTAATTAATAATTTTATTACGAAAATTGCGCTGACGGAGGACTAATATTTCTTTAAAATTATGCATAAGAAATACATTAAATCAATAAATAAAACATCACAAACACCACTATGCATTTGGAACACACACACCCATGTTACTTACGGAAGTTTAAACCACCAATGCAAACATATTATGACGTATTTGTATAATGTTCACAACTGACGTACGAGTATATAACAAAATTCAAAAAAAATGAAATGAAGTTTAACTTTCTGATAACCTCAAAAACGGTCGAATTTCGGCCATCCCACGGATTCACTAGTTGTGTTAAATGAGTAACCTAATTTAACTCAGGAAAGGGCGGTCCAGACCTATTCTCCCCTGAGCTGATTAAGCAGACGGGACAGTCGTACCAGTCGAGTTCCGACCTCCCGCTCCTACCGGAGCTGCCTCCGGCACGCAACCCCCTGTTCCGTGACGAAGACGACGAAGATGTGCCAGAGCCGATCCCTGCGCCACCAGTTCCTGTCAACTGGAGTGTCCTTACCAGAGTTTTGAAGACCGAAGCACAGGATGAGGTAAACGATAACATTCGGTTTTTTCATACTTAGGTAGTCTACAACTACATGGTTCACGTGATAAGCAGTTATGTTGAAAATGAAAAATGACAAGGGAAAAGAAGAAATAGAGTATGGTTCCAAACAAATTAGAATACAAGGGCCACCCAATCTATTCCAAAAAAAAGCCCAAAAACAACAAAAGTCTTTTGCCCGATTGGCGGCTTTTTTTGTCCTGTGCAATCCCATTGATAAAAAGAAAGCCGCCGTGAAAGCGAAAAAAATACTGACGAAATAAATACATACATACAGATACTCGCGTCTTTTTCCATCCGTGGTAGGTAGAGATAACAGCCCACCATCTGCTTCTTTCCTTACATACTTCGCGAGCTTCCTCTACTTTCATTAAACATACAAATGTAGGTGTTAATACATCTCTGCCTTCCTTCTCCGTGTTTGACTACTGTATCACTTTGGCCGTCCATGGTTTAGCAGGAGTAGGTTGACTTGGACTACCAAGATCTTGAGTGTAAATTAAGAGTAGAGTAAGAAGCCCCTTCTTACTCTACTCTTAATTTATAGTACCTAAATCATATTTCCTGCAGGTGTTATTGGATACCGAACGCTCGTACCGCTTGACCCGTGAGGAACGTCTCCGTTGGCGCGAGCTCATCACCCACGAGAGCACTCTCCGCAGAGAACTGTCCAGAGCGTCCAACAGGGACGAGTTCACTAGAGTTGCGCATGACCACCGTTTTGCCCCTCTGTACGCGCCACACAAGTGGGAAGTCATCATACGTATACTGGCACCACCTGCTGATAAACCCAAGGTCAGGAAATTTTCATTTTTCTTTGCTATTTAAGTTGGAAGGATGACTACGACTGTTTTGACTAAGATTGGTGAGAAATTGGGAAGGTCTATACTCAGAAGTGGGACAAAAATAATATATAGTTCAAATATTATTTTATATATAGTTTAATATATAAGGTGTCACAAAATTAGGTCTCTGAATTTGGTGAGATACCAATATCGACAAAATATGTATATGAAACAAAAAAAAAATATCGGGTAAAATAAAAAATAAAAAATAAAAACAAAATGAAAAAAAAAACACCACCAGCGACCAGCGTCACGTGACGCGACGAGCACACGTGACGCTGGTTCAAGTCCGACATAACCGCCCCCGCTGGCCGGCGGGGGGGTATCTGAAGGTATTTCCTACACATCCGCTTGGAGAATACTGCGAGTAGAAGGACTGCACGCCTACCACGTGCGTCACGGGCTCGTCGCGTCACGTGACGCTGGTCCCTGGTGGTGTTTTTTTTTGTTGTCAATGTAACCAATAAATTCGATTTTCAAAACTTTTCTAATTTTGGCAGTATGTGGTACGTGAATTATTACTTTTTTCTCAGAATTAAAAAAAAACAATTTAAGTTTGCTAAATAATTAGCGGGAAAACGAGATTCAATATAATAGTAGATTGTATAACAAGGGAGCAAAATAGTATTTTTACGGCGAGGGCGCACTTTGAACCACGAGTCTAGCGAAGGTTTCTAGAATAGAACCCCGAGCTTTAGCGAGGGGTTCTAACGTAGAAACCTGAGCACAGCGAGGGGTTCAAAGTATATCGCCCGAGGGAAAAATAATTTGCTCCTCGAGTTATATACTCTACTTTTCACCCCCTTTCTATGAGAAAATAAATAAGAGACTGTGTTATGGAATAATGAATAAATTTAATTAAACAAAGACGTGAATATACATATAAAAACAATTACAAATTTATATTTATATTTGATACGCTAGCGCAATTTTGAAAATTTATTGTCTGTTTTATTTGGGATCGATATTGTTGTCGATTCATTTACATTTTGAGTATTTGTTATCTTAGTATCTGACTGGTGCTCAAGAAAAGGTACAGAATCCTTTGATGTAGAAGGACGTGGCGACAATGGTATAGGTGAATTATCTTTAGGTCTTAATTTAATATTTTCTACAACGCGGGTGCTAGTTTTTTCTTTATTTTGAACTGAGTCTTCTATGTAACCTTCAGCTACAGAGCTGGACTTCCATCCTCCATGCCGCTTTAAAACAGTGAGATCCGCTCCAGAATCTGCCAAAAGTGTAGCAGACGTTCGGCGAAAACAATGACCAGTGTATGACTTGCAATCGGGCAACTTCAAGTATGCATCTATTTCTAAGGGCATTAAAGACATTCTATTTTTTCCCATTACTTGTTTAAAACACTTTCCACTTTGATATCTAATAAAAAATCTATTTGATGTTGTTTGAGAAGGACGTAGGCTCTGATGTTGTTCAACTATTCGTTTATACTGGCCACGAATAACGAATGACCGATCAATTTTTGTTTTAGTATCAGTTAAATTGACTAAAAGTAATTCATCTGAATGTTTTTTGATATCATCAATTGTTAGTTTTATAAGTTCGTTACTACGACATGCTCCATGTATGCCAAATATTAAAGCCACCTGTAACAAAACAGAAAGGAAATCAGACAAGTAGGTACAATACGTACACGTTTTAAAACACTCTGTTTATAGATTACAATGAAAAAACTAAATGATACATACTTTTGTTGCGAGAAATTCCTTATCAGGCGCATCATTTAAAAAGGTCTCGACGTTTTGATGAGAAAATACTTTTGATTTCTTTGGTTTATGTCCTTCGGATAATCTCTTCAAGTAAGTTAGTAACTTTGAGTAATTATCAATTTTTATATTTTTGTTGGTATTTACAGTTGACTTAAGCATTGAGTATATACTCCATAGGGTAGAAGGTTGCTTAGTTTTGGCCAATTCTTGAAAATAGGCCAAGAATACATTTTCTGAAAACGTTTTCGCACCTTTTTTATTTTTCCATATAATTAAATTTTCAAAGGCCCTTAAATATTTCGCCCGGGATTTCGTAGGTAATAGGTTTTGTACAATGTTGTTTGCTTCTGAAGTTATTGCTTCAGGTGTTAACTCATTGTCACTGTCATAAGTTGACGTGGAACTCATATTTTATTGCAAAATAAGCAAATCAACTCAAATAAAATATGTACTTAATTACAAGAACAGAGACTTAATCCACGCGCTTTAGTTTTTTTTTTATTAGCGCGGGTGCCCGCACCGCGCAGCCTCGTTGGCTGGCCATACCAGCCAGCAATTCATATAATTTGCGTTCAATTTCTATGAACGATATACGTTCCGAATTCAAATCACTTTTCCGCCCGATAAAAAGCTCTGAAGAGAAAAGTGCTACTTTGCTCCCACTTATAGAGGAACAAAGTGACACTTTTCGAATAGAAGGGATGAAAATAAATACCTAGTGTTAATTGTGGTTAAAAATGGTTTCGGAAAGTGATTCCAGTGACATGGATATTAAGAGGCAAAAGCTGTTGTTAATATCTATTTCCAATTTTTTAAATTTTACTTTAAATTTTATCAATATTCCAGTTTCATTAAATGTGTGTGTAGTATTTTAATTTCCTCACATAGTCGAAATGAGAAGTAGAGTGTTTACCTCGAGTGAATGTCACCCATTTCACCCTCGAACTATTGGCGCCAGCGCCAGAAATATCTCGGGTGAAATGGCTGACTTTCAACCCTTGTGTAACAATCTACTATTTATTTTCACAAGGCGTACAAAATTCAGAAGCTCGACGTTAGTCTTAAGTGAGAGGGCTGCACATTTGCGCTGGGAAAAGTATAACTCTTTCGTCTATAAACTGGCTTGTTATTACTGTCCATTGCAGACTACTGGTGCTCTTAATTGGGTGTTTGGAGGAAAGTCTGCCCCAGAGCCTGGTCTATTAGCAGGTGTACTCGGCTCGTCTCGGTGGGGACTACACCTTAGAAAATACTTGGAAATTTCGATAATCCTACCTTCAATGAGCTAATCTTTTGCAGAACCGCTACCGCAAGAAGACGGAATGGGACTCGCGCTCGCGGCGCAGCTCGCTGCCGACGCTGTACGAGTACGACAGCGACGCCACGTCGCTCCGGGACCCGCAGCGCTCGCGCCGCTCCTCCTACCGCAGCGACCACGCCGATATGAGGTACGGCTGACATAACCGAGTCAACACTCTGTGGCGATACCACATGTACCCACCGCCATCTAGCGATATCGAACTGAACTTCTTCGAAACTACTATCGATTCTGCATAAAATGGAATGAAAAACGATATGTCTATCCTTGTCTATAATACATTGTAATAAGACGTGCTATGCCTAAACAGATAGACTAATTTCTTTATCCCGTTCCTAATTTAAAATTCACCGTAACACAATTTTTGATCTAAACAGTTTGTCTAATATAAATAAGGAAATATTCTACTAGTATTTATTATAATATCGATGGATGTCGAATGCAGATAAACATACTTTGATACTTTTTTTGTAAATAAATACATATTTTACATAGAAACAGACTTATGCAAATATACATATTTACAATAAGCGGGAATCGAACCTCTGACTCATCAAAATCATCAAAAAAAATGATAAAAATCGTATAAAATAAATTTAATATAATCTCTGGCTATGACAGCAACAAAAAGTGCCGCTAAAGTTGTGTACAGTAGCGGACAAAAATCTATACCAATTTTTTGTTCAGCCATAGAATACATGGAAGTCATAGTAATATTTGCATATCTTCACCTATGTCTATATGTCTATTTCTTTTCCTCTTCAGGTCGATGTCGGAGATGATGGTGGACTACGCCCGCGAGCAAGCAGACACCCACTCAGAAGTGTCTGGGGGCACTCAACTTGGACGGTACTACGACGATGATAGTGATTCGGAACATCCCTTCCACCAGAGCCAGTGAGTTTTACTGTCCTAATAATTATTAAACCAATAGGTACCATGAAACGTAGATCCAAAGTTATGAATTATATTTCGGGTAATTGAAGAAAATTCAGTTCTAACAATTCCCTTTTTTTCCCTACAAAATTTATTTTTCTTTCAGATCATGGGGTCGGAACTCACTCCATCGCTCCGTGAGCCAGCCTTCCCTGGCTCGTTCAGCCACAGAGGTGGTGGAACAGTGGACAGTTCCCGAGGGAGATGTTACTCCCACACCTGGTCGCAGAATTATAGGTAACTTCAACTATAGTAATCCTGGCTGAAGTAGGGCTTCGCAAGGGATAATTTCGTATCTTAGAGGGGAAATTTTCAAAAGTTATATAACAGTGAAAACTTACAACATAAAACACATCCCTTTTTCGGTGTTCAAATTTCATGTCTAAGGGGGTAAGATACCAAATTATCCCTTGCAAAGCCTTACTTCAGCCGATAGCTGAAGGCAAGAGTCGGAAACCAGTCAGTGTAGACCTAGATGTTGCAATCGAGTTACTGCGACGTCACGAGATATTGCAACGTCACACGTACATACGCAACGTACTGCGATGTATTGCGGATGAATGATCTGCAACGACCTGCAACGTTACGGAGCCATATGCCCAAAATATCTTGTAACACGACCTCATGGTATGCGTTCACCGTAGCCTATGAATGTCTGCTACACTAAGACGTGATTTGGAATTGCTGTCTGTGTGAAAATCTTTTTCAAACCCTTTTTATGGCCTCATAGTTACTTCGGAAATCAACGGTACTTATAGTCAGTGTCAAAACAAGATGATCATTTTCAGAATATAAAAAAAAAACGTTTTCGCGCATTATTTATATTTATCAATGAAAATGCTGTTCAACTATTTATTTGTGGTCTATTTTTTTATGTTGATCCAAATATAATTAATGGTTTTCATCCAGATTTGTGAATTTTAAATTTATGCCATCATCATCTACTTTGACGCCGATTATACGTCATCCTAGTTTTAAGGTGTGAGGGCGATGCCCCTGACGGTAGCGACTGGTACAGTAGTAGAAATCACCTCTGTGGTGGAAGTAGGCAGTAAGATATAGGTAGGTAACGTACCTATACCCTAATCAATTTTGATTTATTTTTTATACTTTTTAGGTCCTCAAGGTTTGACTACATTTACATCGTCAGAAGTGAGAACTTTCCAAGCAACCAGGGAGTGGCGAGAGTAAACATTAGTAGCGCGAGTCAGGAATACACGAGTCACGAACCGGATAACAGATGGCGGTCTACTTAATATTAATGTAAATGCAAGAAATTTTTGGAAATCAACCTTATGCTAGTTTACATAATGCTCAAGTTCAATTTTCACTGCCTTTGTTGTGTTTTGGGTAGGTACATTCCACTATGTTAAGTATAATACTAATTTTGATTCCATCGATTTGTGACTAATACCTTTTTATGTGACATATTAAGTAATTGATTCTTTTTTTAAATAAAATATTGTTTTATTAAAGCCTATTTTCTTATAAGGAATAGAAAAAATAAATATATTTTAATATTTAAGTAGTGTCGAGAACAATTTACTTTTCTATGCTTACAACAATTTCATTACCAATTTGGATGTATTTGCAATACGTCACTTAATATATAAGTATAAAATATACCATTATTTTAAAATAATAATCATTTACATGATAAAATAATGAAAAATGTCCAATAGTAGTAAAAAGTAAATGTTTTTACTAAAAATATCAGTTTGTGATTTCAACTAACACTGTGCCAAAATGAATTATAATGCTTTTTAACAATTTGAATTTTTGATATGAAATTTTTTCAATATGTGTGTTGTTCATCTTCAAAATAGTTATAATTTTACAATAATTATTTGAGATGAAAATGATTTTTAATTTGTAGCTTTTTTTCTGCCAATACTAATATTAGGTGTACATAGATATTATTTTTAAGTTGAAGAATGTTTTATAACCTAGCAGTTGGGGCAAGACAGGACTATTTTACCTTTTATATATTTTTGCAAATATTTGTGTCCATAACTTTTTTCTAATGCAAAATGTATTCTTGCCTTGATTGCTATGTGAGTTTGGGATATAAAGGGCAATGGTATGGTACAAGTTGTGCTCAATTAGCGGTTGTAACAATATACATAAACATATAACTACTGGAGATACCAATAAATCTACGTAGGTACTTGTCAAAAATGTGAAATATAAAACTGTAGAATTTATTGACAATAGAAAGAATTAAATTCTTTTTAGAAATATAAATATAATTTAACAAAAATAAATAGTAATATTGTATAAATTTAATATATATTGTATGAATATGATTTTTTTTATATATTTTGTTATAAGTATACTTGTATGTTTGTCTCCAGTAAAAAACGATAGTTAACCGTGGTGCTAAGTTGAAAAAGATATCTAATATTTTTTGTATAATAAATTTACATTTACATGTAGATTTGTATTTACAGTGTGAATTGATTGTATTCTGGCAATAAATAAACGTACCTTAACATTTTTATCCCAATTGTTTTCTTTAATTATGTTCATAATGTTTTTTAAAGTATTTTTAATTACAAGAAAATATTTATAATAGAAAAAAAATTACGAATATAGCATGCTCTTTAATTTTGGGTTTCGCATCACCCTATATTAGGAATAGGTAGAGCAAGGGTGCTAAGTCCTTGCACACTTCTAAAGAAATGTATTTAACGTCCATATTGATCTTCGTGGTTCCCGGTGAAGTAGAAGCCATCCCAACCCATCACTTCCCGTCCCGTGGACTTAGGTGATGACTTAGCTGTTCTCGATTCGCCTATGAAAATACCCGATTGATGGCAACAGGCACGCCCCAGTTCAACAATGTAGGTATAGATAGGTACTTCTCCGGTCGAATTGGCCTATTTATACTTTAAAAAGTATAGCTCCTTAAAATGCAAGTCTAACAAGTGGTTACCACTTGACAGAACTTCAGGCATCATCTTGGACGACCGCTGTGGCGTAGCGGTAGTACATTCGACTGCTGCGACAGGGGGCGCGGGATCGATTCCCACTCAGTGTAAATATTGGTATGCATGAATATGTCTATTTGCATTGGTCTGGGTGTTTCTATGTGTAATATGTATGTCTTTACAACAAAAAAGTATCTTTATCCGCATTCTGGAATCCATAACATAAGCTTTAAACAATGCTTACTTTGGGTCTAGAAAGCGCTGTGTAGAATGTCGTAGAGTATTTATTTATTTATTTATCTCTTCAAAAATAAAGATGATCTTGTGATGATGCTACCGCTACTTCCCAACCGACCAACCAGTGCACACAACTAGTTAGGCGGTTGGGAATACCAATCGAACATTCTTCTCCACTGTACAACCAGTTACGCAGGTTACATAGGCATCAAGGGTTGGTTTGGCTGGCATTTTAATAACGGATAATATATTTTAGCTCTTTCGAATGACATTTAATTTTATTGTGAATGTGATATCCAATGATTATTTCAAACTTACCTATAATCAATTTATATCTAATCGCTATTAACGTATTGGCAGCGATGCGGTACTGAGTGTGACTACTGTGCATGAGGTCCGAGGTTCAATGCCTGATTCGAGGGAATTCTCTGTAACAGCACAGAGTTTCTAAAGAGTACCCGTTTGACAGCAACATGCCCTTTATTACGTGGCACCGAAAAAGTTGATAAAGTGTAGGTGGGTTTTAATACACATCTGCTTACCTCTTCAGGAATACACAAGTCGACTATATAATTAAGATAACTGCAACTACTTACAGTAAAAATAACATTATGAAAAAGTTCTATCACATATTTATTTTGAACAATCCAAATCAAAAGAATATATATTAAAATTAAAAAGAACTTGATGACTCCAATTATTACAATGAATTTTAAATTAATAAATTCGACAATCGTTACAAGTTTTATCTACAAAATATCAATGTACTCATACTTACATTTTTGTTTAAAAATTTCAATAATCAATCACTTACACATTTAATTGAGCTGAGAGTGAGACGAAGTTTAGCGAAAAGCTCTCTATACTCCACTCGGTGTATTTCGGTTGTGAAGCTACTCCTCCTAAACTAATCGACCAATTTTGACCAAACTTGGCATGTAAATTAGGTACAACTTGATACCCGGAAGGTTTAGAAAAAATAAAATTGAAAATCAAACATACCATGGAGGAATAATCACCCATCAAAAATTTCAAAATCCTATTTCTCCAAAATGATCAATGTTGAGGACACGATTTTGGCGCTAAAATGTGCAACTTAACTATTGGTTCAAGACAGAAAAAGAAAACTGGAAATCGGTCTAGCAACGGAGGAATAACAACTGAAAGAACAATTCAATGGTATTCCATTGAAAAAAAATTGCGCGTGAATTGTGGGTAATCATGTAGTGCACTCTCAGCTGAACATTGCAACAGCAGAATGCTGTAGAATAATATATATATATATATATTGAATAATGTATTATGATTTAATTATTGTACACACTGGCATGTGATTACATAAAATGAGCAACTATTTTACTTCGAACACTTTTATATAACTGTGTATATGTAACTATCAGATGTATTTATTGTATGTAATTGTCTAGTCTAACTACATGACGTATATGTTAAATTGCGCGAAAATGTAGAAAATGATGTACAAAAATTTTGTTTTTTTTTTTTTTTTACTAAAAATTTGAGTGCGTTTGACTGCATCTCACCTGATGGTAAGTGACGATGCAGTCGAGGATGGTACACGCAAACTCAAATAATGCCTATTCACTCTCGCCTTGAAGGTCCCCAAATTATAAGAATCGGGGAACACAGACGCAGGCAAAGAGTTCCACTCCCTCGCTGTCCGCATAATAAATGAGGAAGCGTTGCGCTTGGTGCGGATTGGTGGAATATCAACAACGAAGGGATGAAAACGTTGCCCGCGCCTAGTTGTCCGATGGTGAAATGGAGCTGGGGGAATGAGGTCATGCAGTTCTTGAGCACATTCTCCGAAATGAATCCGATAGAACACCGATATGCAGGAAACTTTGCGGCGATGTTCAAGGCTTTGGAGCTTGTTGCTAACTAGCTCGTCGTCGCCAATGAGTCTCCTGGCGCGTCGATCGATGGTGTCCAAAGTATCCAGCTGATAGCGGGCTGATCCATCCCATAGGTGTGAACAGTACTCCATACAAGATCGGACCTGTGCTTGATATAAAATAAGAAGCTGTCCAGGTGTGAAGTACCGTCTCACCTTAGAGAGGATGCCCAGCTTCATTGCAGCAACTTTAGCCTTGGATTCTATATGTCGACCGAAATTAAGAGCAGATGTTAGGTGAACGCCGAGGAGCTCAAGATGATCGGATATTGGTATGGATTCATTTCGGAGAGTCGGAGTCAGGGCGAAAGGACTCCTTTTCGCGGAAAAAAGACACGCCTGAGTTTTAGAGGCATTGAACCTAACGAGGTTGGAGTTACCCCAGTCAGACACTGACTGAAGTGTCAGGTTCATGCGCTCTATCATGGCCTCTCTCAGAGATAGCGTTTTAGCGCCTGTAGCTCGTGAACTGGATAGGTATCTTTCCACAACTGTGCTGTCGTCCGCATACCCAATGATACCGGGTTTCAGCAGATCATTAATATGCAGCAGAAATAGAGTTGCGGAAAGAACAGACCCCTGAGGTACCCCGGCATCAATAGCCAATAGGTCCGAGGAGCAGCCATCAACGACCACTCGAATAGACCGCTCCCTCAGGAAATCAGCTACCCAGTTACACAAACTCATAGGTATCCCGTAGGATGGAAGCTTGCTAATAAGGCTAGCGTGCCAGACCCTATTGAAAGCCTTCGAGATGTCGAGAGACACAGCGAGAGCTTCGCCGTGTTTCTCGATGGCTTCGCCCCATACATGCGTGGCATACACTAGGAGATCCCCAGTGGATCGTCCTCGGCGGAACCCGTATTGTCGATCACTGAGGAGGTCATTGTCTTCTAGGTATGCCAGGATGCGGGTGTTAATTACACGTTCCATAGTCTTACAGATTATGGAGGTGATTGCTATGGGGCGGTAATTGGCGGGATCAGCACGACTACCTTTCTTGGGCACAGGCTGCACCAACAGGCGTGTCAGAATAGGAGACAACTCAGGAGCGCAGTTCTTTAGCACTATAGCAGGTATACCGTCAGATCCACTGGCTTTGTTCACGTCTAGATTACGAAGCGTTTTAAGTACCTCCTTTTGGCGGATACGAATAGCGGGCATTGTAGTACCGCAAGGAGGTAACTGGGGTGGTACATTGTTCGCTGTATCCAGACGCGAATTTTCGGCAAACATACAGGCAAGCAGGTTTGCTTTATCAGTTGCCGCGTGAGCCAGCGTTCCGTCGGGTTTGTGCAGTGGAGGCAGAGACGAGCGACAAAAATTCGCCTCGACCGATTTTGCCAGGGACCAAAACGCCTTACTCCCAGAAGGGTAAGAGGCTAGTTTTGATCCAATTCGGCGTATATGATCAAGACGAGCCATGCGCAGCGTCTTTTTGAAGGACTTGGCGGCTTTGTTGAAGGCTTTCTTCTTATCCCGCATGTCCGGAGCTTTACGATTTCGAGCTTCAGCCCAAGCCCGGTAAGCTGAATACTTAAGCGCCTCTGCGACTGAGCATTCAGCACCAAACCATGGGCGAGCTTTACTCTTGGATGGTAAGTCAGAAAAAGGAATAAAGTACTCCATCGCCTGACACACCATCCTTGAGATTTCTGTCGCGCAGCTCGACGGATCGCTCGAAGAAAAGCACGTTTGCCGCCAAGGATAAGATGCGAAAAAGTGGCGCATCTCATCCCAATCTGCTGACTTGTCCGCCAAACCCGTCTTGTGCCTTTAGGGCTGAGATCGGGAGGTGAACAAGACAGTACAGACTTCACCAAACTATGGTCAGACGTACCCAGTGGTGGGGATACGGACACATTATATGGGTCTGGTTCTGTTGTCAGCAGAAGGTCCAAACAATTCGGCGTATCGCCCTCACGGTCAGGTACACGCGTCGCCTGATCTACCAGCTGGGAAAGGTTAAGCGTCAAAGCAAGTCTGAGTGTTTCTCTCCCAGCATGGTCTGTCTTCTCGTACGGGAACAGCCACTCCTTATGGTGGGCGTTAAAGTCCCCGAGAAGGACCAGTTGTGCTGACGGGTACCACAGTTGGGCCTCATCGGCGGCCTCACACAGATGTTCACATAACCTGGTTGTCTCCTGATTGCCGCTGTGTGAACGGTACACACAGGCGTAGACAATTTTGTCTACACCGGTGTCGACCAGCACCCAGAGTGTGGAGAAAGAGGAGTCTTCAAGGTTACGGAGACGCTTACAGCAGATGCCATCGCTGATATAGACACAGACGCCGGCTTGTGCCTTGAAGTTGTGCTCCAGGGTATACCCCGGGTACTGCAGATAGGACACATCAGCCGGACGTCCGATTTTCGTCTCCGTAAGAAAGAGCAGCAGCGGCTTATCGGTCTCAAGGTGGTGGTGGACCGCATCGAGATTGGAGTGCAATCCTCTGATGTTCCCGAGGTGCACTTTAAGTGGGAGGAAGTGCCGCCGCTGTAAAACTCGATTTCTTTTTATGACTTTCATGTTGTTTGTGGGGAGTGAATAGACAGGAAGGCGGAAGTTGTACGAGGCGCTGACCAGGATCCAGTGGTGAACACAGAATCGCTGCACTGAAGGTAAGACTAGCCTGGAGACCGCGGGGACGTCCGAACCCCCCCGGAGATGGCCATCGGGTCCTCCCGTCCAATCGCCAATTGGCACGATGGAGCATTCCGGGATTTTTCGTAAGATGTGTGGGGCAGCCTTTCATAGGTGGCTAACCTACTAGTTGGGCCCCCTACTATCTACGGTCGGCCAGCGGTGCACCGTGCTTCAGATCCCGCTGCCCTCCAAGACTAGCCGCCAAGTGCAGCGACACTCTGACACCGAAATGGCATACTGACTCAGCGCTACTGTACAGACCCGCCTTCCACATGGCTTCCCAAGGCTCCATGCCGGAACACGTCCAAGGACGCTTGGCGGCAAGACTTAGCCTTGAGGGTGGTGACTAGCCACGGCCGAAGCCTACCACCAGACAAAGTGCTGCTCATTTAGCACTACCCAGGGGCCACGTGTAGGGTAAAATGATACCATAAGTAAGAAAAAAAAATAGAGTAGACACACTAGGTACAGCCAGTCTAGTGGATTCATAAAGGTATTTGCAGATATAATTGTTGACATAATGTTTTTTTGTGTTGTGTTGTGTTGCTTTGTTGTATTCTATTGAGTCATCATCATCATCATCATCATGTCAGTCAAACGACGCCCACTGCTGGGCATAAGCCTACCCCAAGGATCTCCACAACAATCGGTCCTGCGCTGTCCGCATCCAGCGGCTTCCCGCGACCTTGGCTAGATTTAGCATTCTATTGAGTATTCAATCGCAATAAAGTTGTCATAAAACATTTTTAGAATCAAGGCTATTGTTCTGTCAAATTTCTCATTAAACAAGTAGTTCAATCATTCGAAGATTTTTCTGTCTACGAAAGAAAGAAGGAATTTCTTAAATGCAGCAATGACTGCTAGTGTGTACAACATTCAGAAAATTCATCTAAAAATTGTGCGACATAACATGAAGCATTACATATTTAAAAGGACGAAATGGACGTAGAGTACATAGATGAGAAAAAATATGTTACAATAGTTTAAAAAACAAATCAATGTTTTTAATTTTAAATATAGGTAACAATTTACAAGACAATTAAAACAGTTTGTATCCTATCACATATTTTACACTTTCTATCAAGCTCAGTTATAAATAAATCTCTTTGTACAGCTATATTTGAGAAATAAACAGCTCTGTATTTACAGTCAACAATTAGGCCTATATCAGTGTTATGTACCTACTTTAAAACACAATGATTCTAAGATATGAAGTATTGACAGGTCCCTTTCGTCAGTATTTTGGCATTATATCTGGCATCTTTTGGCATTCCATTAACTTCAGTATCCATACTTCTAATTTTAAAACTTCCAAGCACTCCTCATTGTTTTAAAATTTTGTTATGGTCCATATTACGACCGACTATGTTTACAGTTCATATTGAATCATCTACATCTATAGTGTGAAGAGCTACACATGAACACTTTTTATGATCATTTACATTTAAGTACCTTGTGTCTATATCTGACTCGATTGACGTCTTCTATTCACTTGTTTCCATAATCTTTTCTCGAATTGTTTGTCCTGTAAGAATAGTATATTATTTGCGGAAATTTATAATTACGTTGATTGCTTGTCTTCTTTAGATCTCAAATACAGGGTTATTCGTTATAAACACACATTTTGTTAAATATATTTTGTTTCTACGTAGGTAGATTCAGACTGCATTTACTGTAACTATACTAGTATAACATATAACCTTGTACTTCGAATTTCAACTTACTATTCGGATGTATACTAGAAGTATTTTCGATAAAATTATTTAAGAAGACTAGCTGACTAAAAAAATTGCAATAAAAATCTATAAGTGGTATGGACGGCTACAGTAACGGGAGTTAGCGTTGAACAAAGTGACGGAGTGTTTGAAATGAAGGAAAGGTCAGAGCTAAGCTGCGGGATGAAGAATGAAAAGCGTAATGGTATTTTAATAAAAATATATTTTCGAGAACACTCGTTCCAATCAAAATGGACAGATCAGTTCAACAGATAATAAAAACAAATTTAGCATATCTGGAAGCTGGATTTAAACTTTAATACTAGGTGTTAAGCAAGATCAAATTGACGTGAGCTTTGTGCCAAGACAATCGCAATATAACAATATACCAGATAGTAAAAACCTTAGGACATAGTCAAAGATACATTATATTTTCCTAAAAATTGTTAATAGTTACTCAGTTAACAATATTATTTAAAAATTTATTTTTTTTACTTTTAAAGAAAGCCAATTTCATTGGCCAATTTTGAAAACATTTGACGGTATATCTTACATTTTCGCATGTTATTATTAGATTTTCAATCATTTTTCATTCAGCAATAATTAATTCTAAGATCAGTTTTTGATTTATTTGAACAATTAATGCATGGTGTCTACCCGTTGAGCTAAAATTGTTATTATCCAATTATTTGTCTAAGGATTTTTTTTTTAAATTATTAATAATTAACTTTTAACGGGGCTAAATTCTCGACAGACTTTAGATCTATCACGATAATTATCAAATTTCATTGTATAGTGTCCACATTTTCACTTATTTAGAAACGTGTATATATACTACATAGGAAGTTTTTCCAATACTACTTACAATGTTCATTTCGTCAAACACGTATTGGTATCTATGTAACAAAACTATTAATGTACACTCACCACACACAAATACTAACTCCGACAATCATCCTGTATAAAAAGAGATGATAATAGATAAAGAGGCAATAGAGAAATGAATGATGCATTCAATGGAAAATCTTTCCACAAACGTTTAAATCCAGCTCGTTGGCACAGATAAGCTGGCGGTGCGGTGCTCACACATAGCCATTGACAAAGCATATCTTGTAATAGCCGTTGTTGCTCACTGTCGTACGCCGAGGGGAAAACGGACGAGTTGCCGATACTATGAACGGCTCGCGCCGCGGGCTATCGGACGATGCGCGACGGCGGAGGAAACCCATTCTGTAAAGGATTTAAAGACAATTTTTATAAAACCAGCTTAATGAATCCCATGAAAAAGATATTTATGGAATTCGGACGTGGCATATCATATTCTGCGGCATTTTCTTCTTTAATTAATTCATAAAATAATCCCCACAAGTTAATGATTACGTTACAAATTAATTAAAAGTTAACTTATCTATACCACAGATAATATAATATTATAGCCTATACTCACATCTTCCCGTTCTGGCATAGAGAGCGCGTCCGCGAACGCATCGTCTGAACTTCCGCTCGTGCCAGTTGCTCCATCTCCATAGGTTTCTCGTTTTCTGGAACTGGACATCAAATCAGCATCTAATAATTGTTTATGTACTTTGATTGATCATCATTTTTCATCTTCACTATTTGAGCTTTAGAAATTTAATGCATAGTGGATTCAGGCCGTCCAAATGGTTCAGTTGGTAGAGTAGTTTTTCTAGAAAAGATATATGTAGACGAGAATTTGACCATCCAGGACACCTGTTACACCTGGTTACTTACATTTTCTCGTCTACGTCTCTTTCAGATAGCTCAATTAGTAGAGTATTCCTTGTAGAAAGGAAGTGCCTTCTAGATAAGTTTTAACTTGGATGTTGATATTTTCCAGTTTAAATTCCATCCGTATGTTATGAGACTTATCGAATTATGTTAAACTGATATTTATTTAACGTTGAATAGAAGGTATCGATGTTAATTATTTCTGAAAGTGATAGAGCGATAGAATCGTACCCTTCCAGGCATATACAGAATTGCGCGAAGTAGTATGCGGGGCGGTGCGGCGGGGGTGCGCGCGGCACAGCGTCACTGCGTCTGCGCTCGCTACGCGCCGCAGTAGTGAGCGCTGGCAGGCAGCGCGAAACGACCAGGGGTCGGACCCGCCAGCCTGACACATAAAAAACATCACTTTGAAGGTGCTTTCCTCCACAGATGTACTAATTCAGCTATAATACTAGGATGTGAAAGCTAAGTTATGATACTATGTGATCGTTGTGATGTGCTATGAAAATGCGCTGTAGTAAGTAATGTCTGTGAAAAGCGACTATGAACAGAGAGATACTATTGAACTCTGTGAGATATTTAGCACTATAAGGATACAATATTTTTCAATATAACTTCAATATAATCATCACAACATACCTGACGTACCCAAGGCACCTCCTGATCTGCTAGCATATCCTTCCCCTGGTCCAGTGCAAGCCTCATCTCCGCTCGAGGACTGAGTCGCTCCGGCGTCAGTGGTCTCGGTTCCTCCAGTTGTAAGATAGCCTCCTGTACTGATACTGGCTCCAAGACTGTTTGACATTCACATATTTATTGATAGCAGCTCAAGCGAATAATCGCTGCGCAGAATAGATTCAGAATAAAAATTGGGTAGGTACACGTTAATGTTTTACAAAAATTATGAAATGGAAGTGTCATGTACCAGGACTATATCGTCCGCCCAGAGAGACTCGGTTACATTTAAAGCTTGCATTCTCCATCTCCTACATAATTTGGCCACTCAACACTGAAAGGCTTAGTCGGGCCCCATAAACCCGTCATGCGATATACTTAATCAAACTCGCGAGTATTACATTTATGTGAAAATCTGTAGCGTAATCAGAATATTGCGAGATTTTGAAGTGATCTTGAACAAGGAACTAGAGCGACTTTAATAAGGTCCAATGCAGTTTTAGAAGTGGCATTGTTGTTAATATCATACCAGGTGAGGGTTGGTGCTGTACGGTTGTCGTAGTCATGGGGTTGTGTATAGTGGTGCGTTCGAGTGTGGAGGGCGTGCTGTCCGAGCTGGCTGAGCCCCGACGACCAACTCGAACAATTGCACGCTCCTCCGCATACTCTTTTAAAACTAGAAAAGTATATTTGGTGTAGAAAATTTGCTACTACAGTATGGGTTATTCGTAAGTGACTTTCGAGCCCGCTGATAGTCATAATGATCGTTGTTTGATGACAGTTGTAAACTTTTAAATGATTGCCCTGACTGAACACGAATAAGCTCACGAAACAATGTTAGGATTTAAATCTTGAAATCGCCTTTTTGCCAAGTGCATTATCTTTGGCAAGTTTTGGCCCAGGTCAGTATTTGGCGAATTCTTCTGTGTATTAAGTATACAAGGTAAATAACTGTGATTTTTAACTTCTTAGCTAAAATATATTATTAACTTTCAGGGTAACTAAAATAGCTATAAAATAAAAACGAAAAATATACTTTCTGTTTTTCAGACGCTTGGGAGTAATTAAGGAAATTAGAAGATGCGACTAAATTCGTTACCAGATAGTAAGGGCATCAAAGGCGCCTCGTTGGTGGGGGTCCGCTCGGGGCTCAGACCGCACCCGGCGCCACCACCTCGCCCCTCTCCAGCATCCGTTGCGGCGCCCGCACCCCCGCCCTCTGGTTCTGTTCAAACGAAAACCACCCTGTAGTACACAGCTGTTAAATATAGTTTCGTGTGTGAAATAATTTGTGTGTATGTTGTCAGGTGAAGTCAGTATGTGGGGAATAAATTGATAAATGTATTCAATATGAATGCATATAGTGGAGTACTAACTACATATTGATACTGTGCTAGGTTTGGGTTCTATAATAAAATATATCTGTACTGTTTACCAGAAATTAATGCTTCAATTTCAAGCTTTATGTGCTTCAAAATAGCTTAAAAGTAACAATGTTTAAACTTCTGGTAAAATATGTAGAATTTCCACTTAACATGCATCGTGCTTTTTCATTACTAATCGTGCGGATTTATAAATAAATTATAAAATGACGTCATTTATATGAATTAAAGTTGAAATGACATCGTATGATGTTGTGTAATACTCTCACCTTACATCATATGTCAAGCTGTCCATTCTGTCAAAATGTATTTTTTTTGTTAGTAATGGTATGGGTGCCTGACATTTCGTGTTGTGTGCCAGTTCAGACGGTGGTGTTGAATTATTTTAAGTTATCATGTTGAATTCATGCGCTCATCATCTTTATTAACAGTTATCAGTTTATTTGAAAGGTCAAATAGAAACATTATTATGCATTCTTGTTAATATCTATATATCTAAGTTTATTAAGACGCGACATTACGTATTATTTTTTTTTTCTTATGATTTATCTACTCTCACTCAATCATTCTCTGTACACTTACCAGAAATGAGGAAGTCGTCTAGATAAACTCACCTTGATTGGAAGCAGAGGGCGGCGGGTGCGGCGCGTCGCAACAGTCGTCAGCATCGAGGCCATGCCCGCTGCCCTGCGCCAATCGCCGCACCAGCGGACCAGTCACAATGTGAGATTTAACCTAGCTACGGGACCTTACTGGAATTTGCCAATTTCTTGGACCCGAATCCAAGATTTTAAACTACTTTTATCAAATTTTGAATTTTGATAATGTCATTCCAAAAATTTGCGATAAGGATTACTATCGAAATGGTCGTGGTCCAAAGTGAATCTAAGTAGAGTCAACATATTAAACATATATTATAGGTTGTACTTATTCAAATTATGTCATGCAACAAGCATGCTAAATCCAATAACATGTATTTGTACGGTTATTGGCATGCTATGAATATTACAACAATGTTATCCTACACAACTAGGTATACTTCAGATCTATCAAAATTGACTCGGAATTATGAAATTTAAAGGACTAAACATTCCTGATATCAAAGTAAAATTGAATAAATCAATTTTGACAGATAATAATGTTAAATATTATTAAGTTTGTTGAATTCAATACACATAATATTGAGCAGTAATGATAAATATAATAGTTAGTAATTAACAATAAATTAGTCAAACTGGTAAGTACAGGGGTTTTGCACCAAACTTCAACTGTGTGACAACTTTCTTTGTGTGGAATTATGTATCTTTTATAACTATAGTACTTAGTTAAGTGTGAGTATACTAAAGGTTTCAGAACTTTGGTGCAAATATTTATTTGATTTTCTTTAGGGTAGATATTCACCTGGTCATCAGAGTTAGTGGGAGTTGCTTTGTTGTCTTCGCTGTCACTATCTGAGCATTCTTCTTCTAGTAGAGGTTCTAGTCTTCTTCTAAAAACGTCCCTATGTTCAAATGTATCATTAGTATTCTGATGTTTTGGAATTATTTAAATGAGGCCGATCAATTTTGAAATGGAAAATGGGGGAATTGATAATCGAAAAAGTATATTAATGCTAAGAGGTAAAACAAATACCTTGGAAGAAGAGGTCGCAGTGTCGTAGGTCCAGTTATTGTGGGAGCCATTAGGAGTTCATCCATCATCAGTTCAGTGTCATCATCACCGGCATATGACGATGATGACTTCGTAGGAGACTGAAACGTTGAAGGATTTTCCATTCAAAGAGTCATGCGTTTTTACTAATTATTTTCAATCTTATTAAGGTTATATTTGTATTTCAACATTTGCTTCGTAATTTCTGTACTTCGATATCAGCTTCACAACACAGCTACACTTTAATAACATATTTTTTTCCTCTTTCATTCTTCATCGGTATCAATTTCATCTAACTTGCATCCAGTTTCAAAATTACTAGGTTTTCTATCTACAGTTAATCTACAGTTATTAATAATTAGGTTTTATCTTCAAATATTAATTAAGTACAAAAAAAAAACTTGTTTCGATTGTGATCTCTGTTTTTGTTGGGTTAGGTTAGGTTAGGTTAGGTTTCTAATGTGTATGATTTTTTTTATCAAAACCTGCTTTTACCGATAACGTTCCATGTTCTGAATCAGGAAGGTTATCCGATAGGTCACCAGAAGAAGGCGTCCCCCAAGCTTCTTCTCCGCTAGCGCCACTTCCCTCCCCTGTCTCGCCCGTGCCTTCTTCTGTGCCATTGGTTGGTTTCCAGTCACTGACTCCTAGGCACCTATATAATTCAAAACGAATTAGGCTCTCGTTTAGATGATAATAAAATTATGTCAACAATCATTATGGAATTATAATACTAGTCAGCAAGTTGAGTCATCATTAAATTATATATCAGCAAAATTTAAAACACTGGAATACAGTCATAGCTACAAAAATTGTTTACAACTCTAAAGATATAATATTCTACATATCGATATAATAAAAATGTTTTCTATGTTACATCATCATAATAGATCGTCATTTGAAATCATCTAAATATTCTAGCTCAACTAAACCTGGTAATAAAATATTTTCTACATATTCATATAAATTCTTCTTATATAATATGCTAGGAGTATAAACAAATAATTTCTACAGATTTGTACAAAATTTTGTAAGTTATTATGCTAGCAGTGTATCTAAACATTTCTACATTATTTGTATCAAAATCTTCTCTAGCGTATTTTCTAAGTTTACTACAATTTAATAACTGTATTAAATCGTATTCTAAATTGATTTCAATAATTCATACAGCTCTAAGAGCAACCTAATTTTATATGAAATACTTTTAAAACAACTACTATACTTTGTTTGCACCCACATAATTATACTCATCGGTCTCTTATATTTCTGCGTCGAGTTGAATTCCACCTAAATTGGAAAAATAGTATTACAGATAAGATCATTATTTTAATAGTAATTTTATTTGTAGAATATACTGGTTTGGCCGTGGTCCAGGTGAAACTCGTGTTCCAAAATCAGTCGCAGAGAAGTCGAACCACTGAAGATGTCGACCGCAGTGATTGACGAAACGTTTGGAACACAAGTTTCATCTGGACCACGGCCAAACAGCCCGGAAGCAGTGTATTCTACATGCAACGCCGGCCGTGAAAGCCTAAAGAAGTAATTTTATTATTTAAACAGCGTATCCGATAAAAAATTTCTATTTATGATAAGTGTTATATTTATAAGAACTGTTTTGTGTGTACCATATGGTTAAATGGATTCATAGTAAGTATCGTCAAATAGTTATATGTAATCAAAACGAGCTTTTATTCCCTATACTGTGTACTGAAAATTCTGTGTTCAATGAACAGAATTTCCAGTACACGTTCAGAAAAATTAAAGTACGCAATCACTTTAATTTGTTTCAATGTGTGAATTAGTCACTTAATGTACTTAATATAAAATGCGCTCTAAAAGATTCAGTATTGAAGTCATTCCCTTCATCTTGGTTTTGCTTCACATATATTATTATATTCACTTCATAAATTTCATAAAATAATATCCAGGTAATATACGTACCTTTCTAAGAACGAAGGCTGCTTGTGTACTATTGAAGTATTCGGAACGCTCTCTGTATAACTGAATATATTCATCTTCTCTACCACGAAGGATCCAGCCCTCGCAGTCCAGCCCATAATACCGCCTGCGGCACCACTCACTGGGGATATAAAATTTGTTTTCACTGGATTTGTTATTCGTCAGCAAATACAAAATATCTAGTTTGATTTCGTAGGTCGGGATCTATACACTTCAACATAAACAATATTAGCTTCTCCGTGATAAAAAAATTACTACATAGAGTTTTGAAAAACGTGAAAAATTAATTTTATGTTTGTATTCAAATTTTATGAATTCAGTACAAATTCTGATATGAGAACTATCCTCTTATAATGTATCTTCTACTTTACAAATATCCTATCAAATTAAATCACAATGCGGGATGCGGTACGGGTATGTCACAACCCACTGAATTTTAAACAATAAAAAGTATGTTTCTTTTATTGTAATAATTTCAGTTTTTTCCTCTTCTCCCGCTTCTTCCCCTGATTTTAACTGTAGGGCTGCACTAATTGATTTTCCAATTCGCGATGGAGTACCTGGGTTATAAACTTTTGTCGTTTCTGGTTCTTGTGGTGTCAGTCTTATGTTCCCATCATCAGTCTCGTCGGACGGTAGCCTTTCCAGGCTTGACATCGTTCCATATCTTAAACATGAACGTCACATTTAATTAGTTGCCAATATCTACGAATCGACATGATAATGTTATATTACAAACCTTTTAAGAGCTACATAAGGCAGGTCTTCTAGAGCATCAGGAGAATCTGGGGACTCATCTACAAGGTCATCCTAAAATGGAAAATCAATATAATATATCTCAAAAATTATATATGCTATAATCTTCATTACAAAAAGTAACTCACAGTCTTATTAGTGGAATTAAAGTCAGGTGTTGGGGGTACAACAGCTATATTAGGAACAGGAGATTCTGATTTGGCGGAGCCAAGACTACTTGGTCTTGAGCAAGGATTGTTCAAGCACGTGACTGATGTTCTTTTAAAAGGCTCTACTCTCATCAAATGTGCTGCGGGATTGATAGCCGACAAACCCATTAACATTAAAGGGCCTAATTCTAAATCTTCATCAGATCCTCCATCGATGGTGGTATTTGCATTTATATCGTCAGTCTTCTTATTTATATCTCCATTCATTTTACTCACTGCTGAAATACCCATTCTGGGAGATCTTCTCAGACCTCTCTCAATCTTAAAATCATTATCATCCTCATGTATTGAATCATCTTCTAAGAATACTGACGATGTTTTCAAACAGGTACCAACATTCTCTCTTTTAGTTACGATATTTATTCCTAGTACTTTATTGAGAACATTTTCAGCCTTTTGTCTAGTAATTTGTTCTTTTCGCGCCGACGTTGGCGATGGAAAATCAGAGGAAGCTGTTTTAGTTTTCGTTAATGTTATGCTTTCCACACATTTAACTTCATTGAGGTATTTCTCTTGAGCAATGACACACTGAACCTGATTAGCTATATTTGAATTTGACATTCTTAAATCGTTCGAGCTGGAATTAAAAACCATGGAACTACAAGTTGTGTGACTGGTAGAGAGTGGACTGTTGCGACTACTCGATGAAGGACTGGGAGACAGTATTGAATTATCTTTTCTCAATTCTAACTGGCACTTTGTGTGACTGCGGATACTTCTATTTAGAATTGGTGAGTCGGTTCTCAATTCATAAGATGTCGACTTAAGCATTCTTTGACTTTGCTCTATCGAATCTATGACTTTTAAAGCAACTTTAGGGGCATCCTCTGGACGTATCCTGATAGCACCTTTACGTTCTAAGTGTGAAAAATTTTTTGGCTTACGGTTACCACAGTTTGCACTACATACACTGGTGGAACTTCTGTTAGAGTTCAAATTTTGGGGCGATGCTTCACTTTTTAGTTTAGCTTGTATGATTGGTGGTTCCTTTTGCGACACTAAAGGACTATTTGGTTTGGATAAACACTTTTTATGACACTGTCTGCAGACGGGAATTGTATCCACCACCACAGGGCTCGTTCTTACCGTTATCTGAAATATTTTTTATTATTAATTATAGGGTATATTAATGATTTGCTCAATTTCTGGTTTCTACAAACCTGACTCCCTGAATTACTGCTCTTGGATGGGCTTCGATCGTTTTCTTTTTTGTCGGCAGGTGACGAACCTTTAGCCTCATTGCTACTGACAAGATCGGCTACTTCAAGAAGGTTTAATTCTTTAGACCGTTTTCTCAGTTCTTCTACGCTCCACATCTGAACAAATGAAATCGAGGAATTGAAATTTTTACTTAATGGGTTCATTTTAATAGTATAATGCTGCTTTTATATTGCTTTATCGGTCCTTCTACGTATATTGTATGTTACCATGTATTATTGCAAATAAATAATTATTTTTAGGGATACTACCTCCATATCAGGTTCTGGAGGATCCATTTCTTCGGCTTCTGGTAATTGGGTCATCCATCTTTGCAGGTGAAGAGTTGAGCCTTTGCTTCGTGTGCTTCTGGCTCCTTCAGTTGCGCTTCCTCCCATACCTGTCTGTGTTTCTACTGAACTGCGTCGCGTCTGGAATATTTCATAAGAATAATCGTTAGAAATAACAACATGTCGGTGGATTTTTATTGAATATTGGAGTACGTTAATAAAATAAGCTTACTGTAATAATGTGGATATTTAACGATAAGCGAAACTTAGTACTTACCCGTTTAGCTGAATAAAACTATTTCACGTGAATGTTTTGATATGAGATCAATGAAATTACCTGAATTGACTACACCAATTCATTTGGACTCATTGGTTTAGTTTACATATTTATGTAACTATTAAACATTGAGCTTCAATGCTTTTATTATAATTTATGTATTTTACTATTTGAGATGAATATATAAATTATTGAAATTTTTATTATTGCTTACGTGGTAGTCTTTATTTTGAATTCACCTATTGTAAAATTTCTGTTTAACAGCTAGTCAAGATGCGTATTTTCAAACATAACTTATGATTTAAGTGCACATAGAAAAATGGTAGATCTCGTATATTTCGTTAGCGTCGCAAAATTATGAACCGTTTACTTAAAATAAAAAATATAATTCGCCACTGACAAAATCACTTTATTTACGGATAATTAGAAATATACTGCTCCGATCTAAACATAAACATCCAAACTTTATATCATTTTAATCCATTAATATGTCACGAAGAAACCCGAACCATAAGTAAATTACTGTCTCAAAATTATAATCTTTTCCTCGTACTAACATTAGACTATATTAAAAATTTACACACAGCCAAAGACATCGAAAATTACCGGATTCTAACTTCATAGATTTGTAAAAAAAATCACATTAATTATTAATACACATACAAAATATTCCCGGGAAACGTTTAGGTTATGTGAACATTTTGCGATGCTAGCGACACAAGTAATATGATCTTCTATTTATTTATTGACATTTACATTTGCTATTACATGAATAAAATATTCTATGTGTTTAGTTATTACATTAATAAATTAAAAAGCATTAAATAAATCATTCACATTTAACATCGACTACCATTTTTCTTTGTAAATATATTTATATCTAATGGCGATGAACGTACCAACATAATAAGCATTGTTCAAATAAAATGCTCTAAGGTGCAATGATGACAACTATATGATTACTCCGCGAAGCTGATCGCCAAATATCCACATGACCTGTACAATTAACTTCGTGTACAGATTTACAATGTTCAGTGTCTGTACATTCACAACATCAACATTATTACTAGCTAATTGTTCCATTACACAGTTGAAGAAATCAGAATGTAAACAGTGTGCCGTTTAAACAAGTTCAAAAATAAAGAAGCCTTTTGAATTTTCTTAAGAAAAGGACGGAAGACTTAAGCAAAATTGTTATTAAAACATGTAATGTATTGTACACGAATCTTTGCTATTGGTACCCTAAAGTTACATTTGACACTGATTTTCTATTTGGTAAATATTGGCATACACATTTTGATTACACTAAAGCAGTTTGTATAATATCCGATCGTGGATTCAGTTCTGTGATAAATAATTTTTTTTTATACCCGGTAGCGTATCATAAGTGGGTATCAGACTTATGACTTATCTTTTTATTAATAATCAAAATACCAACTTTCTTTAATACTGCTAATGTTCGAAAATATGTCTCTCAAAATTTTGTTACCACAACCTTAATCTCTATAAGCGAATTTTTATAACAATCCAACAAATTCTCGCCAGCCTACTTGGCGGAAGCTTTCGATCCTTTCTCCTAAACACCAGCTAAACATCACTACTAGAACACACCGTATAAGATTTTTTATTGGATCCTATCTCCAATTTCCATGATTCCGAGGATAACAATGTTCTGTTAACTCCGGATCTGACTCCGCGGATCAAAGTTCCAGATAAGCCGGCGGTGTCGGCCTTTCTGGTAATGCCATTCGTTGCAGAAGGGGATCATCAGGCATAAATATACGCTCCTCGACAGCATGTTTGTATGAAGGGTCGACATCCAAGTCTGCTAGAGCTAAATCTGCTTCGAAAGATTCCCATCTACAAGGAGAACTTTCTGAATAATCTTCTCCACCGTCTGGGGTGAGTTGGGCGCTCGGTGAGGTAGGACGTTCATCGTTCTTTTCAATACTAGACGATGAAACAAAATGGGAGGAGAACGTTTGAGAGTCAGCTGGTGATAAATTAGCTGACGGTGTTTCTGGAGTAGGAGCTGTCCTCCAAACGCTACTAAGTGGCCCTCTTACCGGTTGAGGGAGGGGAGATTGTGAATTGGTTCTCACGTCAAAACTAACTCTGACTTCTTTTTCCGGTCGTTCTTCGATAAGCATGTTGAGATGTGAGCGATAAGAGCTGGCTGGAAGAAGTGCAAGACTTGAATGTCGCTGAATACTTGAAGCAGATACCTGGCGTTGTTGCGAGTCCAGCGTAGCTAAAGAGAATGTAAGTTGAGGATCCGGTGAATCGAGCGGTGACCCGAGTGGTGTTCCAGACATGGTGTGGGCACGGTAGCTATAAAGAAAAGAAATGGCTATTAAAATGGCATATCTTTTCTATATGTTTATGAAATGTATTTGGTAATTGTTTTAATTACTTACATTTGCCTCTGTAGCAAGCTTTGCCAAACAGCTTTGAGGTCGATGGATGGCGCTCGTAGAGCTAAGGTTCGTGTCCGATGCGGCGTGCGTGGTGCACAAGATACCAGCGGTGATTCACCACCAGTGCGTCCCAGAATCAACCGGAACTCTGTTGCTGAAAGTGAAAACAGATGATTGAATAGTTTCGTTTATTAACCTAAGATTTATTCTGATTTATTTAGATTGCTCAAATCTGCTTGGCCTTACAAAATCATTACGATCATCATTATTTTTTATTGCGTTTTCCAAAATTCTACAAAATATCAGTACCGCTGTATGTAGCGAGTAAAATAAAAACACAGCTAGACAAGAACGTGTGCCACAAGAAGTGCATAACACTAAACTTATCAGAGTTTGGCCATTCTAAGTGTGAAGTAACACTTGGCCTAATATTACCCGAAAATAATTTGAAAAGTTTGCAGTGTACATTCTGTTACTACTGTGTGTGTTTATTTTAATTATAAGACCACACTTGTTGTACCTGCATTCTGTGAATAAATAAATGAATATGAATATGAATACTAAGATTTGTATAATTTAGGATACACTAACCTTTTTTTCTGACGTTGAATTGAGCTTCAGAAATTGTCGCTAAGGCCACGGGCTCTTCAGTCACGAACAATACTCTGTCTCTTGATACCGTGGCAAAGAGAAGCAGGTCACTGAACAGTAGTGCCCAGTACGGTCGTACTGCTCTACCTTCCACCCTAGAAAGCTCACCACCGAAGATCCATTGACGACCTGCAGTACTTAGCACGAACGGCTGAAACAGTCCAAAGTGTGATTACTGATCGGTTTTGGTTACAGAGTTAGCCAAGAAATATTAGGATCTGTTAGAAAATTCTCAGTGAAATTACAGAGTTTGAAAGCACCCAGTTGAGGGCAATCAATTCACTTCATATTACTTGAGGCCGAAATCAGTTGGCATAATATGGGTCATCATTTACAGGACTAGCTGTGTCCCATGGTTTCGCCCGTGACATACTTTCGATCCCCCGTAGCACCCATTTAACCCATACCTACTTTAGTTTTACAATGATGCATGGAAATTCACCCGATTTGTTAATATTTGAGACTACTGCTCCGCTCGGTAGCAGCGTGATGACATGCAGCCTATAACCTTCCTAGGTAAAGGGCCATCCAGCATAAAAATTATTATCAATTTGAGCCAGTAGTTTCTGAGACTGGCGCGTTCAACCAAATATGAAAACGTACTTATATACTAATATTAAGTAAATAAATCTCATCCTTATTTACATTTATCTGGGTGTTTCTATGTATAATATGTACATATATATTTACAAAAATATGCATCAAATTTAGTTTATCCGCATTCTAGAACCCATTACACAAGCTAGTTAAGCTATGCTTACTTTGGGTCTAGATAGCGCTGTGCAGAATGTCGTAGAATATTTATTTATTACTGGCTGCCCACGGCTCCGTCCGCGTGGAATTCTGATCCCGTCCCCGCAACATTATGGTCGTTTTTTTTTAAATTTCTGTTACAGATACCTTGTCAATAAGGAACACAAAAAACAAGAATTATCCAATTTGGTGTAGTCGTTCGAAAGTTATGGCGGTACATCCATTTCGGCCATTCATTTTTATTTATATAGAAGATTTACCTTACACCTAGTGAACACGAGTCGACTCTCCAAGTCAGCAACAGATAATAATGGTTTACCATCACCAGCGAGTCCCATTAGCCCGGAGCCTGCAGTTACATCTTGGTACCCACTCTGAAAATGTTAGACATATTTATTTTCCTTCAAACGTAGTTCGGGTAAAAAAAAATGTCCTAAATGAATACATTTATTCGAATCTGAAATTTGAACTGAAAAAGGCCAGAATATATTTGAAAATATTTGGGTTACAAAAGAAAGAAAGGACTTCTGCAAAGGCTGCAAAAATTAAGTACCTGCAATTGTTCCGCTATAACTTGCAGCTGTTTCTTTTCCAGTTGATCATAAGGACCTACACCATTCGCTGCTGCCGCTGCCCTCATTAATCTAAGTAGCTCTCGAAACTGCTCCAAGGGTTTGTGGACTAAGGACGTAATGTCCGGCCTTCTTCTGGGAATGGGCGGACTTGTGCAAAACCGGGAGAACGCTCCACTGGGGTCCTTTGATTTTTTTACCTATGGGAAGAAAAAATATGAAATGAGGCAGGGTCAAGTCTTAATCTTAACTAACAAGTTACTAATAAATTAACATGATAGAGCTTTGCTTTTTTGTGCACCAATAAACGGACTTCACCTAAAAAGCAATATGGTATATTCCACTTGGTTTGAATGACACTTGAAGGACTTGCCTCCAATTTTTTCCTTTTTCCTCTTTAATTCCTACTATCAATGCATTACACGTGAGTTTTATCTGTTCAGTTTGCCCTTCCTTCCTCCCTCCCTCTGTAGTTGCCAGCGCTAATTATTGAAGCTTTCATAGGCTTCGGTTACTGTTTATCATGAAGAAGAACAACTTTAGTAGTGAAATAAACCGGTAAAATTATGCCATTTCTGTTAAGTAGTATTTTTTTTTGGAATTCTAAATAAATGTGAGTCTGTTGCTGTCAATTAGAAATGTTCCTGCCTACGAGTTGTTAGATTCTAATAATGCATGCTTACCAGAACACAGTCAGCTCTTTTGAGGCCTAGGCAATATTTCTTATAAAGGCTAAGGAACACAGGGGTTTTTTGCAGGTAAACAGCAACGACCGTCGAAGTCTGGATCTCGCCGTCGTCTTGTACTACTTGGTCTAATATATCCTCCGACAGTCTGAAGATCTAAAATAAATAGACGAGATTAATTATCTTATTATTGTTTTTTTTACAGTGTTTATTTTTAGTTATCGAAGTTGCTACAAGGATTTTTCAAGATTACACCCTGTAATAACATCGCGCCTTTTGCCACTGGCAGTTTATATGCTTTTCAAGACACACCCTGTAATAACATCGCGCCTTTTGCCACTGGCAGTTTATATGCAATGTAGTATACCGTAGTATTGCGGTTAACGCATTATTTAGTGAAATTGCGCTTGCATCGTAGTAAAAGTGTTAATGGTTTGCTATCTTTCTTGGCGTTTCGAAGTTTTGAAGATCTACCAATTATTACAGTGCAAGTTCTCAACGGTGTCTTGATTAGTTACCGTTTTGTATGAACAAATTGAAGAGTAATGTTCACTCATGTGGCGCGAATTATCTTTTTTACTTTGGTCACTATAAAAGATGAATGGATTATAGTTTCATTTTTGCTAGCAATAATTATTTCGAAGTGATACTATTGTATGTCATTAAATCACTTATTTGCATCTTAAGCTTGAAGCATGGGGTTGCTCAAATGTGCGTCATTAAACTAGGAATACAGTGCAGAGTGCGACTGAAATAAATTGAGCTGAGCGAGCAGCACTCTTACTTGAAAATAAGACATCTTACTACGGTCGCGCGCTTAGCTAAGGCCGCGCGCTCGTGAAACTGTTTTTCGGTGATTATTCCTTAATGGTACATCGGACATGAACCATCTCGTTTTAAAACACTCCTCAGTGTCCACACTATCACCGTGGTAAATTTGGTCAATTCATTCACCAACAAACGGCTATGCCGCGTATAATTATTAGGTACTCAAAAATATCCAAAACACACAATTATCATTTGCGATTTTCAAGTCATTTAAAATTTTACTGTCTAGAAATAACCAGAGAACCTGCATTTGCTTGATTGCAGTTGTGTGTTGAATCCATTTAAAATGTTGTCCAGGCAACACAAATTCTGTGATAATTTGCCCTGGATAGTGCAGGAAAGTGGTTTCGTACTTACTTCTTCAATATTTTGGAACAACAGCTGGTGATCATTAGGTGCTATGAGGTCAGCTCGTTCCGCAAGTGGCGACACGAATCTGACTAGACCGAACTGCACGCAGGTAGCGTAGTGTTGCTCTCTTGCTATGACAGCTAGGAGTGCTCGCTTTCTACCATCAGTTGAAAGCCCTGGCGTCTGCTGATCAAGGACAACTTTTGTAAGCTTTACATCAAATGACTATCAAACTTTTATTAGCTTCATCTATAATTATTTCTATAATCAAATCTTGTTAGTCGAATTCAACCAACTTTTACATGCGTCGTGTATTTCAAAGTAATGATTCAGTAGCGCCACGTTTTCGAAACGCAAGACGTTTTGAATCATTCAATTAGACAGTAAAATGTGAAAATACTTTGTTGCATCCGAGGCTTTCTTCTGGGAGCCCGGGGTCCGCATAAACAAAACTTCAGTATTCCGGTCCCGTACGTAGTTTCGAATGACGTTGCAGCGATAGGTCATTGTGGCGAAAAACTTTTAGCGTGGTACGCTTTAGCGAAAAGTCATTGAAGCGAATTCCACCAGGGCGAATGACACCGCAGCGACAAACAAACATTGTACTTTACAGTGTAATAGGGTTAGGTTAGGTTAGGTTAGAATTGTGACCACAGACCATTGTGCCAGAAACGAATCGAAAACGAAAAAGGTCATGAACATAACCGTAAATCAGTCGTACTGTATAGTACAATGTTTGTTTGTCGCTGCGGTGTCATTCGCCCTGGTGGAATTCGCTTCAATGACTTTTCGCTCCAGCGTACCACGCTAAAAGTTTTTCGCCACAATGACCTATCGCTGCAACGTCATTCGAAACTACGTACGGGACCCTCAGTATTCAGTATGATCTGCCAAAACAAAACCTACCAACGGTTTCGTGAGGTTATTAAACCATTAGAATCACTCATCGATTTTGAAATATCTACCTTCACATACTACTTATAATGAAATTGGAAATTAGTTCTGTACATATAAGGTAAAAAAGTAAAAAAAAAAAATGGAAATGTTATGTTAAATGAAAAATTCTGAACACAGTAATATTTTTTTTAGAATTCCTGTCTGTTTATCTGTTTGTTCGCGATGGACGCAAAAACTCTTGAACGGATTTTGATGCGAGTTTTCCATTAGAACGGTGTTGGTCAGACTTAAAATCTGCCGTATGTTTGATTGCAATTATTTAGCAAAAAACGATAACCGACCGCGTAAAGTATAATTTCGTAAGTTGTGATATTACATGTTTTCAAAACATAATTTTACTGAATCGGGCCCCAGTACCGATTTGAGACTAAAAGTAGAGGTAGGTATATGAAAATATTCATTAATCTCTCCATCGTGATAATTGATGATGGAGCCGGGGTGCGAATTGAAGGAGCGTGATATTTACGAGTATCATGTTGTATTTAGCAATGATAGTAGAGAGAAGAGCACATTTATATTATCTACCTATTGATGTATGAGTACCTACGTGTTGCAAATAAGAAATTGCAATTTCGATTAAATTTAGAAATTCTGTATTTTCTGAATCAAATTCAGTGTCAACAAAGTTTTGCGACGTACCTCGAGCTTTTGTTGTCATTTTGATACCAATTATAAACTAACCACCATACTTCGATAAACTCAACAAGCTGAGGTGATCCTTCAAACCAGAGTAACTACTGATCCATAAAAAGTGTACTCCGCTTAGCTCTGTAATTAATTGTCTTGTAACTAATTGACTTTTGAATTTAGAATGGAATACAGAAATTAGATAAATGAGTTAATTAATTTAAACACCTATAGGCTTAGCGCGCCTTTTTTAATATGGTCAGTATCAGCTACAAAAAGTTGCGCATTGTTGGTGGTCCCTTAGTGGGCTTTAGCGGTACCTAATTTTCCGTTCAGCCAGTCTAGTAGTAAAACTAGAAGTCATTGTTTCGAAACAATCTTCATCTTGCTGTTTCAAGTTATCATATTTGTTACATATAATGTTAAAGCAATAAATGTAAACAAGACTCAGCCCTAAATAAAGAAAAGATATATTAAAAGCTGTGGAGACTTTCTGCAAATCATTTCCACGCCATTGATTGTTGAAGGATGAGTTAGGGAAAATTCCCCTTCTTCAAAACTTATGACAGGTGACGTTGGGAGCAAAAGTTTAGAAGCTGACGGTTCACCTCTTGTATGACTCATACACGAGTACTTATGACTTATTGAAGAGCTAGTAAATGTTATATATCGATTTTTTAAGGGGGTACCGCTACCGTTGCCATCGTACGAAACCAATACACTTTCTAACGCCTAAAATGATATTCATACCCTGTACCCTGTATTGGATGAGATTAAAGAGTTCTACACTACATTAAAATAGATGTAGGTTTGGCATTGAGAAATCTGGATGGAGTTGTTACCAGTATAAATGATGTAATGCAAAATAATAGATGAAGTATCCAAAATCGTAGGTACTTTGAGGTGTACAATTATTGTTAGGCCAATTTAAAGATAGAGACTTGAACCCGCGACCAGTCCCTTACAGGGGGAATGCTCTGACCAACTGAGCCACCTAGACACGTTGGTCACGTGGCTCAGTTGGTCAGACCATTCCCCCTGTAAGGGACTGGTCGCGGGTTCAAGTCCCGTCCTAGATGTTCTCTTTTTCCGATCTAAATCTTTAGAAAAAAGTAAGCATACAAAATGCTTAAAAATTTAATTGAATTAAAGATAGAGAATTAACAATTATCCAATACATCTTACAAAAGTTAGTCATTCATTTACCAACACTGGTTATGGTTTGGTTGCCAGCAGATTTTTATATCCACCTACTTGTTTGTACTCCAAAAGTATGCAGTCTACCGCTACAGCCTCCAGAAACAAATACATCTATGCTCTTTAGGCACTGAGATAATGTTATACCTGATAGTTTACTTGAGTAGTATATTATTGAACTAAAAATATCAAAATCAAATGAAAGTCAACTAACAATTAATCTATTAAAAAAATCCTTCGAGGCAAACGTGATCCATCGTAGACTACATCATCACTTATGACCAGGTGAGATAGAGGTCAAACGTCATTATCATTCATAAAAAAAAGAAAAAAAAGAAAGAAAAATAAACAAAAAATATAAGCAATAAATTTATTTGCACTTAAAATTATAGAACATAAATTAAAAACGAAATAAAAACAACAGGAACCAATTTCTTATCGAATTCACATATCGAATAAAATCAATTAAAATTACAATAGAAAACCATCATATTGGTTGCATAAAGAAAAGTATACAAAAACGCTGCAATGATACGAGTATTATGAAATAAAACACGCAAGTACTAAGACAAAGAAAATAAATAAAAAAAGAAAAACATTAACAAAATAAATATTAATAGAAACAGTAAGCTTAAACGTAACGATTCCCCTTTCAATCAATTCAATTTAAGTACTAATGATGAAAAACATGATATAAGACTATAAACTAGTACACTGCTGATTTTTAAGGAGTAATTTGAATTATAATAATATATCATTTGAACATAGAAACATTAAGTGCAACAAACAAAATAATAAATAGAATTTATGAATAGCTCTTAAATACTCATTTATATGTTTCTATCAAAAACCAGCAGTACAGGTCCACGAAAACTAGCAATAAGTGATTATTATAATGGAATGTATAGTGAAGTATTTACAAAAAGTAATCATATTAGTTAATAACAAAAGGGATACACACTACTGTACACTATCAAATTGATCGACAATTTCACTAGTCGAGAATTTTAAGGTCCAACACTAGCACCAATTTAGATAAAAATTTGTCTCTCAATACCAAATTAATAAATTCGAATAATGTTTTTATAGATCAACTTACTTAATTTAAACTTGATGTGAATGCTAAATAAGTCGTCAAACTAAGAAAGACTTCAGAACTTCAGTATTATCCTTAATCAAAAGTTGAGCTATTAAACTAAACACACAAGTCTACACTAAGTACGAAGGTCAAGATGACTAGTTTCCAAAATGATTTGATGAGGTGTCGATGTCAAACGATAATTCCGTTACCGACCTCCTTGGAGAATGTGACTTGGGGTAGATGGAGCTTGCGCCGGTCCAAGGATTGGCTGGTAGAGGAACAGGCCGTGGGGGGCCTGGCTACATTTGCTGGTGACGCCAAGGCTGCTATACGAGGAGACCTTGGAGGAGGAGGAGGTGTAGATTGTGTGTCCGTAGGAGGACTTGTGACCTGCGCTAGTCGCGGTCGAATCCCAACACCATTTGGAGGCACTCTTCTAAAGGTTTCTAGAATTAGTGATTGACCCGCAGATCTGTAATAAACAATTAATATTTTTAGTACCTCTCTTTTATTTTCATGTATGAAGAATAATACATTTTCCACATTAGTTTTAAATGAAATGAAATTCGAATAAAATGTGTCTTGTTACTATCCAAAATTTATTTAAAATATTAGTAGTAGCATCAAAAAGATCATCAGAAAATTTAGGCACTTTCGGGTATTCAAAATCTGCATTATAGTTAAAGCTTAAAAAAGCTTACTTTCTTTTTGATGCTTAATATTTTTCATTATAGTACGCGGTGGGCTTGACATACAAATAACATTCACCAGTCTCTTTTGAGCAAATAATTCTTACTTGACGAGGTTTCGGACTTCTTCCTCATTGCCGGTCACCACGTTCTTGTTGCCAACGAAAACTATGTAATCTCCTGCTCGAAGACCAGCGCGTTCTGCTGATCCGCCTGCCGCAACCCTTTCCACTCTAGGCGGTCTGGTCCATACCACTGTAAAGCCAAAACCACCACTGGTCCCTCGGACGAGTCTGAAAAAGGGTTTAAAATTTACTTTTGACTTACACATTCGAGGTTAATAAAATTGAGATTTTAAATATGGCATTTTTTATAGCTGCTAAATTTGAATTAAATTTCGAATGTCATCGAATAATTCAGTTAATAAACGGATTTAATTTTATTAACAATTTAATGAATGGTTTTAATTAATCCATAAATGATAGTTCAGGATTTTTTATAATTTCAACTGTTCAAATATTCATAATGAATTTAGATGTGTTAGAGGCAGCTTTAGTAGATAAGTGGTCGTCTCAGGCTTCACAAATATGTACTAATATTTTATGATCTGTTATCGTTTTATTTATGATCTAAGTACTAGCTGTGACCCGCGGTTCTGCTTGCGTGGATTTAGGTTATCGCGACCAAACATTACCACGTCTTCTTTAAGCTCTTTAGCTAATGTCTTTTTTAAAAGCTCAGTACCAAATTTCATTACAATCGGTTGAGTGATGTAGGCGTGAAAGTGTAACAGAGAGACAAATGTGCTTACTTTCGCATTTATAATATTAGTATGGATGTATATAATGTATGTTATTCGTAAGATACCATCAAAACTATTGAACATTTAAAAACTGGCTGATTGCATTGTCATTAAGTGGGTATTAAACTCTTGGATAGTGTACCGTATCTTCCTCTTTCGGTAATATCTATGTTGTATTGCAAACCATCCATTTAAAGGTATTTGTTTTATTACAGTTTGATAGAAATATGTACTCACTTCCTAGATGTAGTAAATGGTGTCCTTCCATTTCTTTGCGCTCTCCTTGGTGCGTTGGGATCCTCGGGTGGGTCAAGCTCCAGATATCTAAGGAACAGATGCTCATCAGCCTCCCGTTGGAGAGCAGCCGCCACCGCTTGTGCCTGGCTTGCAGTGGTTGACGACGGACCATTTGTAGATACCCCTGACAATGTTATGCAAGTTTCAAAAATAGCTCTTAAATTCATTGAATGACTGCTTAATATGTTTTTATTGTTTGTATGGTAAATATGGATGGATATTTTATAATATCCATTACACAGCAATTTTACTTAATCAATACGGGAAATTGGGTATAAACCTCATAATTATAATTAGCAAATACTTCCATTGCAATTTCGTAAAAAAAATTAAATCATCGCTTTTTTTTAGTTAGAATCCTGTATGCAAATTCTAATATCCACTGTACAAAGCTTCATCACAGCCGAATAAATGGTATAGTACTCGCATATACCGAACTAACATCATCGGGTCCCAACCTAACTTAACCTACCAGCTGGTACACCTGCCGATCGAAGCCAAATATACCAAATAAAAATGGAAGGACGTGGAAACGAGCTCCGAGGTGAAATCCTCGGATTCAACCGGGATTATCACTGAGATGATGATGATGATGATAAGAGAGACAGCGGTTTGGTATTTCCTTTTTTCACAGGATATTAAATTTGAATGTTCTACCCACACACGTTTCTTTCTTCCTACAATCGCGGGTTCTTTAATTGGGGCGTGAAAAAGCATTCGCATAGGCCGTCAAGGTAGGGACCATCACGATATGTGGAATGGTGGCCGTACCTTCTGGACTTCACCCCAACAGGGTGCGGGCTACATATAAAAAATAAAAAACATTCATCTTATTGTTACCTTTATCATTATGGTTTTCTTTAGTGCCATCGCTAGTTTCAATGTTGTCGGTAGCCATCTTGCGTGTATCCCCTTCAGTCACGCTGTCCTTAACGAATCTGTCATTAGTGTGCGCTTGCGTCGCGTTCTGGCCGCGTCCAGAGCCTTGTTGCAGGAAATACGTGCCGGATATGTCGCAGTTAATTGCATCTTTCAGTGGGAACGAGACACATCCTAAAAACTCGCTCCGCCTGCAACAATAAATAATAGCTTAGTTATTTTTGATCATCTTTTAGATAATTTATAGAAACAAATATAACAAGGACTACGGGAAACAGAGGAAAACAACAACTTAGAAGCTTTAATTGGTATACGAACACAATCAAAGTTGACCAACTGTGGATATGCGCAACATGGATTCAACAATTACTTGAGACTTGATAAAGAATAAATAAAATTAACCTACCAACCAGAATGATCTGTGAAGCTTGGTGAAGCTATTGGAATTAAGAAAATATTATTAGAGTAATTAGAGTAACAAAATGTTTGGAACGTACTGTAAGATTCACTTATTCGCTTCAGAAAAAGCAAACCACAGCAAGACTTCAAGATACCTTGAGCTGAATATTAGTAACAGTAACAGCTCTTAAAATTCATTATCGTGTTAATAAAACTATATATAATTGTTTGGTGTTTAATCTTTAATTCCAAGGGCGCGCTATGTATTTACGTATTTGCCATGTCACAATAGTATATAAATAATAATTTAATGCATCACTGGCGTTGGCACAAGTCACACACACGCATCCCCTTAAGCCCACAAGCCTGAGGTCTCAGCCATTATAATAACGTCGCTTAAATTATTAGTTAGTCTAAATGTCCTTTGTTTGATAAGACCGGTAAACTATGCTATTTTGGTGGTATTATTTTTCGCTATAATGTATGGCGACCTTTACCCACTAATATGGGTATGAGATGTAAATTTTAGCGGATGACGTCATTACTGGGTACGGCTTTTCGTGAACAAAAAGGGACCCGCAGCTGAACTTTGGTCTATATTTAATCTGTGTTCTGATACCGCGTGATTAACGTTTAAGTTTAATTAATTTAGTTTAGCTCTCATATTGTAGAAGAGCCAGAGTAGATAATATAATTTATTCTACTATTCGTATATTATTATGAAGGTGAACAATCTGGATATTTACCCTAGAACGCGCGGGTGCTATAAATACTCTATCGGTTTATTATTCCTATTTAAGTTCCATTTAAAAGTCCTATTTAAGGGACATAAAACTTAGTTAATGTCTTTGTTTCATCAATTAAGATCCTCATTGCATAACGGGACACTTTTTGTGCTTTAAAAGACGAAAGCTGATATATGAATTAACTAAGATCATATAGGTAACGTTTGTGGTGATGTAAAGGTAACTCCAAAGGTACATTTCAAAGATGTGCGTAAATCGATTAATCATATCGATTACGGAGAGTGAAATGTGAATTTTAATTGACTTGATTGATTGATTCCTGCACGTCTTTGCTCTGCTCCACACTCATCTCATTGGAAAAGTTGAGTTTAATAATTTATCTCGGAGTTTTAGAAGAATTTATAGCAATAAAACTTACAGTTGTATTCTTATTCACTATAAAAGCACAAGTAAGAAATATATCTCAGAAAAGGTAATACAAAGGTCCTCTTTAATGATAACTAATTCCATTAATAAAATATGAAGAAGACGGCAAAAGGCCAGAAATATTCATGACTCATCAGTGTGGACTTAACGCAGCGTTACTCGGAATATTTCGGCCTACATACGTAATGTATTATGTAAGGCTGATGTGTTTCAGCAGCGTGGTCTACGAGCCGAGTGTAAATTATAAATAAAGAAGAATTCAAGATAGCTACACTGGAAATATTAAGTAATATTAATTTATTACGGCTCTTAAAATTAGAATTATCTACTGTTGTTTCTTCCTCGGTTGTGAATACGTGCTCAATTGTGGCAGAGTAACTTTCTTGTTTAAATTTATTGAGCTCCTCGTTTTTTTCTGCATCATTGCTTATCTTTCCATAACTTTATTATTTATTCTGTATACTCCTGAAGAGGTAGTTACCTATATGTGCTTATTTCTACAATAATAATTTTCTTCATAAAATATCTTAAGATTCTTGTTTTCTTCTGCATCTTTGATTTTCATAACTCATTAATTATTTTAAAGGGTGTGTATGTAAATAATATATAACTATGTACATATATGTAAGTATAGGTGCGCATCATTTGCTGTCTGCTGGGTAAATTTCCATCACTTGTACGTAGAATTTCCAAACCAAAAACATAATGATACCTATATTATCCGATCCAGGACATAGGACCAGAAATTTAACATAAACAAACATGGGCTCAAAATTAGACCCAGCAAACAATATGGCCAGTTTATAATAATACGAATAATTTCATTTAAAATAGTAATCAAATTCCTTCCCTATCGAATCCTAATATTTCGATGTGTACTTACAAACAGCTGTGCAGTTACGTGCAAAGGTTCCAGAAATAACTTTGCTTGGTCTATTTGCATACACGTAAGGAGAAAGTTCAGTCGACCTTGTAGATTCATTAGATAAACTTGTTTCTAACTAAAGTTACTAACTGAAGCGCTGACTTTTTAGCTCTGTTAACTGTGTGTTCAGGTCAAGACTTAGTTACATGAATGTAGTTGATTTATGTTTCATTGTATAAATGTTGTTATACACATAATGATATTCTTTATCATGATGAACTTCCCATTATGTAGTGAGTCACCAGTGCAAACAATTCTAACAAGAACTAAATTAACTAAACTTAGCAAGTCTTTTCTTTGCTGCACCATAACGACCTGTGATTCTGTACCCGCACATTGATTTCCTTCTTATTACGATCCACTTAATGATAAATTATATTTACATAAAAGTATTTAATCCTCTTTTGGTTCATAACAAAATTATATCATCTCCTTTAGGCCTGCAGGGACACAGCTGTGTCAGCATTTTTTGAGCTGAGTGAGACGAAGTCGAGCGAAAGCTCCTCATACTAGACCTCAGGATTTTCTTTTTCACAGGTCTCCTCCTAAACTACTAATCCAATCAGAACCAAATTTGGCATGATTAAAGAGGTCAATCAATTAAAGAGGAAGGTTTATGGATATATTTTGAAAAAATTAATGCTACCACAGAGGAATGATCACCGTTGAAAAAAATCCAGATGGAATTACATAATAACCGCTCGAGACACTGTGACCAAACTTTACACGCTCAGAAAGCATGTCTAGAGTTGTGACTTTCAAAAATAATTTTCAAAATCGGACTTGCCATGGATCTTGATCATTCCGATCATTGTTCAAAATTTTCAAAATCTGGTTTCTCACTCAGCTCAACATTGCAAGCAGCGATTCGCCTTGCAGACCTAGTTTTATGCATACGACGTCTGCGTATGTACTCGCCAGTCTCGTGATTGTCGGGCTGCGAGTGAGTTGCAATTACTGTAATCTGTTTAGACAATACAATCAACCGTAAAAGGAACACGCCTATTATTTACCTAGCCCGAGACCCGTGACTCAACCGGCCTATGCACACTTTCCTTCTTCTGATATACTCGATGTCTATAACTATGTCGATATTAAACTTCCTGAATTATTTAGTATACCAATTCAGTTTTATAATTTGACAAGTTTAAATATAGATTTATTGCATTAGTATTTTCTGTCATAAGATCATAAGAATTTAGACAGTACAATATTTCGACATGTAGCGAACTTCGAAAACACATATATCGACAAGTCATTGCTTCGACAGACAATTAGACAATACACACCTTCGGATTACCACTACTTCGACAGACGATTATTCGACAGACAATACTTAGACAAGACACATCTTCGAATGACCACTAGTTTGACAGATTTTTTTAACATTCTCCCAAAATAATAATGCTCTGAAATGTATTAAAAATGTGCCCTACCTAATTAAATATGTACCCAATTAATAGAAACATCAATTCCAGCGCTTCGCCGGCCGCTGGCGCGGCACGCTCGCATCGCTCGCTCGGCTCGCGCTCTGTTGGAGTCACAGTTCTAACCTAACCTAACCCTCTTTACTTCAACGAAAGACTACAAAAAAAATCTGTCGAAGTAGTGGTCATTCGAAGATGTATCTTGTCTAAGTATTGTCTGTCGAATAATCGTCTGTCGAAGTAGTGGTAATTCGAAGGTGTTTGTTGTCTAATAATTGTCTGTCGAAGCAATGACTTGTCGATCTATGTGTTTTCGAAGTTCGCTACATGTCGAAGTATTGTACTGTCTAAATTCAGTCCGTAAATGGGTTAGGATAACGTTTCATTACTGCTGGTGTGTCAGAGCAGCATTATAACGCACTTACTCAAGATATAAAAACATTGTAATAATTGGAGATGGAGAAAAGAGAGACTGAGTTTATATTGCCTGATTCTTCCACACACATCTACTAGATTGTAAATAAAATAGTAAAGGAAAATGTAGGAACAGTACATTAAGATCTCGACACACATTACTGTGCACATAATTAGATGCTGAAATTTGTTATGAAAACTAAATACATATTTATGGTTCTTTTTGTATGCTTTTCTGAACTAAGTACAAACAACATTAAAGACCTGATCCATTTCAACAGATTCCAAGGAAAAATTACTACATTTTTCCTACATCCAATTTCTCAGAACTACGTATATTTTCCATTTCATTGAGCCATATGTTAGCAACGATCCGTTGCGAAATGTAATTGACGGGTCTGTTTACGTTCATTTCCGTATAATCAAGTTCTCGGTATCCATACCATATATGTTTGAAATCATCCATATTGAGTTGTAGTTAGCTAACTTCATTAGGTCTGAAATCAGTTGAATTATGTTACTATATTGGTTAAATTATGAAATGAAAATTATGTCCTTGAACCTTGTTGGCATGGAAACTAGTATTGTCAAACTCGTCCATATTATGACCGATGACGTCACACAGAACAGTGACGTGTTTGGTTATATATGATCAGTTAGCCAATCGCGTTGCGAATTAGGCTGAAGCTTTTCACACATTGTGGCACAAGGGATAACTGCGGGTTTTGCTTGCTTTTGATTGCTTGCTTTTGATTTTATATTGCACTTAACGGTTAAAACGATTGATTCCAGAATTTTAGACTACTACACAGTAGTCTTACGGTGATCATTGTTAAAACGTTAATTTTCTTAGAGACTTTTATGATCACTTCTATACTCTTTTTGAGAATAATTTGAGAGGCGTTAGAAAATACAGTTTTATGTCAAAGGTGGACTGAAAAGCTATGAGGTCAGTGAAAGTGAAAAAAATAAATTATTTGGTCAGATTTCCTGCACTTTAATTTCTTTGCGTAATGTTAAACATCACTAATTAACGATACTTTGACCAAGAAAGTACCTACATACAACGTGAGTTGAACCTTTCACGAGTTGTAATTACCTGGGCAAAATCGATCGGAACTTAATTACTTAGTCTGTTAATTGATCCAATTACATCGTTGAGATTTGTATACCACCTGCCCGAAGTACATCAGGCTGGTAGAGTAGATGAAAATGAAATGAAATTAGAATTAACGGCAAAATGGACTTTATATGTTCCATAGGGTGCATAAACCTTAATTTACCCAATTGCTTTATGTTGCAAGCAAGCAACTCTAACCAAGAATTATTTTTTGCAGTGTTTCCCTAAATTTGATTGTTATAACATAATATATAATATTCTCTAATAAAGTTAGTTTCTTCATGAGTCTGTATATTATATATTAATTTAATTGAGCTGAGTGAGACGAAGACGAGCGAAAGCTCCTCATACCAGACTTCAGGATTTTCTTTGTCACATGTCTCCTCCTAAACTACTAATCCAATCAGCATCATTAAGAGGTCAATCAGAGGAAGGTTTATGGATATATTTTGAAAAAATTAATGCTACCACAGAGGAATGATCACTGTTAAAAAAATCCAGATGGAATTACATAATAACCGCTCGAGACACTGTGACCAAACTTTACACGCTCAGAAAGCATGTCCAGAGTTGTGACTTTAAAAAAGAATTTTCAAAATCGGACTTGCCACGGAGGAATGATCACTGTTCAAAATTTTTAAAATCTGATTCACGATGTCTCACTCAGCTCAACATTGCAAGCAGCGATTCGCCTTGCAGACCTAGTTATGAATGGCATTAGTAGAAATGAATGAAATTGATAGTGTAATTTTGTTTCAACATAAGAACGGAATTTAGTGATAAAATGTTTCATTATTTATTTAATTTCAGATAGGTGATGAAATGATCTACACTCAAGATAGTGGACTGTAATATTATGGTTACGAAATTCATCTACTTTATACACAAATATTTTGAGTGCGGTATCATTGTTCGCTCTGGTTATTGCAATACAAATATTATTGTCTTACAAAACGTTTTCTTAGACCAAAAAGGAATCCATATTTGTCGTTCATATATAATACAATCTTCAAATGGGTACTACTAAATGAAACAATTTCTTCGTTAAGTTGTTTTTTTATCTACAACCACATCTCCAGAATATTCTTCAATATTTCACAAGATCTTTATCACATTCATGTCATTTCTTTTCCATTCATTACAAACATTTACGGACAACATATATCTATAGGATTCGTGCAGGGTCTTCCCCTAATCACATAAGCCTCTAAACATGCAAGGGGCTGCTCCATAAAGCCTTTCTTCATCCTGTGCAATACATGGGAGTGCATCCATGCTTACTAGAGTGACGGGGACACCAAAACTTACGGGGTCAGTTGTCACTCTTCTATTATAGGGCTGGTAGTGGGTTCCGTTATTGTGTCCATGATATCTGCCGGTAGACTGTTTTTCCTGGTTCTGAGTTCCGGTGGGTCCCATTCTGGGAGACTGTTCTTTCGGTTGAGCCGCGTGTGGCGGTGAGCGTGTTGGTGCGAGCAGTGCTGTCTAGGAGGAGAGGGATCTTCGCGACGGGTTTGGCTCAGGCCAGCGACGGTTTGGGATACGAATGACATCTTTTTTGGTTAGTGTACTGGAAAATATATGATTTTATATTTTTTTGAGTTAAGTTTGTATGTGGTATTAACTGCTGAATATGTAGGTAGAATAATAAAAAAACCATAGTAAAACTTTCAAGAGACGAATATAAATATGCTCATATTTTAAAAGGTGTTCGTGTGTAGATTGCAGACTGGTTAAGTTTCACGCGTAAGACCTAAAGTCTATAAACTAGGTATGCTAAGCATGTAAACATGCTTAGCATACCTAGTTTATAGACTTTATAGTATTAAATAAATTAGTCACGACAAGTTCAAAGCCTAAGTGCGCTTGAACTTATTAAACCTTTAAACATGGGAGAGGGCAAGTTATAAAAATTAGTCACGCTATTTTCTATCAGGCGTTTAACATTTTGACACGAAATAGGTTTTGTAACAAATTAAATTGCACAATTTTATTTTAATTACAATAAGTTGTTAAAGCTTTAGAATTTTTTTGTCATCTTGTCATAATGAAATTACTTATTAGATTTCGAAACGGTAGGTGTTCAATTAAATTTTTAAGCATTTTGTATGCTTATTTTTTCAACATCTAGGACGGGACTTGAACCCGCGACCAGTCCCTTACAGGGGGAACGCTCTGACCAGCTGAGCTACCTAGACACATAGGGTGCATAAATCTTCAAGGTCGCGGGTTCAAGTCCCGTCCTAGATGTTCTCTTTTTCCGATCTAAATCTATAAGAACGATAGGTATGTTCAATCTTTGTATCTTTAGCAACGATACTTTTACTTTTATTACAGATTATTTTAGCAAGTCTGATATACGTAATGGCTCCTAAACTATACAATAAGGGACCTTTTTGTCGATTGTTCATTTTCCAAGACTAAGTCTTGGGGGCTATTGATGGAACCGATTAACAGATAAAAATTACGAGAATATATGGCTAGAAACCAGAGTGTAACCTAGGAAGGAAAGCCCCAGGAACCTACACCTTGACTATTTCTCGATCAGCAGGTGGTCTCGCCGTGGAGTACGGGCAGCAACATTTAACAGTGCTTTTGAAAAATTTGAAAGCATAAAACTTGTTACTAGCAGTTAAACAGCTAGATTCGATGAACTTGATGAAAATAACCGAAACTTAAACTATCATTTGTTGCCTAGAGCTGCCCTATATTTCCATCCATCAGTTGAAAGCGAAAACGGTACAAATCGCCAGTAATCACGCAAGCCCCGAACAGCCGACTCGTAACGAATTGGCAATTTATACAAATTACTCTATTTGTACTGTTTTAACTATTTTTCAGAGTAGTTTTCTTTTCAATACTGCCAATTAAATACGCTAGAGGTTACTACTGTTAGTCCCAGAGGCCAAATTTACTGCACTGATAAACAAAATGCTGGTCTGTAGACCCGAGACGGCGTGCGGTTTTAGTCGGTTCAAGCTCGACATAACCGCCCCCGCTGGCACGCGGGGGGGTATCCGAAGGGATTTATCTTCGATAAAATTTATTGCCAGAAATGAAAAACAGTTTTTTTAATAATAGAATTTTAAGGCGATCACAAATTGATAATTCTTGCATAAATAGATGCTACACTACACTATCATTAGACCATGTTAAAGTGGCTTTCTCAAAAGCTGTTTTCTCTGTTGTAACAGCAGTTTAGCAGTTTAGCAGTGGTAGAGTCAAGCAACAGTCATTTTGGCCGTTGCATGAATGGGCCGACTCGACCGGGGAAGCACCACCCTCTCACAGAATATCAACGCAAAGTAACAGTATTTGAACTGTTGCGTTCCGTTTGGTGAGTGAGAGTGCCGGAGCCCAAACTTTGGAAAGGAGTTTGGGAGGGGATGGGCCCTCCCAAACTCCTTTCCCATCCCCTTTCCTTTACAGGGCCGGCAGCACGAGTGTGATGCCACTGGTGTTGCACACGTCCATAGGCCGCGGTAACCGCTTCCCATCAGGTGGGCCGTTTGCTTGTCTGCCACCTTAGTGGTATAAAAAAAAAACAGATCTTTTTTTTTTCGAGAAGACACCCAAACCTTTCACCTTTCGAGACATACATAAATCCAATACGCACAGGCCTATAATTTTTTTATAATTGTATTAATAGTCTGCAGTACGTGCTAGACTATTGTACAACTACATTATTGCTAATTAATTGTTAATCATACATTATTGAAGATATTGATATCTGACATTAATGCAAGCTATTGTGAATTCTGGGTAGACTAACATTGGGGTGTGTGTTGGGTAACCTCCTCGAGTGTCGCTCCGATTCCGATCCCGCTGCAGTCCGGGGGGAACGGAATCGGAGCGGCCGGTACACCCTGGGCGGCGGTCAATGGCTTCCCCTTCACCCCTTCATAGGGTTGGCATTGATCGTCGGCCAATACCCAACGTGGCGGGAACACATCGCTCTCCGTACTCCTCTGCTTTCAGAGGAGACAGAATGAGCGATGCTGTTAGTGGTGAGATGGCCCAGGGTCAGCCGGGGTGCGAGGGATATGCTCTATGGGTAACCTTACACCCCGGCGTCTGAAGACCCGAGACGGCGTGCGGTTTTAGTCGGTGCAAGCCCGACATAACCGCTGGCCGGCGGGGGGGTATCCGAAGGGATTTCCGCACGATAAAAAAAAGGGTAGACTAACATTATTTGATTTTTGTTCAAATTGTAAAATAACACATTCTATTTTAGCAATTGGATATGAGTGGCCGTTAGTATTAATTGCTTAGATATTTTCTCTCCAGCTCTATGTAAATGTAAATTATTGCCATTGAGACGCATTGTTCTACTCTTTTGTGACTAGCACTAAACATATACATCTTTACGAGGTAGTAATATCTGCTTATATCGTTTCTGATATTAAATTATTACTTTATGCTCTAGAACCTGGCACCCTTCCAAATACGATTGGAAGTTCGTTATTGTGAAAATGCACGGGATGGTGCTTCAGATAAAATTTTAATTGAATTTTTTGTTTTTTGCTAAAAAAGTTATACGTTTTGTTGAATAGGGGAGAGGGCACGGGAAGAGGGGAGGGGGTGGGGTTAGAATCGTACGCGAGTCAAAAGTCTCAAATATATTTGTGTATATATATCATTTCTGCATACTCCCTATGGGTAGGCGAAACGTATTATTTCATCAGCTATATTTATTGGTTCTGTTCTGTTATGCGTGAAATAATTTGTGTGTAAGGATCTATTCCTTTATATGAATGTTTTATTATGTATTACGTTAGTATGAGCAATAAGCCGTACACATCAACACCTCTTTAAATTTATAAAAGTCCTTACAAGCAAGTTTGAACCTTATCAACCCTACACAATGGTCCTGTGAGCCGGAAGAGTAAGCAAGCTTTTTCGCGTCTAACGGTCAAATTTGCAGATTTAGTGGTGACCCACATGAATGTATCCGCGAATTCAACCTAATATTAGCCCCTTGCCGGTCAGGTGAGGCCGCCTGTCTCCCCAGCAGAAGCAGGCCGGGACGGTGGGGCGACTAGCGCCCCTCCCCCAAACCGGGGCAAGACGGGGACACCGTGGTTCCCAAATCAGTCGGGGTGCGAGGGATATGCTCTATGGGTAACCTTACACCCCGGCGTCTGAAGACCCGAGACGGCGTGCGGTTTTAGTCGGTTCAAGCACGACAAAACCGCCCCCGCTGGCCGGCGGGGGGGTATCCGAAGGGATTTCCGCATGATAAAAAAATAAAAGGTATAATTGAACGCTTTGAATGTGACTTTTTCCTATGATTTGGTATTTCAGTATAGAGGGCCATATTTGCATACGAGTGACTATATTTCTTTAGTTCGAAATCTAATATTTCTATGGTTACTTCAAGAAAATACAATATTTGCGATTAGTGCGGCAACCAATTTAGTAATGCGCGTGGCTTGCTCCAGATTTTATTCTAGAGTTGTTTGTTTTGCTGAAAAATTAGTTGATTCTTTAATCAATATTAAATTATACATGAACCATCACACTTTTGTGATGGTTCATGTATTAGTGGGTGGAATCCAGCTGTTTACTTACTTAAACCCAAGACACAACGTTATTTCTGAACACTTCCAAAGTCCTATTGCTTAAATAGTAACACTGAGGCGCCACTCGTACAAAAGGACGTAACGTTAGACTTGGATAGAAATCAGATCTATGTAGACAAGACGTTAGAGATTTTGATGCAACTGAGATAGTCGCTGACAAAAGAAAAACAAAAATAAAAAAGATAAATCTGTTATCCAACAGAGTTCTAGACTTAACTACAAAACACTTCGTTATTTGAATCTATGTTCAACTTTCCACATCAAGCAATATTTGGGTAAGTACCATAACAACGTCTAATAAGTATTTAACGAGTTTGACAGAACCCATTAACCTTTAAGCTTGAGCAGTAAACTAAGAGCGCTTGCTCCTAACAAGAACGAAATATCAAATATTATGGAGCAGTGGCGAAAAGGTAACAATCTGAAAAGGGAACTGAAAACTTAGGTATCGATACATATTCCTTTATGTTTACTGAAAATGTGATCCTGAGTTCCATTCCACGGGTCAGCAAAAGTGTAATGGCCAGGATTCGAACCCGGGACGGGACCTCTCGCTCGTAGGATCGATTCCTTAACCACTAAGCTACCGACGCTTATCATTGAAATACTTGTAATCTGTAAATTGGATTGTATTAAGCTAGTTTTTTTTTCTTTGACTGAACTTTCGACTTCGAATTCGACTGAAGTTCCGAATTTCGAATTTTCAAACAGAACCTTCAAAAACACTTTTGCTGACCCGGTCAGCAAAAGTGTTTTTGAAGGTTCAGCAAATCCAATTTACAGATTACAAGTATTTCAATGATGAGCGTCGGTAGCTTAGTGGTTAAGGAGTCGACCCTACGAGCGAGAGGTCCCGTCACGGGTTCGAATCCTGGCCATTACACTACCGACGTGAACCCTTTCCTAACACAAGGAATTTAGCTTAGTTTAACCGAAATTACTAATATTCTTTAAAAAAAAAGATAGTTTCTAAATTTGTAAGTATTCAACAACTTTCGTTACTGACGCACTATGTAACATAATCATTAGACGATTTCACAACAAAAGCAAGTTGCAGAATCGCTGATAAATAAATATTTCAGGCAAGTTTAAAGGCTCTCAGTCGAAATGATATTCAAGCACCATGATTAATCGTTTACCCCCTCAAAAATTCCGGGTACAAAGAAGATCAAGACCAAACGTAAAACTTATTTGTTTGTAAAATGGCGCAAACAGACCACTCGAAATGTGACCAACTCCCCTTGTTTACTTCTAGGAGGGGTATAGAGGGCTGTCGACGAAATTTTTCGTCCTTTTTACATAACTACACAGATACATATCTCTACGCGGTACTCCTATAGGGATAGGCATACTTTAAAGCGGCGATAGCCCAGTGGTGTACCCATGTGTGGTGGGATCCCCAGTCGCCCCGGGCACACACCTTTGACTTTTCATAGTTATGTGTGTATTAAAAACGTTGATTATCGCTCGCTTAGTAATGTGCCCGGTAGGGTCGCCCCCTATTCCATTGGGACCTAAACATATTGGCGAATCGTGGGTGTGTAGTTCACCTCTGCTTCCGGGGATACAGGCGTGAAGTTATGTATTTATGTATGCGATCCTTAAACATAAAAAATAGTAGTTTATGCAACTGTCATTTAAGAAGGGCTATTAAAACACGAGAGCCTGTTTATCGATAATAGGTTGACTCGAGTGTTTTAATACCTAAGTTATATGCAGTTTCATACACTACTTTATCTTCACTCATAGGAAAAATTGAAATTAAACAAAGTAGGTAGGTTACAAGGGCGCCATTTTTTTCACAGTTCGAACTGCGCATGCGTGCGCCTTTTTTTTCATATTCTGCCTAAAACCTTAGACTAGTTTAATGAATAAAAAAAGATAGCGGTACTATAATGAGTTTTATGATACAGTTGGCGGTACTATAATAAGTTTTATTTTTAATTTTATGTATATGCGTTTATAAAGTGCGTATGTATAGAATCGTCTTTGAATTCGTAATTCGAATTCCCCCCCGCGCTCATGGAGGACGGAGGTCGTAGAGCGACCTCCGACGTCTGAGTCGGCTCCGCGCCTCGCGGGCTCTGCGGAAATAAAGCAAGCCCTGAGCAAAAATAGTTTTCATACTATGAAGTAGTACTATTAAAAGCTGAAATGTTTTGTTCTTCAAGCTAAATCCGAAGCAGCCAGATAGTTTGGAAGGTTCTAACACTTTGATACACGTCATATACCAAATTTCGACGTCATCTACTAAAATAACCGCAATTCAAGGTTCATACAGTGTACTTACGCACTAAATCAGCCTTTATACTGACGTAGGTATGTACACGAGCTTGTGGACATAAATAATAATAAATAATAAATATTCTACGACATTCTACACAGCGCTTTCTAGACCCAAAGTAAGCATAGTTTAACAAGCTTGTGTTATGGGTTCTAGAACGCGGATAAACATACTTATATACTATTTTTTTTGTAAATACATACAAATTATACATAGAAACACCCAGATCAATGCAAATAGACATATTCATGCATACAAATATTTGCACTGAGCGGGAATCGAACCCGCGCCCCCTGTCGTAGCAGTCGAATGCACTACCGCTACGCCACAGAGGCCGTCATGCTCGTCGTGTTAACATTAAAAAATACGCTCGAATTTCGACCACCCTAGGACCACCGTAACAATTATTTTGTCTTCACTAAGGAGCACTGACTGGACTTTATTTCCAACTACCCAATGAACTAATAACCTGTTAACTAACTGCACACTTTCACCAATTTTATTTGCGTCCTAAACAGACCCTTAACGCTTCTCAAGCTGTATAAGATTTACTAAAACATTTACGACGTTCGGGTGTTTATGATCGGTGTAGCGCCCCTGTGAGGACACTGACCCACATTTGTTACTTATTTATAAGCGAGCGAAGGGTTTTCAGCTTACGCGAAGTTTTTTATACGGCAAAATTTGTTTTATGTCTCATAAAATGAATAGCATGTTATGATATACGAAGGTGGCTTCCGGAGCAGAAAGGGACATTGTCGTATCTCTTCCCGTGGGTGTTCTACAAGGCATATAACGGATGAAGCTGTTCTTCACCTGACAGTATACATAATATGTACACTGTATACTTATAAACATTCAGTAACATCTCTTTCCCACTGGGGTCGGTAATTTTTGGCTACGACCTTGGCACACACCTTTCGTTTCGTCTACTGTCATAATTGTTTTCGTACATGTTTGTCGGTAGCGGGTACTCTTAGCCAGGCCTTAGCTTACGTCCCTTAAAAGGGACAGGATAATCAAATGGTTTGGATACATAGAAAGGATGAAAGAAGGATTATTGACGAAACAGATTTTTGAGGCGACTAGGTATTGGTCAGGGAACAGTACCTTTTGAAATTAAAACAAGCAAGTTTTCTTAACTCCAAGCTACTTTTTAGTGTTCCGTACCTTTTTTTTCGTGCGGAAATCTCTTCGGATACCCCCCCCCCCCCCCGCCGGTCAGCGGGGGCGGTCATGTCGGGCTTGAACCGACTAAAACCGCACGCCGTCTCGGGTCTACAGACGCCGGGGTGTAAGGTTGCCCATAGAGCATATCCCTCGCACCCCGACTGACCCTGGGCCATCTCCGGTTTCGAGATCGCCCACTCGGGTTTGAGAACCACGGTGTCCCCGTCTTGCCCCGGTTTGGGCATCTGCTGGGGTGACAGGCCGCCTCACCTGCCACCCCCAGGCCTGCGCTCATGGAGGACGGAGGTCGTTAAGCGACCTTCGGCGCCTGAGTCGCCTGCGACGCGCGGTGAGCATGTTGCGGGCTCGGCAGGCCGGGTGAGTTCTAAACCTCTCCCGGACGCGCTCCGCCATCTAGTTCTCGAGCATTACATGCTCGCAGAAGGAGGTGGCGGCTGCCCACGCACTCGCGCTCCGAGTGTTCCGTACCTCAAAAGGTAAAAAAGGAACCCTTTTAAGATCACTCTCTTGTCCGTTTGTCTGCCCATATATCAATTTTAGCCAAAATTACACATGGACATATATATAGACGGATTGGAAGTACCCTATAGGTTTTGGGTCCAAAACCTATACGGTAGTTTCCGTTGACCTAGACTTACGAAATTTGGCAAAATGCACGGTCTTAGAGTACAAGTAAAGGGAAAATTTCGAAAAATAAAAGAGTTGATCATTATGTATTGGTACTTCTTAAAGTTGATACTTACAAGGTCTCGCAAAAAAACTAAATTTGCCCATATCTTTTCATAAACCAATAAAAAATATATCAATAGAGTTCGACTCGCACTTGACCGGTTATTTTTCTTCAGAATTAAAGATACACATTGAGAACATTGCAAGATTCGGGCATAAAATCTAAGACAAAGAGGCAGTCTGCAAAACCACTACCGCATATGAACAATGAGTAGCTTACGTTCTTTCTACGTTCTTAATAAGACTATTTGTATGTAGCAATCACATCGGGTATACTTGGCAAGGACACTCGTAGTGGTGAAAAATTCGTATGGATTTCTGCCAAACCGACGCATACGGCCCTTTGTAACCTTGGACTGTTTCTGCCAAACCAACGAACGCGACCCTTAGCGACCTTGGACTGTTTTGCTAGCAACACTTTATAAAACGGAAATTTTCCACGACCTAGTTAAAAACATTAAGAGAAGAAATCACGAAAGTGCTCTGAGAATAATCTACTAAACTTTATTTTTTCCATCACCACAATCTATATACGATACACAATTCAAGTAAACCATCATTTTGTTATGGGGGTTCAAGGGGTTTAGGCAGCGTTTTCGTTGAAAGCTCCCAGTCGGTTCATTTTTTTCCGAAACCTCCGACAAATATCAATTTGCCAATAGATACAAAAACTTGAGAAATTATAAACTAAAAACCTTTCTCGAGAACCACTCTATCCATTGTTGAAAACAGCATGAAATCCTTGCTGTAGGTTTTGAGTTTATCGCGAACAGACAGACAGACAGACAACGCCGCGGAGGACTTTGTTTTATAATATGTAGTAAGTGACGATGTCATAGAATCTATTTGTCCGTTTCTATGTCTATAGGTAAGTCAGTTACCGGGGTGCTTGGTTGGGGGGTGCTTGGTTGGGGGGTGCTTGGTTGGGGACCTCCACGCGGTGCACCCTGGGCAACGGAGACAGCAGCGCTTCTCTCCTAGGGCGGGAGAGACGCTACCGCCTACGGCCAACTCCGACCGAGGCGAGGACGGCCCTGTTGAGGGCTGTTCGGAAGCTTTCCACGTGTCCCTCTGATTAGCAGATGGCACAGTGGAGAGCAAGTAAGGGGGCCATCTCAAAACCGGAGATGGCCCGGGGTCAGTCGGGGTGCGAGGGATATGCTCTATGGGTAATCTTAAGACCCAAGACGGCGTGCAGTTTTAGTCGGTTCAAGCCATAACCATAACCACCCCCGCTGGCGGGCGGGGGGTATCCGAAGGGATTTCCGCACGAAAAAAAATGTATTTCAGTTACTTCAACTTTTTTATTTTTGGAATTTTCACTTCACTTGTGCTGTAAGACCTTGCTTTTTGCCGAATTTCGTGTTTATAGGTCACGACCCAAAACTTATAGGGTAACATAGAATTATACATTTTGGTTAAAAAAAAACAAATGTTGAAGATTAAGGTAAATTTTTGTATTTACAAGTTTTCGCTAGAATCTGAATTTGGCCATATCTTTTTATCGTGTTAACTCAGGACCTTGATTTTTATACACCTAATAGAGACTATATATCTCAGTATCTGGTATAATTTTCAACCTGCTAGGTGCATCCGTTCTTGAGAAATTTGACGGTGACACACATAGAGACGGACATACAGATAAGATAATGATCTTATAAGGGTTCCTTTTTTACCTTACGTACGGAACCCTAAAGGAATTATTCTCTTTGATCCGAGGACCAATCACGGTTGCATCGTAACCTTGTACTTTGGAGTCCGGAGTCCACACTCCTATTTTCCACTTGCCGTGATTTGGTTCATATTAGCTTTTATGGGACTAACTGTCGTCTGAATTCATCATCACCAGGTGTACCGTTTTCACGCAGGGACCTCGAAGGCCTTGGTGGGGGCTCCTAATTAGCACGAAGGTATATGGTTTCAAGTATTTAAAAGGGTGGAACATAGAAACTCATACATACGTGAACCCTGAAAATTACACTCCGCTTTCTGCTGACCCAGCAAACTTCGTCCCGCCTTAGAGTCAAGTTATATTGGATACCGTATCCGCTGTATTTATTCCGTGAACACCTCCTTGCACCCCGGCATTTGGGTTTTGGTCAGTCCAACATGGTGGGGTAACCGTGGGGATTTCCGCAACGAAGACGAAATAATAACACACTATAGGCGCAGATAAATCTAGAAAATCTAAAATCATGAAAATCCGTTCTCCAGTTATAAACGGTCATCCCTAACGCGACTTAGTATTGTATAAATAGATTAATTAGATCTCTCCATAGCATAGAAAGCAAGACAAGATCTTTGCCCCCTATAAGTCCACAGAACGTGTTAGAAGTAAGTAAAATGTATACAAAAAATCCGTTCCCGCAGGGGGAACGCACAGGTAGATTTCGTGAAGCAATTAATATTATTTTATATAGAGAACTACGGACTTTAAACAATATTTTTAACATGTTTAATTTTTTTTCTCGTAAACGGTAACTTTTAGCGAGAAACTTTTCAGACATTTTTTTAGTCTTAAAAATGGCCTATCGATTAAAAATGTTTCCGACATCAAGAATGTTCACCGGTTAGAAGTTATGATTTTTTTCCCGAAAATTTTTGGTTTTTCCCCCCTCCACTTTTAGTTAAAGTTTTAATCTTTTAGGTTTATAATTAAAAGTTGTTTGTATTCATGTATACTATGGGATAAAATTAGAACGGTTCGAATATCTTTCATGGAACGTGAAATTTTGAGGAAAAACTGATTTCACAAAAAGTGAGGCCCTACCGTCCCCTTAGGCCGGATTCCACCCGTTCACGAACTTAAACTAAGTTTACACCCAAGCAATTTTTGACCGCAATTTGAAAGCGATCGGGGCAAAAATGCGACCGTTAGAGTGCCGCAAATTTTGGGACGTGGAACCATACATACATGTATATATAAATATAAACTTTTTGACCAGTGGTCATTTCGGACTCAGGGGGTCATAACTAGACCTCCTATGAAGATTTTTTTTTTAATTCGACAGTAGTCAAGAAACCAATAGGTAGATCGATTTCATCGAAATCTACCTAATACTCGCAGGGACTCGGTGGATGCAGACCGCTACAAACCGGTCAAAATGGAAGTCAATGGGGGAGGCCTATGTTCAGCAGTGGACTTCCTACGGCTGATATGATGATATGATGGTAAACAGCGGTTAATATCGAACGAGCCATAGACAAGAATCGGCCACAACATAACAATCGATTATATCTTCTATATTTTCCAATATTAATGGTTATGGCGGTGCAGTTTTATTATATAAGTTATTAGTGTTAATGGTACCTTATATCCACACTAATGGTCAAATGAGCACGTAGGTCTGTCGTTGTGTTTATTACATTTTCGGTACTAAAACATAGAACTGAGTATAATGAAACTTGACTACCTGCTCATAGTAAAAAATACATATCGATACTATTATAAAATTGAAAATTAATTGTGTCTGTGCATTGGAGATATTAAAAAAAAATACTTGGGTTATGTTATATGAACGATTCTGAACACCATTTTTTTTTAATTCCTTGTCTGTTTGTTCGCGTTGGACGCAAAAACTAGATCGAATTTTTATGCAGTTTTTTTCTGTCAAAAAGGTCTTGCTCTGATTTAAAAACTGCCGTGTTTTTTGATTGCAATTGGTTAAGTAGAACCGGAGGTACGACCAAAATACGATAACAGACATCCGACCGGATCCGTCGGATGTCTGTTCTCCGGCCAAGAATACCAAAAAAAATATTTTTGTGTTCAGAATCGTTCATTTAACATAACTCAAGTTTTTTAGGGATTTTCTTTAGAAAAGCCCTATTGCTATCGAGTTGTCGTCGTCGTCGACGTCGTCGTTGCCAATTTTCTGTCACGGTTTTGGGTATGAAGGAGATGAGCTATCGAGTTGCTGTTTTCGGTAATAGATTCGTGCTGGGGTGAACCTATGCAAGATAAAGAAAAAATCGCAAAATATCGCAAAAAAAAACGCAAAATCGAAAATCCCTTGTATTCGGCTGAGCTCGTCTCAGGAATTCAACTTGTTCTAAAATAATGTACAGATACAAGTAATTATTAATTTTATAATAGTATAGATTTTTTAGAATAGGTTGATGATGATGATGATGATAGATTTTTTTAAGCGGCGATAGCCCAGTGGCGTACGTAACGGACTACTGAGACGAGGTCTCGAGTTCGATCCCCAGTCGCCCCGGGTACACACCTCTGACTTTTCGTAGTCATAAATGTTAATTATCGCTCGCTTAATAATGTGCCCGGTAGATGGCAATAGGCTCGCCCCCTATTACATTGGGACCTTAACATAACTGGCGAATCGTGGGTGTGTAATACACATCTCTGCCTACCCCTTCGGGGATACAGGCGTGAAGTTATGGTATGTTATGTTTATAGTTTTTTTTTTGATGTGTAATAAAGAGTTTTCTATCTATCTATCCATCTGTATTTTTTTTATACCACTAAGGTGGCAGACAAGCACACGGCCCACCTGATGGGAAGCGGTTACCGCGGCCTATGGACGTGTGCAACACCAGTGGCGTCACACTCGCGCTGCCCCTTTAAAGGAAAGGGGATGGGAAAGGAGTTTGGGAGGGGATGGCAAAGGAGTTTGGGAGGGGATGGGAAAGGAGTTTGGGCTCCGGCACTCTCACTCATCAAACGGAACACAACAGTTCAAATACTGTTAATTGGCGTCGATATTCTGTGAGAGGGTGGTGCTTCCCCGGTCGAGTCGGCCCATTCATGCAACGGCCAAAATGACTGTTGCTTGACTCTACCACTCATAAATATAAAATATATAAAAGAAAAAACTCTTTTCATTATTAAATCGACAATGAATGATGATGAATGGATGAATCCTTGTTTATCAGAAAAGACACTAACGCAGGCAAAGTCATGAGCCGAAGCTAGAGTATAAATATATTTGTTCTATTAGGGGTCAGTGGCACAGTAGGTGAACTGTAAATTGCATTTCTGAGGCATTAATTAACTGTAATTTTAAGTAATGTTATTGTCATCTCGAAGATCATGGGATCGTGTTCTAGAAACGTACGGAAATAGGTATGTATGCTAAACTAGCCTTAATATTTTAGTGTTTAATTATCGGAATGATGGCAAGACATAAAATGGCGCTAGGTTTTTTAGGGTTCCGTTGCCAAATGGCAAAAAACGGAACCCTTATAGATTCGTCATGTCTGTCCGTCTGTCATTTTTATATACAAATAGAAAAAAAACAATAAATTTTGGGGGTCCCCATACTTAGAACTGAAACTCAACATTTTTTTTTTCATCAACTATGGATAGCTCGTCAAAAATGATATTGAGGTTTCTAATTTCATTTTTTTCCAAACTGCATAGTTTGTGCGGGAGACACTCCCAAAGTGGTAAAATGTGTCCCCCCCCCCCTGTAACTTCTAAAATAAGAGAATGATAAAACGAAAAAAAATATATGATGTACCTACATTACCATGTAAACTTCCAACGATAATTGGTTTGAACGAGATCAAGTAGGTAGTTTTTTTTTAATACGTCATAAATCGTAAACCGCAATTTACCTTTCATTCAATCAACTCAAATATAAAAATTTAAAAAAAACATTATTATGTTACTTGCTGCTACGGAACCCTTAATGGGCGAGTCCGACTCGCACTTGGCCGCTTTTTAGAATACTAGCTGATGCTTGCGTGGATGTTGGTTATATGATTCTATTTTTAGTCACATTGCCAGTTCTGCTACTCAAAAAACCGCCCAAGTGCAAGTCGAACTCGCCCATGTAGTGCTTCGTAGCAGCAAATAACATAATAATGTTTTTTTTGTAATTGTCATATTTGAGTTAATTGAATGAAAGGTCAATTGCGGTTTACGATTTATGACTTATTAAAAAAACTACTTACTAGATCTGGTTCAAACCAATTTTCGGTGGAAGTTTACATGGTTAAAGGACGTCATATCTTTTTTTAGTTTTATCATTTTCTTATTTTAAAAGTTACAGGGGACACATTTTACCACTTTGCAAGTGTCTCTCGCGGAAACTATTCAGTTTAGAAAAAAAAAATACTAGAACCCTCAATATCATTTTTGAAGACCTATCCATAGATACCAAACACGCATGGGTTTGATGAAAAAAAAAATTGAGTTTCAGTCTAAGTATGGTACCCCCAAAATTTATTGTTTTTTCCATTTTTGAGTGAAAATCTTAATGCGGTTTACAGAATACATCTACTTACCAAGTTTCAACAGTATAGTTCTTATAGTTTCGGAAAAAGTGGCTGTGCCATATGGACGGATAGACAGACAGACATGACGAATCTATAAGGGTTCCGTTTTTTGCCATTTGGCTACGGAACCCTAAAATTGCTATCAAACATAGAACACTTTTAATTCTGAGCAAGGTCAGATCTTTCTAATAAAAAAACCGCGTCAAAATTCGTTCAATCGTTTTGCGCCCATAGTGAACAAACCGATAAGAGTTCAAAAAAAAAGAACTGGGTCCTCCAGAATTAACGATCCTGATCGTTAATTTAACATAACCAAAGTTTTTTATTTTAAATATCTCCAAGGTACAGACATAACTAATTTTATAATAGGTATAAAGAGATTGTAATCTGTAAGTAAGTAACACTTAAGAAACTTGTAAAATTATATCTGATCTTTCTTCTTTTAATACAAAGTGTTATGAATAACGGGCGAACTTACTGGGGTACTCATTCAATTTTAATTAGAATAAGTCAACTCTTAGAACGACACTTAAATCTGTGACAATCGACATCTCGAGCGAGCGTTTAATTTACTTCTAGGCAAGCATGTTTCTATGTCGACCACATCATCACTTAGGTAGATGGCCCAGGGTCAGCCAGGGTGCGAGGGAATTGCCTAATTGGGCCACCTTATACTCTGGCATTAGAGACCCGAGACGGCGCGCGGTTTTGGTCACATAACCATCCCCGCTGGCCGAGAAGAAATCCACCGAAAAAAAGAAATACTAGTAGGGGAATCGTGGTCAAACGCGGGCCTATCAATAATAAAAAAAATAGACACTTTGTTGGGCACACAACACATTACCGCGATCTTTGGACCATCGATTGAAAGATTTGGAGAATTACTAGAAGGGTTTGACTATAAATAAAACCACCACTGTATTTTGATCTTGATCGACAGTATATAATATATCGGAGAATTTCGAATATCTGGGATGTGTCTAGATAGCTCAGCTGGTCAGAGCATTCCCCCTGTAAGGGACTCGTCGCGGGTTCAAGTCCCATTCTAGATGTTCTCTTTTTCCGATCTAAATCTTTACACACTTCTTGATATTTAAATTAAACGCCTAAATCAATGTTAAATTATTTGAAACGGTGTAGCACAAAATTCTTATAAATATCTGCTACGCCCCTAACGCTCGTGCATCCATGTGGCTTGGTTTTAAGGTCACATTAGTGCCGGGTCATCGACTATGAGCACAAAACTGATACAGTTCCCCCACAACTTTCGCTATCAACGTAATAGGGTGTCACTCTTGATAGAACCTTAAATTATTCAGCTTTAAAGCCTTGAATACCAAGTTTGTATTCGTTAACAGTGAGAAATGGATATTGTGCTTGTCTTAGACTGTGTACTGAGATATAGTTATTCATTTAGGTCATAAAGTAACATTTCGGAATGTCAAGATTAATGCTTTTACATTTGTAGCAAGATTTGCAGTGCCGTGAGAAAGTACTCTTTTAGTAGAAAGAAACTCACGCCCTCTTTTTTGTGTTTGTAATTTTTCTTCGAATATACCACCCATAAACGGCGAAGGGTTAACCCCTATTACGCGGGACAGAATACGGAGATCGGTGATATGTGGGTGTTCAGAAAGATATGAAGAACGAAACGTTTATTTTATGTTAGTATTTCACATTAAGCGGTATGTACATGTTTTATTATACTAGATGCCTCACGATTGCATCAAAGGGGTGTTCAGTTCAGCATGTGTTAGGCGGACCTAGGCCTGCATGAAACACGACCGAAAGAAGTATCATTTAGGTACCATGAAGTTGGGGTGCGACTGGTTGGATCACCTCCAAGTTTGGTGCACCCTGGGCAACGTGGGCGATGACGCATCATTGATTGCTCCTCTGGTGTAGCTGGCGTCAACGTCAACGGCCAAGAGTCTGACCAACCGGCCCTTTTCAGGGCCAGCTGACCCCATTGCACGAGGGGGTCGGATTATGGCGGGCCTGCAAGGCCCGCGGGGAGGGGTGGTCGCTCCAGGTACCCCTCTGCTGTTATCAGAGGGGACACTGCGAATGGCCCAGGGTCAGTCGGAGTGCGAGGGATATGCTCTATGGGTAACCTTACACCCCGGCGTCTGTAGACCCGAGACGGCGTGCGGTTTTAGTCGGTTCAAGCCTGACATAAACGCCCCCGCTGGCTGGCGGGGGGGTATCCGAAGGGATTTCCGCACAATAAAAAAAAAAGGTACCATGAAGTTACTTCAGTCGGGACCATATGTTCGAGACTGAATTAAACATATCAAGGAGGTTTTCGTTTACAATATATTTCTATAAAAAAATGAACCAACATATTAAAAATCCATTCCTTTGTATTGGATTATGATAACCGTGCGACCTTTTCAAATAAGTCGTATAGTATCGTGTTTTAATTTTAATTTTTAATTTGGGAGGCTGTCGGAATTTGAAATTTTGTGGTTTCAGGCCGTTTCATGGTAGGGTTTAGGCCGAATGAACTGTCATGTGCCGCCTTCGGGCCCGATTGCAGGATAAGCGCGTTTCGGGATACCGATTGCCCGAAATTTCAGCCCGCAATTGTTGATGTACGCTTCATGGTAGACCTGCTAGTTCAACCTTGAGACTGTATTAGGATTTCGAAAATAGTTTCTCTCTAAACAGTTTATCGACACTACAACACTGATTGTTTTTACTAAAAAGAGTAAAAGAATTACAAATTCGAGCTATAATTAATGCCGTCACTACCATTATCCAGTTTACATAATTGTGAGTTGATGTCGCGTTGGTTTTATCATTAGTGGCACCAGTTGGCACTACGCCATAAAAGGTCAGAATTAGTGAACCGGACTGTTTTTTTTTAAGAGATGATTACATACATACATAACTTCGCGCCTGTATCCCCGAAGGGGTAGGCAGATGTGTATTACACACCTACGATTCGCCAGTTGGTCCCAATGTAATAGGGGACGAGCCTATTGCCATCTACCGGGCACATCAAGCGAGCAATAATCAACATGTTTAATAGACACATAACTACGAAACGTCAGAGGTGTGTGCCCGGGGCGACTGGGGATCGAACTTCAGACCTCGTCTCGGCAGTCCGTTACGTACACCATTGGGCTATCGCCGCTTCAGTCAAGAGACGATTAAGTAACAATAATGCAGACTTTCCTGCCGGGGTTGGGACATCACTATGGCTGCTAGCAAATTTACAAAATATTTACCAAAGCTTTGAATCAAAGCTTGAGTAGCTTGAGCGACTGCCATATGACCCCCCCCCCATCCTGATGGGGGGATAGCCTGCGACAGGGCCTCATACGTGTCGCATTTCGGCTGTGGAGATTTTGGTAGGATACACTCATATAGTGAAATAGTGTTAAAAAGTTAATGATGTTATTAGAAATGTTAGAAAAAAACCCGGGCAAGTGCGAGTCGAACTCACCCATGAAGGGTTCCCTAGCAGCAAGTAAAATTTTTATATTTGAGTTGATTGAATGAAAGGTATATTGCGGTTTACGATTAATGTCGTATTAAAAAAAACTACTTCCTAGATGTTGCGATGTAATGCGGTTCACAGAATACATCTACTTACCAAGTTTCAACAGCATAGTTCTTATAGTTTCGGAAAAAAGTGACTGTGAAATACGGACGGACAGACAGACAGACAGACAGACATGACGAATCTATAAGATTTACGCTTTTTGCCATTTGGCAACGGAACCCTATAAATAGCACACCATCACACATTAATCCCATTGATTATGCGGTGGATTTAGGACAAGTGCCAATAATGAGTCATAAAGGCTATGAGGCGTGGCAAATATTTAATATATAAGTCACTGGAAAGATTACTAAGATCTACAATTCGAACGGAGTAGGTCAGGACGATAACAACGTCAAGGTGCGCCAATACTTTGATGAATTTATTAAAGCATAGAGCTTGGAGGGATTAACCTCACATAATACTAATAAATAATAAATATTCTACGACATTCTACACAGCGCTTTCTAGACCCAAAGTAAGCATAGTTTAACTAGCTTGTGCTATGGGTTCCAGAATGCGGATAAACATACTTAGATCCTTTTTTTTTGTAAATACATGCATATTATACATAGAAACACCCAGACCAATGCAAATAGATATATTCATGCATACAAATATTTGCACTGAGCGGAAATTGAACCCGCGCCCCCTGTCGTAGCAGTCGAATGCACTACCGCTACGCCATAGAGGCCGTCTAAAAAAACATAAAGCTCTGTACGACTTTCCTTCTGCAATTCACCTTTGAGCATCAGCTCAAATTGAGAATTCATAAGTTTCCATTAAGGAAAAAGACGAGGCAGTATGGTCAAACGGCCTTCCCGTAATAGGTAAAAAAAAAGGAAAAAGAGTATAGAAAGGTTTTGAGGAGACTTAAAATCCATAGGCTATTAAAAACACCCACCTCAATCCTGCGAGTTCTACCTACATATAATCTGACAGCCACAAGTGGCCACAACCTCTTCAGCCATTCCCATGACAAAAGGGGTGAGATGGGGACACCGTGGTTCCCAAACCCGAGGGGGCCATCTCGAACCCGGAGATGGCCCAGGTACAGTCGCGGTGCGAGGGAAATGCCTTATGGGCCACCTTACACACCGGCGTCTGAAGACCCGAGACGGCGTGCGGTTTTAGTCGGTTAAAGCCCGTGGCATAACCCCCCCTGGCCGGGGTATCAGAGGGGATGTCAGAAAAAAGAAGGGTAAGCTTTCCTAATGCATGCCTGAATAAGGAATAAGTAACTATTTATGAACTTTTCCCCACATTTATATATCAATGATTTCCCTAGAGTTCGTACATACACCGTCCATTTTTAACCGTGTACAATGTGGATGAAAAAATGAATAAAATTCTGTTCAAATCCCACAGGTATACAACACTACATTCTTTATAGTATAGCATTATTCATCACGAATAGTACACCCATTTAAAAAATGCTGCTTCATATATTATTTCTCGCAAAAGGAAACCGACTTATGGCTTAACATTTTTATTTTTTTTAATATTTAGGACACGTCAATTTGACTTCACCTCGCCTGATGGTAAGCTGAAGGTAAAGTCTCAGGAAAGAGGGCCATCATTACATACACTTACCATGTTAACAATGGTGGCACTCAGCTTGACGGCCTCACCAGAAGAGGATTGTCGTCGCAGCACCGCGTGACATCCACCGGTCCCACTAGTGCTGCGACCACAATCCCCCTGCCCGGCTATGCACTTGCTGACCCCTGAACGCAATCAAACCGAAATTGGATTACTATGGAGGGTTTTTCGCAATTGGGCACGGTGGTACCTACCCGGCCGAATTTTGTGACAAATTTGTGTCATCAAATTTCTACCACCATTTGAGAGTTAGATGATTTCCTCACGGATCCTTCCATCAGATTCCCACATTAAATCTGGTCTGCTTATCGCGGTTTATATGATTGAACGCCTAGGCCATTCATTAAAGGCCACATGGCTAGGCCAAAAGTTATTTTAACGTTTTGGCCATATATTCATCATGCGTACAGCTAAAGAGTGGAATGCCCTGCCGGAAAGCTATAACCCGGGAGTTGTTTATTTTTGTTACTATATTCTTAGTAATAATAATAATAATTTCCTTTATTTCTCACCACAATATACATAATATTAGTAATATCTAGCATGAAACATAATCTTCTTAAAAATCTAGGTGTACATATATATTGCTGGAGACTGATGCCTAAACTATGTTTCAGGTCATCAGGTCCCCACCTCTATATCTTATTTTATTATGCACAATTCCCTTTAAGCTGACATGTATATCATGCAGTAGGTTGGTAGAAAAACAATGACATTTAAAAATACAGATTATTAAGAAACATAAAAAAAAATTAAAAATAAAAGATGAACATTGTTAGTATATGTGTGTATAAGTGCGAATGTATTTGCGTTTGTGTGTACGTGTGTGTACGTGTGAGTATTTTAGTTTAGTAAATTTTCGGTGTCTGCATAGTTAAGTTGCTAGCACCGCAGAATCAGGAAAAAGTGCCCAGTTAACAGCACTAGGCTCTCAACCTGAGCTGTGATTAGCTCAAAACTGTCTAGGGATATTTTACGTTAATGAATGTATTTAAAAAAATAACAATTCTAAAATTGCCACGTTTTACAATCTTGTTTTTTTTCAAATTTTAATTTGATTTTAAAAATAAAAATGTACCATCAAATTTGGTACGTATTAAAAACATGTTTTTAGAATTCATATTTGTTTTAATTATGTACATCTATAAATGCAAAATACCCCTAGACAGTGTTGATATGTGAATTATGTGGAATCGAAAACATAGCTTTTAATACATCTCTACTTTGGGGATATCTGTATGTATGTCATCATTCTTATAACGATTGTCAAGTTGCATACAAAGTTTGCACTTTGAAGCCGCAGCTTTGAGGTCCGCTCGAGACAAAAAACGAAAACCGGACTAGCCATTGAGGAATTATCACCGTTAGAAAAAGTCCTGGTGAAATTGCGGTAAGTTATTCCGAGGCCGAATTCGCTGTTACCAATATCCACTACAGCCTAGAGTAAATCCTTGAGACTTGTGGATGGTAATGGCATAAGCCACTAAATTGATGGTTATGAGTGAGAGAGAGCTTCGCTCAATTTTTGCTAAGCATTGCAGACCTAGTATATATCACTTTCATTATACAATTTTTGTCCTATGACTCAATTGCTAAGCAAACACATAAAGCAGTATTACAGAATGATTTATAAGTAGATGTGAATGTAAATAATAGGCAATGTTGTGTGTTTAAACACTATAAAGGTATTTTATGGCCGATAAGTCTGAAATAGGGCTTGAGTTATAAGATCTAGGCTCACGAATGGTTAGCTGCAGTAGGTAGGGGCGTCAGAGGTAGATGTATCCACTACATGAATGAATAATGAACCAGTGGTTTAATATTTCATATTGAATTATTCAAGTGTGACTTGACATGAAATTAAATTCTGTGCGTGATAAATAATGTTTCTTTTCTACATCATCATCATCATCATCATATCAGCCGTAGGAAGTCCACTGCTGAAAATAGGCCTTCCCCATTGACTTCCATTTTGACCGGTCGGTTGCGACCCGCATCCACCGAGTCCCTGCGCTCATTACCAGTTCATCCGTCCACCTTGCGGGAGGCCTTCCTACGCTGCGCTTGCTACTACGTGGTCTCCACTCAAGAACCTTTCTGCCCCATCGGCCATCGGTTCGCCGAGCTATGTGCCCTGCCCACTGCCACTTCAGCTTGCTGACTCGCTCTGCTATGTTGATAACTCTGGTTTGTCTACGGATCTCCTCATTTCTGATTCGATCTCGTAGGGAAACCCCAAGCATAGCCTGTTCCATAGCTCGCTGTGTGACCCCGAGCTTCCTTATGAGGCCCATAGTGAGAGACCACGTCTCGGCAGTGTAGGTCATCACTGGTAACACGCACTGATTAAAGACCTTCGTCTTCAAGGACTGCGGTATTTTGGACGAGAAGACGCTGCGCAGTTTCCCGAACGCAGCCCAGCCGAGTTGGATTCGTCGATTGACCTCCTTCTCGAAGTTGGATTTACCTAATTTATATTTTTTTTACGTTTTAAGTTTAGTTTTTTAGAAACGACCTCTGAACCCTAAAATTGACAGCCTGTGCGAGAGCCTCGTCCGTTGTTTAGTATGTGCAACGACTTGTACGTGAGTTGGCTTGGGCCTCGAGGATGTTAATAGGTACCTCTACACTCAGTCGCGGTGCCAGAAAGTCGGGGTGCGAGGGATATGCTCTATGGGCAAACTAACACCCCGGTGTCTGTAGACCCGAGACGGCGTGCGGTTTAAGTCGGTTCATGCCCGACATAACTACCACCGCTGGCCGGCGGGTGGGTAACCGAGGGGAGTTCCGCACAAAAAAAACAGTGTTACTTCGGTAGTGCCTACAGAAGTGAAAACACGAAAAGAAAATATTCTTATTAATATATTCTTCTTATATTATAAAAATATATATTTCAGAGCCATATATGTTGTCCATTATGAATCAGTTTGAAACTTCAGGGAGATCAAAACTAAATAGTTCATCAGCCACGACAAAGATGGCGTTGTTATAAAAACTACTCTTCCTCCGTCTTACGAATTTTCGATCAGGACACGCGTCCTGACTCGAGTTTAACCTTTTTTACCCATTAGAAAAAGTGCACAACGCCGATAAAGAAGTTATCACTTCAAAAAAAAGGTAACTCTACACCCCGTCATAGTAAACAGACTAAAGAGTATTAAGCCTCTTGGTGACTCTGGGATAGTCTTAGGTCGACATGTACGTTCGACACTTACGGATACTGTGGGGTGATTCTATTTCGCCGGGAACTAAGAACAATAACAAATGAAAACCTCTGTGGCATAGCGGTAGTGCGTTCGACTGCTAAGTCAAACGCACGCGGGTTCGATTCCCACTCAGTGCAAATATGTATATTTACATTGGTCTAGGTGTTTATATGTATAATATGTATGTATTTACAAAAAAAATGTATTTAAGTATGTTTATCCGCATTTTAGAACCCAACCCAACAAGCTCTGCTTAGTTTGGGTCTAGATCGCGTTGTGTAATTTGTCCTAGAAAGTTTGTTTCTTTATTTTCAACATTTTCTTTTAATAAAAGCAAACATGTTATTTGAAACCTTGTAGTTGAAGGACGGGATGAATAAACTAATAGTGGGGAGTGCCCCTGTCAATTTCGTATAGAAGGTTGCTTATTAGTCGGTTCGAATAAGAAATTAGAGTAGTAGTTAAATAGTTTAATATGCTTTTATTTTAAGTTTCACCTATCCCGATGTTTGTCATCATAACATAACTTCACGCCTGTATCCCCGAATGGGTAGGCAGAGGTGTATTACACAATATACCTACGATACAGCTATGTTTAGGTTTTAATGTAATAGGCATCTAAGCGAGCGATAAAAACATTTTTAATACACACATAACTACGAAAAGTCATCAAATCTTGAACTGAAATATGCATACATGTGTAAATCGCCTAACAATATAATATTATAATGATATGGTGCGTATCTGATGATGGAGCTGGAAGGTGGCGATAGGAACTTCGCAATGAAACGACTCAACTACATCGAGTTTGGGCTCGTTTGAATCGTGTTGACGAGTAGTTTGTCTCATCTGTTTGGCAGATTTTTTAGTTAACGTTTTGTTATTTAAGAAAAAAAGAATTCTGGGACTCTATCAAGATCGTCGTAGCCAAACCAACCTCATCTGCTGATTGATGCTGGAAGCTCTGGTGCAGGCTTTCCTTTCGGACTGGGGGGTCAGATATCAGTTGCTCCCGGAAAAACCAGAATAATCCAAATTACAGAACACACCGGCGTCTGAAGACCCGAGGCGGCGTGCGGTTTTAGTCGGTTCAAGCTCGACATAACCGCCCCCGCTGTCCGGCGGGGGGGTATCCGAAGGGATTTCCGCACGAAAAAAAAAATGGTACAGTAGAACAGCAGATACCTGGATCGTAGCAAGCTTTGAATGTAACCCGGATTGGCACGAAGGAAAATAACATAACTTCACGCCTGTATCCCCGAAGGGGTAGGCAGAGGTGTATTACACACCCACAATTCGCCAGTTATGTGAAGGTCCCAATGTAATAGGGGGCGAAGCCTATTACCATCTACCGGGCACATTACTAAGCGAGCGATAATCAACATTTTTAATACACACGTAATTACGAAAAGTCAGAGGTGTGTGCCCAGGGCGACTGGGGACCGAACTCGAGACCTCGTCTCAGCAGTCCGTTACGTGAGCCACTGGGCTATCGCCGCTTAAATAAAGAAAAATCTAAAATTATGGAATATGGAAATCAAAAAAAAAAAGCATAGGTAATGGCTGCGAAAAAGAGCTTCTAATATTCGATAATACAGATGTTGCCTGCAATCATAGATTCTGAGAACTGCTTATGATTTGATACGCTGTAATTAAGTTAGCACAAAGTTGTCAAAAAAATTACCATAGGTTTATTGACATTTCTAATTATAGTCTTCTTCGTCCGAGCAACAGTTTAGCTTTGTGGTTAAGGAGTCGACCCTACGATCGAGAGGTCCCGGGATCGAATCCTGGCCATTACACTACGGACGTGAACCCACTCCTAACACAAGCAATTAAGCTTAACTGGAGGGGTTAGGGGGAATATTAGTAATTTCGGTTACTAATATTCTTTTTAAACAAAAAAAAACGGTCGGTAGCTTAGTGATTAAGGAGTCGGCCTTACGACCGAAAGGTCCCGATTTCAAACCCTGGCTACACTACCGACGTGAACCCACTACTAATGCAAGCAATTTAGCTTAACTGGAGGGGTAAACACGAATACTAGTAATTTCGGATATACTTTAAAAAAATGAAATTTAAAAAAGCCTAGTAGCATTCAAAACCTACACTTTGAAGCCCGAAGTCGGCTATACTATTACTCTTGTCAATATTTGGTTTATCTTACGGCCAGTCTCAATAATCTACCTACAGTTAAAGGTCGAAGCTATCCCAGATAAACAGTCAACATTAATCTCTCTGTAACTGCGGTTTTCAATATTATCAAAGTTATTTTCTGCCTAACTTTGTTTATTGAAACAGAAAAAATCTCCTATAGATACTAATGTCAGCTATTTTAACTGCTGGTAAAGGATAGATGGATTATTGAAACCGGCTGTTAGTTATACACACCCGTCATAACCGTGCGATCCCCAAACCGGAGAGAAAAGCCGGTCAATAGCCTTCTCCGTCAATCATAGCGCTGTTCCTGGTTGCACCAAAAGCTTTCACATAGGAGCCCAGAGTCCACATACTACTTCTCCTCCTTTTGGTTTTGCTTGTACGGTTTTATGGGAGCGACTGCCATATAACCCCCTCCCCTCACCCCCTTCATTATAGTATTGCCTGCGCCAGTCAATACGAGTCGTACGTTAATCAGTAGGTATACCGGCTACCAGATAGCAGGTGAGGTTGACTGAGGCCATAAAATTTTGGTGATGTCCCATATAAATAAGTAAATAAATATTCTAGGACATATTACACAGCGCCATCTAGACTCAAACTAAGCAGAGCTTGTCATATGGGTTCTAGAAAGTGGCTAAACATACTTAGATACTTTCTTTTTAGTAAATAAATACATATTATACATAGAAACACCCAGACCAATGCAAATATACATATTTGCAATGAGCGGGAATCGAACCCGCGACCTCTGACTTAGCAGTCGAATGCTCCACCGTTACGCCACATATTACTAAATTATAGTAAGACTATGATATCATATTTTTCCTCAAAAGATCCTGAAAAGGTTTTTACCGAATCAGCAATGCTCAAGTGAAACACTCAGCGTCCATAGTACTAGGATGGAAGTTTAACATCGAATAGATCATTTTTTTTAAACTTAAAGTCAGACGAACCTATGCTTTCGTTAAAAAAAAGGAAAATAGTCTATTATATTCAATTAAATTATTTAAGCAATATATGCTTACTTTTCCGGTCTAAATTTATAGTCCATTATAGTTGCGTATTATTCGTTTTCCTCAACATACTTCAAGCTATTATGGAGAGGAGTGTATGTCCTTCAAAAGCAATAATAAAACGTAACGTTGGTATGCATGTCGTAATAAAGAGAAGTACAGTAACGTATAGTCATAAAAAGAGGTTGCACAACGCTGAAGGGTAATTTGGTGAGGAATTTGTCTATGGTGAATTGTCTATGAGCTGTATAGAGTTACTAGTTAAAAGGTACTGTTACCTATAAAATTTAGACCGATAAAAGTTGCCCCAGAATGGTCTAGAAGGATTAATTCATAACTTTGAGGGTAGGTTTAAACAAAAAATTATAATATTTAACATTCTATAGAACTTTTATTTATGTTGAATTTAAAATAAAGTAGACGATGATAATAGATTTTCGTACTGTTTTTAAACAATGAAAAAAAAACAAAATGATGCTTCACTAGGAGAGTTCGTAACTAAACAAATTCTAATAACGAATGGACGAAAAAAAAATCATAATGTTTATTTTTACTACGAACCTTACCCTTTATAACTCAATCCTTTTAAAAAATAAAATGCCACACTATCACAACACTGCACGGCACTTAAAATTCTATGCGTATTTAGGGTGAACGCGGCAAAAGCGAGACCTCTATCAGCCGTGACTCGGCCACGCAACTGCCCGGGTTTTGCGCCGCCCGCCAATCGATCGCCCTGCGCAAGTCTGGTAGACTCCGCGTTTCTACACCCCAATATCTTATGTATGAAACTGGAATATACAAGGAAAAGTGACTTAACCACCACGGTACGCCACGAAATATCTTCGCATTTTTATTTACTTATATTAATATGGAAACGTAAGAATAATGAGAGTCTATGATATTAGAATTACGTTTTCTGTTTTATATAAAAATATTTTCAGCATTTCTGTTGCAATAAAAATGGCGGTTTGTTGAGCCTGTTAAATTTATTAAACTAATAACTTACATTTCTGATTATTTCTTCTTTTATATAAAATGGTCTATTGAAATAAATATACATATTAAGTACAAAAACAAAGACGTAAAAAGTTTTCAACTCCTAAAATACAAGGAATCACTGTGTAAGCGGCTTTGTTTTAGTTATAATGCCAAGTTGTTTATTCTCACCCAAATTGTACCTCTTAAACGGAGTTTCCAATAATAAGTTTTAATAACCAGTCTCGTAGTTAAATGGAAATATCGTTCAATTCTTATTGAACGATAACTTTATTTTCTTGCAATTACCTCTTGGTAATTGCAAGAAAATAAAGTTGCTTGAGAGTTATCGCTTGACTGAAAAGGTAAAAAGTGCCAAACATGGCAATAATAACATTAAAAAATCCGTTCCCGCAGGGGGAACGCACAGGTAGATTTCGTGAAGCAATTAATATTATTTTATTAACATGTTTAATTTTTTTTTCTCGAAAACGGTAACTTTTAGCGTAAAACTTTTCAGACATTTATTTTAGACTTAAAAATGGCCTATCGATTAAAAATGTTTCCGACTGCAAGAATGTTCACCGGTTAGAAGTTATGATTTTTTTCCCGAAAAATTTTGGTTTTTCCCCCCTCCACTTTTAGTTAAAGTTTTAATCTTATAGGTTTATAATTAAAAGTTGTTGGTATTCATGTATACTATGGGATAAAATTAGAACAGTTCGAATATCTTTCATGGAACGTGAAATTTTGAGGAAAAACTGATTTCACAAAAAGTGAGGCCCTACCGTCCCCTTATGCCGGATTCCACCCGTTCACGAACTTAAACTAAGTTTACACCCAAGCAATTTTTGACCGCAGTTTGAAAGCGAACGGGGCAAAAATGCGACCGTGAGAGTGCCGCAAATTTTGGAAAGTAAAACCATACATACTATATATATATATATATAAACTTTTTGACCAGTGGTCATTTCGGACTCAGAGGGTCATAACTAGACTTCCTATGAAGAATATTTTTTTAAATTCGACAGTAGTCAAGAAACCAATAGGTAGATCGATTTCATCGAAATCTACCTAATATTACAGTCCATACTATGGTAGCTTGACTGTTCCTAATTATTAAGTACTGTATAGTTTATGTAAATATGCATACCGAGATCTCTATTTGTCAAATATATAATCTTAAATATAAAATACGAATTAGGTACTTACACAGCAGGGGTGTGTGTTGGGTAACCTCCTCGAGTGTCGCTCCGATTCCGATCCCGCTGCAGTCCGGGGGGAACGGAATCGGAGCGGCCGGTACACCCTGGGCGGCGGTCAATGGCTTCCCCTTCACCCCTTCATAGGGTTGGCATTGATCGTCGGCCAATACCCAACGTGGCGGGAACACATCGCTCTCCGTACTCCTTTGCTTTCAGAGGAGACAGGATGAGCGATGCTGTTAGTGGTGAGATGGCCCAGGGTCAGCCGGGGTGCGAGGGATATGCTCTATGGGTAACCTTACACCCCGGCGTCTGAAGACCCGAGACGGCGTGCGGTTTTAGTCGGTGCAAGCCCGACATAACCGCCCCCGCTGGCCGGCGGGGGGGTATCCGAAGTTATTTCCGCACGATAAAAAAAAAAAAAAAAAAAGGTACTTACACAGCAAATATCCAAATATACAAAACAAAGTCTTGTTAGTGATGACCGCTTATAACACGAGAACGGGGGGATCTTTGATTTTTTAGATTTGTCTTCGCCTATACTGTACCATTTTTTTTGCAGATATCCCCACGTTTACCCACCACCGCCGGCCAGTACTTATGTCGGACTCTAACCGTCCGAAACCGCATGCCATCTCGGGTATCTAATGCCCGGGTGTAAGGTAGCCAAATAAGGCAATTTCCTCGCACCCCGGCTGACCCTGGGCCATTTACGGCTTGGGATGGCCTCTAAAGATACTGTGCAAATATGTGACATTCACAAAATAAATTCATCTGATAAGATAACGAACATAACTTATTCCCGGTAATTTATATTGTATATTTACAATATAAATTAACGGTTTATTATTGTATATCATGGAAGGCGAAAGTTTTAAAATTAGTAATTTATAGGCCATCCGTGTATACCTATATAATAGGTCTTTACCTTTTTTTTTTTTTTTTTCGTGCGGAAATCCCTTCGGATACCGCCCCCGCTGGAGAGCGGGAGATCTCCAGCGGGGGCGGTTATGTCGGGCTTGCACCGACTAAAACCGCACGCCGTCTCGGGTCTTAAGACGCCGGGGTGTAAGGTTACCCATAGAGCATATCCCTCGCACCCCGACTGACCCTGCGCCATCTCCGGTTTCGAGATGGCTCCCTTACTTGCTCTCCACTGTGCCCTCTGCTAATCAGAGGGACACGTGGAAAGCTTCCGAACAGCCCCCAACAGGGCCGTCCTCGCCTCGGTCGGAGTTGGCCGTAGGCGGCAGCGTCTCTCCCACCCTAGGAGAGAGGCGCTGCCGCCTCCGTTGCCCAGGGTGCACCGCGTGGAGGTCCCCAACCAAGCACCCCGGTCCCCAACCAAGCACCCCGGTCCCCAACCAAGCACCCCTAATAGGTCTTTACCTATGAAATTGCCGAAATTTTCTTACAAATTCATGAGTTCGTTATTCCTGTAATTTAATAGCTATTTCTATTATTTATATTTTGTTTGAAAGTTGATTTCAAGATTTTACAACTCTGTATTAAATTTTGTTTTCTATGGCCGCATGATAAATTAATTCGATCTTCAAAAACAGTACTTCCTAAATGCTATCCGTTATTTCGTATTACTTAACAGCTGTCACTTTTCAAAAATGTAATAGAGATATTTAATAATATATTTAATAGATATTTAATAGAGATATATAACACATATAATTTGGATTTGTCAGTCCTAAAAAAAATACAATTATGTTAGTACTGAAAATTGTGTTCCTCCAATTTCTTCAAGAAAAACGGCAATTTCATATTATGTAACGATCTAATAATAAGACACTTAAATGTCATCTAAATGACAAAATATTTAGAACAGCAGTTATTACAATAACTGTCATTTATAGCCTGTAAGAGTTCTTTGGTAAATGTTCGTTAAGTGGTTGGTAAACATATGTAGTTCTTTTTCTTTATTTCTATTGCGTATCCGAACGGGTACTGATATAGTAGCGTCAAATATGTAATCTAGATCTGAGTTTACACAGTAGATACATTCAAATTATCTTTATCTTGAAATTTTGGAATTTAAATTACGAAAATGAGTTAAACATATTTTATGAAACAATTTCATGCGAAAGCTACGAGATATTTAAAACCATATTTACTGAGCTCTTAAATTACTTAATAAGTTTTTATATATATTTTGAAGATCCAAACTCTACTCTCTATATACAAACTCAACTTTATTTGGCCCTAAAAGCACACATAAATGACTAATAAAGAAGAACGTCGAAATTTAAAGCACCACTGGGTGTACGAGGGTCAAACTGAAAGTTCTTAGAACTGGCCACTTATAAACAATATAATAAAAAAATAATTCTAAAATTTGAAAATAGAACTCTTTGCCAATATTACTGAGTATATATTTCATTCATTTATCATTTGTTTTACGATTTGGCGGCAAATTGAAAATTGTCTGTGTCACGTTAACATGAATTTAACACGAGAAAATTTTCGTGCAATGATTTTTTATGACTTTCGATGTCATTTAAGTCAACAAGAAAGTTATGATAGACTACGATTGGCCTTTCACGATGAAGCCCCATCTCGTGCGACTGTTTACAACTGGTTTAATGAGTTTAAACGTGGTCGCACTAATCTCACTGATGATTTACGTGAGGGACGGCCTTCTACGGCGACGACTGAAAATAACATCTGTGTTGTGCGGCGTATGATAGAGACTGACAAAAGAGTGACCTATCAGCAGATTCGGACAAGCTTAGGCATCGGTATGAGTCAAGTGCACAAAATCCTCCACGAACATTTAGCGGTCAGGAAGCTTTGCGCCCGGTGGATACCTCATAATTTGACTGAGGCTCAAAAACTCCATCGTGTGGATTGGTGCCGTAAAATGATTGAAAGATTTAACGGAGGTGACTCTAATGCTGTGTTCGACATACTAACAGGTGACGAAAGCTGGATTTACTGTTATGATCCTGAAACCAAAAGACAATCTGCTCAGTGGGTGTTTCCTTTCGAGGAGTTGCCAACTAAAGTGAAGAGAGATCGAAGTGCGGGAAAAAAAATGGTGGCCTCGTTCTTTGGAAGGATAGGTCATTTCGTAACAATTGTGTTAGAGGATCAAAAAACAGTTTCTGCAGAATGGTACACTACCAATTGTTTGCCACTTGTCTTGGAAAAAGTTCGAGAGAAACGACCTCGCAGTAGGATCCTCCTTCACCACGACAACGCCTCGTCGCACACCGCCAAGCGAACGATCGACTATTTGGCGACATCAAACGTTGAATTACTGGGTCACCCGCCGTATAGCCCCGACCTCGCACCTTGTGATTTTTATTTATTTCCAAAAATTAAAGAAAAACTTAAAGGGAAGCGGTTTATGAATGCTGCAGAAGCGGTGGCTGCGTATCGCGATGCCATTGAAGAGACCCCTAAGGACGAGTGGGCAAAGTGCTTTTCCCAGTGGTTCCATCGCATGCAGCGGTGTATTGACGTGAATGGACAATATTTTGAAAAGATATAATAAAACTAATAACTGGCTAATGTAACCAGTTTTTGATTTTCTAAGAACTTTCAGTTTGACCTTCGTATAACAGAATATTTGAGCCGAAATACCAAAACATCATAATTCATATCATAATCATGCAAGGAGTTTAACCGCACATTCAAAACTAATACCGTATTCTGTAAATTATACATTTGTTAAGGAATGCGATTGTTATGTGTGTAAGATATACTATGCAGATGGAGTAAAGGTGTAATAAAATGAGAGTACAGTAGTAAAGGTAATGGAAAATTTACTACAGGTAGTAGCAGTTTTAAGAGTGAAGATATTACTGGAAAATAAAGGTTCTACATCAATTCGGGTGACTTGGAATGGTTTTGCCACTAGTGGCTAAAAGTTCCATATTTAAAGTACCTACTGACAAAAGCCTTGATCATTAATATGATGTAAATGGCAGTGACTGAAACTATCAGCATCCTTTTCAATACCAGTTATTTCATGTTTAATGCACCTTGATGCGATGATAGCCCAGTGGCGTATGTACCGGACTGCTGAGACGAGGTCTCGAGTTCGATCCCCAGTCGCCCCGGGCACACACCTCTGAGTTTTCGTAGTTATGTGTGCATTAATAAATGTTAATTATCACTCGCTTAATAATGTGCCCGGTTGATGGCAATCTGCTCGCCCCCTATTACATTGGGACCTTAACATAACTGGCGAATTGTGGGTGTGTAATACACCTCTGCCTACCCCTTCGGGGATACAGGCGTGAAGTTATGTTATGTTATGTTATGTTATATGTTATATGTTATATGTTATATGTTATATGTTATATGTTATATGTTATATGTTATATGTTATATGTTATATGTTATATGTTATATGTTATATGTTATATGTTATATGGTATATGTTATATGTTATATGTTATATGTTATATGTTATATGTTATATGTTATATGTTATATGTTATATGTTATATGTTATATGTTATATGTTATATGTTATATGTTATATGTTATGTTATGGTATGTTATGTTATGTTATGTTATTTTATGTTATGTTATGTTATGTTATGTAATGCACCTAATACTTAGTAAAAATATGTTAAAAAATATGACATTTCGACCTATATCGAAAAGGTGAATTCCCAATTAATAACTTTGATAGCTATCCAAAGCTAGCTTACGAATAAGTATTTCTTTATGCCACCATTGTTTTTACACACCACTACGACAGGGGGCGCGGGTTCGATACCCGCTCAGTGCAAATATTTGTAGGCATGAATATGTCTATTTGCATTGGTCTGGGTGTTTCTATGTATAATATGTATGTATTTACAAAAAAAAAAGTATATAAGTATGTTTATCCGCATTCTGGAACCCATAACACAAGCTAGTTAAACTATGCTTACTTTGGGTCTAGAAAGCGCTATGTAGAATGTCGTAGAATATTTATTTATTTATTTATTTATATTATAAATGCGAAAATTAGTGATTTAGTGTCCGTGTCCGTATTTATTACTGTTTTAATCTGTGATATCGCAATGGACTTTAGCCAAAATTATGATAAGCCTGTATTAAAATGAAGGCTTCTTTCAATCCCAAAATATATATATGCTTTTTAATTCATAATTATATATAACCAATGAAACTGCGGCGCGCACCTGGTTACAGTAAAATAACAATAGGCAATTTGAGTATATTTAAAATATTGTACGTCAACCTAATAAAATGTACCGGAAAAAACATATTTTATTAATTTTCAATATAAAAAAAGTTTCTTTTTTGTTAAAAAATCAAGATTAAAATCTCACTTTTTTGAGATTTGATCACGTGCTTATAAACGCTCTGTGACGTCACACATACTTTAAACAGAGTTTTTCGATACAGGCTGTCTGCATTTCCTAGTGTTAATCGACTGGTTCAATTATTAATTACTAATAATGTTACACTTTTATCTTATATATCTCAAAATAAACCATTAATTTTGCAACTAATTTCAATAATTATATAAACGAGCTTTAAGTGGCTACTTTGGTGTGACGTCACATGTCACGGGATCCGTTATGGCGCGTACTTTTTTAAATCAATCTTTAATATCGATTTTTATCGTAAATAAAACAGTTCTCAAAAAAATATTGATGCAGCCTGCATTTTTATGTTGTAATACATATACAGAACTATTTTTAGCAGTAGTCAAATACCCTATTAATTGATCTACATTAGCACTTGGAAAGTGGATGAGTACTAAAATTATGATTTTTTTGTTTTTAAATAACAATAAAATTATATTAACTAAAATAAAATAATGACTATATTTTCGACAAACCGGCACCGACATAATACGAATATATTCTTAATAAATGGCCAAACGAACTATTTTCCTCACTGGCATTCATCTTGGTTCCTTTATGGTACACCGATGCACGGCTCAACTTACACAGCCATAGGGAAGATCACTCGAGGAGGATTAAATAATCTCGATGAGAATTAAACAAGTACTTACCGATATTTTTTATCTCTGTGCCAGACGGAGATATGAAGAGTCTGATGATCATAGATGGCTGCGGGCAGCGGCAATTTCAAATGCCTTTGGAACTCCGGCTCTCGCTTGCCATACAGCACCGAAGTCCTTTGGAAGATCGACCTTTGAGAGGGAAGAGATTGACTTTCTGGTACGCCACTGATGACAACCTGAAATAGAATATTAAAATACCGGTGATGGTTTGTAATTTAAAAACATGAATAAAAATTGAAATGATCGTCATGTAGTTATATTACTAACCTTCGCATAAGCGTTAATATCATCCGTTTTCCCTGTAGATCTTTGAAGGTCTCTGCATCTTACCACTGAAAATAAAATTCCTCGATTAGAACTCCGCACGTATAACTATCAACTATAATATTTATAATAATAAAGTCGATAGTCACCACTCACCGTGCACATCAATGACATCATTTTTCGTCATAACTTCTAAATCTATCGTCCCTTTCAGTGCTTGGAAGCGCTCGCTGCTTCGGTCTAAGCGATTGCTTGCTACACTTCTTCGTTTTTCTTCGCTGCTATTAATACTGTATTCTTCAGGAGAATACGTCAAACATCGGCGTATTGATTTATGTTCAATAACAGGAGTGAATACTTCAGCTGGAAGCAGATCCTCATCTAGTTTACTAGTTTTATGAGCTCGTTCTTCACTCAACACCTTCCCAGGTCTTTTGAGGTTAGGAACAGGAGTAATGGGGCTTGGAATACCATGCTCTAAAGTTAAACCGAATAGTTCTCTAGATCTCTTGTTGTGGGTATTGTCATAAGGCATTAAACTACTATGTGAAACATCTGATTTCAAAGAAATGTTTTGATAATCATCAGATTCAGTTGGATGAGATAGAGGAGGGCTTAATGGTTCACATAATGAGGTATTAGGTAGCTCTGTAGCTGGACTTGGAATTCCAATTTCTAGTGTCAGTATTGAAGTTTTATTGTCCTTTGTTTTCCATTGACTATCATTACTGACTGTAGATTTTTTTCGCCGAATACACCTCTGACGTTTTAACCGGAGACTTGCTCTTTCTTCGGCCATAGAGTACAAGTCAGGAGTGGATTCCGATGACATAGACTCTAAATTACTTCTATTGATCGACGTCTTCATAGATTGTGATCTGGTAAGCACATTTAGTTTTTTTGAACTTGACTTACGCCTAATATCAATAGCACTATCTGGAGTTCTTACTTCTCTTTCATTGTAACCATCTCCATCGTCTAAGATAAAGCATCCCATGGGTAGGTTTTTTAGTAACTTATCGTTCACTCTATGTACTGGCTGCTTTTTGGTTGGAGTAGTTTTCGGTGAAACTGAATTCTCTCTCGATAGATTTACATATTTAGCTTCTTTTATTAAATTTGCCTTATTTTCAGCCTGAGGATTGACAAATAAATCTTTGACCGCATCTAGGGTAGGAATTTCTTCTTCTATTCTTTTTTCTTCTGCATTGCCATTTTTGTTTAACATTCTTCTTCGAGATTTCACTATTTTAGTACTTTTAATTATATCTTCAATCATTCTTTCAAGAGTTACGTCTCCCATTTGTGTTGTTGATACAGTGGAACCCGTATCGTTATTTGTTGTGTCTTTGCCTAATATGAATTTATTTTCCATTTCAGTAGAACTTTCCTCATCTCTTAGAGGAATAGTAAAAGGATTTTCTACTTTAGGAAAAAGGTCAGTAATATCATTCGTAAAAGGTATTCTTTGTGATTTACTATGAGTACTTATAGTACTGAATCTCAAAGCAGCTAGCTTAGTAGAGAGGGGTGTGATGGATACAGGAGAGCATCCCTCTCGTACTAAAGCGTGTACATCTTTCTTATCTACTGAGGGAGATTTGAATGAACTCTCAAAATCATTCGATTTCTTTCTAGTTCTTTTTAATGATCTAATATTCGTGCGACCTATATCGTTATTATTAAAATAAAGTGGATTGTCCATAAAGATGTGGTGGCCAAATATAGGCAAAGTTGTTTTTTCTACAGTGCTTTTGTTAATAGTTAAAGGTTTTTCTATACAGTTGAGGACTAAATCGTGATCATATTCAATTTCAACTAATGCTTCATTTGTTGTTTTTGTTGTGCATATTGGTTTTTTTAACTGTTTTTCTTGAGCAAATGAATTTCTACTACTTGTAGTAGTGGTGCTTAATCTTTCTGAGAGTTCATTTAAGGATGGTTCTGATGTACTATGACTTAATTTAGGACTCAATAATGAGCTTTCAATAGGTTTCATTCGTCTCTCAGATTTGTAAACACAGCTATCTCTCTTGAAAAATTCGTTAGCACTTGCCATTTCTAGTTTCCTCTTCTTAGCTTCTCTTACTCTTCTGCTATAAGTTGGTGGAGTTGCAGGTAAATCAGGAGGTATTTCATCCTTAGAGCTACTTAAATAGTACTTTCTCCTCTCATGACTCTTAACTGGCGTACCAGTGGGTGTAATGTTACTTACGTCTTTAAGGGCAAGACATTCTGTTTTTTTAATGAAACCTTCTTTATAATAATTTGGTGTATTCCCTATGTAGTTCAAATTTTCTTTATCTACGGCTCGAAGATTTTTTCTAACTGCAGTTGATCCTAGAGACCTTCGCTGGTATCTGCTGGGTTTTTTACTTTTTTTAACTGTTTGAGCATCAAGGGACCTTCTGATTTTGTTGTTGTTGTCGTATGGTCCATCGATACATTCACAGTCTTCATTATCATTCTCGTTGGCTATCCGTAGATCTTGGTTCTTTTTACCATAGACTGCCCACTTCAGCATCTTTAACCTGAAAGGGGTAAAACATAAAATTATAAATGTGCCGTTGTAAATGATCTGAAAAAAAAAGGCTAAGCTCTCATACACTACCAATTCATGAATATTTCTGTTGGACACAGTGTGAAACATTTTGATTCTACAAAAATATGTTTTTATACTACTAAGGTAGAACACAAGCATATGAGCACGGTAACCTTAATACCCTGACTATGCTTACATTAGAAATATCATAAAAGAGATTTCGTAATTAACCGTCAGAAAATTCTGAATTATGAAAAATCCGTCAAAGTTTGAAATATTTTTACAACTATTTTGTACCGTTTTTCGACTGTAGCAGACCGGCCTGGGGCCTTACCATGATGACTAATAAACAGTTCAGTTTCAGAGCAATTCAATACAAGTTTGTAAACTGAATTGCAATGATCCGTACTATGACATGCTTAAACTGAAACGCATTCGCGTTTGGTTCATTTGTTGACATTTGGAACGCGAACACTGAACGACTTAATACCACGTCATGGTATGAGTACGAATCTCTTCAGTTTAGGTCTGCAATTAAATTGCTATTAAACGATCATGGTTAGCCCCCTGGATCGATATTTTACAACAAATTATATATCCCAACTACAAAAATTTAGGATTTCGAGAAATTTTATATGGGATTTAGAATTACGCGGGAAGTGACTGATGGCTTCTGGTAATTACAGTAATCATTTGTCATATATGCAGATGTCAACCTCTAATGTTCACACGGGAGAGCGAGGGATTATTCATACAAATGTATAATGTATATGTTAACACTGATGGATTGGATACGTTATGTTTGTAGGTAAACATTACTTACTTTTCTCGGGTAATATGTGAGTCGTATAGGATTTTTTTCTCATTAGTAAAGTTCAGTGTGTGCAAATCGACCACTTAAATTTAAAAAACGGTCGTTTCGCCAACGTGTGCGTACCAATTGGAATGAATCGACCATTAAGCCATCTGTATAACCCTATGCTGTCGTATTTTTAATGGTTATTTGTAAATTTCTTATTACGTTTCGCTTATAACTACTTAATTATAAATGACGCGCCAAATAAATGTAACGTCGGAATCGATCTTACAGAACATACTCAGGCAAGTCAGAAATACTCGAAATCGGCAGCAGGCTTACATGTAAGGTTCATGTAAAGTTTAGACCCGTAGAGGAAGCTCATGGAATATCATGTCATATGTGCTCAAGGACAGAACGCAGGGTGGCTGTTGTCCCTACCTACCTCGAAGGGAGAAAGGCGAGAGAATATGTTTGTATGTATTACTTCTCAGTCAAAATACGTCAATATCCAGCTAAGTTTTTACAACAACATTTGTAGCAACAGTGATTGCAATATTATGCCTATTCCTGCCTTACAATGTTATGTAGGACCATTTACCGAATCGAACCGATTCTCATGACTCAGAATCATCGTGGGTATGTGCACACCGTCAGATACGCGCGTCTCACGCCTCTACTAAATAAAATTCTTACCATTCTTTCACGGCTTTTGGCTTTCGAAATGTAGATACTCGTGGTGATACTCGAAATGGTGAACGCGTAAGGAGCTATTGTGAGATAAGATTCAGGGCTGAGTATTCCTTTGAGGGGAAAATATGAAAAGATATTATTATCCTTGATTATGCAGATGCCAGCTACGATTTTGTCAGAGTGTATACATAATTACACTCTGACGAAACCAATTAGAACTACTTATCTGTCTTGGCAATCTTACTGCTATTATAAATGTGAAAGTTTAGATGGATGAGTGGGTTGATGGATGGCTGAATGGATAGGATGTTTGTCACTCAATCATAACCCAAAAAATTTGGATGAAAATTTGGCACAGAGATAGATTATATAGTCTGGAATATCATAGATGCTACTTTTTATCCCTATAATAGGTGGCTCACGGGAACGGCATTATTTATTCATGCGAGCGGAGTCGCTGGCAACAGCTAGTATATGATAATCATGAGTTCTTAGCAGTATGAGGTTCACACCCCTAGTTCAGTTCTTACATTAATGCCTTCTGCAGCAAATTTGTCACAATTGTACCAATGTCAAGTAAAATAAAGTTCTACATGATATTGTCGGAAGTTTACGCGAATGTTACACATTGAAATAAAACTATTTTTAACGGATTCTATCGCGGTTTATTTGATGTTATTTTATATTTTACATTGAACCCAATTCAAAAATATAAAATAACATCAAATAAACCGCGATAGAATCCGTTAAAAATAGTTTTATTTCAATAAAATAAAGTTAATAAAAGTTAGTAAAATTCGTGGCAAGAAGGGAATATTAAGTTTTTCGTAACATAGATCTCAGGATACTAAAATCAGAATTATCTATCGCCTCCATGTTTGTGGGATGAAGAATTTTTGGATTTATGCAAGTAAAAGATGTTTATTCTGTCTGTTTATTCGAACTCACTCGCAAGTTTATGCAAGTAGAAAATTGACACAAATATGTGTTCTTGTCATGAATATGTAAGACTAACATGTATAAATTGTATGAAAAACAAACCACAGCAAAAACAGTAGTCGAAGTAGAAAAATACCAACAGAATAAAACAGAAAGTCGAGACTATGTCTGTGTGTAAATCTACAAATAATCTATACGTCTATGCTAAATATTATTGTGATGTTGTGAGTTTGTAGAGAGTAATCTCTGGATCCACTAAACCGATTTTGAAAATTCTTTTACCAATTAAAAGCCAGACTATTTGTGAGTGTCATAACATAAAACAACATAACATAACATAAACTCACGCCTATATCCCCGAAGGGGTAGGCAGAGGTGCTAGCACCCACGTTTCGCCAGTTTATGTTTTAGGTCCCAATGTAATAGGTGGCGAGCCTATTGCCATTAACCGGGCACTTATAAACCTGCGATAAATACACACATAACTTCGAAAAGCATCGAAAAGTCATTGGTGTGTGCCATGTTAATACCTGGGATCGAACCCGAGACCTCGTCTCAGCAGTCCTTTACCCATACCACTAGGCTACCGCGGCTCTACCACTAGGCTACCGCGGCTAATAAGTAGATAAGTAGTTCTAATTGGTCATAAACTGTATAAAATCATGCTACTACCCAAGGGAGCGGAGCAGTAATTATAAATGTCAACCAATTCAGCGGATTCCCATACATTATATTATAAAAACTAATAAATTACGGGCATATTATGTACCTTTTTTTTCCCCTCGGATACCTACCAGCCAGCGGGGGCGGGTATGTCGGGTTTGAACCGACTAATCTTGGGTCTTCAGACGCCGGGGTGTAAGGTTGCCCATAAAGCATATCTCTCACACCGACTGACCTTGGGGGGCCATCTTTGGTTTCAAGATGGCTCCCTCGGGTTTGGGAACCACGGTGTCGCCGTCCCCGTTCCCCGGTTAGGGGGAGGGGCGCTAGTCTCCCCACCGTCCCGGCCTGCTTCTGCTGGGGTGACAGACGGCCTCAGCTTCCACCCCCAGGCCTGCGCTCATGGAGGACGGAGGTCGTTAACCGGGGCATATTATGTACTTATAGGTTGAAGGGGTGCAAGCAACGGAAGTTTGAAATACGCCACGGGCGACGCCGGAGATTGTCAGCTAGATAAATTGATCTTGAATCATCAAGATCTTCGAATCCCAAGTCAAATTCACCTGCGAGCCGGTACACCTGCTGATGCTCTGTGATGATAGGGATGAGGCTCTGGCGTAGGTATTCTTCTCGAGTTTGGGAAGTTAGACGGCAGACGCTCCTGGAAGAAACCCACATCAGGAAGAGAAAGAGTAAGAGAACGGACCCTGGGCTACAAAGTGCAAGTTTTGGATGCAAATGGAATACCGCTGTGATGATGATGGAATTGCCGCAGTGATGGCACGCCTGGCCTGGTAACAGCCCGTGAGCACACCAAGTGCTGTGTCAGCTCTTTCGTCGCTCGAACCAAGGATGAGCCTGCCATTTTGTTTCGTTCGTTATTTAGTCTCATTCTGGTCCTTAAACCCGACGAACGACTGCCAAGGACCCCGCTAGTCTAAGTTCAAACTCGTTTTGCATTTATTTTTTTCAAAACCGTTTTTTTTTTCCGAATCTCCTTCGCCGAGGCTCGTGTAACATTGGTGGCAGCCCTGAAGGATTGCGAAAAGGCGATCCCGGTACGGCTCCGTAGTCCATCCAGTACCAGTGATAAGCAGTGATAAGCAGTGATAATCAGTGATAATCAAGTTCAAGTTGGCTCAAAGGCTCTTCACCACACAGGTAGGTACTCCCCAAAGTCTAGATAGCGGCAAACATCTTGAACAAAAGCCGGCACAGTGGAAGAAAGTTTGCGTGTGCGCAAAAATAAGCACCAACTATCATGAGTGCAAGATGCAAAGGTGACTGATCAATCAATGACATGAGCTCACTTAACCCATTTTATTATTATTTATTATCAGTTTACTATCTATGATTGGGTAATTAGTGCGCTCCGGCCGTCGCGCCCGCGCAACCACCAAGGAGACCTAAAAATGGTTTCTTCGCAGGTAGAGTACATAGTCAAGATATTTACCGGTCACTGTAGCCGTCTCTGGAACCACATACCGCGAATGTTCCACATATGGTACACGATCTAAAGTGCCCCATTAGACGAAATCGCTTCATATACAGTTCCAACACCGTTAGTCCATCATTTGTGGTCTGCTATCGAAGCGAAAGCCATCGAGAATGTGGAGGCGGTCCATTGACAGATTAGACACGGCTTCAGATCGATATTATACGAATATTTTATGCCTTAACATGTTGTGTAATAATTTACAGTGATGCAGAAAGCGAAAGTTCAATGATTTTTGTGGATGCGGTCATGAAACGAATTTGATATGCAAGCTATCTTTAAACGACCATGACTACGGTGGTCAAAAAAGGAGGTTTGATCTGTATGCACTAATGTTTGTTCATCCGTATGTTCCCTAGGTTGAAGATATTTTGATGAATAATATGTCATTGGATTTGTCCCCTTCTTCCTCGTCGTGTCGATTGTCACTGGGTATTCATCATATACAATTAAGAAACATCAGTATATGTTGTATTTTAGTATTTTATTGGCGTCGCAATGCATGATGTCATTACTATCGCAATCAGATTTTTTTGTAATTAAACCGGGCTCAGTTTAATCTGTGGCTACCTAGACACGTCCAGTTTTTTCGAAATTTTCTGATATATTATATACGTCTCAAGGGGACTGGAACCATCTTTTTTTTTTTTACGTGCGGAAATTCCTTCGGATACCCCCCGCTGGCCAGCGGGGGTGGTTATGTCGTGTCTCGACTAAAACCGCACGGTGTTCTAAAACACACTAGAGCCATCTACCATAATTCTTGCGAACTACGGAAACAATGAATGACTTTACAAGCATTTTTTTAAACATTGTTTTTTGATTACTTCACCACGTTAATTCACTTAATTTTTTTAATATTTTATTATATTTTTTTTATAAATTTAGGTCGGAAAAAGAGCACATCTAGGACGGAACTTGAACCCGCGGCCAGTCCCTTACAGGGGAATGTTCTGACCAACTGAGCCTTGAGCTGTATGTAAATATATCGGAGAATTTCGAATATCTGGGAAGTGTCTAGGTGGCTCAGTTGGTCAGAGTATTTCCCCTGTAAGGGACTGGTCGCGGGTTCAAGTCCCGTCCTGGATGTTCTCTTTTTCCGATCTAAATCTATAGGAAAAGTAAGCATACTAATTGCTTAAATAATTTAATTTGTAATTAAAGTTCACTTTTACTACTTTAATTTTAAAAATTGCTGACTTTCAGCAAATGCAAAGGCAATGATAGGTAATTATTTCTTTTTAGAATAAAATATACCTATTTAGATACTTTATTTAGTATTCAAGGAGCTTAAGGAGCAGAGATAGGCTCTAGAAATGTTGTGATGATTGCGTGAAGAGGTCGAGGCTAGGGGCCAGACTGAGGCTGTGACGTCCGACAGGAATGTGTGGAAGAGCTGAAACATAGCTCCGACCCTAAATAATTGGGCCCAGAGCAGGCTGACGATGATACATAACTCATGCATTTAAAATTACAAGAGAGAAAGGAAAGGGTTGAACTTATTTTATTTTAAAATTACATTGTATACTAATAAAGTCTTTATAACTAATTTAATATCCACAGGTAACGTAATTCGGCGTGTTTGCGGCTAAATTTACAAGACAAACGAAAATGAATGCCAAAAATGGCACGACTCTAAACGGCACACTGTCATTATTGGCTAATCACCAACTAATCGTTTAAAAATACATTCAAATGCACACATTATTATGCTAAATTGTTCACAAAAATTTCCAATCTATTGTAGTGTATTAAATATGGCCGATTTCATCTCGGTTACGGCCTGGGCAATAATTCATATTTCCCGCTTTACCTACCAAATTGACTGTGTAATTAGAAACTTGGTATTTCCATTCATATCCACGGCACTGTGACAGATTCATGCTGAGCAAGAAACCAGTGTGTACACAATGCAAGTCGAGAAATTCGCGTACTAAATACAACACCGCAAAAACAGGGCGTACTTATATTATCCTCTCCCTACCTATTCAACACCAAATTACTATTGAATTTAAGATTTTCTGAAGCATTTTTTAATATCGAATGCACGTCTCGACTCGCAAAATGTGGGGTCGCGAACAAAAAAGTTTCTCAGTCAATGCACAGTCGCCAGTTACATATATATCGTCATAGTTTTTAAACGACCAACTTACGTAGGAATAAGGTTTAGATTTAAGCACTAAATCCTTTTTGGAACGTATGGTGCGTGCTGGACGTCAACGTTCCTGGCTGAATAGACAGAAACACGTTTTAGCGGATTCTGAATTTGAATCTTTCAAATTTGAGAAGCGGTTACTGTTTATTGCAAACATAATGAAATCCGCGAACTTGTATCTTTATTGCACAGACACAAAACTTGTATAAGTAATATTATAAAAAAAACATACATAGCAGTTTGAATATTTTTTTAAACTGACTACGAAGCGACGAGATGTAAATTTTATTGGCCGTATGCATATTATAGATGTCAAAATGGTGAGATATTTTTCGCGCCTGAAAATTGTGAATTACTCATTATCAATTGTTGTTGTTATCAGATGATATATTGTGACTTGATACCATTGCTTGATACGGACTTGATACATAACGAAACTAATGAATGACATTTACGTCGGACATGAATTTAATTTTATATCTGTTAAATCTATATATTAATACGTAAAGGGAAAACTTTACATCCTTTTTACGAAAATTGAGCAGACGGAAGAGTGTGACATTTGGCATAGTTACAGCTTAAATGGCGGAGAAGTGCAGAATGCTGTTTTTTTAAATTATGCATTAAAGATACATTAATGTTTGTTAGGTTGTCCACATTTTACGCGCTGCCGTACTGTTCGTACAATTCGATAAATCAGAATTAAAAAATAAAGCTCCATCGTCTGAGTGACACTCGACATTGAACTTATATATTTTATAGCATAGCATTACAGGTCTCCAAAACGTGACGAAACAATCATAACTTCAAAAGTTTTTACGACTCTCTACACTGGACATCTGGACCTAAAGTAAGCTTAACTCAACTAGATTGTAATATGGGTTCTACAATATGCTTAGACATACTTACAGTACGTACTCTTTTTTTTTTTCGTGTGGATATCCCTTCGGATACCCCCGCCGGCCAGCGGGGGTGGCTATGTCGGGCTTGAACCGACTAAAACCGCACGCCGTCCCGGGTCTACAGATGCCGGCGTGTAAGGTTGCCCGTAGAGCATATCACATATCCCTGCTTATAATTTGGCACATCGAGCCATTTGGCCAAGATCACCTTTTGGTGGTTAAAAGGTTTTTAATGCGTCCCTCTATCGCATAACGCACGCCTACAGCTTCATATATTTTCAAAGCAGTTGATAACGAAGCTGTAGTATTAGAATGTTATAAATACAGACGGTTTTAACTACTCTATAAAGATATCAAACAACCAGCCCGGTGTGCGATAGATAGTACGGTCTACAGAACCGAAGCAGTGCGATGTTATCCGGACTCTTCTTCACGTGCCAAATCACAGGCCACAGACCCATTCTTAATGCCAGATTTTCAAGGTCCACTCTCTATATTGACGGCCTCTCTATATTTGACGGCCTCTGTGGCGTAGCGGTAGTGTATTCGACTGCTACGACAGGGGGCGCGGGTTCGATTCCCGCTCAGTGCAAATATTTGTATGCATGAATATGTCTATTTGCATTGGTCTGGGTATTTCTATGTATAATACGTATTTACAAAAAAAAAAGTATATAAGTATGTTTATCCGCATTCTGGAACCCATAACACAAGCTAGTTAAACTATGCTTACTTTGGGTCTAGAGAGCGCTGTGTAGAATGTCGTAGAATATTTATTATTATTATTTATTATATACGACGACCGTAGCCAAAAAAGTCCTTATATAGATTCAATACAAATAATATTACGTATCTTGTACAGCCCCGAACTAAGCACCCCGTTATGTGTTCAGTTCTGCGTAAGCATAAATTATGTATTGGACGTATTGTTGGTAGGAACTTTCGTCGGTTGGACGACAGGTGGCGTTGTAATGCATAATTCAGTACAGTCCAACAGAACCTAGGGGTTTTATGGTCCAATAATGAAATTCAAATGCCATTCTGTTTTAGTATATTTTTATTTTTATGTATTTCTGTTTCCTATTGCATTCTTGGCACCCTGTGAAGTATTCGTTTAAAAGCAGTTATCTTTTTTAATAGTTTGTGGTATGTATATATTAGAAATATATACTTGAAATATTTTTTGTTAACGAGAATGTCACATGCCCCAAATATATAGCCAGGTTCATGAGTCAGCGAGAAAAGCGCGTTACAATATTTTTTAAATAAGCCCATTTATTTTAGCACCTAACTTTGAAAAGACTTAGAATCATTCCCTCTGTTAAAATCAACTTTAAGTAGCAGTATACTATATTTAGTATAATTTGTTAGTGTGCTGAATTCCTTATTCCCTACAGCAGTTGGCTGTGTTTAAGTCAATAATCACTTACATTAGGTGAACTATATGCTTGCTATCTTCTGGCAATAAAAAATATTTAAGATAATGTAAAACTAGGAATTCAGTGCAAGGTGCGACTGAAATAAATTGAGCTGAGCGAGCAGGACTCTTACTTGAAAATAAGACATCTTACTACGGTCGCGCGTTTAGCTAAAGCCGCGCGTGAAACTGTTTTTCGGTGATTATTCCGCAATGGTACATCGGACATGAACCATCTCGCTTCAAAACACTCCTCAGTGTCCACACTATCACCGTGGTAAATTTGGTCAAGATCGCGCGAGTGGTTACGGAGGAGTTCAGCCACCAACAAACGGCTATGTCGCGTATAAGAGCTACGCTCGCTTCGCTCGCTCAGCTCAATAATTATTCATACAGAAGTGTGCATGAACGGTATTAAATTAATTATTTTTAACGAGCAACTTCAATTTGTAGCTCAAGCCAACCTCACCGGTAAACCGGTACACCTGCTGATTGACGGACGAGGCTATGGAGCAGGCTTCCCTCTAGAGGTTAGGAGTCACATAAGTCAAGTTTAAAAGAGAAGGAGAAAGCGGACTCCGGACTCCGAGGTGAGAACCTCGGATGCAACCGGGAACCACGTTAAGATGAGGTTGAAACAGATGAGAAGAATTGGAAAAGAAAAAATAATAAAAACAACACACTTTATTTTTAATAGACATTTTTTGGCACTGCTGTATATTATTGAACTTTAATCCGCATAATAATGTGCCCGGTAGATGGCAATAGGCTCGCCCCCTATTACATTGGGACCTTAACATAACTGGCGAATCGTGGGTGTGTAATACACCTCTACCTACCCCTGCGGAGATACAGGCGTGAAGTTATGTGTGTGTCTGTGTGTTAATTAAGTTAGGTTACTTTATGCGGAGTAGAAAAAAAAACAAAGAAAAAGACACAAAAATAATTACGAGCATATAGCAATAATTATTGCAAGTGTTTGTAAAAATAATTGTCTTTACTAAGTGCAGAGGTTATACTTAATGCATGCAGCTGAAGTACGCGCCCCCTCCTTATTCGCAAATGCCGCGTTAAGTGCTTCCAATTACCGCGTCATTACGTCATCAATGCATTTGTTTTATTTCTGTATTTAATTTGAGTTTTGAAACTTTCTGGAAGGGTGAATACAGTTTACAGGTTATTTTTTTCAGTTTAATGTAGTGTAGTGTATTTCTTAATTATTAAATATAATATAAAATAACATAACTTCACGCCTGTATCCCCGAAGGGGTAGGCAGAGGTGTAGTACACACCCACGATTCGCCAGTTATGTTAAGGTCCCAATGTAATAGGGAGTGAGCCTATTGCCATCTACCGGACACATTATTAAGCGAGCGACAATTAACATTTATTGATGCACACATAACTACGAAAAGTCAGAGGTGCGTGCCCGGGCGACTGGGGATCGAACTCGAGACGTCGTCTCAGCAGTCCATTACGTACGCCACTGGGCTATCGATAATATATAATATCTATATAAATATCTATCTTCAATAAAGACGGAGAGAGAAGTGTACAGTGTAGAAAGGTACTAAATTAGAAGGTTTACTTAAAAATATCGTACCTATAATCTAATAGAAAAGAAAGTTTATTTCCCTGGTTCATACATATGTTACTTTATGTACACAGCTCGATGGTGTATTCGGCCTGTGGGTGTGTCAGCTAATTACAGCTATGTTTGCCTAAAGAGATCTATATAAGTGGCGTGTAGTGTGTGTTGTGCTTGTTAGTATGTACAGTATGAATTTATATGAATGTATAATATTGTTCCATATTGTCCTATCCTATTTACAGCTAAATACAATTTATGGGGACGTGGAGCGATTGTTCACTTGCAGAGCAGCCGACTCCTGTCTTTTTTGATACATAGTCTACTTCACCAAGTCTAGTATTAGTTAGAAGGGGTGTCCGTATCCGAGGTAGGGGTCACCAGGAGTCTATAGGTCCTCGATGTCCATTTCGCGGAGTCGGTGCAGCATATCCTATCCCAGCATAGCAAGGTGCCATAGATCCCAATCAAGCATATCCCAGAGAATTGAGGTTTCTAGGCGTCTTGGAAAGACCGCTAGTCTTGAGAGCCATTCGATACTGGCGTTCTATTTTTAGTAAGTTGCTCTTACTATGAGAGTAATTAAACCACGCCATAAGCCAGTATAAGAAGTAGGTTGGCCTGAATGACAGCAAGTTTCACGGTTATGTCCGACATGTCCGTCCTGGCGTGCCAGCCTATGAAAGGGGCTAGCGCGCCTCATGCTGTTCGCGCCTTCTGCATGACGTAATCCGTCTGTTTGCCCACGGTTATGGTCTTTTCTAAGTGTACGCCCAGATATTTTATGCTATTTTCAGGAAAAATTTCGTATCGCTTGTCACTTTTCTAGGTGGCTCTACCGTGTGGCTCGTGAGCCTGGCTATTTATTTGTGACATATCACTATAAATTTATCTTTTGGCGTATGTCTATCTAAATATTGCTAATTTTATGGTATCAAGAGTAAAAAGGCTATGGCAATTCTATCCTTCAAGCAGACTTTAATACTTTTCTAATTAACGATGATAGAGTTTATAAATATTTAAAACAATGCGTAAAAATGTGACTATGTATAACTTAAAAAAAATCACTAAATCCACCACCAACTGAAATTTTTGAAAGGTCCAATCATTATAAAACTATTAGAAAAAATAACACAGTAAATGCTCACAAAATTATTCATAATGTTCGTAGTAAACAAGGTAAGTTATACCTGAAATGAAAACCTAACCTAATAATAAAATTATAAAACAAAAAGAATTGAGGTCAAGGAACTGCATATAGTTAACGTCCTACGAATATGTTACGATGTTTTATCTATCAATCTTTGAACATATGGCGGCGCATACGCAGCCCTCGAAAGTGTATGCTATGAAGTAAGTAGTCTATGAATCAAATGCCAAACTATTTTAACGAGTTTTTGGACGTAATGGCCGATACGCTAGGGAACTATGAATTGTTAGTAAAGATAGCTAGTATAGTTACAATTTATATTAATATCTAATATTATAGTATACATTCACACCGATTAAAGAATATTAATTGAGTAGAAACATAAAGTCAGTGTTTTTTTTTAATCGATTTAAATTTGTAATATTACTCCCACAGTCACACTGCTGTTATAAATTTTGCACATGAAGAAAACTGATTTATTTAGTGGAATAATAAGTGATTATTTATAACAGCAGTGTGACTTCAAAGAAGATGTAGTGACAAGACTAGAAAAAGGTGTATGCAGATGTGGATTAAGCACGCTGCGTGAATGAGTACTGAATGGACTATTGACATATCAAGTGTATCCGATCGGTCAGGGTCGACCTCAAAGTAATTGGTCATGTTTTGAAAAAAGGTCATAATCATCCAGAAAGAGGTTAAATGGCGTAAGCAGACAAGTAATGAGAGACGTAGAGACAGAAGAAAATTAATATCAGGTTGCTGTCTCAAAAGTTTTGTTAAACTTTTATTTATTTCCTACTTTTTAGTTTTGTATATTTATAAAAATATTTTTTTTTGAGTTTTTTTAAAGTATTATATGGTCTGTTGAATTAAAAATTCTCTTTGGTGTTCGAAAATTTGTTAATATTAGATAAATCGGCTAAAGATAATTTGGTGATTGGAAATTAAAATTTCTGCCTTATGGACTATAGATGAAAATTATATAAATTAACAAAAATCTTATTTTGCAAATTGAAAAATGGAATAAATTTTTCAAATTAGTGTATTGTCATCGGTCCTCGATAAATCTACAAAGTTTGAACGAAATCTGGCCGTTTAAAGTGGGTCATAATCGCGCCTAATGGAGTCGGTTACAAACAAACATACAAACATACAAACAAACATACAGGTGAAGCTAATAAAAAGCGTATAAAAAGGTTATTGTCATTTCTTCATACTTCTTTCTCATCCTCATTTTCTATTACACCATAGAGATTTAAAACGAACCTATTAAACATGTCTACAAACTTAACCTCATAAATATTTGCTCCCAGCACTAAATACATTTTAAAGTTGATTTTTATGATAAACGGAGCGAAACTCAGTAATTATATTTTATGAATGCTCAAGTAAATGATTTCACAAACGAGGAAACCACTGAATCATTAAATTAATGGAGCTTATTAGACGCCACCCCAAGTTAAGTGTTTGCCAACAAAGTCGTCGTCCGTAAAATTATGACCTCCGAAGTAATATCAGTATCTATTCCTTACAATTACAGTTTTAAATGTAAACATTTGACCATGGGAAAGAAAAATATATTAAATAACGGATGTTACAAAAGGGTACCCGCTGAGTCTCTCTGTATGGGTCGGTCATAAATAATAATAAAACTGATAGAACTAATAAGTTTAAATCTTCGCTTATTTGCAATTTTTTTTTAAGAATTAGTAATATTCTTCCTAGCCCCTCCAGCTAAGCTTAATTGCTTGTGTTAGGAGTAGGTTCACGTCGGAAGTGTAATGGCCAGGATTCGAACCCGGAACCTCTCGATCGTAGGATCAACTCATTAACCACTAAGCTACCGACGCTTCAAATTATGTGACATAAAGTTTATAGAAGGTTCTTGGATAGGGGTGTCTTCGGAGCCCAAGCCTATCTGAATTACAAGCCGGAGATGGGTGATTGACTGCCAAAGCTTAACACAGGCTCTCTTATCGGGATTGGGGGATGAGACTACAGCCAAAAAGTAAAAAAACCGGCGGGTGGCAACCGGGTTTGATGCTAAAATCATTCACGACTAAAATATCCTACCTGTAGAAATTGGTGACACATCTCCCTTTATTATACCTACAATCTTTTATACTATTCAACTGTCTTTTCTACAGTCGTATTCTTAACCTTCATCCATTAACATTTTCTTTACTATTTAACTCCTTCTCATGAGGAAATGGCTGTGGACATACACGATTATTTTTAAGCTGTTCTCTTACAAAGCTGCTTGAAGTCCATTTTTTTTTCATGCGGAAATTCCCTTAAATATTCAATTTTAGAACACACGTTTCATCATAACCATTTCGTTTTGGAAATATATGTCTTAATTTTTAACAACACATATTTTATTATTGCCATTTCTTCGAACGTAATATCTATAATTAATATTTGTTTCTAAGAAAATATCAACCCAAGAAATATTAATAATACAAAAAATAAATAAGAAGACATAAAAAATAGCAGATGTCGTTATGTCAAAGGTAGCAAGCCCTTGCCTTACCAAATTGAAACTATTGTTAACGTCACAATCGTTCACCTTTTGACATACCTTCCGAATTGGAGTAATAATATTTATTGTTATACAATCTGGAGCACACCGGCATCCTTTTGTTAACTTAGCTCTGCTCTGCTCTCCTTAGCTATTGTTTGAGGAAGTGTGCGAAACGCATCCTGTATCGCCGTCCACTGTCAAATTGCCAACTTATAACAGTTCAGAGCAAAACGCTTTTGAGTCTAACAACATAGAGTTGAGTTTAAAATTTTAGGTAAGCAAAGTTATCGTTGTCAAGGGACCGTTTTGTTCAGTTCCGATCTAGTTTTTTTTAAATATCGCCAAGGAGTACATGTAAATGTCATGATTTATTTGTGACAGGAACGCGGCTGCTTGGCTGCTTGTGGGAAATTTACGACGATATTAAGGGGTGGGCCATATTGAAAGTTTGATTATGTATTGTGGATTAATTTATGGAGCAGATGACTTGTAAAAATAACTTATGTTAGACAGTGACAGGTGAGGTGGTAGCGAAATGAGAGCAACGATACATTGATTTAGAAAGGGCGCTTCAAAATAGTACCTGGTCGTTCTTGAAACGTTAACACGAATTAAAAATAGAACTCAGTCGTTTTTGAAATCTTTTCCACGGTTTAAAAACAGAAGTTGGTAGTTTTTGAAACGTTTTCCACGATTTAAAAATAGAACCCGGTCGTCTATGAAATGTTTTTCATAAACCCACGTAAATGGTACCTCGATTAATACTCACAAAAACAATTAACAAATGATTTTATTATCAATCAATAATTTAGATTCGAGAAAATAAATGATAATAGAATTAATGAAATGCTAACACATAACTTGTTACGGTCCAAACATAGCTACAACGGTGTATTAAATCCTCATTTCAAATTGTATAACTTTATTGCCAGCAATAAAAGTAATCGTAAACCAACCTCTACAGATCATTTCGAAAATATTTCGGAGTTTATAATAGAGACGTTAAAAGTTTTATGTCCTATTTCGGACAATATCTTTACACGACGTTAAGATAAACTGTAACATTTTTTTTCTAAGACTGCTTTCTAGTCGCACCCCTATTGTTAACCTGGCTTTTAGATGGAGCCCCAGTGCCTAAGTTCGCGAATAAAAAAAACTCGACGCCCATTGTCAACTTTTTGAAACGAGTACACGTTTTGTTGGTGTGATTTTTCAAAATGGCGTACCTAGTACGACTTGAATAGTTAGAATGTGGGGCTATGATTGAAAAAAAGTAGGTGGGAGAAACTTGTTTTGTGGGGCTCCTGAAAACCTGCTGTCGCTGTTTCGATATACCTAAACTTTTCGGAAAAACGTGATCTCCAGAATCCACTGGCCATTATCAATGACTAATTTAATGTGGTCTGTCTACCCCAACGCCTACCCCTGTGTGGAAGTATGTGCCTACTTTACTTTATCAGTCTATCGTGAGAAAATCTTATAATTTTATGTTCAATAGATCATATTTTAATTGTATAAATATAATAAACAATATTAAATTAATATAAATTAAATAATTATTGGTATATCAGATACAATACATAATTGCTATATATTTAGATATTTATGTTGTCAGATATTTCTTAATTACAAAAAATAAAATTGCTTATAAACATTCTGTGAAATACGAAGTAGAACGACATTTAATTGATATTTATCTAATTATTATCAATATTTATGATAAACTGCATGCTTGCATCGTTCACATTACTACTCGTTATAATGATTGCGTTGGGTAATGATGTCGTTAATCATTATTTTTTATTAAACTTTTGGGCCTTGACACACGTTATTCTATTGAGTAATTCAGCTTTTTACATTAACCTACAGAAATATAGCTTATTATTTTATTAGATTACAAATATTTATGTTCAGAAATAATCATCAAACCAAATTATTCATTACTTAACAATATTTAAACAACATTGGTGTTATGAAAATATACGTAAAGCAAAATAATATAAAGATGAAGAAAATAACAGTTCCACGCATTGGTTCCATGTTTAATTAAATAAGAAGGTTCCGCGACAAATCCACAAGTGGAATATTCAAAATATGTCAAAACTGCGAAAGTTAAAATGCGAATTGCGCAAAAGTCGCAAGTCTATTACGTCAGTTGTCACATTTCAAAATACTTAGTTCGAAGTTTGAAAGTTGAGATGCTATGTTCAGTTACTGGACTTCATTTGAACCACTGCCAGGTTCTATAAATTTAGAAAACTAAATTTATAGAACCTAGCCAGTGTGTTTGAGGTTACGTAAAAATGTATCCATATATCTTTCAAAAGGTTTTTTTTACAATCTATACGTTTCAATAATTATATAGTTAACTATATTATTATATAATTATTGTCTGTAGATTTATTTTTGCATAGTACGATCAGCAACGGAAGTGGCTTACCATAAATAAATTTATAAAAATCTTAGGGTTATTATTTTATATTAGACACTAGTTACCTGAGGTTATCCTTTCGTGGGCTTACCCGGGGTGCCCGGCAACGGACACTTGGGGATAACACCCTGTGCGGTTTTAGTCGAAACACGACATAACCACCCCCGCTGGCCAGCGGGGGGGAATCCGAAGGGTTTTCCGCACGTAAAAAAAAAGACACTAGTTACAGCCTGTTCATCATTATAACACGTGACGTTGTCACGTGACATCGTCATTTGGCGGAATATGGATGTAATAAGTATCTGCCGATAGGCAAATATATACAGACATATATTATGTTTACGAAAATATCTAGCGTAATTATTTCATCAGGCAGGTATATTATTTGCAGCGTATATGTACAGAGACGGGTAAGAGTGAGCTTAACATCTATTTATGTCTTAATCTAGAATAAATCTAGTTTTTCTAACATTTACAAAGTAGCTAACTAACTGGATACCGCAGTTCTTGCCCTAGTTTTATGATAATGAATCAGAAATAAATACAGTTATTACGTTTTATGACTCAATCAGTGCTATTTACTGCTTCTAAAACTCAAAATATAGACAATTTATACTACTATATATTTTTGTGTGTAACGTGACCCTATTATTGTTAACTTTTGCGATCAAAATAAACGATATAAATATACATTTCACGCTAATTCATCTACAAAAATGAATCACTGTTTACCTTGGTTGAGTCATAACTTAAGAACGACTTTACCGATTTTCCTAAAGTTTTCAAATATATCGTAGACAGTTCCTACGGAAAGAAATATTAAGAAAATTGCGCAGAAAAAATGTGTCACGCAGTCAGAGCCGCTTGTTGAATATAAATTATAATTGAATAAGTTATTCAAGAATAGAACTTGAAAACTAAGCAAAAAACAAATAATAGCCAGATTACAGCACAATAAGCTAAGGTAAACCCACAAAAACCGAAATTGAAATACTGTATTGCATAATGACAATGCAATTTACTCTAGGCTGGATATTAATTAAAGTTGAAATAAACTACATAAATGTAAGATGAAGATAAGTTAACAAAATTGGATAAGAAATAGTTAGATCCCACGCGCTTTCCTATAGCACTAAATAAATAGGTATTGAAAAAAAAGCAGAAAAGCGGACCCCAGGCTACGAAGTGGAAGTTTCGGAGACACTCACTAAGATGACGATGATCACAGAAAGCCAGCTTCAAACAATGAGCAAGAACATACACACACATAGACACATATCGACTTACGAGAATCTCAACATACTTCAATCGCCTTGCCAGAACGGTGCGAGTTTGACGATTACCTGAAAGTGAATTAGTGTGCGGTTTTGCCTGTTGACGGTAGAGTCGGCCATACACTGTTTCTGACTCTCCTGTTCTTTCTCAGAAATGAACTTCACCCGGTTGCTGGTATGGACGCGAATATCACACATTGAAAGTATGTTAAACAAATCAAGATTTACTTTGTATTATTTTCACTGTTCCCGACGTTTTGGTTGCTTTCCAGAAGCCATTATCACGGGGAGACTAAGATTTTGGTCGTTTTATGTCTTGAAGTGTACTTATAGTTATATGAAAGTAGATAGTCAAACTTTGTTGGGTAAAATTGTTGTGCTTAATGTGCTTATAGTCTTAAGTCTTACTATGTTTTACCTTTTCTTGGGTTTGAGTCACTCAAAATCCACACAGTCAACAATGAACAACTTCAATGATAAATATTTAAATACTAATGAATTTACAAACAATCTTTACGTTGAAATAAATGAATAAATAATTGATGTACCTATAACTATTTTTTTAATTTTCTGAGAACAACAGTTTTTTGTAATATTTTTGTTTATTATTTAATGTTAAGATTTAAAGCTAAGTTGGTCGGTAACTTGTTTTGTGTTACTAATACTTGTCGCGACTGTACAAATCATATAACATTCTTTATCCATTCTTTTTACAACTGCAAATGTACACGAAGGACAAGTCTTGCAACTTAAAAAAGAAAGAAAAATAGATAGCAATCAGTTAGAAAGTAGGTAGCAAAGTGAAGTGGCCAGGTGTCCAAGTTTTTCAATATAAATCAGCCCTGTTCACCCCGTGACCTCCGGCACCGTGGATTAGGGTATGGGTTCCCAGGAGTTATGTCACCTACTTATGACTTGTATACTTTTAAAAAAACCCTTCGTAAAGACGATTGATGAGAGATTTGTTCGAAATATGGCAGCTTAAAATTAGGGCGCTGGTTTTTAATTGTTAAAATTGCTCAGTATTCGATTAAAATGCATTGATAAGCAAAATATTGGTATGTACTGTATTCGATGGCCAAAAAAATGCCCAAAAAGGAGTGTATTTTTCAGGATTCATGGGAGTTTCTTTATTCCGTCATAATAACAGTTTAAGGTGTATGAAGTATCGTTAGAATCCATAGGAGACAAGTGCACAGATTAATAAATAGTTACTACGTAATACGTGATACTGGCTATAATTTTTTTCGACAAAAAATATTTTTGGCAGTGCAGTCGTGTTTTTAATTTTTTTGGTTCACATTTTAGTTTAGTAAACTACAGTATAAACTGAAGTACACACTAAAGTACAGTAACTACTAGTGAAACTTCAGTAATATTTTTTTTGCCAACGAAATAGAGCCCGCTTTTGGAATAGTTTGTGAGGATGGATGAATGTTTGTTACTTTTTTACACAAAGACGGCTGAACAGATCTAGGTAAATTTAGCAGAGAGGTTACCCACAATATAGTCACATAGGCTACTTTTTATACCGGTAATAGGGCCCTGAGATCAGTATTCCACCCGAGCAACAACCAGTTATTAATTCAAGATATTTTTATTTAACGGAGTTGCTGAACATAAACATCTTTCGTATATTTTTCAGAATTGCGACATTAATAATGTGTTATAAACGTACACAGGTAAATGCTCAAGTTAGGTAATGCGTTTCAGAAGGAGTTTGAATTACAAAACCCAGGAAACACGTGTCTGCAGATTCAGAAAAAAAAAAAATGAACATTTTACTAAATTGTAAGGGTACTTAAATAAATCAACGTTCAATTACCAAAAAAGGTTGATCCATATCTTTTAATTTACTATTTCTATTAGCGCTGGTGCACCCCTTCAGCCGATCTTTGATACAATTTCAATTTTTTTTTCACGTTTGTGTACCGACCTTTTTGGTTCCGTGAGAACTGTCAAATATATTTTCGAGTAGAAAAAATACGGGACTTGCTAATGGGTTAAGTTTTTCATGACTTGCATACCTGTGGGCGACTTTGAAAAAAAGTTAAAATATTGACTGTGTAGAAAAAGGTCCTTTTCGCTCACATGCATGTTTTTTTAAGGGAACGCAACAGGGCCAATGACAAGTATGCTTTCATTGTTTGTCATGTTTTTTTAAATACAATCGGAGGCCTCTGTTAAAAATAATTGTAAGTAATTTAGGTATATGAAAACACAATAGATAATAATAATTGCACGTAGAATATTAAAATCGATATCATAGTCTATTTTATAAACAATTTTAACTTAGAGTGATTTAATCCTAGAACCCTTAATATATTAGATATAGGAGTTCAATGGATTTAACATACAAATTGAATGCTCTAAGGCTTAGGTTACCACTGACAATCCGTTCAAATAAACTAGGATCTTATGTTTTATTCAATGAATTTCTTTTCGCGTTTCAGTGATAACTCAATTTAGTGTTAATTAGTATCAGTTAGTATCATTTGTGAAATCGGCTTTATATATTTTTACAGACGATTTCCATAAGCCTTGCAATAAATAAAACGTAAATATTGTAAAAGTTGCTTTTAATAAATTCTTAGTAGTTTTTTATTCGCAATTAAGCACTTTTGTTAAGAAATAACCGCGGTAGCCTAGTGGTATGGGTAATGGACTGCTGAGACGAGGTCTCGGGTTCGATCCCAGGTTTTACCATGGCACACACCAATGACTTTTCGATGCTTTTCGAAGTTATGTGTGTATTTATCGCAGGTTTATAAGTGCCCGGTTAATGGCAATAGGCTCGCCACCTATTACATTGGGACCTAAACATAAACTGGCGAAATGTGGGTGCTAGCACCTCTGCCTACCCCTTCGGGGATATAGGCGTGAGTTTATGTTATGTTATTACGAAATATTTTTATTTTTAGTATGTAATTAGGTAATCGATTTTAGTTCCTTAATTTTCGTTAATTGTTATAACATTGATATTAAAAAAAAACTAAAACAACAAATACAATATTTTTTATTCAATAATGTTCATAAACATATAAAATAGTAAAACATTTATAAAGTAACACGTAAAAAAACGTAGCTACGTTTTCTTGAGGTCATTAAACCTTCAGTATCAGTCATAGTTTACTTAAGTTTTAATTAAATTTTGAAATTTTAATTTTATGAATTTTAGAAATCATACGTTTTAAAAACATAACTGTACTGAACGGGCTGTTTGTCTTTTTACAGCACACGTGCAATGTGAGCAATAAACGGGTGCTCATTTTTATATTATCTTTAAATCCAACCCCTTACGTCCCTTAATTAAATGCGCACTTCACATTTATAGCTAAACAAATAAATTATAATGATAAAAAAATGTATTACGCTTTAGTTGACGTTATAAAGAAGCAAGCGCGATTCCGGCTTCCAACTGTCTTTTGTTTTGCGATCTATGATTTGTTTTTACTTTTTTTACAACATGACTTTGTAAGGAGTTTGTATATCGTTTTATTTGAAATAAGAAGGGGTGAATTATTTATTTATCGTCAGATTATTTGTAGGCACATCTATCATTATTTCAAGGTGGTTATAACAAACTGTAAAATATTATAAATTTAGATTGGAAAAACTGAATATCCAGGACGAGATTTGAATCAACGATTACCTATACCTAGGGGAGTAGTCCTTTCATTCATTCCAGACTTTCACTTTTTCTGATCTAAATCTATAGGAAAAGTTAGTATACTAATTGCTTCAAAATTTAATTGTTAAATATTACCTTAAACATATTTTGCAGAAATGCAATACATAGCTTTGCTGATAGTAGCTATTTGCCGATAATATGAATTATCAGCAAATAGATATTATCAGCTATTATAATAGCTATTTGCCTATAATAGCAAAGCTATTATACTATGTAAATATTATGTATTTTGTCACAAAAAAAAATACGGTGCCAAAAAATGGCACCGTGTTTTGTTTGTGATAAGTAAAATTGTATGGTCCCAGGTGGTATATCCTTCCTAGGGCACACCAGATTCCCCGTACCACATGGCTGACGCAAGAGGGACACCGAGCGGTTTTAGTCGGGTCAAGTCCGACATACCCATCTCACCGTAGCTCCGGTGGGGTGAAGCCCGTGGAGGTTTCCGCACGTAAAAAAAAAGAAATGGTCCCAAGGTGCAACTCCTATGTCAGACGAAATGTTTTTTAATTTCTATGTTGGGAAATTCTCACTAAAATCTGAAAATGTGTCCCTATTACGTGAGATCAAATAATTGATATAGCTGGCAAAGTATGGGTGTGATACGTATAATTTTGGGTATTAGGGATAATAAAGGAGACACAAAATAAAAAATATAGGTTTTACATTGTTACTAATGAAATTATAGGCTTCAAACTTCATGAGACCTGTAGTAAAAGAATTGAATTAAAATATTGAATAAAGATATACAGTCATTCCCATGAAAGATATCGTGATATTTATACATTACTGAACGAAAGCACTAGACTGTAAAAGCCGAGTTCGCATAGAAATTACAAAAAACAAAATCTAAAGAGGTTTGAACTCGTGCAAAAAATTCACGTGCACGGTCCGTTGAATCGCAAGGGTGCTTTATTATAATCTATTTACTCTTCCTACTCGTTTCAATACGAGTACAGGATATATTTTGGTCTCTTTCTGTTCGTAATTAAGTGCATAACTGACCTTTAAAAGTACTTAAGAAGTGCTTGTTATGATCTTTTGTTTTATTGTGGCGCTGTTAAGTGTATAAGAACCCTTATTGAACGCGGCTGAAATTTGACTTTTTGTAAATTGGAATAGCGAATATTTGACCGTAGTATACCGTCAGCTAACAAATTTCGCAAGCGCAGCGTAGGAAGGCCTCTCGCAAGGTGGACAGACGACCTAACAAAGAGCGCAGGGACTCGATGGATGCAGGCCGCTACAGACCGGTTGAAATGGAAGTCGATGGGGGAGGCCTATGTGCAGCAGTAGACTTCCTACGGCTGATATGATGATGATGATGATAACAAATTCTTTTTTAGAATTATAAATTTATTTGACGCTAATTAATTCAGATGTGCCAGGTCAGGCCGAAGCCTTAAATGTTTGGAAAATGACTTGCCCAAACGCTGTTATGCTTTGCCCACCAACCTATCTTCCCAGAGGCAATAGGGTGAGCCGCTCTGTATTAAAGTCAGAAAAAATCTAATCAATACAGCTGCCGGCGCTGCTGTGCGTGCTCGCCTTTAGGCTGTGGGAGAATAGTACAATGTTGGACAACCCGACCGTATCGCTACTTGTTTACGTTTAAGTGCACCGTATGTTTCTCCGCATCGATGTCTCTGCCGTGACGTCCAAATAACCTTGGACGTCACGGCCTAATATGCAGTCGGAGCGGAGGCTTCATGCGGGACATTGCCATTCAACGCAGTAATGTCGCCAGCCTTCTGGGCACGGTTCCAGTAGACATCGATAGGGAGGAATTTTTCGATGCCTCCCTCCACTTTTTTTTAACTTTTTTTTTATTAAAAAGAATATTAGTAACCGAAATTACTAATATTCCCCCTAACCCCTCCCTAAGCTGAATTGCTTGTGTTAGGAGTGGGTTCACGTCGGTAGTGTAAAGGCCAGGATTCGAACCCGGGACCTCTCGATCGTAGGGTCGACTCCTTAACCACTACTTCTCAAACACTACTACATATTTTAAGATACATTTATTTAATATCCCTTGTATTATGTAAATAAATAGAATTATTTAAAAAAATATTTTGTATAATATGGAATCTTAAATTCAGTTTTTTTTTAATATTCTCAACAAATAATGCTCGTATTTTTTTTTCATTTACTATTATATGACTAGTATATGAATTAAGCCGTGACTATGCGTTCGTGTTTGGCGATCATTTGTGTTTTATAGAAAAACACGTTATTTATAAAATACGTTACTAAATTGGACAACTTTGCGTGACGGTGTTAATCATCCAAATATAAACGATAAAATCCATCAATACTTTAATTTTAATTATTTCTAATATTCAGTTTTTAATATATTTTAAAAGTTATAGTTTTTTTTAATTATACTCATCAGACAGATAGATATTATACAGATCAGAATATTATAACCCATACCTTAAATGATACGATAATAGTATTTTGGAAGAAAATTGAAATGAGTATTTATTAGGTAGAGAATTTTTAGGGATTTTCTTTAGAAAAGCCCTATTGCTATCGAGTTGTCGTCGTCGACGTCTTTGTTGCCAATTTTCTGTCACGGTTTTGGGTATGAAGGAGATGAGCTATCGAGTTACTGTTTTCGGTAATAGATTCGTGCTGGGGTGAACCATTGCAAGATAAAGAAAAAATCGCAAAAAATCTCCAAAAAAATAATAATGGCAAAATCGAAAATCCCTTGTATTCGGCTGAGCTCGTCTCAGGAATTCAACTTGTTTCTTTATGTCTGACTATACCAAAATTAATTCACAAGGGTTCAAATATTATAACTGTGATAAAAGTGTTGTGTTAGTACTATAACGAATCGACTGTTTAATTTACATTTCATTATGCAATAGTTTACCTAAAAGTGCGTGAAGTTACGAGTATCTATCAATATTTATGTCATGTAGATTTATTATGGCATCGGTCGTTGGGGAGCTTGGGAAGTTGCCGGTAGTGTAAAGATTATAATAAGAATAATTCATACGATACGGTTATAATTTACAGGATAGCATAACATAACTTCACGCCTGTATCCCCGAAGGGGTAGGCAGAGGTGTATTACACACCCACGATTCGCCTGTTATTTTAAGGTCCCAATGTAATAGGGGGCGAGCCTACTGCCGGGCGCAGTATTAAGCGAGCGATAATTAACATTTATTTATCCACACATAACTACGAAAAGTCAGAGGTGTGTGCCCGGGGCGACTGGGGATCGAACTCGAGACCTCATCTCAGCAGTCCGTTAAGTATGCCACTGAGCTATTGCCACTTACTAGTTGTTGTACATATTTAATTTAGTGAACGTTTCATATTAATTTCTTAAAAATATTGTTACCGTTCAAAGACTGCGTTTTTCTGTTGACATAATTGTTTTATTTTACACTAGCTGACACGTCAAACTTCGTTTCGCCTTAGAATTATATGGGCTACCTTATCAGCTGATATTCGTGAATGTTTTTTATTTTTAATTATCCTAGTTGCTAGTATAGGCATAGTATCCCGAGGGGACCATCTAAAAGCCGCAGATGGTCCAAGGTAGGGTGCGAGGGAATTGCCTTAGTTGGCCACCTTACACCCCGGTATTGGAGAACCGAGACGGCGTGCGGGTTAGGTCGGTTCAAGTCCGATATAACTACCCCTACTCTAGCCGGCGGCGGTAGGTTAGCCATGGGAATTACAGCAAAAAAAATCACAATAAGGCACCGTATAGGTGGAGACAAATCTAAAAAATTAAAGGCCATGAAAATCGGTTCACTCGTTCTCGAGTTAATCACGTTCATCACTAACACGACTTTGTTTTATATATATCTTATCTTACTTACAGTTGAATTAAAACTATTTTTTTAAGATTCTATTGCGAATGTTTCGGTTACCTTACAGCAGCCATGGTCACTGGACTGAGCACTGGTCACATGGAACTTAATATTAAATAAATCGCGAAAGAAATTAAAAATAGATTTATTTCGAATAAACTTCAGATAGTATCATTACTTAGGGTGGATTCGACCAAACCTAAATTTATACACGAGTTACTATTCCAGAATTAATCTAATCCAAGATCTTATTCTCGAGTAAATCAATAGACGTTTTTACATGCAATCTACCGTATAGCTATACTTAGATTATCTATGCGCGAATAGCAGAGTGAATTATGAATGAATGTAATACCCGGCAATAATGCGTTGTTTTAAAAAGGCACGGTGGTAAGCGTAAGTCATGTCAACTCGCTTTTGTCGTATTATAGCGTGGGACAGAACCTGTCAAAAGTTTATTCGTCTGTTTTATTACTTGTACTCGTCGTGTGATTTTTCGGGTATCGCAAGTTTTGTTAATAGAAATAAGTTTAAAATGAGTGATGATAAACGTAAAAGCAATCCCAATTGGCTATCGATCATCGTAGTAGTCAAATAAATCCTTTCTTTTTTTTATCAATTTTTTTTAACAATATTAGTAACCGAAATTACTAATATTCTCCCTAAACCCTCCAGCTAAGCTAAATTGCTTGTGTTAGGAGTGAGTTCACGTCGGTAGTGTAATGACCAGGATTCGAACCCGGGACCTCTCGATCGTAGGGTCGACTCCTTAACCACTAAGCTACCGACGATCACTATCACTTTCTTCAATCAAATCGTTTAGACGTTGCATTTTAATATTTATTTTATTTATTTTACAGTTTGTGACGCTATTTTATCACTTATTCTTAGAATAGCTCTTTATTCCGTGAGAAACGGTGGTATAATAACTATTCCCGAATAAGCTCACTATTCTTAGTATTATGCATGGTAGAATGTGAAATTGATTTACTCTCGAATATGTGGCTATTTATTCTAGGAATAAACTTTACTCGCGTTTGGTCGAACCGGCCCTTAGTGTAATGTTACTAGTCAGTAGGGTTGTCTGAAGTCCTTTGGAAGTGAAAAAAAAAAAAAAAAAAAAAAGGTACGGACGGTATCGCAACTGTACCAGTGGCGCAAAGAGGCGTGGGAGCAGAGACGGGACCCTGAGCCTCGAGAAATCGAGGCCGTGCAGTCCCAGCTCCATCATGAGATCGTGGTGAAGTGGAAGGAACGACTTGGTCACCCCAAGCGCAGGGTACGCCGCAATAGCGGCGGTAAGGCCCATCATGGAGGATTGGCTGGAGAGCCTGAATCCTCTCGTACCGACTGACGCAGGTGATTTCCGGTAAGGGGAGCGTCGGGGACCACCTGCATTGGATCAGGAAGGAGCCCACGTCTGAGTGCCATTACTGCGACGCGAGCGTGGACTCGGGGCTGCACATGCCGTTAGAGTGCCCGGCGTGGGAGGTGCCAAGGCGTGACCTCGTGGCGGCAATCGACCCAGGGCCATCTCGAAACCGGAGATGGCTCTGGGTCAGTCAGGGTGCGAGGGAAATGCGTTATGGACCACCTTACACCCCGGCGTCTGAAGACCCGAGACGGCGTGCGGTTTGGTCGGTTTATGCCCGACATAGCCTTCCCCGCTGGCCAGCAGGTTTCGGGGGGGTTTCCCCAAAAAATGGTACGGACGGTAACGCATGACTAACATCTCTGATGTTGAGAATGTTTTTGGTATCAGAAATCGCTTCGCTCTGCCTGAATTGGTCGCCAACTCATTAGTATATTAGTTGCAATAGGTAGTAATTTTTAATAATTAATTTTTATATTATGATGATAGGGTACAAAAATAAATGATTTTGTGGAAAGGCGACGGGCACGCTGGCAAGAAAATGAAGAAGAAGAAGAAGAGATAGTGATAAATACCCGCTTAATGGTTAGTTATAATTTATAACCTAGTGGTGTACGTAAAGGACTGCCGAGACGAGGTCTCGAGTTCGATCCCCAGTCGCCCCGGGCACACACCTCTGACTTTTCGTAGTTATGTGTGTATTAAAAATGTTGATTATTGCTCGTTTAGTAATGTGCCCGGTAGATGGCATTAGGCTCGCCCCCTATTACATTGGAACCTAAACATAACTGGCGAATCTGGGTGTGTAATACACCTCCGGCTACCCCTTCGGGGATACAGGCGTGACGTTATGACGTTATGTTATGTTTATGTATGTTATGTTATAATTTATTATTCGCTCAATGCCTATCCTAATACAAACCCCAAGAAAGGAGAAGACAATAGATAGTCTTTTATTGGGGAGTATTGTAGAAAAAACTATTATTAACGTAGATACATTAAATCATACAACGTTATTTTTACCAATAACGAATGTGCATACGTTATTTTGAGCGCTGCACTATTTCATAAAAATATTTACAAATATACCATTAAGTACATAAAAAAAATACTTCCAAGTATGCACGGCAAAGGTAACAGTATCAATTTGAATATAAATATTACAAAGCCCGTGATTCTCCCAACCCACCGGATTTTATCTGCACCATAAACGATTTGAGAATGGAAACATCGGAACTTCAAATCAAAGGCGGGAAGAAATTTCTCTGATATAATCTGTATCACATCGTACGAGTATATAAAGAACCGGATACTTTCAGAAGCACTCACAAAACAAGTTGATTTTATTTAAAAAATAACTATTAATCATTTATGATGCATTAAAGAGTCTTGATGGTAGAAAAAAGTTTATATTATAGAGTTTTTTATCAAAATATCTACCAGAAATTGTTTTTTATTCAATCTTTTCCATAAATTCACGTAGATCATAGGTAAGTTAATGTTATCTACAGAAGACCATATCCTGCTGGAGGAACATTATAAAAAATATTTATTCGACTAAATCAGTTTCTACTGGTGGTAGAAATTTGATGACACAAATTTATCACAAAATTCGACCGGATGGGTACTGTGGTGTCTGAACCTCATTTCACACCACGATGCGGTTACCTGGCCATCATGTGTCAGTTTAAAAATAATTACTTTTTGATTTAAATAGAGCGTAGGGAAGAAAAACAATTGCTGCGTGGAGCTGCATTCGGCTGTGCGGCTGACAGCGGGCGACTAGACGCGCCGCCCGGGTCCGCCGGCCGAAGAGAAGATATAATTGTAATTAATTTAGGCTCAGTCCTTGAGCGGAGTTCGCGATTCCCTAGTTCGCATTAAAATAATAATATACGCGTAAAAACCTCCCTAAACTCGTTATAGGAAGCTTTTGTTGATATAATAAATGCCCATATAAATTTCTTCCTCTGTGTTTATCTTATTATCTACACGAGGTATTGTGGCGTCCAACCCCCGGACGCTACAACTGGTGGAGGAGCGCCGGTTTCCATACAGCTGGTGGTTGCTACAGCTACAACTGGTGGAGGAACGCCGGTTTCCATACAGCTGGTGGTTGCTACAGCTACAATTGGTGTGGAGGAACGCCGGTTTCCATACAACTGGTAGAGGTGCTGGTTGCCACAGGAGCTAGTGGTTGCTACAGCTGGTGAAGCGCTAGTTTCCGCAGAAGTCGGAAACGCCAACATTCTGCAGTTGGCAGTGAATGGATCGATCCCGTACCGTTTGAAGAAAGACGTCGTGCGACAATTGGAGCGACGCATTTATCAGTATCGTTGTCTATTTTGCTTTTATGTGCTTTTATGTGATATTATGTGCTCAACGAGAAGATGGCTATGATGGTGGCTTGTTCCAGAATGTTTCAAGAGCATTGATAGTTGCCTGCGGGTCAATAGGGCCAATAAGGACTATAAGTCTTAGTAGAATTATAATTCACGTAGTGAATAACGTGTTATCTTGAACCGACTAAAACCGCATTACGTACTAGCGTAACTAGTAACTAGTAGTATTTTATTATTAATATGTGTTCTCTGTTTATTTCATATTGCTGCGCTGCGGAAGATAAATAGATTTGTTTTGTTTTTTATGTTCGTGATGTTCTAGCGTAGGAGTTAGGCAATTATTTTTTGTACAATATTGAGAGTTGTGATCTAAACTTTGTAAGAGAGTCAAATCGTTCTGGACATAAGCGCCGACGATGATTGAAAGTTAGTTTTCGATCAGACTTTTCTTTATAGAGTAAGTTCTTTCTCGTTAATGTTGTTTTAAAAATAATTTAGTAATGTGTAGGCGACATAGTCTCTGCTTCACATGCATAATGTGTAAGGACAGATCAAGTTATGTCATCTTTCTTTTTAGTTAGGTAGGTCTTAAAAGTACTGTGTTACTAAGTCCTTTCAGGGCAAACCTTAAAATGTATCGGCAAGTGATACCAATAACTTTTCTTTGATGAGGCTGATTGTGGCCAGGTTTCTTTTAACCTGGGTTTTTTGCCTGGCCAAGAATGAAGCAATTTTTCTTTGTTCGTGTTTTTCAGTATTTATTACAGTTTAATTACTATAATTTGAGATTCTACTATCGTTTACTAATTATTACAAAGATTGCTTCGTTATTCCCATTTTAAGGGACAATTCGCATAATTTTTTTTTTTGTGTCCTTGATTTAGAATGCCTAGGGAATCAGGCTGTCACATGAATGACCATTAAGGGCGTAGCTGATGTGGTGTCTGAACCTCATTTCACACCACGATGCGGTTACCTGGCCATCATGTGTCAGTTTAAAAATAATTACTTTTTGATTTAAATAGAGCGTAGGGAAGAAAAACAATTGCTGCGTGGAGCTGCATTCGGCTGTGCGGCTGACAGCGGGCGACTAGACGCGCCGCCCGGGTCCGCCGGCCGAAGAGAAGATATAATTGTAATTAATTTAGGCTCAGTCCTTGAGCGGAGTAACGCGTAAAAACCTCCCTAAACTCGTTATAGGAAGCTTTTGTTGATATAATAAATGCCCATATAAATTTCTTCCTCTGTGTTTATCTTATTATCTACACGAGGTATTGTGGCGTCCAACCCCCGGACGCTACAGTACCACCGTGCACGATTGCGAAAAACCCTCCATAGTAATCCAATTTCGGTTTGATTGCGTAGTAACTATTTAGTAATCTGTGGTTCAGGGGTCAGCAAGTGCATAGCCGGGCAGGGGGATTGTGGTCGCAGCACTAGTGGGACCGGCAAGTGTCACGCGGTGCTGCGACGACAATCCTCTTCTGATGAGGCCGTCAAGCTGAGTGCCACCATTGTTAACATGGTACGTGTATGTAATGGTGACCCTCTTTCCTGAGACTTTGCCTTCAGCTTACCATCAGGCGAGGTGAAGTCAAATTGACGTGTCATAAATATAAAAAAAAAACAACTATGGATCAATCAATTAATCAATTTATGGGTTGTTTGTTACAGTTGACGATATTTCATTCAGATAATTGTATATTTCAGGTAAAAACTTATGTCTAATCTATATGTAAGCACACTTACTTACTACTCTATTGAGAGATACGAGGTTTTCCATGTAGCTCACCAATTTGAAATAGCACCAAATTTTTTCCATACAGCTATGATACAATTATGGAATAGTTTGAATTAGTGCTATTCACAATCAAGGAATATCGGTGTCTGAAATAGATAACTATCTTTTTCTATTTTCTTTGCCTTCCTCATCGCATTTTTAACAAGTTTCAGGTATTTTTATACGAAATTAGGGTCACCTCAAAATTGCACTAAACCATTATTTTTAAATATAGACTTATATAGTTTCAATAAGTTTGAAAATAACTTGGAATTGAGTGCAGGGTGCGACTGAACTAAATTGAGCTGAGCGAGCAGGAATCTTACTTGAAAAATAAGGCATCTTACTACGGTCGCGCGCATAGCTAAGGCCGCGCGCTCGTGAAACTGTTTTTCGATGATTATTCCTCAATGGTACATTGTATTTGAACAGTTGATCCCTCTAAACACTCAGCGCTGTACACTATCACCATGGCAAATTTGGTCTAGATCGGTATTGTGGTTCCGGAGGAGTATAGTCTCGACCAAACGGCTTAGCCACGTATAAGACGCTTCGCTCAGCTCAATAACGATAATGGACAAGGTATTTATTTTAGAGCCAACGATTTAACACAAGCTTTAACTAACAAATTCAAAAAAGACTTGACAATTAAAATGGTTTTCTTTTAAACCACGACACTGACGTTAAATGTATCTAAATACTTAATTATTGTTTTATTCCTCTGTGGCGTAGCGCTAGTGCGCGTTTGAGTGTTACGTCAGGAGCATCACATGCTCGCAGGAACCCACGCCGGGTTCGATTTCCGCAGAGTGTAAATATTTGTATGCATGCATATATTTATTTGCAACAGTCTGGGTGTTTCTATGTATAATTATATATATTTACAAAAACAAGAATATATAAGTAAGTCTATCCGCTGTCTGGAACCCATATTATAAGGTATGCTTAGTTTGGGTCTAGATTGTGCTGTGTAAAATGTCCTAGAAGAGAATATTATTATTTTTAAAATACATATAAATTATATTTTTAAATAAATTCTATATAAAAAAACAAATCTATTTAAAAATATAAAAATTATTATTATATATATACCTCGCCCGTTTCTATACAAAAAACTGTTGCTAAATCAAAATTTCAATAAAATAAATACGTTTTAATTATATGTTTGTCCAGTGATATTTTCTTACCACGTTGTCCGCCCTCATTAGTTATTTTTCAGGTTAAAAATAGGGTGATATCTTGTAGAATTGGATGATATCTAAAGGTGGGACCTATAAGAAAATAATGTAACTATGCGCAAACGCATCTATATAGAAATTTCTTGACTATGTTTAAGTTATTTTTTGGATTCATTGAATTGGGTTTAATTTTTTAAATGATTATATTAAAATGTATTAATAGATTATGTAATAATGTATTATATATATTATATATAATAAATGTATTATTATATTATGCAAAATGTATGTTAAATAAAACCTCAAATATTAAAACTTTGGGTCATGTTGGGTCAAGATGGCTATTTTGCAAAATTGTTAAAGCTTTTCAACAAAACTTTATCCTAATCCTGGGTCAATAATAATTTTATAAGTAACTATATTTATTTCCATTTCTTAAGTAATTTGTTATATGCCGAACACACACAGATACAGGTATATACACATTGAAGGTAACAGTTGCAACTTGAATATCTTATTGAATAGGAACCCGACTCACCGTATCCTTAGCTCCGATACAAAAAAGTAATCCCTATTGCACAATAAGATGGTCCGGCGACAAAAAATTACCAACTGTCATTTCACAGAACACTAAATACTCCTTAAAACACACTGTCCTCGATTGTTTAAAATATAAAAATTAAAAAATAATAACACATTTCATAAACGCTTCCATTTTCGAATAAAACCGCCGATAAATTCTATAAATGGAAAAGCTCTCGCGCAGCCGCGTGTATTCGCGCGCTAAGCTCGCGTTCGAATAAATGGAATTTAAAGTTTACCTGGGGTCCGTGTGACACTACACATGTGATCGACTATCTCATTTCAACCTTTTGTAAAATTATTTTGGGTGAGTGAGAGAGAAATAGTTTATTGAAGGTGGAACGGTCGCAAAAGATGTTAATTTTTTTTTCTTCGACCGGTGTATTGTTTTCGCGCCTTATCTTCAGCGGTCTGTTGATAACTATGTCTTCGATAAGATCCATTGATAAAAATGCTATTAAAACGTTCTGAAAGGGCTCCCTTGTTGTTTTTCTATTTCGAATGTCGGCATTACATCTATTGATAAATGTTTTTCTCCAGTTAGTTAAGACAGTTGAGAAATGGGTTCAACTTCGTTCGTGGTAAATTTATTAAAAATGTCTTTGGCTTAAATTAAAAGTATCTTCTTTTCTTTCTTTAAGACTATGTGATATTGTCGGAAGTTTACACGTTTACACATTCACTTAATTAATTCCAAGAAAAATCAAAATACAACAAGACTTCACGACACTGTGAGCTCATTCTGCGTAAATAGTATCACCAACAATTCAACATAGCCCGGGTACTTTGAGATAACTTTCACTTCAAACTACAAGACAACAACCATCTTTAGTCTCCCCGTGACCATGGCTGCTGAAAAGCAACCGAAACGTCGGGATCAATGTAAAATATAAAATAACATAAAATAAACCGCGATAGAATCCGTTAAAAATCGTTTTATTTCAATATCTTACTATATATGTTGGGAGGCCAATTGCGGTTTGCACAATGTATTATAGATAACTGCTTAATCTATATTGGTGCTTTTTCTAAAATGACCTTCTCTGAACTAAATTGGGTTCAATGCCGAATTCAATGAGAGCTTATTAGGTTTTGGTTAGCTTCACACATTTGTGACAACAGAATCGTTACCATTAACGACAACTCTTACTAATACTGACTACGAAATCTCTTAACGAATTTTGAATATCAATCGATTGACCTGCTGTTTTGCATGTAACTAATAGTATTCTTTATTTATATCACTTAGGTGGCAGACAAGCACACGGTCCACCTGATGGGAAGCAGCTATCGCGGCTTATGGGCATGTGCCACACCAGGGGCGTCAAACTCGCGCTGCCGACCTGTAAAAATCTTCTTTCTTCTTGAAGAAACCCATATTGTAGTCGCTTGGGAAAACTACAGTAGGGAGATCATTTCACAGCTTGAGGGTACGCGGAATGACTTAATTTTAGGAACTGGTTAGTATTAGGCAGAGGAGAGGAGCTTTATCGTCAAGGTTCTTTTTTTAGAGGTATGCGTTGCGCCGGCCAGCGGGGGCGTTTATGTAGGGCTTGAACCGACTAAAACCGCACGCCGTCTCGGGTCTTAAAACGCCGGGGTGTAAGGTTACCCATAGAGCAAATCCCTCGCACCCCGACTGACCCTGGGCCATCTCCGGTTTCGAAATGGGCCCCCTCGGGTTTGGGAACCACGGTGTCCCCGTCTTGCCCCGGTTTGGGGGAGGGGCGCTAGTCGCTCCACCGTCCCGGCCTGCTTCTGCTGGGGTGACAGGAGCCTCACCTGCCACCCACAGAGCTGCGCTCATGAAGGACGGAGGTCGTTAAGCGACCTCCGGCGCCTGAGTCGCCTGCGACGCGCGGCGAGCATGTTGCGGGCTCGTCGGGCCGGGAGAGTTCTAAATCTCTTCCGGGCGCGCTCCGCCATCTCCTTCGCGAGCATTACCTGCTCGCAGAAGAAGGTGGCGGCGGCCCAGGCGCTCGCGCTCTGTGACTAGTACCTTTTTTTTTTTTTTTTTTTTTTTATCGTGCGGAAATCCCTTCGAATACCCCCCCGACTAAAACCGCACGCCCTCTCGGGTCTACAGACGCCGGGGTGTAAGGTGGCCCACCTACATTTTTTACAAGAGATGTTTCCATTTAGTAACTTTCTCCTATTCTAGGCAAGTTTATTATAATGCATAGTCATTCAAACTCGAAATATGGCACAAATGTGCCATTGGAAAGGAGTCAACACTAAAACTACTGAGTCACATGATGTGTCCGTTAAACTGTGTGAATAGCGGTAGTAATGTTGGTCAGTGGGTTCGGTCCCGTTCAATGCAATTAAACGATACTATTGTGCTGACGGAAATTACTTATTTTATTACAGAGAGAAACTGCATTAACAGTTAATGTTATATGATAGAGATAATTTAGTTAATAATGGTTAATAATGAAGAAGTATATTATAACGGGACGTTTATTTTTTTTTTTACGTGCGGAAATCCCTTCGGATACCCCCCGCCGGCCAGCGGGGGTGGTTATGTCGTGTATCGACTAAAACCGCACGGTGTCCTCCCCAAGTGTCCGTTGCCGGGCACCCCGGGTAAGCCCTCGAAAGGATGACCCCAGGGTTGCCGGCGGACTTTGGCTGCCACCGCGGCCTCGCGTGGTGGGGTCGGGTTTTATCCCGCTTCGGTGAGTTGGCAGGCGTGTGTAGGGCACACACGACACGCCTCCGCCACGGCCTGCTTCTGTAAGGACGGCTAGTCGGCCAACTGCCGCCCTCAGGCCCCGATCGTTATAACGGGACCTTCGGTTATTGTTTGAAGGTTTATGAATAGGTGAAATAGTTATTTGTTTAACAAGTGAGCAAAGTTATTCTGTGCTGCGAGTGTCGGCTTCAAATCACGAACGAGCGAAGTAGTGATTCTCATATAGACTACTGAGATTAAAACGAGACATCGAAAAATTTGCTCACGCATGAAAATTGAATTTTCACCTTGACCAATACATTTCATCATATAAGACGAGTGATTAAGATTTTAGGTATAAGCAAATACAAATGTTTAATTCCGTTCTGAACACTACCTTTGTGCAAAATTTCTCAGCCAAATTCATTTAATCATTTCTGCGTGCTGAATAACAAACAAACATATGATTGAATATACTGGTAGCTTTTTTATTTTTTTTTCGTATGGAAATCCCCTCGGATACCCCCCCGCCGGCCAGCGGGGGCGGTTATGTCGGGCTTGAACCGACGGAAACCGCACGCCGTCTCGGTTTATCAGACGCCGGTGTAATGTTGCCCATAAAGCATATCCCTCACACCCCGACTGACCCTGGGCCATCTCCGGTTTCGAGATGGCCCCCTCGGGTTTGGTCCAGCCATCCCGGCCTGCTTCTGCTGAGGACTCCCACGCCGATGGAATATACTGGTAGCTAACTATAACCGCTTAATAGCAATTCAATTGTAGATCTAAACTGAATAGTTCCGTACTCATACCATGACGTGGTATTAAGTCGTTCAGTTTCACGTTCCAAATGTCAAGAAGCGAACCAAACACAAACGCGTTTCAGTTTAAGCATGTCATTGTACGGAACAAACTTGTATCGAATTGCTTCGAAACTGAACTGTTTAGAAGTCATCATGGTAAGGCACCTGGCCTACTTTTAAACATTGCATTCAAATTGTGCGCACAAATACGGCTGGATTACATTCTCCGTACAAGATAATTGTCGGTAATTAGTCCAGTTTCATACATCGTTTATGTGTCTTGCGCTGACCTGCGTAGATGGATTCTAGGATTCCACATTACCTACCGTCATTTATTAGAACTCAATAAAGACGTGACACACTACCGTTTCATTAACGATTACTGGGAGAAGTGAGCTCGCGACGTATTCGCTCGTTTGTTCTGACTAATTCGGTTCATTAGTTCGATCGTCGAACTAGTGAGAATTATTTTTCTCATTAGTTCGACCGTTGAACTACTGAGATTTTTTTCTCTCATTTGTTCGATTATTAGTTAATGATTTCGACAGAGCCCCGCTTGCCGGGGCTCCTATTTCTACGTGCATTATCACAAGTGACCTAACACGAACAAATGACCTTTTTTTTTTTTTTTTTTTTTGTTTTTTTTTTTTTTTTGTTAAGGCAGGAAAAAATGTCCCTTCCGCATACCGCGCAGCTCGGGGAAGCCGCGCGGTTATGTGGGGCTCTCACCACACTAAAATAACCTGCCGTGTGCCGTACACTACGCCTTGGGTGAGTGGACCGTAGGAACCTGTATACAACTTCTACAGTCCACCCGGCGCTGGCCCGCAAGGTGGCGTGCGGGCGCCCTCTCTTGGTTGGGCGATGTCCAGGCACACCGGGACATCACCCCTTCGCGGGAGGCTCTACTGCGGGTGGAGGGCAATCCCCGGCCCATCCACCCGCGGCCTCACTAGGGCGGCATGAGGCGCAGAAACGCGCGCCTCCGCCGCCCGGTTCGCCGGCGACGGTTCGGATCAGCGAGGCTATTTTCCTCCCTGGTCCGCTCCGCCGCCTCCTTCCGCGAGATGACTTCCTCGCAGAAGGTTGCGACCGCGGAAAAACACCCGTCGCTGCGAGCCATGGATCGTGTTATGGCTCGCAGCGAGAGGTTCACTCCAACGACTGTAGTGAGGGCTTGACGCTCCGTCGCCCAAGCTGGACAAACCTCGAGCGTGTGCTGCGCCGAGTCCTCACTACAGTCGCAATGATGGCAGGCGGGGGTCCTCTCCCTCCTTGCGACCGAGAACAGGTACCTCCCGAAGCAACCGTGGCCGGAAAGCACCTGTGTCAGCCGGAAGGAGAGGGTTCCGTGCCGCCGCCCTGCCCACTCAGCTATGACCGGCTGGAGCGCCTCCACGGTGCGATGACCAGCACTTGGGGCCTCCAGCCGGGTCGACCACTCGACCATTATGGTTTGGCGGGCGGCCTCTCGCCACCCGCGGACCTCCTCAGGCGGGGGGCGACTGCCACTCCCCGCCCGGTACTCAACCGTCAGTCGATAGACCTCGGCGAGCACCTCCGCCTCCAAATCCCAAGGGGGTGTCCCGGCCAACGCGCAGGCCGCCTCCGCGGACACCGTGCGGTACCCACGAATTGCCCTGACCGCCATAACTCGCTGGGCCCTCAATAGATAGGGCCTATTGCGGACAGTCAGAGCTTCCGCCCACACGGGTGCGCCATATAGCGCCATCGACCGGATCACCCCAGTGTAGAGATTCCGGCAGGCAACACTGGGCCCGCCCAGGTTCGGCAACAGCCGTGCCAGAGTGGACGCAGTGCCGACAAACTTCGGCGCGAGCAGACGGAGGTGCTCGTCGAAGCGCCACCGAGAGTCAAGCACGAGACCCAGATATTTAAGCTGGGCTTTAACCCGTACGAGGACCGAACGGACGTTGATCGTGGCGCCTGGAGGCGGACTATGCCGAGGCCCGTGGAATAATAGGGCCTCGGTCTTCTCCAACGCCACCCTCAAGCCAAGCGCCTCGATCCTGCTGACCACCTGGGAGACCCCCGCGGTGGCCAGGCGTGCCGCCTCCTCGAAGTTGTCCCCCCGAGCCGTCACCATTGTGTCATCGGCATAGCAGATAACCGATAGCCCGGGAGGGAAAACTCCGCGGAGGACCCAGTCGTACCCGATGTTCCACAGGAGCGGCCCTAAAACCGACCCCTGTGGAACACCGCACGACAACGAACAAATGACCTAACCTAACCCTTCTAACCTATATCTATCCGTGTCAAGGCGCGTGGTGAAAGTCTCAGTAGTTCGACGGTCGAACAAATGAGAAAAAAATTCTCACTAGTTCGACGATCGAACTAATCAATAGAACTAGTGAGAACAAACATATTCGCAACTTGATCATTTTTCAATACACATCATCTTCTTAGCGTTGCATCTGAGGCTTTCATCTCGGAGCCAGGGGTACGTTTACTCCTTTATGGTATGGATTATACGGTTTCATACGAGCGACTGAAGTCTGATCTCTCAACCCCGAGAGCAAAGCCTACGCTGCCGTCCTCAAACTTTTTTTCTTTTTTTTTATGGTATAAATTTGATAACACAAATTTGTCACAAAATTCGGCCGGGTAGGTACCACCGTGCACGATTGCGAAAAAACCTCCTTAGTAATCCAATTTCGGTTTGATTGCGTTCAGGGGTCAGCGAGTGCATAGCCGGGCAGGGGGATTGTGGTCGCAGCACTAGTGGCACCGGTGGGTGTCACGCGGTGCTGCGACGACAATCCTCTTCTGATGAAGCCGTCAAGCTGAGTGCCACCATTGTTAACATGGTACTGTGACGTCGGGGGTCTGACGTCACAATTCCTCGTGTTAACGAAATGATAAACACAAGTATTAATATTTATAATGGCATTTATTTTTCACATAAAACTTCCTATATCGAGTTTTAGGGGATTTTACACGAGTTTATTTATACTTTAAACGAACTGTAGAGAGTCGCGGATTCTGCTCAAGGATTGAGCCTACAATCAATTTACTTGGAACTCTCTTCGTACGGCGGGTCGAGGCCGGAGCCCCCGGTCACCCGCTGTCAGCAACTTGTCCGCCAAGGCAATTGTTTTCTTCCCTATTCTCTTATTTTATTTTAAAACAATTTATTTTTAATCTCTGACACATGATGGCCAGGAAACTATCTGTAGTGCACGAACGAGGTCGGGCGCTACAGTACGTATATGTAATGGTGACCCTCTTTCCTGAGACTTTACCTTCAGCTTACCATCAGGCGAGGTGAAGTCAAATTGACGTGTCCTAAATATATAAAAAAAACTAAAAGCGGCTAAGAGAAAAAGCAAGTTTCGAGCTACAGCTGAAAATTGAGGCCATGTTTAAAAACCCATGCTAGTATTTTCTATAAATCTGCTATTACGTTGTCATTTGACAGTGAATGGATATATTTTTGAGTATTTACGAGAATAAAGTTACTATTGAAATCTATGGGATACGTATGTAGTTTCGAACGCCGCTGTGGCGACACACGCTGTTGCGAATTATTTTCCACAGCCTCACAGGTTCGAAAGCTCATGGACTCGAATGAAACAGTCGCAAAAGACGCTGTTTCGAAAAACATTTTCACTGCCTCATACGCTCGAATATAGTCACGTTATCGAAATCCAACTTTCCGGACTAGTGCTTATTTATTTTATTTAAATAGACCCGCGTTTGATGCGGGGCCCTAAACGGCAGTGGAAAAGGTACGGGAGAGGAGACAGCAGAATGATCTCCGTCCTCCATGAGCGCGAGTCTGGTGTCGGTTGGGGCTAGCCATTGTCCTAGCAGAAGTAGGTCCAGAATGCCATCTTATCATGTTTTCACGCGTCTTTCTATAGATGAAGAGAGATTTGATCCCAAAAACATGTTGGAGTCCCCATCGTCAGCGGACATACCAGGTCAGGGTATCTCTAGGATTTACCTGGTTCCCTAGCCACACAGGCTTATGTAGCAAAACACAAGAAGGTTTTAGTCGATTCGAGTCCGACAGACCCACCTCGTTGGAGCTAACGATGATGTGGGTAAAAAGCCTGAGGGATTTTTTATTTATTTATTCATTATACAATTTATGGCACACCAGGTTTACATTATATACTTAAGTATTACATAAAAACTTAAAGCCTAATCGCTTGAAGCGATTTCTACCAGACATCCTTTGAATGGTAATGTGTTGGTAGGATTATATAACATATAACATGTACATTATATTATATTCCACTCGTGAAAAAAGTCTCTACCTATTTTGAGTTAGTACCTAATCTGACTTTGTAACCAACGTGTTAAGAGACCACGATACTTAGACCAGTCGAATAAAAGTTCGCATAACAATAACAAATTTATGCGAAAACTTGTGTTTTATGCCAAGTAATATATATACCTCATAAAGGGAGAAAGTTTCCTACATTTGTTTTCCTATTTCGGCACTTTATTGTTACAGACACTGAGAGAGAAAAACAGAGAGTATGATACGACTACTATGCACTAAAGTCCGAGTTCGATTACCGAATTAAGCAAAATGTAATTTATATGTCAGAAAATTTTCAGTTATAAAATGCAGCTGCCATTCAGTCAGTACGGGGAAGTATCAAGACCTTTGAAGCCAAGCCAACCTCACCTGAAACGCGATACACATGCTGATTGACGGACGCAATCGAGACGGATTGAAAATCGCTCCAGATCCTCGGATTTCCTCTCGGGTTTGGGAAGTCAGACGGCTGTTTCTCCGATAAAAGTCGTATTAGGCGAACCAAAGTTATTGTAGGTACTAGTATGGGGTGACAAGTGGTGATAACTTGAAGAATGCTTGCTGTTACATTACGGCCTATAAGTACAGCCAGTTAGTACCCATTTTAATAATCGACGAAACCCCCTCGTTTGCTTTCTTTAACCATCATTTGTTCGATCCGTATTGTAGAAATTCATCCCACCATTTTGTTTATTCCATCATTGTGATAGTGACAAAAACTAACAAGACGACTTATAAAATAAATATAAATAAATGACAAGACGACAATGTCGCCGAAACGAATGCCTTTACCTGATTCAACCGTGACGCGATTTAAAAAGTAAAAGATTTTTGTAAAAAAAAACATATAAATAAAAAAAAAGGTTGTTTTTTAGGTGATTTCGATGGTATTATACCGTATCATATTGTGAACTGAAATTTGGCGAAATCTATATCTAGTTTAGTAGAAGTTCTATAAAGAGGAAAGATTACTAGACTACTGAACCGATTTCTAAAATTCTTTCACCATTAGAATACTACTTTATCCCTGAGTAATATACGCAATTTTTTATCCCAATATTCCCACGGGATCAGGACTTACGCGGGTAAAAGCGCTTGGAGTTGCTATTAGAAAATTATTTCAAGCAACCTAACAACAGCTTTTAAAATTACCTAACGAGTTGATATTAACGTGACGACCTCTGTGGCGTGGCGGTAGTGCGATCTACTGCTGAGTCAGAGATAGCGGGTTCGATTCTCGCTCATTGCAAATATAAATAAAAGCAAACGTTTTCTATAACAATAAGAATCAGTGAGAAAACATAATAAGTATTTCAGGGAAATAGGTTTTATTTTACGTAGTTTTTTCGTCACTTATCCTAAATCAATAAACGAAATACTCTTTGAAGAAAAGGAAAAGGCAAGAATGCAGACAGTTTACGAAACAAAGATGCAAAGATTAATCACAATTTGGTATTTTTTCAACAACTTTTTAGATCTATCTTATCATCATCATCATCAACCTATGCTAGTCCACCGCTGACAAAAAGGTCTCTCCTAATGAGCGCCATAGCGCCCTGTACTTAGCTTATAAATAGCGACTCTAAAAAGATACCAAGCTATAGTGATAGAGAGAGCGATCTAGAGAACTAAAGCAAGCCGATGTTATTCGAATTCCCACTCTACTTAATGGTTTAGTCCTGAGGGTCAATTCCGGTAATAAAAATATGTTTAAGATTCAGTCTCAATCTAGTCTCGATCTCCCAAATGTCAACAAAGGTGTTCTTGTAATAAAATTTGTTTGAAAATATTGATAATTATGTTTTGAGAACACCTTTTTATGAATGAAGTTTGATGAATTAAGAAATAAAAAATCCTTTGCTAAAAATAAAAAATAAAAACATCTCAAAATGTCATCTATTTTTGACGCTGACTATATGCGTGTGAATAATCAAAAAGAACAGTTCTAACGCGTACCTATGTGTGAGTTAAATCTATGTTTCAAATTAGAGTATGACCTAGTCTTAAAAAATATGTATTGTATTCTTAGTTGCAATTAATTCCGCACGATAAAAAAAAAAAAAAAAAAGGTATCAAATTAGTGATCAGTTTTATTCTTTTCGAAAATCTATTATTTTGCGGCGTGAAATCCTTTACAACAATCAATTTATATTTATCGAAGATATTTTCGAATATAAAAACAAATTGAACGGCCCTCACACGGCTGTCATGTACGGTGAAATAAAATAGTTTGTCAGTGAAACAAATTAGTTTACGTTGCTTTAGCGTTTATAACGTCGAGATCGACGCGTGCGCATGTTACGCACCTGCTGTTCAATAACAATGTGATTCTCAAACTGTTTTTTTTTTGGTTGAAATTTAGAGAAAGTTAGAGAGAAAGAAAAAAGAGAATGAACGTTTGTATTTTTGTTCGTTTATATGCGATTGTAAATTATAAAGGAAATAGACGTAGAATCGTCGAAAACTTACACTTTGGATCCCGGAGTCCACTCACCTTTGATCAGAGGGCCAATTCTCGTTAAAAAGATGTTCAAAATTGAGTCTCAATCTAGTCTCAATCTCATGTCGATCTCCCAAATGCCAAAAAAGGTGTTCTCATAACAAAATTTTCAATAATTTCAACAAAATTCTGTTTAAAGAATACCTTTTTTGTTAATTTTCCATTTTTGACCAATCAAAAACGATAAGCGGTCCTCTGGCTCCAAAGCAAACTGGACGCAACGGAGTCTTTTATAAGATTCAATTTACAATGAAGAAACTTATTCTGGTATGAACCATTGTCTCTGTGGGGTAGCGGTAGTGCATTCGACTGCTACGACACAGGGCACGGGATCGATTCCCGCTCAGTGCAAATATTTGTATGCATGAATATATGTCTATTTGCATTGGTCTGGGTGTTTCTGTGTATAATATGTATGTATTTACAAAAAGAAGTATATAACTATGTTTATCCGCATTCTGGAACCCATAACACAAGCTAGTTATACTATGCTTACTTTGGGTCTAGAAAGTGCTGTTTAGAATGTCGTAGAGTATTTATTTATTAAATATATAAACTTTGAGGGTAGTTCTTTGACGCATTGTAGACTAATATTTATGTTTTCGAAATGTTACGTAGGTGCGCTATAATTATATGGACGAGACAGGTGTAGTCCTAATGTCATATTACTGCACCGTTTGTAGTATTTACGATGTTCCTACGATGTTTTCCTTTTGTTATTTTTATTAGGTGTTGCTCCGATAATTTACGGTTGTCAATAGATATAAATAAGTATTATAATAAGTTAAATTTAACTATAATGTAATTATTTAACATAACATAACTTCACGCCTGTATCCCTGAACTTATGTTTTTATTAATTTTAAGAGTGGAGTAAGTGTAAATAGGATGACGTTGTATTTCAGGTAAGTAGGTATACGTCAATGATTGTGTTAACATTCTCGTTTATGATAGCGATCTTTCGCTTAGTGTATTTTTGAAGAGAAAACTTGAGGAAGGAACAGAGGGAGGGATGGATGGATGTTTGGATGTCCATCAGGGATAGTGTAATTTTTTTTTTAAGTTTTCACTTGTGTCGGCACTCCCGAATGCCAATGTTTTTTTTTTCATATTTAATTATCCACATTCATTAATGTACAACATATTACTTTAAATTATATTTAATTATATATGTACAACTAATTATAAATTATCTACTAAATTATAAATAAGTGAGAACTAGGGGTCTACAGGACTCTACCAACATCCTTGACGCCCAAGCCAACCTCGCCTGAAAACCGGTTCATCTGCTAAACACCGGCGAGACTCTGGCGTAGGTTTTCCTTTCAGGGTTGGGAAATCAGACGGTAGTCTTGCCCGAAAAAGCTGACAATCCTTTAGAGGACCTTGGGCTCCAAAGTGTTTGAAAATCGCTATGAAAATAATAATAGAAATAAAAAAAGAGACTGTTATAATCCGCACGCTGAATGATGATCCCTATGACAGTTCGTTAGCGCTTAACATTGTACTGACGTCCTATCACATCAAATCCTTTAGAGGTCCATTAAAAAGTCGAAAAAATCATAATTGTGTACAATTATACATTATAAAAATGAATATTAAGAAATTATTACGTAATGTTCGGAAATAATAGAAAAAAACTCAATGCAAATGTACATGGTACGTGCTGCAAAAGATACATCGTCAAGCTGTTATAGACTAAGAAGGGACACATCGATAAACAAAATATCGATAGTTTGTTGGAAAAATAAAACAAATGCTTTGAGTTTGTATTTTATTTATATCAATCTGAATCTGATACAGGGTCAATCGGATCTTCAAAATCTCAGTCTGAACTGCAGCTATACGTGACGTTTATTATTAACGGTTGGTCAATGATATTGTCGTATTGTACATCTCGATCCCAGTCTTGTAAGCAAATTTTCTTCGTTCTTTCGACCACTTTTCGCCAATCGTCAGCTGTCACTTGAGCACAAGCTTCTTCCAATAAAACCATCATTTTATTTGCCGTGAATGGCGGAGTTGTGTTATGCCTATAAACTATAAACCATGGTAAATTATAAACCATGTCTTAAAGTTTTCGAAATTCATTTCCTCGTGGTACTCCGTTGTTTTCACTGACTTAAAAGCCCACAGGCAATTCGGCACAAAACCTGTAGCTGTGCCAGCGTGGCAAATGATTAAGCGCTGGCCCTTTCCTTCAGGAGTTTTTGTGCTGGATTTGGCTGTGTCATCCGTCCATGCCTTACCTACAGTATGATTGGTGTTCAGCCATGTCTCATCAAGGTATACTACCTTCTCCCAGTTATCAATTTGTTTGATTTTGCGAAGAAAATCGCATCGTAGTAAAGCTATGTCCGTACGCTCCATTAATATTTTTCTCTTGTCACATTTTTTATAGCGGAATCCACATTTTTTCAAAACAATTCTAAGAGAAGTAGCACCGCCTTTGAAGAGTTCTGCAGCTTTTAATGAAGATAATAACTTCTGGCAGGTCGGTAGTTCACCTCGTAGGTAGTAACCATAAATATGATTGCGTATAGCATCTAAATCAAAATCATCAGGTTCTGTTATATGACATAACCTTTTCTTTTTCTTCTTTGGTGTTAATAGTTTATTGTCCTCCATGGACGACTCCCCAAATTTTTCCTTTGTTATTCGAGAAACAGTAGCCTTTCCGATTCCTAGAGCATCGGCTACACGATCGCGAACATTGTCAAGCGGTAACAAGGGTCCGCCATTTTGTTGTTCACGAGCAAAATAGTCTCGCAAACGAACTACAAACTCGCGAACTTCACTGTTGAGAACAGTTTTCCGCTGTCTTTTCGGCATTTTGCAAAACCGAAAATCAACAAACAGGTAACAGAAAATCAACAAATAACACAAAACAGCGAAAACAGAAACAAAACTCAGCTAACAAAGAAAGACGTGGCGCATACAAGGCGTTAGAGCACTCGTATGACGCGATGTGATGCGGTGTGACAAGAAGACAAAACAGACTGACAAGACATGACATGACTGAATTAAAAAAATACGGTAGGTCTATGGCCTCCTTTTAAATACTTTTCCATGTAATCCATAATTGCCAGCTAATTATGAATTCTTTAAAATTCAATTCAAAAAGAATTTTAAATTCTTTAAATTATGCAATTTGAATAAAAATTAAAGTATAGTAAAATAAAATATAATAAGGCTGTTACTTTTTTATCTAGTGTTTTATGTCCATCAATGCGCGTAGTCTTTTTTTCAGAATAAATAAATATTGCTTATTATGTTGAATGACCTGGCTGAATGACATGACATTTGCCTGATAAAACAGTATTTTATCGAAATTGTTTCGCATAACTAATACAACTGTCAGTTGAAACGTCATAGGGATCATCATTCGGCATGCGGAGTATAGCTTAGGCATCGAAAAATTCTTCCCCATGGATATCTACTGGCACAGGTCAGTAGATCGATGGGCACCGGTCCAAGGCTGGCGGCGTTATCACGTTGAATGGCTACAAACTTGAACGATATGCGCTGCTGCTGAAGATAGAGGTACGGCGCGGGTGAAGTTCCGCGGCTAACCGCGTAATTTCACCCGCGCGGGACCTGCGAAATAGTTGGTTCCACAATAGTATAAATATAAACCCACTCGGTTTTCTCTACCGTAGATGGTAGCGCATACTACTTAGGTTTGAATAACCCTTTTAGAAATAATAACCGGGCACACGCCTCTGTCTTTTCGTATATATGTGTGCATTAATAATTATCGCTCGCTTAATAATGTGCCCGGTAGATGGCAATAGGCTCGCCCCCTATTACATTGGGACCTTAACATAACTGGCAAATCGTGGTAGTATAATACACCTCTGCCTATCCCTTTGGAGATACAGGCGTGAAGTTATGTTTCATGTTTTTTAAATACTGCAACAGTTTATCAAACAAATTTGCATCCATTAAAATAATATCTAAACAGCCCACAGACTAAAATATTGCCATTTTTAAATATTACATCAGGAGCCTTAACACGATGCGCTAAAAACAATTCAGTTTCGGGCCGCTCAGCTGAGGGAGATAGATTGAGCTATACACCGTGTATAGCTTCGTCTCTTTCCCTCAGCTGAGCGGCCTGGAACTGAATTGTTTTTAACATGTTGTGGTAAGGCCCCAATACTAACAGTCGTGATAGCGCCATATTGACCAACAGGTGCTTTGACGTAAATCAGCCGAGATAATATCTTTTAATTAAATTTATAGCAAACGAAACGTTATTGTGTACCAGAAATGTAGCATATGCGAGTTTGAACGCAGATTTGAAATGATTTTGTGTAAAAAATTGCACTGTGCTCACCTGTCGCTCGAAATTCAACCATAAAATAATAAATTATTCAAAATTTAAAGAAAACATGAGCCAAGAAGGGCTCAAAACATTGGATAACATGTATATTTTTAGTTTAATAAACTAATTATTATTAATTATTAAATTATGTTACTACATATTTTAATGACTATACGAGGATAGAATTTTTATTTTATTCTCGTATAGTCATTAAAATATGTAGGTACTTACCTGAAATTTATAACGATGCCAAAGAAATGGTATTATAAATAAGCTTCACATCACTTCACGCCAAGTAGAATAGAATTAAAACTTTTTCTGCAACTTCAAATGACTTTTATTCATGTAGTGTAGAATATACTACTTCCGGTCTGTTTGGCCGTGGTCCATAGGAAACTTGTGTTCCAAGTTTCAACACAAGTATCCTATGGACCATGGCCAAACAGCCCGGAAGCAGTATACTCTACACGCAACGCTGGCGCAATTCATTTAGGGAATGAAGTAAAGAATAAGTTCTACTGCTTGTAATAGTCAGATTCTGATCTGCGGAGATACGAATGCTAAGGTGAAGTCTGTGTGGTGTGACGAGAATGGACAGAATAAGGAATGAGTATTTTAAAGCTACTTTGAAGGTACTTCGGGGTGACGCTGAAAATCAGTACTTGGGTGGTAGATACCCACCTCAGTGTATGCTGAGTGTCCATCCCTTATTGCGGACATGGCTTACATAATGTTAATATTGTTTCCATTTTAATATTGATTGATTTAATATCCATTTAACACGTGTTATAAATTTGCCACTTAGCACGACACGTCGTCGAGTTGTCAATGCTGCCATACTTGACAATCTTATGCATAGGTATGATATTTTTACGTATGCCAATACGTAAAAATATCATACGTATGCTCAGGTGGCGGCTTCCTATTATATCCGCTGTATAAAACACTTTTCTTTCTTTCTTTCTTTCTTACACCAGTGAATGAGAAGTTTAGAAGTGGACAGCCGACATGGACAAATTAGGAGAAGAAATAAGAGCAGGTAATATTATTGTTAAGAAGGTTCGAACTGTTCGAAGTATGAAATTGCATAGCTTTAAGAATGTAGAATCAGATGGATGGATTGCAAAAGAAGAAATCGTGACAAGGAAATGACTGACTCAGAAGATGATGGATTCTAATTTTTATGAAGAAGTTTAGATATTGGATCCTATTCGAAGGACCAAGACGGCTCATATACTTATACCTTATGCCGAAACCTGTTTTTGAGCCTTCGCATTGAGGATATGGTTCAAACATCTATTAAGCGTCATCACTGAGAAGAGTAATACGAGGGTCAAACTGAAAGTTCTTAGAAAATCAAAAACTGATTACATTAGCCAGTTATTAGTTTTATTATATCTTTTCAAAATATTGTCCATTCACGTCAATACACCGCTGCATGCGATGGAACCACTGGGAAAAGCACTTTGCCCACTCGTCCTTAGGGGTCTCTTCAATGGCATCGCGATACGCAGCCACCGCTTCTTCAGCATTCATAAACCGCTTTCCTTTAAGTTTTTCTTTAATTTTTGGAAATAAATAAAAATCACAAGGCGCGAGGTCGGGGCTATACGGCGGGTGACCCAGTAATTCAACGTTTGATGTCGCCAAATAGTCGATCGTTCGCTTGGCGGTGTGCGACGAGGCGTTGTCGTGGTGAAGGAGGATCCTACTGCGAGGTCGTTTCTCTCGAACTTTTTCCAAGACAAGTGGCAAACAATTGGTAGTGTACCATTCTGCAGAAACTGTTTTTTGATCCTCTAACACAATTGTTACGAAATGACCTATCCTTCCAAAGAACGAGGCCACCATTTTTTTTCCCGCACTTCAATCTCTCTTCACTTTAGTTGGCAACTCCTCGAAAGGAAACACCCACTGAGCAGATTGTCTTTTGGTTTCAGGATCATAACAGTAAATCCAGCTTTCGTCACCTGTTAGTATGTCGAACACAGCATTAGAGTCACCTCCGTTAAATCTTTCAATCATTTTACGGCACCAATCCACACGATGGAGTTTTTGAGCCTCAGTCAAATTATGAGGTATCCACCGGGCGCAAAGCTTCCTGACCGCTAAATGTTCGTGGAGGATTTTGTGCACTTGACTCATACCGATGCCTAAGCTTGTCCGAATCTGCTGATAGGTCACTCTTTTGTCAGTCTCTATCATACGCCGCACAACACAGATTTTATTTTCAGTCGTCGCCGTAGAAGGCCGTCCCTCACGTAAATCGTCAGTGAGATTAGTGCGACCACGTTTAAACTCATTAAACCAGTTGTAAACAGTCGCACGAGATGGGGCTTCATCGTGAAAGGCCAATCGTAATCTATCATAACTTTCTTGTTGACTTAAATGACATCGAAAGTCATAAAAAATCATTGCACGAAAATTTTCTCGTGTTAAATTCATGTTAACGTGACACAGACAATTTTCAATTTGCCGCCAAATCGTAAAACAAATGATAAATGAATGAAATATATACTCAGTAATATTGGCAAAGAGTTCTATTTTCAAATTTTAGAATTATTTTTTTATTATATTGTTTATAAGTGGCCAGTTCTAAGAACTTTCAGTTTGACCCTCGTATGTTTAACTAGCTGTGTCCATGCGCACGACTTCGCGGGCTTCGTACGCGTGGACTTATATTTGGTTTTTTTTTACGCGGAGCTCTAATTATTTTTCATAAATAATAGTAGCCTAATTAACGCCTTATAAGAAAAGCTATATGCCAGAGAAAATGCCGCCAAATTCTCTCTTTCGGGGAGCGAGACGTGGACACCGTGGTTTCCAAACCCGAGGGGGCCATCTCGAAACCGGAGATGGCCCTGGGTCTGCCGGGGTGCAAGGAAATGCCTTATGGTCCTTACACCCTAGTACTGGTCCTTATACCCCCAACCACCCCCACTGGCCTTCGGGGGGGGGGGGGTCCGGGGGTATTTCAGCACCAAAAAAGAAGTCACCATAGATGGAAAGACATTTGAAGTGATATTTGATATTATAAACCGACACTTCAATGTTATTTATTTGTATAATTGACGACCTCTATGGCGTAGCAGTAGAGCGTTCGACTGTTGTGTCGCGTTGGTGGTCGCAAATTCGATTCCCGCTCAGTGCATATATTTGTCATCATCATCACCACAGTATTAGTCCCAGTTGCATCCAAAACTTGCATTTTGAACCCCGGGGACCGGTCTCTTACTTTTGGTCTCCGCAGAGTTAGCTTATCTTGACTTTTATGGGAGCGACTGCCGTCTGACCCCTAACCCTGCAAATAATTGCATACATACACATACATATACTCACGCCTTTCTCCCTCCGGGGTAGGCAGAGACAACAGCCCGCCATCTGCTTCTGTCCTTACATACTTCGCGAGCTTCCTTCACTGTCACTTTTCATGCAAGCCCGCCGGTTTCGAGTGCAAATAATTGGATTCATGGATATGTCTATTTGCATTCGTCTGGTCTTCCTATGTGTATTATGTATGATTTACAAAAGAGTACATATTGAAATAAAACTATTTTTAACGGATTCTATCGCGGTTTATTTGATGTTATTTTATATTTTACATTGATACGTTTCGGTTGCTTTTCAGCAGCCATGGTCACGGGGAGACCCCCCGTAAAAAAAACAACATCAAATAAACCGCGATAGAATCCGTTAAAAATAGTTTTATTTCAATGTGTAACATTCGCGTAAACTTCCGACAAGAATACCTTTGTTTTTTCGTGCGGAAATCCCTTCGGATACCCCCCCCGCCGGCCAGCGGGGGCGGTTATGTCGGGCTTGAACCGACTAAAACCATGTTTGTCCGCATTCTAGAATCCATATTAAAAGCTAAGAGCATACTTTTAGTTAAGTTATGCTTACTTTGGCTTTAGATAGCGTTGTCTAATGTGTCTTACAATATTATTATATTACATATTTTTATTCCTCTTCAACCCCTATTTAATTAAATAAACTTATTAACTATAAAACAAGCACATTATTTCATTAGATTACTGGTCAAAAGTCCATAAAAACAATAATTTCGGTAAAGTGCACCAAATTGGTCGTTTTCTCACGTCCACGTTTAATTAGTGCGCCGGCGCACCTGCGAGTGCACAGCGTGACGGGGCCGTTGACGTCAGGACACGTCACTTGTAGATAAGTGCTGATAGTGTCGTCATGTTAACCCTATTATAGTATAGTTTCACTAGTTCCATTGAGCTTGGTAATGGAACTAGTGAGAAATAAAAATCTCACTAGTTCCATGGGACAAATTGGCACTGGAACTCGTGAGAACAACCCTATTATTTGACACCCATCTGGCTACGCCTATGGCCTTGTATACTATTATGAAATTGTAAATTGGAGATATTTGGAAAAAAAAACACTTTGGTTATGTTCTATGAACGATTCTAACATTTTTTTTTTAATTTCTTGTCTGTTTGTTCGCGATGGACGCCTAAACTATTAAACGGATTTTAATGAGAAAGGTCTTGGTCAAACTTAAAATCTGCGATTTGTTTGATTGCAATTGGTTAAATAGAACCGGAGATATGACCAAAAAATAATTACTGATCTCCACGCGGGCGGTGCCACGGGCATCAGCTAGTTATAATATAAAATACCTGGGCCTGGTGGTCGTTCGTTTTTACTCTATTTTACATCATTATCATCATCATCAACAACCTATCCCAGTCCACTGCTGGACATAGGTCTCCCCTATTTTACATGAATGCGATAAATATAGTAAAATCGAAAATCGAAAATCGAAGTGCGATCTGCGAATGCAATATTATCATGCATAATTTGAGCATAAAAACCAATGAAACCACAACTGCATCGCAAAAAAAATATGTCAACACTTAAATGCCGTTGTGGGTCGAAAGTGCCCAACTCTATTAAATGTAATGATTTGACAGTTTTCGTAACTAATATCTATTTTCACTTTGCAAAACCTATTTTAAACTTTATAACAAAGGAATAAATCTTTTTTTTGTTTGTAAAATGATATCGATTTTTCGAAGCATTTATTGATGGTTTGCAATTTCTAGTGTACTACAGTTGACAGATGATACTTTTAGAATACTTTATTAAGTGTGTGACGAATGTTTGCTACAATAGTTGTAAGTACTTTACGCGTTGTTGGTGTTGATAACGCTTTGTCATTTTTATTTTTATAATTGAACTGGTGATATTACACAGCATATTTACAAAGAAGTGTAAGTTAAACTGTTAAACTAAGTGTAAAAAATGCATGAAATTTTGTATAATAATTAATTGTAGTAAAAGAAGCTTGATTGAAAGGGTAATGCATCAAGGTACTAAACTGAATTCCATTTTAATAAATATTTCTGAACTTGATTCCCAGTTGTATTCCAATGGCTCCGCTCTCCTACAACTCCATTATTTCGGTTATGTTAGCGTTTACGAGAGCAAATACTGTTTGGCCTCCCATCCCCAAGAGAATGACCTAGTCCGTGTATTATCATTGGTACCGACTTGCAGGTGAAACTGGCATGGGCCCCGAAAATCTTAGTAGGGCACCCCATATACCCTAAATAAATAAATATCTAAATAGAGGGCGTTGGGTTGGAGTCTAAGTTAATCTCTGTAAGCCAGGTACTCTGGGAAGGGAAATATCTCTTATACCATAGATAAGTGTAAAACTTTTTTAAATAGGCTTTTAATGGTACTAATCCCACCATTATTCCCAATACTGTAAATCCTGTACGCCAGGATCAACAGTAGTGGCACATGAACACACCAAGTAATGATACTCGGGAAGTCCTTGAGGAAACTATCTTTGAATGGTCTCTGTACTTAATCTCCATATTCACTAAATATTATATTAACGATATAAACGTTCGTTTCTAGGTTGATCAAACTGACTCTATTATATCCACAACAATAATATTATTAGTAATAAACAACTGTTGCAGTTTAATACTTGAACCTTTTTTTCTCTTCCGCACCGACGAGGGTAGAGTATAAAATTTTATTGGTTTACGAGCGATTTGTACAAATTAGATTATCTGTTTATAACAGATGTCCCGAAACAGTTGTGTTTGAATAGTTCGATAACTCCTCTAAACTTACCAAAGATAATCTAATAAAATATTTGAATATAAATTAAGGAAAACTTTCATTTGATATGTCCACCTTGATAGTTGTGAGCTTTAACAAATCTACTTGTGAAAGTGTGTTAAGAATATAATATATAATTTAAGGTGATAATTTAAAGTGATTTTTGATTAGTTGCCAGTTAAGGTGGGATGTTCGCTAATATCAATAATTGAAAATCTGTTGCATAGTTTGTGTTGTGTATTGTTTCTGATTTATCTATTTATATCTGTTATAGGTATTAATTCTTAAATAAGATATAAATTGTCATGTTTGTGAAAATCTATATTTTTATATGATCTTCGCATATAATATATATTTAGATCGGAAAAAGAGAACATCTAGGACGGGACTTGAACACGCGACCAGTCGCTTACAGGGGAAGTGCTCTGACCAGCTGAGCCACCTAGACACGTCCCAGATATTCGAAATTCTCCGATATGTTCTATATTTACGTCTTAAGGCGATCTAAATCTATAAGAAAAAGTAAGCATACAAAATGCTTAAAAATTTAAATAGATATAGAAAAAATATAGATTATCGCAACGTTAAAAAAAAAATTACTCAAATTACAAATAAATTTATTTTTCTTAAATTTTATAACATAACATAACATAAACTCACGCCTATATCCCCGAAGGGGTAGGCAGAGGTGCTAGCACCCACGTTTCGCCAGTTTATGTTTTAGGTCCCAATGTAATAGGTGGCGAGCCTATTGCCATTAACCGGGCACATATAAACCTGCGATGCGATAAATACACACATAACTTCGAAAAGCATCGAAAAATCATTGGTGTGTGCCATGGTAATACCTGGGATCGAACCCGAGGCCTCGTCTCAGCAGTCCTTTACCCATACCACTAGGCTACCGCGGTTTGTTTTTTTTACATTTTATATAAAATTTTATATACAATGGTGAAATATCACATTTACCAATTTATTTAACATAGGTATATTTCGAAAGTTATTAGTGTTGTAGTGTATCTATAGTGTATCGTTAATAAACGTAATTCAGATAGTATTCCGCGGGTTATTTACTTCGGTGGTCATTCAGTAACTACGAACATCTGCCATTAATCACACGAAAAATTATGTACGAAAAGTTCATTAGATTACAAAATCTAAACGTCCTGCTGCTATTGACGCCTCAGGCGAGAAAACAAACACAATACGCAGTACGCGTGTCAGAAATTTAACAAAATAACTGAATGCGTGTTCATTACACGGCGGCTGCATTGTCCGGTGCGGGCGCACGCTGGGCACGGCAGGGATCGCCCACACCCCAGTGTCAAAGGGTTGACTATGATTGAATAGGTATAATGATGGGACATTTTAATATGCTGTTATATATATTTTCTATGGTGAAAATTAGTTTTGCTTAACTATGTTTTATATATTATAAGGGTTAATGTACCCAATAGTCTCGTTCATGATTTTAATTTGATAAATATCTGTATAGTAATAATATTTTTTTAAAAAGAATGAAAGACTCATTTATTACTGCAAATTCCGCGAGACACAGTGACAAGTAAAACAGAAGGAGAAAGACATCAATATTATTTAATTAATAAAAGCATATTACGTAGTTAGGTACACATTAAAACAGAGTCATACACACAGTTGTCACAATGCAAGGAAGGCAGGTTTTCAACTGGGCCCTAATGAAACACACGGATGCCATGCCAACCTATACAATACATCGAACGATTGCTACAAAAATATCGCAAAGGAAAAAAAAAAGCATTACTGGTCCATCACACGAACAGATTACATAAAATAAATTGAATATATAAATAGTTTATCTTGATGTTAGTTAAGGGTGAAATAGTTAATAATTAATAGGCATTCTGATAAAGAGCACTACCGAACAAATAGATATAAATATCTACTCATGTAATGTTGAAATGTGCATATCAACCGTACATTCAACCACAGTCTACTTACTACTGCACCCAACATACCTAATGTTATTTAAGTACTTACAATAAAGTACTAACCTTCTCCGTACCCACATAACTATTATTCAATCCATAAATAAATATAATTAAATTAATAGAATCATTTAATTAAAGAAAATAAAATGATTTTAAATAATTGGTTAAAATTGACAAAAATTTTGACTTAGCTAGGCTGTCACTTCATTATTGCATAATACTGCGAGGGCCCTTGCGAGTGGCGCAAGGAGGCGCTGGAGTGAGATTTGAGGCCTCCCCCACGAGAAATCGAGGGGTAGCAATCACAGCTCCGCCAGGTGCTCATGGAAGAATAGAAAGAACGACTTGGGCAACCAAGCGCAGGGCACGCCACGATAGTGGCGGTGAGACCCGTCATGGAGGATTGGCTGGAGAGGCGCCACGGTAGCCTTTCCTACCGGCTGACGCAGGTGCTCACCGGACATGGTTGTTTCGGTGAGTTCCTGCATCGTATAGGCCGGGAGCCGACGCCCAAATGCCACGATTACCGGGGCTGCTCCGTGGAACACCGTGCGGTTTTAGTCGGTTCGACTCCGACACGCCCACCTCACCGTTAGCTCCGGTGAGGCGAAGCCCGAGGGGGTTTCCGCACGAAAAAAAAACAAAGGCTGTCACTTCATTATTGCTTAATATATAATATGAAAAATATAATTGTTTTGTTACAACACAATTTAATACACTTAAGTACATTTATTTTTTACTTATTTCAGTTACTTAGAAGCTAAAAATACAAAATGTATTTCACATAAAGTTTTTTTTTCATGTACCGATTTAACTACATAAATTCATTCATATTTTGCAAGACCAGCTGATTGTCGAGCTCGGCAACACACATGTTGGCTGTTCTATTGACGGTCTGTGTGTCAATAGTATTAATTATGCAGACGACATGGTGCTGCTGACTCCGTCAGTAGCCGCACTCAGGAAGCTGTTGGCAGTCTGCGAGGTTTATGCTGAAGCGCATGGGCTTAGGTATAATGTGCAAAAGAGCAAAATTCTTGTATTTAGGGTTAAACGCAAGAACCCGTCATATATTCCACCGGTTATGTTGGGAGGTGTAGCCATGGAGAGGGTTCCGAATTTTAAATACCTGTGGCACATAGTCACTGATGACTTACAAGATGACGCTGATATGGAGAGAGAACGGAGGGCGTTGGCTGTCAGATGCAACATGTTGGCACGCAGGTTTGCCCGTTGTACACCGGCAATTAAAATAACTCTTTTTAAAGCTTTCTGCCAGTCCATGTACACTTGTACCCTGTGGGTTCGCTATACGCAAAAGGCATACAACGCTCTCCGAATACAGTACAACAATACCTTCAGAATGTTGTTGGGGCTCCCGCGTTACTGTAGTGCGTCAGAAATGTTTGCCGAAGCGCGCACTGATAGTTTTAATACCATCCTGCTAAAGAGGATATCTTCTATGATGCTAAGGGTACGTGCGAGCGCTAACGGCATTCTGAAGGTCATCAGCGAGAAGCCGTGTTGCGCTGTCATGGCGCATTGGGTGCATGCGGTACCCGGTGCGTCAGGTAGGCGCAACCGGTATTTGAATTGAATTGGTGTACGTTTTTTGTGTCATTTTGTTACTAACATAGTTTTTTAAGTGTTGTGTACTACTAACATTTTATGGATCAATGATCTGAAATAAAGTTTAATAATAATAATAAATCCTTATTTAATTCACATGTTAAAATTATGTGGCCCCAAACACAAAATCGGGTTTAAATAAAATTAAATGCATGCAAAATGAAAAAAAATTTTTCGATTGATCGATACCAGAAATTTAACAATCGGTATCGGTTGTTGCTTTTGACCCCAATAGTAGAATAGGGTTAAAAGAGAATTTAAATCACACGATTAAACATGCGGACGAATATTGATTGAATAAATTTAAAAGCCGCACAACAACTGTTGGTAGTTCTATCAATTATTCGTAAATCTGTTATTTACTTTTAAATAATCTGTGCGAATTGAGTTCTCTATCAATATTTAAATTTCTACCTATGTTGTTTTACACTACTAGGGTAGCAAACAGATATACGGTACTTTGTAATTGGTTATCGTAGACTTGGATACTTGCGACACCAAAGGTAGTGTGCTACCCCCGGCGTCTGAAGACCCGAGACGGCGTGCGGTTTTAGTCGGTTCAAGCCCGACATAACCTCCCCCGCGGCGGAGGTATCTGAGGGGATTACTGCACGAAAAAAAAACAGGCAGTGATCTACTTTCTGTATAACATAACATAACTTCACGCCTGTATCCCCGAAGGGGTAGGCAGAGGTGTATCACACGATTTGCCAGTTATGTTGAGGTCCCAATGTAATAGGGGGCGAGCCTATTGCCATCTACCGGGCACATTATTAACTGAGCGATAATTATCATTTATTTTAATGCACACATAACTACGAAAAGTCAGAGGTGTGTGCCCGGGCAACTGGGGATCGAACTCGAGACCTCGTCTCAGCAGTCCGTTACGTATGCCTCTGGGCTATCGCCGCTTTCTGTAGAAAGTAAAGAAAAAACGAAGAGGAAAAGTAGTTTCACCAACCCATTATAAAAATAAAATTCCGATTAACACCAAACTGCATCTAAAAAAATATGGAAGCTATACCTTTTTTTTTTTTTCGTGCGGAAATCCCTTCGGATACCCCCCGCCGGCAAGCGGGGGCGGTTATGTCGGGCTTGAACTGACTAAAACCGCACGCCGTCTCGGGTCTACAGACGCCGGGGTGTAAGGTTGCCCATAGAGCATATCCCTCGCACCCCGACTGACCCTGGGCCATCTCCGGTTTCGAGATGGCCCCCTCGGGTTTGGGAACCGCGGTGTCCCCGTCTTGCCCCTATTTGGGGGAGAGGCGCTAGTCGCCCCACCGTCCCTGCCTGCTTCTGCTGGGGTGACAGGCGGCCTCACCTAGAGTTTACCATGGTGTGTTAAAGTGTCCATGTTTCAGGCGAGAAAGAGGGCTATATAGGGTTTATAACTCCATCCTTCTTTGTCGCCGGAACACGGATGTTTTAACACGTCATGGTTACTCCTAGCAGCAGTAATAATACTTAAAATATATTTCTGAGTGTTATTAATAAGATAGCTATATACACCAAATAAACAGGTAACTCCAGTAGTTTGCCAGAACTAATAACCCTATTTATTACTCAATTTTCATAAAAAAGCCGAAAACTGCTGCAAAAACGAAGGTATGTAACGTTCAACCGCGACCTTTGCGCTAGCGCAGCCGCCTGGTAACTGTAGTGTAGTGTTATTACACGGCCACGCAGCTGATCGCTAGTGGATGATTTACACACATATTTTGTATCTGAATACGATGAATTTAATGTTTGAAATTAATGTTAACCTTTGCGATTCGTTACTGAAAATCTAGTGGGGCGGAAATCACACAGTGATTGTCAAACTTCGGGCCAAACTTAGATATTTTTGTTGCAGTATTTCTATTGAAAATTACAGACCTTAGGCTTTATGCATATTATTCGACGCGTCTTTATATATTGAGCAATAAATATGAAGAAAATGAAATCAAATCAAACGTCTTCGACGTCAAAACACAAAAAAATGATTTTTAGGGACAATTTGTATGGTAGGTACCCGAAACCTTGAACGTACAAACCCCAAAATCTAATCAGTTCTTCCCGTTAACCAAACAAGATGATTGGCGACAGAATTTTTTAAATCGGATAAGTGGTTCTTGAATTATTGCGTAAACAGACATCCAGACCAACAGACAGACCGACACAAAATTTTTTTTTGCTTAATTAGACTTAGAATCATGTAAAAACGTCGAGAAAAGTGATAAAAAGTGGGTGTAAGATTTTGATTTTTTTGCGTCATTTTAAGACTGGTGTCCACCTGGTTGGTTATTTATTTTATTTCAAACAGCGTATTTATATTCGTCACTAGCTGCGCCTGCGACCTCGTCCGCGTGGACTTAGATCTGGGTTTTTTTAGCGCAGGACCCTAATATTTTTTCCAAAATAAAAGCAGCCTAATTTACACCCATACATCAGCTATCTATACATATAAATAAAATTGGAGTGTCTGTTTGTAATATTGAAATAACCGTTTTTTACTACATGTATATGAATATAAATACGGTACATACACCAAAATATTTTTTTTTACAATTTTTGTCTGTCTGTCTGTCTGTTTGTTCCGGCTAATCTCTGAAATGGCTGGACCGATTTTTACGGGACTTTCACTGGCAGATAGGTAATGTTACAAGGCGTAACATAAGGTACTTTAATTATTTTTTTAATTAAATAAAAAAATAAACCATATCTCGCGAAGAACCGACAACCGCTGGGGTAAACGTGTTCTTGAGTGGAGACCGCGACTCGGCAAACGTAGTGTAGGACGCCCTCCGGCCAGGTGGGATGACGATCTGCGAAAGACTGCGGGCAGATGCTGGAAGCGGCAAGCTGAACACAGGGCGCTATGGCGCTCATTAGGGGAGACCTATGTCCAGCAGTGGACTAGAATAGGTTGATGATGAAAAAAATAAAAAATTTAAATTTAAAAATTAGGGTGCCGCGCAAAAGATCCAAAACCATAAAAATCGAAATCCACGCGGACGAAGTCGCGGGCACAGCTAGTCTGTAGTCCATCAAAATACCCGGAATAAACAGACGCAAAAATGCAGACATATATACAGACTTGACAGACTGACAGAAAAAATAAATCAGTGTCTTATTTATTAAGAGTTCAATGAACAGTCACATTTCACCTACTAAGGTTCTTTAGTTCGTCCACCTACCAACCAACAACCAACTTAAATGTTATAAAAAAACTTAACAGGAGACCAGCCTATTATAGCTTACTTGGTACCTACTTATATATATACTATGTAGGGAACAGTTCTGTCCCTTACTCAACTTATTCGACACCTATGGGAAGTGACGATATGGTCCTGGTATTCTGCTTCGCCGAGAAAAAACAATTTTAAAAAGTATGGATATAGTTCTTTAAGCATGTTAAATAATATTCTATGACATTCTACACAGCGCTTTCTAGACCCAAAGTAAGCATAGTTTAACTAGCTTGTGTTATGGGTTCCAGAATGCAGATAAACATACTTATATACTTTTTTTTGTAAATACATACATATTATACATAGAAACACCCAGACCAATGCAAATAGACATATTCATGCATACAAATATTTACAGTGAGCGGGAATCGAACCCGCGCCCTCTGTCGTAGCAGTCGAATGCACTGCCGCTACGCCACAGAGGCAGTCAAAGATATATGATAAACATACATATTATAAATGATAGACATACACATTATGAAGAAGACAATAAAGCAAAGTTTTTTTGTGCGTAATTCTTAAATTTAATGTTTAATCATACACCCGTTGTGCTCAGAAACTAATTTACACTTCACTAACTTTTTTTCTTTTAGATGCATCTAAATCGCACCCTAACTAGAGAATAAAGTTTAAAAAAAACACAAAATCGTACGTTATTTTTAATTCACAAGACGTACCCACGTTTTTTATTCTCCGAAGACAGCGCTTAGAAAATAATGAACGTCACCCCACATTAAAAGAGGGGTGATGAGACATTTTTTATTTAAGAGAAATAAATAAATACATTTTATCTATTTAGAGCAGTATTTCTTTTGTGTTTCGGTCTTAAAAACGCCCCGCCAATAAACGTTCTAAAAGATCTATCGGATTAACTACTCTGTTAAAACCCAGTTTTTTTTTTTTTAACAACTTTAACCCTTGCGATGACGGTGTAAGCCATTGCAAAATAAAGCCGTCGGCAATGGTAAGTTGGCATAAAATAATAACAGTTCTATAGTATTTTATTGATACGATAATTTTATGATTTGTTTCTGTAATATATGCATGTAATGTGATAATTGGGTTGGCGAAAATTGAAGTACAAATCCTATTTATGTGCTGTTTTGAATATTATCGCCATTAATGATTTGTCGTTTAAACTATATTTTATGTACTTTGCATTTACATTACTGTTAAACCATCTGTGGTAGGTATTGTTTATAATATGAATCACACTTTAGTAGTTTTATTTGCAATATCGTCTTAATGCTGCCTGATGCCAGATTCTAGCTGTAAGCTGTAAGAAAATTGTGTAAGGATTTTTTTATAAAAGATATAAGAATTTGAACGTTGCTTTGCTTTTTTTCGTATAAATCTTATTATTCATAGTAATATATGTATCGTATATATTGTTAAAAATGGTCAAGAAGAAATTTGTAGTTATAATTACATACGCCCTCTGTAGGGTAGTGGTAGAGCATTCGATTGCGGAGTCTGAGGTCACGGGTTCGATTCCCGCTCATTGCAAATATGTATATTTGCGGTCTGGGTGTTTCTATGTATAAAATGTATTTATTTACAAAAAAAGTATCTAAGTATATTTATCCGCATTCTAGCACCCATATGATAAGCTCTGCTTAGTTTGGGTCTAGACGGCGCTGTGTAATATGTCCTAGATTTTTTTAATTTAGTGATTGATTCTTAATTATTATTCAGAATTAATACAAACCAGTCTAACTTAGAATATGGTCGGTAACAATCTGATTGTAAATTAGAAGTCAAAAGATATTTTACCTTTAAAATTCTAATGCTTTTAAGATCCGCTGTATTTAATTAAATTTAAAAACCAAAGTGAAGTAGTTAGAGCTATAATAGTAGTTAAAAGGACGATTACATATCATCGTTTGTAGTATTACTTATTAGTTTTAGTATGCGTTATTTGAATTTTACCACAAAGAAATATTTAAACGGCTAAATAGCTTGACTTATACTTACCATTTTTTATCGGCTTAAATATAAAAGTATTATTTTGTAGATAATAATGTTAACTGTTATGAAAAAAACTTGACATTTTGCTAAAGGTTAGGCGCGTGCCATCGGTAACATCTGCCAACGGCTGGCAATTACTTGTTACTATTTATGGTCTAACTTAATTTTTTTAATACCTAGATGTCGTGCCACGCGTCAAACGGGTTAAACGGTTTCGAGAAACTGTCCATTTAGTTGATAGCTGATAGTCGATAATTGGCAAATATTGCTCATAGTAAATAGCTTTTGTTTTTAAGTGTAATGAATTACTTGAATGAAATGGAGAATTATGCCAATAGGGGATTATAATTCGTCAGCATTGAACGGTTAATATTAATAGACTAGAATAAAATATAAATATGGGTGTATCAGGGCTGGTACCGGGGGGCCGCCGAAGATCTTGTGGGTCCAAGATCTTCGGGGGCCAAACCAACCTCACCTGCTAGTTCGTACTCCTGCTGATTAACGGATGAAGCTTTGGCGTATACTTTCCTCTCATTTTTGCGGGGCTGGAAGGTAAGTGACCTCCCAGCCCCGCAAAAGCCAATATAAGCCAAATCAAGAGAAAAAGTGAGAGAGCAGAACCCGGGCTCCAGGGTGCTTTGGATGCAAACAGGACGGAGAACAAAATAAAATTTATTGAGAAAATTTAGAATACGTAGTTATTTTGTTTCTCTTTTTGATTTTACATTAAGTGATTTGATTACAAAAAAAGGAAAGAAAATGATTCAGAAAAATTAAAGAATGATCTGTCTATCTGTTTGTATCATTTTTCTCTTTCATTACTCTGGATCTTAAAACCATAAATATATAATTATGTATCAACTTCTCAAATTCGGATTCCTCTCAAAAGTTATTTAAAAAAGAATAAAATAGGCAGATGTGGCATAAAAGTGGGTGCACACTGCCCATAACTCAAGTAAAACTGGAGCGCCCAATATACGGAAAATTGAATCACCGTTACGTCTTTGCATTTCTAACTAACGTAATATGAAGGATCAGCTGCTCCCCGCACAATGAGACTGCTCTCGTTCTAACCTATTGTCAGTCCCTGCATTGTTGCATTGTTATCTAAAAATGCGCATTCTTCGACCGGTAACTTCCGTGTGCGAAAACGGAGCGAAGACGACAATGCTTCGCCCTTTTATTTTTTCGAAGACTAAACTAGTTTTTTTTCGGTTCATGTAAATGTTGATTTATTTTCGTCAACAATACATTCCCGTTATGGGAATTTACGGACTCGACACTCAAACAGCCCGTTTGTTGCCGAGGGCCGTAACTTAACACGAGTAACGAGTAGTCGCATGTGTATACGCAACTTTATTTTAAATGAAGTTACAATGAGTGGGAACTGAAGTGGGAAATTAGCAATAGGAACTTGATTTGGACGGTATTGTTACTAAGAAAATATTTTACTTGTAGTTCAGGGGTCACTGAATTAGCAGTGAGTACTTTTGATTCGAGTATATTAGGTTACAGTTATTTGTAAACAGAACTGGATTATGAATAAAGAGGATAGAATTGGAATACCTACATTTGAAATGATGTTATCGATATAAGTTTTCTTACATTTCATCTAATAACAATCTAATCCAAATATTAATATTTATTGGGAACAAGCTATCTCTAGCTTGTCTCAATTAATGGTTTATGTGAAACAAAAATAGTCCGTCAGTAGAAGGAGATGGGTAGTTTGAGTAACCCTATTTTAAATAGTCGGTAAAGATTAAATCATCATCATCATCAACCTATTCTAGTCCACTGCTGGACATAGGGAAGATTAAATATGCCTTCTAAATTCGTAATACCTAAGTATATGAAATTAACTTTCATTGTAAACCAAAATAAGTAACATAAACATAACTTCCCGCATGTATCCCCGAACGGGTAGGCAGAGGTGTATTACACACCCACGAATGAGTATTGTTAGCATAATACTCAACGAGAAAATTATGCAACAGGATTTTTTAACAAGAGATTGTATTAAGAGTCTAGAAAATGGTCTTTAGATTCACGATTGGACACAGTACCTAAGTGGCAGTAAATAGTGATATTTGTCACTATTTACTGCCAGGCTTTCGAACTCTTTTCAAATAGAAAATCTAAATTTTAAAATTAGAATTTTCAAATAAATTAAAAATATATAAAAACTCCCGATATAGCTAAGAGCACACCGACTAATTCTTCTTTCAAAAAAAAAAACTAAATCGTTTCATCCATTCGGGAGCTATGATGCCACAGACAGACACACACACACACACACAGTCACGTCGAACTTATAACACCGCGTCGTTTTTCATCGGTGGTTAATCCGAAAAAATACAATTTCTGAATTTCAATAAACATATTAGGTATGCAAATGCATTTCAAACGACAATGTGCTTCGTCCACACTGTCCATAGTAACGCGTAAAATAAACGCCAGACAGCGCGGCGTGGTCGGGGTGCAAGGGATATGCTCTATGGGCAACCTTACACCCCGGCGTCTGTAGACCCAAGACGGCGTGCGGTTTTAGTCGGTTCAAGCCCGACATAACCGCCCCCGCTGGCCGGCAGGGGGGTATCCGAAGGGATTTCCGCAAAAAAAAAAAAAAAAGGTACGCAGATTTTTGAATTTGTTACCTGTTACTCTGTTTTATATATTATTAATACTTTGTACTTCAGAAACAATTGTAACAAATTGCCAATGAATAAATAAAAAATATAAAGTAGGGGGGTAGCCGAAGGGATTTCCGCACGAAAAAAAAAAAAAAAAAAGACAGTGCGGCGTGGTCTGACTGTTTCGTCCGTTTGATATTAGATTATATGTTGGATTAGTTTTTAAACACTTTCGCAAGACTACGGGATGCTATTATAAGTTTCACGGGTCTATGTGTGTCTGTCTGTGGCATCGTACCTTCCGAAGGAAGAACCGATTTTGATACAGTTTTTTTTTGTTCAAAAGCCGATATATTCGAGATGGTTCTCATAAACTTGTGTCGGAGATTTCTTAATTTTTAAATAAGTTCTAACGTATATCACTAGAAGATCATAATATGAAAGTGGATGTGTAACTTACCACGGAATATAAACTCAAGAAGAAGTGCTGTACCGGTATTGTTTGTTGGTCATAAAGCAGTAAAAATGTTCAACACAATTCGCAAAGCGATTGGCAACTTATTGACACTTGCTTTTATTATGTAGAATATACTGCTTCCGGGCTGTTTAGCCGTGTTCCATGTGAAATTTGTGTGCCAAACGTTTCATCGATCACTGAGGTCGACATCTTCAGTGGTACAGGTCCGTGCGGCAACGAGGAGCGACAGCGACCACGGTCAAACACCCCTGAAGCATTATATTCTGCATGCAACACCGGCTATGAAAGCCTTAAGATTTATATTTACTTTTAGGCTTGGTATGAATCATTTCTGAATACATGTGGCCCTATTAAGTCTTTCAGGGGCAAGTCAATCTCGCCTGTTAGCTGATACCTTCAACTGCTGATTGACGAACGAGGCTCTGGCGCAGGCTTTCCTCTCAGATTTAGAGGGTCAGACAGCACTTGCTCCCATAAAAATCGTATATAAACCAAACTAAAAAGAAGCGAAAGATTAAGCGGACCCTGAACTCCGAGGTAAAACACACAGCTGAGAATAACGCAATGATGATTCTGATCTCTGTTTTGAATGATAACCAAACACACCAATTGTTTTGCACCAATTCAATTCACACCACACCAATTCAAATCACACCAATTTATCAGTTACTATTTATCAGTTGCCAGCGGCTTCACCCGCGTGATATTATGCATGTTTTATACATATATAACGTTTCGGCGACACATTTATTATGCGTACAGCTAAGGAGTGAAATTGCCTGCCTGAGTCTGTGTTTCCGGAAAGTTATAACCTCGGAATCTTCAAGTCTCGAGGGAATAGGTTCCTTCTAGGCAAACGTGTTCCATCGTAGACCACATCGTCACTTACGACCAGGTGAGATAGAGGTCAAACGTGAGCCTATCATTATTAAAAAAATATATCTATTAAAAACAACCGCAACAAAATCCGTTGCGTAGTTTTAAACATCTAAGCATATATAGGGACAGACAAAAGCGACTTTGTTTTATACTATATAGTGATAGTGAGCTCGTAGGATGTTCGAAATTCGAACCTTTTTTTGAAGTTGTCAGAAAGTGAAACTTATATGCATTTCTTTTTAATTTTGTTACATTGGTAAGCTGTGAACATACAAATATATATCATAATACGTTTGACATTGGCGGTATAAACTTACGTGAGTAAGTAGTGGTACCTAATGTTTTATTTATTGATTTGGTGCTTTTTATATGCATATTTAAAAAAAAATATTAGCATTGTACACTTCTCCTCCATATAAGCTATAACTAACCCAAATCTGACACTCCTCCGTCCGCGCAATTTTCGTAAAATGGGATGTAAAAATGTGTTTCGTAAAATATTTTATTTTATTTTATTAATATAAAGATATGTGACGTTTAGTGGCATAAGTTTTCAAACTAACGAGGTTTAAGGGTACAGTCGCCATCATTATTAGCTTAAAGCATTCCAATTTACCGATCACTTTTACTCTAAGACTTAAAATAATGAACGAAATTTATAAAACGTTTAATTTACTTACAATAATGTTAACGGGAATTAACGCGATTATGGTATAGGTACCTATATTGCCTATATAACTTTGCATTGCTTGACGTTTCGATCAGTTTACACAGGTTACATCAGGTGACAGGTTATTATATATATTATGGAACGCGAAAGTTTAATAGTTAGTACCTTTTTTTTATTTTTTTTATCGTGCGGAAATCCCTTCGGATACCCCCCCGCCGGCCAGCGGGGGCGGTTATGTCGGGCTTGCACCGACTAAAACCGCACGCCGTCTCGGGTCTTCAGACGCCGGGGTGTAAGGTTACCCATAGAGCATATCCCTCGCACCCCGGCTGACCCTGGGCCATCTCACCACTAACAGCATCGCTCATCCTGTCTCCTCTGAAAGCAGAGGAGTACGGAGAGCGATGTGTTCCCGCCACGTTGGGTATTGGCCGACGATCAATGCCAACCCTATGAAGGGGTGAAGGGGAAGCCATTGACCGCCGCCCAGGGTGTACCGGCCGCTCCGATTCCGCTCTCCCCGGACTGCAGCGGGATCGGAATCGGAGCGACACTCGAGGAGGTTACCCAACACACACCCCAATTGTTATTTTGTTCTCTGAAGATTACAAAAATATTTATGTGTACATACATTTTATTTATTTAGTTATTTCAATCTAAAGATCGTCTGTAAATTAGTTAATATTCAGCAACCACTGAGGTTGGTACTTCCTTTAGATATAAAATTTCGTGATACCTTTTTTTTTCTTTTTTTCGTACGGAAATCCCTTCGGATACCCCCCGCCGGCCAGCGGGGGCGGTTATGTCGAGCTTGAACCGACTAAAACCGCACGCCGTCTCGGGCCTTAAGACGCCGGGGTGTAAGGTTGCCCATAGAGCATATCCCTCGCACCCCGACTGGGCCATCTCCAGTTTCGAGATGTGATACTTAATAATTAATTTAATTAATAATGATAATTTATTTTATAATATAATAATAATTAATGTGATAATTTCGTGATACCTACCCAACTAGTTTTTATTATCTATGACATATTCTTTTCATTCACCTAAAATGAATTACTTTAACTTAATTCCCAATATCTACAAACTGGTCGTCCCCAAGGTGTACTGACAAATAAATCAACTATGTTTTGACCCCCGACCTTCCTCGGTTTGGGGGATTACGGCTTTAAGCTTTGGTCTCACGTTAACGACTCTTCGATGACGGTGTTTTTTTTAAATTTTTAGTTATGGTTTATGGTTCGGTGATTTAATTTACAAGCTTTCCATTATGTAATTGTGTGAATGGTAATGGGGATTTGGCATGTACAAAAACTCAGTAGACTATGAAGCAGCAGCATCTTTGATTCTGAGACTACTGCAAACTGCTCAGGGATTTCAGAATAATATCTTATTGTCTAGGTGACAGAGTGTATGGGGTATTCCAAGAGCTCCGAGGCTTAACTCAATTTTTTTTTCAAGCAAACCAACAGGCGTGAATATACAGCAGAGTTGAGCTTAAGGCGTGCGAGAAGCGAGCTTAAGGCGACCGTGATCCGTGAACAAACTCAAATAATGTATTTGATTATGCATTATGTCTGTTGTCTCTTCTGTATAATTCACGCCTTAGAGTGATAGAGGAGATTAAAATAAAAAGTTAAAACTAAATAAATAAAAAACTTGTCTAAATGAAAGAAGTAAAAAAAGAAACAGAAAATTCCACTCAAATCTGTGAACGGCCAGTTAAGTCCATGTTATAATTTTAATTTCATTCACATCCGACTATTGTCACCAACTAATATTATAACTGTAGACAGATTTCGTTCCGCGTGACGTGCGCGGGCGCAGTGCCACCCAAAACGTGTCATTAGCGAGGGTCAGTATGTTAATATTCGTCAATCAATGCATTACATGTTGTCCAAAACGTCACGCCTACCACTCGTGTGACACCTGGCTCCACCTGGCACTATATAAGCATTATTGGGCCCTAAATTAGTCACTTGACTTCAGCCGTTAATTTTAGCTGAGCGAAGCGAAGCTCTTATACGCGGCATAGCTGTTTATTGGTGGCTGAACTCCTCCGTAACCACTCGCGCGATCTTGACCAAATTTACCACGGTGATAGTGTGGACACTGAGGAGTGTTTTGAAGCGAGATGGTTCATGTCCGATGTACCATTGAGGAATAATCACCGAAAAACAGTTTCACGAGCGCGTGGCATTAGCTAAGCGCGCGACCGTAGTAAGATGTCTTATTTTCAAGTAAGAGTCCTGCTTGCTCAGCTCAATTTATTTCAGTCGCACCCTGTACTGAATTCCTAGTTATATGGACCGATGACCTGCAGAAGGTAGTTCGAATGCATTGTTAACGGCGCCAAGATTGGAAGAAACGTATCGTCCAGTAGTGGATTGTGAAAAGCAGAAACATAACATAACATAACATCACGCCTGTATCCCCGAAGGAGTAGGCAGAGGTATATTACACACCCACGATTCGCCAGTTATGTTTAGGTCCAATGTAATAGGGGGTGAGCCTATTGCCATCAACCGGGCACATTACTAAGCGAGCGATAATTAACATTTTTTAATACACACATAACTACGCAACCTAATTCTTCTTCTTTTTTCTTCTTTTTTTAAAGGATATTAGTAACCGAAATTACTAATTTTCTCCCTAAAACCTCCAGCTATGCTAAATTGCTTGTGTTAGGAGTGGGTTCAGATCGGTAGTGTAATGGCCAGGATTCGATCCTGAGACGTCTCGATCGTAGGGTCGACTCCTTAACCACTAAGCTACCGACGCTTTTATTAATTAAAAACGAATAACTATGAAATCCGTTGAATTCGCAAATAGTAACAAATAGGCAGAGCGAGGACTCGGGGCTGCACACGATGGAGCGTGGGAGGCGCCGAGGCGTGACCTAGTGGCAGCCATCGGAGTGGGAGTCCTCTCGCTCGGCAGCATGATTGCGGCAATGGTACGGAGCGCGAGCGCGTGGGCTGCCGTCACCTCCTTCTGCGAGCATGTAATGCTCGCGAAGGAGATGGCGGAGCGCGCCCGGGAGAGATTTAGAACTCTCCCGGCCCGACGAGCCGGCAACATGCTCGCCGCACGTCGCAGGTGACTCAGGCGCCAAAGGTCGCTTAACGACCTCCGTCCTCCATGAGCGCAGGCCTGGGGGTGAGAGGTGAGGCCACCTGTCACCCCAGCAGAAGCAGGCCGGGACGGTGGGGCGACTAGCGCCCCTCTCCCAAACCGGGGCAAGACGGGGACACCGTGGTTCCCAAACCCGAGGGGGCCATCTCGTAACCGGAGATGGCCCAGGGCCAGTCGGGGTGCGAGCGATATGCTCTATGGGCAACCTTACAACCCGGCGTCTGTAGACCCGAGACGGCGTGCGGTTTCAGTCGGTTCAAGCCCGACATAACCGCCCCCGCTGACCGTCGGGGTATCCGAAGGGATTTCCGCACGAAAAAAAAGGTAACAAATAGGCTAAATGCCTATAAATTAAAAAAAGACACTACAGACTCAAAAATACTATGCTGTTTTTATAACGGTCACGTCAATATGTCTTCATCTCACCTAATGGTACGTTAAAGGTGAAGTATTAGGAATGAGGGCCACCCTTATAGATACCAATTATACTACAATGAAATAGAATCAGCTTCACGGCGTGATCTAATGCTTCTTCACACCCCACTTAAAGGACCCAGGGCTGCATGCTGGAAACACGTGTGTTGGTACAGAATTCCAAGTCTTTATGATACGGCAAAGAAAAGACGCGCCGGACCGCTTGGCTGGCTGACTAGCCGCTATAATTGTTTCGTGGTTTAGTTATTACTGTACCTTTTTTTTTTTTTTTTTTCGTGCGGAAATCCCTTCGGATACCCCCCCGCGTGCCAGCAGGGGCGGATATGTCGGGCTTGAACCGACTAAAACAACTCTAAGTAGGTCAGGAGTGTCTTCAGTAAGGTTCCCATCTAATAATACATTAAAAATCTGTAAGAACCTTTGTATTTCGAACGCATGACTTTATGTAAGCCTTCTAAAGAACCTGCTGTCATCGTAATGAAACGAGGATAGCCGTGATGAAAGAGAAACATATTAATAATATTTTGGGACGTGTTACACGACGCTATCTAAACTCCAATTTAACGCGTAGTAAATTTAAAATTTGGTCGCGGGTTCAAGTCCCGTCCTAGATGTTCTCTTTTTCCGATCTAAAATCTTTAAATGTAGATACATTTTTGAAACCATGCCCGGCACTAAATTTTTTTATACCACTTCGGTAGTAGACAAGCACACGGCTCACCTGATGGGAAGCGGTTACCGTCGCCTGTGGACGTGTGCACCATCGTGATATAATCTAGTAAAATCTGTTTTGGGTATAAAATCTTATTAATGGCACTCGTTCAATTATTGGCCCTAACTTTTGAGTATAAGGTGAAAAACAAAAAAACATTTCTACTAAATTACTAGCTGACCCTGGCAATCTTCGTTCTGCCTTAGTATCAAGATATGTTGGTTACCTTAATGAGCTGAATTGATTTCGAGAATGTCTCCTCGCGCCCCGGTATTAAAGACATGAGACAGCGTGAGGTTTTAGATGGTTCGAGTCCGACGTAACCTCCCCCGCGAACGGCGAAGGGTGATCATGGCGACAAACTAAAAAATCAAAGATCATGGAAATCGGTCCACCCGTTCTTGAGTTTATCCCGGTCATCATCTAACACAACTTTGTTACATATATGTATATAGATTTATATATAAAAATTAAACAAGAGTATAATATTTAACAATGACAACCACATACAAATTGAAATATGTCATCTACAAATTCCTTGTTTTTTTTCACTGGAAGGGTGCCAATGATAAGATGATTGACTCTATTTCAATTTGTGTAGGGTCCTACCAAGCGGCACTAAGGGATTATTCTTTCGAGGGCTTACCCGGGGTGCCCGGCAATGGAGACTTGGGGAGGACACCGTGTGATTTTAGTAAGTCCGATACCGACACGCCCTTCCCATCGTTGGCACCGATGGGGTAAAGCCTGTGCGGGTTTCCACATGTAAAAAAACGGTCCTCCTACCAAGCCAACCTTACCTGCTAGGCGATACACCTGTTGATTAACAGACGAGGTTCTGCCGAGGCTTTCCTCACGGGGGATGGGAGGTCAGACGACAGTTGCTCGCACAAAAGCCAAGATAAGTCATATCAATATAAAGAGTAGGAGACCGAACCCAGGGCTCAAAAGCATAAGCATTGTATGCAACTGGAACTGCGCTTTGTCGGGGGGGGGGGGGGCTGAAACTATGCAGGAATACTTCTATGGTGATCCCGCCTAGCGCGTGCCCACTAAAGCGGCTCCCACACCTTTCAAACTCTCAATTGGTCGACGTTCAGGCGTACATTGACGTCATCCCCTTCGCAGCCACCCAGTGGACCAGCAGGTGGAGGGCTTTCCCCGTCCCTCACACCCGCAACCACGCTCAGGGCGGCATGAGGCGTAAATACTCGCGCCTTCGCCGCCCGACTTGCCGGCGGCAGTTTGAATCAGCAAGGGGATCTCCATTCCTGATCCACTCTATACGCCTTCCTTCTGCGAGATGACGTCCTCGTCGTTCCACCGCGGTGAAATTCCTGTCGCTGGCGGCCATGGATCGGACGACGGCCGTCAGCGAGAGGTCACTCCCTATGACTACAGTGAGGGCCCGGCGCTGCGACTCACAGGCCGGGCAGGCTGCAAGCGTGTGCTGCGCCGAGTCCTCACTGCATACGCAGTGTTGGCAGGCAGGACTGGATTCCCTCCTAAAGACCTTGATCAGGTACCTTCCGAAGCAGTCGTGTCCGGAAAGCACCTGCGTCAATCGGAGGGAAAGGGACCCGTGCTGCCATCCTGCCCTCTCGACAATAACCGACTGGAGCGCCTCCACGGTAGCAAGTCAGTACGTGGAGCCTTCATTGCATATGATGCTGACCCTTTTTCAACTTGTAACATTTGCTATGGATTTGGAGACAAAATTGAATAATGCAATGTGTGTGGTTACTATAAACGACCAAAGTAACATTACCTCTTAAACCTTTCATAAAATAGTTAACAAAGCATTATATAATTCAGTTAATTTTTTAGGCAATTAGTATGCTTACGTTTCCTATAGATTTACATCTAGCGTCGCCTTGAGACGTATATAAAATATCGGAGAATTTTGAATATCTGGGACGTCTCTAGGTGGCCGCGGGTTCAAGTCCCGTCCTAGATGTTCTCTTTTTCCGATCTAAATCTATAAAACATTAAATAAATAAAAATTGTACTCTAGGGATTATAAAACTGATACAAGTAATCCAACGTGAAAAAAAAGATTTATAAATATTTTAGTGTTGGTCAACTGTTATCGTTGACTGTACCTAACAAGGCACAAATACCATTATGAAATATCATGATACGGGTGAAATCTAAAGGGTTTAATATGAAATAATAAATCAAGTTCAATTACTGGTGCCTCTGCTCAAAAGTGCCCACTTTTGAGCCCAATATTAATCAAATTAAAAGCACCTGCCGGTACGGACACCCTCTGATAACTCGACCAAGCAACGGAACGCGATGAGTTATTGCAAAGTTCTTTAGAATACTTTCATTGAAGACTGAAACAACGTGTGAATCGTTTAGAAATATTATGAGCAACCCACCCTCGTTTCGCTTCGGTTCATATGATGGTGGTAGAAATTTGATGACACAAATTTGTCACAAAATTCGGCCGGGTAGGTACCACCGTGTACGATTGCGAAAAACCCTCCATAGTAATCCAATTTCGGTTTGATTGCGTTCAGGGGTCAGCAAGCGCATAGCCGGGCAGGGGGATTGTGGTCGCAGCACTAGTGGGACCGGTGGATGTCACACGGTGCTGCGACGACAATCCTCTTCTGATGAGGCCGTCAAGCTGAGTGCCACCATTGTTAACATGGTACGTGTATGTAATGGTGACCCTTTTTCCTGAGACTTTACCTTCAGCTTACCATCAGGCGAGGTGAAGTCAAATTGACGTGTCCTAAATATAAAAAAAAAAAAAGTTTTTTTTAACTCAAGCCAACTTACACATAACACTAAACTACCTATACACATCACTTACGTAACTTACATATAATATACGAGTATAGCCTATGTCCATCGGGGATAATATACCATTGAAATGATGAAAGAGTATTTCCAATAAGTACATTACTTCCGAAGATTACCTCCGGCATATAAACAAACTCACTAAATTCGGGCTCTCTCCTTATAATAATTATTAGGTCGTTACATAATTATGAAATTGCCGTTTTTCTTGAAGAAATTTGAGGAAACCCAATTTTCAGTACTAATATTTTTGCATTTTTTTTAATAATGACAAATTGTAACCTCTGAACCTGTCAGACGGTCTACTCACCGGCTACCTCAGTAGTAGGGTGCACGAACTTCTAAATCCCAGGGCGCCTTTTTATCAGAGGTTAGAGAATATAATAGTGCTGTGGGTGTGCGAGGAACTTTCGGATGTCGCCTCAAAGAAAACTCTCTTACACACAGTTACACATACATATATTTACTCTTGATACGAAATACACAAGTTACAAAAAAAGTTCAGAAGTACATAATTATGTTGCAAGATGACTGGAAATTACATAAGGTCATGCAGGTCTTTCCACTCATGCGTAGGATCTTCTAATTGTCAAATTGCTTGCGGAGGTCGTTAAGGCTAACCCAAGGTGGTTGGGGACTCCTCTACGCTTAAGTCAGTAAAAGTTGAGTGAAATCTAGGGTATACACAAAATATTAAAAGAAAATTCTATACGTGACCAGAGCCTTGGTTGACTGCCTGCACAGGGCGCAGTATCGTCCCGCGAGTTCTCCTTGGTCTACCGAGGTGTAGATGTGAAGAGCCCTTGGTATATCGATACTGAAACTCGGGGCAGCCTCACCACTCAATCTCGATCACAAGTGCGATTCCAAGACCCGAATCTGGGACCCTGAGACCAAAATGAGTATAAAGTATTGACTCTAATGCAGAAGAAACTTAGAAGCAAATATAGTGCAGAAACTTACCAACGATGTGGGAATATCACAGAATCTAAATAAAATAGGTTAGAAACTAATAGAAATTTACAAAATAGTTTATACACAAAATAACCGTTATAGGTTCTCAACGAAGAAATCTCAAGTGACGGCCCGCCAGCTGACCTGGCCTTATATACCTTCTAGTTAAGAACTTTCTCGAAAAGACCAAATTCCAGCGTTTTTTTCACGAGGAGTCTCACTGAAAACACATAGTCACTCCGATAATGCGGTACAATCAAATGTCAACTTGTCGCTGTGAACACAAGGCAGATTAAGTATCTACTTAATTTATACGTATTTTACGAGACAAACCATAGCCTATGAAGATGAAAACCATAGAGGGACTGAGCTAATAAATTAGGGAAAAGCCTGGAACTTAACGTTTAACTACACTCATAATTATTCTTCCCACAGGACTGAATACAAGGACACATTAAATGAAATGGAATTTTATTTCATCCAGTACAGCAACGCCATCTCGTGGTATTACTGTGAACCACAACACCACTATGGGATTCCGATCGAACGCTGCTACACTCCGGGAGAATTCCATGCATAGATGTCGCTACCGTTTCTCCTTATTTTAAATCTAATTCAGAAAATAAATTGTTACAAAATCCAAATTTTATGTTTTTTTTTGCGTATGAATGAGACAACATTAAGCTAACAAACATCAACTTTTATTACATTTTTGAAAAGCTGCTAAGTAATACGAAATTTATCATTAAAATGGATAGCATTTAGGAAGTACTGTTTTTGAAAATCGAATTAATTTATCAAGCGGCCAATAAAAACAAAATTTAATACAGAGTTGTAAAGTCTTGAAATCAACTTTCAAACAAAATATAATTATAAATAATGGAAATAGCTATTAAATTACAGAAATAACAAACTCATGAATTTGTAAGAAAATTTCGGCAATTTCATAGGTAAACATCTATTATATAGCCTATGCCCATTGGGGATAATATACCTTTTAAATGATGAAATAATGTTTCCATTAAGTACAGTGCTACCTCCAACATGTAAACAAACTCACAAAATTCGGGCTCTCTCCTTATAATTATAAGCTTTTCGGTAACCCTGGGGTTATCGGTTCGAGGGCTTACCCGGGGTGCCCGGCAATGGACACTTGGGGAGGAAAACCGTGTGATTTTAGTCGGTCCGATTCCGACACGCCCACCCATCATCGGCCCCGATGGGGTGAAGCCTGTGGGGGTTTCCTCACGCTAAAAAAAAAGCTTCACCTGCCCGATGTTTGGCATCAAATCTTGAAAATTAAATTTGATCCACTTCTCGGATACCGATTGACAGAAAATTTACATCGTGTGTAACTCGCGTGGCAATGCAACATTATGATGGCATGGTGCTGATCTGATGATGGAGCTAGAAGGTGGCTGTAGGAACTTCGCAATGAAACGACACAACCTCATCGAGTTTGGTCTCGCTTGTATCGTCTTTATGAGTAGTTTGTCTTTCAATGGTAACCAGGGTCTGATAATTTAGCTGGAAGGTGGTCATAGGAACTCTAGTCCTGTAGAATGCGCAAAGGGACTAGAGTCCCTTTTTTAAATACCTCTAGTCTCTTTTTAAGGGACCACGGTCCCTTTGCGCGCACAACGGTTTATACCGTACAATTCGATTTCTTTTTAACACTAAATAATATCGGTTTTCGTGTTTTTACTCGACTAAATAGTAATCTGAACTTGCTTAAAAATAATTTGCAGTCCGACACTGTAAACGACGCAATCCAATCGACTTTCAGCTGGATTGATTTAAATTTTTTGGTTCTTTTTATTACATTTTTACGCGGTATTTATACGCGGCATAGCCGTTTGTTGGTGGCTGAACTCCTCCGTAACCACTCTCGCGATCTTGACCAAATTTACCACCGTGATATTGTGGACACTGAGGAATGTTTTGAAGCGAGATGATTCATGTCCGATGTATACCATTGAGGAATAATCACCGAAAAACAGTTTCAAGAGCGCGCGGCTTTAGCTAAGCGCGCGACCGTAGTAAGATGTCTTATTTCCAAGTAAGAGTCCTGCTCGCTCAGCTCAATTTATTTCAGTGGCACCCTGTACTGAATTTCTAGTTAACAAGAACACAATAATAGCTTTTTAAACAAGTTTTTTTTTAAATTCCACTTGTATTAGTATAGTAATATTTCCCGGCGAATTAGAAGGCCCACCCCATAATCTTCTAGTGCAGGATGTTGTACAAGGCATCATCATATTTTTAGAGCTGTTCCTGGTTGCATCTGAGGCTTCCACCTCGGAGCCTGGTGTCCGCTTACTCCTTCTCCGCCTATTAATTTAGCTTCAATGTCACTTCATATTTTATTGATTTATGGTATTCTGATGCTGCGTGGTATTCTGATCCCGTTACCGCAAACCATCGGAACCTATTCAAGCCTATGTGTTATTTGAAAATCGATCCCTGTGCCAAATTTCATCCAGATCTGTTTAGCAGTTTGAGCGTGATTGTGTCCCGGATCATCCCGGTCTTCGCCGGCCAGCGGGGGCGGTTATGTCGTGCATCGACTAAAACCCCCGGCACCTCGGGTAAGCCCTCGAAAGGATAACCCCAGGGATCCAAACATCTTCACTAACTTTTAAATGTATAATATTACTAACTGTTGCCCGGGGCTCTGGGATTCTGTTACCGCTCCAGCATTCCATGGAAACCAATTCCTGAGATAAAAAGTAGCCTTAGTGTTATTCCAGACTATCACCTTTCCCTGTGCCAACTTTCATCCAGATCCGCTCAGCCGTTTCTGCGTGAAAGAGTAATCTATACATCCAAACTTTCATATTTATAATATTACTAGAATCTTATTATACATTTATGTACATATTTCAGCCTTGACATACGTAATCCTCATTTGGACGCGTGTAATCCTATCCAAAACGAATGTGAGTAAACGAACCTCCTAAAACACAAACATAAACAAAAGTTTAATTATTCCCTTTAATTATTCGCCCCATTTTTATCCTCACAGGGTTTGGGCATAAAACTTTGAGATATAACAAAATGATGTATGGTTTTGTTTCTTATATAGGTTGTGTTGGGGCAATAGGGTCCCATGGTTAGCGGGAACGGGATCACGGGAATTCCATGCCGGTGAAGTGAATTTATAGGGATTACGGTGGGATGCTGGACGAAAAAATGGCGAAGTAATCAAAAACAATGTTTAATAATGATTGTAACATCATTCATTGTTTCCGTAGTTCGCAAGAATTACGGTAGATGGCTCCAGCGTCGCCCAGAGACGTTAATAATAAATCGGAGAATTTCGAATATCTAGGACGTGTCTAGCATTCCCCCCCGTAAGGGACTGGTCGCGGATTCAAGTCCCGTCCTAGATGTTCTCTTTTTGAAACTAAATCTATACTAAAAAACTTTCTCATTGCGTGCTTAGGCAACGGTAACGCCAAAGTCTGCCTCCCTTTCTTTGTTTTCTGATTAGGGGACGGCACAGTAACGAAACAGTAAATGGACTGGAATGGATAGAGCGTTTACAATGTATGGTATGGTATTACGGGCTGGTATCCGCAACTCCACGACAAGGCGCGGTTTTTGCGTGAGGGTGGGCATTTTATTCGATCCACCCCAGCTCATTGAAGAATGCTAGCAAGCTATTCACGCTGCCGGCGATCTCCCGGAGCGTACCTGTGTTTCCGAAGTACTTAACCCTGTATGTGGCGGTTGCAGGGCAGTGTAGGAGCACGTGTGCCGCTGTTACTTTCTCTCTCATGCAGGCTCTGCAGAGAGGGCTGTCGGTGATTCCTAAAATAAAAAGGTGCCATGCCCCGTGATTGCAGCTGTGGCCGTGTGCAGTTGCCGTTTGGTCAGTTGTCGAAGACGCCTGGTCAGTCTATTTTCAAGCGCAGGGAGTGCTGCCCTCGCATGTCTGCAAACTTCCAGATTTATCCAATAGCTGTTGTGTTGATCTCTCGTTCGTTTGTTTACTATGGTCATCGAGGCTGAAAAAACATTGAAGAAGTAATCCTTTCTCTATATTTTTTTTTATACCACTAAGGTGGCAGACAAGCACACGGCCCACCTGATGGGAAGCGGTTACCGCGGCCTATGGCCTAGAATAAAGTTGTATCAATCACAGTACGACGTTCACATACCAATGTGTATTCAAATGTATTTAGGGATGGGAAGATTAATAATCAATAATAATATCGATAGATTGATATCGATTGATTTTCATTTGTAATGTTTGTTTATAAACATAACATAACATAACATAAACTCACGCCTATATCCCCGAAGGGGTAGGCAGAGGTGCTAGCACCCACATTTCTCCAGTTTATGTTTAGGTCCCAATGTAATAGGTGGCGAGCCTATTGCCATTAACCGGGCACTTATAAACCTGCGATAAATACACACATAACTTCGAAACGCATCGACAAGTCATTGGTGTGTGCCATGGTAAAACCTGGGATCGAACCCGAGACCTCGTCTCAGCAGTCCATTACCCATACCACTAGGCTACCGCGGTCTTGTTGTTTATAAAAAGATAAAATCTATACTAATATTATAAATGGTAAATTAACTCTGTCTGTCTGTTAGCTTTTCATGACTAGACCACTACCACCGCTATTTTATTAAAATTTAGCATATAGGTAGCCGTGTAGTCGGGCACTCACTCATTTGCTGTAAGTATGTTTAGCGTCAGATAAAGAACACTCCCAACTCCCATACTTAAGCAGCCTTGTCGAACAAAAACCCACACTGACCCACAGAAAAAAAATCATCGGTTCTTGTGTCATTATCTATCTATACTATTATAATATTGTAAATAAGTTGTGTCTATACATTGGAGATATTTAAAAAAACTTAGGGTTATGATAAATTATCGACTCGAAACATTTCTTTTTGGAATTGTCAGTTTATCTATTAGTTCACGATTGACACAAAAACTACTGAACGGATTTTGATGCGGTTTTTTTTCTATTAGGAAGGTCTTGGTCAGACTTAAAATCTACTGTATATTTGGTTGCAATAGGTTAAGAAGAACCGGAGATATGACCAAAAACGAATCCCGACTTCCGCGCGGTAGGAGCCGCCGGCATCAGCTGGTTTAAAAATAAAAATTATAGAAAACAATCTTTAATTTAAATTTTAGGATACATCACACACCTCTATCTAGGCCCAAACTAAGTATTGCTTGTAATATGGGTTTTAGAATACGGATAAACATACTCAGACACATTTTTTTTTGTAAATACATAAATATCATAAATAAAAGTACCCAGACCAGAACAATATATATATTTGAACTGAGCGGGAATCGTATCTGCAATCTCTGATGTAGAAGTCGAACACTATCGCCACGCCACCTAAAATATATTTTCATTTAACCCTATTTTAAATAGTATTATTTTCAATAGTACGAATGTTAAATGCGTGTAATAAAAATGTTATTCGAATATGAAAATGTTCAAATGACATTTAGTAACACGATTAGGGTGGCCACACTGTCACTGTGTCAGAAGTTGTGCATAAATGTTTGTCATTGTTAGGCAATGACAGGCAATAGTTCGGCCATGTTAAAAAGTAAAACGCAATAATCACTCATGCATGTGCACTTGTATAATGGACAGTAGCTGTGTATAAAAAACGCAACTAAAAGTGGAAATTAAAAAGAATTCAAGTACAAAACACGTCCCAATGACAAGTACGTTGTAGCATTTTTGACATTTAACTGTGTAATATTGTCATTTTTTTTTCAATGGAATAGTCACAGGGTGACATTGTATTTCATTTTTTTACACGTAGAATACTGCAAGTTCTACATATATACGTCTCGCTGCGTAATGTATATTTGGGTAGAATCCTATTTTTGATATCAAATCTATTGAACGGTAATTCTCTTAATTGTTGGTAAACTTTCAAGTAATAAAGCTTCCAGGTGAGGTTGGTTTGGGCAACGATCTTTCTGGAGTCCCATACACTCCACCAATATAGGCATAAACAAAGCACCCACTTCTAATTTAATAAATACGAAATGAACACAAACTAGTTACGTACACAAAAGTATTTTTAATTAAACTTCTCGGTGTCCGAATCACGTTCTTCTATTAATGGACTAACAACACCGGTAATTAAATGTCACGATTGGCTGTCAAAATTGAACAAATCTCAGCCTACTTCCTTTAATAATTTTTTTAAGACATTTACACTATTTTTAATTCCACAATAAAGTACCGCAATACATACCCTTTTTGTAATCAGACCTCTTTGGTGGAGTCAAGTAATTTGAGTACTAATCCTTGAGCGCGTGGACTGCTTTATTGAATTACAAACCTTTTCTTTCAAGTCCACAATTATATTATAGTTCTTTTGCCAGCGATAATAAAGTTCAAATCTGTATTAAACCAAATTTTGCTAGATGTAAATAATATGGTACTTCTATTATAAAAAACGAAATCAGCTGCCGGGTCCTTCTTTTGTTTGAAACCGAAATAAATATAATCTTGAAGGAGTTTTGTGCAAGGAATTCGCAAGACGATATGCGGTTGAATGCTTGTTAGAAAAAATCTAGAGATGTACAAATATCGATGAATGGTCAGGTAAAGGAGAATATTCAATATTGAACCCGTGCTTAAATTGGACCACTCCTGTATTTACAAGGTGGTCCAATTTAAGCCCTGGTTCATTATTGGTTACTCTCCCATACATAATATGTAACTATTGAATATGATTTTCTCGTCCAAAAGCCTTTCGAACTATCTTGTATTACATAATACTATTAAATATTAATAAGTAACACAACAACACAATAAGTGACCTAGCTTACAACGGGTAGAGCGTACGTACTGTACGTACTTGTCGTGTAGTTTGTTTTATCTGCGATGTAATCGGACTCGTGTTGGTGGATGCTCTTCACTGTTATGGAGTAGCATAGTCATGGTCCTCTTTTCCATGGGGATATTTTTCATTTGAAACCGATAAACAGTATTGTTAAAATTAAATTACGTTTTAGTAGATTAATTTAAAATAAGTATTCTACGACATTCTACACAGCACTTTCTAGACCAAGTGTAAGCATAGTTTAACTAGTTTGTGTTATGGGTTCCAGAATGTGGATAAACATACTTATACACTTTTATTTCGCTCTTTAGACACACTGTTACCTTAGCTTAACTAGCTTGGGTAATGGGTTCTAGAATATATTCAGATACATTTTATTTTCTAAATACATACGCATTATACATAGACCCCAGACCAATGCAAATAGACATAATTCATGCATACAAATATTTGCACTGAGCGGGAATCGAACCTTACATGTATGAAATATTACTTCAATTGTATTCAATTTTGTACCAAAATATGAAAATTGGTAAAAAATTGTTCTACAGTCAATGTCAAAAGTTGAAATCACTAAAATATTTACAAAACTTTTTTCCATACGAATACACGTACCAATAATTGACGTATAATTAGTTTTATATTACCCAGAAGACAAAGGTAGTATAATTGATGGTTTTATATTATTTTATGAAAGGACTAAAAGCTAAGGTGACCATTAAATCAGAATTTTCGTTTTTAAAATTATATTGGCATTGACTGTACCTACATAGTGTACATCAACATAGTAGGTAATTTCAAAAAATGCATACAAAATCGGATCGGAGTGTATCATCGCGTTCTGTAATCAAATGCCTTTAACAGAACAGTCCTCTGTCTTTGTCAAAGTGGCCAATCATCAGAGGCCAATTATTCTAAAGTGCCTAGGGCCTCCCATAAGTTAAAGACGACCCTGAGCGCGTAGTATGAAGTTATAAATTTATGTAGCGTGATTACGAGCTTAAATGCCTAACATTGATTAAAGCGGAAGATACTGTAACAAAACAATTAACATGACGTAACAAATATTATGACAGAAGAAGAGAACATATAGGACGGGACTTGAACCCGCGACAGATCTAAATCTATAAGAAAAAGTAAGCATACAAGATGCTTAAAAATTTAATTGAATTAATTAGGCGGAGTCATCAAAAACAATGTTTAAAAATAACTGTAAAGTTATTCATTGTTTCCATAGCTCGCAAGAATTACAGTAGATGGATCCAGCGTCGCCTTAAGACCCATATAATATATCGGAGAATTTCGAATATCTGGGACGTGTCTAGGTAGCTCAGCTGGTCAGAGCGTTCCCCCTGTATAGAACTGGTCGCGGGTTCAAGTCCCGTCCTAAATGTTCTCTTTTTCCGATCTAAATCTGCGCTTTTAATGTTTTTTTAATTTGGGTACATAGCAGTATTTAACCTAAGTGGATTCAGCAAACAGACTATGAGGAGTAAAAAAAAGAGAATGGAGATATGAGAAAAAGGAAGAAGAAACGAGGCCGCCGGTAGTTTAATAAATCGTTAATATATATAATATACATCGATAATAAACTGCAGTGGAGGCAGCTTATTCGCGGTGGTAAGACCATAGCGAACTTTTTTCCATATATATACGTTATATACATTCATAAGTATTATATTTAGCAACCCTAACAGTTCTACATGATATTGTCGGAAGTTTACGCGAATGTCACACATTGAAATAAAACTATTTTTAACGGATTCTATCGCGATTTATTTGATCTTATTTTATGTATATTTTACATTGATCCCGACGTTTCAGTTGCTTTACAGCAGCCATGGTCACGGGGAGACTAAAGATGGTTGTTGTCTTGTAGTTTGCAGTGTAAGTTATCTCAAAGTACCCGAACTATGTTGAATTGTTGATGTTACTATTTACGCAGAATGAGCTCACAGTGTCATGAAGTCTTGTAGTATTTTGATTTTTCTTGGAATTAATTAAGTGAATCACTGGGTCCCAAGCTGGTGGTATATTCCAACCATCTTCTCTATTAAAATTAGGATGTTTTTTAATACCAATAGCTTCGCGGAGCATCCTAGGTAGGAATCGATTTTCTTTCGCGAGTATCTGTGGTTTATCAAATCTTAAGTAAGTAACGTTTGGTCCCCTGTTGCACGTGTTCACATAGGTACAGCAGACTTTTTCAATCAATGTAAAATATAAAATAAGATCAAATAAATCGCGATAGAATCCGTTAAAAATAGTTTTATTTCAAAATAGGAATCCTAAGTTTAAATATATCATGCTCTTCAAGAAACTTTATTCAATAAATTTCGTGAAGAGCATGTAATTTAGACAGGGAACTACTAGACCACGAAAGTACATATTTAAACATAGAACATAATTTAAATATTGTATTATTTGTCCAGAATACCTTATGTTAATTTCTGCCCGATAAATATTTACCGAAAATGTTATCGACATAGCACATCACTAGTGACCAGGTGAAGCGCGCGTGGATGTGTTTGCTCTTTGTCGGAAATCGGGATATAGGTAGCGTTAAAAAAATATAAGATATTTACTATGTCAAGTAAGGCCATTTTTACAGACAGTCTGTGTTTACTTTTTAAATTTGAACAGACGCTTTAGAGCAGCATTCACGGAATATAAATTAAAAAAAATAAACATACTAGGATTAAAAACATATGGAATATGGGAAACGGTATCCATTAGATAGCAATATTCTCGTAATTTTTTACTTGGGACCAAAGGGGTAGGTAGAGTGTTAACCAATATTTCAAACTAAGTTTTTTGATCCTAAATAAAATTATATAATTTTTCATGGGCTTTATTGAGATTATCGGATAGAGACAATACCAACCCTTAGCAGCCTAGATAAATAAATAATAAAATAATTATGATACGAAAATCTACACAGCGCTCTCTAGACGCACTGTTACCTTAACATACCAAGATACATTTTCTTTTGTAAATACATACACATTATACATAGAACCACCCAGACCAATTTAAATAGATATAATTCATGCACACAAATATTTGCACTAAGTAGGAATCAAATCCGCGACCTCCGGCACTACCGCTACAACACAGAGGTCGTCAACTTAGCTATCTCATAGTTCTAAGTACAATGTACTAAATTTTAAAAAATAAAATAAGCTTAACTATTGTACATCTACAATTTATTACATTATTCGTATTTGTATAGCAATAAATTCGCACATTACTAACCTTTTGTAAGATTGTATAAATCTTAACAATACGTCACATAATCTTACACCATATTGTCCAAAACCATTATTAGTTTGCTTTCGCATAGTACCTTATACCAACTAAGTTAAAGATCAAAATCAAACGCATCATTTTTCAAACAGTGTTACACATTTCAAAAAGTATATGAAATGTCAATTCAAGATTCCAATTTTAAATTTAAAGTTCCTTTTTCAAATCATCAAGGACATTTCCAAAGAGCTCTCTGTTTGACAATTGTATTTTTAACTTTGTGAATGCGTTTAAGAAGTAAGTATTTATTGGTACGTTTGAAAAGTCTTTATTTTGATGCGGGGGTGGTCACAAAGGGATTTGGAGCAAATTCTTGGCACGTGGGACAGCTGCATACTATAATAATGAACAAATTGCGCAATGGTGGACGAAATAGGAACGTTGAACAAGAAAATCTCTTTGAAATTACTGAGGCATGGATTAGGAAAGATATTCAATGAAAGATTTGATTCGTCAAAATACATTTTTGGTGCTATTTTCTAAAGGCGAATGCTCTAAGATGTCAGAGACATCAGCTATCAATAACTTGGAGAGTTTTTAATTTACGTAGTAGTATTTTAAGTTGCTTCTTATTGTATTGCTACCGGGTTGGGGGTTCGAGTCTTATCCTAGATTTTGATTGTTATCGTCGAAGTCGAAGGGAGAAAATGCAATCAATTGAGCTCCTAAATCTGTCCTGAATTGCTGAAATTCTCGTCTACCTGCCTACGTCTTAAGGTGAGCGACGTTGTTTCGTAGTTCGTAAGAAATCTGGTAGGTAGATATCTCCTACATCACCTGAAACATGTCAACTTTTTCGAATTTTTGCAAGAAAAAGACAGTATAGTAAATGTATTTCTATTTAGTTGTTTGTCGTTAGAAACAAATTAAATAGTAACTTCTTTGGAGTCATGCTTACCCAGTACAAACGAGCCGGCTCACCGGGACAAACAGACAACGGAAATGGAAGTATCATTCTCCGACTTAATATGGTTGTAAATAGATTATGAAGAGAGGATTTTACGTCCCTTCCAATAGAGGGAGGAAGGAAACTTTCCTGCTTTGCTGGCGGACGCAATACGTAAGACCTCTTTGATGTTGCAAGCTTTCAAAGTTCACCTTAACCATTTATTTTCGTGTAGATAAATATAAAATACGACTTCATCTCGCCTGGCGGTAAGCTACAGTTAAAGTCCTAGGAATGAGGGTCACCATTATACACTTCTCATCAGGAAAATCTAAATAACTTGCAAGTTTATGTGTTCTAATTATTATCAGCAAAATGTGTATATTTAGGAATATATGTCAAATGTCGTTTAATAGTAAAAAATATGAGGTTTTTAAATTCTAATGTTATTGTTCTAAATTCAGATTAAATTTTCATAGGTTTCGTATTTTGTTTAATGAGCCATTTTTACCCTGTATTTCATAGGGTTCGTATTTTGTTTAACGAGTCATTTTTACCCTGTATGGAGTGTGAAGAAAGTGGATAAAACAACACGTAAATGAAAAAAAGCGTTTATTTAATAACTTGTATTCCCTCCCCGAGCTCATATTACTGCTTCCATACGGATTTTCATCGATCGAATCGAATCCATTCCTCTTGGATTGCATTTTGCAGCTGGCTAAGTGTTCCTGGGGCAGGATCTCTTGCACGAATTCGTCTCTTTCACGCATCCCATAGATGTTCAATGGGATTCATGTCTGGGCTTCTTGCTGGCCATTCCATAATGGAGATACTGACTTCGGTAAGATAGTCTCGTACAACGCCCGCGGTGTGAGTCCTAGCATTGTCGTGCACGAATATGAAGCCGTTGCCAATAAAATGTGCATAGGGCTCCACGTGAGGCTCCAGACACTGTTCGATGTACCGATGAGAGTTTAGTGCAGGTAGACGTGGCCTAGACACGAAGACACGCTCTGTTTTACCGTCAGCGCTGATTCCTCCCCAAACCGTCCACGAACCGCCACCATAGCCGACCTTTTCTTGAGCTTTTCTTAAGCGTTCTCCATCTCTTCTGTATACCTTGTTCCTTCCGTCGTTACCATACAGCATAATTTAACACTCATCAGAAAAGAGAACTTTGGTCCACTGACCAATTTAGGTGCTCACGTGCAAACTTAAGGAGCGCTCTTCGATGTTCTGCAGTTAATTTCAGCCCATTTGCTGGCTTGTGCGGTACCAGTCTACGTTCCTTCAACCTTCTTCTAATGGTTGAGTCACTTACAGCCACTCTACGTACAACATGAAGCTGCTGCTGCAGTTGAAAAGCGTTAAGGCGTCGATTTCGTAAGGAAGTTGTTACAATAAATCTATCATCTCGCTGAAAAGTGACCCGATTTCTGCAAGGTCCTGAACGGCGGGTGAACAAACCAATCTCCCGATAGCGTTTGTAGACTTTATGAACAGAGGACAGACTTAGATGCCATCTTTCAGCCACAACACGCTAAGTCCAGTATCCAGCAATGCCATGCCATGTTTTAGAAAAAAAAACTTTTTTCACACGGCCCAAAGTCACAGTAAACAAATAAAGAAGAAAAAGTTTCAAGATAAACGCTAATTTTTTATTTTCAAAGGTGAGCTGTACTCCAACTCTAAAAACACATTTGTCCCAAAACAATGATTCATTTCTTTTTAGGATAAACAAATGAACTAATTTAGAATTTTCGCTTACAACTGTAATTTCTAAACTGCCAGCTATATAATCTTGTTATATTTTTCATGGAATGAAAACTCTTTTATGTTAAATTAGGACAGATATCATAAAAACTGAAGTGTTTCGATTTTTCTGATGAGAAGCGTAGATACCAATAATGCTACAATGGTGGTATTCAGCTTGACGGCCTCACGCCTCGTTTAAAGGACCCGTAATTGTAATAGTATGTGCTGCGTTTTAGAGGCGGTAAAAATGGGCAAAAACAAAAGTAATTTTATATACTTACATATTTAAATGTTATGAGGTCCACACAAACAATTGTCACATGTAATATTTCACCACATAGATACATTTTTCTACTCATTTTCCACCCCAAAGTCAAAGACCCGTTGCGATGTTATAAAAAACTATTGCTTGTGCAATCTTAATTGAACCCATAGATTGTTAGAAGGTTGGTAGGGGCAGCTAAAGCTAAACCTCAAACAAGAGTCACTCAGATCAAGTACTTGGGTCACTGGGTCACTGATGATCTGAGCGACAATCCTGATATCGAGAGAGAGCGCAGAGCGTTGGCAGTCCGATGTAATATGCTGGCCCACAGATTTGCAAGGTGTTCAAAGCAGTCTAAAGTGACACTGTTTCGAGTATACTGTCAGTCATTCTACACCTGCAGTCTGTGGGTTAGTTATACGCAGAAGGCTTTCTGCGCTTTGCGCGTTCAGTATAATAATGCGTTCAGGGTATTGTTGGGGCTACCTCGCTACTGCAATTCATCTGGGATGTTTGCGCGGGTGAGGGTTGATGGTTTTAATGCCATCATCCGAAAGCGATGCACAGCCGTTCTCCGTAGGATGCGAGAGAGCTCCCACAGTATCCTGAGCGCATTATGAGCATTATCAGATAAGTGGGACAGTCCGATGCTGGGGCACTGGGTACGAGTGCATACTGTAACGTAGACAGTTTCCTGGTGTCGTGACAATACCTACTTTGTGTTCTGTGATGTGTATTTACTAACAATAGGATAAGATTGTTTTTTATTACTAACACTATATGGACTCCCTTGGTCCGAAATAAAGATTTATTATTATTATTATAAATCGCCACTGTTGTTTGTGACTTTAGCAGTACCTATTATCATCATCTCATAATCCTGGTCGTATCTGAGGCTCTCACCTTGTAGTCCGGGGTCGGCCTTTTTACTTTTATTCCCCAACTGCGACGTCAAGCCAACGCTTCTTGGGTCTACCTCAAGGAGGTGGTAGGGCTAGACATTTGTTACGCGCGTCGTCGCATAACGTGGCCGCACTGGCGAAAGCGACTCCGCTGTATTTTATCTGTGATGTCACGGACATGAAAGCTGCCGCAGATGCGAGACTTCCTCACGCGATCCCAGGAACCTAACCTGCCATGGTATTCTGTAAGAGTGTTTATAAATCTCTACAGCTGATTTAGGGGTGACATATCATATTCGCCATAAGAACTTTGATACTCACTGCGGATTCAGCTATCGAGATCTGTAAACGTTCTTACGAATATCATAGATGGTCCGTGCGCTCGACCAAGTTATCGACTATGCGGACCGGTGTGCGATCTGTAGAGTTTAACACCGTGTACTTGGTCTTTGCAGTCCTACCTTCTTAATTAGTGTGTCTTCGTCAAGAAGGCGCTAAGCCTTAATTTTTTTAAATAGTGTGGCAATGTTAACTCTTATTCAGTTTGTGTAATGTTGCGGCTTTTAGTGTCCACTGTGTTGTAATTAGTTTAATTATTTTTTTTGATTTTTAACCTATTTGCTTACAACATTTTACTAATCTAACATTAGAAGTGAAATCTTTTAATTGGGTCTCAGTTCAGTAAGCTGCATCTATTTACTGATGTTCTTAGCTGTAAGTTTTCCATGCATTAAATAAATAAGTAAATACATACAGGAACAATGTCATCTTCATACAAACCAAACATCTCAACATTACGAATGGATCTCACCGCAAATAAACAAAGAAAAAAAAACATTCTGTCCTTTCGCACAAGATTCAGCTGAGCAAATTAAGACAACAATGTGCCTTGTTGATAAATCACTACTTCGGCTAAAAATACACGCGGTGGTACGATGAATCGATACAACTTGTTTAGAGTTTCAATACTTACTAACTCAAACGTAACTGAAATCCTTGAATATTTGAACGAACTTTATACAAGGTTAAGTTGAAATTCATTACCGATAGAACTCGTGACGTATTAATATTGAACAAAATGGTATAGAGGGCCTTACTAATATGTATGAGGCCCAAGCGCACCTTTTTTTTTTCTTTTTCTTTTTTTCGTGCGGAAATCCTTTCGGATACCCGGCCAGCGGGGGCGGTTTTGTCGGGCTTGAACCGACTAAAACCGCACGCCGTCTCGGGTCTTAAAAGACGCCGGGGTGTAAGGTTGCCCATAGAGTATATCCCTCGCACACCGACTGACCCTGGGCCATCTCCGGTTTCGAGATGGCCCCCTCGGGTTTGGGAACCACGGTGTCCCCGTCTTGTAAACTGTAAATAGGTGCACCTGCTAAACAAAGGTAGCTTATTGGTTAAGGATCCTTACGATCGAGAGGTCCCGGGTTCGAATCCTGGCCATTACACTACCGACGTGAACCCACTCCTAACACAAGCAATTTAGCTTAGCTGGAGGGGTTAGGGGGAATATTAGTAATTTCGGTAAAGAATATTTCTTTAATAAAAAAAAAAAAAAAAAAAAGGTTAAGGCTCTGGCACAGCCTTCCTTCTCAGGGTTGGGAGGTCACACGGCAGTCGCGCTCCAGAAAAGCGAATAAGCGTACCTAGGGCTCCAAAGTACTTTGGATGCAACTAGAAATACGCTGTTAGGATGATGATGATATACTTGTGACAATCTTTATTGTTTCGTGCGGAAATCCCTTCGGATACCCCCCCCCCCCACCTCGGGGGCTTATCTCGGACTTGAGCTGACTAAAACCGCCGCAAGCCGTCTCGGGTCTTCAGACGCTGGGGTGTAAGGTGGCCCCATAAGGCATTTCCTTCGCACCCAACCTAGTGAATAATGTCATAAACTCATTGTTAATTTTTTAACTGCTGCTTACATTGACGCTTTTCTTCCTCAACGGTACACAAAGACAACAGTCCGCTATCTGCTTCTGTGCTTACATACCAATGGCTTCCTCTACTGAGAGGGTACTACGGCGTTAAAGTAAGCGGACGTGCTATCACTTTTTCCCTACTTTTAATTCCGACATCTGTGTAAAAAATAATTATTCAAAGAATTTTCACATCTAAACCTAAACTTAAGTGTATGAGTGATAAAACAGTGCAAAAATAAGAGTGAAATATTTTCAAAATTACGACTTTTAACCATAATAACCCTTGAAACGGTCGTCAAAATTCAAAAGATTTTTCAAAGTTGAACTTTGGACCTCATTAGTGCGTGCGATGAATACAAACTACTTGAATAAATTTAATAATCTAATAAAAGTGGGAACCAAGCACTTAATTGGCGCACACTGGTAAATGTCTTCGTGGTCCCGTGCGGAAATACACTGCGACAATAGATAAGGCGAATCGAGTTCGAATCCAGGTATATTTATCAACACTTTTGGTGAATCTTCACTATTTGTATACGTCACCTGTATAAGGTAGGCATGGAATCATCAATTAACAATGTCACATTAAGGAAACGAAACACACAAAGGTCACTGTCTCAGTTGTCAAATGGTTCTATAGACAGTCTATCATCGCCACGAAGTGTTAAGAGCATGTTAGATTTATCTACACGTTACGAAAGTGATGAAGTCGTTGAATTAAGAAGTACTATACAGAATTTTCGAGACCAGCTAATGAGTGCACATACCGAAATAGAAATATTAAATGTAGAAAATCAACTACTACACAATAAATTAGACGAAGAAAGACAAAAAACTTAAGAAAATGTATTTAACCAGCGTGAGCATTGGAAGGAGCGCCAGTATCAGTACAAAAAGTAAAAAGTCTCTATTGAACAGGTCAACCCTATCAGCGAGAAGATTGGATTTAGATATGGATTTCCAAACTCCAAAATGTAGTTCCAATACGAAACTGCTTAGCGATAATTTACACACAGAAAATAAGTATAATTATGAACCTCGAGTAAAAGTACTATCGGATAAAAAACAAAAAGGAACCACAAACAAACGGATCTGGGACTGACTGTAGTAGCATAATTTTACTTTCTGATGATCAAGGAAAAGGTATCGTACAAAAGTTGATTAATTGTAAGAATAAATTTATTTTAAACGATTATAAAATATGCTCAATTAGGAAGCCTGGTGCTACAACTGAAAATATTTTATGGAACTGCGGTGCTTTATCTAAGGAAATTACTGATAGAGACTCCGTTATAATTATGACTGTCATGAATGACACCAATCCATTAAAGTTTCTTACGGAAGTATCAGTAGCTCTTAAATTATTAAATAAATGTAATGTGTATCTAGTAAATGTACTGTATAATTCATTTTTAAACGAAAAAAAATTGAACTACAACCTTAGGTTATTAACGAAAAATTTCAAAAATTGTTCATTTGTAGAGGGATATGGGAGTGATGATATTGTTAAGAGAGTTATTCATGAAATTAATTCGGACCAGTACAAGAGAAAATATCTCTCTTACAAAAATAAGACATGCAATATTACTACATCTATACATAATAAAGTGTTTCCCAATATATCAAAAACCCGCAGTAGTACAGATTTGATATCTGTTGACGTCAAACCAATAAGTCCAATATTACAACGCTGCAAAGGTACAATCCCCTATTACTTTAAGATTCTGGACAAACCAAAACCAGTTATTTCTCAAACTACAAATGAACACAGTACACAGCTTTTTCGTGAACAAAAATAAATGTATGACTAGTTTCTTCGTATTTCATCAAAATATTGCTGGCGCTTTAAATAAAATACCATACATAGATTTAGCGATCCACAATATGAACAAATCTGGTGCAGATATTGATGTTGTGTGCTTAAGTGAACATTTTGTCGTCGAAAATGAGCATAGTACATTTATTTTGATAAGATCAATAATTAATAGAATTAACAAGAAAATGCCTTCCGTGGTACTTTTTTTGGATCTAAGTAAAGCGTTCGATTTTGTAAATCACAATGTACTTGCTGAAAAATTAGAAAAATGTGGAATTTGTGGTATAGCTCTAAAATGGTTTGAATCGTATTTATCTGGCAGAAAACAAATAGTTAGAGTTAAAACGTTCAATGACATCACAAATATTGTAGAAACCTTTGACTCCGAACCTGGACTTAATTTCCACGGCGTTCCACAAGGAAGTATCTTGGGCCCCCTGTTATTTCTTATTTATATTAATGATTTACCTAGAGCAATTCATAATCATGATTGCGTTTTTTTTGCGGATGACACCACCATTATTATTGAATGTGATAATATGAACACATGTGAAAGTAAATTAAATATGGTTTTACAAGATGTAGGGAAATGGTTACATAGTAATGCACTAAAAATAAACATTGCAAAAACAAAAATTATTCACTTTAGGTCAACTAAAATCAAAGACATAACTTTCAATATTGAGTTTGATAGCGTGACAGTCGGGAGGGTGCCTAGCACAAAGTTTCTAGGTGTTATAGTGGACGAACACCTGACATGGAAAGCACATATTGACAATGTCAGCAAAAAAATAAATAGATTTGTATTTGCTTTAAAAAAAATTAACAACGTGACTTCCAGGAAAACATCACTAATGGTATACAATGCATTTGTCTGCTCTATAATTCGGTATGGTATAATAGTCTGGGGGTACTCATCTGACTTGCAGCGGGTCTTTGTTGCACAAAAGAAATGTATTCGTGCTATATTTAATATGAAATGGTCTGAATCATGTAAGCCGATTTTTACATCTGAAAATCTTTTGACTGTTCCTTGTATATATCTACGAAGTAGCCAAATTTGTAAAATCTAACAAGGAACTATTTGAAATTCACAATAATATAAATAAGCGGAAAGTTACACAAATGCAACTAAAAATGCCAGTACCTCGACTTGAGATGTTTAGAGTGAGTTGTGTCTATATAGCACCGCTTATCTATAATGCGTTACCTGAGCATATAATTAATCTACCGTATTGTAAATTATGTCTGGCTTTACGGAAATGGTTAATAGATGAGAGCTTCTACTCCGTCAATGATTTTCTAGAAAAGTTTGCCTCCCGCTCTTATCATTTTAAAAATGCATTGCAATAATAATATAATTCATGTTATATAATGTAATATTAATATTGGCTATTGACATATAATTATTAGGAATTTGATAATTTATAATTTTGCATGTGTGTCAGTTTGTATTAAGTGCTTCTTGTATTTTATAATTAATTGTTAAAATTCAATCCAATTGTATGTTTGCATGCCACGAGGAATGGCAAAATGTGTCTTATGCTCATAAATTTTAATGTGTCACCTTTATACTTAGCACATTTTAAGTAAATAAATCTATTATTATTATTATTATCTCTTTATTCACTTTAAAATTACTTATAAATTACATTTTTAAATACATATTAAAACAAAAAAAACATCTATTTAAAAATATAAAAAATAGTGCTCCACCGGCAGCGTGGCAGGGCCCAAGCTACCGGCGGTCGGGGTCACAGAGAGAGAAACCTCCGGACAATGCGTGCCGTGTCGAGGACGACCGCCTTCTGCATCTGACCCTTGACCCAACCATCTAGCGAGAGTCTCTTGAGGTGTTGGTCGAGGCTCTTCGCTATCAGCCCGTTCGCCGAAATGACTATCGGGACAATGATCGTTGAATCGACATCCCACATGGCGGTAACCTCATGAGCCAAGTCAAGATACTTGCTGATTTTGTCCTTTTCAGCCTTCACGAGGTTCTCGTCATGCGGGATGGTGATGTCAACGATCATTGCCCGGCGCTGGGGCCGGTCGACTACCACGATATCAGGCTTATTGCAAGCAATAGTCCTGTCCGTGATAATAGAGCGGTCCCAGTAGAGCAATGCATGACTATTTTCAAGAACCGACACCGGTGTGTACCGATAGTACGGCACCTCAGACTCAACATGGCCATATCGAAGAGCAAGTTGCTGGTGGATGATCCTGGCCACTGGGTTATGCCTGTGCAAGTACTCGCCGTTGGCCAGATGAGAACAACCCGAAATAATATGCCTGAGTGACTCTCCGGGACGACGGCATGCCCGACAGATGTCGACCGTACCGTCCTTCAGGATATATTTCTGATAGTTGTTCGTCATCATGACCTCGTCAGCAATTGCACAGGCAAACCCTTCAGTTTCCCCAAAGAGGTCCCCGAAGCGTAGCCAGTTCTCCGAGGCCAGAAGGTCCACATCGGGCCCTGTTAAGGCTCGATAGAACCTCCCGTGCAGCTCCTTGTGCAACCCGTCCGGTCCAGGACTTTTCCAGTTCGGGCCCGTACGGATCGCACAACTCACGTCTTCGGGGTATATAGTTATAGACGCCATGGGTTCGATGCTCCCACATTCACGCTCAACAACGCACATCCAATCGCCCTCTGTGTGTTCGACGGGCGCTGACCAGATACCACGCCAGAAATTAATCATGGCACTGGCTCCTGGCAGCTCCTCATCGACCACACATTGGGCGGTTCCATCCCACTTCCGGTACACCTTCCTTTGGTCACTCTGGAAAAGGCGATTCTGCCAGTACCGATCCACGCGCTCTCTGTACCGGCGAATACGGGCTGCCCATGCATAGACTTTCTGCTTCAGGTTGTCAATGCGCTCCGTGACGTTAGCCTCAAAATCCGGGCGCCGAATACCGGTCCCGACAAATGCTTGAGTCACGAAACGCATGACACGGGGGCGGTTATTCCCCCGACTGATTCAGACCAGCTTCGCAATGACAGTCCTGAATGTGCTGATACGCCGCTCGATCCGTACCTGCCAAGCGGGTACAACCTCGGCAGGCCGCGGCGCCCCGTCAGTATCTGGAAACTTGACACGAGCGACGCGGCACACCGCGATTGCTCCACAGTACATGATCGAGTGGGTATCAGACAAATCTTTACTAGCCCGCATGTACGGGAATAGTAAATCATTCAGGGCTCCCATCAGTGCCAGATTTCGCCTATGAGTGGGCAGACGTGGTAGACGCGGCCTAGATTCAGGCGCGGACCTGTACTGGCGAATAGCGTCCTCCAAAGCCCTCCCCAATTGCTCACTTACCTGGGTGCTAACAGTCGTACTCACACAATCTCCATCATCGACCACGGGCTCCACCGATGTCACTGGTGTCACTCCTGACAGCGGAGCTGACGACGCGGTGGGTGAGTCCCGTATCAAGGAAGGAGTCGCGCGAGTAGGTTGTGCCTCCAGGCGGAGCCGATCAAGCACAGATTGATCCAACAGGTTACACCGCTGGATAGCTCGCACTTGATCCGACAATCGTTGGGCGGACACTGTGATGGTTGGATCGGGGACCTGAAACAGAGCAAGCATCCTGTCACGATACGCCGTTCGAATGGTTTCTCCCTCTGTAGCCCCCCTTATTATTATTATTATTATACTGCCATTTTAAACCTTTCATGTCTACCCACTGGTTTCGAGTGCTTTTAACCTGCCCTTTTTACAAGACTTACTCATCTGACTGATTCCACCCAAACACGAACCTATGATTAAAAATCTAGTGGGGCGGAAATCACATAGTGATTGTCAAACTTCGGGCCAAACTTAGATATTTTTGTTGCAGTATTTTTTATTAAAAATTACAGACCTTAGACTTTATGCATATTATTCGACGCGTTTATATTTCAGTTTCTTTCAGAGTATGGTTGTTTTATGTAAATATACAATATACGTATTGTCATTGTCACTCAAATGTCAAAGTCAAATACGCGTTACTCTGATAACTCGAAAGAAACTCACTTGTAAAAGTTTTTTAGGGACAATTTGTATGGTAGGTACCCGAAACCTTGAACGTACAAACCCCAAAATCTAATCAGTTCTTCCCATTAACCAAATAAGATGATTGGTGAAAGAATTTTTTAAATCGGATAAGTGGTTCTTGAGTTATTGCGTAAACAGACATCCAGACATCCAGACAGACCGACACAACAATTTTTTTTGCTTAATTAGACTTAGAATCATGTGAAACGTCGAGAAAAGTGATAAAAAGTGGGTGTAAGATTTAGATTTTTTTGCGTGATTTTAAGACTTCGGTGTCATTGTTGTTGCATATCCTGATTCCGCGAAGCCGTTTCATCATCGAACGATAAGGTGATGCGACATTGATACATGGTTGATATTCCACTAATACGCACGAAGCATTTTAGCAATATGTTCATTATGTCTATGGCTATTGAGGGGAATGCCCTTTCTGAGGCTGTTCCAGAAACTATAACCTGGGTCTCTTCAAGTATAAACTGAATAGCTTGCTTTTAGGCAAACGTGCTTCAACAACGACCACATCATCTTTAATAACCGGTGGGATATTGGACTAACGTGAGCGCGAGTGTGACGCCCCTGGTGTTGCACACGTCCACAGGCCGCGGTAACCGCTTCCCATCTGGTGGGCCGTGAGCTTGTCTGCCACCTGAATGGTATAAAAAAGCCAACGGATTATATTATTTTTAATTAAAATTGTAAAATAAGAATGCGCGTAAATTTTACTGTCATGTTTGTCAAAGTCGAAATCGAATAATTATCATCGAATACGAATTGACGATTCGTATTCGGTGATCGTGATTCGATTTCGTTAACACATAGGCAGTTGGCGAGATATCCTTTCCGATTCGCCATTACCCCCTATATGATATTTGCAATATTTTGAATGTTGTCACCACAACCACTAATCAGTATCGCACTGCGATTGTGTCCTGCTGGGCATAATTATACGGCAATGTAGACACGTGCGCGATTTTAGATAAGATCGACGCACGCGCAGCGGGAATTGTTGCGTGCGATATCAAAGCAATTTGTGCCAAATGCAATTTTTCATATTTCGAATTGTAATTTTTATGATCAAAAATTAGTGTTATTTTAAATTAATGTCGAGGGTCTCGGGACTGGGGTTGTGTTTATACTGAAACAATATTAAACTACACTTTAGAATCTTTAACACAACATAACTTCATAACTTAACTTCATGCCTGTATCCCCGTAGGGGTAGGCAGAGGTGTATTACACTCCCACGGTTCGCCATTTAGGTATGTTTAGGTCCCAATGTAATAGGGGGTGAGCCTATTGCCATCTACCGGGCACATTGCTAAGCGAGCGATAATTAACATTTTTAAAACATACATAAAGTCAGAGGTGTATGCCCGGGGCGACTGGGGATCGAACTCGAGATCTCGTCTCAGCAGTCCGTTATGTACGCCATAAACGTAACATAATATTTAGTATAAAATGTAGCGATAAGATTCCAGTATCAAAGTCGATTATACACAGGCTTTTATATTGTGTTAATTTAAAATAAATGCTTTTTTGCTATCAGCCCCGTAATTTATAAAAGTCGGCGAAGTGCGAGTCGGACTTGCCCATGAGGGGTTCCGTAGTAGCAAGTAAAATTTTTATATTTGAGTTGATTGAATGAAAGGTAAATTGCGGTTTACGATTTATGACGTATTAAAAAAAACTACTTACTAGATCTCGTTTAAACCAATTTTCGGTGGAAGTTTACATGGTAATGTCCATCATATGTTTCTTTTAGTCTTATCATTCTCTTATTTTAGAAGTTACAGTGGGGGGGGGGGGGGACACATTTTACCATTTTGGAAGTGTCTCACGCGCAAACTATTCAGTTTAGAAAAAAAATGATATTAGAAACCTCAATATCATTTTTGAAGACAAACATTTTTTGAGTTTCAGTTTCAAGTATGGGGAACCCCCAAAATTTATTATTTTTATTCTATTTTTATGTGAAAATCTTAATGCGGTTCACAGAATACATCTACTCACCAAGTTTCAACAGTATAGTCCTTATAGTTTCAGAAAAAAGTGGCTGTGACATACGGACGGACAGACAGACAGACTATAAGGATTCCGTTTTTTGCCATTTGGCTACGGAACCCTAAAAAATACTTACCAAACAATATCCTTCACCTCTCTTTTGTTTGGTTGACTTTTACAGGAGCGACTGCTCTGTTCTGCCCCCTAGAGGCAAGCCTCCGTCAGAGCCTCATTCATCGATCAGCAGGTGTAACGGCTTACAGATAAAGTTGGCTTGACCCTCGAAGATCTTCGTGACAAGTTTGATTACATTCGATTACGATTACCTGTTACATAATATGAAATTTATTCTATGCTATATATAGGTAAGTAAGTAATTTCATAAACAATATTGACCAAAGCATTACCCATATCGAGTTCTGACGTAGTCAAACAAATTAAAAAGAGATTATTATACCTCCGTCGAATGCTGGTATTGAACGTACTAAAAGAATTTTAGTCTAAGTGACTTAGATATTTTTTTTATTATTTATCTTTTAGTCTGAGGTATTCACTCATAAATTATTTACAGAATAACACATCCCATCATCAACCTATAGTTCCCTGTCTTCAGCTTGCCGCATCCCATCCAACATCTGCCCGCAGTCTTTCGCAGATCGTCATCATAACACATAGATTTTATTAAAAAAATTAAAAGACCCCTACACCCTCATTTAACGATTATACTGGCACGCGTTAAGCACTTAATCGAGGAATCATACGCCAAAAATGCCTTACGTCATTTTGGAAAAGAGCTGATACTTTTACACTGCTAAACCGATATTAACTAAAGATAGCTAAGAATCACCGCAAAGAAACTAGCTTACAAATGAAAAATACCGCCTCGAAATCGGTCCATCCGTTTGATAGCTATGATGCCACAGACAGACACTCACACAGACATCGAAATCAAACTTATAACGCCCCTTTTTTGCGTCGGAGGTTAAAAAACATGGTTAAGGCGCTTAAGGGTGCGTTCTCATTGAAGCGGAGACGCTTGAAGCGGCCGAGTGAATATCGACCAATGACATTAATAAGATGCAGGTGTCTTTTTTAGGTAGATTTCGATGAAATCGATCTACCTATTGGTTTCTTGACTACTGTCGAATTTAAAAAAAAATTCTTCATAGGAGGTCTAGTTATGACCCCCTGAGTCCGAAATGACCACTGGTCAAAAAGTTTATATTTATATATATATGTATGTATGGTTCCACTTCCCAAAATTTGCGGCACTCTCACGGTCGCATTTTTGCCCCGATCGCTTTCAAACTGCGGTCAAAAATTGCTTGGGTGTAAACTTAGTTTAAGTTCGTGAACGGGTGGAATCCGGCCTAAGGGGACGGTAGGGCCTCACTTTTTGTGAAATCAGTTTTTCCTCAAAATTTCACGTTCCATGAAAGATATTCGAACCGTTCTAATTTTATCCCATAGTAAACATGAATACCAACAACTTTTAATTATAACCTATAAGATTAAAACTTTAACTAAAAGTGGAGGGGGGAAAAACCAAAATTTTTCGGGAAAAAAATCATAACTTCTAACCGGTGAACATTCTTGCGACGGAAACATTTTTAATCGATAGGCCATTTTTAAGTCTATAATAAATGTCTGAAAAGTTTTTCGCTAAAAGTTACCGTTTTCGAGAAAAAAAATTAAACATGTTAAAAATGCGCTCGGCGTGGGTCATAGAAGAAGCATAGGTCATATTAATTGCTTCACGAAATCTACCTGTGCGTTCCCCCTGCGGGAACGGATTTTTTTATACCATTCAGTTGGCAGATAAGCTCACGGCCAACCTGATGGGAAGCGGTTACCGCGGCCTATGGACGTGTGCAATACCAGGGGCGTCACACTCGAACTGCCGACCCTGTAAAACCCTTCTAATTCCCTTCTTGAAGAACCCCATATTGAAGTCGCTTGGGAAAAAACCACAGCAGGGATAAATATTTTAGGAGATTATTCCACAGCCTGAGGGTGCGCAGAATAAAGTGCCTTTCATACCTAACTGTACGCACCGTTTCCGGTCGCAACGTGTGAGGATGAATTCCCTGTGTGGCAAGTTGTCCGATGATAGAATGTGGCCCTGGGTATCATATCAATCAATTACTGGTGGTAGAAATTTGTCACAAAATTCGGCCGGGTGGGTACCACCGTGCACGATTGCGAAAAACCCTTCATAGTAATCCAATTTCGGTTTGATTGCGTTCAGGGGTCAGCAAGTGCATAGCCGGGCAGGGGGATTGTGGTCGCAGCACTAGTGGGACCGGTGAGTGTCACGCGGTGCTGCGACGACAATCCTCTTCTGATGAGGCCGTCAAGCAGAGTACCACCATTGAAAGAAAGAAAGAAAAATCTCTTTATTTTAGTGCAATACAATTTACATAACTAAAGTATAAAAACATATACTCCACATTGGCCCAAAAAAGGCCAAAAAAGCTATTGTTAACATGGTACGTGTATGTAATGGTGACCCTCTTTCCTGAGACTTTACCTTCAGCTTACCATCAGGCGACGTGAAGTCAAATTGACGTGTCCTAAATATAAAAAAAAAACTCTTCGGAACACACCCCATTATAAAGGTGGTAGAAAACGCACAGAATAAATAAATATCTTAAGCAAAATAAATAAGCGACCTCATCTGCAAGCTAGTACCCTGCTGATTGACGAACAAGGCTTCAGCGCGGATTTTCTATCGGCGGCGTTGGGAGATTAGACGTTAATACCTATCTACTCTAACAATGTCCGAACATTTCTAAAAGTAAATTTTATTTATAGTATTTTTTTTAAATATAAAAATTATGCACCGTCACAATACAGGTTTATATAACACATTAGACACATCGTAACAAGTTTAAACAGAACACCCCTATGTGCGCAAGCGCAAATAAAATGGCGTAATTTAGCTGCGCGATGATGTGCGCAACATAATAATGTTGATACGGGCGGCAGATGTGTTTTATCAACGACTTTGTCATGTTACATCACTGTGTTCTGTTTGACTTTAGCTGTGAGAGGTTCAGTGTTCGATTCTCAGGTCGGGCAGAAATTGTTAGTGGTAGTATCTATTGAGTTTTGAATAAGTGCCGGCTCGTACTCTAGAGCCCGGGATAGAAGACAGTTGATCGAATGTGGGTGGTAATATATCTCTGCCTACCTCTTCGGGTATATACGTACAGTCGCGATTTTTATAAGCATACTTTTTGTGAGTGAAGAAGTCTACAATATGATTAAAAAAGTTTTTTTTTTCATTTGGCTGAATCAATTTCAAGATGAATAACATCATGTCAATAACATTGACAGCAATATGTTTAAATCGAATCACCTTAGGAGATAAGTGGGGGTGAAATAATTCCGAGGTGATATGATGACACTCCAATTTCCACTTTGTTCACCTGGGTGATAGCACCTGGGTGAACAAAGTGTAATAATCGACAGTCGCCGTATACCCATGCGGATATGTAGGGGTTATCCTTTCGAGGGGTGCCTGGCACTTGGGGAGGACACCGTGCGGTTTTAGTCGATACACGACATAACCACCCCCCCTCGCCAGCGGGGCGCCACCAATTTAATGGGACGCCATCTTGCGAAAACAAGTCGAACAACTTAGAAACTATTGATCGCCATTGCGATACAGTAGAGAGATGGAGCTATGACACGGTGTAGATAATAAATAAATAAATAATCAATATTCTAGGACAAATTACACAACGCTATCTATACCCAATCTAAGCAGAGCTTGTCATATGGGTTCTAGAATGCGGATAAACATAATTAAATACTTTTTTTTGTAAATAAATACATATTATACATAGTAACACCCAGACCAATGCAAATATACATATTTGCACTGAGCGGTAATCGAACCCGCGACCTCTGACTAAGCAGTCAAACGCACTACCGCTACGCCACACAGGTCGTCAAGAGATAGTGAAGCGTCGGTAGCTTAGTGGTTAAGGAGTCAACCTTGTGATCGAGAGGTCCCGGGTTCAAATCCTGGCCATTACACTACCGACGTGAACCCACTCCTACCACAAGCAATTTAGCTTAGCTGGAGGGGTTAGGGGGGATATTAGTAATTCCGGTTACTATTATTCTTAAAAAAAAAAAAGAACTACTCTCGCTGACAATACTATCATAGATTTTGTGTTTTTCTGTAAAAGTAATGAACGGATTTTGATTCGGATTTTTCAATTAGAAAAATCTTGGTCAGGCACGTAAAAAAAAAAGACTTATAATCGACCGTATGTTTGATTGCAATTGGTTATGTTATGTAGAACCGGAGATATGACCAAGAAACGACAACCGACCTCCGCGCGGGTGGAGCCGCGGGCTTCAACTAGTCCTATTATAAAATTGTAAATTAGTAGTAAATTGGAGATATTAAAAAAATACTTGGGGTATGTTAAATGAACGATACTGAACACAATTTTGTTGTTGAATTCTTTTCAGTTTGTCGGTTTGTTCGCGATGGACACAAAAATTAATGAACGGTTTTTTTTATATTTAGGACACGTCAATTTGACTTCACCTCGCCTGATGGTATGCTGAAGGTAAAGTCTCAGGAAAGAGGGTCACGCACAATCCCGCATTCGATGCAGTTAAAAATTTGCCGTATGTTTGATTGCAATTGGTTAATTAGAACCGGGGCTATGACCAAAAAACGGTAACCGACATCATCGAGGGCATCAGCTAGCAATTATATATAATCCACCACTTTGACTCCACCCCACCTAATGATGCTAGATAATTTCAATTCTAAAATGGCAAACCTTTGTTTGACGGCCTCGACAGATGCTATTTCACAAAATGCTTAAAGAACTTATAAAGATGGACTATTTTGTGCCCATATCCGAAGTGTTCTATCACTATAAAGTATAAAACAAAGTCGCTTTTCGCGTCTGTCTGTTCCTATAATGAAGATCTTTAAAAATAAGCACCAGGCGAGGCCGCGTTGGCGGCCAAAGTCCGCCGGTAACCCTGGGGTTATCCTTTTGAGAACTTACCCGGGGTGCCCGGCAATGGACACTTGGGAAGGCCACCGTGTGGTTTTAGTCGGTCCGATTCCGACACGCCCACCCCATCATTGGCACCGATAGGGTGAAGCCCGTGTGTTTTCCACACGCTAAAAAACGGATTTGTATTTTTAATAGATAGAGTGAAGAAGTGAGTGAGGACGGTTTATATGTATAATACATGTGTAATATCATGCGGATGAAACCAATGGCACTGGCGTCCAACAAATAATAAGTACCAAAACACAAGGGAATTTCTATAATTTGTCATGTAATTAATTGACCAGAAACCATCTGGCGCAAGCACGACTCAATTGAATGAAATAATTACGAATACATGTGTACACGCTTAAAAGTCCATCAGGCATTGAGTTGAGGCGCGCTTCAGTCATTATTGTCATTAAATTTGTCCACATGTCACCGTGCCGTACTGTTTTAAGGCCCATGCTTTAGTGCGAGCGGAAAGCATTATCACTTGCAAATTATTATCAGTTCAATTTTGGTACCCGTATTTTTATTCTGTGTGTTAACTTCTGAGTACCTAGTATATGATCGAGGACACTATGCAGTAGTTTTGTACGAGCAGAACTGAATATATCACCCAATATATCCCACATAAGACATATTGCTGGAATAGTTGAGGTAGCAGCGGACTGGGGGTGGCAGATGAGGCCGCCTGTCACCCCAGCAGAAGCGATAAGTACCCCCCCCCCCTCATTTCCAAGGCAAGACGAGGACACCCCGGTTCCCAAACCCGAGAGGTTCGCAACCGAGGAGTCTGAAGTATGCTCCAGAGCCTCGTCCGTTGTTTAATATGTGCACTGACTAGCACATGAGGTTGGCTTAGCTCTTAAGTGAGGTAAGGCCCTCTACTACTAATTATTTATTATGAGGTCAAACGACGTATGGGTATCATAAGAACGGCGATGGACAAGAAGCGAAAAATATAGAGAAACAGGAGTGTATAACAAAAGTCACGAAGACCAGGCTCTTGAGGACACTTATATTCCACATATTTCTATACGCGGCTGAAACGTGGACCTTGCGAGATGTGGAAAGGTAGAAAATAGACGCTCTGGATATGTGATGCCGGAGAAGAAGGCGACGAAACTCGGTCCACGAAACCCCAATCGTGGACCGAGTTTCGTACAAACGCCTCGACACTTCAAGTACTAGGTATTAAGTATAGTCTGTTTTCAACATTACAATCTCGCATCGTTACATTCTTCGGACACGTATCTAGGCGTGGTGATCAGTCGCGTTGGACTGACCAGATCAAGTCTGCCGTAGGAGGTTCACTCTATAAGTGCAGTAGGATGACCGCTAATAGGCAACGGTGACAAAACGTCGTGAAGCGCATCACATCTGCCCCTAATATTACTACTACATAGCGATCACGACCGCTCTGTCAAAAGTGTACCGGATAAAAACAAAAAGAAGATCTTTATTCAATTAGGTCACAAAGTAACAATTTATGAACATCAAAATCAATACATTCCGATTTACATTCTCAATAACAATCGCTTCGCAACTTTATGTCCACAGCCCTATTTCGCATTTTATTAATGACGAAACGAAATGACAAAGGTAACATGCACTTGTAACGTAGCACAAATTGGACAGTTTTATTGTCCATAAACCATTAGCGAGCGGCCATATTTGAATTGAGGGTGACATCATATATGTGAGTTTGTTGATACATTTAAGCGGCATTATTTTGTAGAACTTGTAGGTGAATTGTTTCTCAGAGAAGATAGGGTGTATACATTCAGACAAAAATCTTGAACATAAGTAAAAAAGTACGCGCATGTGCACTAACTGGGGGCTAATCATGGCCACTTATTAGAAATTCAATTTACTGAATAGTTTCGTACTCATACTATGACGTCATATTAAGTCAGTCAGTTTCACGTTCCAAATGTCAACAAATGAACCAAATGCGAACGCATTTCAGTTTAAGCATGTCATAGTACGGATCATAGCAATTCAGTTTACAAATTTGTATTGAATTGCTCTGAAACTGAACTGTATATAAGTCATCATGGCCCACCAACTAAAAAGTCAATAAAAGGACTGATCAACCAATTACGAATGATCGTGATTAGTTTTATATATTACTAGCGACCCGCCCCGGCTTCGCACTGGTGCAATGGATGTTATTATACATATAAACCTTCTTCTTCAATCACTCTATCTATTAAAAAAAACCGCATCAAAATCCGTTGTTCGGCGGCCCGCGCTTACCAACAAATAGACCCAAAAACTCGTACTGGTCAAGTGACGTATAATCTCTGATGGTGGAAATCATGGTTATATACTGGTTACAACTTTAAAAGCAAAATATCCTCTTGAAACTATCCTCAAATGAAATACAAATCATCATATCAGCCGTAGGAAGTCCTCTGCTGAACATAGGCCCCCCTAATTGACTTCCATTTTGACCGGTCTGTAGCGGTCTGCATCCACCGAGTCCCTGCGCTCTTTACCAGGTCGTCTGTGCACCTTGCGGGAGGCCGCTGCGCTTGCCGTCACGTGGTCTCCACTCAAGAACCTTTCTGCCCCATCAGCCATCGGTTCTCCGAGCTATGTGTCCTGCCCGTGGGCCACTTTAGCTTGCTAACTCGCTCCGCTATGTTGGTACGTCTACGGATCTCCTCATTTCTGATTCGATTTCGTAGAGAAACCCCAAGTATAGCCCGTTCCACAGCTCGCTGTGTGACCCTGAGCTTCCTTCTGAGGCCCATAGTGAGAGACCACGTCTCGGCACCGTAGGTCATCACTGGTAACACGCACTGATTAAAGACCTTTGTCTTCAAAGACTGCGGTATTTTGGACGAGAAATACTAATACTACATTACATTTATTTATATCTAAAGATGAAGCTACATCGCTCTTAGAGATTAAATCCAATGCGACAATGTTCTTGTCACTAGACAATATTTACAAGATGGGGACACCGTGGTTCCCAAACCCGAGGGGGCCGGCCATCTCGAAACCGGTGTTGGCCCTGGGTCATCGGGGTGCGAGGGAAAAGCCTTACCTTACACCTTACACCTGAAGACCCCAAACGACGTGCAGTTTTAGTTGGTTCAAGCCCGACATAACCACCCCCGCTGGCCGATGGGGGGGTTATCCAGGGGAATTTCCGCATGAAAAAAAAAGGTACAACAAAAAAGTAAAAAATCATTTTTGTAGATTACGACGAACAACAAAGTGTCACACCCTTTCGAATTCCGCGAATGTACATACATAGTATAAAAATATCCGTATTTCGTACAAAAGAAGCAAACTGCACCAAGTTTGTCCTAACAACCGGTACATCGAACGTTTTCCCCTCGGCGCCTGCCTCAGCCTCGTATTGGGACCAATCAAACTCAAGGCTGCCAGAATTTGAATGACAAAGTGGGTTGGATACATAAGTGGGTAAAATGGATACACTCCGTATTGTTTAAGGTATAGGTACCGGATCAATTTCTTTTAAAATTTCTCCACCATGGGACTATATTTAGCTTCATAGGGATTCGAGATGATAGCGCTCGCTTCCAACCTACTCCTCACCAGAGCCTTATACAGTGAGTTCACGGCCACGGTGTTGTTGAAATCTCTGGTCTCTCTAAACAGAAAACCCAGATTTTTATAGGCCTTACCATAAGTACTAGCGATGCCCTACGTCTCCATGCAGTAATCATGATGAATTAACGACCTCTGTGGCGTAGCGGTAGTGCGTTCGACTGCTAAGTCTGAGGTCGCGGGTTCGATTCTCGCTCAGTGCAAATATGTATATTTGCATTGGTCTGGGTGTTTCTATGTGTAATATGTATTTATTTACAAAAACAATTATTTAAGTATGTTTATTCGCTTTCTAAAACCCATATGACAAACTCTGCTTTTTTTGGGTCTATATTGCGTTGTGAAATTTGTAAAAAAAAAGAAAAGGCAGTGGCACTCAAGGAGTGCCGACAGAAGTGAAAATTTGAACAATTACGTGTATTTTTTTAAGCGTCCTCATTCATAAATCACACCCTCCCTACCATCCTCCATCTCGCTCATATGGGAAGCACTCAGCGCCTCAAGAAGATTTTACTTCAAAAAGATGTGGTACCACCGCGTACCGGAAGGATACGACGTTACACTTGGAAACATTGAACTAGAAATTGTTTTTATGACTCCATCCAACTACATGAAAATAACGTTCTACATAACCGAACGATGCGACGACGATATTACGACAGATACTACACAACACTAATTTTTAAACTTTCGCGTTCCATGATTTATAATCTGTCAGCCTGTGACCACGGCCAGTGTAACCTGGTCGAAACGTCAGGCAATCAAAAGGTATATACGAGTATGTATAAACCTATACATGATCGCGTTAATTCCCGTTAAATTATTGTATACTATACAACAGTTCCTCAGAGAGCATTATTTATGGCAAGGTGGCAGGCGTGAAAGATGGGCTGTCAGTTAACCAATTTGTAGTCTTAGTCTTACATTATTAATGAAACGGGTCTATCACAGTTTATGGTTTCGTTTGGAGAATCGCTGTTAAATGTGCTCTGGGGTAAATTCAGAGCAAGTACAACAACCTGTTGTCGAAATGGATTTATACTCTTTGGCCTACTTTAAAAATAGACATAACATAACATAACATAACTTCACGCCTGTATCCCCGAAGGGGTAGGCAGAGGTGTATTACACACCCACGATTCGCCAGTTACGTTAAGGTCCCAGCGTCGGTAGCTTAGTGAAATCGACCTTACGATCGAGAGGTCCCGGGTTCGAATCCTGGCCATTACACTACCGACGTGAACCCACTCCTAACACAAGCAATTTAGCTTAGCTGGAGGGGTTAAGGGGAATATTAGTAATTTCGGTTACTAATATTCTTTAAAAAAAAAAAAAAATGTTATGGGGGCGAGCCTATTGCCATCTACCGGGCACATTATTAAGCGTGCGATAATAAACATTTATTAATGGACACATAACTACGAAAAGTCAGAGATGTGTGTCCAGGGCGACTTGGGATCGAACTCGAGACCTCGTCTCAGCAGTCCGTTACGTATGCCACTGGACTATCGCCGTTTAAAAATAGAAGGTTATGATTTCGTTAGAATATTTTTGATGTGTGCCGGGATCAATGTGTGACGTACATTTTATACTTAAAAACATCCAAAAAACATACATACGAAAATTTGCACAAATCGGGAATCGAACCCGTGATCTTGAACATCGAACGTATCAGTCTCACGCTCTGCCAACACATCACACACGTCACCAGTATGTGAAGCCGTTGGCAACCGCTAGTACATTCTTAAAGATTAAATCATATCGATCGTTTTAATGACGCACTTGTAGCCCTTTATAAATATTTCATATATTCGTCTTGCAAGGCGCGTGGTTCCCGGCGAAGTAGGTCACAAGGGCCAACCATCACTGTATGTGGTGTTGTACAAGATGACTTAAGTCACTCAGGGCTCGGTCACGAAGTCAGCGGCGGCAGGAAACGGCGCGTTCCAATGCATACATGTATATTTATTTTATTTATATTTTGGAAACCAACAGCCAAGTTACAACAAAATAGTTACATATAAAAATAAGTGACAGAGAGCCAATTATAGGTCTCCACGAATAGATTCAGAACAATATCCGATGTCTGAGAACAGTATATATAACAGTATATCTAAAAAGAGATATATGGTGTGGTACTGGCCTCCGATGTAACGGCGCGAGGAGCGAGCGACAAGCGGCATACGAGCGGTGCTTACCAATCTAGCGGTGCCCGCGCATCCACATTGTGTAGGAATTTAATTCTTCATTTGCCCACAATAAATCAAATTTTAGGAAGGAATTAATATCAAGAAGAGGATGTCATCGCTGTTTACCTTTAGTTCGCGAACAAAGATACAAAATTCTCGTAACAGGACACTACGCTGCTCGGTCTGCCAGCTGGCTTCGAGACCGGGGACAGCGTTGCCTTACTGCTCCCCACACCGCCACCGTTGCCACCGCTGACTTCGTGACCGAGGCTTTAGGTATATCCCCTGTAGAGCTGTGAACAAATTAAGGTGTCACCCTCAGACGGTCAATTTCATCCAGGCCCACAACAGTTCGGTACGTCTTTTCTTTGCTGCACCATAAAGACCAATACACGTGATTCCTTCCTACATACGAATTATACGTTTAATATAACTAGTTTAATAATAAACTGAAACTTACATTCCAATAAATTTACATTAGAGGTAGGGTAGAGAGGGGTACATTGATCAATTTTGACTTTATTCCCTTCTTATTCCATGATGGTTTGCATTAGAAATATGAGCTTGCTTTGATTATTAGGAAATTTATCTGGCAATAAATGACGCCTGACTGTATTTTGCAGTCTGTATGATTTAGCAGAAAATTGTTCTAAAGAGACCGAACTCAGACATGCTCAACTTGCCTTAATAGTGAGGTAAGTTGAGCATGGGTAAGAGGTAAATTGAGCAAGGTCAGAATTGTATAATTAAAAATCAAATCATCATATTTATTGTTCATATTTACTCTCTATCTACATGGTATTTTTATTTCCTTTATGAAGTTTAAAATACATATAACTTATATTTTTATATATAAAAAAACAAATATGTTTGAAAATATAAAAAATAGTGACCTCCCGGCATCGGGCACAAGGACCAACCTACCGGTGGTTAGGGCTCCAGAGAGAGAAATCTCCTCACAATACGTGCCGTGTCGAGGAGCACACTTCTGCATCAAGCCCTTGGCCCAACTGCCTAACGCGAGCCTCTTGAGATGTTGATCGAGGCTCTTGGCAATCAATCCGTATTTTTATTATTATTATTGTATTTTTAAAAGCGCTGCTACGTTCTTTAATGAACGTTGGATTATAGTAACATCAGTAATACTTTGGTTAAACACAATAGACTAGTAAATTTACTAAGTACAATGCAGACATCTGTTCTTGCAATTTGAGAAGAAAAATATTAGAGCTAACATTTTTACTTTTTGGTCCGAAAAGAACAAACGAAGCTTGCCACTAACTCCTGCGCCGCATGGCAACTGGTAATTCCGGATTGTATTCCTCTCTCGCAGACCTCGCTTTCGACCATACTGAATTCCGGCGTCACATTTATAGTTTTGGAGATATTTCCATTACCCTATACTTACCCGCTTGCGCAACATATCCCTCCCTTTTTTTTTTTTTTTATCGTGCGGAAATCCCTTCGGATGCCCCCCCGCGTGCCAGCGGGGGCGGTTATGTCGGGCTTGAACCAACTAAAACCGCACGCCGTCTCGGGTCTACAGACGCCGGGGTGTAAGGTTGCCCATAGAGCATATCCCTCGCACCCCGACTGACCCTGGGCCATCTCCGGTTTCGAGATGGCCCTCTCGGGTTTGGGAACCACGGTGTCCCCGTCTTGCCCCGGTTTGGGGGAGGGGCACTAGTCGCCCCACCGTCCCGGCCTGCTTCTGCTAGGGTGACAGGTGGCCTCACCCACCACCCCCAGGCCTGCGCTCATTGGGCTTCGTTAAGCGACCTCCGGCGTCTGAGTTGCCTGCGACGCGCGGCGAGCAAGTTGCGGGCTCGGCGGACCGGGAGAGTTCTAAGTCTCTCCCGGGCGCGCTCCGCCACCTCCTTCGCGAGCATTACATGCTCGGCGCGGCGGCGGCCCACGCGCTCGCGCTCCGCACCATTGCCGCAATCATGCTGCCGAGCGAGAGGACTCCCACCCCGATGGCTGCCACGAGGTCACGCCTCGGCGCCTCCCACGCCGGGCAGTCCGCCAGCGTGTGCAGCCCTGAACATTTCCCTCCCTACCAAACTTTTTTTCATAAAACCATGTTTTTTTTAAATAAAAACGTGAATACGTTTAAAAACCAACAATGAGCCCTTAAAAACACGAATATTTTCTATTATTCTCTTGGAATCACATAATATTTGATTACTATTTGATTGTTATTCGTTTTGAAGTATTTTTTAACTGAAACCGGTTTGCGGAGGGTGCAAAATTGTTGTTTATTATTCCAGTCGAAATACAATTAAATTTAATATTAGAAAAGCAGAGCTGGAACTTAACCACGCCTCTCTTATAGATTTTTTTTAAAGCGTATTAGTAACCGAAGTTACTAATATTCCCCCTAACCCCTCCAGCTAAGCTAAATTGCTTGTGTTAGGAGTGGGTTCACGTCGTTAGTGTAATGACCATGATTCGAACCCGGGAACTCTCAATCATAGGGTCGACTCCTTAACCACTAAGCTACCGACGCTTCATTATCTCTTGACGACCTCTGTGGCGTAGCGATAGTGCGTTTGACTGCTTAGTCAGAGGTCGCGTGTTCGATTCCCGCTCAGTGCAAATATGTATATTTGCATTGGTCTGGGTCCTACTATGTATAATATGTATATATTTACTAAAAAAAGTTTTAATTATGTTTATCCGCATTCTAGAATCCATATGACAAGCTCTGCTTAGTTTGGGCATAGATGGCGTCGTGTAATTTTTCCTAGAATATTTATTATTTATTTATTTATTATCTACACCGTGTAGAGCTCCATCTCTCTCCCTCACTGAACTAAATTGCTATAAGAGCGTCGTGTTTAAGTCCCAGCTCTGCTTTTCTTATTAAATATTCCTTTTCACATACAGGGGGTATGTGAAAAGGAATATTTTGCTGTATTTAATTGTACAAATACATATTTAACTAATCAGTTGCATCCGATCTTACACCCCGGCGTCTGAAGACCTCAGACGCCGTGCGTTTTAGTCGGTTCAAGTCCGACATAACCTTAAACAAGAGGCTTTAACCTCGGAGCGTCTGCTTATTCGTTCTCTTTCTTTCGGTGTCCAGCACTTTAAAAATTGACATACAAAATTATTAAAAAAGTTTTTTTTTTTAAATTACGCCGCAAATGCATGAATGACCATAAGACTTAATACATCTGCCGCCCGCATCACACCTCTATTTGATGTAAGTACACTACGATGTATATTGTCTATGGCCACTCGATGTGGCTGTATTGTGTATTGAATAGTGATAATCTAGACAGGTGTCATTCGATTGAATACGAAACTATTTATAAGCTTTAGAAGTATTATGTTTTCTGTATCCATAGTGTTCAAGATCAATAATAGTAACATCACGATATAAACGAATAAACAGGTTATGAAAAATCGATACTATGTTATCGATAGTATCAGTACACATAATAAGCAGTAGGGTGGAAAGACTATTATGGAATGAAATAGTCAATCATTTCAATAAATTTTTTAAGCAATTTGAATGCTTACTTTTCCTATAGATTTAGATCGGAAAAAGAGAAGATCTAGGACGGGACCTGTAAGGGACTGGTCGCGGGTTCAGATCCCGTCCTTGACTCTTTATCCGATCTAAATCTATAGTCAATCATATTTATTTATTTTATTTATTATATTTTAGAGAAACTTACAGCTAATTGTCAGTTAACAAACTGATATATACTAGAAGAGGGGCAATTACAAGTTTCCACTTATAATTATTAGTTTGATAGTAATTTATGTAGTATATTGTAGACATTCTATTGGTATGAAGGCAAGGCAAAGATTATATAAAAAGACAACAAAAATAAAATATAATAGAATATAATAATATAAAATAAGCCGAAAAAGACAAACAAATGAAATATTTGGACTTGGCTCACGAGATTGTCGACATGTGGGATGTGGATTCAGCAATTATTGTTCCGATCGTCGTATCGGTTCACGGACTGATTGCCAAGATCCTCGACCAACATCTAAAGAGGCTCGCGTTAGGCAGTTGGATCAAGGGCTTGATGCAGAAAGCGGCACTCCTCGACACGGCACGTATTGTGAGGAAGTTCCTCTCTCTGGAGCCCTAACGACCGGTATCTTGGTCCCTGGACCCGATGCCGGGAATTAAGTTTTATATTTTTTAATGTATTTTTTATGAATATTTAAATATTTAATTGAAAAGCTATATTCAATTAAATATTTAAGCATTTTGTATGCTTACTTTTTCTAAAGATTTAGATCGGAAAAAGAGAACAAAAGGGACCGGTCGCGGGTTCAAGTCCCGTTCTAGATGTTCTCTTTTTCCGATCTAAATCTTTAAATGCTATATTTAAGAAATAAAGTTAATAATAACATAATATTACTTAATATTACAATAATAATACAAAAAAACATGAGCTAAGTAAGCTTTTCATCTTAACAATCCAAGTATTCACAGTCTTTTTTTTTTTTTTTTTTTTACGTGCGGAAATCCCTTCGGATACCCCCCCGCCGGCCTGCGGGGGTGGTTATGTCGTGTCTCGACTAAAACCGCACGGTGTCCTCCCCAAGTGTCCGTTGCCGGGCACCCCGGGTAAGCCCTCGAAAGGATAACCCCAGGGTTGCCGGCGGACTTTGGCCGCCACCGCGGCCTCGCCTGGTGGGGTCGGGTTTTATCCCGCTTCGGTGAGTTGGCAGGCGTGTGTAGGGCACACACGACACGCCTCCGCCACGGCCTGCTTCTGTAATAGCAATGCAATGTATAGTATTGTGGTGGTATAGTAGTTTGGTATCAGGGATGTATGGTGCCGTACCAAGATCATCAGAGCCCAAGTCAACTACGCCTGCAAGCCGGTACACCTGGGCCTTGATTCTGCAACTTTTTTTTTAAATCAAGCCACTGTAATACCACTGTCACTGCAAACAATGCCATTTAATTTTAGGTGTTATCCATATACGGTTAAAGTCTAAAATTAAATGAAGAGAGTTAATTATACATTTTCATTTACTCTACAAAATACTTTATTTTATTAGACTTTATGCTTATGAGATTTAAGTCTAAAATTAAATGTCATTTTTTCATGACAGACGCTTGCTTTAACACAAAATAGCAGAATAGGCCCTGTTGATTGACGGATGAAACTCTCATTCTGGCGTAGGCTTATCTCTCCTTTCCACACAATTTCCTTCACTCTCACTTTAACATGAAAATGTCTCGTGACTCATGTACTAATACCTGGGTGCTTCCAGTTTACTTAAAAATTAAACCACCAACGTAACTTCACTTCACCTTTTTACAGAAGCGTCGGTAGCTTAGTGGTTAAGGAGTCGACCCTACGATCGAGAGGTCCCGGGTTCGAATCCTGGCCATTATACTACCGACGTGAACCCACTCCTAACACAAGCAATTAAGCTTAGCTGGAGGGGTTAGGGGGAATATTAGCAATTTCGGTTACTAATATTATTTTAAAAAAGAAAAAAAAGTGGACTGTGAATCCGGCCCCCCAGTAATCGGACATGCCTATCACCACCTACCTCTGTTGAACATTCGACATACATAATAAACCTACCTATGTAGTACAATTTCTAGCTCAGATAGAAACTTATCATGTTGATCTGTAATTTGTCGGATTTCAGAGTCGAATTTGTCGGATTTCAGAGTCGAATTTGTCGGATTTCAGAGTCGAATTTGTCGGAAAGAGTATCTTACTCTTTTTTCCAAAGACGCTGGACTACATGGGGGTATTAGGTAAAACTCTATAATCGCACAAATTTTTCAATTATTTTTTTTTTATATTTAGGACACGTCAATTTGACTTCACCTCGCCTGATGGTAAGCTGAAGGTAAATTCTCAGGAAAGAGGGTCACCATTGCATACACGTACCATGTTAACAACGGTGGCACTCAGCTTGACGGCCTCATCAGAAGAGGATTGTCGTCGCACCACCGCGTGACACCCACCGGTCCCACTAGTGCTGCGAATTTGTCACAAAATTCGGCCGGGTAGGTACCCGGCCGAATTTTGTGACAAATTTGTGTCATTAAATTTCTACCACCAGTGCTTAACATACTTAATTAAAATACAAGATACTCTTTTTTAATAAATCCGTACTATATGTGGGGGTCTTATAATCCGGCAACTTAGATAGTCCAACACTGCCCTTCAAACGTTTGTTGGATTACCGGGGGTCCACTGCATATGAATAGCTATCAAAGACTGCCTATTAACTAACGTCATACAGTATGCCAATCGCTAGGGTGCGCAAGAGCATTACAAATCATGTGTCACATTCGTGGGTAATTTACTTGATGAAATTATGATATTTATTTATTTTTCATTTGTAACGGATTCTTGCCACAATAAAAAATGCATGCACAGTTGACATATTGGAGTAAATGAATATTTAATAGTGTTGTATTGATGAATGATTGAGTCATTTGCGTAATGATGAATGCTACTTATTATAAGTAAGATTCATCATTATCTATACATCTGTACAAATAAATAAAATTGAAATGTCTGTTTGTAATATTAAAATAGAGTGTAGGTATGTAATAATGTCGGCTGCCCCCTAGTTGCCGTAGTTGCAAGGGGACCTGGCTGCGTGGCGGCGGTGGTTGGGGAAATAGCGGTCGTGGCTGCTTATTTCACGCCGAGCCGAGACATAGCTGCTGACTCGTATGAGCAATGGCTCCGTCAGCTGGCAGTCGTCGTCAATGCCTGCCACCCCCGCCCGGTCCTTGTGCTCAGGGACTTCAATGCCTGGTCGTTGGCGTGGGTTTCCCGTCACGATAGGGGCCCGGCGGGGGATAGAGGCAGGGCACTGGAGGACTGGGCCGAAGGACTCGGCCTAGACCTCCTAAATCGGGGAGCTGTGGACACGTTCGTGACCTCGAGGGCCAGATCAATCGTGGACATATCGTTCGCGAGCCCCTCGTTGACGCGACGTGTTCAGGGCTGGCGTGTCGTTTTGGGGGAGGAGATAAGTTCGGATCACCGATATATTCGGTTTGACGTCTCCGCCCCCGCGAGCGATGCGCCGGCCACACCGGCTCCACCCGAGCCACGTTGGGCACTTAAGCGACTAGATCGGGAGCTCCTCCTGGAAGCCGCCATCGTACAGGCCTGGGCCTCTGCGCCGGACAGGCCTGTCAACGTAGACGATGAGGCGGAGTGGTTCCGGGAGGCCATGACCCGTGTCTGCGACGCGGCGATGCCTAGGGCTCCGCCCTATAATCCGAGGGGTCAGGTCTACTGGTGGTCGTCGGAGATCGCGAGGCTCAGACGGGCCTGCGTGATCACGCACCGCCGGTGGGCCCGATTCCGTAGGAGGCGTCGCCGCCCCGCAGATGCGGAGGCCCGAGAGGCGGAGTTGTACGAGGGATACAGGGAGGCCAGAGGTGCCCTCCGAGCAGAGATAAGGCGGGCCAAAAAGGAGGCCCGCTGCGAACTGCTGGAGACGCTGGAGCGGGACCCTTGGGGGCGGCCCTACCTAATGGTAAGGGGAAAACTGCGCCCCCAGGCCCCGCCGTTGACCCAGTGTCTCCAGCCGGAGCTGCTCGAAGGAATTGTTAGCTCCCTGTTCCAAGCGCGGGCGGTGGAACATGTTCCACCGCAGATGACTTCGCCTCGGTTGCCAATGGTGCCCGACGTGGTTGACGACGACGTGCCCGAGGTCACTTGGGTAGAACTAGAGCTGGCGGTGAGAAGGCTGAGAGCCAAACGCACCGCCCCGGGACCCGACGGCATTCCAGGCCGAGCGTGGGTCCTAGCTCTAGTCAACGACGCTCTCGAGCCCCGACTGAGAGGGCTTCTCAGCGCATGTTTGGAGCGGGGCCAGTTTCCGAAATTGTGGAAGACGGGGAAACTGGTCCTCATCCGAAAGGAGGGGCGCCCGGCGGACTCACCGTCCGCCTACCGGCCCATAGTGTTGCTCGACGAGGTGTGCAAGCTCTTTGAAAGAGTAATTGCGAAGCGCCTCGTCGAGCACCTCTCAAGAGTGGGGCCGGACCTGGCGGATGGCCAATATGGCTTCCGCCAGAGGCGCTCCACCGTGGATGCCATCATGCGCGTGAGGGCTCTGGCGGAAGATGCAGTAGCCCGGGGTGAGGTGATGTTGGCGGTGTCCCTGGACATCGCCAACGCGTTCAACACCTTGCCCTGGAGTTGCATTAGGGAGGCGCTCTTGTATCACGAAGTGCCTCTCTACCTCCGCCGCATAGTCGGGGCGTATTTGACGGAGAGAGCCGTCTTCTACCCAACCGTGACCGGTCTCGGCCGGCGTGAGATGTCGTGCGGTGTTCCGCAGGGATCGGTCCTGGGGCCGCTCCTGTGGAACATCGGATACGACTGGGTGCTTCGCGGTGAGCTCGCAGACGGTGCCGCCGTCACGTGTTACGCGGACGACACGCTCGTGACGGCGTGCGGAGCGACGTACCGCGAAGCGACCCTGAAGGCCACGACCGCGGTTGCCCAAGTCGTGGAACGGATCCGGCGGCTGGGTCTCGAGGTGGCTTTACATAAAGCCGAGGCCCTGTTCATTCATGGGCCTAGGAGCAAGCCATCTGAGGGATCCAGACTCATCGTGGGAGGTAATCGCATCGGCATCAAGCCCCAAATGAAATATTTGGGGCTCGTGCTCGACGGCCGATGGGACTTCGGAGAGCACATCCGAAGTCTGGCCCCCAAACTGAAGGGCACAGCTCTCGCTCTGGCGCGGCTGCTGCCCAACATGAAGGGGCCCGATGAATCCTGCAGGAGACTCTACGCGGGGATCGTGCGGTCCATGGCCCTGTATGGGTGCCCAATATGGGCGGAGGCCCTGAAGGCCGGAAGTGTGCGGATGCTGCGCGCTCCGCAGCGAGTGATGGCCATCAGGGTCATCCGCGGGTACCGCACGATCTCCTTCGAGGCGGCGAGTCTCCTTGCCGGAACTCCGCCATAGGACCTGGAGGCGAGAGCCCTTTCGCAACTGTACCAGTGGCGAAAGGAGGCGCGGGAGCAGGGACTGAACCCCGAGCATCGAGAAATCGAGGCCGTACAGTCCCAGCTCCGCCAGGCCATCGTGGTGGAGTGGAAGGAACGACTTGGGCGACCAAGCGCAGGGCACACCGCAATAGCGGCGGTAAGGCCCATCATGGAGGATTGGCTAGAGAGGCGACACGGAAGCCTCTCGTACCGACTGACGCAGGTGATCTCCGGGAAGGGGTGCTTCGGGGACCACCTGCATCGGATCAGGAAGGAGCCAACGCCTGAGTGTCATCACTGTGACGCGAGCGAGGACTCAGGGCTGCACACGCTGGCGGACTGCCCGGCGTGGGAGGTGCCGAGGCGTGACCTCGTGGCAGCCATCGGGGTGGGAGTCCTCTCGCTCGGCAGCATGATTGCGGCAATGGTGCGGAGCGCGAGCGCGTGGGCCGCCGCCACCTCCTTCTGCGAGCATGTGATGCTCGCGAAGGAGATGGCGGAGCGCGCCCAGGAGAGGTTCAGAACCCTCCCGGCCCGCCGAGCCCGCAACATGCTCGCCTCGCGTAGCAGGCGACTCAGGCGCCGGAGGTCGCTTAACGACCTCCGTCCTCCATGAGCGCAGGCCTGCGGGTGGCAGGTGAGGCCGCCTGTCACCCCAGCAGAAGCAGGCCGGGACGATGGGGCGACTAGCGCCCCTCCCCCAAACCGGGGCAAGACGGGGACACCGTGGTTCCCAAACCCGAGGGGGCCATCTCGAAACCGGAGATGGCCCAGGGTCAGTCGGGGTGCGAGGGATATGCTCTATGGGCAACCTTACACCCCGGCATCTGCAGACCCGAGACGGCGTGCGGTTTTAGTCGGTTCAAGTCCGACATAACCGCCCCCGCTGGCCGGCGGGGGGGTATCCGAGGGGATTTCCGCACGAAAAAAAAAAAGAAGGTATGTAATAATGTTATAATAATTGAAAGATTGCTTCGTATCTTACAAGCTTGCAGAAAGCGGTCTTGCTTGACAATGTCCGAATAGTTCCTCTGCCAATCGCCCTAACGCCCCGGCTGACTATTGCCCACCTCGCCGCCGGGGCTATCTTGCCGCCGCTCTCAAACTCTGGGGGATACGTGTCCTAGATGAATGGGAATAATAATAATAATCTTTATTCACATAAAAAGTATAATTTGTATGTATACATACATACATAAAATCACGCATGTTTCCCATAGTGGCAGGCAGAGATCACGGATCTCCATTTGCTACGATCCTGACATACTACTCTCGCTTCATTCACTCTCATTACATTCTTCATGCATGCTCATCGTTTTAGGGTACTCCTGAGTGGAAAAAAAACAATTTAAAAAATGTGTTTGTCTGTCTGTATTTTGTCATCATGTATGGGGTTCATCTCCGAATTGGCTGGATCGATTATGACGGGCAGAGCTGGTTTCAAAATAAATAAATGTAGCCTTGTTTTTCCGAAGCTTGGCACCTAGGTTAGAGTTTCCCACTGCTACGTCAACGGTTCGATTTCCACTCAGTGCAAATATTTGTATACATGAATATGTCTATTTGTATCGGTTAATAAATATATTACATACTATTAACAAATAGTATGTACAAAAATGATTAAAAACAAGTTTATAAAATGAGTTCACAACATGTGTTAAGTTATTCATGTTTCCTTTAAATTAAAGTTATTTGATAACAGTTTATTATAATTTGTAATGTATCTAATTATAATAGTAATTGTTGTGTTCATGAAATTTGTAACTTTTTGCATATCTACTGTTATCTATAACATGGTACCATCTGCTTAGGGAGAAAGTAGCCGGTTTCTGTCACAGTTTGTGATGATGCACAGACACCGTTGATAACTCTATCTTTCAGAAGCATCCATTTTTAACACAACTACTTTTGTACATTCTTTTATAATAGAATTATTGAGTACTTACAACTAACTTTGAAACTTTCACGTTCCATGATATACAATAAATGTTAACAGGATTTTTTTTTATATTCGTTCCGTCAATGGACTGCACCCCGCTGGATGGTGAGAAGCTAGGGTGAAGTCCAGAAGATATGGACCACCATCCCAGATGCTGACGACCGATGCTAACTTGATCATGCATACCTTTGAATCGCTTGACGTTTCAACCAGGCTCTCATTAGCCGTAGTCACAGACTGACTGGTGCTGTGATGCACGCCCTCTGTCGTCAAATCTGTGAAATAGAAGGTTCCTCGATATTTTTGGTTCGCCATGTACTTACATACCACGAAAACCTGCTCCAGACCCACCTACGACCTGTGGCAATCAGCAGGCGAATACCGGTTTGTAGGTGAGGCTGGTTTAACTCCGAAGGTGTTGGCGGAATGCCCTAAACCCGGTTCTCTACAATCATTTACTTTCCCTCTTGTACATCAGTTGTGAAACCGCACAGCAGTTTACTCCCATCTCTTGACTCCATCTCATGACGGCCGCCGTGGCGTAGCGGTAGTACATTCGACTGCTACGACAGGGGTGCGGGTTCGATTCCCGCTCAGTGCAAATATTTGTATGTATGAATATGTCTATTTGCAGTGGTCTGGGTGTTTCTATATATAATACGTATGTATTTAAAAAAATAGTATATAAGGATGTTTATCCGCATTCTGGAACCCATAACACAAGCTACTTAATACTATGCTTACCTTGGGTCTAGAAAGCGCTGTGTAGAATGTCGTGGAATATTTGTATTATTTATTTATATTATTATATTAGTTTGAAGTAAGCAGTTACTATTTGAGACAGTTCAGTTCTATTAAATACCTATGGTCGATTGCATTCACCTTATTCTATCTACAAAATTTTAATAAACCCGGAAACCACAATGTTGCTCTGATCTTACAACCACTGTTTAAGAATAGACAAATTATAGTAAGCAACAAATAATTACAATACGCAGTATTCGTTATAAATAGCCTTCAATTAAAGTTGTGTAAAAATCAACGATAAGAAATCCTACTGGGTGGCCAGACGTTAAAATTTCTTCTCATAAATCAGGAGCTTAATACAGTCGTAGTCGTCGCAAGCTGCACGGAGCTTGTCTATTGATAAGTTGGTAACTGCAGTTTTTATTAATCTTTACGATACCAGAGAGAAAGCAAATGAGCATCTAAACTATGTGATGGTAAGTGGTTAAGTCTCCATTCCAGTCCTTTATTTTTTCCTTTCTTTTCTACCGAAAAAGGAAATCTTTGTTTTATCCCAGGTGGAAGGTTAAATACACAAGTTAAACATTAGACACTCGCGAAAATAAAACATCCTCTCACTCAATAGATATCGCTTTTAACATACTCTGTAGAGCTGGAAAATGTAAAGCTCTACAACTTGTTATTTATTTTGTTATCATTTTATTTCAATTAGTATAATTAAAACTGATAGATAAAATACGTATTAATGTATCGGAGAATTTCGAATATCAGGGACGTGTCTAGGTGGCTCAGTTGGTCAGAGCATTCCCCCTGTAAGGGACTGGTCGCGGGTAAAAGTCCCGTCCTAGATGTTCTCTTTTTCCGATCTAAATCTTTAGAAAAAAGTAAGCATACAAAATGCTTAAAAATTTAATTGAGATAAAATAATACTTTTGTAAAATATTTCAACTCTCAATATACTAGAACCATCATAACCATTCATTCACCAGCCAGACCAGCCGGTTACGGGCTCCTCGTAAACATGAGCCCCCATGACCACGACTGTTGAAAAGCAACTAAAACGTCGATAATAGTGTAAATATAAAAATAACACACCGGAGTACAACAAAGTACAAGTGAATAAAATAAATTCAATACATTTTATTGCGAGGAGTTTTGAAATTTAGCTATGGCAACTCTAACCGGGTGTTGTTCTACACAAAACGAGGGAGTTGTGGGAATAAACACGTTTGTTTAATTGACCGAAAGTGTCCTGAGACAAGGACATTTTGGAGGGTTGTTCGGGAAGATGTCATTTTGTTTTTTTTTCTTTCTTTCAATATTAGGAGGGTTTTATTTAGCCATATAATTTAAACACTTGTCGATATTTTTACACATTGAAATAAAACAATTTTTAACGGATTCCATGGCGATCTATTTGGTTTTGTTTTATTATTTACACCGATCCCGACGTTTCGGTTGCTCATTCTGCTTGATTGGTAACACCAAACCTTCAACACATTTCGGGTAGGTAGATAGATAACTCTTTATTGTATTCCAAATTTACACTAAAAACATGAATAACTTTTTACTTTGAAATGACTAACACTTCACAACCACCATGTTTAGTGTCCTCGTGACTCTGGCTACTGAAAAGCAACCGAAACTTCGGGATCAGTGTTTATACTATAAAAAATCCGTTCCCGCAGGGGGAACGCACAGGTAGATTTCGTGAAGCAATTAATATTATTTTATATAGAGAACTACGGACGGATTTTTTTTTCTCGTAAACGGTAACTTTTAGCGAAAAACTTTTCAGACATTTATTTTGGACATAAAAATGGCCTATAGATTAAAAATGTTTCTGTTCACCGGTTAGAAGTTATGATTTTTTTCCCGAAAAATTTTAGTTTTTTCCCCCCTACACTTTTAGTTAAAGTTTTAATCTTATAGGTTTATAATTAAAAGTTGTTGGTATTCATGTATACTATGGGATAAAATTAGAACGGTTCGAATATCTTTCATGGAACGTGAAATTTTGAGGAAAAACTGATTTCACAAAAAGTGAGGCCCTACCGTCCCCTTAGGCCAGATTCCACCCGTTCAGGAACTTTAACTAAGTTTAAACCCAATCAATTTTTGACCGCAGTTTGAAAGCGATCGGGGCAAAAATGCGACCGTGAGAGTGCCGCAAATTTTGGGAAGTGGAACCATACATACATATATACATATATAAACTTTTTGACCAGTGGTCATTTCCGACTCAGGGGGTCATAACTAGACCTCCTATGAAGATTTTTTTTTAATTCGACAGTAGTCAAGAAACCAATAGGTAGATCGATTTCATCGAAATCTACCTATAACTGAAAATTGGTGTTTCTGTACATTGGAGATATTTAAAAAAATACAATACTTGTTATGTTAAATGAAGGATTCTGAACACAATATATGTAGGAATGGAACGTTAGGAAGATGAGTAAAACGTAACGTAAGTGTGTGAGAAGGTGAGCATGACATGAGGGAGGGAGCAGGGAGATACGAATGACGACGAACGTTGGTGCACGCGTCAAGCGCTAATAATTTTTTGAAAAATATTTATTTAGCTTCAAATAGGTATAATTTTAAAGGTGATAAACGGAGTTTCATTGCGAGGCTATTGGAAATCCCAAACAATTTTGGTGTCAGAAGTGGGATAGCCTCGTAATTACGAAGAATACGACAGTACGCGGACGCGGCACAGAAAAAAGAAGAGCATCGTTGTAAGACGGCGGCGGTGCAAAGACGGAAAAGAAGATTAATATCCAACTTAAAGACGAAAATATAAAGAAGACAAAGAAGAAAACGCATGAGTGACGAAGACGAAGAAGTAAGCTTTCTTTCGATTTCTCTGGATCTCGATAGGAGTGAAAAATTTTATACAAAGATGGCGGCGGACGGGTTTATTACAAATTTCTTGGCGGATTGCATTACGAAGTACAGCGGCGACGATAAGACTTATTCATCGTCGAAGTGGGCTCAAGATATTGAGGACAATGCCGAAATCTTCAGCTGGACAGAAGCGCAAAAGTTAATCATAGCAAGAAGGTCACTGGTGGGCACAGCGGCGTTATGGCTGCAATCCGAGAAAACCTTCAAAAAGTACGAAGAACTCAAGACAGCATTATTGAAAGAGTTTCCGGATTCCATTAATTCCAAGGAGATGCACGAGCTCATGACTAACCGAAAGAAAAAGAGGGATGAGACGTATTACCAATATATGTTACTGATGAAGGAACTTGGTAAACGTGCAAGATTTCCAGATTATGTCGCAATACAATACATTATTGACGGCATCCAGGATTACGAGCCCAATAAGTCTATTTAATACGGAGCCACGACCTATCCAGTGCTTAAAGAAAAACTAAACTTATATGAGAAAATGAAGACTAAGATGGCGACGAAGAAAGAAGAGAAACCGGTCATCAAGCTAGAAAAAGAAGTGAAGCATTCATCATCATTTTCATCGACAGGAAAGCAGCGATGTTTTAAGTGCGGGGTCGAAGGTCATCTTGCGGGATCATGCACTAATGGCGTCAAATGTTTCCGGTGCAACAATTATGGTCATATTGGTACACACTGTCCGATCACACGAAGCAACAGTGGCGGCGCAACTATAAATAGCGCAGATCAGTCGGCAAAGCAGTTTAGCAAACTTCACGTAAGCGGGCCTGTGGAGAGAGCGAGACAGCAAGTGCCTGTGCCGTCAGTAAAGCAGTCCTCAGCGGAAATACGGCAAGCGGCCATGTTCGGACTATCGGCCAATAGCGATGCGCGTAACGATGACAACACTAACAGCAGCAGTATGACGGATGACAGCGGTCGGCCTATCGTAAACAAACACGACGATAAGAAGAAAACAATGATGAACACGCCGGTTAAATTAATTAAGTTGTGCGGAATTGAACTTGAAACGTTGATAGACTCCGGAAGTGAAATAAACCTGGTCAGCACTGACGTGTACAATGAACTTAACGTGGAAAAGTGTAACGACAGTATGGTGTTATCAGGACTTGGACTTTCAAAGATAAGATCGTGCGGCAAGTTTTACGAAAGTGTGATTATCGATGGGAAAAGTTACGACAGCGTGATATTTCACATAGTTCCTAGTGACTGTATGCCATATAAAGTTATTTTAGGCCAGGAATTCCTTAGTAACGTAGTGATGGTTATGCGCGAGGGTTCCGTAATGTTTTTAACTGAAGATGAGGGATGGTTGGCAAGAGTGAATTGTGTGAGCGAAGTTAATCTTACAGGTCACATCTGCGATCCCAGTATCAAAGAAGAGGTCGAGCAACTAGTGGCTCAGTATGTTCCTGTTCAAACGAAGGAAGCGCCAGTTGAGGCGAAAATCATACTGAAGGATGACATCCCTGTGGCACAACGTCCAAGAAGACTGTCCTTGGCAGAGCAGAAGATTGTTGAGGATCAGGTAAATGAGTGGCTACAGAAAGGAATAATATAGGTGAGTTTTTCCGAGTATTGTTGTCCACTAGTTCGAGTTAAGAAAAAAGATGGTTTAACCAGAGTTTGCGTTGATTATAGACTGCTTAACAGAAAGATGGTTAAAGATGAGTTTCCTTTACCACTCCAAGAGGATTTAACTGCTATGTTGAGAAAAGATGTAAATTTTGTGTTCAGTCGAGAACAAAAAGAAGCGTTCAATGATCTGAAGCAGAAGCTGATGAGTGAGCCAGTTCTAAACATTTTCAATCCGAAGTTACAGACAGAGCTTCATACAGATGCCTCGAGCCTAGCTCTTGCGGGTATACTCATGCAGAAAAGTGAAGACGGAGAGATGCATCCAGTATACTACCGAAGTAGACGGACTAGCGAAGCAGAGAGCAGATTTTCAAGCTATGAGCTAGAAGCACTTGCAATAGTAGAGTCTGTAAAGAAGTTTCATCGTTACCTTTTTGGTATACATTTTAAGACTGTCACAGACTGTCAGGCATTTGAGCTTACTTTGAAGAAGAGAGAGTTGACACCAAAAGTAGCTAGATGGGTGTTGCTGCTTGATCAGTATGACTATGAAGTAGAACATAGAGCGAGTGTGAAGATGCCACACACTGATGCACTGAGTAGAATTCCATATGTGAGCGCAGTGGTAAGCTTGCATGAGAAGATTAGTCATGCCCAAGATGCAGATGAAGAGCTCAAGGCTATAAAACAGCTGATTTTGAAAGATGGACAGTACAATGACTTTTACTTACGGAATGACATATTGTACAGAGGAGACCAAGGTCAACTGGTAGTACCAAAGATAATGGAAAAAGAAGTAATCAAGCAAGTGCATAGTGGTCACTTTGCCATGCGAAAAATGAAAGATGCTATAGGAAAAGATTATTACATAAGAAATATGGATAAGAAGATCGAAGAAGTTGTTACAAGTTGTATACCATGTCTCTTAGCTACAAGAAAGGAAGGCAAGCAAGAAGGGTTTTTAAATCCAATAATGAAAGAAGGAATGCCTCTGCATACTATGCACTTGGATCATGTCGGGCCACTAACGGAGACAAGGAAACGCTATAACCATATTCTTGTAGTCGTGGATGTGTTCACGAAGTTTGTCTGGCTCTATCCCACGAAGTCTACATCCAGTGCTGAAGTGATTAACAAGCTGCAGTTACAACAAGAGACTTTTAGTAATCCAATACGAGTTATAACTGACAGAGGTACAGCTTTCACAAGTGGAGCCTTTAAGAAGTATTGCGAAGAGGAAGGTATTCAGCATCTAACCATTACAACCGGAGTACCACGAGGAAATGGCCAGGTGGAAAGAATCAATAGAGTCATAATACCAATGCTGACGAAGCTGTGCATTGAGGATCAGTCGGTATGGTACAAACATGTTGGACGAGTGCAAAGAGCCATCAACTCTACCTACCAAAGAAGTATAGATACCTCACCATTCCAGCTGTTGACAGGTACAAAGATGAAGTATAAAGAAGATGTAGAAATATTAAACTTACTGCAACAGGAGACAATAGCCCAGTATGATGAAGAGAGGGAAGTTTTGAGGCAGAAAGCTAGAGATCAGATCCAGAAGGTTCAAGAGGAAAACAGAAGAACTTATAATAAAAAGAGAAGGGAAAGTTATAAGTATGAGGTCGGTGACCTTGTAGCAATTAAGAGGACGCAGTTCGGACCAGGGCTGAAGCTAAAACAGAAGTACCTTGGGCCATTCAAGGTTATTAAAGAGAAGCGTAACGACCGTTATGACGTGGAAAAGGTATACAGCGGTACTGAGGGACCGAGCAGGATAGCTACGGCTGCAGACTTCATGAAAAGATGGCCTGAAGTAGACTGCGAGTAACACAGGTAAAAGTTCTGTACTTAATTTTTATTTTTTTTATTTTTATCAAAGAGGAACCTTCAGCGTATAAACCTGATCTTGTTAAAAGGATTTGCTGTATGATGTTATATTTTGTCGAATATTAAGTCGTAATTTATGATGTTATGTTATGTTTGGCTAGGCCATAGCTGCTAACATGTTTTAAGTTAATATCAGTTGTTTAAGTGTTTCTTTTGCTAACTGAAACTGAGCTCTATTTGAGAGTACTTAAAGAGTATTTAATTATGATGTTAACAATTTCTAAGTGATGTATTAAATTAATATAATTTGGGATGTAGTTAAGATGTACACATAGATTGTGTTTAATACTTATTATAATGTGTTTTAGAAATAAGGGTTGTCTGGTCGTTTCATTCATTCGATAGTATATCTATAGAATATAGTGTTTATAAAATCTATGATTCAGTTGCCTCAAATACATTCTAGTAAACACCCGTGTCCTTTTATTCAAAACATTAACAATATATATGTACAAGCTAATCACAACCTAACAACGTTATCATATGGTCGCATTTCGAGCGGATATTACAAACTTACCTGCCGGCCTACAAGTACATCGGTCGACCAGCCGGCCGCTAGAACAATAGAACCTGAGATAAGACGACAGCTTGTTTACGCAAAATTGTGAATTTTTAATAAATATTCAATCTTATTACATCGTGCGGTTAGCAGTGCAGTGGTGATAATTACGTATTAAAACTATACTAAAACTTTATAATGGCTACAATTACCGCAGAACAACAAGAATACTTAAATACATTGGAAGATGTGGCGAAATTAATACAAAAAACACAAACGAACCTAAAGAAATGCCCTAAAGTGAGACTTACAGAAGGCTACATAAAGGCGAGAATCAAATGTATTGATGAGTATTGGTGTTCTTTCAAGCAAGCACATGAGAAGTTGTCAAGGTGTACGCCGAGAGAAAAACGTGGCGAAATTCCTTATTTTCTTAATGAAGACTACTTCATTATTGAAGACCTGTACCTTTGCCTGCAAGCAGACATGAATGACATGTTAACAAAAATGCAAACCATAACACCGTCAATGGATACTTCGACTTCGTCTTCGGGACAGGATTTGCTTGCAAAATTACCACGTATTACACTGCCTACCTTTTCGGGAAAATATGAAGAGTGGCCTACGTATCAGGACATGTTCACATCTCTTGTGCATAGTAATTCTACTATAAGTAACGTACAAAAATTACACTATTTGAAGTCAAGTGTTACCGGCGAGGCAGAAATGTTATTACGGCCCATTAAAATTACGGATTGCAACTACAGTCAAGCATGGTCATTGTTAAAAGAGAGGTATGGAAACAAACGTGTCATTGTATTTTCGGTTTTGAAAAAACTTTGTAATCAAAAGAAAATAGTGTCGCAGACTCCTAATAATATAAAAGGCTTATTAGATACCACAACAGATTGTATAAATAACCTGAAAAATTTGCAAATTAACACCGACTCCTGGGATCCTATAATTATATTTCTGGTGATTCAGAAATTGGACCAGGAGTCACAAAAAGAATGGGAAAGACATGCTTATAAAGATAACGCTACAGGAATACCATCTTGGGATGACTTAAGAAGATTTTTGCAATCAAGCTTTAGGACGTTAGAAGCGATTCAACCGGAACTGAATAAAGACCGTACAGTAAGAGAACGAACATACCATGCTGTGAGTGTAATTAAAGATAAAACCTGCGTGCTCTGTAGTGACAAACATACTCTGAGTCACTGTAAGGAATTTATTAAGAAGGATATAGATGAACGTAATAACTATGTGAAAGAAAATCAACTCTGCTACAACTGCCTGGTTCCGGGACATTCAGTTTATAAATGCAAGGTTCCTGTTCATTGTAGAATATGTCGCAAACGCCACCACTCTTTACTCCATAAAAACATGGCTTCAACGGGTCCCAAAGAAGAATTTACAAAACTAGTAACAGCACCAACAGGAGACCCCAACAAGGAGGTGGTATCAAGCCTGCATGTGGGAGTTGGAGCAGGTGGAAGAGCATTACTGGCAACTGCACGAGTAACAGCGAAGAGTGACAAGGGACACGTCACGCAATTAAGAATCTTAGTAGACCAAGGCTCGCAAGCAAACTTCATCAGCGAACAAGCAGCCGTGTGAATGTTGCCGCTGATATGACACTATCAGATTTTTTTGTCGACGATATTATGTCTGGTTGTGATACTGTAAGTCAAGCCATAGAAGCAAGTAGTCAACTTACAGCAATGCTGAATAGGGGAGGATTTCAATTGAAGAAATGGTCGTCTAATGATATCAATTTTATGAAGTCAATAGATCCCAGCAACATATCCTCGAGTATCCACTTGGACATTAAACTTGATGGTACTGTGAAGGCCTTAGGCATCTCTTGGAATCTTGGCACTGATCAATTTCTTTACAAGATTAGTTTACCATCACCGCCATCTATTATTACTAAAAGAAATATCTTATCTGATGTGCAGAAACTATACGATCCTTTGGGATGGATATCGCCAAGCATTGTGCAGGCTAAGATGCTTATCCAAAAATTATGGTTAGTTGGGACACAATGGGATCAACCATTATCAGAAGATTTAACCACAGAATGGTTGAAGATTAGAGACGACTTCGAAAATGTCAATCAGATCACTCTCGACCGATGGCTACGTACATACAACTGTAAAAGAGAATCAATACAACTACATGGGTTTAGCGATGCTTCAACCCGAGCCTATGCAGCTGTGGTGTACAGCAGAGTAGAACAACAAGATGGTACTGTTCACACTAGTATAGTCGCATCAAGAACCAAGGTGGCTCCTCTGAAGACCATATCGGTACCCCGTCTTGAACTATGTAGAGCACTGCTGCTATCGAGACTAATCAAACTAATTACATTAGCGATGAAAATTCCACTTACACAGACCTACTGCTGGACAGATTCCACAATTGTCTTAGCATGGCTTCAAGGCGAACCTCAGAAATGGAAGACATTTGTTGCGAATCGCGTTGTGGAAATTAAAGATAACACAAACAATATGCAATGGCTTCATGTTGAATCGCAACACAACCCATCTGACATAGCATCCAGAGGAATGTTTCTCTCGGTTCTGAAAGAAGAACAATTATGGTGGAAGGGGCCAGAATGGCTCTCAAACAAGGAGATTCATTTAAAGGGATTACAAAACACAGAAACAGATTTAGAATTGAAAGTAGCATGTCATACAGTTATCAGCTGTGAAAATGAAGAAAACCCAATATGGGAAAGGTTTTCAAATTTAACTAAAATGAAAAGGGTTCTTGCTTACTGCCGACGACTAATGATGAAGAATGATAAACAAATGTATTTAACTACTACGGAAATGAATATTATTTTGAAGAAATGCATCAAATTCTACCAAACTAAAATATACGAAAGGGACATAGAAGACATACGAAAAAATGGAATGGTTCGAAAATCAAGTTCATTGATAACTTTAACGCCATTTTTGGATGAAGACAACCTGTTGAGAGTTAGAGGACGAATACAAAATGCTACATTACCTATTGCCATTAAACATCCAATAATAGTACCTAGAAATCAACACATTACAACTTTATTGATTGATGAAGCACACAAAAGGACATTACATGGAGGGATACAAATCATGATGACCTACATAAGAAGTAATTATTGGATATGTGGTTTGAAATCAGCAGTTAGACATCATATACGAAGCTGTAAGACCTGCATTGTTAACAAGGGGAAAGTACAACATCAGCTTATGGGTGAGTTACCAGTTGCGAGAGTTACTGCTCACCGAGCCTTTTTGAACAGCGGAGTCGACTACGCAGGTCCGGTGTTACTTCGAACATCTAAGGGGCGAGGACATCAAACAACGAAAGGGTACATCTGTTTGTTTATTTGTATGGCCACGAAAGCCATACATCTGGAAGTTGTTACAGATTTAACGTCGCAGGCTTTCTTAGCTGCATTCCGAAGGTTTGTCGCACGTCGTGGACCATGTCTAAACTTGTACAGCGACAACGGGACTAACTTCGTTGGAGCGGCGAAAGAGCTGAAAGATCTGTTGCGTACCGGCAAAAACAATATTGCAAATGACATCGCTGAAAAGCTAGCAACAGATGGCACCACATGGCACTTCATCCCACCACGAATGCCAAGTTATGGAGGACTCTGGGAATCAGGAATACATTCTGTAAAGAAACATTTAGTTAAAATTAATAAAGATACAAAACTTACCTATGAAGAGATGGCAACCTTGCTGACACAAATTGAAGCATGTCTTAACTCTCGTCCGTTGTGCCAGTTAGATAATACAACTGAAACAATGACGCCACTTACACCTGGACACTTTTTGATTGGCGAACCGTTACTCAGCGTCCCTGATAACAATTTTGAAGATACGAAGATCAGTCTGCTAACTAGATGGCAATTAATTCAAAAAATGACTCAGTAGTTTTGGCGAATTTGGCATACTGATTATTTGAATACTCTGCAACAACGCACTAAATGGCAAAAACCTATACAATCACCTACCGTGGAAGATATTGTGATTATCAAAGAAGAAGGTCTACCGCCAACAAGATGGCTTCTGGGAAAAATCAAGGCGCTTCATCCTGGAAAAGATAATTTGGTCAGAGTGGTCACAGTACAATGTAAAGGTCAAGGTGAATTAACAAGGCCTCTGTCTAAATTAATATTTCTACCTAAAGAAGCATGATTCCACACAGCGGTGTACTCTGATTAAGCACCAGCTAATACCATCTGAAGATAAAAATACAATTATTATAATTAAGTTTATTTACATACAGTCCGCTGAAGATGTTAGACATATTGCAACTAAATTATTAAATTTATGTTATTGTAAAAGGCCAGTGCCCTTTTGTTGGGGGGTATGTCTGGTCGTTTCATTCATTCGATAGTATATCTATAGAATATAGTTTTTATAAAATCTATGATTCAGTTGCCTCAAATACATTCTAGTAAACACCCGTGTCCTTTTATTCAAAACATTAACAATATATATGTACAAGCTAATCACAACCTAACAACGTTAACAAGGGTGTTAAGTGAGGATGAATGATGAAATAAGGTGATAAACGATGAATGGGTATATCTGAGGGCAGATATGACTCAGGACGGCCGAAATGTAGGAATGGAACGTTAGGAAGATGAGTAAAACGTAACGTAAGTGTGTGAGAAGGTGAGCATGACATGAGGGAGGGAGCAGGGAGATACGAATGACGACGAACGTTGGTGCACGCGTCAAGCGCTAAAAATTTTTTGAAAAATATTTATTTAGCTTCAAATATAATTTTAAAGGTGATAAACGGAGTTTCATTGCGAGGCTATTGGAAATCCCACATATATGTTCAGAATCAGCTAGTAAATAATAAAATGACACCAAATAACTCACGATAGAATACGTTAAAATAGTTTTACCTTAATTAAGCGTAGCGAGCCGAAGGCGAGTGAAGCGTCTTTGGTTTCAAAGTTGCATTTCAAACAAATGATACTCCTCCGAGACCGTTTGACCGATCTCGACCAAATTTGCCACGGTGATCAAGCAGACATTACTGAGTGTCGTAAGGGGGTCGAATGTCCAGATCAGTTTTACCATCGAGGAATAATCACCGAAAAACCAAATCAATGTGTGGCGAACAGGCCTCACGTGACGTTCTATCTGGTCATAAACGCAGATCCAAACGCCAGCGATCAGCTTATGTCCGTCTTAGGTACATTTAAAGGAGACCGCGGTTGCCCAAGTCGTTAGGCGGATCCGGCGGCTGGGTCTCGAGGTGGCCCTGCATAAAACCGAGGCCCTGTTCTTCCATGGGCCTCGGAGCAAGCCACCCGAGGGATCCAGTCTCATCGTGGGAGGAAATCGCATCGGCATCAAGCCCCAAATGAAATATTTGGGGCTCGTGCTCGACGGCCGATGGGACTTCGGAGAGCACATCCGAAGTCTGGCCCCCAAATTGAAGGGCACAGCTCTTGCTCTGGCTCGGCTGTTGCCCAACATGAGGGGGCCCGATGACTCCTGCAGGAGACTCTACGCGGGGATCGTGCGGTCCATGGCCCTGTATGGGTGCCCAATATGGGCGGAGGCCCTGAGGACCAGAACTGTGCGGATGCTGCGCGCTCCGCAGCGGGTTCTGGCCATCAGGGTCATCCGAGGGTACCGCACGATCTCCTTCGAGGCGGCGAGTCTCCTTACCGGAACTCCGCCATGGGACCTGGAAGCGAGAGCCCTTTCGCAACTGTACCAGTGGCGAAAGGAGGCGCGGGAGCAGGGATGGAACCCCGAGCCTCGAGAAATCGAGGCCGTGCAGTCCCAGCTCCGCCAGGCCATCGTGGTGGAGTGGAAGGAACGACTTGGGCAACCAAGCGCAGGGCACGCCGCAATAGCGGCGGTAAGGCCCATCATGGAGGATTGGCTGGAGAGGCGACACGGAAGCCTCTCCTACCGACTGACGCAGGTGATCTCAGGGAAGGGGTGCTTCGGGGACCACCTGCATCGGATCAGGAAGGAGCCAACGCCTGAGTGTCATCACTGCGACGCGAGCGAGGACTCAGGGCTGCACACGCTGGCGGACTGCCCGGCGTGGGAGGCGCCGAGGCGTGACCTCGTGGCACCCATCGGGGTGGGAGTCCTCTCGCTCGGCAGCATGATTGCGGCAATGGTGCGGAGCGCGAGCGCGTGGGCCGCCGCCGCCTCCTTCTGCGAGCATGTAATGCTCGCGAAGGAGGTGGCGGAGCGCGCCCGGGAGAGACTTAGAACTCTCCCGGTCCGCCGAGCCCGCAACTTGCTCGCCGCGCGTCGCAGGCAACTCAGGCGCCGGAGGTCGCTTAACGACCTCCGTCCTCCATGAGCGCAGGCCTGGGGGTGGCAGGTGAGGCCGCCTGTCACCCCAGCAGAAGCAGGCCGGGACGGTGGGGCGACTAGCGCCCCTCCCCCAAACCGGGGCAAGACGGGGACACCGTGGTTCCCAAACCCGAGGGGGCCATCTCGAAACCGGAGATGGCCCAGGGTCAGTCGGGGTGCGAGGGATATGCTCTATGGGCAACCTTACACCCCGGCGTCTGCAGACCCGAGACGGCGTGCGGTTTTAGTCGGTTCAAGCCCGACATAACCGCCCCCGCTGGCCGGCGGGGGGGTATCCGAGGGGATTTCCGCACGAAAAAAAAAAAAAAAGGTACATTTAAAGGGACTGGCCGTCAGTATGCACACTCTTTCCCTGCCATGCAGCGGAGGTGTGGACTGTATTGTACTGGAGGTCAGGGAAAGTAGAATTACTCGTCCCTGTGCGTCTCTCTAAGCGAAAGGATAAACCGACCGCGAACGGTACGGTTCCGAATTGGTGTGAACAGGAACACCAGTAAATAAGACACAGAATTCGGTTGAATAATATGGCTTTAATAATGGCCCATCCATTCAGTGCAAAGTCTGAGAGTTAACTCGAAGACTATTGCTGGCGACTCGGCTAAGATGTCGCAATCGTTCAAATGTTGTGCCAGCTTAGGTACTCTCAGACTTTACCATGACGAGAGCCGTCAAAATACGAACAAATTACACGGAAATTTACTCTGATTTTTCATTATCTATTTTACGATTTTTTACTTATATTTTATAAACTATGTACAAGAATTACCCATCCCATCCCATGGTAAGGGTTTTTTAATATGTATTTACTATTGTTTAATAATTACAGCAGTTTACAATCGAAATTATGAGGGGCTGGGCTCTATCATTCGACATTATTGGTCGATTACATAAAGGTTATACATCGTACAGTATTAAATGAATTGTTATATGGTAGCCACTCATTGGCTCTATATAGTGAATAAACTTTATTATACACACAACAGCGCTTTTATGGCTGATTTACTAAAATTATGATACAGTGATTTTACATAATAAAAATTCTTATAAACTATTGACAAAAAAGGTGCTGCGACCGTCTCAATGCAATGTCTAAATAATCATTTACTGTTTTGTCACAAATCACTTGTTTTACGATTCACTAATTTTCAATTTCATTTTTACGATTCACAAAATCACTTTCACTTCACTGAGTGTCTGTCGCGAACACAATGGAAAAAGTCGACCTGTCACGTTGACCTATTGTTGGATAGGCAAATCTCGCTACGCTTAAGTTTGGGTTGATTGCCAAGCTGGCAAACCGTCCTAGTTTTAAAAAATCCGTTCCCGCAGGGGGAACGCACAGGTAGATTTCGTGAAGCAATTAATATTATTTTATATAGAGAACTACGGACGGTTTTTTTTTCTCGAAAACGGTAACTTTTAGCGAAAAACTTTTCAGACATTTATTTTAGACTTAAAAATGGCCTATCGATTAAAAATGTTTCCGACGGCAAGAATGTTCACCGGTTAAAGTTATGATTTTTTTCCCGAAAAATTTTGGTTTTTCCCCCCTACACTTTTAGTTAAAGTTTTAATCTTATAGGTTTATAATTAAAAGTTGTTGGTATTCATGTATACTATGGGATAAAATTAGAACGGTTCGAATATCTTTCATGGAACGTGAAATTTTGAGGAAAAACTGATTTCACAAAAAGTGAGGCCCTACCGTCCCCTTAGGCCGGATTCCACCCGTTCACGAACTTAAACTAAGTTTACACCCAAGCAATTTTTGACCGCAGTTTGAAAGCGATCGGGGCAAAAATGCGACCGTGAGAGTGCCGCAAATTTTGGAAAGTGGAACCATACAATATATAAACTTTTTGACCAGTGGTCATTTCGGACTCAGGGGGTATAACTAGACCTCCTATGAAGAATTTTTTTTTAAATTGAACAGTAGTCAAAAAACCAATAGGTAGATCGATTTCATCTTTTTTTTTTTTTTTGTGTGGGGTGTGGGTTGTTGGCCGACAGGCCTCTACAACCTTACGCGAACAGTGTGGCGAGCGCATAGGGCTCTCAGCCGAAAGTTGATTTTAAGCAACACGCTTCAAGGGTCCCCAGTTGGGGCGGCCTCGGCTTGGGCTGCTGCTGGATTAATACTGGGGCGACCTAGGCCCACATTTACGAACTAAGCGCGGCGCGTGTTCCGCCCTCGTCGGCGAAGACGGAACCGCGGTTTATTTTGTGTAGCTCCGCGAGCTGTGTAGGCTCTTCGTTGAGCGAGTGTTATTGCATCATCGGGCTCTCCGAGAGCGTGTCTAGGTCTCCGCGTGCGTGAAATTAAACTCGGTGTGTAGTTTACAGCCTCAACCACTAGAGGGTTGGGGTGAGTCGGGGCAGAGTCAAAGTAGCTAAGGGAGCACTGTTTTATGTACTGCCTGATCGTCGGCAGTTCTAGGTCGGTGTGAAGCTCGACATTACGCATAAACCACGGTGCTCCCGTAGCTCGGCGCATGAAACGATTTTGTAGTGTTTGTAGCCTATGGATCCTTTGTTCACTAACATGAGCGAAAACCGGACATCCGTATGTCATGATTGGCCTAACACAACTAGTATAAAGTCTGACTTTACTCTTATGTGATAACCTAGAACGAGAGTTCACTAAACTATGTAGTCTACCTAATACGAAGGCGGCCCGATCGCGGACCGCTTTGAGGTGAGCTTTGAAGCTGAGGCGATCATCAAGAATGATACCTAAATATTTGGCTTGCCTAGCCCAAGGGATCGGCTTGCCAAACATCCTAATCTGTGTAAGTCCCTCTAAGGGATACAGGTCGCGCCTCCTTCTGTGGATCAGCACGGCCTGACTCTTATCCGGATTAACCTCTATCCTCCATTTCCGCAACCATGCCCCTAGGGTGTCGGCCGCGGATTGGAGTTTTCTAGCTACTATGTTGGGATTAAGTCCCGAGTGGAAGATGGCTGTGTCGTCTGCGAAAAGTGCCGTCTTCACTTGCCCGTGCAAAGGTATATCTGACGTGAATAACGTGAACAAGATGGGTGAGAGTACCGACCCCTGCGGTACACCGGCGCGAATGGGGTGAGGATCCGAGAGGGTCCCTTCCACTCGGTAGCGATAGCTTCTGTTCGACAAGTAGTCCCGTATGATGAGTACGAGCCTGTGTGGCACTCCCATGTGGAACAGCTTCCAAATGAGGCCGTTGTGCCACACTTTGTCGAACGCTTTCGCTACGTCGAAGAAGAGAACCCCTGTGAATTGATTGAACTGCAACCGCTCGCTGGCGTGCTCAACGATGCGGTGCACTTGTTGTACGCATGAGTGTTGGGTGCGGAAGCCAAACTGCTCGTTCGGAATGAGACCCTTTGCATCGGCAAATGCTTTCAGCCTATTGCATACTAGTCGCTCATAGATTTTCCCTAAACCTTTAAGCAGACTGATCGGTCTATAACTGGTCGGCTCGGACTTTGGCTTACCGGGCTTGGGTATCCCAATGACCACGGCCTCTTTCCATTGCTGCGGAAAGATGTTATTTTTGAGCGCTGCGTTAAAAATGTATGTCAGAAGGACGAGTAACCTCTCTGGGAATAACTTAATGACTTTATTTGTGATGCCGTCCGAGCCGGGTGCTTTACGCGTGTGCAAGTGCAAGCCCTTGATGATCTATCGATTTCATCGAAATCTACCTAACACTGTTGTGATAAATATTAGGTAAGTATCTCCACTTTGTACGAATTGCCTTGCCGGTAATATCACAGATTACCTAATGGCAATATCCTCATAACCGGTTTTATAATTAACTTTACAATATAATCTCAATTTAATCCAGCCCTTTATACCTAATATTTATGTTTATTTCAGATATAAATAACAAGATTTTCATAAACCAACTCCTCATACATCAAGTGTTATGTTAACAATGTAGCCACATAGCAGATGCACCCAACCCTCCACTGCTCGCGGTCCATTTCCATCCCAATCACGTATTTTTTAGGCACGCGTCCATTGTTAATTCCATAAATTATTTACGTAACACAATGCTCGATTGTTACAATCCACTGACCATTTTAAATATTAAGTGCGAGCTAATTATTTTGTTAAAATAATGATATGTGGTTGCTGATCCACAATGGGACGTGGGTCGGAATTTGTTCGCCTAATTATGGTCAGTGCTTTGTGGTTTGAAGGGTTAATCGCAATATCGTAATAACAATGGTTTTTTTTCTATAACATAACATAACATAACTTCTAGCCTGTATCCCCGAAGGGGTAGGCAGAGGTGTATTACACACCCACGATTCGCCAGTTATGTTGTGGTCCCAATGTAATAGGGGGCGAGCCTATTGCCATCTACCGGGCACATTATTAAGCGAGCGATAATTAACATTTATTAATGCACACATAACTACGAAAAGTCAGAGGTGTGTGCCCGGGGCGACTGGGGATCGAACTCGAGACTTCGTCTCAGCAGTCCGTTATGTACGCCACTGGGCTATCGCCGCTATATTTTTTTTTCTATACTACTGGCAAATAAGTACGTGGACATGATATTGTCGAAAGTTTACGCGAATGTCACACATTGAAAATCCCCGTGACCATGGCTGCTGAAATGCAACTGAAACGTCGGGATCAATGTACAATATAAAATAGCATCAAATAAATCGCGATATAATCCGTTAAAAATAGTTTTATTTCAAGTACGTGGACAGTTAAGTGGCTACCATGACCATTCAATGCTTGTAACATTAGACATATTACTTAAGATAGTTGCATATAGGAACGAGTACCATAATTTTTTTTTTCGTGCGGAAATCCCTTCGGATACCCGCCCGCCGGCCAGCGGGGGCACTTGAACCGACTAAAACCGCACGCCGTCTCGGTTCTTAAGACTCCGGGGTGTTAGGTTGCCCATAGAGTATATCCCTCGCACCCCGACTGACCCGGGGCCATCTCCGGTTTCGAGATGGCCCCCTCGGGTTTGGGAACCACGGTGTCCCCGTCTTGCCACGGTTTCCTTTAGAAGAATAATAGAAACACGACATACCGCTACATTGGTCTGCTGTTGCTAGGGTGACGGCTAGCCGAAATCACCTTCGCGTTATATAAAGAAAAGCCCTAAACGTCGTTAATTTAGAAACTAGTATCACTAAACTCTCACAAACTACGATCAATCACGTCACGCCATATCTCGCGAAGAACCGACAACCGCTGGGGTAAACGTGTTCTTGAGTGGAGACCGCGACTCGGCAAACGTAGTGTAGGACGCCCTCCGGCCAGGTGGGATGACGATCTGCGAAAGACTGCGGGCAGATGCTGGATGCGGCAAGCTGAAGACAGGGCGCTATGGCGCTCATTAGGGGAGATCTATGTCCAGCAGTGGACTAGAATAGGTTGATGATGACGTCACGCAACGGCGACGTCATCAACATCCGCATAACGATAACCTAGTTGCGTGCGCTGTGGAGCCCAAGGTTTGATTATTATTTGCTTGTAGTGACTACCGTCTGACATCCCAATCCTGAGAGGAAATGCTGCATCAGAGTCTATTCCATTGTTAACTAGGTGTCCTGACTTGCATTTGAGGATTAATAGGGCTCTTTGCATCGCTCTTCCCCCGAACCGGGGCAAGACGGGAACACCCTGGTTCCCAAACCCGAGGGGGCCTTCTCAAAACCGGAGATGGCCCTGGGTCAGCTGGGGTGCGAGGGACATGCCTTATGGGCCACCTTACACCCCGGCGTCTGAAGACCCGAGGCGGCGTGCGGAGGTATACGAAGGGATTTCCGTGCGAAAAAAAAAAAAAAGGGCTCTTTGCATTGACGTGATTGGTCAAAATCAACGAAGAATAAACCTATAAGTAAATCTCAGTTAGTAGCCCCAATCGCGTTGCGAGTCGAAGATCTGTACAGCTTTATTTCCATAGATACAAGCTATAGCATAACAGATTTCTATATTCCGTGCATATATCCCCTTAATTTTAGTAACATTTAACATATGCAACCATCGTTTATTAAGCGTAGCGAGCCGAAGGCGAGCGAAGCGTCTTTGGTTTCAAAGTTGCATTTCAAACAAATGATACTCCTCCTAGACCGTTTGACCGATCTCGACCAAATTTGCCACGGTGATTAAGTAGACATTACTGAGTGTCGTAAGGGGTCGAATGTCCAGATCGGTCTTACCATCGAGGAATAATCACCGAAAAACCAAATCAATGGATAAAGTCGACCGGCCACGTTGACCTATTGTTGGATAGGCAAATCTCGCTACGCTTAAGTTTGGGTTGATTGCGAAGCTGGTAACCGTCCTAGTTGAGTATTCATCCATAAGCTATCAATAACCTTTTAGCTCCTAATAAAATACCCCAGAACACCACATAAAAATCAATCGACCGTCTCCTATAATTTTTTTTATGAAGTACAACACGTAACGCACCGGTTACGTAGTTACAGGGGCCAAAACAGACGGACAGACATACCCAACAATAATTTTGTATGCAAATATTTTGTATCTTAAGTGGGATCAGAATACTTACCGCGTCATTCAGGGTTAAGTACAATCGGTTAGAAAAGTCTTTGATTTTTTAAAGTTATTTATTTTTATTTTTTAACCTAGTTATTATAATATAATAATAATAATATTTATTTATTATTATGCCCTTAATATAATGTAATACATTGCCGGTGGGCCCACACTCGGCAAGCCGCTCCTGTGGGTGCCTATACAGTAGGTACTGGTTTACATTATAAATTAAAATTGTCGAAAAATAAATTTTTGTGTTTGTAATTTTTTTGTCATTTATTATCATATAAAATTTATGGTTTAACAATTGAACAAAAAAATAAGAATATTTTTTCCTCTTCTTTATGTTTTTTTTTCATTGGCGTGTAATAACATAACACGTGTATGTTTAAGCTTTAAAATTACGACCCAGTGACGTAAATAAATATATATATTATTAAATATTTATATATAAGTAAATATATATATAATATTAAATATTTATATATAAGTAAAAATACGAATAAAACAGGCAGAATTTCATTTTGTTTTCAGCAATAAAACCTTTTGTCTAATGACGTTCTAACACTTTTCTATTTGCATGTACCTGATTGGAACAGATGTATGTGGCGTACCGGCTAATTTCATATTCAGTAAAGGGTCGCGCATGCGCGGTAGCGACATGCGCCGGAGTCGTATTTCTGTGACCAACAGTTTTACTATCATAAAATATCGTAAAATCTAATCATTAGTGAATCATCTAAGAAGCATAAATATAACGCTATGCACTCATTAACAACAAAGGGTGATTCGTCGCAAAAAAAAAATTATTTTATTATATCTATCTACTATTGCAAAATTGTAAATTAGTCGCGTCTGTACATTGGAGAGAGATATTTAAAAAAAGTACTTGGGTAATGTTAAATGAACGATTATGAAAACAAAAATATTTTTTGGCATTCTTGTCTGTTTGTGTGTTTGTTCGCGATGGACGCAAAAACAGCTGAACGGACTATTAGAAAGGTCTTGGTCAGACTTAAATGTTTAAATGCAATTGGTTAAGTAGTACCGAAGGTATGACCAAAAAACGATAACCGACCTCCGCGCGGGCGGAGCCACGAGCATCAGCTAGTACTCATATAAAATTTAAAAGTTTAGATAGGAAGAAATTTAATTTAATAATTTCTTAAAATACACACTTAGAATTTTTTTAGCGAAATAAACATAACATAACTTCACGCCTGTATCCCTGAAGGGGTAGGCAGAGGTGTATTGCACATCCACGATTCGTCAGTTATGTTTAGGTCCCAATGTAATAGAGGGCGAGCCTATTGCCATCTATCGGGCACATTACTAAGCGAGCGATAATATAATCAACATTTTTAATACACACATAGCTAAGAAAAGTCAGAGGTGTGCACCCGAGGCGACTGGGGATCGAACTCGAGACCTCGCCTCGGCAGTCCGTTACTTATACCACTGGGCTATCGCCGCTTACTTTTTAAGTTTTAGCGACATACTGTGATGAATGTTTAGATTTAGTCGATTCGTACAATAAAATTGGTATTAATTTGAAAAATTTTGGTTGCTTCGCACGCAATGTCCTATGAAATTGGTGCGGATCAACCACTAAACCAAAGAAATATTGAAGTGTCCTAATTTTGGTATACCAAATCAATTCCTTTTTTGATAAGAAAGAAAGAAAGAAAGAAAATATTTTTATTCAACCCAGCTTACATAAACAAAAATATACAAAGCTTAGCAACCAGAATAAATTACAACAATTGTGCATACATAACAATGTTATATGCATCTATATGGCTAGGTAGAATAAAGGCCACCTCTCAGCTTAAATGCTGTCCGCGTTGTAGTGCAAGCGGACAGCGCTGGTTTTCAGAGACGGCTTTGTTTGACGGATGGTTTTATGTGAATGTTAGGTATCTCTTGTTGTCATTTAACCGATTTGCGTAAAAATGATACATCAATTTTAGTACCCGTTGACATCCTATGACGTCTAACCAGATCTCCAATCATTATACCCTCGATCAATACCTCCCTAGCTTGCCAATCACGTAATCATTCAAGGAGGCCTTATTGACATTGAGAGACATTATCTACTGTGTCAAACCCTCGGTATTTGTTCGTTCTTCGTACCCAAACTATTTTAGTATACCTTTTTTTTTTCTTGCGGAAATCCCTTCAGATACCCCCCACCGGCCAGCGGGAGTGGTTATGTCGGGCTTGAACTGACTAAAACCGCACGCCCTATCGGGCCTTCAGACCGTGTAAGGTGTAAGGTTGCCCATAGAGCATATCCCTCGCACCCGGACTGACCCTGGGCCATCTCCAGTTAAGAGATGGCCCCCTCGGGTTTGGGAACCACGGTGTCCCCATCCTGCCCTGGTTTGGGGGAGCGGTGCTAGTCGCCCCGCCGCCGTCCCGGCCTGCTTCTGCTGGGGTGACAGGCGGCCTCTCCTGCCACCCTAAGTATACCTATTCCCTTTTTTCGTTACTGCATTTTTTATTTTAAGCCCCACCAAGGCCCCAAAGATTTTGGTGGGGCCAGAACATACCCTCTTCCAAGCCACACCGTTTTCGTAAATCCATATTGCCTGAATCACTCAGCCTCACGTATTTGGCGAAATATGGCAACAATTGCGTACAAACGGTAGAAATTGTACTGTACTGTGTTGGGTATACGCGACCAAGATCTCCGATGGCTCAAACGAACCCGGTACGCCGGCTGATTCACGGACTAGGCTCTGGTTGAGACTTTCCTCTCGGGGTAAAGAAGTCAAAAGGCAGTTGCTGCCGTAACAGCCAAGATAAACGAAATAGGGAAAGGGTGGGCGCTTTAATTCATGATGAAATGTGAACCTCTGTTTTTTCTTTCGATACCTTTGCTGTTGCATAAGTTTAACTTTTAAAAAGTACCTACACTTACAGAACAGATGTAGAAAACCGTACCTTTTTTTTTTTTTTTTTTTTTTTTTTTTTTTCGTGCGGAAATCCCTTCGGATACCCCCCCGCGTGCCAGCGGGGGCGGTTATGTCGGGCTTGAACCGACTAAAACCGCACGCCGTCCATATCGTATTTGCTAATTTGATATTCATCAAGGGGTTAGCACATGCGCTATGGATAGCGTGCGCAGGAGTCTCGTTACAGTGGCCGCGACTTCGCTATGGCAAGAGAATATAGAGGACATAAAATATAATTTATTATGTCGTTGTAAGTAGTTTCATAACTATAAACGTTTTATTTGCCACATGACGCCCAGTGTGACGGTACAAATGGCGCGATTGTCATCTTGCCATATTGTCAAAGAATGGTACAAATGTTTTGAGGTCACCTTGCCTTCTTGACAAGTAGTGCGATTACCACAAGAGACAACTATTTATGTGTTCCGTGAGTCATCATCCTCCTCCGAACCTTTTCCCAAGACGATTGAAGTCGGCGTACCCTTGGGATTTCCACACGGAAAAAAAAGCCGCATCGTAGTTTTTTTTTCCGTGTGGAAATCCCCCGTGTACTCCCCCCCCCCCAGCCAGCGGGGGTGGTTATAGACCGCACTCACTCAGACGCCGAGGTGCAAGGTAGCCCATAAGGCATTTCCCTCGCACCCTTCCCACACTTGGGTTAAATTTTATTATAACGTTTTTTTTTATATACCTTTATTTATCTTGACACGAGACAAAAATGTACATTCGTCCATATTTAGTCTTAAGAAATCACTATTATAAGATGACGTCTCGAAAATGCCGCAGTGGTGCGCCGTTTCTTCTCCACTAGCGCCTAGGAAGCGGTGGTAAACTAAGTATTAAGCAGTTTTTGACGTCAAAAAGATGTAATTACGTTGCACTATTTTGAAAAATAAAGACTTTGACTTTGACTTTGACCCCGGCTGCTACGAAACGGCTGTCATCTAACCTTGACAACCCACTGGTGATATCGAAATTCTTCTAATTGATATTCTAGTCAAATCTTCTTGGGTCTCCGCCCAAGAAGGTTTGACGTTGTAGGGGATGACACGTTTGCTAAAGGATTCACTGCTATGGAAAAGATCGTGCCAAGCGGACCCTGGGCTCCGAGGTGAGGGCATCGGATGCTATCCAGATACTATGCACCTGTGATACAATGTGCTTATTAACAAGGTGGATAGACGACCTAGCAAAGATTGCAGGCGAAGGCTCGGTGGATGCAGGCCGCTACAGACCGGTCGAAATGGAAGTCGATGGGGGAGGCCTATGTTCAGCAGTGGACTTCCTACGGCTGATATGATGAACAGTGTAAACACCAACATTGTCTTAGACGTTCCAATGGCAAGATATTAGTAGGCATATGTGCTACACCAATTATAAATATGCACAGCATTAACTGATTGTCTTGCAAAAGTAATAAAATATAATTAAACAATGCAAATATTTTGAAATAAAACTATTTTTTAACGGATTCTATCGCGATTTATTTGATGTTATTTTTTTAATTTACATCAAACCCGACGTTTCGGTTACATTTCAGCAGCCATGGTCACGGGGAGACTCTCCTGACAATATCAATGCAAATATAACAAAAAACGTTGCAAGCGAATTGACTTAGTCAAATTAAGATTGATAGAATAATATGAATAATTAAAATTATATAAAATATAATGTTAGATGTCAGATTGAAATAACATAAAAAAATAAGAAAGAAAGAAAAAAAAGAGTACATTAGTGCAGGTGTGAACCTTTCACATTATAAACTATCACATAAAACTTCTGTCTCCCGAGGGGGGCATCTCGAAATCGTAGATGGCCCAGGGTCAGTCGGGTGCAAGGGATATTCCATATGTGTAACCTTACACCCCGGCGTCTGAAACCCGAGATGGTGTGCGGTTTTAGTCGGTTCAAGCCCGACATAACCGCCCCCGCTGGCGGGGCGGCGGGGGGGATTCCGAAGGGATTTCCGCACGAGAAAAAAAAACCTACTTTTGTCTGAGCTGTAATATTGTTGTACACATTAAAATATTGTAATAACTATGTGATAAGAAATGTATTATATATTATTATTAATGTTATGCGTGTATTATACATATAAACTCTCCTCTTGAATCACTCTAACTATTAAAACAAAACCGCATCAAAACCCGTTGCGTAGTTTTAAAGATCTAAGCATACACAGACGGGAAAAGCGACTTTGTTTTATAAATAAATAAATATTCTATGACATATTACACAACGCCATCTAGACCCAAACTAAGCAGAGCTTGTCATATGGGTTCTAGAATGTGTCTAATCATACTTAGATACTTTTTTTTTTGTAAATAAATACATCCCAGACTAATGCAAATATACATATTTGCAATGAGCGGGAATCGAACCCGCGACCTCTGACTTAGCAGTCGAAAGCTCTACCGCTACGCAACAGAGCCGCTATGTAGTCATGCAAAATGATAATGATGATTTAAAAAGAAGTATGTAAGTAGATAGAGTTCTAATGATATCATGGAATGCTGGATTTTGCACCCGCTCAAACATATCTAACCATTTTTAAATGGTGATAATATTAATATCAGGTATTCAGCCGATGCCGAGAGGGTGTGTTGTCCACCCCACGTTACGGTTGATTCGTCCTCACATCTGTTCCTGCCTGATTTACTGGTAATTCTTGTATTTGTTTGTTCAGTATTACAAGCTCATTGTATGGTAGTAATGTATACTTAGTTATTGTAATACAATTACAGAAATATGGAGAATATTTACATGACGACCTCTGTGTTCGTTCGACTGTTACGTCAGAGGTGACCTCTGTTCGGTTCGATTCCTGCTCAGAGTAAATGTTTGTCTGCATGAATACCTTTTTTTTATTTTTTTTTATCGTGCGGAAATCCCTTCGGATACCCCCCCGCCGGCCAGCGGGGGTGGTTATGTCGGGCTTGCACCGACTAAAACCGCACGCCGTCTCGGGTCTTCAGACGCCGGGGTGTAAGGTTACCCATAGAGCATATCCCTCGCACCCCGGCTGACCCTGGGCCATCTCACCACTAACAGCATCGCTCATCGTGTCTCCTCTGAAAGCAGAGGAGTACGGAGAGCGATGTGTTCCCGCCACGTTGCGTATTGGCCGACGATCAATGCCAACCCTATGAAGGGGTGAAGGGGAAGCCATTGACCGCCGCCCAGGGTGTACCGGCCGCTCCGATTCCGTTCCCCCCGGACTGCAGCGGGAAATACCTATGTATATTTGCATTGAGCTGGGTGTTTGTCTGTAGAATATGTATGTATACAATATTGTTAACGGGAATTAACGCGATCATGTGTAGGTATATACATACCTTTGGATTGCCTGACGTTTCGACCAGGTTACACTGGCCGTGATCACAGGCTGACTGAAACTGAAAAGAAAAATTTAAAAAAATATGTATGTATTTACATAATAAAACGTATCTAAGTATGTTTATCCACATTCTAGAACCCATATTATAAGCAAGTTAAGCTGCTTATGCTAACTTCGGGTCTAGATAGCGCTGTGTAGTAGATATATTGCGAAATTATTTTTCAATCGAATAACGACAACATTCAGGATGGGACTTGAACCCGCGACCGGTCCCCTTCTAGAGGGAATACTCGGACCAACTGAGCTACCTAGATATATACGTCTTGGGGAGAGCTTATAAAGGAGAATTTCTGCTTACCAGGTCGTGTACAACTAACTCATTTGGTCAGTCAATCCCATTATATAGTGTAGGTACTCGATTTAATTCGAGCAACAACGAACACTGCATCGCATCGCCCGCCGTTTTGATCTTTTTATCTTATTGCTCGGCACCGTAGCGTGATGTTAAATAGCTAATAACCTTCCCCAAGAACTGGGCTATCAAATGTTATTTTTTTTCAAATAGCGTAGTGAGTTTAAGAGATTAGCGTATTCAAACGAAACAACTTTTCAGTTTTTTTGGCATAGCCGTTTGTAGGTGGCTGAACTCCTCCGTATCCTCCTCCTATTTTTACAGTGCATAAGTCACCTTAAAATTAACGTAACTTCACTAAAAACCGTCTATAAAAACATTAACCGTTACATTGGCGCCCCACGTTGGGCGCCAATGTAACGATTAACTTGTATGGGGGTTTTTAAATGAAGTTTACACAAATTTAAGGTGACTTATGCACTGTAAAAATTAATTAAATAATGAATGTATTTGAGACTAACTACGGCGAGCAGAGATAAATAAAAAGTCGATTACAATATATTAGGAGATTATAATCGGTGTAAGAAAACATTACGTAAATTTATATTAGGTATTTGAGTAAATGAACCTCAGGGAATGGATTCGTAATAAATATTATGCCGTGGCGTTGTTCGGTCCGTTATGCAAAGATGGTAGTATGCACTTAGCTAGTGGACACGGGCTAGATGTTGCCGACGTGCCAGATTCTCCGCTGGTGTACCTCGCTACCGCTATGATGGTGCGAAGCCCGGTGCGAAGACCCCGGAGCCGACGGCAGTTGGCCACGGGGTCAAAGTGACCTTCCTCGGCGAAGGTTGCCAAGGAAAGGCACGATTTAAGAGCCGTCAGTTGATAATTGGGCTAGTGTTGTCCAATCTCGCTTGCACAACCATAGATAATTAGTAATAATTTATAGAAACATACTAAAATATCGATTAATTTACGGATATAGTTTTAATTTGATTTGTAAAGAATCCACAACGTTACAACCACTAGCGCGATCTTGACCACATTTACCACGGTGATAGTGTGGACACTGAGGAGTGTTTTCAAGCGAGATGATTCATGTCCGATGTACCATTGAGGAATAATCACCGAAAACAGTTTCACGAGCGCGCGGCCTTAGTTAAGCGCGCGACCGTAGTAAGATGTCTTATTTTAAAGTAAGAGTCCTGCTCGCTAAGCTCAATTTATTTCAATCGCACCCTGCACTGAGTTTATAGTTATTTGTATAGATAAATAACCACTCGATTGCAATCCAACGGCTTAATCTTTACGCAATCCCAATGACAATTCCGATGTTTATTTCTTATCTTACGATCACCTTAAGGATTAAGGGGTCACGGGAGACATACGCCCAAATTCCTCTCTCCCTAGAGCTTAGATTACACAAAGTTTGAAAGGGTTTTCTGAATACTATTTTACTAGCATCACCACGCGGTTTCACCAGCGTAAGTCTTGATCCCGTAGGAATATCGGAATAAAAAGTAGCCTATGTTACTCAGGGATAATGTAGCATTCTAATGGTGAAAGAATATTTGAAATCGCTCCTGTACTTTTTGAGCCAATTCGTTACAAACATACTTACATACAAATCTTTCCTCTTTATAATATTATAGTATAGATTAAAAATGTATATTCCATTTTTAGCACAAGAATAAGACGCGACTTCAAGGATTCCTTCAGTAACGCCCACCTTTTTTAAAACGCGTGATTTCAATAAAACTATTATAATCAGCTCGGGGCAGTGGTCCAAATGCTCTGTCAAACTACGGACTTGGACTACGAACTTGTACCTAACTATTTCAGGAGTTGGACTAAGTACCACCACAGGTTACATAATATTAATATTATTTTATAATTTACATTTTTTTATAAATAAATTTAAAAAATATATATCAAGAAATAAATTATTTAAATACAGAAAGGAACGATTACGAGAAGGAAAGACTATATGATAGATCTATTTCGAAAGCAAAGTAATGAGTTTATAAGAACTATTAGTATAATTTTCTTCAAACCTTCGAAAATTACTTAAATAGCACACATGTTTCTCAGATGTTCCTTAAAATAGTAATTTATCATGTTCACTATGGTCACCCTCAAGTATCCATTGTGGTATACCTTAAAATGCAATTAAGGGTATCGTTGATGACTATATCTTATCTATGGGATATCAAAGACAATTAATAATTACTTACAGAACCGTTCGCTATGCACGTGTGAACACTAGCGTGGAATAAAAAAATATGGATAGGTATGGACATAGAGGGTGCGAGGGATATGCTCTATGGGCAATCTGTCAATCCGGCGTCTGCAGACCCGAGACGGCGTGCGGTTTTAGTCGGTTCAAGCCCGACATAACCGCCCCCACTGGCCGACGGGGGGTATCCGAGGGGATTTCCGCACGGAAAAAAAAAAAAGGAATGGACATAGACTGGAATGACCCTTTTGGTAAAATTGAATTAGTAGTTTTTTTTCATTGTAGTATATTATTTTTGTAAATCCATATAATAAACATAATAATAGTATAAATGCGACATTAACTCTGTCTGTTAGCTTTTAAGACCTAATCTAACACCTATTATTATTTTTACTTCAGAAAATGAAATTTTTCACCTATAAAAAGTTTCCACGCGACAGTAGGACCAGTTAGTATTGAGTAAATATTGAGCATTATGAATTTAAATGTCTTTTTGTTAGTGTTCAAATTTCAAAATATTTGAAGTATGAAATTTCATATAACTTCTCCTCGCCTGATGGTAAGTTATAAGCGAAGTATAAAGAAGGTCATTATTATAGATTCCTACAATGATACAATGATCGTCTTCAGCTTGGCGATTTCGTTAGACGCTTTTTCACACCGTAGATAGAGGATCCATAAAATGTAGCCGTTACACGGCAAAATAGTACGTCTCTGTCGAACTTTTCAGCGATACACTTACAGACAGATTATAAATAAAAGTAACAAAACAAATTCTAAACAAACAGGAATCATCAGTAACTCATTTTATCTATCCATCACCAAAGAATCTACGTGACCCAGCCAATTTCAATTAGTGCGTTCAACCACCGCGGCACATTCTTAGGGGTGCCCTTGAGCGATGCCATGGTACATCGAGTATCTCCTCGACGCCATGGTATAACCCCTTGAGTAATAGATAACGTGCTTACGTAAAATGGGGCTTTAGGACAATTTTGTATTTTAAAGTAATAATGGGTTATAAGGTAAATTAACCTGTAGGTTGAAATTATATTGTTTAGAAATTGTTGTTTTTCTTACTTATAGTTATCCGCCTTGTGATATTTTTTTAATTTTTATTGAGTAACACGTTGTGTTTGGACATACATAATATTATAGCCAAAGATATCAAATTAAAATATTTATAAATAATGATGTTAAAACCAATAATTCAATAAAAAATATGAATATAAATTACTTCGTACAATTAATCATTTCAAATCTATTAAAAAATAATAATGATTAAACAATAAGGAACCATAAAAATGTCAAAAACAAAATCAATGAACTCAGTAATTATAAAAATAAATTCGAAAAAAAATAGATGTGGCATGTCGCTCGGGAAGAAAAGTGGGAGTCCGGCTGAGATCGGCTTGGCTCGGTTTTGTAAAGCGTTCTCTCTATCATTCTGATATCTTTATAGAGTCGTTAAAACCAAATTTATAGTTTCAATCTATACTAATATTATAAAGAGAGAGGCCGGTTTTTGTGAGTTTGCTATTATGTTCGGGGTAATCTTTGGAGCTACTGCAGTTATGGGAAAAATTATTTTGCCATTTAAAAGGTATATTATCCCCAATAGAGATAAGCTATTTAAATAAAATAAATAAATAAATAAGGTAGTAGAACAAGGTACACAACTCCATCTGGACCCAAACTAAGCAGAGCTTGTCATATGGGTTCTAAAATGCTGAATGTTTATCAGCATTTTAGAATAAATTTAATACTTTTTTTTGTAAATAAATACATATTATATATACTATATATTTACATATTATATATTTACACTGAGCGGGAATCGAACCCGCGACCTCTGGCTTCGCAGTTCTACGCACTACCGCTACGCCACAGGGGTAATTAATTATGTGTTAATTACGATTGCTTGAGTTTAAATAAAACGCAAATAAACCGAAGCGAAGCGAGTGCGGGTTGCTAGTATTTTTCAAAAACTGTTTTAACTACTCTATGAAGTTGTTGAACTGTCAGTCCGATATGCGATAAAGCGAACTCTCTACAAAACCGAAGCAAGCCGGCTTTAATCGGCCTCACACTTTCTTCCTAACATTTTTGAGTTTTTTCTTTCTCTCTCATTATTGAAGTGAAACTTCTTTATCGGTGTTGGAAAAAAAATTACCGTCATAATTTTCCGTTACGCGCCATCTTTAAAAAAAAGTTGATTTATTCGACTGATAGTGATCAGCAAAATCAAAGGGACAAAAAAAAAATTTTTAATTCTAATTCCAGTGAATTTCTAAAAAAAGTAAGTAATTATATCTCTTTTTCTAACACGAGGGTGTGATTATGGTAATTTTTTTTCAAGTTATTTAAGGTTAACCTGATTTTTTATTGTAACTATCGGTCAATGTATATAATTACATTAAAACTAGTTATTATTAACTAATACGACTGTTTTGTACTTTAATGAAATGCTGTAATAATATTAGTAGTAATAAGGTAAAATGAAATAATTGTATTATTTGTATTCATGTCTATGATAATAAAAGCCTTTTGGTAAACTTTATCTAATTTAACTTTATTTAACCAATTTCTGTAAAGTTGCATATAGTAGATCATTTTTTGAAAAATAAGGTCATAAAGAAGTTTCACTTCTTACCTGTGTACACTAGTACCTACACGTACACATATTTTTTTATAATTAACGTAATTAATCATAGCGAGAGTTCAATGACACTAATTTTCATATTAACGTGGTTTAGCGCAGTTTCTCTTGATTTTATATTGTGCACTTAGCATTAATGTCTTTTGCACCACGATATAGAGTTCTTATTTGAACGTGCAAAATTCTGCACTTAGCACGTTTGTTTTCTAGACCAGGGGTCTCCAAACTACGGCCCGCGGGCCAAATCCGGCCCGCCAGTGTCATCAATCTGGCCCGCGACAACCAATGATTTATTGTCATCAATCTGGCCCGCGACAGCCAATGATTTATTGTTGTTACTATTGCTGTGATAAGTTGAAGAAGAAAACACAGAATGATAATTACTCAGTTTTATTTACTTGCAAGGTAAAACTTAACGACAGAAATGATGACACAGAAAACTTAACTTAAGTATCTAAGTTTAAGCATATTAATAACTAACACATAATTGAAATGAACCCCACTAATCACAGTAAAACAAAAACACTAATGAGATTTATGTAATTGTGATTTTCCACCGACAATAGTTTGTAGTTGTGGATCAATTTTACTTGTACTAATTATCAAAAGAGATTTAAGATTCTCATCGGTTAATTGAGATCTGTAAACATTCTTTGTGTACTTCATCTTGGAAAACGTTTTCTCACACAAGTAAGTAGTACCAAAAACAGAAAACAACCCACGAGCAAATTTATGCAAATTATCAAATTGTTCCAGTGGAAGACTCTTATAAAATTCCAGCAAAGATGAATTTTGATACTTGTTCTTAATCATATCACTGCACTGTAAATCAATAATTTCCATTTGGACTTCCGGAGCCAGGGTTTCAATGTCAGAATCAAAAGGATTTTGAAAAAGCTTAATTTCATTCGCAATGACATCAAAATCTGAGAAACGAGTATCAAAATTTATCTTCAAAGCACTCAAAGTTTCGATTGCAAAATCGACGGGAAATTCAGTCTCTGTAGTGTGGCTGAATATTTCACATGTTTTAAAATGTGTGAATTTTTTTTTACGTAATTGCGATTGAAATAGTATTATTTTCTGCCTGAAGGATTTGATATTGGTGTATAAATCAGGGAGAAGCTGATTTTCTCCTTGCAACCTCAAATTCAGTTCGTTCATATGATTTGTCAAATCGACATAGAATGCTAACTTCCACATCCATTCACTATTTTCAAAATCGGCAAAAGGGCGCTGCTTCTCATTTAAAAAAAATTGGATCTCTTCTTGAAGTTCAAAAAAGCGCTTAAGGACTTTTCCGCAACTAAGCCAGCGTACGGCAGTATGATATGGTAAGTAATTTTCTCCAATCTCTTGAATAAACTCGCGGAATTGTCGGTGATTCAGCCCAGTGGATCTGATGAAGTTAACAACTGATGTGACTGGTTTTAGAACTTCAGACATATCCAAACATTTCCCGCACAAGGACTGTTGATGAATGATACAATGTAAGACTAATGGTTTTGAACCACCATCATTATCTACAGCCTTTGACACAAGTGCAACCACTCCTTTATTTTTACGTTGTTATAGATTTCAAATTTTTCCATCGAAGGTTCTTTTTAATAATGGCATTTTCAACTCCCTTAAAAATATCTGCCCCAGTTGTCGTACCGTGAATACTATCAATATCAAGAAGTTCTTCATACACTTCATAGCTTTTATCTACTCCGCGAATAAAAATCAACACCTGAGCAGTATCTGACACATCCGTTGACTCATCCAATGCTAGAGAAAACCACTCAAGATGTCCATTTTTGTCAGACAGTTGAGATGATATATTTTCTGCGATGACTTGCACCCTCCGAGCCACAGTGTTTGCTGACAAACTGATACTTTTAAATAAATTTACCTTTTCGGGGCATATTTCTTCGGCTACTGCAATCAAGCATTTTATTATCATTTCTCCATCGGTGAATGGTTTGCCACGTTTTCCAATTTCAAGAGCCACACGAAAGCTGGCGCGAGTTGCAGACTCTTGTTCAGTATTCGCTTTGGTAAACAAACATTGCTGCGATTTGAGTCCGCGTTTCAAAGCTGAAAATTTTTCCGTCCGCAAACTTCCTGTATACTTGGAGTAATTTTGAAGATGTTTCGATTCATAGTGTCGTTTAATGTTATATTCTTTGAGAACAGCTATGGTTTCATTACAAATTAAACATATCGCCTTATTACTGGACTCAATCACAAAATACTGAAAGTTCCATTTATCTTGGAACGTTCTGCATTCACTGTCGATTTTTCGCTTCTTTTCCATACTAACAAATCACACATAAAAACAATAAGTAAAATCAAAATACTTTTAAGCACGGGTGTTACTTTATTTCACAATAGAGATAGACAGTTTCGCTTCCTTCGCCTTTCCTACGCAGACTGACTCGCGGTTGCGCCGCTAGCCTTTTTATATGCAATTACTGCCATCTCGAACTGATCGGAATACACTAGCCAGAACTAGAACTTTCTTGAACCAACGCGGTAATTCCAAATATTTAATTACGACGAATGCCACCTGTTAACGGGTAGCTGAAATAGATAGTACATAGTACCACTACTCGCCACTAGATGTCGTTAAGTGTCACAATACACAATAATAATTGAAATGCAAAAAAGCGTAAGTTTGCTTAGGTCGCGCACTTTGCGACTATTCTAGTCTAGTCTAGAAATATAGTTAAGGGCAGAAAAATTAAAACTGGTTTGGCCCTTGGAACAAACAGAAAAAATCATTATGGCCCGAAGGCTTCAAAGTTTGGAGACCCCTGTTCTAGACTATCGATTTTATTTCCTTTTATAAACAACGCATGTATACTACACTAGTAATAAAGCTAAAGAGGTTGTTTGTTTGCACGCGCTAATCTCTGGAATTACTATGTACGATTTGAAAAATTCTTCTTGCATTCGATAGCCCATTTCTTGAGGAAGGTTATAAACATCACGCGCCCTTAGGAGCTGAAGAATAAAAAAATAGCGAGATAATCGGGACGGGAGATGATATGTGACGCGGTGGCGGTGGAATAGAATTGACTACGGCTGTTGAAACCGTGGGCACAGTTTGTAATAGATATTTTTAAAGCCATCCTTACAGGCATTTTTAATGACAATAGAATATTTGGCCCGCAGCTATATTATAATCCCTATCATGGGGGCTAGCAGAACAATACACACCATCATCCCTGTGCTCTAAGGGTGCTTACACAATCAGAGGGTAGTTAAGTGGTCATCGTGATTATCTAGTTTTGTTTAGCCTCGGGCTATAATAGATTTATCGTCCATTACGGGTTTAGTAAGCAGGGCTATTGAATAGATCGTTGACCGATGTTTTGTAAACAAATGGTTTGTTTAGATTTAGACCGGAAAAAGAGAACATCTAGGACTGGACTTGAACCCTAGATCCTAGATGTTCTCTTGTTCCAATCTAAATCTATAGAAAAAGTAAGCACTAATTGCTTGAAAATTTTTTTTTTTTTTTTTTCTCTTTTTTTTTTTTTTTTTTTTTTTGAATTAACTGTTTGTATTGTATTTTTTTTATTTCTTTTTCTCAAGTCTCTGAGAGTTACAGTTGATAGCGCCAGTCAACTGGGTCCGTGGACCCAGTTCAAGTGGACCCAGTAGACTGAAGAGCCCTTTAGACTTCAACTTAGCACACCCCTCGAAAACAATATATTTAAATGCTATATAATATAGCCTAGTGGTATGGGTAATGGACTGCTGAGACGAGGTCTCGGGTTCGATCCCAGGTTTTACTATGGCACACACCAATGACTTTTCGATGCTTTTCGAAGTTATGTGTGTATTTATCGCAGGTTTATAAGTGCCCGGTTAATGGCAATAGGCTCGCCACCACATTACATTGGGACCTAAACATAAACTGGCGAAATGTGGGTGCTAGCACCTCTGCCTACCCCTTCGGGGATATAGGCGTGAGTTTATGTTATGTTATGTTTTATAATATTATTAAATAATTAATTTAAAAAAATAAAACATTTTTTTAAACAAGCTTCTATTCAAAAATTTTGTTTTATAATAAGAAAAAAAGTCTAATTATGTTTTTGTTAATCGATAAACTCTGAAACTACTGAACCGATTAAAAGATTCTTCCACCATTAGAATGCTACATTATCCCTGACTAACATAGGCTACTTTTTATCCCGATATTCCCACGCGATCAAGACTTCCGCGGGTGAAACCGCGTGGTGATGCTTGCATATTATATTTATGTTGTATAATATAAGACATCAAATCTATTTAGTTTTGGGGGGAGGGACCGGGAGGGGATAGGGTCGTAAAAATAACCATAAACAAATTTTTACCTGATACCAGAATTGAACCCAAGACAGGCCTATTCGCTATCACTACGCCTTCGAGTTCTACTTCCGTCAATCCCGACCTGCATTGTTTTCTTTTTCTCGTTATTCATAGATTAAAAACCAAACCAACTCACCCTCATAGACCATATTGCATGCCCGAATAAATAAACTGTCATCCATCCATTTATCCACGAGTTGTGCTTAACCATGCATTAACAACGTACGGACAGACTATTGGGTTCTGTTTGTTACTAATAAAAGTTACAAAGTCAAAATCATTTATTCTGTATATACCATCAAAATGGACAAAATGTTGAAAAGAAATCGGCGATAACCCAACAAAGGCGTAAATAACGGACTGCTGAGACGAGGTTTCGAGTTCGATCGCCACGCGCCACGGGCACACACCTCTGAGTTTTTGTAGTTATGTGTGCATTAATAAATGTTAATTATCGCTTGCTTAATAATGTGTCCGATAGATGGCAATAAGCTCGCCCCCTATTCGCATACATTGGGACCTTAACATGACTGGCGAATCGTGGGTGTGTATACACCTCTGCCTACCCCTTCGGGGATACAGGCGTGAAGTTATGTTATGTGCTGAAAAGAAAAAAAATACCAGACTAACGTTAAGCAAGTAGTCCACCGCACCGGTTCGCAACGTATCTGAGAAGACTCCGACAATAAACTCATCGGGCTTTTTGTTGGTCTATTTACAAACTGGAATAGTGGCCACCACTCTTAGGACTTCACCTCAGGTTACCATCAGGCGGGGTGCAGTCAATTGATGAATCTATACTATTGTAAAATGGTTAATTATGTGTCTGTACATTGGAGATATTAAAAAAATATGCTTATGTTAAATGCACGATTCTGACGGCAAAAAAATATTTTTTGGAATTCTTGTTTGTTCGTAATGGACGCAAATACTACTAATAGTAGATTTTTATACAAGGAGCTAAAATGACCCACCATGACGAGGTAGTTTTATAAATAGACACCGAGTTTTAATGGGTTTTAGCGCCGTGTGTTACACTATACTTTTCACTACGATTGCGAGAAAATAAAACAACCCACTATTGTAAAATTAATTACGGTCACTACCAATTCAATTTGCAATTAGAGATAAATTATAAAGATTTCGCGCCAATGTATTTTTTTTGTTTCTTCTGTAGCCGCAACACATGTCATTGCATGCATCCTACCAGAGATCGCTGATTTTAGTTCCATTTTCAAAATTAAAATGAAGTTCTTTTTTTATGAAACAGTAATAAGTCGAGTCTTTATTCATGATTATTCTACTTATGACTAAAGACTTTTTCGTTTTTGTAGGCTCATTGTCATTTGACACACAAAATTAAAAAAAAAAAACTTTTTCCCCTAGGGGAAGAATTGCTATTTTTTCTTCGCTCTGGTACGCCACAATGACGGTCTTTTTGAGCAAGAGGAGTGAAAACGAATTTTAATGAGGTTTTTTTTTTCTATTAGAAAGGTCTTGGTCAGACTTGGAATCTTTCGTGTGTTTGATTGCAATTGGTTTCGTAGAACCGGAGATATGATTAAAAAACGTTAACCGCCCTCTGCGCGATCAGCCCATGATCACCAACTATTACTTTGGGACTGAAGAGAAAATCATAAAATTTCGCAAAATGGGGATGTCAATAAACCTCTGCTCTCCAGGCATGAAAACACACAAATTAACCAAATACGGTACCCTAAAAATAGCAACTAATACCCCATTGTCCTCCGAAATAATCACCCCACTATGCATAGTCACGTGTTAAAGATATCATCCTCTCCCTCACTCATTATCTCTTTATGATGGTAAACTATTGCCATTGTCAAAAATAGCAAATAAACAAAGATTAAAAAACGGGGGTAGTTATTGATATGTAAGGATTAAAGTTAATCTGTATTTTGCAGTCAAGCGCTCCGCAAATATTATATCAGTAATAGGTATTAAATATTTGAGGGAATAATATATTTCCTCACTACAGTGTTGCCTTGTAAAGCAAAATATATATTTTTGTATCAAGTAGGTGCCTAATATATCCTTACTCCTATAATCCTCCTTAATCCTAACCTTCATCGATCATGAAGCTTTTTGTAAAAAAAATGTAAGTAGCGATTTCTTTATTCTTTAATTTTTGACATAACAAATAGGTAAGTGGTAAAATTTACAGGAAAACCCATGATCAGCGTGTCGAAAAAGGCTCAACAAGTACCTAAAACAGTTTTTACGTTTAAAAAGAATACTTGAGGTTGTACAAAAAATGCTCCGTGTATAAAATATGTGTTTTTGCAATCCGTTAGCTCAATCAGTTTGGTATATCTCCGGAAAATTGAGAAATTTCGAAAGTCGTCTAAAGTCTAAAATCGAAAGTATAATTTTCTATAGTCTTTAGTTTTAATTAATTATGAAGAGTTGGAACTTGGTCATGTTATTAGCTTTCGGGATCCTTTTAAAGTTTTCCGGAAAGTATTGCCTCATCTGTACCAAGTGTTAGGAAGGCATCTGAAAACGAAGACAGGCGAAAATACTGAAGAAAATAAAAATCTGAACGATTTTTTTTCAGGCGCTTCATTTATTTTTAGGATTTTTTATTAGAATTATTTACGCTCCATCCTCTTAGTACGCTTAAATGAAACCGGTCGTTACACTGATATTAATAAAATTGCAGCGTTGATTTTTTTAAGGTAAAGCGATTATTTTTTTATGAAATTAACGTTTCAGTTGAGCGATAGTAATGCTAAAAAGTTTAAGAAAAATTAGGTAAGCCCATCTAAAAAAAAAGTCGCTTTACTTTTTTTCTCTTCTGTACTATCGCCTTGTCTTTGTTTTCGTGAGCTTTTCCCTAACACCCGATATGTGTATTATTGTGGTACCTATTTTGCATACCATTACGAAGCATAGAAGTCCATAGACCACATGCTATCTATTACAAAGGTGTATTAAAATATTTTGAGTACAGCGCTCAATTTCGTAAATAATGAACCGTTCATGATTTCTAAAGTTATAGGTCTCTAGCAATGACGATGCAACTAAACTGGTTATAAACTGCACTACAATTGCGATACCATTTATATTAATGGGGTTTAGGATGATGTACGTAAATACAATTTTATTTATGAACACACACAATACCTTTATGGATACATAGCATGTACCTACCTATGTTTCATAAATAAATGAATATGAACTAGACAAGATGTTCAGAAAAAAAATTGTGTCACGGTTCACTGGGTGACGGGGGAATGAATTTTGAATTTCGAATTTGTAACGGGACGCAGAATCCTAAATTATCCCATAGCTGTTTGGAATAATTTTAGTGTGTTTATAAATTGGTGCGCTAAATGGCATGCATATAATTATTTTGTGGCACTAAATTGTAACAGGCAAATATCATTAAAAAATAAAGTGAATCATTTGTTGTAGCGCCATCTATACATTTCTAGTTGTACTAAGTGAAGCGGACGTAAAATAAAGCGCCGATAGCTCGCACAACATATTAGTAATAGTTAGTTTCAATAGATGTCGGTATATAATGCAATAATATAGTTTTAATATGAAAAGTGGTTTTTGTAGCGTTTTTGTTTTACATCAACGTTATATTATAAAATAATTTATCATTTCTGAACGAGTACGGGTTTCTTCAAAGTTAGAGGGGGACAGAATCGACCTCTTGTGTACCATGGCCGACTTACAAACGTTAAAAAAAAAATGAAGAACGTCGTCGTTAAGTTTTCTGAAATTTTCTAATTTTGTACGCAATTTTCAAGATATTCCTTTCTGTAAAAACCTTAAAAAACCTTACCTTCTGTAAAAATTATTAGAAAATTGAAACAAGTTATGGCGTATCCAAAAAAAAACAAGGATTCATTATAGACAGAAGCGCAAATGAATTTCAAAAAGTCATAGGTGTTTAGGGATGACCCCAAACCGGGGCAAGACGGGGACACCGTGGTTCCCAAACCCGAAGGGGCCATCTCGAAACCGGAGATGGCCCAGGGTCAGTCGGAGTGCGAGGGATATGCTCTATGGGCAACCTTACACCCCGGCGTCTGAAGACCCGAGAAAAAAAAAAGGTGTTTAGGGATAGCACTTAGTATTAGTCCTTCTCCGCTGCTAAACTTATCCTTTTTTTATATTCCATTTTCGCAGCTAGTTATTAAACGAGAAAAAAATCCCTTTATCGTAGCTGGTTACGAAAGTTCAGTTACGAAATGATTTTTGACTTTGACTTTGACCAGCTAAGCAAAATGACTCGTGTTAGGAATGGGTTCACGCCGGTAATGCAATGACCAGGATTCGGAACCGGGGCCTCTCGATCGTAAGGCGGATTCCTTAACCATTTAGCTACCGACGCTAAAATTACTGACTTAACATTATAACAGGTGAACGCATAAGAAGTATCACAGCCATCTTTCCACCGTCAGCCATTTTTAAAAACATCGAATTCTTCTGAGTACTTTTAATTTAATTACCGTGGCTAACTACATACGATTATACTCATCTTGAAATGACGTCGGCAATTAGACATGAGAAATGGTACGCTTTTAAACAAGATGTACGAACAAGCTGACTGATAAATAATACGGGAATAATGGATGAGGAAACGAAATTTATGATTAGATACTACATTTGATAAATTGATGCAAAATTTGTTTTATTTAAAGCCGTAAATGGCATGCGTGTCAATGGTCTTCTCCACTTCTCAGTTTCACTGCTGGGGATGCCGAAGACAACGAAGTGGATGGATAAAGCCGAAAAGCGGACCCCAGGCTCCGAGTTGGAACTTCCACCTCGGAGCCTGGGGTAGTGTTGTGGACGGGGAAGCCTCGAATGCAATACCACAGATTACGTAATATTATTCTAATAGCAATACTTAGGGAGCAATGCTAAGATAATGATCATTTAATTTAAAGAATCAATCTACGACAAAGTCACTATTTAAGACCTGTCATTGTCACCGCCACCCCTGCGAACTGTTTTCATCCGTCAGTTTCTTTTCAGCGTCTTTCGCGACTATTTCATTCGAGTCCATGAGCTTTCGAACCTGTGAGGCAGTGGAAAAATAATTCGCAGCAGCGTGCGTCGCAAGGATGGCATTCGAAACTACATATGTTTACCGTTTTCATCTGTTCAAGTCCGACATATCTACCTCATCGCTGGCTCCGGTGAGGTGAAACGCGGAGGTGTTTCCGCACGCAAAAAAAATATTGGTAGAGCGAGAGGGCTTGTTGAATGTTTTTTTATTTGTATGCATTAACGCCTCATCGAAGTACCTAGTAGATTGCAAGGTAGTTCATAATTATTCTAGGTGCCAGATGGCGGATGGAGATTTCCAAGACATAATACATTTTTAAGGACTTTTGAGAGTTCCCTTTATATCTGCCGATCTACCGCCTTTTTAAACCTAAATCTGACTTAAATGTTTTATGTGTGTTTTTTTCACCATGTACTAAAGTAAAAAATATGAGATAATTTTTCTAAGTAATAGCTGATGCCTGCGGCTCCGCTCGCGCTGAGGTCGGTTATCGATTTTTGGTCATATCTCCGGTTCTACTCAACCAATTGCAATCAAACATACGGCAAATTTTAATTTTTGTTACATTTTAACATTTTCTAACCGAAAAAAACCGCATCAAAATCCGTTCAGTACTTTTTGCGTCCAACTCGAATAAACAAAATAGAACTCCAAAAAAAGATTGTTGTGTTCAGAATCGGTTATTTAACAAATAACAATTTTTTTTTAAATATCTCCAATGTACAGACACAACTAGCTTACAACTTTATAATAGTATAGACGGACATGTAATCTTCGTGCATCTCATCTGCGTACGCGCAGTACCGACGTACGTAGACATAATTGCGCCATCATAAGACGAGACCGCGGACATGTAAGCACCGTGGGAATTGCGGCCGTATCACACATCCCACACATAAGTTCTAGGCACTGTTTGTATTAAATTGTTTATCTAAATCCGTTTGTAGTTTTGCAAATTTTGAACTCAACTGGGGAATCGCTATAAGCATGATTAATAACCAAACAAGTTTTATTCTAAATATCTCCTCGGCCAGTCTCAATAATCTACCTACAGTTAAAGGTAGAAGCTATCCCAGATAAACATGTCAACATTAATCTATCTGTAACTGCGGTTTCAATATTATCACAGTAATTTTCTGCTTATCTTTGTTTATTGAAACAGAAAAAATCCCCGATAGATACTAATGGTAGCTATTTTAACTGCTGGTAAAGGATGGATGGATTATTGAAACCGGCCGAGTGGTTGTTTTCAAACCAGCTGCTCCGGCAAACTTCGTTCTACCTTAGAATCAAGTTGTGTTGGTTACCTTATCAGCTGAATTTATTTCGTGAATCTCTCCTTGCACCCCGGCATTAAAAACCCGACACGGCGTGGTCGGTTCGAGTCCGACATAACCACTCCCGCTGGCTGGCGGAGACAAATCTAAAAATTCAAAGATTATGAAAATCCGTTCACCTGTTTTTTTGTATACCTCTCAGGTAGCAGATAAACTCACGGCCCACCTGATGGGAAGCGGTTACCGTGGCCTATGGACGTGTGCAACACCAGGGGCGTCACACTCGTCGTTCTTGAGTTTATACCGGTCAGCACTAACACGATTCCGTATTCTCACGAAATATCGATCGATAGATCGATATATATATTTATCGAAAAAAAAATCAACAGGTTGACTTCTGAACAATCAAAGTACCGACACAGAATTGTTCACTTTCCTTCCTCGCGGCCACGCTAACCCATTACCCCATTCCAAACATTCCACGAACAAAAGAAATTACGGGGACGCGGCCAATCTCTTTAATGACCGCGTAGATGATAGGATCCTAGCATCAAAATGATGGAACACACACCATGTGTCATAGATTAGAGAACAATGCAGATGTGACATCACACTGAAGAAACATACGTACATATACTCACGCCTTTTTCCCTCCGGGGTAGGCAGAGACAACAGCCCGCCATCTGCTTCTGTCCTTACATACTTCACAAGCTTCCTTCACTGAAGAAACATACGGTTTATATTGTTTATTATACCTGTATATTCTTGAAAAGGTAAGCGGGGTGTATTTATCACCTACATGGCGTAGCGGTAGCACGTTCGACAGCAACGTCGGAGATCGCGGGTACGATTCCGGCTCAGTACAAATATTTGTATGCATGAGTACGTATATTTGCATTGGTCTAGATGGTTCTATGTACTCGTATATTATGTGATTAAAAAAAATGTATCCAAGTAAGTATGTTTATCCGTATATTATTCTAGAACCCATAACACAAGCTAGTTAAGCTATACTTACTTTGTATCCTAGAATATTTCTGACAACACACTGTCGAATTGTAAATTTTTTTTTTTACATTTCGACAGTTTTCGGTCCCCACGTAATTGGATGCGAGCCATACGATCAACAAGACTCGGTTTGCTCTACGATTATCCCTCACGCCTTATGTGAAACCTTCTCTGTATAATTCACGCCTAATATGAAACTGATGGCTTCTTTACTGCTTTATTGTACGACTCTACATCGCATGCATCCGTGACAAATAAAATCGATAGTTTTACGGACTTATTGGAGCACGGAGCGGTAATGAAATGAAATACATAAAATCTTATATGAAAAAATTAATAAAGATATTTTCTTTATTCCTGTAGAAAATGATCGTCAAGATTATCGTTTCTTCATTAACCTTTATAGCTTAATTCACACAGCAATAGATAAAGTTTGTAAGAACAGAATCTTACAATAAAATTATAATTTACTATTTAAATGTAAATTAAAAGGCTGCTTTAAAACCACAACGTATTATATTCAAAAGATGAAAGCCTAGATAATATAACAATGTGAACTATAACATTATTTTGGCTGTAGGTCTGCCCTAAAAATATTTCACTTAGTAGATAGCTTAAGCGCATGATGCCACAAACTTTGTTAGATAACTTCCAGCGTATGTACATAGGTTGCAGCAATGAAGGCACAAAACCAATTCCTTTGTCTTGTCTATCAAATCTATTATTACTCTATGTGCATGTACCAAATAACACCAAATTTATATTCACACGACATTGACTTTTATCAACTAAATATTATAATTCTGATTCCTATGGCTATTTAAAAACCGTAATTTGTATTTTTTTCCCATAAATAATGAAATTACAAGCGTCATAGTTTTGATGGCCAGAGACAATCGTTGGACACCAAGGCCCTGGTATTGTAATGGTGTGTGTAATTTTGTCATTATCATATTATTCATTACTATATATATATATCATTACCATATTATAATGACTGTTTTGTGATTATGCACGTTTGCGCATTCTTCGGAAACGGGCCGTAAGCGGACCCACAGCTCGCAGGACGCGCAATACTGTTACTGTGATCGTCAGCCCCATTAGAGGGGTACGCGAGGACGCCGCAGACTCGTCTAGGACGGCAGTTGGCCGACTTACCGTCCTTACAGAAGCAGGCCAAGGTCCGCCGGTAACCCTGGGGTTATCCTTTCGAGGGTTTACCCGGGGTGCCCGGTAATGGACACTTGGGCAGGACACCGTGTGGTTTTAGTCGATGCACGACATAACCGAAGGGGTATCCGAAGGGATTTCCGCACGTAAAAAAAAAAGGGGGGGTAATCTTACTAGAAACCAAGCCCCGTTGGGGGAGAATTCAGCTGGGGACGGATAAAGAACTTGTAGGGAGCCAAGAAAAGCACTCACGGAGAAAGCTGTAAGCAGGCCGCAACGGGCGCTCTCCCGCGATTCGGTCAGTACGCCGTGAGATAGGAATGATCATGGGAAGGTTGGAGGTAATGTTCTTCAGTTCAATTCAGCAAACCAGATTCTCTTCTTAGACACCTGCAAATTAAGAACTAGTGCTCATTACGGGTTCATATTTTATCCCAGCTGCATCCAATGCTGCCTCTATAGAGCCCAACGCCTGCTTTCCTTTCAGCCTTTCAGGTAATATCTATAAATATAGAAGGTTTCTCGGAAGATAAGTCCTCTGTTCTTGCGAAACTTTGTAAAGGGACACAATGCGATATTCTTTGCATCCAAGAAACGCATAGGAGTAACCACCAACTACGTCCCAAAATAAGTGGCATGTCACTTATAATTGAAAATCCACACCCTAAATATGGCAGTGCTATTTTTGCAAAGACCTCCCTGTCTATAGTCTCGGCATCAAGCACCTTCAAAAACGATATAGAAATTCTTACGGTCGATACTGGTGATTGTTCGGTGACATCCATCTATAAGCCACCAAAAACAGTCAATTCAGTTTTGAGCCCCCGCGAATTTTTTCTAGTCATCTATCTAGAATAGTGGTCGGGGACTTCAATAGTCACAGCATATCATGGGGATACTCCACTACAACTGCCGATGGCGAGGCGGTTGAGAAATGGGCAGAGACTGAAAACCTAGGTCTTGTCCACGATGCAAAGCTTCCCGCTTCTTTTAACAGCCGGCGCTGGCTCCGTGGGTATAACCCGGATCTCATATTTGCTAGCAAAAATCTACTCCCCTTATGTAAGAAAGATGTATGCTCAGTCATTCCAAATACACAACATAGACCTATCATATATGTCATATCGCAGCAGCAGTACGACCAGCAACAGTAAGATATAAACCTAGATTTAATTTTTCTAAAGCCAACTGGAAACTCTACTCCGAAATGCTGAATTCCATGCTTGGTGACATGGATCCACTTCCTGGAAACTACGATTCTTTTGTAGAACGTGTCTGGGCTGTGTCTCGAAAATGTATTCCGCGAGGATGTCGCACTTCATATATTGCGAGTCTCGGAAACGAATCATTGGAGCTGTTTGATGAATACCAGTCACTGAGCAGTGAAAATCCTTTCTCAGAAGAAACAATACAGAAAGGAGAACAGCTTATGCATGCCGTTGCCGAGGGTCGTAGAGATAAGTGGATGCAACTGGTCAGTAGCGTCGACATGACGCATAACAGCAAAAAGGCATGGAGAGCTATAAAAAGACTTACTGATAACCCACCAGCTGCTGCCAATCCCGGTCAAGTTACACCCTACCAAATTGCCCACCAACTTCTCTTGAATGGAAAACTACAACACCGCTTGCCTAAGACCCAAAAAATTCAAAGATCATCGCTACATGGGAACCAAATGAGCGAGCCCTTTTCACTTCAGGATATGATAAACTCTATAAAGATATTAAAGACGGGGAAGGCTCCGGGTGATATCACTGTTGACCAAATTAAACATTTTGGACCCGGAGCGGTATCCTGGCTTTTATCTTTTTTTAACAACTGCCTAGCCTCCTTTAAGATTCCAAAACTGTGGCGAAGAGCAAAAGTGATAGCACTTCTCAAACCGGGCAAGAGCTCGATCGACCCTAAAAGCTATCGCTCCATTTCCCTTCTCTGCCACACGTTCAAGATGTTCGAAAGGATGCTGCTGAATCGCCTTACAAACATTCTGGAGGCTAATCTCATTCCCGAACAGGCTGGATTCAGACCTGGTAAATCGTGCACCAGCCAAGTTCTCAGACTTACACAGCACATAGTAGATGGCTTTGAAACCGAACAAATAACCGGTGTCGTATTTGTGGACCTGTCAGCGGCATACGACACAGTCAACATCAAGAGGCTCCTTGTCAAAGTACTCAGGATGACCAATGACATAGGTTTCATCCAAATTCTGAGAGAGCTCCTCACAAACCGCAGATTCCAGGTACACATGCATGACAAAAAAGCCGATGGCACTTCCAAAAGAATGGGTTACCGCAGGGAAGTGTTTTGGCTCCAGCACTTTTTAATATATATACAAATGACCAGCTTATAGCTATAGGTACAAAACACTTCCTATACGCGGATGACCTAGCGCTGGCTGCTCAAACACCCAGTTTTGATGAGGCTGAGACTAGACTGGGGACAGCATTGGAAGGTCTCGACCGATACTACAAACGTAACGGATTACGACCCAACGCCTCGAAGTCCCAGTCTTGTACTTTCCACTTGCGCAACCGGGATGCAAAACGTCCCCTTAAAATCACATGGCGAGGTGTCGAGATTGAGCACTGCCCGGAGCCGCACTACCTTGGTGTTACCCTCGACCGCACTCTCACATATAAAGCCCACTGCCTCTATACTAAGCAAAAAGTCGCGAGCAGGAACAACTTAGTTCGACGCTTAACATCTACGTCCTGGGGGGCAGTTCCACATGTTGTCAGGACAACCCGCCTCGCACTTTCCCTCTCGGCGGGCGAATTTGCGTGCCCAGTATGGCATCGCTCTGCCCATGCGAAAGAGGTTGATGCTGCACTAAATGACACATGCCGAATAGTAACAGGTTGCCTCAAGCCTACTCCCATGAACAAGTTGTACCCACTTGCCGGTATCGCTCCACCAAGTGTACGGCGGCACGTTGCTTGTGGGATTGAGAAGAGAAAGCAGGAGACTGTTGCACGTCACACACTATCGACATGACATGCCCAATTCGCGTCTCAAGAGCAGGAAAAGCTTCCTGCGGTCCACTGTTGCCGTTGAGGGCCAGCCTGAGAGTGCTCGGTGCCGGAGGTGGCTCACGGAAAATCCTCCGCCTCCAGACTATATCCAGCCCACCGAAAACTTACCTCCTGGGCATGGGCTGCAGTGGACGACCTGGAAGTCCCTTAATAGATTAAGGTCCCAGGTCGGCTGCTGCAGGGTAAACCGGGTAAAATGGGGCTACCTGGATGCTGGGGGCGGCGGCTGTGACTGTGGTGCACCCCTGCAATCAATGCACCACCTACTGTCGTGCCCACTAAGCCCCAATACCTGCACATTCGAAGACCTGAACGGAGCAAGTGAAGTGGCGGTCAATGTCGCCAAGTTCTGGGCTGGGCACATCTAAAGAAAAATATAGGGGAAAAAAAAAAATTGCCATCGACACGATGAAGAAGAAGTTACTGTACTAGGTGCAGTATCTTGGGGTGTGTGTTGGGTAAGGGGTGTGTGTTGGGTAAGGGGTGTGTGTTGGGTAACCTCCTCGAGTGTCGCTCCGATTCCGATCCCGCTGCAGTCCGGGGGGAACGGAATCGGAGCGGCCGGTACACCCTGGGCGGCGGTCAATGGCTTCCCCTTCACCCCTTCATAGGGTTGACATTGATCGTCGGCCAATACCCAACGTGGCGGGAACACATCGCTCTCCGTACTCCTCTGCTTTCAGAGGAAACAGGATGAGCGATGCTGTTAGTGGTGAGATGGCCCAGGGTCAGCCGGGGTGCGAGGGATATGCTCTATGGGTAACCTTACACCCCGGCGTCTGAAGACCCGAGACGGCGTGCGGTTTTAGTCGGTGCAAGCCCGACATAACCGCCCCCGCTGGCCGGCGGGGGGGTATCCGAAGGGATTTCCGCACGATAAAAAAAAAAAAAAAAAAAAAAAGGTGCAGTATCTTTCCACCTTCTACATTATTCTGGGGACATAAGTGTGAGTTATACATTTACCAAGTTTGTTACAATAACCTTTTTACTGTATGATACAATGTATAACTGTTTTGTGTCACATTATGAAATAAATCGATTATTTCGAACCAGACGCGAAAACCTGACCCGAATTGCGCAGATACGATTAATTACTTGCCTAGCTATTTAATCAAACAGCTTAAAAATGACTTATTTCGGCATGTCTATAAAAAAAATAACCACGAAGGCTTAATGCCTCGCCTTATAGCCTTCTAACCTAGCCTATCCAAGTCGGATACTAAATATTAAATACTGATTTGACACATCATATGTACTTTTTATTTTGAGATAGATTAGCGAGAATGAACAATCTGCGCAATTCGGGTTTTGATAGGAACGAGACGTCGGGGCAGGTTAGGAAGAGGGTTACGTTCGGAACAAAGATTACATTTTTTTTCAAGTTTCTAACCTAACCCGCGGCCGGGTCAGGTTTCCGGGTCAGGTTCGGAATAATCACATTAACAAATAGTCCACGGCTGCGCCTGTGTGGGATTCAGATCCCGTTCCCGCAAGCCATGCCATTGGGCATGCGCCACTTCCGTTAATCTGCAGGTACACCGGCTTGAAGGCAAAGTTGACTTGGGCTCCGAAGATCTTGGTACGCACTAAACATTTCTACCTACTCATAAAATTATGAAAGATTTAAACAACTTCTCTGTTCATCCGAAAGCAAAAAAATAAAAAATAAACAGTGCCTTATTCTTCATCATAACGAAGACTTTTTTTTTTTTTTTTTTTTTTTACGTGCGGAAATCCCTTCGGATACCCCCCCGCTGGCCAGCGGGGGTGGTTATGTCGTGTCTCGACTAAAACCGCACGGTGTCCTCCCCAAGTGTCCGTTGCCGGGCACCCCGGGTAAGCCCTCGAAAGGATAACCCCAGGGACGAAGACTATAGTGTATTGTGAAGATTTAAGTCAATAAAATGTTTAACAAAGGAGTACTCATGAATGTAGGTCAACACAGTTGTAAACGAAGGCATGAATTCATTGGTTCCGAGTTTAATAACGGATTTACTTGAAAGAAAGCTTTGTAGATATTTTTACAATAAAACAAAGCTATTATACAGTTGAAAACAGACCATAGAGCAAGTAATCTTACGCGCTGTGAAAGTAAAAGAGACCATAAACAAAACGTCAATATTATGAAAATAGAAGCTGAAACCATACCAAATGATCTGTTAAATGCAATTTTTTTTTTTCAGAATATTTATGTCTAGTCTAGTGCAGTTGAGAGCACTATGCAAACAAAATGCTACATTACCTATCATTGACTTTTAATGTATACTAAACAAGCTGTTTAGAACAAAAATTGTGTCACAGTTCAAGAATGAGGCGGGAATTAATTTGGAATTCCGAATTTGGAACGAGACGCAAAACTATATAGATAAATGAGATAATGAATTTTGACACCAGTCTGTACAACGCGCGTTTTTGATGTCAAAAAGTTAGTGGACAGTTTGGTTTCGTGATACCAAATTTATTTCTATGTTATGCAAAATTTTACCTAAAGACGGCAAGACGCTTGGACGTAAGTAAAAATTGAATTAAATGATTACCCACGCGACTTCACTAAATTACCTTTTTTTTTTTTTTTTTTTTTTTTTTTTTTATCGTGCGGAAATCCCTTCGGATACCCCCCCGCGTGCCAGCGGGGGCGGTTATGTCGGGCTTGAACCGACTAAAACCGCATGCCGTCTCGGGTCTACAGACGCCGGGGTGTAAGGTTGCCCATAGAGCATATCCCTCGAATTCCGTAAAATTTTGGAAACAAAAGTTGATGACGGTACAAATGAAATAGTCTTTTTTTTTTTCAATTAAATTTTTAAGCATTTTGTATGCTTACTTTTTTCTAAAGATTTAGATCGGATTTTCTAAAGAGAACATCTAGGACGGGACTTGAAACCGCGACCAGTCCCTTACACGGGGAATGCTCTGACCAACTGAGCCACCTAGACACGTCCCAGATATTCGAAATTCTCCTATACATTAATACGTCTTAAGGCGACGTAGGTCATCATAGCCATCTACCGTAATTCTCGCGAACTACGGAAGCAATGAATAACTTTACAGTCACTTTTAAAACATTGTTTTTTGATGACTCCGCCTAATTAATTCAATTAAATTTTTAAGCATTTTGTATGCTTACTTTTTTCTAAAGATTTAGATCGGAAAAAGAGAACATCTAGGACGGGACTTGAACCCGCGACCAGTCCCTTACAGGGGGAATGCTCTGACCAACTGAGCCACTTAGACACGTCCCAGATATTCGAAATTCTCCGATACATTAATACGTCTTAAGGCGACGTTGTAGCCATCTACCGTAATTCTCGCAAACTACGGAAATAGTCTTACTAAAAATCAAACAGTAAAAAAAAAGTAAAATATGCTGACTGGAACCAAAAAGTAAATAACTAATCGTAAAAAGTAAAAATTTCAAACATCGCACCGACTTACGCAGAAAGCGTTACTTCCCACTGATTGGGACTTCAAAGTGAAGTTAGGTTAGGTTAGTTAAGTGAAAAAGATAGTGAAGAATAGATGTAAAAAAAATGTAAAACAAATGTAAGTTGAGAGTACATTTATTTGGAGAGATGGAGCGGCTCATGGCTTAGTGGGAACCAAGAAGAGTGGGCAAATCATTAAGTACAAAAGTAAATCAGTCTTAAGATGAGCTACTATTCTTAACACAGTGAGACTCCCCCGTATCCTTTTTTTTTCTTTGTGTTTTCGTGCGGAAATCCCCTCGGATACCCCCCACCGGCCAGCGGGGACTGTTATGTCGGGCTTGAACCTACTAAAACCGCACGGCGTCTCGAGTCTTTACCGCCGGGGTGTAAGGTTGCCCATAGCGCATTTCCCTCGCACTCCGACTGACCCTGGGCTATCGGAATTGAATCAAAATCGGATTGAGATGGCTTCCTCGGGTTTATGAACCACGGTGTCCCCATCTTGCCCCGGAGAGCCAAAGTTCGGCAAACACCTCGCGCACTCTACACGCGGAGTGAGCGGTGGGGTTAACGGGTCTGGCCTTAGATAGAAAATCGAGCCCAACTGAATTTGTAAAGGCTCGGAGGATGATGATAGTTATTTGTTGAAAAAGTTAGAAGTGGAAGAAGGAAAGTAATCTGTATCAAGCTCTACGTGATCCTTCATGAGCTTTGACCTATAAAGCGTAAATTAGACAATGGACGTAGATTTGGACACGTCTATTAAATGATCTTTTGCGTATTGTCTACGTAGCAGACACGATGACTTTCCCATGAACTCCCGTCTGCATCTTGCCTATTGTAGGTCCGAGTACTGGCCGAGTCTTACGTCCGTTGAGTCTGGCTTGCGTCTAGGCGACTCATCATCCTCCGAGGCTGTTCCCAAATCAGTTTGGGTCGGCTGTTGCGATCTAACTACGAAACGGCCGAACTACAATACTTTCTGTAAAACGACTGCCACTTGATATCGAAGTTCTGTAGTTAGACCAATTGTCGAACTTTTTAGGGCTACAACTACCCGTAACGACACGACGGCGTAACACGACACATTCTCGAGTTGTCAATGTTGCCATACTTGACAATCTTGTCATATGATAAAATGTCATACTATGTGGTGGCGGTTACCACACATAAATAATATATCTATTGCGCCTCTTGGTCAAGGTTGTTACGAGCATTCGCCGCCAGAGTAGCTCTATTTTTATTTTTATTTTGTTAATTTTTTTAGGGATTTTCTTTAGAAAAGCCCTATTGCTATCGAGTTGTCGTCGACGTCGTCGTTGCCAAATTTCTGTCACGGTTTTGGGTATGAAGGAGATGAGCTATCGAGTTGCTGTTTTCGGTAATAGATTCGTGCTGGGGTGAACCATTGCAAGATAAAGAAAAAATCGGAAATAAAAAACGCAAAATCGTAAATCCCTTGTATTCGGCTGAGCTCGTCTCAGGAATTCAACTTGTTTTGTATTTGTACCTTTTTTTTTTTTTTTTTTCGTGCGGAAATCCCTTCGGATACCGCCCCCGCTGGAGAGCGGGGGGTCTCCAGCGGGGGCGGTTATGTCGGGCTTGAACCGACTAAAACCGCACGCCGTCTCGGGTCTTAAGACGCCGGGGTGTAAGGTTACCCATAGAGCATATCCCTCGCACCCCGACTGACCCTGGGCCATCTCCGGTTTCGAGATGGCCCCCTTACTTGCTCTCCACTGTGCCATCTGCTAAGCAGAGGGACACGTGGAAAGCTTCCGAACAGCCCTCAACAGGGCCGTCCTCGCCTCGGTCGGAGTTGGCCGTAGGCGGCAGCGTCTCTCCCGCCCTAGGAGAGAGGCGCTGCTGTCTCCGTTGCCCAGGGTGCACCGCGTGGAGGTCCCCAACCAAGCACCCCCTTTGTATTTGTACCTAATCCGCAATAAAAACACTTTTCTTTCTTTGTTTCTTTCCATAGATGTTCGTATGGCAACCGGGACCGACGGCCTAACGTACAATCCGATGTACGGAGGGGTCTCAAAGTGGGTAGTATTGCTTAAATTAGCAGATTAATTGAATTCCTAAGCCAAATAGCTGAGCCGATATATAGTTAATTGAATTATACCCACTTAACATTTAACAACTTGGCCAAAACTGGGTTGTCTCTATAGCAAAAGTGGGCCCAGGCTGGCGGCCAACCACAACTTACTAGTAGCCGGTGGTTGAGGAACTCACACTGAGTTTCTCACTCTGATATAATTGGAAACACAATTATTATAATTACTGATGATTGAAAAAGATTGGTTGGAGCCTTAGGAGTTTTAATTGCTATGTAATGAATATATACCTAGTTTAAAGTGATTTAAATAAGTGTTTTTATTAGTAATAGGCCCGCATTTGACCACTATCCCACCTGTTTATGCTGTTGGTAAGTGGGATGTGAGTGATTTTTCTTGAGTCAGTAGACTCAAGAAAAATCGCTTGCCTGGATGCAACCTATTCACTATGTACTCCAATAGCTTTCTGGAAAGACAGACTCAACAAAGCGTTGCGTTGTCCTTAGCAGTACGCACAATGAATTCATATTTTTTTAATTATCTGATGTTATTCTCCTCTAACTAATGTTGTATATTAGTATATAAATAGATATAACAGTATAGTATATACTAGTACACCAGTGTGTATTTACTTTTTTTTCTTAATACTCTATCTGTTTTTAGGTAAAATACCTTTTTTTTTTTTTTATCGTGCGGAAATCCCTTCGGATTCCCCCCCGCGTGCCAGCGGGGGTGGTTATGTCGGGCTTGAACCTACTAAAACCGCACGCCGTCTCGGGTCTACAGACGCCGGGGTGTAAGGTTGCCCATAGAGCATATCCCTCGCACCCCGACTGACCCTGGGCCATCTCCGGTTTCGAGATGGCCCCCTCGGGTTTGGGAACCACGGTGTCCCCGTCTTGCCCCGGTTTGGGGGAGGGGCGCTAGTCGCCCCACCGTCGTGGCCTGCTTCTGCTGGGGTGACAGGTGGCCTCACCCGCCACCCCCAGGCCTGCGCTCATGGAGGACGGAGGTCGTTAAGCGACCTCCGGCGCCTGAGTCGCCTGCGACGCGCGGCGAGCAAGTTGCGGGCTCGGCGGTCCGGGAGAGTTCTAAGTCTCTCCCGGGCGCGCTCCGCCATCTCCTTCGCGAGCATTACATGCTCGCAGAAGGAGGTGGCGGCGGCCCACGCGCTCGCGCTCCGCACCATTGCCGCAATCATGCTGCCGAGCGAGAGGACTCCCACCCCGATGGCTGCCACGAGGTCACGCCTCGGCGCCTCCCACGCCGGGCAGTCCGTCAGCGTGTGCAGCCCTGAGTCCTCGCTCGCGTCGCAGTGATGACACTCAGGCGTTGGCTCCTTCCTGATCCGATGCAGGTGGTCCCCGAAGCACCCCTTCCCGGAGACCACCTGCGTCAGTCGGTACGAGAGGCTTCCGTGTCGCCTCTCCAGCCAATCCTCCATGATGGGCCTTACCGCCGCTATTGTTAGGTAAAATACCTGCTTAATTTTATTTCGAAATTTTCAAAAAATGAATCCTAGCTAGATCGATTTACTGGTCCCCCAAATCCTCTGTATACTAAATTTCATAAAAATCTTTGAAGCCGTTTCCGAGATTCAGATTATATATATATATACACAATATAGCAGAATTGCTCGTTTAAAGATATTAGATTTATTGTTGTACTTCCCTCCTTGACGCTGTCGGCAAACTGACACAAGACGACAACCAAATAAAAATAACACCACTCATTTCTCGTTCCCAACTTTTGTACTTCACAAAAGACAAACAAAGTACCAAGAATTGTTCATTAATAACTGCGCGCACGCATTACATAATGGGAATTTTCTTTTAAATTAGATTTTTGTATATATGTACTATTGTTATTAAAAGTTTTGAAAGAAGTATTTTAAAATCTGTACAAAGATCTTCACTGCCAAAGCCTTCTAGCTGGTACACCTGCTAATTAACGGACGAGGCTCTAGCGGAGGCTCAGATTGGGTTGGGAACCCTAAGAGGATTTTTTTCCTCCTCACCCTTATGCAATACCCTAAATCAAAGGTCAGTGCGCCTGGCTTGTAAGGACTTACGGTGCCGAAACATGGACACTGGCGATGGGGCTAGTCCATTAACCAAAACCCGAGCAGCGGCCTATGGAGTGAGTTAAACTTGGAGTTTCTTTGATCGAGGTTTTTTTTTCTTCTTTATTTTTATAGAGGCTTTTGCTACATAGTAATATGTTAGTTATAGTATAGTATATGTATATAGTACATAGTAGTGTGTTAGTTAGTATCTTACCTTATTTACAATCACTATTGCACTTACGCTAGAGGGGTAGGACAGATTCGTTGGTGTGAAAACAACTGAAACAGATCTCGAGCAACATCAGAGGTGGGATCCCCCAAATACTTGAAAATACACCCACATCACGCACGTTTATGTTGTGTTTTCGCACCAACGCTCCCTCTGGCTCCGAAACTTGACACAATCCGTCAGCAAGTGTTGGACATCATCTAGTGTACTATATTTCACAGTTAACTTGCAGAATAAGCAAGCTAATGAAAGGTAGTGGGGCTGAACACATCTGTCGTGGGATCCCCGTTTGGCCCTTGGACCAAACGAATCCTAGTGTGGAGACGAAGCGTCAAACGCCATCTGACGCACCAACCCCAGAGCAAAGCCTACGCCAAAGACTCATCCGTCAATCAGCTGTTGAACCTAATTACAGGTGAGGTCTCTTAGGATCTTGATGGGTCCTATACAGCCACGTAATACAAATAACTCTATGCTTTAATATGCTATCGCCATAATGGCGATACAGCGAAGATATCTTATATTTAATAACCATAACATCATAATAACAATACGGTAAGTATTACCAAACTACATGTCGTGGGAACTTGGGCTCGTCGAAAGGAGCATATCCTATCTCCCTTTCACTCTAAGGTGACCCCGTATAATCTTGTCTCGGTTGTAAATTCGTGACTATACGATTTCGCTTCAGACACTGAGGGCAATTTGTGTTTTGTTTTTTGACAGAAGAGTTTTTAATGAAGATATTTATCTGACTCATGTTTAATAGTCAGTGTACGTTATAATTATAACATGCGCAAGAGTAACTGCTGTGCGTGAGGTTCCGGGTGTGATCCCTGAGTAGGACAAAAATCTTTTTAGTATGTATGTAATTCATTATACAATTCACTGGCAATATTATTGAATAGTTGTGAACTGTCTTGTTAGTCCCTGTTTTTACGTATGGTAACCTCTGGGGACCACCTCACCGGGGCTAGCGGTTAAGTGGTTCTGGCAGAATCGGACTGTCTAAAACCACACGGTGTTTCATCATGGGAACCTTTTAGAATCCCTAGTAAGGCAATCCCTTATAAGTTAACCGGCTTTTATGCATCAGACGACCACACCATGGAGTACAGAGAGCCATGGTTCCCTTTAGAATAGCAATAGGAACAACGATAGGAATCGAGGTCAATTTAAGTAAACTTCGTTATCCCGTTTTACTGCGTGAATATTGTCGAATAAATGCGAGAGTTTGGTTCAACAGTTTGGTTCAACAAATTTTCACTGGTGGAATCCAGCCTTAAACACATCTTTTAATGTCTCCATCACCGGTACAGAAAATAAAATATATTAATCTGATCCTTAATGAATCAGTTTTAGGGGTTCGGATCGTTATAACTGTTACTTACGTATACAATAAAGAATTATCTTTATTCGAGCACCAATCCGGTTGCATCGTGAGCTTACACTATGGAGCTGGGACTCCTCTAACCCGTCTAACCAAGACGAAAGCCAGAGTCTCGTCTGTCCATCAGCAGGTAAAGAATTACAACCAATAGGAAGATTTAGATAGAAAAAAGAGAACATCCAGGATGGGACTTGAATCCGATCTAAATCTATAGTTATATAGGAATGTGGCGGAGTAACGTAAAAATGATTGTAACATCATTCATTATTTCCGTAGTTCGCAAGAATTACGGTAGATGGCTCCTGCCTCGCCTCGAGACGTTTACACACTGAAAAATGATAATGTTTAATATATCGGAGAATGACGGCCTCTGTGGCGTAGCGATAGTGCATTCGACTGCTATGACAGGGGGCGCGGGTTCGATTCCCGCTCAGTGCAAATATTTGTATGCATGAATATGTCTATTTGCATTGGTCTGGGTGTTTTTATGTATAATATGTATGTATTTACAAAAAAAAGTATATAAGTATGTTTATCCGCATTCTGGAACCCATAACACAAGCTAGTTAAACTATGCTTACTTTGGGTCTAGAAAGTGCTGTGTAGAATGTCGTAGAATATTTATTTATTTGTCGTAGAATATTTAGAATTTCGAAAATCTATGACGTGTCCAGCTCAGTCGGTCAGAGTGTTAATTAAAAGTAAACTCTGCCAAAAAGGCTACTATAAAATTCAAGACTATTTAGACGACAAACAAGCTTGGATATGAACTGTTTGCTCTCTCTCTATGCTACTCAAATGGAATATTGTACTTAGGTTAAGTAAATATGTTTGTAAATAGACCAAAAAAAAAAAAACAGCCCGCTGAGTTTCTTGCCGGAGTCTTCTCAGGACAGGGCCGCGTTTCGAACCGGTGGTCCATTTGCCAAACATTAGATTATTATTTTTTTTATGACGTTTTGTAAGTGCCGTATTAATGGTCTATGCAGAATAAATGGTTTTTGACTTTGACTTTGACTTTGTTCTCCCTGTAAGGGACTGGTCGAGGATTCAAGTACCGTCCTGAATGTTCTCTTTTTCCGATTTAAATCTATAGGAAAAGTAAACAAATTGTTTTAAAATTTCATTGAATTACAACCTATTTTAACAATATTTTGATACCTGGTAGTGTATAAATACCGCACCTACTGTCAATACCTCAATGCACAACACCGTTACCAATAGATCACTTACCATTTAAAATCAAAAAGGAATCGAGATAAAAAAATACTGTTCTATAATAAACACGTTGGTGCATTGTCGGAGTCGACCGGACCGGATCGGATGTCGGCCATCCGGACGGTGGGTGTCCGACTGTGACCAGCGTCTGGGGGAATTGTGGACAATTGAGGAATTTGATGATAATAAAAATATTTTTCAAAAATGGGTGCGTCTCGTATGGTCTAATGATTTTATTTTAAAGGGACATTATATATGTAAATATCATAAATGATGAAGTTTTAAAATTTTTACGAGGCTAGCACATATTACTTAGGTATATGTAGTTACAGTTTCTAGGAAGAACACACTTGCATAATAAAGCACAAAAACAGTCGCATCAATGTAAGTGAGCAAAGTTTATAAATGTTTACAAAAAATATAACATATCGAGGTAAAATAAAATAGCAATGTGTTAAATCGATTGCAACTTCTTCATAAATAAAGTCGATTATTTTTGAAATAGAATGGGTTATGCATTGGGACAACTATTTGATGAAAAATTGAGCTGTCAAAAGTTAAATAAATGGTTGGACAGAGTATAGTGCACCTAGTTTTATTTATCCGCATACAACCATAATACTACAAGCTAGTTAAGCTCTGCTTATTACTTTGGGTCTAGATAGCGCTGTGTAGAATATCCTATCATATATTATGGCATTATCTATGGCAAAACACTGATTTTGTAGCGAATTATTTCGTGGAACTTCATAAAAATGGCATATATTGGCAGAATTCTGCGATAATAACTGCGCGGTGTGATTTCGGTGAGTAGTAGTACCTCCAAAATGATGGTCATCCTACAAACTGGTACAACTTTGAGCTTACTCGTAAACAATGCCGCCTAATACTTGAGTGTGGCGCCTTAAGAGGCAGAACAGCCTGCGTGTTTGGCGCTTCACGCTTGTTATCATTAACTGGCTGAGCAGACTTGGCAGGACTACAATTTTACTTACTTATCATTATTACACCCATATTTCGCCGATTATGTATTTCAATCATGGCCAGTCTATTGCCACCAACCGGACACTTTTTTCAATGGGCTATATGTTTACTGCTGGATTTACAACAGCCCTATCCCTTTAGTCTCCATGTACGACACCCACAGGTATTAAATAGTAATCTGAGGCCATGGGAAAAAATGGGGTAGTCCTTTGCCTTGCCTTGCTCCTCAATTCGATCTAGATACCGAGGTGTGCGGTGTAGTCTCAGGGTGTAATAAAATACAGAAAGAGGAGGGATTATGCATGTGCAGTTTTTGTGAAGTAGGACTAAAATTACGTACTCAGTTGTAACTAATGTTCACAAAACAAAAGCTTTGCTTTTTTCTCATTTCTTGGAACTGGAATTCCCAGAAGAATGTTTTACCGATATAGATACCTTAATTTCCGACTGGTAAAGAACCACACTATCCATTTACTTTTTCATCTTCCAAGTACGGCGGGCCGCGCTTGTGCTGCTGAGGCATCTGCGAAGACCCTCAAACTTCGCAAATATAATAATGTAGTCAGCAATTATATTTTTGAGCCGCTTGGAGTCGAAACACTAGGTTCGTTGGGCCCGAGTGCACGGTCCCTTTATAAAGAAATCGCAAAGCGTCTGGTCGAAGTTCGCGTGACCAAAAGGCTGGCTTGTTTTTTGCGCAAACAATTGGCATTGCCATCCAATGTAGCAATGCTGCCAGTTTTTTGGGTACGTTACCAGTTGACATCGATGGGGAGGGATTCTTTGACACCTGAACCTTTTACTTTGTACATATTCCTATCCCTTTTTTTCGGATGTGAATATTTTAGTTTATACAATTTTATTTTTAGTTAATACGCTTTTTCTCAAGTAAATATACTAACTAACAATTTTATAATGTACTTAAAGTGATCTTGCAGTAACAGGCTGATTAAATGTTTTAGAAACGTGTAGATCGAATTTCATATCCTAATTTATATTTTACAAAGTTCTAAAAATAAACACTGGCAAATGCGATACAAAAAATCTGTAGGAGAATTTTTTGTAAGATTACTGTTCTGTATGTCTTTTTAAATTAGAATTAATTACTTCAAGGTCTTCAAAGTTTCTAGAACTTTATAGAAGCACACAATCCTACCAAGATCTTAGTGGCCGAGCCAAACTTACCTGCTAACCGGTAAACCTTTTTTTTTCTATGCAGCCAGCGGACGAGGTTATGTCGGGCACGATCCGACTAAAACCGCACGCCGTCTCGGTACTTCAGATGCGGTGCAGATGATGTAAGGTGGCCCATAAAGCGCCCTGTCTGACCCAGGGCCATCTCCGGTTTCAAATAACCCCCTCGGGTTTGGGAACCACGGTGTTTCCGTCTTACCCCTGGAAAAAAGGGGAGGCGAAACCTGCTTCTGCTATGCTGCGGACCTGCTAAATAACAGATGAGCTTCTGGTTTTTCTCTTGGGATTGGGTTGTCAGACGACAGTCGCTCTCGCAAAAGCCAAGATAAGACGAGACAAGAGAAAGAGTAGAATAGCAGACACCGGCCTCCACAGTACGAACTTTGGATGCAATCAGGACTGATGCTGTGATAATGATGAGGGAGATACATGCCAGGATTGTTTTCCCGGGAACATCGACTTTAGAACGCAAACTAGTTACCAAAGCTTATCACAGTGACTTGATTGACTTGACAATCAATAGCGACTTTAAATAGGAGTGTGCTGCATTGCCTACTGTTTGTAATAGTATCAGAGTTCTTATCAATTTTCCTTTTGTTTCTTCTTCTTCATCCTACTCCGGTTGCCTCCATCCTCCAAATTTTTCCTTTTTAGGGGTCCGTACCTCAAAAGGAAAAAACGGAACCCTTATAGGATCACTTCGTTGTCCGTCCGTTCGTCCGTCCGTCCGTCTGTCAAGACCGTTCTTCTCAGGAACGCGTGGAGGTATCAAACTGAAATTTATATCTAATACTCAGGTCTACTGTCCCTTGGAGCTGTGAAAAAATCAAACTTCTAAGCCAAAGCAATCAAAATATACAGCCGTTTATGCCGCAAATTTTCGAAACTCGTACGGGAATCAAAACCTACAGGGTACTTCCCGTGGGGTGTGTGTTGGGTAACCTCCTCGAGTGTCGCTCCGATTCCGATCCCGCTGCAGTCCGGGGGGAACGGAATCGGAGCGGCCGGTACACCCTGGGCGGCGGTCAATGGCTTCCCCTTCACCCCTTCATAGGGTTGGCATTGATCGTCGGCCAATACCCAACGTGGCGGGAACACATCGCTCTCCGTACTCCTCTGCTTTCAGAGGAGACAGGATGAGCGATGCTGTTAGTAGTGAGATGGCCCAGGGTCAGCCGGGGTGCGAGGGATATGCTCTATGGGTAACCTTACACCCCGGCGTCTGAAGACCCGAGACGGCGTGCGGTTTTAGTCGGTGCAAGCCCGACATAACCGCCCCCGCTGGCCGGCGGGGGGGTATCCGAAGGGATTTCCGCACGATAAAAAAAAAAAAAAAAAAGGGTACTTCCCGTGAACTTAGAATCTTGAAATTTGGTACGAAGTAACATCTTATAGTACAGATAAAAGAAAAATTGCGAAAACCGTAAATTTTTAGTTACATCATATAGTAAAAAATATATTTGAGCATTTTAAAGTTACTACTACATTAACTATGACTCGATTGTCGTGATGGGTGAACTTTTACTTATATACCTACAGGTTTGTACGGAACCCTCGGTGTGCGAGTCCGACTCGCACTTGGCGGGTTTTTTTATTTATTTATTTCTCCACAGCACTATTTTTACAGGTTCAATCCAATACAATACAAGTATAACATATTACATTCATTGCTATTTTCGTGAACTCATTCAGAGAACAAGCAAAGAGATCTATGCTGTCTGCCACTTCATTGAGTATTTGTAAGGTGCGCGTTATTGGCGCTTTAGCTAACAAATTAGTTCGGTCACTGGGCACGGCTAGTAGACGGGAACACCGCCTACGCCATATAAAATTATTGGGCACATGGCATTTTAGGGGCCGGGGTCCACTTCGGGTCTGACCTCTCAACCTCGAGAGGAAACTCTAAGTCAGAACCTTATCTGTCAATCAGCATGTGTGCGGTGATACCGCATATACCCAGCGCTATCTAATGACAATAAATTGAACTACTTCGATACTACTTCGTCACTACCGCTTCTGAATCGCGAAATTGAGGTTCACGCGCTGGGATAACATATATGATATATGTATACAACATCCCAACGGCAACCGTAGGGCCGCGGCCCACCAGGCGTGATCACCTTGCCTGGTCGGAGGATCGTCCCTTTGTGGAGGTCTAAGAAGTGAAACCGGCTAAGATTGGCTTGCGTTCAAAAAACTATGGTTGACCTTTTAAATTTGTAGGTAAATTATTGGTTTGTAAAGTTACTGGGAGAATATATATATAGTCTTAGTATTGTCCTAACTCCTGTCAAGAGAGCGGAATGTGTATTACTATTACTATGGGAAAATTAGGCAAGTGAAAATTTGATTACGGACACGTGGATAATCCTTAGTTAGTAATAGGAAAAACCTGACTGCCCTAAAAAGATCAAAACAAGTTTGAAAACCTTAATTTTCTTTCGGTTTATGATTTGCAAATGGTTTTAGGGCAGTCGGGTTTTTTGATTTTTTTATTACTTAATTATTTTATTGTTTACTGTTTATATATGATATATATATATATTATATATATTATATATATATATATATATATATATATATATATATATCTATATATATATATATTTGAAATCACCTTTTAAAGCTTTTCTTTTGATACCCTACTCAATAAGTTTGAGTGAAAATATGTATTTAACAAAAAACAGTTTAGCGCCAAATTTTTTTATATTTTTTATATACCCAGTAGCACTCTATACATGCATACATACATACTCTCGAAAAACATAACCGTCCTTCTAGCGAAGTCGGGTAAAAAAGAAAAAAAAATATAAAAAAATCAGTTGTATTAAAACGAAAATTATAATTTTATACAAGGGTTGTGCCACACCCACCAGGCGAGGCCGCGCTGGCGGCCAAAGTCCGCCGGCAACCCTGGGGTTATCCTTTCGAGGGCTTACCCGGGGTGCCCGGCAACGGACACTTGGGAAGGACACCGTGCGATTTTAGTCGATACACGACATAACCACCCCCGCTGGCTGGCGGGGGGGTATCCGAAGGGATTTCCACACGTAAAAAAAAATGGTTGTGCCACAGTACAAAGAATATTATTAGTTCTGTGGGTTGTGTTGATTCCAAAAACTTGTATCGCTATTTTTTTGTCTGAGTTCTAATAGAGCTTGAATTGCATCCCAAGTGAAATAGTTTCATTTTGTAAAGAAGTGTCTGTTGAATTTTTAAAATTTATATTACCTAATATTTTGGTAGCGCCAAGAAATAAGAAATAGTTATTTCAATTTATTTTAGAATCGTAGTTCTTATAATTAAAATTTTACGATTTTCTTCACAGCATCACCCATTTAGATCTCAATTCTTTTATCGGCGAAGTCTTTTTTTTAATTATCAACACGTATGATTTCTCAGGAACCCCGGCATTAGAGAACCGGGACGGCACTTCGTGTAGTCTTGGTCGGTTCGAGTCCGACATAACTACTCCCACTGGCCGGCAGTGGTTTTAACGTGGGGAGTTCCGTAAAAAAAAACACACGCTATAGGCGACAAAACAAGGCACACTATAGGCGGAGACAAATCTTTAAACAATCAAAAATCATGAAAATCGGTACACCCGTTCTCGAGTTGTCTGTCATCACTAACACGAAACATGACTTTCTTTCAAATTTATAGATAAGAAAGTTCGTGAAGATATTTCGATGTTTGTTACTCATCACGCAAATCATAATTAACTTTAAAAAAAACTAAATATGAAAATTTGATACCTTTTGAAATTCGAGCACCTTCTTTTTTGTAATTTTTTTGTCTTTTTAGGGATCCGTACCCAGAGGGTGAAATGAACCATGATAGCTAGACAGTTGAAATGACTCCCGGATGACGTATTTCTGTTGCCGCTATAACAATAAATACTAGAAAGAAAATAAAATGAATATTTAACGGCCACCATACAAATTTGATATTTTGCCGGTTTTTGCTCGATATTAATAATGGCAATAACCAGACTTGTTGTCATGAACCGTGATAGCTAAACAGTCGAAATTTTCACAGATGATGTATTTATGTTTCCGCTATAATAACAAATACTATTTAAGAGGGGCTCCCATACCTTAATTTGCTTGATATTATTAATGGCAATAGGTAGAAGCTTGAAATATTCACAGAATATTTAGAAATAAATTAAGGTGGGATCTCATTGTATAGAAAACGGTGCGGAACCCTCAGTGCGCGAGTCCGACTCGCACTTGGCCGATTATGTATGCTATCTACGTTTAATTTACCGCTGTATGCAGATAGGCACTATCAAACAGGCTGTTTGTTTCTTTTCAACTTGGGAAGAATTTGAATGAAAGTTTTTTTATACCACTTTAGGTGGTAGACAAATACACGGCCCACCTGATGGGAAGCAATTACCGTGGCCTATGGACTTGTGCAACACCAGAGGTGTCACACTCGCGTTGCCGACCCTGTAAAAACCTTCTAATTCCCTTCTTGAAGAACCCCATATGGTAGTCCTTTGAGATAATCACAGCAGGGATAGTAAATATTTTATTTAAAAAAAACAACTTTAAATGCTTCTATAGCCAGTGGCCACATACATCCACCGGCACAAGCGCGAAAGGAATTCACACGGACCAGTAATCACAACAACGAAGGCATTCCTTTGGCGCCAAAACGAGCAGTCTATGCCAGCCCGGCTTTCTGTACGCATGCGTGGACGTGCGCCATCTTGCCGTTGCCATAGTAACGTGTTTGTTATCAAATAAACCCATATGTAACTAAAATATTCAAAACATTCTGTGTGTTTTGTATCTATAATAAATTATTTGGAAAAATGGTGAGTACCTATATTTTTGAATTGTAAATTAGATAATGTTTCCTATTGTAGTGTTGTTTGCGTAGTAAGTCAGTGTTACGTTTATTGCGTTTCTAATTTGTTTTATCTCACATGGTAAGCATTTTTTACGTATCAAATAGGTAGATGAGCGTTCACCCCAGCAGAAGCAGGCCGGGACGGTGGGGCGACTAGCGCCCCTCCCCCAAACCGGGGCAAGACGGGGACACCGTGGTTCCCAAACCCGAGGGGGCCATCTCGAAACCGGAGATGGCCCAGGGTCAGTCGGGGTGCGAGGGATATGCTCTATGGGCAACCTTACACCCCGGCGTCTGTAGACCCGAGACGGCGTGCGGTTTTAGTCGGTTCAAGCCCGACATAACCGCCCCCGCTGGCACGCGGGGGGGTATCCGAAGGGATTTCCGCACGAAAAAAAAAAAAAAAAAAAAAGGTAGATGAGCGTGGAGGTTGTATATTTGTATGTATTGATAAATGTTTATCATAGACAAATTGATAGTTATGAATGGTTATGAATCTATTTATTTTTGTAATTGTAGATTAATATTGATCTAATCCATAGGTATGCTAGCTTCAAGTAAAAGTAATTTTAAATTTACAAATAATATAAGTAGGTAGGTACATACGTGGGGTGTGTGTTGGGTAACCTCCTCGAGTGTCGCTCCGATTCCGATCCCGCTGCAGTCCGGGGGGAACGGAATCGGAGCGGCCGGTACACCCTGGGCGGCGGTCAATGGCTTCCCCTTCACCCCTTCATAGGGTTGGCATTGATCGTCGGCCAATACCCAACGTGGCGGGAACACATCGCTCTCCGTACTCCTCTGCTTTCAGAGGAGACAGGATGAGCGATGCTGTTAGTGGTGAGATGATCCAGGGTCAGCCGGGGTGCGAGGGATATGCTCTATGGGTAACCTTACACCCCGGCGTCTGAAGACCCGAGACGGCGTGCGGTTTTAGTCGGTGCAAGCCCGACATAGCCGCCCCCGCTGGCCGGCGGGGGGGGGGGTATCCGAAGGGATTTCCGCACGATAAAAAAAAAAAAAAGGTAGGTACATACGTAATAATAAGAATAAAAGACTTACGGGCTTTACTGTACTTAACACTGAAAACAATACTATTAAAATTAAAGTTCCATAATAATATGATGAATAATATGTAGGTAAATAGAGCAAAGAATTAAAATTAAAAAACACGTAGTTATGTTTTGGTCTGAATCGCTTAAGGTCTATTCACACACATCAGGGTCGTGGCCCAGTAGGGGCTCAAAAACTATAGTTGTGTACATTTTATATGGACTCGTGTTGCCGGGCCGGCGACGACGCGACGGAGCTTCAGCACTTGGGCCGACGCCGGCCACGGCCCTGACACGTCCTGGGCACTGCCTTGCAGCCCTGGTGTATGGATAGATCTTTACTTTACGAAAATTCATCTTAATATATTATGTTAATGCAGCAGCTGCCCCCTCCCCCCCCCCCACCTATAGGTACATCTCGTTAAGTCATTGAACTGTTTTCGCGGTAAGGAGGTTAGTACCAATCTAGACATTAAAACCGCAGTATGTAACTTTTAAATGTGTTACTTTTAAATTTACCGTTGCATTTACGTACATTACCGTATTTTATTTTTAACCATCCGCCATTTTTTGCTCTTGCAATATCGTTGAGTGAGAACATAAATGGTAGTAGTTTAATGACTAAAGCATTGGGTGTGTTGTCATGAAGTTACATGTTCAAATCCCACCACTACCACCACTAGACCTACCACTAGATGTACTGACTCAACCAACTCTGACCCACTTTTAGGGTGAGGTCTAATTCCGCCTCACCGTTACACCCTCGAACTTTATTACAATAGTATCCTTTAATATTATAGTTCGTCTTTTTTATCATTAAATGTTAAAACTAATTAAAGCCCCGACATTTTATTTATAGCTATGAGCCTCCTCGATCATAATGACTTTCCTACACAAAAATCCGCTTTAAAATCACACACACAGCCACAGACTGACAGTCACACAGAGAGATTCGTCAAACTTATAACATCTCGTCATTTTTGCGTCCAGGTTTAAAAACTGTACCTTCGTTTTTAATTATTCTAAAAAGATGTCAAACTGTAGACTTGCGCTGACTAAGGCATAGAGTTTTTTTTTACGTGTGGAAACCCCCAAGGGCTTAGCCCCATCGGTGCCATCGATGAGGTTGGTATGTCGGAATGCGGGTGCGCCATTGAAGGGATAACCTGGGTTACCGGCGGACTTTGGAAGCCATCGCAGCCTCGCCTTTGGCAAGACGTAGGATTTGTAGTGAACGTAAGACTATAATGGGATTTACACAGAACGCGATACGATATGATGACCAATGGGACTATTGACAATCAAATTGTATCGTGTGGATAGACGATTTGATCTGCAATGTACTTATCGATGGAAATTGGCAAATCTGTTTGGGCAATCAAATTGTATCGTGTGGAAAACCGCTTAAGTGTTAGGTTAGAGTGTGTAGAGTTATGGGCAGATTTAGGCACGACGCGCTAAAAACAATTCAGTGTCGGGCCGCTCAGCTGAGGGAAAGAGATAGAACTATACACCGTGTATTCTCCATCTCTCTCCCTCAGCTAAATGCCCGAAACTAAATTGTTTCTAATACGTCGTGGTAAGGCCCCTGATAACTTTATTAACGTGTATTAACGTACATATTACTTATATGTAATCATATTGGCGTTACTATTTTTTTTTACGTGCGGAAATCCCTTCAGATACCCACCGCCGACCAGCGGGGGTGGCTATGTCGGGCATGAACCGACTAAAACCGCACGGTGTCCTGCCCAAGTGTCAATTGCCGGGCAAATATGTTGTTGTAGGGATCTCCTTGACTAAAGCTGATCTTATTTTCCGACTCGATGTGACTGACATCTACGTATTTAGTATAATTGGCATAATTTGAATGTGGGTAAGTGGGTAAAGGACTGCTGAGACGAGATCTCGGGTTCGATCCCAGGTTTTACCATGGCACACACCAATGACTTTTCGATGCTTTTCGAAGTTATGTGTGTATTTATCGCAGGTTTATAAGTGCCCGGTTAATGGCAATTGGCTCGCCACCTATTACATTGGGACCTAAACATAAACTAGCACCTCTGCCTACCCCTTCGGGAATATAGGCGTGAGTTTATGTTATGTATGTTATGTTATGTAATTTGAATGTGGGAAATTTATACATATAGTTAAATTGAAGTGTCTGTTTATAGCAATATTGATATAACCGTTTTTTAATGACCGCATATGAATGTATCTAGGACACGTAATGTAAAAAAGCAAATTTTTAAAATAAGTGTCTTTCTGTATGTTTACCTGAGCTAATATCTAATCCCCAGTAGCCCCGGGCACACACCTCTGACTTTTCGTAGTTATGTGTGCATTAATAAATGTTAATTATCGCTCGCTTAATAATGTGCCCGGTAGATGGCAATAGGCTCGCCCCCTATTACATTGGGACCTTAACATAACTGGCGAATCGTGGGTGTGTAATACACCTCTGCCTACCCCTTCGGGGATACAGGCGTGATCGGCTAAACTGATGTTATAAGATGTAACTACTTCCATTTTAGAAAAATAATTGGGGTTCCGGTCACAACAAAAACGCAGATCTAAGTCCACGCGGAGCAAGTCGCGGGCGCAGCAAGTAGTAATAAAAAAAAATCGATGTGACCCTGTTGTTTAAAAGCCCGATAGGTTAAGTAGCCGTTTCTTATCAGGTGGTCCAGATTTGATTATTTGCTTGGGTTACATAACATAAGAGACTATGTAGGTGGCCCGTATCTCGCCTGGGTGGTCCCATGGGACTTTATTGTATTCCCTTTATAGGCAGGTTAAATGAGATAAATAATTGAATTAAAATACTCCTCGAGATTTATACAATCTTATTGCCACGATACATTCTTTTACCTTTCTATAATGCATATAAAAACAAGCCTATCGTAGTATTTAAGTCATAATCCTCCTTACAGCAGCAGGCCAAGACAGGCATGTCGTGTGTGTCCTACACACGCATGCCAACTCGCCGACGCGGGATCAAACCCGACCCCAAAAGCGAGGCCGTGATGGCGACCAAAGTCCGCCGGTTACCCTGGGGTTATCCTTTCGAGTCGAGTCACCCCGGGTAACGGGGTGCCCAGCAATGGATAATTGGGGAGGATACCGTGTGGCTTTAGTCGGTCCGATGCCGACACACCATCCCATAGTTGGTACCAATGGGAAGGAGCCCGTGGGGGTTTCCACATGTAAAAAAGAAAAAATACATCCTCCGAGCTTTTTCTCAACCTAGTTGGGGTCGACTTTTGCGACCTAACTACGAAACGGCCGAACTTGATATTTGACCTGTCATCTGACCTTCACAACCCATTGGCGATATCGAAATTCTATACTGAGACCAGTTCTCGAACTTTTAGGGCTTCTACTGCCCGTAACGAATGACTTAGATGTTTTTTTTATACCACTCAGGTGGTAGACATGCAGACAGCTCACCTGATGAGAAGCGTTTACCGCGGCCTATGGACGTGTGCAACACCAGCGGCGTCACACTCGCGCTGCCAAACATGTAAAAATCTTTATGCTTTTCTTGAATAACCCCATATTGTAGTCGCTTGGGAAAACAACAGCAGGGAGATCATTCCACAGCCTGGCGGTGCGCGGAATAAAGTGCGTTTCATACCTCACTGTATGTTCGTATGGCAACCTGCACTAACGGCTTAACGTGCTTCAAGACCTGCGTGTCCGTGTACGTCTCAATGTGGAAAGAATGGTCACCTATCGTAAGACTGCCTTGTTGCTTAACTTTGCAATGTGTTTACCTACTCTGTTACCACTTAGCCAAGAGCCCCAAGTCCTCTGAGCTCCCTAGTATTTAAGTGTTTCACTTTCGTCTGTACCTGTGGATGGGGTACATCATAGTCTGTTAGGTAATATGTTCTAGCTATTGCCCGTGGCTCCACCCAGGAACCAGAAACCTATTCCCGGGAGCAAAAGCCTGACGGTAAGCTGAGGTGAAGTCCAAAAATTAGTGGCCACCATTTCCAGAGATTGTCCCTAGCATGGTGGCCCCTACCTAGAAGTTCTCAACAGATGTTTTTACACGCCCCGCTTAAAGAGCCCAGGATTGTAGGTAGAAGGGAACACGTGCGTGGGTAAATCGTTCCAGTGCTTTATGGTCCGACAAAAAAAGGAGTCACCAAACCGCTTGGTTCGCGATGGTATTTATTGCACTGTATGAGGATGACACCTAAGTCCTGCACGTGTTGTTCGGGACAAGAAGGGTGAAGGAGGAATCAATTGGAACATTCACCATGGTATATGCGATAGAATACTGCCAAGGAGGCTATATCTCTGCGCAGCTGCAGAGGCTCTAGAGAACTGGTGACCTCAGGACTATCAATGATCCGGACTGCCCGTCGCTGCAATCTATCGCCTATAATAATAACAGTGTATACAGTTGACTGTTTTATTTGATAAAGTCTGGTACCCAAGATAAGATTAAACTTGTGTTTAGGGTACCAGGGCTCCTGCAGCTCATCATAATTCAATTCATTTCACATCAGGACACAATTGTTTGGTGTTCACGAGTTTTCATTTGTACAGGCATATAAGTACCTCGTCATAGATTTAAGACAGCTTGAGCGCAGGTATACGGACAGAGGGTGCGAGGGATATGCTCTATGGGCAACCTTACACCCTGGCGTTTTAAGACCCGAGACGGCGTGCGGTTTTAGTCGGTTCAAGCCCGACATAACCGCCCCCGCTGGTCGGCGGGGGGGTATCCGAAGGGATTTCCGCACGAAAAAAAAAAGAAAAAAGGACAGATGACTATGAGTATAAGTGTGTGGTATGTAAGAGAGTGTGTTTGTGTGTGTGTGTGTGTGTGTGTAAGTGTGTGTGTGTGTGTGTTGTTTTTTTTTTAAATACAGTATTGATAGTTTTAACAAGTCCGCAGTTACCGTATATGACTTTTTCATGAGCCGTTTTGTGCCCTGCTACAGATATCGGAGAGGTGGATAAATATTGAAATTTTGGTTTGTTCAATCATAAAGATGTCCATCCAGAACATTAAAATGCCTTTCAGCTTGCGTGGCCTATGCCTATGTGCTATTCTACACTATAATCTATTTCTGGGCCAAATTCAGGTAGTGTAATGACCCGGATTCGAAGCTGGGACCTCTCGATCGTTCGGCCGACTCTTGATGTCTCACAACTCCTACCTCTGCTAAGCTCTAGATCGTAAGCTTATTACGATACGGATTTCATTCATCCAAATTACACCATTTGTTTTTTACCTGTGGAATCCCCCACGGGCTTCACCCCATCGGTACCAACGATGGGATGGGCGTGTCGGAATCAGACCGACTAAAACCACACGGTATCCTCCCCGAATGTCCATTGCCGGGTACCCCGGGTAAGTTTTAATCAGTATGTAGTTATATTTCTGATTACAAGAAAGCGAACTTGCGAAAGCATTTAAAACCAACCAAAAAAATAATACAGCAACCTGTTCAAGTAAACCGAACATAACAAGTCAAGGAACCCCATCCGTATCGGTCCAATTGTTTTGAAGAAAGCGAATTACATACAAACAAGTTGCTGCAACAGAATTAAACCACATCCGTCTGTGGTAGGGTAGGTAGGTACCTACTTGAACTTTTTAAATGGCTGGCAAACTAAGATGCATACATTTTTTTTTATCTAATCTAGATTATTGTGCTTACATTATGTAGGTACACTTATGAACTATCTCGTGTATTTTTAAATTCGTATTTTAATAAGGTATTGCTGTATAAGTTTATCTATATGGGCGCTTTTTTCTAAAAAATCGCGATTTTATATAATAAAATAACACGATTTCATGATTAATCTCTTTATTTAGTTAATATAATAAATAATTTACATTTCTAAACACAAATAAAAAAGAAAAAATATTTAAAAATATAGTTCGGCACTGGCATCGGATACAGGGATACAACTTGCAACATAACATAACATAACATAACATAACTTCACGCATGTATCCCCGAAGGGGTAGGCAGAGGTGTATTACACACCCACGATTCGCCAGTTATGTTGTGGTCCCAATGTAATAGGGGGCGAGCCTATTGCCATCTACCGGGCACATTATTAAGCGAGCGATAATTAACATTTATTAATGCACACATAACTACGAAAAGTCAGAGGTGTGTGCCCGGGGCGACTGGGGATTGAACTCGAGACCTCGTCTCAGCAGTCCGTTAACTTGCAACACTGGTTGCGAATATCAAATATTTCTTCTCTGAATAGATATTCAATAAATAAATTATTTTAATAAAATGAAATGAAATATATTTATTTGCTGAAATGTGTCTGTACATTGAAGATACTTATTTAAAAAAAAAAATACTTGGATTATGTTAAATGAACGATTCTTAACACAAAAATATTTGTCTGTTTGTTGGACGTAAAAACTAATGAACGGATTTTGATGCGGTTTTTTTTAGGGTTTCGTACCTCAAAAGGAAAAAACGGAACCCTTATAGGATCACTTCGTTGTCCGTCCGTCCTTCCGTCTGTCAAGACCGTTTTTCTCAGGAACGCGTGGAGGTATCAAACTGAAATTTATATCTAATACTCAGGTCTACTGACCCTTGGAGCTGTGAAAAAAATCAAACTTCTAAGCCAAAGCAATCAAAAGATACAGCCGTTTATGCCGCAAATTTTCGAAACTCGCACGGGAATCAAAACCCACAGGGTACTTCCCGTGAACTTAGAATCTTGAAATTTAGTACGAAGTAACGTCTTATAGTACAGATAAAGGAAAAATTGCGAAAATCGTAAATTTTTAGTTACATCATATAATAAAAAATATTTTTGAAAATATTAAAGTTTACTTATATAACTACAAGTTTGTACGGAACCCTCGGTGTGCGAGTCCGACTCGCACTTGGCCGGTTTTTTTCTATTAGAAAGGTGTTGGTCAGACTTAAAAATCTGTCGTATGTTTGATTGCAATTGGTTAAGTAGAACCGGAGACCAAAAATGACCAAAAATCGATAACCGACCTCCGCGCGGGTGGAGTCGCGGGCATCGGCTAGTATTATATAATAGGAAAGTAGCTCCCGGACTCGATTGATTGATAGGTGAAGTCAATTAAAAATAGTTTTTTTTTTAATTGCAGATATACAAAGACATCGAGTCGAACTTCCTTTTTTGAAATCAGTTCAAAATATTAGGTCGTTACAATTATGAAATTGCCGTTTTTCTTGAAGAAATTGGAGCAAACCCAATTTTCGGTAAGACTAACATTTTTGCATTTTTTTTAGGAATGACAAATCCAAATTTTATGTTTTTTTTTGTGTATGAATGAGACAACATTAAGCTAACAAACAGCAACTTTTATTACATTTTTGAAAAGTGACAGCTGTTAAGTAATACGAAATTATCTTCGAAATGGATAGCATTTAGGAAGTACTGTTTTTGAAGATCGAATTAATTTATCAAGGGGCCAATTAAAACAACATACAGAGTTGTAAAATCTTGAAATCGACTTTCAAACAAAATATAAATAATGGAAATAGCTATTAAATTACAGGAATTACGAACTCATGAATTTGTAAGAAAATTTCGGCAATTTCATAGGTAAAGACCTATTATTTAACATTTATTGACGTTCTATAATCGTCACCATTCAATATTTATACACACTATGACACACGTTCCACGGATACAGAATATATATGTGTGCGTGTTTGTATATCATAATAGTCTATTTCGACTCACCGCTTACAGTCCCTGTGGCGCAGAGGATAGCGCGTTGGACTTCTAATCCAAAGGTCGTGGGTTCGATCCCCACCAGGGATGCAATCTGAAAACTTGTTCAAATTGTGTAAAACTCTTTTTTACATTTTACGTAATGTATTGGAGAATAACACTCACCTAGGGTTGGTTTTTGTTTTAATAATTAGAAAATATTTTAGTTTAATCAATTTTTTATATTTTGACACTTGATTAAGCTACTTGAAAAAACGTATTTATTTTAATGTACTTAAAATATTAACTCGAAAAAATGTAATTTATGAAAGTCTTAATATTAATAATATTTAAGAAAAAAATCGACTTCAATTGAAATTAATAATGGCGGAATAAATTTAATCTGCTGATTTTATCATAAAGCCCAAAGTTCGATCTTGACCATAATATGTGACCTTCTGTCAAGAATCTGTTATGTTATGAAGACCCACAGTTTGCCTAGTTTTTGGGTCCCATGTAATAGAGGGTGAGCTTATTACCGTCATCCTGGCACCTTTTCAAGGGGTGTTTACTGTCGGGTGGAGAGCAACTCTATCCCTTAGTCGCTTTGTACGATACCAACGAAAAGAGATGAAACAGTTCTTTTAAATTTTACTTCACTGGGAACAGGCCTTATGAATCTTGGCAAGGTTTAAGTGGGATAATATAAACAGATAGTTGACAAAGAAGAACGCGCCGGTCTGTGTAATTTGGAAAACTAAATAGAGTAAGACTCTATTTTAAAAAACATCTCACGCCGAAATTTCAAGTTTTCAAGTCCAGCGGTTTAGGCTCTGCGTTGATGAATCAGTAAGTCAGTCTGTCTATCAGGCCAGGCCTTATGAATCTTGGCAAGGTTTAAGTGGGATAATATAAACAGATAGTTGACAAAGAAGAACGCGCCGGTCTGTGTAATTTGGAAAACTAAATAGAGTAAGACTCTATTTTAAAAAACATCTCACGCCGAAATTTCAAGTTTTCAAGTCCAGCGGTTTAGGCTCTGCGTTGATGAATCAGTAAGTCAGTCTGTCTATCAGGCCAGGCCTTATGAATCTTGGCAAGGTTTAAGTGGGATAATATAAACAGATAGTTGACAAAGAAGAACGCGCCGGTCTGTGTAATTTGGAAAACTAAATAGAGTAAGACTCTATTTTAAAAAACATCTCACGCCGAAATTTCAAGTTTTCAAGTCCAGCGGTTTAGGCTCTGCGTTGATGAATCAGTAAGTCAGTCTGTCTATCAGGCCAGGCCTTATGAATCTTGGCAAGGTTTAAGTGGGATAATATAAACAGATAGTTGACAAAGAAGAACGCGCCGGTCTGTGTAATTTGGAAAACTAAATAGAGTAAGACTCTATTTTAAAAAACATCTCACGCCGAAATTTCAAGTTTTCAAGTCCAGCGGTTTAGGCTCTGCGTTGATGAATCAGTAAGTCAGTCTGTCTATCAGTCGGGATAACTAATTATATATGACATGTATAGATTGATAAAAAATTTAAACACAAAATTATATTATTAAAAACATCAAAATGTAATAAACCAGTGGTCATTTCTATTATAAAAAGAGATAAGAACAATATTGTTAGATACCTAACGGAATTTGTTGTATGAATGTAGGGCTTCAGGAATGCTCCTGAAGCATTCCTGAAGCCCTACATTCATAGGCATGGTACGGTAAAGGGTCTGATGGGAAACTATAGAAGGCGATGATATGTGAGTAATGTGAGGCAGGCAGATAATGATAAGGTAGCAAACAAGACCACCTGATGGTGAATTTTTATGGGCTATGATCGCCATCAACACCCAACGTCTCAACCACGCGTTAGTACTCTGCCACTCTGTAGGTAACAGATGGAAGACATCTGAAAAATACGTGAATTGGAAACGAAACATGATCATGGTAAAAGAAGAGAGGTAGAGAACTCGAGCCAAATCATACGAAATTCAATGTCCTGCTACCTGAGTAGCGTGGTGGAAGAGCTTTCATACTAAAATGAGTTCCCGGCCGGTTTCTGAATTGAGAAATTGAAGTTGAGTCTCATCAACAGTGCGCATTACGAAACTATGCGTAAATAAGTGATGATGACGAGACTCTTACTCAATTCAGAAAGCACTGTGCGTAAGTAGACTAGTAGACTAAGAAGTTGACGAGACTTAACTGCAATTTCTTAATTCAGAAACCAGTTAATGAGGTATTGATTTTGTCAGGTGGGCCACATAGGTACACGTACAATTATCTAGAATAATTTTCTTTCCATTAAAGAATGTTTACACAGCAGTCAAGCTTGTATAAGTAACTTACCGTAACAAGAACCAAAACATTATTTATTCAAACACGAATCAACAAATAATAATGAATAAGTATATGTTTCTGAACGAACCTCGCCTAAGTTTCAGAACGTCCATAACAAGTGACATTGTAATCGTCCCTGTGGCGCAGAGGATAGCGCGTTGGACTTCTAATCCAAAGGTCGTGGGTTCGATCCCCACCAGGGATGTGACATACTTTTTCGTGACGAGTGTGATGTTGAATTGGATTCTATTAACAATTGATAGTTAATCAAATCTTATCTAGTTTATAAATGAGATTTATATGACTAGTTTTTGTGTTTTTTTTTATACTATTGAAGTGATAATCTAGTGCTTCACTATATTTAACCACGCTTTTGTATATCAATTTCCTTCCCCACAGTTTTCAAGAGCCAACATTCCTCTCTTTTTCTGGGTAGGGTATTTATGTAGGTCTCTGATAGGCTGTCTGGACTTGACATGCAGAGCAGACAGAATTCAGAGACCAAGTACTCACTTGCCCCCTCGAAAGAGACAGGTGAAGACACCAGAAGCTACAATCAACGCCATTTCTAATTCAAGAAAGAAAGTTGTTCCTGCTACCATTTACCAGAGTTCACGAGGAATCCTTCTAGCTCAGTAACCCAGTATATACCCGCCTGATAAAAAGAGGTCATTTACCTCAGAGATGAACTAAGCGAGAAAGACCGCCGTTCTAATGTATCGCTACTTGAAAATACCATGGCGTATAAAATATAGGGTCAGGAGCGCGAGTGTGTCGTCTCTGGTGTTGCACACATGCATAGGCCACGGTAACTGCTTCCCATCAGGTTGGCCATGAGCTTGTCTACCACGTAAGTGGTATAAAAAAAGGAACCATCTTTGTTATAGTCGAACGTCGCGACAGTTAGACGGCAGTCGCTCCCATAAAAACCGTATGAACCAAACCTAAAGGAGGGGAAGGATAAAGCGGACCTCGGGCTCCGAGGTGAAGGACTAGGATGCAATCGGGAACTACGCTAAGTAATGATGATTATATCCCAATACTAGCAATCCTTGGCTCCCTTCGATTGATAGGAGTTGTTTTTTTAAACTCTAGCCATCGTAATTTACAGACAATATGTGTATGTTAAAGTCTATGTCCATCAGGGATAATGTACCTTTCAAATGAAGGAAGAATTTATTCAATAAGTGTAGTGGTTCCGAAAATTACCCCGAACATATAAACAAACTCACAAATTCAGCCAGAGCAGAAGGGTGTTCGGGCGCAGGGATTTATTTTATACGTGTGAACTGCGTGAAGATATGACAGAAATATGAACTTCTAATTATAATAAATTCACCAACAGATTTTTACTACTCCATCAATCAATCAGCTACTGCAGTCCACTGCTGGATTTGTTATTGCTGCAGATTTATTACTCGCTTTGCACAAATTGCGGATAAATTTCGCGGTATAACAGGACCGTAATTATGAAAGAAAATGATCAATTTTTTTTTTTTTTTTTTTTTTTTTTATTTTTTTTTTTTTTTTTTTTTTTTAAAAAGAATATTAGCAACCGAAATTACTAATATTCCCCCTAACCCCTCCAGCTAAGCTAAATTGCTTGTGTTAGGAGTGGGTTCACGTCGGTAGTGTAATGGCCAGGATTCGAACCCGGGACCTCTCGATCGTAAGGTCGACTCCTTAACCACTAAGCTACCGACGCTTTGAAGCGATTGCGCAGGTGTTATTAAGTTTAACCGACTACGGATTACGGTTAGGAAATATTTCCGAATTTTGTCAGTGTTCATTGCTACTAATAGTTAATAGAACCAGTGACTTACCGAACAAAAAATTTAGTAAGCCGAAATCCATCACTACTTGACCAGGGGGCCTACAGAAAATATTCTACTAGTGGAATCGCTTCGAAGCGAACTTTCAAAAGTCCAAAATATATGAGAGAGACATTATTTGTCGACACGTCGCGTGTTACAAATAATGTTAGTCCCATATATTTCAGACTTTTGAAGGTTTGCGTCGAAGCGATTTCACTAGTAGAATGTCACTTTGTCTACAGGCCCAAGAACAATGCGCAACTTTTTGCAGCTGTGATACAAATGACATTACAATAAGGCGCTTAATAAAGATAGGTATCTTATTTCATTATAACTCATCTAATTTCTGCATCCCGATCTGTATTTAGAATTCATTTCCGCCTCACCCAGGAACACCTTGTCTAGTATACATAGTACATAGTCATTGGATATTCGACGGCCTCTGGGGCGAAGCGGTAGTGCATTCGACTGCTACGACATGGGGCGCGGGTTCGATTCCCGCTCAGTGCAACTATTTGTATGTATGAATATGTCTATTTGCATTTGTCTAGGTGTTTCTATGTATAATATGTATGTATTTACGAAAAACAAAAAGTATTTAAGTATGTTTATCCGCATTCTGGAACCCATAACACAAGTTAGTTAAACTATGCTTACTTTGGGTCTAGAAAGCGCGAAATGTGAACGTTTGTGATGATCGATGTATGCGCCAGAGCCTCGTTCGTTAATCAGCAGATCCACCGGTTAGTCGGTAACGTTTGAGTCCAAAATCCTAAGATCTTGGTGGTGGTATCCACCTTTATTTTTACGTGTAGAAACCCCAACGGGCTTCACCCCATCGGTGCCAACGATGGGGTGGGCGTGTCGGAATCGGACCGACTAAAACCACACGGTGACCTCCTCAAGTGTCCATTGCCGGGCACCCCGGGTAAGCCCTTGAAAGGATAACCCGAGGGTTACCGGCGGACTTTGGCCGCCACCGCGTTATACACCCAATCTAAATATTATAAAGAGGTAAAGTTTGTGATGTTGTGAGTTTGTAGGGGGTAATCTTTGCTGTACCGATTTTGGAAATTCTTTTACCAATAGTAGGCCACATTATTAGTGAGTGTCATAGGTTATGTATTATCACGCTACTACCCAAGAGAGCGGTAATTATAAATGTCAACAAATCCGGCAGATTCCCAGACATCAAATGAAAACTTATAAATTACGGGCATAATATTATGTAGGTATACGTATGACCCCCGCCTGTCACCCCAGCAGAAGCAGGCCGGGACGGTGGGGCGACTAGCGCCCCTCCCCCAAACCGGGGCAAGACGGGGACACCGTGGTTCCCAAACCCGAGAGGGCCATCTTGAAACCGGAGATGGCCCAGGTTAGTCGGGGTGCGAGGGATATGCTCTATGGGCAACCTTACACCCCGGCGTCTGAAGACCTGAGACGGCGTGCGGTTTTAGTCGGTTCAAGCCCGACATAACCACCCCCGCTGGCCGGCGGGGGGGTATCCGAAGGGATTTCCGCACGATAAAAAAAAAAGAAAAAAAAGGGGGTTATCCGAAGGGATTTCCGCACGAAAAAAAAAAAAGGTATACGTATGACCCATAGGTCAAAGGGGTGCAACGGGCGTTGGAAATAAGCCACGGGCGAAGCCGCAGAGGGCTAGCTATAGCTTATCAATAAAATGCACGAAAGGATGTTAGTTAATTTACACTTAAAATCTGCTGATCTGAATGAAATTTTGCAAAGAGCACATCGGCTACATTTTAGAGTGTTTTTAGGCCACTACCAAGATATTTGGATTTTTATATTATTACATATTTTTTTATACCACTAAGGTGGCAGACAAGCACACGGCCCACCTGATGGGAAGCGGTTACCGCGGCCTATGGACGTGTGCACCACCAGTGGCGTCACACTCGCGCTGCCGACCCTGTAAAGGAAAGGGGATGGGAAAGGAGTTTGGGCTCCGGCACTCTCACTCACCAAACGGAACGCAACAGTTCAAATACTGTTACTTGGCGTCGATATTCTGTGAGAGGGTGGTGCTTCCCCGGTCGAGTCGGCCCATTCATGCAACGGCCAAAATGACTTGCTTGACTCTACCACTCTTACTTACATTAAGGTATCATGCAATATTAAGATTATATCAAATTATTATTACTAAAATTAAGTCAAAATTATACCAAATCATTTTTTGATGACGACCTCCGTGGCGTAGCGGTAGAGCATTCGACTGCTAAGTCAGAGGTCGCGGGTTCGATTCCCGCTCACTGCAAATATGTATATTTGCATTGGTCTGGGTGTTTCTATGTATAATATGTATTTATTTACAAAAAAAAAGTATCTAAGTATGTTTATCCGCATTCTAGAACCCATATGACAAGCTCTGCTTAGTTTGGGTCTAGAAGGCGATGTGTAATATTTATTTATTATTATTTATTTCCATTATATAACTAAATATCAATACATAACAGAACAAAATACACCAATTCATTTCAATTATGAATAAATTTTATTATCAATACTTACACAATAGAGAAGCCATGTCAAGTTACAAAATAAATAAAATACAAATGAACAAGTTACAGAATGACAGATGAGACTGTAGCACAGGCTTACTCAAAGGGCAGTCGCCCTCGCAAAAGCCAAATCAAGAGTAAGAGTAGGGAAGCGGACCTCCGACAAGCTTTGGTTGGACAAGGTTAAGTAAATATGTTTGTAAATAGACCAAAAAAAAACAGCCCGCTAAGTTTCTTGCCGGAGTCTTCTCAGGATAGGGTCGCGTTTCAAACCGGTGGTCCATTTGCCAAACATTAGATTAAATTTTTATATGACGTTTTGTAAGTGCCGTATTAATGGTCTATACAGAATAAATGGTTTTTGACTTTGACTTTGACTACCTTGATCCTTGTGGGTCGCGAGAACGGGATCAGTATTTCAAACGGGCCGCGGAAACAGTTAGTCTGGCATATATTTCAACAACGGACCACATAAAACTGTATTGAACTACATAGCATCATTTTGTAGTACGTATCGCCCCAATTAACTCAACAAGTACCTATAACCACGTATAAACAAACACCCATTGCCTACAAGTCCCTATTTAACTTCCAAGTGGGTCGGTGGGATGGAATATTTTTAACCCGCCACTGCTCGTGCGGTTTTATTGACCGAGTAACCGTGCTACGCGGATATACACAATTACACATGTCTGTAAAAACTCAATAAGTTACCTGTTTGCACGACTATCGAGCGTATATTGCGAAGCAGTTTGATCGCTTTTGCTATCTATAGGTAATAGGAACTATGTATGTCTTTATTGGATGATTTTTGAAGCAATTTACAGGACTGTTTTAACAGGGGGTGCAAGGGTTTAATCCGGGGGCAGGGGTTTTAAACCGGGGGTGCAAGGGTAGCGTGTGCAGGGTCTCACTGCACAAGCCAATCGCTTTATACCTTAAGTATCATGCATACCTATCAATCACTTAATAACTATATAGATACTTAATATTATTCACTTTTAAAAAGTACCAAACATTCATGAATTATCTATACCTTTTAAAAAATACAGGCAATTTTTTACAAAATACGCCTCATCTATCCATCTGTACTATTATAAAATTTTAAATTAGTTGTGTCTGTACATTGGAGATATAAAAAAAATACTTGGGTTATGTTAAATGAACGATTTTAAAACAAAAATATTTTTTTGTTGTTCTTGTATGTATGTCTGTTTATCTGTTTGTTCGGTTTGTTCGCGATGGACGCAAAAACTATTGAACAGATTTTCATTCTGTTTTTTTTCTATTATAAAGGACTTAGAATCTGCCGTATGTTGCTCTGCAATTGGTTAACGCACGGGCAGAGCCGTGGGTATCAGCTAGTACTATTTAAAAAAATCTTAAGTGAACGATTCTGAACACAATTTTTTTTATACTTGTCTGTTTGTTCGCGATGGACGCAAAAACTACTGAACGGATTTTGAGGCGGTTTTTTCTATTAGAAAGGTGTTGGTCAGATTTCGATTTCATTTAATTTCAATTAATTAGAACCGGAGATATGACGCAAAATGCAGGCAGAGCCGCGGGCATCAGCTAATATACAATAAAATTTTAGACTAAGATGCCTTAATAAAAAATTGGGTACGGGAATTGTTGGGAACGGGAGCGCAGGCTGATTTTCGTAACCCAGCACCTAATGTTCCCGGGTTCGAATCCTGGCCATTACACTACCGACGTGAACCCACTCCTAACACAAGCAATTTAGCTTAGCTGGAAGGGTTAGGGGGGATATTAGTAATTTCGGTTATTAATATTCTTATTAAAAAAAAAAAAAAAAAAAAAGTGGTTAAGACGGCCCAGGCAATTAGTACAGCGTGTTTACAAATGATTCTTTAGCCTAGCACTTGCATAGTGTTGGGCTAAAGAAGTTTTCGGGCGGACAAACTGAACGGTTTGAAGTCTGCGGCTAGAGTGGAATAGTTGGTGCCATAGTAAATCAAGTATAGAGATTATAAAAGAATAGTAAACTCCGCTTTGGTGTGAAAGTAGTATTACTGCATACCCACTCGGTTTCTTTCTGTACCGCGGACGGTAGCGAAAACCGCTTAAGTTTGAATAGGCCTTAATATTTTATTATTATTAATATCGGGAACGTGTTTCCAAATAACAAACTGTATTGCAAAACATAAGTTTTTATACTACAATTGTGTGAACGGTGGTTCAAGGTTAGATTTAAGAATAAACAGACAAGATTGGAGGTCGTGCGATAAGTATTTTGTATAATCCCCATTCTATACAACAACGTTTCTCTGTCCGTCTGTTTGTGGAACGAGATCTAAGTTTCTTTGAATTTATTTTTACATACTATAATATATAGTAATAATCACCGATGAGGAATAATCACCGGAAAAAATAATTAAAATCTGATTTCTCAATGAACAAAAAAGCCTTATTCACGCGATTGGTATTAAATTAAGTAATTTGTTCATATACACAAGACAAAAAAAGAAAAACTAAAATGGGACTAGCCATTGAGGAACTATCACAGTTAGAAAAATTCCTGGTAAAAATTGCTTCGCTCAATTTTTGCAACAGCAGAATGAGTTGCAGACCTAGTCTAATCTCGCTGACAATATAAAAGCCGGATAAATGTAAATAATAATAAAAGCCGGTAGTGCCGAGGGTAAACGTTGTTTAAAAAAATATCTACAATCGCAAAACTTGATCGACACATAATGACGTGCCGAAAGCCGGTGAGCCGGGATGGTGACGTGTGTTTCTATTTACGTCACAAACTATGTAAACAAAAACTTATACTTAATCCAATTTACCTTGTTAGGCTTCTACTTAAGACACATTTTTCTTTAACAACATTATAGATTTGTTTACGTGTTATATGGTCGCCAAATGGAATTCGATGGTGGGAAAACAAAAGGTGGGTGGGCAGGTGTTCAAATCGTCAATATGTTGACAAACAGAGGATTAATTTTCTTTCGTTTTATGATTTGGAAATGGGTCCTGCCTGCTATCAAACTTGTTTCGGTCTTTTTAGGGCATTCGGGTCTTTTGTTTTTTTTGTTAAATATTTTTGAGTATACTTTATAGTTGAATGAAACCAACCTTTAAAGATCAAGTTTGAGTGAAAATATGTTTTTAACAACATACATTTTAGCGACAAAAATCCGCCATTTTGTTTTTTTTTAATTTTCATATACCCAGTAGCACTCTCACAGTAATTACGAATCTAAAGACACCTCTCAAGCTAAAATCCATCGAGCCGTTCCGACTGCAGAGTGTGCCAAACCGCACGTCATCTCGGGTCTACAGACGCCGGGTTGTAAGGTTATCCCTCGCACTCCGACTGACCCTGGGCCATTCGCAGTGTCCCCTCTGATAACAGCAGAGGGGTACCTGGAGCGACCACGCCCCCCCCCCCCCCGCGGGCCTTGCAGGCCCGCCATACCCCGACCCCCTCGTGCAATGGGGTCAGCTGGCCCTGAAAAGGGCCGGTTGGTCAGACTCTTGGCCGTTGACGTTGACGCCAGCTACTCCAGAGGAGCAATCAATGATGCGTCATCACCCACGTTGCCCAGGGTGTCGCACCCCTCGCCTCTAGGCCCTTACATTATTGCTGACACCAGGTACATAATTCAGTTCAATTTAATTTAATTCATACTATGGTAGGTAATATTAGTGATACAAGTTTACATTACGCTTCTCGCATATGTTGTTTTAGTTTCCTTTTGAATATGTTAATACTCTCCGTTTGCTTCATGTCATTAGGCAATTTATTGTACAGTTGTGCTCCCTCGAACAGTATCATCTTGGATGAGTTAGTTGGAGTTTGCCTTTATTTCGAAGACTGTAGGGCGTTACTTTTTTTTGATAACTGTGTGTTGGTATGGGCTGAATTAGTTGTAATTTTTTTACTAACATACATGTGCAGTACTCGTAAAGATCTCTAATATTTAGTAATTCTGTTTCCTTAAGTAGTTGAGTTGTTGGTGTTAAATAATGATAGTTATTTATGGTCTTAATAATTTTCTTTTTTTTTTTTTTTTATATTTAGGACACGTCAATTTGACTTCACCTCGCCTGATGGTAAGCTGAAGATAAAGTCTCAGGAAAGAGGGTCACCATTACATACACGTACCATGTTAACAATGGTGGCACTCAGCTTGACGGCCTCATCAGAAGAGGATTGTCGTCGCAGCACCGCGTGACACCCACCGGTCCCACTAGTGCTGCGACCACAATCCCCCTGCCCGGCTATGCACTTGCTGACCCCTGAACGCAATCTAACTGAAATTCGATTACTATGGAGGGTTTTTCGCAATCGTGCACGGTGGTACCTACCCGGCCGAATTTTGTGACAAATTTGTGTCATCAAATTTCTACCACAAGTGAGTGTTTGAGTTCTCTGCAATGGATTTAGATATATTAGTGCGGCCGAACCCCATATTTCAAGCATATATTCTAGCTCTGACATGCCAATCAAAAACAGTAAGAAGACTCCGGCTCCACACTTTGGCTACAACTGGGTAATCCCTATGAGGATACAGATATTTGTAAAGTAGGTTATCACAATTTCAAAGTTAAGCAATGCTAGCCCGGTCAGGCTTAGGATGGGTGACCATTCTTTACACATTGAGAGTTTGAAACCCCTCCGTGTTTCGGAGAGCATGTTAAGCCGTCGGTCCCGGCTGCCATACGAACATCTATGGCAGTCGTTATGGGTAGTTTGAGCCCTAAAAAGTCCGCAAACATGGTCTAACTACAGAACTTCGACATACCCAACGGGTTGTGGAGATCCTGGAAGTCACTTCACGGGAAATATCGATGCTCAGCCGCTTCGTAATTAGATTAAAAAGCTGATCCCAACTGCGTCGGGAAAAGGCTGATGATGATGATTTAATAAAGTCAGTTTGTATAATATACGACCTCTGTGGCGTAGCGGTAGAGTATTCGACTGCTAAGTCAGAGGTCGCGGGTTCGATTCCCACTTAGTATAAATATGTAAATTTACATTGGTCTGGGTGTTTATATGTATAATATGTATTTATTTATTAAAAAAACAAGTTGAATTCCTGAGACGAGCTCAGCCGAATACAAGGGATTTTCGATGTTGCGATTATTTTTTTTTGCGATTTTTTCTTTATCTTGCAATGGTTCACCCCAGCACGAATCTATTACCGAAAACAGCAACTCGATAGCTCATCTCCTTCATACCCAAAACCGTGACAGAAAATTGGCAACGACGACGACGTCGACGACAACTCCATAGCAATAGGGCTTTTCTAAAGAAAATCCCTAAAAAGTATCTACGTATATTTATCCCCAGTCTAGAACCCATCTGACATGCTTTGCTTAGTTTGGGTCTATATGGCGTTGTGTAATATGTTCTAGAATATTTATTTATTTCATAATAGGTCTTTACCTATGAAATTGCCGAAATTTTCTTACAAATTCATGAGTTCGTTATTCCTGTAATTTAATAGCTATTTCCATTATTTATATTTTGTCTGAAAGTTGATTTCAAGATTTTACAACTCTGTATTAAATTTTGTTTTTATTGGCCGCTTGATAAATTAATTCGATGTTCAAAAACAGTACTTCTACTACTACTTCTACTAAATGCTATCCATTTTGATGATAAATTTCGTATTACTTAACAGCTGTCACTTTTCAAAAATGTAATAAAAGTTGCTGTTTGTTAGCTTAATGTTTTCTCATTCATACACAAAAAAAAAACATAAAATTTGGATTTGTCATTCCTAAAAAAAATGCAAAAATGTTAGTACTGAAAATTGGGTTTCCTCCAATTTCTTCAAGAAAAACGGCAATTTCATATGTAACGACCTAATATATTTTAACTTTAGGGAACTACTCAATTACTTGCATTGCCTTTTTTTTTCTTTTTATCGTGCGGAAATCCCTTCGGATGCCCCCCGCGTGCCAGCGGGGGCGGTTATGTCGGGCTTGAACCGACTAAAACCGCACGCCGTCTCGTGTCTACAGACGCCGGGGTGTAAGGTTGCCCATAGAGCATATCCCTCGCACCCCGACTGACCCTGAGCCATCTCCGATTTCGAGATGGCCCCCTTGGGTTTGGGAACCACGGTGTCCCCGTCTTGCCCCGGTTTGGGGGAGGGGCGCTAGTCGCCCCACCGTCCCGGCCTGCTTCTGCTGGGGTGACAGGCGGCCTCACCTGTCACCCCCAGGCTTGCGCTCATGGAGGACGGAGGTCGTTAAGTGACCTCCGGCGCCTGAGTCGCCTGCGACGCGCGGCGAGCAAGTTGCGGGCTCGGCGGGCCGGGAGAGTTCTAAATCTCTCCCGGGCGCGCTCCGCCATCTCCTTCGCGAGCATTACATGCTCGCAGAAGGAGGTGGCGGCGACCCACGCGCTCGCGCTCCGCACCATTGCCGCAATCATGCTGCCGAGAGAGAGGACTCCCACCCCGATGGCTGCCACGAGGTCACGCCTCGGCGCCTCCCACGCCGGGCAGTCCGCCATCGTGTGCAGCCCTGAGTCCTCGCTCGCATCGCAGTGATGACACTCAGGCGTTGGCTCCTTCCTGATCCGATGCAGGTGGTCCCCGAAGCACCCCTTCCCGGAGATCACCTGCGTCAGTCGGTACGAGAGGCTTCCATGTCGCATCTCTAGTCAATCCTCCATGATGAGCCTTACCGCCGCTATTGCGGCGTGCCCTGCGCTTGGTCGCCCAAGTCGTTCCTTCCACTCCACCACGATGGCCTGGCGGAGCTGGGACTGCACGGCCTCGATTTCTCGAGGCTCGGAGTTCCATCCCTGCTCCCGCGCCTCCTTTCGCCACTGGTACAGTTGCGAAAGGGCTCTCGCCTCCAGGTCCCATGGCGGAGTTCCGGCAAAGAGACTCGCCGCCTCGAAGGAGATCGTGCGGTACCCGCGGATGACCCTGATGGCCATAACCCGCTGCGGAGCGCGCAGCATCCGCACAGTTCTGGTCCTCAGGGCCTCCGCCCATATTGGGCACCCATACAGGGCCATGGACCGCACGATCCCAGCGTAGAGTCTCCTGCAGGAGTCATCGGGCCCCCTCATGTTGGGCAACAGCCGAGCCAGAGCGAGAGCTGTGCCCTTCAATTTGGGGGCCAGACTTCGGATGTGCTCTCCGAAGTCCCATCGGCCGTCGAGCACGAGCCCCAAATATTTCATTTGGGGGCGCACCATGAGCGCAGACTCATGCTAAGGAACCGTTCAAGCGGACTTTGCCTTTAGAAGGAAAATAATTTATATTCTACCCTTTTCCACACTAAGTTTGCCTCAACTTAAGAAACAGTATATACACATACATTGTTCGTAGTGTACAGGATGTGGAATTTTTATCCGTATCGCAAGTCAAACAGTTAAAATGATCCTATAGCATCGAAAATTAAAAAGAAAATAACGGTGCTGCAATGATTTAATGAGGTCGTTTGGGACGTTATCTATTTGGAATTTTGATGCCACTTAAAGGAACTTGGCTATTAACGGTTCCAGAAACTAAGTAATTTTTTATTATGAAGCTAAAATTAATCAGTTATTCATGAGTCTATAGGTGCTCTAACTAGCACCTCGTAGTCGCTCTCTCGTGAAACCAAGAAGCATAGTTGACCATATACGGAGGTTGATAAACCTCTGCCCACCTTTACAAAGATTTAACAGCGTAAGTACTTATATGCATTTATTCAACGAATCTAAAAATGTGTACAAATATCTCAAATTATTCTGCGTTCAAGTAGTTGTCAATACGTTACAACAGTTCTATTTTTAAAATGTTATTTGACAAAAGCGTTTAAAAAAAACACCATTCAAGGCATCGTTATCAAGATCAGATCAAATCCAAAAGAATGACAGTCATTTGAACTCAGCCTGTATATACAAAACTCAGTGCAATGCCAGTAGATTGTTTTCTTATGGTCGCCCTTATTGATTCGACCTCACGCGCTCTTACACAACGTAGAGGTGATGTTTTGACCCTAGATTGAGTGATTATCCGTGTATATATTGCTCGATGTTATTTTTATTCGCACGATACTGATATTACCTTTTTTTTTTTTTTTTTTTTTTGTTATCGTGCGGAAATCCCTTCGGATACCCCCCCGCCAGCCAGCGGGGGCGGTTATGTCGGGCTTGCACCGACTAAAACCGCACGCCGTCTCGGGTCTTCAGACGCCGGGGTGTAAGGTTACCCATAGAGCATATCCCTCGCACCCCGGCTGACCCTGGGCCATCTCACCACTGACAGCATCGCTCATCCTGTCTCCTCTGAAAGCAGAGGAGTACGGAGAGCGATGTGTTCCCGCCACGTTGGGTATTGGCCGACGATCAATGCCAACCCTATGAAGGGGTGAAGGGGAAGCCATTGACCGCCGCCCAGGGTGTACCGGCCGCTCCGATTCCGCTCCCCCCGGACTGCAGCGGGATCGGAATCGGAGCGACACTCGAGGAGGTTACCCAACACACACCCCATACTGATATTACCTAATTGAGAAGCCTCGGAAGTTATTTGTTGCTATTTCTATTATACAAGACTTCAAGGTAAAAAAAGCGGCCAAGTGCGGGTCGGACTCGCCCATGAAGCGTTCCGTAGCAGTAAGTAACATAATAATGCATATTTTAAAATTTTATATTTGAGTTGATTGAATAAAAGATAAATTGCGTTTTACGATTTATGACGTATTAAAAAAATTACTTACTAGATCTTGTTCAAACCAATTTTCGGTGGAAGTTTACATGGTAATGTACATCATATATTTTTTTTAGATTTATCATTCTCTTATTTTAGAAGTTACAGGGGGGGGGGGCAACTTTTACCACTTTGGGAGTATGTCTCGCGCAAACTATTCAGTTTAGAGAAAAATTATATTAGAAACCTCAAAATCATTTTTGAAGACCTATCCATAGATACCACATAGATATGGGTTTGATGCAAAAAAAAAATGATTTTCAGTTCTAAGTATTCCAAATTTTTTTGTTTTTTTTCTTTTTTTGTGTGAAAATCTTAATGAGGTTCACAGAATACATCTACTTACCAAGTTTCAACAGCATAGTTTTTATAGTTTCGGAAAATAGTGGCTGTGACATACGGACGGACAGACAGACAGACATGACGAATCTATAAGGGTTCGGATTTTTGCCATTTGGCAACGGAACCCTAAAAACTTAGATCCCTGGCCTCACCAAGAAGTTCAGGGCCCAAGCTAGCCTTATCTGCTTAATAACAGACGAGGCGCTGCTGCAGGTTTTCTTCTTGGAGTTAGAAGGTCAGACGCCAATCGCTCACCTAAAAGTTAAAATCAATCAAAATGGAAAGGAGAAGTAGGTAAGCGTACTCCGGGCTCCAAAGAGCACAGTTGGAAATGAGAATGCGCTCCGATGAAGAGAAAGATGTAATTCCAATACTATCGCGATGTCAAAAGCGAACCGTGTTGTATGATAAGAAGAGGCCTAGATCAGCTCACAGTTGCGTGTAGGTCTCTTCATAGATTCATCGATTGTCCTGATCTGCATAACCTGTTCTACCGTTTATATCTCCCTAACAAATATTTAGCACACCGTGAGAACCGTCGCCATAGACTTTTTGCTCAGCCTCTCTGCCGAACAGTCACCAGAGCTGAGTCCCCAGTGTGTCGAACACTGGATGTGCTTAACGATCTCCTGTCAGCTTACCCTGATTGCGATCTGTTTGCGGATGAATGAGAGGATGTAATGCGTGTATGTCTTATATTTCCCGAGAGTAAGTATGCAAGGAAATCTTCTATACAAATATGAGATACCTGCCTTATATTATGTTATGTTATGTTAACCTAAGTTATTCAATTAAGTTGTTCCTCCTAAGTTGTTCTTGTTCGCACTCACTGTTTAGTACATGTCCTGTTGCACTCTTACCATGGAGCAACTAACTCTAGCAATGATTTATTTATATTATGCTAAAGAACTGATATTTCAGGGAATCACACGGACCGGCAATTCCTCTCTTGTCGTTTTTTGCCTAATCTTCTTCTGTCATATGGGTGGCATTTCGACTCTCAAATTTGGTTTTCCCAGTGTGCTGCTACCTTGACCTTTAGACAAAGTGACACTCTACTAGTGGAATCGCTTCAAAGCGAACCTTCAAAAGTCCGAAATGTATTGAAGTGACGTTATTTGTCACACGTGAAGGTTTTTCACTAAAAGCAATTTCACTAGTAGAATGTTACTTTGTCTAGGCCCCCTGGATTGCGTTCGCAGAGGCGTTCATGAGTTCCTCCGGTATACCTACAAGTATATGGGCATGCAGCATTCGTTAACAGGTGAGATAGGTTGTGGAATAACTGCAAATTTACACCCAAGAAAGATACCGAGGCCGATTTTTATTGCTTCGTTGCTTCAACACTTGCTTATGTTGAAGTAGTTCTAGTTTTGAGCATCGTATTCACCTCTCTTCAACATAAGATCATTAATTACAGAATAGCACTACCATATATGTAAGTACTTAGTCCGTATCCATAAAAACAAGTCCGGTGAAAACGTCTCTATATTAGTAGAGCGCCTGTTCAAGGTCAGTGCAGCGTTCCGCGGCGCGCGCGCATCCTGCTCGCACGGTTATTGTTTATACACTAATAAAGCTCTTTTGGTGATGAAAGTGAATACAGTTTCGAGATTGTAATCACTTACTGACACACAATCACTAGTACGTCACACTTTTGAGCGTTTAATTTATATAAAGATAGAAGCAAATCTCAGCTGGGGGAGAAAGAAAGTTGTGAATATATTATTATGTATGTATAGTGGACCCCCGGTAATCCGACAAACGTTTTGCAGGGTAGTGTCGGACTTCCAAATTTGTCGGATTATAAGAAGGATTTTCTTAAAATAAAATGGTAGTCTGACAATACAGATCGAAATGACAGAACTGCAAATCATACTGCGTATATGTATGTCAAATTTAGTAAAGTAAACGATACAATAGAGAGCTTATGTTTTATTTTATGTTTTATTATTACGATTCACCTGTACTGAGGCATGTCATCAGCAGAGTGAAACCCTACATGGTTACTCTAGTTAACTAGGTCTGCAAGGCGAATCGCTGCTTGCAATGTTGAGCTGAGTGAGACCATAGATTTGACCGCTATTGCGGAATCAGATTTTGAAAATTTTGAACAGTGATCATTCCTCCGTGGCAAGTCCGATTTTGAAAATTCTTTTTGAAAGTCACAACTCTGGACATGCTTTCTGAGCGTGTAAAGTGTGGTCACAGTGTCTCGAGCGGTTATTATGTAATTCCATCTGGATTTTTTTTAACGGTGATCATTCCTCTGTGGTAGCATTAGTTTTTTCAAAATATATCCATAAACCTTCCTCTGATTGACCTCTTTAATCATGCCAAATTTGGTTCTGATTGGATTAGTAGTTTAGGAGGAGACCTGTGACAAAGAAAATCCTGAAGTCTGGTATGAGGTGCTTTCGCTCGACTTCGTCTCACTCAGCTGAATTAATATATGTTCTTATTGCTGACTTGTGAACTGATTTTTGTTTATTGTTACATTTACATCACATCACACTCTCATTACCCTAATTTCATTTTATTAATGCTACTTTTATTCATCAAAATTGAATTCAATTCATCAAAAGAACTAGTAGTATAATATTATTTTAATTTTGTATGACATAAATATAATTTTAATTTTATTCGACATAAATCGAATAATATAATGATCAGTTTATAATTTAGTACCTAATTCACTTGACATAATATTGTTACTAACAGTAGGTTTAAGTCAAATTGTTACTAACCAATTGGACCTAGTTGCCATCAATAAAATGAATTTGAATTATAAAATTAACGAAGAAGTGTGTAGTGATTTCAGATTTGCCAAAATAATGTTTGCTTACTTACATTCAATAGTGATAGGCTTGTCGGATTACAGGGGCACCGGACTAGACAGGGGCTGGAATACCGGGGGTCCACTGTATATTAAGTGACTTGTTCGCAATGTAATGGTGACCGCACCAACGATGGATGAGGATCTGGCTGTGCAGCTTCATCCGTCAATCAGCAGGCGTACCGGCTTGCATATATGTACCGTTTAGCTTGGCCCAAAGATCTTCCCGGCACCTCTCGAGGCTGGGAGGTCAAATGAAAAGGAGGAGAATGTGTAAACGAATCCCAAGCTCCGAAGTGAAAGCCGCAGTAAAGAGGATCACGGTGGGACAGAGTTTACATGTTAGAGTCAAGCAACAGTCAGTTTGGCCGTTGCATAAATGGGCCGACTCGACCGGGGAAGCACCACCCTCTCACAGAATATCGACGCCAAGTAACAGTATTTGAACTGTTGCGTTCCGTTTGGTGAGTGAGAGTGCCGGAGCCCAAACTCCTTTCCCATCCCCTCCCAAACTCCTTTCCCATCCCCTTGCCTTTACAGGGTCGGCAGCGTGAGTGTGACGCCACTGGTGTTGCACACGTCCATAGGCCGCGGTAACCGCTTCCCATCAGGTGGGCCGTGTGCTTGTCTGCCACCTTAGTGGTATAAAAAAAAAGGTTCTGGGCTCAATTCCTGGACCAGGCAAAAGTGATAACTTAGTCGGTTCAAGCCAGACATAACCGCCCCCGCTGGCCGGCGCCGGCGGGGGGATATCCGAAGGGATTTCCGCACGAAAAAAAAAGAAAAAAAAAGGGCTTTTCAATTTACAAAATTCTCTCTAACAGCACGGACAGGAATCAAGTATAGCTAACTGCACGGTTGATGAAAAGTGGAATCAGCTATACGTTGATGCCCGGTTGACGACATAAGTGGCACTGTGTCTTTTCCCGTGAGTGTCGTAGAAAGCCGTAGGGATGTGCTCTATCTATCCGATAGCTAACTTAAAAGTGCCCTGTCGACGCCAATAGACTCATTAGACTCGCGTATTACGTGGGACCAAAAAATATAACTGACGACGCCATAGATGGCCAAACTAAGCAGAGCTTGTCATATACCCATATGCCCCTACCCTCTAGAATGCGGATAAACATACTTAAATTCCTTTTTTTCTTGTAAATAAATACATATTATACATAGAAACACCCAGACCAATGCAAATATACATATTTGCACCGAGCGGGAATCGAACCCGCGACCTCTGGCTTAACAGTCGAACGCACAACCGCTACGCCACAGAGGTCGTCAGTATGGGTGTATAACGCCTCTGACTATTTGTTTCTATGAAATATCGGACATTTATTGATGTATCATCAATGACAAATGTATAATCAAATTCCTATTAGTTAGTCACTATTGTTATCACAATTTCTTGATAAATCCATCGGTTGCTTATCGATCCACGTATAACGGACTATTACAATACCTTTTTTTTTTTTTTTTTTTTTTTTATAATTCTTGTGTTATATTTATAGATATTTCAGACATGACAACTCAACGATACATACAAAAATTCACACCTCTTTCTCATTGGGATAGGTAGAGACTACATTTTCCTAATTGTTAAGAAAGAAAGAAAGAAAAACATTTAATTCAGAACACGCACAATGAACATATTAACAAGATCGTACTCCTCATTTTGGTTTGGCTTATACAGCTTTTATGGGAGCGTCTGATCTTACAACTCCTAACCCAGAGGGGAAATTCTTCGCCACCGTGCGGTTTTAGTCGAGACACGACATAACCACCCCCGCTGGCCGGCGGGGGGGTATCCGAAGGGATTTCCGCACGCAAAAAAATAAAAGGAGCCTCGTCCGTCAGTCAGTGGGTCAACCGGCTTGCAGGTGAGGTTGGTTCAGACGCCGAAGCTCTTACTGGGTCCCCATACAAACTCATACTTGACTTTTGTGCTTTAAATACACCTCTGCCTACCCCTTCGGGTATACAGGCGTGAAGTTATGTTATGTTACTTGATTTTTGCTCAATAATCCAAATAGGAAAGTTATAGACATAATATTTGCACCTACCAGCATCAATTCTGTGACGTCACGCAAAACCGGTGATTAGATTCTAACTTAGGTCGTAAAAACTATTGCGAACGTACTAAGTGTACTTACTAACCAACGCAAAACTGTAGAGCGGTCAGTCATTCAATAAAACATTGTCTGTTGTGCCTACACACTGACGTGCCCTGCTGTGCCAGTGTTTTAAAAACCGTGACGGCAGCCAGTCGCGCGCTTTGTCTGCAAATAGCAATCGCGTGTGTACACAAAAATAATATGTTATTTGTGTGATAACAAAGTGAATAGTGACTCATTTCGGATTGTTTCTTGTTATATCTAACAGGTATGTTGTATATCTTATACCAGTACGCTAAAAGAAAACTTCGGAAACCTTTTTCTCCGCTGTTTGTCAACAGATTTTCTTTAAAATTTGTTTTGTTCGAGTATTATTGTTATCAATGAAAAAAATTGAAACAGATTTCCCACCTTGACTAATGTTTTTCTCAAAGATGTCGTATAGTGTCGGCTAGTGGGTGAACATTAGTTTTTATTATTCGATATATGCTATTAGTTGTGTTGAGTTTTTCTTGAGTTTTCCGCTAAGTAATATGACTCATGTGAATGACAAACTATAGAATGGACGGTTCTAGTGAGTATACCAGTGGTAAAGCATGTAACATAGTTTTAACTAACTGCCCTTCCTAATTTACTCGTCAAAACCTATTGGCGGTGTAGAAGCAAATAAGCTTAGCTGCATAGGGTAACAACACTAGTAATTTCAGTAATTAGTAGGCTTTCAAAAGACACTATTCAATTTACGATAACTTGAATGACTGGAGCATAACCCTATAAGATTATCATCAACCATAGAAGTTATAGAAATTCGCCATCGGTCCAGTTTTCCATACGAACATCTTTTTTTTTTTTTTTTTTTTTTTTTCGTGCGGAAATCCCTTCGGATACCCCCCCGCGTGCCAGCGGGGGCGGTTATGTCGGGCTTGAACTGACTAAAACCGCACGCCGTCTCGGGTCTACAGACGCCGGGGTGTAAGGTTGCCCATAGAGCATATCCCTCGCACCCCGACTGACCCTGGGCCATCTCCGGTTTCGAGATGGCCCCCTCGGGTCCATACGAACATCTACGGCATTCGTTGCGGGCAGTAGGAGCCCTTTTTTTTATTTATTTTTATCGTGCGGAAATCCCTTCGGATACCCCCCCGCGTGCCAGCGGGGGCGGTTATGTCGGGCTTGAACCGACTAAAACCGCACGCCATCTCGGGTCTACAGACGCCGGGGTGTAAGGTTGCCCATAGAGCATATCCCTCGCACCCCGACTGACCCTGGGCCATCTCCGGTTTCGAGATGGCCCCCTCGGGTTTGGGAACCACGGTGTCCCCGTCTTGCCCCGGTTTGGGGGAGGGGCGCTAGTCGCCCCACCGTCCCGGCCTGCTTCTGCTGGGGTGACAGGTGGCCTCACCCGCCACCCCCAGGCCTGCGCTCATGGAGGACGGAGGTCGTTAAGCGACCTCCGGCGCCTGAGTCGCCTGCGACGCGCGGCGAGCAAGTTGCGGGCTCGGCGGTCCGGGAGAGTTCGAAGTCTCTCCCGGGCCATTTGCCGCAATCATGCTGCCGAGCGAGAGGACTCCCACCCCGATGGCTGCCGCGAGGTCACGCCTCGGCGCCTCCCACGCCGGGCAGTCCGCCAGCGTGTGCAGCCCTGAGTCCTCGCTCGCGTCGCAGTGATGACACTCAGGCGTTGGCTCCTTCCTGATCCGATGCAGGTGGTCCCCGAAGCACCCCTTCCCGGAGATCACCTGCGTCAGTCGGTACGAGAGGCTTCCGTGTCGCCTCTCCAGCCAATCCTCCATGATGGGCCTTACCGCCGCTATTGCGGCGTGCCCTGTGCAGTAGGAGCCCTAAAAAGTCCGACAACTGTTTTAATTACAGAACTTCGATATCGCCAATGGGTTATGAAAGTCAAACGGCAGTCATTTCACGAAGAATATGGAAATTCGGCCGCTTCGGAGTTAGACTGAAAAGCAGACGCCAACTGAGTTGCGAAAAGACTCGCAGAATGATGATAGAAGTCATAGAAATGGCATAAACATTAAATAAAAACAAATATAGTATTGGCGATATTGATGCGGGTTTATAATATAACATAACATAACATAACTTCACGCCTGTATGCCCGAAGAGGTAGGCAGAGGTGTATTACACACCCACGATTCGCCAGTTATGTTAGGTCCCAATGTAATAGGGGGCGAGCCTATTGCCATCTACCGGACACATTACTAAGCGAGCGATAATTAACATTTATTAATGCACACATAACTACGAAAAGTCAGAGGTGTGTGTCCGGAGCGACTAGGGATCGAACTCGAGACCTCGTCTCAGCAGTCCGTTACGTACGCTACTGGGCTATCGCCGCTATAATAATAATAATAAATTTCAGATCAAAGGAGTCCATATAGTGTTAGTAACAAAAAATAATCTTGTCCTATTGTTAGTAAATACACATCACAAAACATAAAGTAGGTATTGTCGCGACTCTAGGACACTGTCTACGTTACGGTATGCAATCGTTCCCAGCGTTCCAGTATCGGACTGTCCCACTTATCTGATAATGCGCTCAGGATACTGTGGGAGCTCTCTCGCATCCTACGGAGAACATCCTTACGGATGATGGCATTAAAACCATCAACCCTCGCCTCCGCGAACATCCCAGATGCACTGCAGTAGCGTGGTAGCCCCAACAATACCCTGAACGCATTATTATACTGAACGCGCAAGGCGCAGAAAGCCTTCTGCGTATAACTAACCCATAGACTGCAGGTGTAAAATGACTGACAGTATGCTCGAAACAGTGTCACTTTAGACTGCTTTGAACACCTTGCAAATCTGTGGGCCAGCATATTACATCGGACTGACAATATCTCATTATGAGGCCGACCAATATCTTCGGAGCCCAAGCCGGTATGATTGACGGCCGAGCCTCTGCTGCGAAGGCTCACCTCTCATGGTTAGGGGGGTAAGACAACAATCGCTCTCATAAAAACCAAGATAATACTACAATATGGGGTTCTTCAAGAAGGGGATTAGAAGGTTTTTACAGGGTCGGCAGCGCCAGTGTGACGCCCCTGGTGTTGCACACGTCCATAGGCCGCGGTGACCGCTTCCCATCCGGTGGGCCGTGGGTTTGTCTGACAATTGATATGTATAAAAAAATAGCGGCCAAGCGCGAGTCTGACTCGTCCATGAAGGGTTCCGTAGCAGCAAGTAAAATTTTTATATGTGAGTTGATTGAATTAAAGGTAAAAGGCGGTTTACGATTTATGACGTATTAAAAAAAATCTTACTAGATCTCGTTCAAACAAATTTTCGGTGGAAGTTTACATGGTAATGTACATCATATATTTTTTTTAGTTTTATCATTCTCTTATTTTAGAAGTTACGGGGGGGGGGGGAGATGGCACATTCTACCACTTTGGAAGTGACTCTGGCGCAAACTATTCAGTTTAGAAAAAAATATATTAGAAACCTCAATATCATTTCTGAAGACCTATCCATAGATACCACATACGAATGGGTTTGATGAAAAAAAATATTGAGTTTCGGTTCTATTCTATTCTATATTTCGGGTCCCCAAAATGTATTGTTCTTTTTTCAATTTTTGTGGGAAAATCTTAATGCGGTTCAGAGAATACATCATCTACTTACCAAGTTTTAATAGCATAGTTCTTATAGTTTCGGAAAAAGTGCCTGTGACATACGGACGGACAGACAGACACATGACGAATCTATAAGGGTTCCGTTTTTAGCCATCTGGTTACGGAACCCTAAAAAGGAGGAGAAATAATAGCAGAGTGACCCCGAGCATCGAAATGCAAGCAACCGGGATTGCCTTCCAGATGATGGTGAATTGACCGTATTGATTGATCTACAATACTTCACAACCTTTTGGATTATTTTAATCGAACTTTCATAAAATTTAGCTCTTAGTGTCACTTGCCAATACAAGCTAAAATCTAAAGATACAATGTTGGAAGAATAACTGCAATAGTTTCTATCGACTTATCTATATACTTATTTAGATTTATCACGATGAAAAACAAAATACGTTATCTTTTTTTACTTGTGGAAATCCCCTCAGTCTGCACCTCACGCAGCGATTCGCACTCGCATCGACTAAAACCGCAGGGAATTAGGGGCTTCTGAAGGAAATCCCTGGAAAGGAATACGATATCTTCACCTTTTTAAATCCTATTAACAAAACTTTCCCGTCTTTTTAGTGTTGCTAGCGGCAATAACCACACAGACTTTTGTCAATGCCCGCGACTTCGCGTGGACTTAGATCTGGGTTTCTAATATACGGGTATGCGTGAAAACCCCGTCTAAATCGGCTTAGTCACTTCGGAGATTAATCACAACAAACAGACCGAAAGGCAGATAGACAAAAATTAAAAAATAAAAATATTATAAGCATATACTCATAATGTAGTTACTGAAAAACTGTTATTTTATCATGACAAACAGACACTTTAACTTTATATATTTGCACAGATTAATCAAATACCTATGATGGCCTATGTTATTTCAATACCGTGTTGCATGACACATCATGTTCGCACTCATAGATTAGCACATATCCACCATCATTATTGTTTTAAGTCGGTCACCCGAAACTAGGTGAATTAACCCACAATTCACCTAATTTTGGGTGACCCTTTTAACCGCCAGACCGTATCTTCGACTTTTTAACCAAAGATCATTGCTATTTTACGAAGATTAATAACCCGGACTTTAATTGGTGCGGATGTTTGAGTGCTGAGCGCCTTGACCATCGAATAATATACTTGTTTTTTTTTAATATTACGCGGCCTTGACCGACTGATGTTTTATTCACACTATAATGTTTGTTTTTAAATCATAGCCCATAGACACTGAGTAATATGCGTATCCACAGAAGTCATTTTAATGTCATAAATAGAATCGTTACCTTTTTTATGGCGAGTTAATGTAGCTTTAACTATAAGCTAACCTACTTATAGTTGGTTATATATTAGATATGATTCGAAAGTTAAGACTTTTATAAAGAAGACGATTTTAGTTCAATTAAATTTTTAACCATTTTGTATGCTTACTTTTTGTTATAAATTTAAATTTAGATCTGGGACGTATCTAGGTGGCTCAGCTGGTCAGAGCGTTCCCCCTGTAAGGGACTGGTCGCGGGTTCAAGTCCCGTCCTAGATGTTCTCTTATTCCGATCTAAATCTATGATAAAAAGATATTAGTTAATTAATTGTAATTAGGAAAATAATTCAAATTTTAAATTAACAAAAGCTATGTGTGGGACCAAGACCTTCCGGACCAGACCAACCTCACCTACAAGCCGGTACGCCTGCAAGCCGGTACACCTGCAAGCCGGTACACCAGCAAGCCTGTTATCCTCTCTCTGATGCATGTTATCCTCTCGGGGTTAGGAGGTCAGACGGCAGCCGCCATTTAAGCCAAATTAAAAGGAAGAGGAGGAGTGAGAGCACCTGGATTCCAAGGTAAAGCCGTGGATGCATCTGGGAAAACGCTAAGATGATGATGTACACTGATTTTAATATTAAAATGTAATATATAAAAATTAATGTTTGTGTGTTAGTTTGTACCATTTTTTTTTTCGTCCGGAAATCCCTTCGGATACCCCCCCGCCGGCCAGCGGGGGCGGTTATGTCGCGTCTTCAGGGTGTAAGGTTGCCCAAAGAGCATATCCCTCGCACCACGACTGACACTGGGCCATCTCCGGTTTCGAGATGGCCCCCTCGGGTTTGGGAACCACGGTGTCCCCGTCTTGCCCCGGTTTGGGAGAGGGGCGCTAGTCGCTACGCCGTCCCGGCCTTCTTCTGCTGGGGTGACAGAGTTTGTACCTATATATTTGATTACATTTTTAAATTTCTAAGAATATGTAATGATAAGTAGCTAATCATGAAATTTCCACGTCTCAAGGCTGAGGTAAGATAAGATAAGAAGATAAGAACGAAGCTATTTCATTGTTAAATTAATAATCATATATTTAGATATAGCTAGATGATTATTAGTTAAATTAATTAATTATTTAAATAATATAACATTATATATATAATAAAAAAAAAAAAAAATAAGTGAAAATAAAAAGATTATTAGTTAGGAAAACGCGGCGATAGCCTAGTGGCATACGTAACGGACTGCTGAGACGAGGTCTCGAGTTCGATCCCCAGTTGCCCCGGCACACACCTCTGACTTTTCGTAGTTATGTCTGCATTAATAAATGTTAATTATCGCTTAATAATGTGCCCGGTAGATGGCAATAGGCTCGCCCCCTATTACATTGGGACCTTAACATAACTGGCGAATCGTGGGTGTGTAATACACCTCTTACATAACATAACTTCACGCCTGTATCTCCAAAGGGGGAGGATACAGGCGTGAAGTTATGTTATGTTATGTTATTATTAGTTAAACATATTTATTTATGAAATTGTAAATTAGTTGCCTCTGTACATAGAGATTTAAAAAAGATAAGACTTGGGTTATGATAAATGAACGATTCTGAACACAAAACTATTTTATTGAATTCTTGTCTGTTCGTCTGTCTGTTTGTTTGCGATGGTCACAAAAACCACTGATTTTGATACCGTTTTTTATATTAGATAGGTCGTGGTCAGACTTAAAATCAGCTGTATGTTTGATTGCAATTGGTTAAGTAGAACCGGAGATAAACAACCTTCGCACGGGCCGAGCCGCGGGCATCAGCTAGTTGTTAAAATAATCATATTATTAGGTAGGTAGGTAGGTACTTGATTATACATGTGTGGTGTTTAAAATAGTTTTTTAGTATTTTAGTGAAACCATTTTTAACAGATTCCATTGCTCCGAACTTCAATTATTTTTATAAAACTGAATTAAAAAAAATGTATTCAAGTATGTTTATCCGCATTCTAGAACCCATAATACAAGCTAGTTAAGCTATGCCTACATTGGGTCTAGATAGCGCTTTTAATTTTTGAATTTTTTATTCGTCGGCATTTTTCAGCAGCCACATAATAATTACCTGTATGTATTAAAAAAAATGTTTCCGAAGCGTTTGGGGTGGAGACTTTTCAGTCTATACCTAGGTTCCATAAGAAAAAGCAAGACGTACGGGAATCGACCAATCTTATAGAAATAAAAATGAATCGCCAAAATGTATGTACGCACATAACTTCCGAACGACTACACCAAATTTTTTTTCTGTTCGTTATTGTCAGTACAAGGTTTGTATGAAAGACAAATTTAGGAAAGACCACGGGTAAGGTTCTATTATTGCAGCAGGGCGAAGCAAAGGCCGTAAAAAACAAGAATCATTTTTTGAAGTCGGTTAAAATAAAAGGCTTCAATTGACTTCTACACGGACAGTAATCTGAGCAAGTAGCAATAAACAAGTTGAATTCCTGAGACGAGCTCAGCCGAATACAATTTTTTTTTTGCGATTTTTTGTGATTTTTTCTTTATCTTGCAATGGTTCACCCCAGCACGAATCTATTACCGAAAACAGCAACTCGATAGCTCATCTCCTTCATACCCAAAACCGTGACAGAAAATTGGCAACGACGACGTCGACGTCAACTCGTTAGCAATAGGGCTTTTGTAAAGAAAATCCCTAAAAACAAAATTTTCAATTTAATCTACCTCTGATATTATTACAGTTATTACAACTTTTACCTGACACTGATACCATTACAAACACTCATCAGAGGTACTCAGCAAATTGTACATTTCCCTTCTACGAATAGGCTTACAACTTTCGCGAGAAGACCGGGTACTTGCGTGTTTCCTTTCTGATAAGAAAGTATAGCTTGTCTTATCTCCACTCTTACTTATACCCACGCTTGTATATCACCGGAGGGTCAGGCAGAGTTGTAGGAAGAGTATGATTTCTCTTCTCACCATGCAGCGGGGTGCAGTCAACTGACGGAACGGAATTAATTGAACGAATATATTAACTGGTGGTAGAAATTTGATGACACAAATTCGGCCGGGTAGGTACCACCGATTGCGAAAAACCCTCCATAGTAATCCAATTTCGGTTTGATTGCGTTCAGGGGTCAGCAAGTGCATAGCCGGGCAGGGGAATTGTGGTCGCAGCACAAGTGGGACCGGTGGGTGTCACATGGTACTGCGACGACAATCCTCTTCTGATGAGGCCGTCAAGCTGAGTGCCACCATTGTTAACATGGTACGTGTATGTAATGGTGACCCTCTCGAAAAAAATGTACAAAATAAATATTAGTAAGTACCTACATCACAAAGAACGCATACGCACAAATTACAACAGCCAAAGACGAAAGAGAAAGTTGCAAAACATAATGTCAGCCTGTCCTACGTCTTTAAAGGTAACAAGAGGGGTTAAGCAGTGAGCATCATATGACATGAGACACACAGAGTGTAATTAAGTAAAATTGCCGTGAGAATATTAAATAACCTATTGTTATCATAAATACAATGATTATCTAAGCATCGTCCCTAATAAGCTCGGATTACGTATTATTTGTCAACCATTGCAAACTTGTTGCTTTTCAACAATGGCTACACTTCCACACGTTTCAGGTATTTATTTAAAAGTACTAGCTGACCTACTGTCCTACACACGCCTGCCAACTCACCGACGCGGGATAAAACCCGACCCCACCAGGTGAAGCGGCGGTGGTGGCCAAAGTCCGCCGGTAACCCTGTATCCTTTCGATGGCTTACCCGGGGTGGCCGGCAATGGACACTTGGGGAGGACACCGTGTGGTTTTAGTCGGTCCGATTCCTACGCGCCCACCCCATCGTTGGCACCGATGGGGTGAAGCCCGTGGGGGTTACACACGTTAAAATAAAAATAAAAAAGTACTAGCTAACCGGGCTAACTTCGTTCCGCCCTAGAAACAAATTATGTTGGTTACCTTGTCAGCTGAATTTATTTCGTGAATGTCTTCTTGCACCCCAGCGGCCCGAAATGGTGTGAGGTTCTGGTCGGTTCGAGTCCGACATAGCCACCGCCACTGGCCGGAGGGCGGGTAACCGCGGGGATTACAGCAAAAACTCAAAAAAAGCTAGTAAAAAAAGTAAAAAAAAAAGTAGTAAAAAAAGCTAGTAGTACATAAGTACCGCGGTAGCCTAGTGGTATGGGTAAAGGACTGCTGAGACGAGGTCTCGGGTTCGATCCCAGGTATTACCATGGCACACACAAATGACTTTTCGATGCTTTTCGAAGTTATGTGTGTATTTATCGCAGCTTTATAAGTGCCCGGTTAATGGCAATAGGTTCGCCACCTATTACATTGGGACCTAAAAACATAAACTGGCGAAACATGGGTGCTAGCCTCTGCCTACCCCTTCGGGGATATAGGCGTGAGTTTATAAAAAATAAAAAAAAAATAAAAAATAAAAACTCAAAAAAAAAAACAAATATCAGGAAAATCGGCTCGAGTTCATGGCGGTCATCAGTATCACGACTTTGTTTTGACAGGCATGTGTGCTGAGACAAATGAAGATAGCTTTGCATCTCTGATTAGCAAGAGAAGTGTCTCAATAATGAAACGGCTGCGTACCAGCACCAACAGCATCCTGCACGTGTTTTCTGATCGTTGGGACTCTCCATTTCTCAAACGATGGATAGGACTGCATGTGGAAAAATAGATATTAAGACAAGTAGAACCGGAGATAAGACCAAAAAACGATAACAGATAACTAGTAGTACATATAGTACATAAAGTAGTACATAACCATAGTTAGTAGTACATAACTATAGCTAGTAGTACATAACGATAGCTAGTAGTACATAACGATAGCTAGTAGTACATAACGATAGCTAGTAGTACATAACGATAGCTAGTAGTACATATAACTCTATGTATGAAACATATCAAACTTCTTTCTACTTTATCATACGTGTAGTGACACGATGAGCCATGACAACTTTTACCGACCCGCAAGTACTGTATGGTCATATCATATAAGTGGCGGCCATCTTGTAAATTTCAGTAACACGCGATACTGCATATTACATATCGTTAATCTACTCACAAATCGCAACACCGTGGAGAATGATTTAGAAAGTCGGCCGATTTTTCGGTTTAAAACATTTTTACGCACATTCGTAATCTCAGTTTAGCAATAAATGTTAACTGCGGTTTAACGGTGCCGTTGGCCCGTTGATTGTGATGTGATGAAATAAGATTGTTTCGATTATTTTTTGGCGTACAGTAATTTCAACACTTTTGTAAGCGACTTATAAAAAAGAAGTGGTCTTCAATTTATATTTCCCACGTTATGCGATTTCAGTGGTCTATCTTTATTAGTATGTGTACCTACCTTTTTTTTTTTTTTTTTTTTTTTATCGTGCGGAAATCCCTTCGGATACCCCCCCGCCGGCCAGCGGGGGTGGTTATGTCGGGCTTGCACCGACTAAAACCGCACGCCGTCTCGGGTCTTCAGACGCCGGGGTGTAGGGTTACCCATAGAGCATATCCCTCGCACCCCGGCTGACCCTGGGCCATCTCACCACTAACAGCATCGCTCATCCTGTCTCCTCTGAAAGCAGAGGAGTACGGAGAGCGATGTGTTCCCGCCATGTTGGGTATTGGCCGACGATCAATGCCAACCCTATGAAGGGGTGAAGGGGAAGCCATTGACCGCCGCCCAGGGTGTACCGGCCGCTCCGATTCCGTTCCCCCCGGACTGCAGCGGGATCGGAATCGGAGCGACACTCGAGGAGGTTACCCAACACACACCCCTGGGGTGTACCTCTGGGGTGGTTTTCTAAAAATGGTATCCATACATATCCACACATATAACTCACACCTGTAAGTACTCTAGGTGCGGTATAAGCAACGGTATACGTAACATATTTGGAAACCGTTTTTCATTAAATTTTGCATACGTTTGTGTAATATAATGCTATATATAAAATGGATATGTGTTCATTTACTTAATCTTCAGTCTCTAATAGAAGTATACCTATCTCTTAACCCTTCTAAATTTATATGGTACCTAACTTCACTTCTATGGGTATGAACGTGCTGTAACCTAACCTATATCCTGCCGCAATAAATGGCTCCTCAAAATTATCAAAAAATGTTTCAAATCGGACTAGTATTGGTGGCATTTTAATGGTTTTAATTTTAACCTTGTCCGATTCTTGCTGACCACTTATTCTTCCGTACGCAATGTACCTCTGAGATATACAGGCTTGATGAAACGTCGGTAGCTAAGTGGCTAAGGAGTGAGCCTTACGATCGAGGTGTCCCGGGTTGGAATCCTGACCATTACACTACCGACGTCAACCCGTTTCTAACACAGGCAATTTAGCGTAGCTGCAGTGGTTAGCGTATATATATATATTTGAAATCACCCTCTTCATTTTGATACCGTACTCGATTAGCGCCAAAAACCCGCCATTTTCATACCATACTCATACATACTCTCGAAAAACAACCCTTCTTCTGGCGCAGCCGGGTAACAATTATGAATGTATTATGATGAATCAGTCTTTGACGACCTTGTTCGACATGTCAACAATTGGCTGTCATCGTCAGACAATACTCGCAATATAAGTAAGTGTTTTAAATTATGCTCATAAATTAATCTGGATCAATCATAAATTAATCTGAATCATTCATAAATTAATCTGAATCATCCGCCGAGCCTTTTGTCAACTCAGTTGGTCAGCTTTCAGTCTAGTTACGAAACGGCCGGCACAAACAACTGGCAATATCCGAAGCGTCGGTAGCTTAGTGGTTAAGGAGTCAACCCTACGATCGAGATGTCCCGGGTTCGAATCCTGGTCATTACACTACCGACGTGAACCCACTCTTAACACAAGCAATTTAGCTTAGCTGGAGGGGTTTGGGGGAATATTAGTAATTTCGGTTACTAATATTCTTCAAAAAAAAATCTTTAAATAGACTAGGTTTTCGAAATACCACAGACGTTCAAATAGCAACCGGGACCGACGACCAAGGCAGCTTCAAAAACAATATAAACCTTTCATCTCGATGAGAGTCAAAGGCCTTTGTAATTCAATTAATTAAAACTACATTACCATAAACCACGATACGGTCAGTACGTGCGAACAATGGCGATGTGTGTCCTGTTCACCTTAGCTGTGGTTCTGCCGTGCTGGCCTTTGGGGGAGTATTCAGTGTAGTTTTTTTTTTTTTTTTTTATACCACTAAGGTGGCAGGACAAGCACATGGCCCACCTGATGGGAAGCGGTTACCGCGGCCTATGGACGTGGGAGGGGATGGGAAAGGAGTTTGGGAGGGGATGGGAAAGTAGTTTGGGCTCCGGCACTCTCACTCACCAAACGGAACGCAACAGTTCAACTACTGTTACTTGGCGTCGATATTCTGTGAGAGGGTGGTGCTTCCCCGGTCGAGTCGGCCCATTCATGCAACGGCCAAAATGACTGTTGCTTGACTCTACCACTTCAAAACGTTTTTTTATGTCGTTCACATCAATACGATTTCACTTCCCTTAAACGTAAAGTCTCATGATTGACGGTCACTATTACAGATTGACGCTACATTGGTGGCCTCAGCTTGACGGCCTCATCAGATGCTTTTCCAGGCCGCATAGGACCCGGGATTGTAGGAGAAGGAAACGCGTGATTTAATAGATTCAAAAGAAAAACGTGATAAAAACTTTGGTATTCCCTATGGTCTGACCAAAAAACGTACCTACCGTACCGTATACCGTACCGTACCTTTCGTAAGGTTATTAAACCTTCAGAATCACTCATAGTTTGATCCGTTTTTAATAAATTATTAAATTTTATAAGTTTTCGTAAGGTTTGAAGTCACACTTTATAGTAATTTATTTATTTAAAACTTTATGCGAATGGGGATGTACAAAGGCGGACTTAATTCCAAAGGCATTATCTACCAGTCTACCTTTGGGTGATGCAGAGATAAATTTAAGTAGGTGCTCATATGGTTATGATGTAACATTATTATTATCATTAGCCGGTACAATAAATAACTATATGCATAATATACAACAACACACACATATAAATATATATACATTGAATATATAATATTGTGGCTATAATGTGTTAACTACAATGAGTTACTGTAGAGCTGACGTACTTTATGTTTGAATGTAGCACGGTTAGTGGACATCTTGACTTCGAGAGGAAGCGCATTCCAGAGAAGAATAGCCTGCACATGAAAAGACGAATGGACTAGAGTAGAACTATGAGTGGGACAGAGAAGAAGAAGATTGTTAGCTGAACGTAGATTTTTGTTGTGATTAGAGCTAAGAAACGGTATCTGAGTGTTAGGTAAGTAGGGATGTTACGGGAATCAAGGAATGAAAAGATCAGCGTCACCGCTCGCAAACTACGTCGCTGCCTATGCAACCAACCCAGCTCCGATCGGTGAGTTGAGACGTGGTCGTATTTTCTAAGGTTGAAAATGAATCGAATGCAATTGTTGAGGAGTCGGTCAAGTTTATTGAGAAGATGTGCATTCAGGTCGAGATAGCCATACATCACCATAGTCCACGACTGGAAAGATTAGAGTCTGCACAAGCATTACCTTGGTTTTCGCTGGAAGGAAGTTTTTGAGGAGTTTTTGAGTTTTGTTACAAGAACACCTTTTTGACATTTGGGAGATCGGGACTAGATTGAGACTGAATTTTGAACGTCTTTTATTACGAGAATTGGCCCTCGGTTCGCATTCCTGCGACTCACGGAACCTATTCCTAGGTTAAAAAGTAGCACAAGATCCAGATTATATTATAATCTATCTCTGTACCAAGTTTCATCCAGATTCGTTCACTCTTATTTGCGTGAAAGAGTAACAATCGTCCAACCACCCATAAATCCATTCATCTATCCATCCTTGCAAACCTGTAATATACACAACACAAGAAATGATAATATAAACTTCCTCCTTTTTTTGAAGTTGGTTAAATAAATATATATTTGATGGTTAATTTATACAACAAAATTTAAAAACAAATAGTTAAACACATAAATTCTACATCTTAAAACACCTACTAATGTTTTATAAAATTCCACGAGCTCTGTCGATCCTCTTTTTATACCTATAGGCGCAGTGCCCAGGCGCATCTTATCTGCGGTCACGATCTATCGTGATACAATAAACTACTTTTTTTACTCTGCCACGGATTAGTACATTTCGTAAGTATTAGAAATTTATCTACAGGTTGATGTTTCTTTCGTATCTTCTATGAAAGTCACAAATTACACACGTAAGTTACCGCGGTATGGATGTTTGCAACAAGCAATGGTGCCATTAGCTTTGAAGACAGAGGGGAAAGGGGGACAGTGGTGAACGAGAAAGAAAGAAACGAAAGGGAATAATAATGCAAACTGCTATTTCAAGTCAATGTGAAGTGAGAAAATGATACTTCCTCATTCAAGCAGTCTGTTCGTAGTTACAAAAGTGTAGCTTTAGGGATACCATGGAGATTGCAGATGGAGTAAGAAATGACTTTATTGTTTTTAATATATCCACGCATGTACTTATATTCTTGAAGAATATGCAAAAATGTTTTAAAATCCACATTTAGCAGTGCTATTGCTTTCAAAGGTCTAATGGGCATATTTCACATCCAGTCACACTTCGCCTAATCCAGGAATCGAATCAAGAAGCTACTGCACACCAATCACACTCGCTACTATTGCACCATTGAGGCAGTCGTGACAAATTACACACACACACATGCGTACACCCACGCTAGTTTATCCCCGAAAGGTCCTACACTTCACCAACCATGTTATATGGTTCCATATAATAAGGAACGAGCCTATTGTCGTCAAGTGTGCACTTTTACATGTGCTGTAACTTACTTATCGGATGGAGAACAGCCAAATCAATCACTGAAAAACTTTTTTTTTTTAATATTTAGGACACGTCAATTTGACTTCACCTCGCCTGATGGTAAGCTGAAGGTAAAGTCTCAGGAAAGAGGGTCACCATTACAAACACGTACCATGTTAACAATGGTGGCACTCAGCTTGACGGCCTCATCAGAAGAGGATTGTCGTCGCAGCACCGGGTGACACCCACCGGTCCCACTAGTGCTGCGACCACAATCCCCCCGCCACAATGCCCGGCTATGCACTTGCTGACCCCTGAACGCAATCAAACCGAAATTGGATTACTATGGAGGGTTTTTCGCAATCGGTGGTACCTACCCGGCCGAAAATGGTGACAATTTTGTGTCATCAAATTTCTACCACCAGTAGACTCCAGGAACTATTCCATTTAAAAATCAGCCTGTATATATATCACTTTATATATAATAGTGAAGCAATTTCTCGCTCGGCATGACCCAACCGGGGCTCTTTGTCACTAGATTGCCAATTACAGCTGTATTAAAAGCTGTCCAGTACTGTCATGATTATAGAATACAAGTTTCTTTTATAACAAGTAGAATTCCTGAGACGAGCTCAGCCGAATACAAGGGATTTTCGATTTTGCGTTTTTTTTTTGCGATTTTTTCTTTATCTTGCAATGGTTCACCCCAGCACGAATCTATTACCGAAAACAGCAACTCGATAGCTCATCTCCTTCATACCCAAAACCGTGACAGAAAATTGGCAACGACGACAACTCGATAGCAATAGGGCTTTTCTAAAGAAAATCCCTAAAACAAGTTGAATTCCTGAGACGGCCTCAGCCGAATACAAGGGATTTTCGACTTTGCGTTTTTTTTTTTTGCGATTTTTTGCGATTTTTTCTTTATCTTGCAATGGTTCACCCCAGCACGAATCTATTACCGAAAACAGCAACTCGATAGCTCATCTCCTTCATACCCAAAACCGTGACAGAAAATTGGCAACGACGACGACATCGACGACAACTCGATAGCAATAGGGCTTTTCTAAAGAAAATCCCTAAAAATGATATTATTCTGTTATGGCTTTCCTTAATGACAAAGCTAAGTGACACAATTCACTGACTGAATGTAAATTTGACATAATAATTAAATTGTTACTATTTTGAATGACATTTTTACTGTTTGGTCAAATGGTATGTTTAATCTATAGTTGCATGCTCTTGTGTTGAATATGGTGATAAATGATTTGATTTGGATAGTGCGAGCTATAGATTATGAGAACCCTCCTTAGGAAGAATGAAAAGAGTCATACGGCTTTTACTGCCGTCTGACCCACCAAACTGAGAGGAAAACCTGCGCCAGAGTCTCTTCCACCTATCAACAGGTGTACCGGCTAGCAGATCGTAATGGGTCACACCTTAATCAGAAGTCCAAGGGATGCTTGTGATACTTTGCTGTATCTAACCTACCCTTTTTCTTTTTTCGTGCGGAAATCCCCTCGGATACCCCCCGTCGGTAAGCGCGGGCGGTTATGTTGGGCTTGAACCGACTTAAACCGCACGCCGTCTCGGGTCTTAAGACGCCGGGGTGTAAGGTTGCCCACAGAGCATATCCCTCGCACCCCGACTGACCCTGGGCCATCTCCGGATTCGAGATGGCCCCCTCGGGTTTGGGAACCACGGTGTCCCCGTCTTGCATCGGTTTGGAGGAGGGACGCTAGTCACCCCACCGTCCCGGCCAGCTTCTGCTAGGGTGACAGGCGGCCTCATCTGCCACCCCCAGGCCTGTGCTCATGGAGGAATGAGGTCGTTAACCGACCTCCGGCGCCTGACTTACGTCTTTAGATTAACGAATATAAAAGACGTAGATTTGCGTTCAACTTTCTGTGGCCAATTATTTGTAATACACTTTGTATGTAGTAAATGCGGTTAAAGCAAAAAGTTATGAATGCGCTTGCGCAACCAAGATGTATCGAATGTAACAATACTGATATTCAAGTAAAAAAGTGAATGTAAAGAAATTGTATACACATTTATCAATTATTTTAATATTTTCTTATCTATTATGTGTACTGAGTATACTGCCATAACCAATATATCCCTGAAGGTTGTTTTTTTAAGAATATTAGTAACCGAAATTCCTAATATTCCCCCTAACCCCTACAGCTAAGCTTAATTGCTTGTGTTAGGAGTGGTTTCACGTCGGTAGTGTAATGGCCAGGATTCGAACCCGGGACCTCTCGATCGTAGAGTCGACTCCTTAACCACTAAGCTACCGATGCTTTAGGTTAGGCAGAAGTTTCATAACTCCTACATAGTACTTATCATTCTCCGAACCTCCCATGTCAGTTGGAGTCGAGTTTCAATCAATCTGCGAAGGGACTCGATATTTTCCGTGAAGGATTTGACCTCCTCGTGAAGGTCAGATAGCAGTCCAGTCATCCCAGAGATCGCCAGTGAGTCAACCAACTGGTCTTACTACAGAACGTTGGTTATATCAGATATCCAGATCTGACATAATCAACGTTCTGTAGTAAGACCAGTTGTCGGACTTAGGACTCAAATTATTCAAGTAGTGACACTTTGTTTCCTTTAAAAGACATATTACTGGGACAGTTTGGTAACCGATAAAATAGCTGGCTTCTATTGAAATTGGGTTGACAAAGGGTGAGTGATTCTTTCCTCTCATCAAACTTCATTTTGTAATAGATTTATATCGCGTTATCACTGTTATTGAATCTGTTTTCTAGTCTTACTTTGTAAGCATAATTGAAATGACTTATGTTTTAACTGCATAGCATTTAACGCCCCGTTTTACCAATGTTAATTATTTTGTTTAAGTTTAGTACTACTTAAGTATTTTCGTTAGGTACTGTAAAAAAAAACACCTACCTAACGAATGCCACATATGTTCTATGGCAACCTTGATTGACAGCGTATGGTGCTCTCCAAGGCACGAAGGGGTCTCAATGTGTCAATGTGTTAAAAATGGTCACCCATACTTAGAATGACCTGGTTAGTATTAAGTCCTTAACTTTGCAAAAAGTCAACTTACTCGGTCACAACAGTCACAATTTAGTTTTAAATATCCACGATCTGCAAAAGAAATAGAGGCAGGCAACCCAAAAGATGGACCCGTCTAGCAAGAGACAGGAACACGTGGAAATCTTTAGAGGAGGCCTTTGTTGACAGACAAGCTTTAAACGCAAGCAAGAATAGATTAAATCAAATTAAGTATTTAAGAGAGGTAGGACATGACGGTATTCCCGTCCAACTGAGCAGTCCGACTGGGGAAGTACCTCCGCCCTACAGAATACCGCGGCCATAATAACCTCGTGTTGTGTTCCCGTCGGTGAGTAGGGTAGCCAGAGCTCACTGAGAGTTTTTGTGCTGTCAGAGGAAAGAGTCTTCCTTCTGACAGCACAAAAACTAAAAAAGAAGGCAGAGGTAGCCTTTGGTCTTCCCGGAAGACTAAAGGCTATTCCTGCTTTGCAATTTCTTTTTTTTTAGGGTCGGCAGCGCGAGTGTGACGCCCCTGGTGCACACGTCCATAGGCCACGGTGACCGCTTCCCATCAGGTGGGCCGTGAGCTTGTCTGCCACCTGAGTGGTATAAAAAAGAAAAAAAAAAGTATTAATTTTTAGTAGGTAGGCAAATAGACATGTATTAATTCTAAGGAAAGAAGCAGCAATAAAGGCTATTTTATTTTATTTATCCACGGTTCACCAGTTTTGATGCCCATATAATTATGTCACGAATTGTGTTTTTATTTTTGTCACCAGGCATTTTTATTCAAACTCTGAACAAAGAAACCCAAAAAAACTTCGTCCTACGTGACAAAGCCGCGGTAGCCTAGTGGTATGGGTAATGGACTGCTGAGACGAGGTCTCGGGTTCGATCCCAGGTTTTACCATGGCACACACCAATGACTTTTCGATGCTTTTCGAAGTTATGTGTGTATTTATCGCAGGTTTATAAGTGCCCGGTTGATGGCAATAGGCTCGCCACCTATTACATTGGGACCTAAACATAAACTGGCGAAATGTGGGTGCTAGCACCTCTGCCTACCCCTTCGGGGATATAGGCGTGAGTTTATGTTATGTTATGTTTCAATCAATCAATCAATTAGCCTATTGCAGTCCACTGCTGGACATAGGCCTCTCCCATTTTACGCCATAGCACCCGATCGCCTGTTATGTTTGCCGCACGTAAAAAAAAAAATATAAAAATTGCCTACGTGACAATCGACCCAGAGACATCACACTCTTTGCAACTGCTTATAATTTTCCTGTTGAAGTATCACTCAGTATCTACTCTTAGTACCTACTAGAACGAACTTTTGCCCGCGACTTCGTCCGCGTTAAATTCGGCATAGATGAAGGTATGTTTACTTCTGCAGTTTCGAACCCAGCATGTATTAGGTTACCTATTTCATCATTATATTTTCAATCATTTATCTTGAAGATATAGAGGTTTATATGTGACATCAAAATAAATTCTACCCGGTTCCCTAATATAACTAGGTCTGCAAGGCGAATCGCTGCTTGCAATGTTGAGCTGAGTGAGACCATAGATTTGACCGCTATTGCGGAATCAGATTTTGAAAATTTTGAACAGTGATCATTCCTCCGTGGCAAGTCCGATTTTGAAAATTCTTTTTGAAAGTCCCAACTCTGGACATGCTTTCTGAGCGTGTAAAGTTTGGTCACAGTGTCTCGAGCGGTTATTATGTAATTCCATCTGGAATTTTTTAACGGTGATCATTCCTCTGTGGTAGCATTAATTTTTTCAAAATATATCCATAAACCTTCCTCTGATTGACCTCTTTAATCATGCCAAATTTGGTTCTGATTGGATTAGTAGTTTTGGGAGGAGACCTGTGACAAAGAAAATCCTGAAGTCTGGTATGAGGAGCTTTCGCTCGACTTCGTCTCACTCAGCTCAATAACGTGATGTATTTTATTACCGAACGTTGAGTCTCTAATCAACTATCTTTTACACGTAGGTAACTCTGTAGTTTCGAGATTTCATATTTTACTGCTCATCACCTTTTAGCTGTAGCGTGATGATTTATGGTTCGAACGTTGACCATATCCGAGTTCTATCGAACTTCAGAATTTTGTGATGATCTGCTTTGTAATAATAAAGTAAATATCAATAAGAGATTTAGTCGATTTTAGTCTACTGCTCCTATCACACTTATAATAGCGTGATGATATAAATTGCAGCTTATGACCATACCCTAGAAGAATGTTCATGCAAAATTTCAGCTGAATCTTTTCAGCGGTTTTCAAGTGGTGCTCGGACATCGATAATAAAAGCTGAAAAACAGTTAAACAGACAAATAGACAAAATTTACCAAAATTCATAGTTTTAGCATCGGTATCCTTCCTAGAACACAGCAATTATTTTTTTGAAAAAATATTAAATGTACAGTTTTCACCTCATCACGATTTTATCATGTAATAAATAAATATTCTACGACATTCTAGGTACACAGCGCTTTCTAGACCCAAAGTAAGCACAGTTTAACTATCTTGTGTTATGGGTTCTAGAATGCGGATGATTATACTTATATACTTTTTTGTAAATACATACATATTATACATAGAAACACCCAGACCAATGCAAATAGACATATTCATGCATATAAATATTTGCATTGAGCGGGAATCGAACCCGCTCCTGTCGTGGCAGTCGAATGCACCACCGCTACGCCACAGAGGATATTGACTAGAAGCCTCACCTTTCATTCTGTTTCTTATATTACTGTCCCCTCCCCATCAATAGCAACGCGCGATTAACACCTTTTTAGGGTTCCGTTGCCAAATGGCAAAAAACGGAACCCTTATAGATTCGTCATGTCTGTCTGTCTGTCTGTCCGTCCGTATGTCACAGTCACTTTTTTCCGAAACTATAAGAACTATGCTGTTGAAACTTGGTAAGTAGATGTATTCTGTGAACCGCATTAAGATTTTCACACAAAATTAGAAAAAACAAAACAATAATTTTTGGGGGTTTCCCCATACTTAGAACTGAAACTCAAAAAATGTTTTTTTATCAAACCCATACGTGTGTGGTATCTATGGATAGGTCTTCAAAAATGATAACTAGGTTTCTAATATAATTAATATAAATGACGTATGCGGCGTTACCACATGACGTATGCGGCGTTAACGACGTATGCGGCGTAACCACATGACGTATGCGGCGTTACCCCGCGTTCTTATGACGTTGTCATGTTCAACTATCGTCAGTAAACCGACTTTACAGACAACCGATTTTTTTTTCTAAACTGAATAGTTTGTGCGAGAGACACTTCCAAAGTGGTAAAATGTGTCCCCCCCCCTGTAACTTCTACAATAAGAAAATGATAAAACTAAAAAAAATATATGATGTACATTACCATGTAAACTTCCACCGAAAATTGGTTTGAACGAGATCTGGGAAGTAGTTTTTTTTTAAATACGTCATAAATCGTAAACCGCAATTTACCTTTCATTCAATCAACTCAAATATAAACATTTTACTTGCTGCTACGGAACCCTTCATGGGCGAGTCTGACTCGCACTTGGCCGGTTTTTGTTGTCAGCCATCGAAGACCACAGCCATTATCAATAGGCTATGTAATAGTTTACTATCATATTAATATAAAAAACGACCTCTTAAAGGTTGAAATAAAAAACAGTTAGATTGGTACTACCGTTAGGTAAGGATTAAAGAGATCATGCAACGCGAAATCTGTAGGCTATTATTTATTGTTTGGTTTTTATCTGACAATGGTTTGTTAGTGAACATTGTTCGATGGATTTAGTTCAAGTGTTTACGATTTGTTAGCGTGCTCGTCTAACTATAACCTGTATTAGACACTAATTTGACTCTTGCTTTACATATCTTTGATTAGTATTCGGCAATTTATGTTGCGTTTTCTCCTTATCATTTCCATAATACGTGAAAAGGGAGGTCTTGAACCAATGCGTCCTACCTTTTATGGCTTACGGTGCCGAAAAGTAGATAATTCAGAAATTAAAACTGAAGCTATCGAGCGAACTCTATAGCTAAACTAAAGCTATCGGTTTCAATTAATGATGTCATCTGTCAAAGAACTAAAGTTGCTGACATGGCTCGCAGGGTGAGCAAGCTGAAGTGGCAATAACATTAACAGTAAATGTTTTGATTGATTTGAAAGGTACATTCATCATATCAGCCGTAGGAAGTCCACTGCTGAATATAGACATATGCAAAGAAAGCAAGATTTATTTGTTTGTAATTGATAAACTCTGAAACTACTGAACCAATTTAAAAAAATCTTTCACCATTAGAATGCTACATTATAAATATTTTACAACATTCTACACAGCGCTTCCTAGACCTAAAGTAAGTATAGATTAAGTAGCATCGGATACCCCCCCCCCCCCCGCCGTCCAGCGGGGGCGGTTATGTCGGGCTTGAACCGACTAAAACCGCACGCCCTCTTGGGTCTTCAGACGCCGGGGTGTAAGGTTGCCCATAAAGCATATCCCTCGCACCCCAAGAATCCCTCGCACCTCGACGGATAAACATACCTCCTTTTTTTTGTAAATACATACCTACATATTATACATACAAATACCCAGACCAATGCAAATAGACATTTACGCATACGAATATCTGCTTAAGCCGGAATTGAACCCAAGCCCCCTGTCGTAGCAGTCGAATGCACTACCGCTACGCCACAGAGGCCGTCATTATCCCTGAATAACATAAGCTACTTTTTATCCCGGTTATGCGGGTGAAACCGCGTGGTGATGCTAGCAACTATATAAAAAATAAACTTCACATAATATAGCATAATTTCCCTACATTCTTGAACGCCACTCTTCTGTCTCTACGCTACAATACCCGGCGTGTGAAACAGCCAGACCACTAGAGCGAGACACGCGCCTAGGAATTACTCACTAATGGCATAGTATTATTTCAAAACGATTTGTTTCATAAAAGATAGTGCATCGATTTGTGTTGTGGTATCATTTGACTGATAAGAATCTTGTGGTCTTGGTACGAGGAACACCTAGAAATTCATCGTGAGAACTTATTTTGAGTGTCTTCTTATAAACACTTATTTATTATTATTACTTAATATCTATTCTATAAATAATAAGTAATAAATAAAAAGCAGCGATAGCCTAGTGCCGTACGTAACGGACTGCCGAGACGAGGTCTCGAGTTCGATCCCCAGTCACCCCGGGCACACACGTCTGACTTTTCGTAGTTATGTGTGCATTAATAAATGTTAATTATCGCTCGCTTAATAATGTGCCCGGTAGATGGTAATGGGCTCGCCCCCTATTACATTTTGACCGTGGCGAATCGTGGGTGTGTAATACAACTCTGCCTACCCCTTCGGGGATACAGGCATGAAGTTATGTTATGTTTATGTTTTATTATATATATACTTAACCTGAAAGGTTAGTAGAGTTATTTTTTATTCCTACACACTGGGTGGTTTTAATAGTAATAATATCTAGGTGGTGAGCCTATTAGCGCGCACTGAAAACGAACACAAACACGAATACAAGGCAAGACCTTGTGTTTTTGCCCCCGAATTCTCGGGCCCACGTTATAGGGACCAGCCTAAATCCGGGCCCTCTTAACAGATTTATTGCCAGCTTAATTTTTACAAATGGCTACCACTGGCCACATAGATCGTTCAAATGACGCACATATGCGTCATCAGCATGAATGGGGGTTTAGACGCATATATGCGTCATTGGTCACGAGGTTGAACATCATGATGAACAACCTTATGCCTGATTCGCCTTGTACGATAGCCCTTGTAAAAAGATCATGTGAAAATATGAACTGTCTTTTTTTTTTACGTGGGGAAATCCCTTCGGATACCCCCCCGCCGGCCAGCGGGGGTGGTTATGTCGTGTATCGACTAAAACCGCACGGTGTCCGCCCCAAATGTCCGTTGCCGGGCACCCCGGGTAAGCCCTCGAAAGGATAAACCCCAGGGTTGCCGGCGGACTTTGGCCTACACCGCGGCCTCTACTGGTGGGGTCGGGTTTTATCCCGCTTCGGTGAGTTGGCAGGCGTGTGTAGGGCACACACGACACGCCTCCGCCAGCCTGCTTCTGTAAGGACAGCGAGTCGGCCAACTGCCGTCCTCAGGCCCCGATCATGGAGGTCGGTAGTCCCGGGCATAGATGAGTCTGCGGCGTCTTCGCCGCAGACTGCGAAACTCGAGGGGCAGGGTTCTCTCCCGCTCCCTCTCCGCCGTCTCTTTCGCGCGCATTACCTGCTCGCAAAAAGAGGCAGCGGCGTGGCACTTGCTCCCGTCGGAGCCCACGGCCCTCACCATGGTCTCCAACGAGAGAACGTCCACGCCCAGGATCGTAACGAGATCCCGGCGTTGACTCGCCCACTCAAGGCACTCCACCAACGTGTGGAGTGCCGTGTCTTCGCCAGGATCCTCACAGTGCTGGCACTGCGGCGTTGTCTCCCGGTGGATGCGCCATAGATACTTACCGAAACACCCGTGTCCGGTAAATATCTGGCACATCCGGTAGGAGAGGTCCCCATGGTCCCTCTCCAACCACTCCTTCATAATCGGTCTCACCGCCGCAATGGTGGATTCCCCCCACCTTGGATGCTCAAATCGCACCCTCCATGTCTCAATATGAACTGTCTAAGCAGTGTTTGTAGAGATATTATCACGTAATGGATCTGTGGACAGGTGGCGCAGCGGTGTAGCCCTAGCGTAGGATTGAACATGGAACCCTTAAACAGCATTTAAGTGATCAGTGATATGCTGACACAATAAGATCCAAAAAAGTGACAATGAAGAAGTAAGTAATGCAAATAATTCAATGTGGTCACATTAAATCTTGACTTGTATACACAATAAGGAGGGATTATCAAAATATCATGTACAGTAAACGGCGCTTTGGTTGACACGTCGATAAGCAGAGTGAGAGCCCGGCTAAGATCGACTTACTTCAGTTTTGTAGAGCGTTCTCTCTTCCACACATCAGACCACCACACACAAAAAGAGATCCAAATTTCACACAATGAAAATCTAGTGGGGCGGAAATCACACACTGATTGTCAAACTTCGGGCCAAACTCAGATATTTTTGTTGCAGTATTTTTATTCAAAATTACAGACCTTAGGCTTTATGCATATTATTCGACGCGTCTTTATATATTGAGCAATAAATATGAAGAAAATGAAATCAAATCAAACGTCTTCGACGTCAAAAACACAAAAAAATGATTTCCCATTATCCAAACAAGATGATTGGCGAAAGAATTTTTTAAATCGGATAAGTGGTTCTTGAGTTATTGCGTAAACAGACATCCAGACATCCAGACATCCAGACCAACAGACAGACCGACACAAAAATTTTTTTTTGCTTAATTACACTTAGAATCATGTGCAACGTCGAGAAAAGTGATAAAAAGTGGGTGTAAGATTTTGATTTTTTTTTGCGTGATTTTAAGACTTCGGTGTCCACCTGGTTGGTGGCCCGAAGTAACTAATAAAAATTAAACTAATCCTAAGCTACTATATTTTATCAAAATTTGAAAAGTATCTCGGAAATATGTAATAAAGAGGCTTTTTAATTTTATTATTACGTAAAAATCAGTACTGCAAATAAAAGTGAGCTGTGCTATTATTACCAACCCCTTAGCACGTGATTATTGAAAAATGGCCGCCGCCGGGACAAACTAGCAAATATGCTTACCTACATTACTTTATCCCATACATTTTATTCTTCTAAAAGTACTGGTGGTAGAAATTTGATGACACAAATTTGTCATAAAATTCGGGTGGGTACCACCGTGTACGATTGCGAAAAACCCTCCATAGTAATCCAATTTCAGTTTGATTGCGTTCAGGGCTCAGCAAGTGCATAGCCGGGCAGGGGGATTGTGGTCGCAGCACTAGTGGGACCGGTGGGTGTCACGCGGTGCTGCGACGACAATCCTCTTCTGATGAGGCTGTCAAGCTGAGTGCCACCATCACAGTAAACATGGTACGTGTATGTAATGGTGACCCTCTTTCCTGAGACTTTACCTTCAGCTTACCATCAGGCGAGGTGAAGTCAAATTGACGTGTCCTATACATAAAAAAAAGTGAGTTCCTTCTATCCTAAAAAAACAGTGGCAACAGTGGGATCTTAGACCATATAGTCTGATTAAATTTCTGTATGATGCTATGAAGAAGAAAAAATTAAGAAAAAACAAAAAGGTTAAAATGGATAGACTAGCTTATACCCGCGGCCCCGCCCGGAAGGAGGTCGGTTATCGTTTTTGCTCATATCTCTGGTTCTACTTAACCAATTTCAATCAAACATACGGCAGATTTTAGGTCTGATCAAGACCTTCTTAATAAAAAAAACCGCATCAAAATCCGTTTAGTAGTGTTTGCGCCCATCACGAACAAACAAATAGAATAGAATTCCCAAAAATAAAAATTTGTATCCAGATTTTTTTTATTTATCTACAATGTACAGACACAACCAATTTATTAATTTATAATATTATTATAGACAATTAGTAGTTTAAGTACTTTAAAAACTTAAGTAAGGACAAAAAGAAAAAAAAAACAAGCAAAAAGATATGCGGTTGAGCGCGCACACTAACATAAAATTGTACACATTTATCTGCACAGGTTATTAGTTATTTTGACTTCGCACACAAATGCTATTTTTTGCACCTTAATAATAACTATTTGCACCATGTAATGTTCATTATTATATAGTGGAAATAGAGGTCAAAGTGCCATGTACAACTTAAGAGTATCAGTTTACTTCGCTTTGACTATGTCAGAAGAAATCGAGATTTTGTTGTCGTATTTATAGTTTAAGTTATTGCTGTAGGTTCCTTTTTACTCAAATATTTCTGTAAGTAAGCACAATCGAATACATGTTTTTTTCTAGGATGATAGATCTAAAACGGACCCAAAGCACAGATTAATAAATAGGTACTACACCGCGGTCGGTCGTGACTTTGAGTATTCTTTAAAATACCACGTTTATCAGCGAGTAGTGACATCCTGCCCTACTTTAAGTGGCCTGCAACCGCGAACTGATAAGAAGCTAAGTAACTGCTATTTCTTTCATTGACAGTTCAGTAACCGACACGGTAAAACCACAACCACAAGTTCGATTAAAAATAAATTTAAGTAACGTCACCAGTGTCCCTTGAAACTGGAACTGGAAGTATGGAAGGGTGGTAGAGTCAAGCAACAGTCATTTTGGCCGTTGCATGAATGGGCCGACTCGACCGGGGAAGCACCACCCTCTCACAGAATATCGACGCCAAGTAACAGTATTTGAACTGTTGCGTTCCGTTTGGTGAGTGAGAGTGCCGGAGCCCAAACTCCTTTCCCATCCCCTCCCAAACTCCTTTCCCATTCCCTCCCAAACTCCTTTCCCATCCCCTTTCCTTTACAGGGTCGGCAGCGCGAGTATGACGCCACTGATGTTGCACACGTCCATAGGCCGCGGTAACCGCTTCCCATCAGGTGGGCCGTGTGCTTGTCTGCCACCTTAGTGGTATAAAAAATAAAAAATGGAAACAACCCTAGATTTATGTAAAATATGTTGTAACTGTAACACAATTTGTGTAACAATCAGGTTTAATATATAAACTGCTCGAACTAAAAACGAAAAATCTAAATCAGATGCTAAGATGCAAATCTATTCATAGTTGAATCCGGAACCGACTAGTTCAGTTGGTAGAGTATTCCGCTACAAAGGGACTTAGAGTTCAAGTCCCGTCTTAGATGTTGACTTTTTCCAATATGAATTGATACGTAGTTAGTTGAAAACTCACAAATCTGATAAATTTTGTTGTTTATAGTCAATATTAAGTGTGCAGTAGTTCCCCTGTCGAGCTAGCCTACTCTGGCTTCAGAACCGTGTCTTAACCACTGGTGATGTATGAATTCTCGTTGCAACCCTCGACTCAGAGTCTATACTCTGAGAGAGCTTTGTTAATTACACCAGGCTTTGAAAATTCGGAGTTGTATCTTATATTCTTTTGAGTTATGTCAGTATTCTCGCATCCTATAATGAATATATGAATTCTCGTTGCAATCCTTGACTCAGAGTCTATACCCTGAGAGAGCTTTGTTAATTACACCAGGCTTTGAAAATTCTGAGTTGTATCACTATTCTCTGTGTGTCTATTCTCGCATCCTATAATCGATATGACCTCTATTTAAACTATTAAGGAAAATAATAATCGATATTTTGAGTTATATCACTTTTCCTGCAACTGCCTTGCAAACTATTTAAAAAAATACTTCCTTTTAATGTTACTTATAAGTAGAAGTAAACTAATATAAGTACAACTACATAGCGATGCTTTATTTCTTCACAAGTCAGACACAAATGATGACTGCCCTCATCTTCACTCTGTGCCCTCATCTCGTGACAAGTATTTTTCCTATCATTTAATTAATCATTAGACAAGAGATAAAATTATCTTATCACACGTTTATCTTAACATATTAATATCATATTATAAGTTTATTTTAACATTTTTCCTAGGCGTGAGGCGGTGTGCGCGTGCGTTCCTGCGTGCCGACGAGTCCCAATTGTTCCCGACGCTTCCCGACACCCCGCAGTTTCCTGGACTCGTAGTGATGATGAGGGGGTGGGAAATGTGTATTTTGTGCTTTGCTCTCGGTCTTGGCACAGTCTTCGGGCAAGGACCGGAAAAACGTAAGTTTTATTTACTTTTTTAATAATTAATAATTTGAAACTATTCAAATAAATGTACACCTAGTAATGTATTATAGAACTGTTTGTAAGTTTTTTTGTAATGCATATCCTGATTATGTAACTTTGCATAAATATAAGGAAGCTGAATGTAAAAGAGCCGTATCTCACTGGGCTCGATCACCTATTCTATAAGAAGATCCGTCTCTTATGTTGAAGGGCTCAGAATATACAGAAAATCACGATAAAGTCCCCAAACGTCTTACACTATCTTATGCATTGATGCAGTGTACATTGTTCCTTGTTGAAAATAATCCTTACTAATATTATAAATGTGAAAGTAACTTTTTCTGTCTGTCTGTCTGTCTGTTACGCTTTCACGCCTAAACCACTGAACCGATTTTGCTGAAATTTGGTACAGGGGTAGATTAGACCTTGGGAAAGGACATAGGCTATGTTTTGTCGCGATAACCGACATCTACGCGGGCGGAGCCGCGGGCAAAAGCTAGTGACCTATAAGTCACTGTACATTATAAGAGTTTGGCGATATTAGTTGATTACTAACAAGCTTTAAGGGTACTTCCTTGATTTGATTTGACTGAAATTTTATTTTGACCACGAAATATAATTCCGTGGTCAAAAAAATTTTTGAAAATTTGTTCGGCAGTATTAATCTAGAATGCCTAGTAACATTTCCACACCTCCAACATATACTATCTTAACTGCATTTGACCAACTTTACTGTAAAATTGGTAAAATGCAGTTATGATACTTTACGTAGGAGGTGTCAGATTTTCAACTTCTTCTTTGTAGGAATAGTGATGTGTTTGAATGCATTCAACATGGAAGTTACGTAACACTTGTGATTATAGAATCGATGAAAAACGTGAGTACGAATAAGTGAAATACGATTGTCTTGCAAAAGTAAAAGTTAACGTCGATAACTTTTACTTTTGCAAGACACTGGTTTCACGAACTGGTTTCACTTAACTGTTTTGAAACTTCAAATTACCGTTTCAAATTGATTCTCATTTACTGAAATCATTTCCGATTACACACGTTAAAAACATTAATGTGTCTTTGTACAAACTTACATACAAATATAGCCACGCTTATTTCCCACCGGTGTAGGCAGACACAACATCTCTCTACTTGCTACGATCCTTTATTTTTTTCGTGCCGGAATCCCCCCGGATACCCCCGCCGGCCAGCGGCGGTGGTTATGTCGGATTCGAACCGATTAAAATCACACGCCATCTCGGGTCTTCAGACGCCGGGGTGTAAGGTGGGCCCATAAGGCATTTTCCTCGCACACCGACTGACTTGCTACGATCCTGGCATGTTCTTTGTACTTGACGTAGTATGTTTACAAATGTTCAATCTTCCATTTTATATAAAGAGGCTCAGCTATATTATATGACACGTCGTTCACAGATAGTAAACGCAAACATTACAGTCAACTCGTTATCTGTGCGACACGTGTTTTAGTGTCCTTAAAAGCCTTAAGTGTAACCTACTGATTTTTTGACATATTCACCTACTTTGATACCGTAACCACCTGTCGGTCTTTTCAAATTTCTATGTTTACATTATGCTATCAGCAAGGCTCCTTCTACTATCGTGTAGTGTTTTTTTAAATAAATAGTTCCACAAAAAATGACGTCTGTGTATCGAAACATTTTATTGTATTTTAGAATAGATTAGTTGAAAGGAAAGCTAAGCAGTCTAAATGAGTAAATTTAAATCTTAACTTTACATTTTAGACGAAAATTTAAATTTGTATCAAATTGGTGAACGTTGACAAGAATAAAAAATATGGCATAAAAACTATGAAACGTGTTTAAAGTACTACTTAAATCGTGAAAAGAGTTGCTTTCTACTTTCACTGCTGAAATTAGGTGGCATACAATTTTTTGTAACTGTAATAAACCTAACTTAGACCTCATTTATATGCGTCTACCCTCGTTCTAGCTCTGCATCGCTCTATGGTCAACTGGTAGAGAAGTCCGCCATTGTACTTTGTGTCTAAAGATCAGGTAAATATTTTTTACACGGTTTTTGTTCTTCAAGGCGTATCGTTTTCAAATATTTATTGTTTTTTGTTGTAAGAATGTTTTTCCATTAATTTTTAATATTACTGCATTGTTAACATTTCTTAATTTATGCACAGCCATGTTTTATAACATAAATTATATCTTACAGTTATAAAATAAAGAAGAAAGGCCAAAGGAACAGGTGCGGAATCCTTATAAAGCGTATTTCCTACCGCTACTTGTTATCGACATGATTAAAAAGCATGTAGATACATCGTGGACTTCTAATGCGTCACTTTAAACACGATCTAATAAGTGACAAACAGAATACCGAGAATGTACTTGATACATGTATGTACACACATAAAAAACAAAGTTCGTGATCACTAGCATAAGCTGATATAATTTTTTAAATTGAACTTTATGAAGAAAAATTATTTGTTGTGTGTGTTGGAAATTAAAAAATAAAACTATTTTTTTTTTTTTAATAATTAATGAAGTTTGATAGATAGAAAAAGACTGTTTCACCAAACTTAAACAACAATTTATTAATAAAAAGTTTATATTCAATCCTACTAATATTATAAACGCGAAAGTTTGTGTATGTTTGTTGCTCTTTCCCGCAAATACGGCTGACCGGATCTGGCTGAAATTTGGTACAGGGATAAACCATAATAACACATAGGCTACTTTTCATCCCGGGAATAGGGTACCATGGGAAGCGGGAACGGGATCAGAATTCCACGCGGGCGGAGCCGCGGGCAACAGCTAGTATAATATAACTCCTCCCCTGGCTCGAACACATGCGGAGATCCTCATAGGCATGCTGAGTATCAATAAATCCAGCATTTCTTGGGGGACCATGTGCATATTTTCTATGAGCGACATAATAGGTTGCCGAAATTTTCTTACAAATTCATGAGTTCGTTATTCCTGTAATTTAATAGCTCTCATAGTAATCCAATTTCTGTTCGATTGCGTTCAGGGGTCAGCAATTGCATGGCCGGGCAGGGGGATTGTGGTCGCAGCACTAGTGGGACCGGTCGGTGTCACGCGGTGCTGCGACGACAATCCTCTTCTGATGAGGCCGTCAAGCTGAGTGCCACCATTGTTAACATGGTACGAGTATGTAATGGTGACCCTCTTTCCTGAGACTTTACCTTTAACTTACCATCAGGCGAGGTGAAGTCAAATTGACGTGTCCTAAATATAAAAAAATATAAAATAACCCATTAAAATATTTGCACTGAAAGGAAATCGAGTCCGCGATTTCGGGCGTAGCAACCGAACGCCACTTTGAAATTAACTTATTAAATATAAATAAATAAACATCGTAGGACAAAGTACACGCCATCTAGACCCAAACTAAGCCGAGCCTGTCATATGGGTTCTAGAATGCGGATAAACATACTTAAATACTTTTTTTTGTGAATAAATACATATTATACATAGAAACACCCAGACCAATGCAAATATACATATATTTGCGCTGAGCGGGAATCGAACTCGCGACCTATGGCTTAGCAATCGAACTCACTACCGCTACGCCACAAAGGTCGTATTTGAACATGAATCTTTGCTTTAACATTTTTTAATAATTAAATTTATGAATTACATAACATAAGATAACGTAACTTCACGCCTGTATCCCCGAAGGGGTAGGCAGAGGTGTATTACACACCCACGATTCGCCAGTTATGTTAAGGTCCCAATGTAATAGGGGGCGAGCCTATTGCCATCTAACGAGCACATAATTAAGCGAGCGATAATTAACATTTATTAATGCACACATAACTACGAAAAGTCAGAGGTGTGTGTCCGGGGCGACTGGGGATCGAACTCGAGACCTCATCTCAGCAGTCCGTTACGTACGCCACTGGGCTATCGCTGCTATTTTACGAATTACACACTGCATAGACAAGCGTTAAACTTCAAACCACGTACAACAAAACTCTGCGCACAATTTATCAGAATCGCCTAACATTACCACATCGAACTACCATAAAAAATTATAAATATTATTCACAATAAGCACTATTTCCCAATACGTCATTATACCAAGCGGAAATAACGACGGTGACCGTTATGAGCCATTTGCAATACCAGGCGATTCGTCTCGACCGAGGCTCGAACCTGTACCGTCACACTCCACCGCTTACCAAACACAGAATTGCCTATAAACAGCCGCAAATAATTTAATTCACGCTTGACCGGCGAAATTGATTTTTAGTATTGGTTAACTTCTTTAGAACAAGCTTGAATGATTTTGGCTTTTAAGTCATAGCTTTTTTAACAGCGATAGCCCAGTGGCGTATGTAATGGACTACGGAGACGAGGTCTCGAGTTCGATCCCCAGTCGCCCAGGGCACACACCTCTGACTTTTCGTAGTTATGCGTGCATTAATAAATGTTAATTATCGCTCGCTTAATAATGTGCCCGGTAGATGGCAAACGGCTCGCCCCCTATTACATTGGGACCTTAACATAACTGGCGAATCCTGGGTGTGTAATTTACACCTCTGCCTACCCCTTCGGGTATACAGGCGTGAAGTTATGTTATGTGTTATGTTTTTTAACATAGATATTATAACACTGTTTCCCCGTGGCTATTTCGCCAACTAAGCATGATGAGATTGATGATGAGGTTCCGGGTTTGATCTTGTGTTGAATAAAGGGGTATTGGATTTTTCTGTTGAGAAATTCGTTGAAGCAGCACGAAATCTGTAATAATTGCTGGTCTGGTTCATGGCGGGAGGTATCTGAGAGATCTCCACCAAAACCCTTTTAACCTATATCTATCGGTGTCAGGGCGCGCGGTGTCCAAGAGCTCGCTTCGCTCGCTCCCGTGGCGACATGTTTATTTCAACATTTACTTTGTCTTTGAGGCAAATCCTAAGATTTCGAAAGTGAAGGATGGTAAAAGTGCGAAATAAACGATGATCATAGAACGGTGCAGACATTTACCATTATGAGTTGGTAAATCTTAGGTTTTACTAAAAAATCTTTGAATTTACCTTAGTTCAGTTAGTTAGTTAGTAGTAGCTTAGTTTAGTAGCTTTTACAGTAACATATTTAATAAATATAAACTGAAAAATACAGCAAGGTTAAAAATATGCTAACACAAAGTCGCGTGATTTCAAGGTGACACAGAACAGATTGTAGCTATTTGTCTCTGTTCACCCTCATCAAGTCTGGAATGTTTTTGTTTAGTTCAAAATAGACGATATTATTTACGTCGTAAAGCATAATGTGAATTTGTGTCCTAACATCAGGGTACTGATGGGTGTTGACATCATGATGTGCTCAAATTTGTAGATTATGTATACGCATTGCGGCGCCGACGCGGCCATGTTATCGTACGACGAGTTGGTCAGTTATTTGCTCCTTAGACATGGACAGTTGGACAGATCAGCGCGCATTATTGTTCTTAATATATTTTTATTATATCCTGTAGATAGTCCCATACTTTTTAGGGTTCCGTTGCCAAATGGCAAAAAACGGAACCCTTATAGATTCGTCATGTCTGTCTGTCTGTCCAAAACAATAAATTTTGGGGGCTCCTCATACTTTGAACAGAAACTCAACATTTTTTTTTTCATCTAACCTATACGTGTATATCTATGGATAGGTCTTCAAAAATGATTTTGAGGTTTCTAATATCATTTTTCTTTAAACTTAATAGTTTGTGCGAGAGACACTCCCAAAGTGGTAAAGTGTGTTCCCCCCCCCCCCACTCCCTCGCCATATAACTAACCTCAACATAACTTCACGCCTGTATCCCCGAAGGGGTAGGCAGAGGTAAAACTAAAAAAAAAATATGATGTATAAATATCACCATGTAAACTTCCACCGAAAATTGTTTTGAACGAGATCTAGTAAGTAGTTTTTTTTAATACGTCATAAATCGTAAACCGCAATTTACCTTTCATTCAATTAACTCAAATATAAAATTTAAAAAAGAGCAAAATTTTTATGTTACTTGCTGCTACGGAACCCTTCATGGGCGAGTCTGATTCGCACTTGGCCGCTTTTTTAAAGTTAAGCTCGAACGGAAAACTACATCCAGTTCATAAAAAATATTGATGATAATAATTAGCAGAAACTATGCTACATTCGGTATGCATTGTAAGAATGCCGTAGACCATGATTTTCCCTTTGTCCCTTCTCCTTCCGTGAAGTCTAGTTTTGCAATCGTTCATATTCATAATAATACTACGTAAAAATTCCATTGTGTGTAAAATATTATATCTACTGTTTCCATACTTTAATAATAATTTATAGCGTCGGTAGCTTAGTGGTTAAGGAGTCGACCCTACGATCGAGAGGTCCCGGGTTCGAATCCTGGCCATTACACTACCGACGTGAACCCACTCCTAACACAAGGAATAAAACTTAACTGGAGAGGTTAGGGGGAATATTAGTAATTTCGATTACTTATATGCTTTAAAGAAAAAAAAATTGCACATATTACACAGTGCCATCTAGACCCAAAGTAAGCAGAGCTTGTTATATGGGTTCACGAATGCGGATAAACATACGTAGATACGTTTTTTTTGTAAATAAATATATATTATGCATAGAAACGCCCAGACCAATGCAAATATACATATTTGGAATGAGCGGGAATCGAATCCGCAACCTCTGACTTAGCAGTCGAATGCGCTACCGCTACACCACAGAGGTCTACCACTACTAAATAATTAGTACGAAATTGAATATGGCAACACCGATTCGCAAATGGAATAACACGCCGCGTAAATCAGGTTTCGTCCTTAACAAAGCATCACGTTAGAGTAACAAAAAAAATGCAACAGAAACACAAAATTATTTACATTCCTCCATTTTTATGAGAGTAAATTATTTTTATACGATCTTCTTAAAAGCTAAATTCGCTGACAAAACGAGTGTCATGTTATTCGCTTTGCGCTATATTCTTGCTTTCCTTTGTTGCGCACGGACGGGTATTAATCCACTTTAGGCATGCTCGACCGAAGCTGACGTTATGGATTAAATGAAAATGATGTTTGGGGTAAAAAAACGACTTCGTCAAAAATAAATTTCAATTAATATAGATTTCACGGGTAGACTTAGATTAGTGTAATCTGACTGGTGGACATAATGAAAGGTGAAATTGCAGCAATACGCAAAACGATTGTACCGAACCCTCTTTTGTGTGATACAATTTCGATATAATATTTCTTCATATGCTTTTAGTAACCTCAAATACTGTGAAATTATAGGAGATGTTTGAAAGGTAAACTGATCTCTGACTGATCTCTTCATCCGGGCCCCAATCTCTGTTACATCTAGAGGTTTTGCTTTCCAGGCCAGAATCCACACTCCCACTCCTCCCTTTCATAGTTTGGTTGGGTTCGACTCCCCAACCCCGAGAGAAAAGCCTGCGCCAAACTCCTGCGTCATCAGTAGGTGGACAGGCTTGTTGAGTCCCGAACGACATATATATGGAATTATATGTCGTTCGTACCACTTCATTTATCAACTGTCATAAATTTGACATTTTGTTGACAGCTGAGAAAAAATGGCTTCCCTTTCTACCTGCGGCACACGGAATAAGGAACCAGATACTACTACTAACCTTACTACAGCTAAAACGCTCTTTAGTAAATTTTTTCATACTGTGTTTGAGTCAGTATGAACCTATGAGTTTAATTCAATATTTTAATCTTTATTATTTTCATATATAAAGATTGTAATCACAGATTAGATTAGACAGAGAAAAATACTAAGTACATTGACATATTTGACATTCACTGTTTATAAAAATAGTCTTTTGTTAAAATAATTTATAATTTTAAAGTAAAATATTTACATCCTAAAAAAGAGTATGTACAAAGTAAAAAGTTTAGATGTCAAAAAATTCTTCCCCATCGATGTCGGCTGGTAACGTACCCTTTTTTTTTTTTTTTTTTCGTGCGGAAATCCCTTCGGATACCCCCCCGCGTGCCAGAGGGGGCGGTTATGTCGGGCTTGAACACAGACGCCGGGGTGTAAGGTTGCCCATAGAGCATATCCCTCGCACCCCGACTGACCCTGGGCCATCTCCGGTTTCGAGATGGCCCCCTCGGGTTTGGGAACCACGGTGTCCCCGTCTTGCCCCGGGTTGGGGGAGGGGCGCTAGTCGCCCTACCGTCCCGGCCTGCTTCTGCTGGGGTGACAGGCGGCCCCACCCGCCACCCCCAGGCCTGCGCTCATGGAGGACGGAGGTCGTTAAGCGACCTCCGGCGCCTGAGTCGCCTGCGACGCGCGGCGAGCAAGTTGCGGGCTCAGCGGGCCGCGAGAGTTCTAAATCTCTCCGGGTGCGCTCCGCCATCTCCTTCGCGAGCATTACATGCTCGCAGAAGGAGGTGGCGGCGGCCCACGCGCTCGCGCTCCGCACCATTGCCGCAATCATGCTGCCGAGCGAGAGGACTCCCACCCCGACTGGTAACGTACCCGAAAGGCTGGCGGCATTGCCACGTTGGATGGCATAATAACATAATTTTCAATATAACAACAGAACGTTGAATCCTTCGATCGCGCGCGCGGTTACCTATGGGTCCTCATTTAGTTTTTTAATATACCTTAGCTAGTGCGTTCACTGCGATGCGGACTCCCTGCGTCACGGAAAATCCACGTCGAACTTTGAAGGCCCTTATTTTGCTTACACTAAAGCACAGCGATGCGTAGGGATGATCAGTCGCTGTCAGGCCCTCGTAAATGAATGCTAAAGATCGTATGACGGTTTCCCGGATCAATATATTATAAAAATATGAATATAATATGTTCTACAAAACAAGAGGACACTACTCACCGCCTTTTTATTATGTCTATCGCGACAAATTGCCAGAAAACGTTGTTATCAGTCAAGTACCTACTATCTGATATAATTATTATTATCAAATTTATTTTTTATTCTGCAACAATAAACTTCACACAGATTTATGATACGGAAGCCTTTGTTTCTGCCTCATTTGACTTGTCACAAAGACTTTATCGCGAACAAAAACTCCCTTCAGACAACCTAATTTATCACAAAACTGCTTATATTAAGTGTAACCTTGAAGACTCTGCAAACTTTAGTTCAACGAAATATAAATTGTGCTCTGGTTTGTAAACTAAGCAAATATTTTGTTAAATCTCTTGGGAGTTACAGGTTAAGTTGAATCGGGGGCAGACATGGTTATATTTATTACTTGCCAAAGATTATGTATTAGGTGTGTTGAATATTGTCCTGGGGCAGCTCCTGTGGAACATCGTATACGACAGGGTACTTCGTGTTTGGCTCACTGATGATGCCGCCATCACGTGTTACGCGGACGACACGGTCGGTCCGGCGTGCGGTGCGACCTACCGTGAAGCGACGCTGAAGGCCAAGACCGCGGTTGCCCAAGTCGTGGAGCGGATCCGGCGGCTGGATCTCGAAGTGGCTCTGCATAACAGAGGCCCTGTTCTTTCATGAGCCTCATAGATCTAGCCTCATAGTAGGAGGCACTTCCATCGGCATCAAGCCCCAAATGAAATATTTGTGGCCCGTGCTCGACAGCCGATGGTACTTTGGGGAGCATCTCCGAAGTCTGGCCCCCAAATTGAAGGGCACAGCTACGGCTCTGGCGCGGCCTATGCCCAACATGAGGGGGCCCGATGACTCTTGCAGCAGACTCTACGGGGGTTCGGCGGCTCATGACCCTATATGGGTGCCCAATCTGGTCGGAGACCCTGAAGGTTAGAAGTGTGTGGATGCTGCGCGCCCCGCTGCGGGTGATGACCAACAGGGTTATCAGGAAGTACCGCACGATGTCCTTTCGAACCGGCGAGTCTCTTTGCCGGTACTCCACCATGGGACCTGGAGGCGAGAGCCCTTTCGCAACTATATTTGTGGCGTAGGAGGCGCCGGGGCGTGCTCTCGTGGCGACCCTCGGAGTGGAAGTCCCTTGCGCTTGGCGACTTGCTCACTGAGATGGTGCGGAGCACGAGTGCGTGGGCTGCCACCTTCTGCGGGCAAGTGATGCTCGAGAAGGAGGCAGTGGAGCGGGTCCGGAAAGCCGACGAGGCGCAGAGGTTACTCAGACGTCGGAGGTCGTTCAACGCCCTCCGTCCTCAATGAGCGCAGGCCTGGGGGTGACAGATGGAGCCGCAATTCATATTATATGTCATAAGGCTATTGCGCTATTATGGACGTTGTGCGATCCCCTTTTTACCGAGGGCAAGACGGGGACACCGTGCTACCCGGTATCTGAAGACCCGAAGAGGCGTGCGGTTTTAGTCGGCCGCTGGCCGGCGGGGGGTATCGTATCTTTATTACTTAACATTCTGTGATTAAGATAACCCGTATTTTCGTTGATCAGCTATGATATGAATGAAATGAACAGCCTAATTTGTGTTACTGCGGTTATTTTAAGTACATCTTCACGCCTGTAACTCCCTGCAGGCATAGGTAGATGTGTAGTACACATCTAGGGCAAGTAAACCTCACCTGCAAGCCGGTACACCTGCTGATTGGTGGATGAGCCTCTGGCGCAGGCTTTCCTCTCGAGGTTGGAAGGTCGGACGACAGTCGCTCTCATAAAAGCCGTACAAACCAAAACACAATGAGAAGTCAGCGGACCCCAGGCTCCGAGGGGAAAGCCTTGGATGCAACGGGGGCCATGCTATGATGATGATCTATCTTTACTCTATACATATAAATAAAATTGGAGTGTCTGTTTGTAATATTGAAATAGCAGTGTTTTACTACATTTATATGAATATTTATACGGCACATACACCAAAATATTTTTTTTTACAATTTTTGTCTGTCTGTCTGTCTGTCTGTCTGTCTGCTTGTTCCGACTAATCTCTAAAATGGCTGGACCGATTTTGACGGGACTTTCACTGGCAGATAGGTAATATAACAAGGGATAACATGAGCTACTTTAATTTTAGGAAAAATAATTAGGGTACCGCGCAAAATAAACTAAAACCCTAAAAATCTTAATCCACGCGGACGAAGTCGCGGGCACAGCTAGTGATAACTAAAAACCAAAAAGATAATTGTTTTTGGTTTCGTTGCAGTCGACTAAAAATACTCCCACGGTTTCGAACCAAATCGGTTTAAAAACACTGAAATTGTTTATCTTATCATAAGTAGGTAAGTAACTCATAAAATTTAAATAATAATGAATAGTATTATGATATAATACCTACCAATGATGACTCATAAGTGTAACAGGTATCACGAATGAGTACTTTTCTTCGCTCAAGTTGCTCATGGCCACTGTAAACGGCCTTGAGACCGCCGGCACTTGTATGTATGCTTCGAAATTCGATAAACGTTTCTTAGTGATTTGACTCAGGCCACAGATTAATTAATAATAACTGCGTCTCAGATATGTCACTACCCTATAAACACACATTATGCCTATGGCTACCCTATGAATGCTAGCCGTAACGACTACTGTATAATACTATCTACTATCCTACTAATATTATAAACGCGAAAGTTTGTGAGTATATATGTATGTTTGTTGCTCTTTCACGCAAAAACGGCTGAATAGATCTGGTTGAAATTTGGTACAGGGATAGGCTGCAGTCCGGAATAACACATAGGTCACTTTTCATCCCGGGAATAGGTTCCTATGGGTAGCGAGAACGGGATCAGAATTCCACACGGGCTAGCTGTGCTAGCTATGTCCTAAGAGCTTATCTCAATGTTTTGTTTTCTAGCAAACCTTAGGAGAGTAAAATAAAAATTGGGACCTGGGGGGCAGAGTCAAGTGTATAATAGAGTAGCTATGATAGACGGAGGAAGAGAGAGACGAAAAATAAAATATAAAAGTATTAAAATGTAAAATAAAATTTCGAATTTTTGAGCATTATGATTACTGAAGTTTATAAAAACATGTTCTTTGAGCTAATGTTTGCTAAAATTACACATGTCCAAAAAAAATATATACGTACGCATGTCAAATGTCAAGATTTAAATAGGTATAAATAACAATTATATGTGTATACTTATGAGTATACTTTGCAAGATCGTCAAATTCATCGTTTGATTCTGGGTAGAGCAATGATATGATACCTTTTTTTTTTTTTTTTCGTGCGGAAATCCCTTCGGATACCGCCCCCGCTGGAGAGCAGGGGGTCTCCAGCGGGGGCGGTTATGTCGGGCTTGCACCGACTAAAACCGCACGCCGTCTCGGGTCTTAAGACGCCGGGGTGTAAGGTTACCCATAGAGCATATCCCTCGCACCCCGACTGACCCTGGGCCATCTCCGGTTTCGAGATGGCCCCCTTCCTTGCTCTCCACTGTGCCCTCTGCTAATCAGAGGGACACGATGGAAAGCTTCCGAACAGCCCTCAACAGGGCCGTCCTCGCCTCGGTCGGAGTTGCCCGTAGGCGGCAGCGTCTCTCCCGCCCTAGGAGAGAGGCGCTGCCGTCTCCGTTGCCCAGGGTGCACCGCGTGGAGGTCCCCAACCAAGCACCCCAATGATATGATACCTACTGGTGTTTGTCTGTTAGAAAATTCTCAGCAAATTTTGGAAAAAGTGCACAATAACTGCCAATAAGCTCCACCAACCCTGCCCCCAGAGTTCTGCAGTCTGCTCCGAGGACGCCGCAGACTCGTCTACGCCCGGGACTACCGACCACCATGATTGACTCGCCGTCCTTACAGAAGCAGGCCGTGACGGAGGCGTGTCGTGCGTGTCCTCCACATGCCTGCCAACTCACCGACGCGGGATAAAACCCAACCCCACCAGGCGAGGCCGCGATGGCGGCCAAAGTCCGCCGGTAACGCTGGGGTTATCCTTTCGAGGTCTTACCCGGGGTGCCCGGCAATGGACACTTGGGAAGGACACCGTGTGGTTTTAGTCCGTCCGATTCCGATACGCCCACCCCATCGTCGGCACCGATGGGGTGAAGCCCGTGGGGGTTTCCACAAGCTAAAAAAAAAAACCCTCTGACGTGACATCGAAAACAAAAAACCACCATACATAAATACTTAAATTCTAGCCTCTAGTCTAGCCTGGCCTCTTTCCCGTTGGGATACCTACAACATTCTACTAGACAACATTTTCCCACTTGCTCCTTCTTCCTATCTTCCTTCCTCGCTTCTTCTATATTCATAGGTAATCCTCCTCCTCCTCCTTTAATACATGATGGTCGTCGGTCGGGTAATCTTGACCTGTGACCTTTCTATGAAGCTTTTATAACAAATCAAAAGCAATACCGTTCAGCTGAGGGAGAGCGATGAAGTTACACATGCCTTCCTTAAAACGACTTCGATTTCTTCTAATCCAAGCGTGAATAATAAATATGTTGTTTGTCACAGGTCGGACGGGAAATGTCTGCGGTGGAGACATGGACTGCCCTGACAACGCGTTTTGCCGACTGAACAGCTACTGCGTGTGCAAAGATGGCTTCGTATACGCAGCGGTGAACAGCACGCATAAGGGCTGTTTGAAGGGTGAGTTGATGAAGTACAGGCTCATGGAGAGTGGAATGGCAAGGCTATATGAGTATAGTCATCATCTCTTCACTGTTCCCGTTTGCATTAAGGCTTCCGCCACGAAGCCCATGGGCCATTTTTCATTTTGTTGGTTTTTGGCCATGTTTAGCAACGCGTCGCATCGTATCGTCATCCAGCCCGTGTCTTCTCTTTCATCGTTCTTACTGCTGGACTACTAAGGAGGCGAAGTCGTTGTGCTATGTTGTAGCGCCCCATAAAGGGAGAGGAGAACGCGGAATAGGGACTCGATATTTAATTTAAAGGGAGCCTCAAGCAACGCAGCCGGTAAAGAGCAGCCGCAAGTACCGACTGCGTCTCCCACGATTCGGTCGGTTATGCCGCAAGGTGCGAAGGATCATGGGAGGTGATTCTTCCCCAAGAAATGGGCAATTAAATGCAAAAATAAGAGCTATTGAGAGCTAGACTAAGCTTGAAACAATGATTTCAATTGTAAAATGCATGTTTTTTCTGTTTGCAGAGGCTCGCATCGGCGAGGAATGCGTGCAGCACATCCAATGCCACTCCACGACCGGCATCCACTCCGAGTGCGCCAATGGGATATGCGCTTGCGCGTCGACCGCTCATTTTGAAGATAACAGGTGTTACCCGTCAGCTGGTGAGCCAATCTATTTTTTGATTACTTACATTTTATGTCTGTTCAGACTTTTGGAGTATGTAGTAAGAATTAAACTCTTTTTAATGGTCACTGCACCCTCTCCCTTCCTACCAGGAACACCTCAAGCAGCGACAGTCACCCCCATACGGTGGAACCTCGTGGACTAGTGGTACCTCTTTTCTTTGCCTCACCACAAGGACTTGGTCTTTCCTTCTTCTTCTCTCTACTTCTTAAAATCCCGGTTCCTTTAGGCGGGACGTGATAAAGCATCTGATGATGCCGTCAACTGAGGGTGGCCACCATTGTAGCATTATTTTTATCTGCAATGGTGACCCTTATTCTTGGGACTTCTCCTATAGCTTGCCATCTCGCGAGAACAAGTCATATTGAAAGCGGCGCGTCGTAGCATTTTTACAAGAGGTCCTGGGTTTGATTCCCGAGTCAAGTGTGTCTTGGTCTCTTTTTGGGAAATTCAAAGTCAGAAAACAATCCCGGTTGATTTCAATAGACTCGATCCCTATAACGAACGGCGTCTACTATTAGATGGCCCCCAGAAAACAATGCCTTTATCCAGAAATCAACTTTTAATATGTCAGATGTGCCCGACCTCGGTCGATGCATAGATGCACAATGCGATCAAGTCTTGCAGTGAAGTAATTGCGCTCTTCCTTTCGGCTCTTCAGATGTGCGATCATGTTATACTTTGCCTGTGTAGAGTATAGAATACATTCCATCTAATCTAATGGTCAGCCAAAACTGCGCCAACCAACAGACCACTATACTTATAACAGAGCAAATCTATACATTTGAAAACAATTTCAAAAAAGATTTTAGTTAAAATATTTCGGTTAATCTTCGCAGTGGCAGGACCGATTTGGACGTGATTTGCACTGGTAGATAGCTGATGTTATAAGGCGTCACTTAGGCTTATATAAGATATTAGAAACAGTGTTAGGATTCCGCGGCAAGGGATAGTACTGTAGTCCTACCATGAAACGTATATTCGAAGTTGCGAATGAAACACTTTTCATTTTGAAACTCTTTTATCTCGCCATTGGGCTCGAAGACGGCAAGAGGCTATTCGTGCAGCCTAAATACCACCTAAAGAAATACCAAAGTAACTTCATGCCATACTTTTCTCCTCGAGTCCCACGAAATAGAGGATAAGCCGGATGTCGGAAAAGTACATCCGAATTATCGAGCCCGAACGATGTAGCATTCGAAGGTCTTACAATTACAAGTCGACGTAACTCGTGGCCTATAAATATACAACAAGGAGACTGGTTCCACCTCTGCTTCAGAATCAGCAAACCAAGATTTGTTTCTTTATTTCGATGGTTGTTTTCAGTGATTGGCGATCGGTGCACGGTTGATCAGAACTGCGTCCTCACCGAACAAAATATGGAGCGACAGGCGTTTTGCGTCAGGGGGTACTGCGTGTGCCAGTTGATGTACAGCCCCAGGGATAATGGCACCAGGTAATGGCCTAGATACGTCTTTATGTCGCCCTTTACGTAGTTTAAAGTTACATGTAGTTATGAACTGAATAACTGTTTTTGTATTTTTGTCGGTAATTATTACCCATAATGAGTTAAATTTGAATTAATAATGCTTTAAATGTTCATGTTAAAGAATTATTACCCTAGAAAATAAAGAAAAAGATTACTACAAGTTTTGTGTGAAACAAAATTCAAATCGCTGGCCTGTAAAGTAGTAAGTGAAATTTTGCAGAAGTATCTTTATTCGATAGATCGATTGAAGACAGATACCACACTCGGAAATCATCCCTATTTTGGGTGAAATTTGGGTGAAGTGTCGTTAGTTCAGTGATTAAGGCGGTTCCTTAACATATGATCGAGAGGTCGCGGGTTCGAATCCTGCCCATTACACTACCAACGTAATCCGATTATTCCGAACCTGACCCGAAAACCTGACCCGGTCGCTGGTTAGGTTAGAAATTTGAAAAAAAATGTTACACATAACCCGAATTGCGCAGATACGTTTAATTACTTGCCTAGCTATTTAATCAAACAGCTTAGAAAACTACTTATTTCTGCATGGTTATAAAAAAAATAACCACGAAGGCTTAATGCCTTTAGCCTTCTTTTTTTTTGTTTCCTCAGGGGAAATGTCCTACGGCATACCGCGCGACGCGGGGAGGCTGCGCGGTTATGTGTGGCTCTCACACACTAAAACCCCTGCGGTGTGCCATACTCTGCGCTTTGTCGGGGGGGCCTGAAACTATACACGAATACTTCTATGGCGACCCCCCTAGCGCGTGCCCGCAGTGTGTCACGGGCACCTTCATCACACAACTCTCAATTAGGCAACGTCCAGGCACACACGGACGTCGCGTCGCCTCTTCGCGGGTGGCTAGAACAGCGGGTGGAGGGCTAACCCCGTCCCTTCCACCCGCAGCCACACTCAGGGCGGCATGAGGCGCAAATACTCGCGCCTCCGCCGCCCGGTTCGCCGGCGGCGGATCGGATCAGCAAGGGGATCTCCCTCCCTGATCCGCTCCGCGCCTTCCTTCTGCGAGATGACGTCCTCGCAAAAGGTTGCGACCGCGGCGAAATTCCTGTCGCTGGCGGCCATGGATCGAATGATGGCCGCCAGCGAGAGATCTCTCCCTATGACTGCAGTGAGAACCCGGCGTTGCGTTTCCCAAGCTGGGCAGACCGCAAGCGTGTGTTGCGCCGAGTCCTCACTGCAGTCACAGTGGTGGCAGGCGGGACTCGATTCCTTCCTAGCGACTTTAAACAGGTACTTTCCAAAGCAGCCGTGCCCGGAAAGCACCTGTGTCAGTCGGAAGGAAAGGGTCCCGTGCTGCCGTGAATGACCCATCTGTGCAATTCGGGTTATGATAGGAACGCGACGTCGGGTCAGGTTAGGAAGAGGGTTACGTTCGGAACAAATATTACATTTTTTTTTCAAGTTTCTAACCTAACCCGCGACCGGGTCAGGTTTTCGGGTCAGGTTCGGAATAATCAACGTAATCCCACTCCTAATTAGCAAATTTAGCATAGCTGAGGAGAAATACTAGTAATTTTAGTTAATATACAAAATACAATGTATTCAGACGATGCGTATAGTTAACTCCTATCACTGGTTGTATCCCAAGCTTGTACTTTGGAGCCCCGGGTCTGGTTTTCTGTCGGGGTGCGAGGGCATTGCCTTATGGGTCCCCCGGCATCTGAAGAGCCCAAAACGGTGTGCTGTTTTAGTAGGATTCGAGTTCGACATAACCACCTCCGCTGGCCGGCGGAGGAGTATCCGAGGGGATTCCCGCACGGAAAACAAAAAAAAGTGTCTGGTCTCCTGTTCCTCAAAAGATGGAAGGATATGGTTTCAGGGAAGCAATGATATCAAGTGCGACTGCTATGAAAGAGGTCCAGGGTTCAATAGCCTGATTGGAGAAAAGTTGTTAAATTTTTCGGTCATCCCGAGAGCACCCAAATCTTTAACTGGGGTTCAGCCTGGAGTCAGTTCTCCTACTTCTTCTGATAGGTTTTAACTTGGGTTCTACGTAAGCAACTGCCGTCTGAACTGCCAACCTCGATAAGATAGCCTGCTCCAGGGCTTCTTCCGTCAATCAGCAGGTGCACTGGTTTGCAGATGAGATTGGCTTTAGCCCTGAGAGACTTGATGGGACGGCCTCACACTCCGTGTCATTGTCCTCATTGAGCTGAGAGTGAGACGAAGTCAAGCGAAAGCTCCTTTCACTCCACTCGATGTATTTCGTTTGTGTCCCTGTAGCGCCTAGACCCTTCGACTGATTTTAATGATTTTTAACATAATCAGATGATAGTGATGTGACCGACATAGGCTATTCAAATTTAAATTATGAACTACCACGGAGGAGTAATCACAGAACAAAAAATTCTAAAGCCGATTTCTCAAAAACCACAATTAGTAAAATCTAAGTATTGGCGCCAAAACTTGCCTATAACCATAAATACTGATTAAAAAAAGAAAACTGAAAATCGGACGAGACACGGAGGAATAATCACCGAACAAAAAATTCTAAAGCTGATTTCTCATAGTACACACGATCCTTCGCATTACAAGTGGTAGACATATTTTTTAGGATGGGTTAGGATAGGTTAGGATTTAGTTAGGATTTAGTAGGTTAGAAGTATTCTCGCATAGTTTCAGGCCCCCCCGACAAGGCGCAGAGCATGGCGCATCGTGGGGTTTAGTGGGTATGCCCATCCGATCTCCGGCTATTGCCCCGTAGCCGGAGGTACCGTGCGTAACAGCATTCCCCACGTAAAAAAAAAGATAGTATTTAGGTTAGATTAGGCGGTTAGGTCAGGTTAGGCTGTTACGATATTCTATGCTCCTTTCCAAATCACTAAGACATGGGCACTCTCAGCCAACAAGGCAGTTAACTTTGCAAACTTTGCAGTTCCTGCCCGGAGCCTGCGGTCCCCTTATTGTATTTAATTGGTATATCGTCTTTTCCGAGAGCGCCTGCCGGCTGACCTTCCAACCTGAGAGGACAACCTGCGCCAGTACCTCATCCGTTGTTTAACTGATGCGCTAACCAGCAGGAGAGGTTATTTATGGCACCAAAGGTGTTGGTATGACCCTGTATACCAATTACTGTACCTATTTCCCTTCATGCTGTGTTCCAGGTGCGTCCGAGATGCTGTCCTCGGCGAGGAATGCGAAGACCAGCTTCAGTGTGCAGGACCTGGGTTAGAGTGTCGAGGAACCTGCCGATGCCGTGACAACTGGGTCGCTCATAACGCCACGAATGCCTGCGTCCAATGTAAGTGCCTTAAATATTACTCAAACTATTAATTATCATAATCTTTCTGCCCTTCCATACCGGCTGTTTCCTGCGACTCCAGGCTTGTGATATACTGATCTTGTTCCTGAAACCTTCCTTCCGCTCTGTGGCGTAGCGCTAGAGCATTCGACTGCTAAGTCAGAGGTCGCAGGTTCGATTCCCGCTCATTGCAAATATGTATGTTTGCATTGGTCTGGGTGTTTCTATGTATAACATAACATAACTTCACGCCTGTATCCCCGAAGGGGCAGGCAGAGGTGTATTGCACACCCACGATTCGCCAGTTATGTTTAGGTCCCAATAGGGGTGAGCCTATTGCCATCTACCGGGCACATTACTAAGCGAGTGATAATCAACATTTTTAATACACACATAACTACGAAAAGTCTGATGAAAGTGAGGTGATGTTTAATATGTATTTATTTACAAAAAAAAGTGTCTAAGTATGTTTATTCGCTTTCTAGAACCTGTATGACAAGCTCTGCTTAGTTTGAGTCTAGATGGCGCTGTGTAATATGTCCTAGAATATTTATTATTTATTACTCCCCCAACCACCATGCCAAACCTAATTTCGAGGCAAAAGTATGTTATTCCAGACTACATAATCTATTCATGCGTCAAATTTCATTCAGATCTGTTCAACCGTTTTAAATTGAGAGTGAAACAGACATCCATACATCCGTCCAAATAAATTCCTTAATCCTACCTCTTACTAATCCTATACTATTATAAATGCGAATGTAAGTTTGTTTGTTACGCTTTCACGCAAAAACCACTGAACCGATTTTGCTGAAATTTGGTACAGGGGTAGATTAGACCTTGGGAAAGGACATAGGCTATGTTTTGTCGCGATAACCGACATCTACGCGAGCGGAGCCGCGGGCAAAAGCTAGTACCTATTATAAACGCGAAAGTTTGTAAGTATCGATGGATGGATGGGTGTTTGTTACTCTTTCACGCAAAAACGGCTGAACGGATCTGATTGAAATTTGGCACAGGGATAGATTATAGTCCGGAATAACACATAGGCTACGTTTTATCCCGGGAATAGGTTCCCACGGGTTGCGGGAACGGAGTCAGAATTCTACGCGGGTGTAGCCGCCGATTTCATTAGATTTCAGATCCTGGTCATGATGAATGATTGAATGAACTAGTTAGTTGCTTGCATAATTCATGACAGCGTAGCATTAATCAACAAGCCCTTGGCACGACGTGTGCCCTCACTTAATTGGGTCGGAATCCTATCGACTTTCATTAGATTGATTATCACCTAAAAAGGGCCAGGGACTGTTAATTAGATTGTGATATCCATGATAATGCCTTATTTGAAATGGGAGTGAAACCTTCGTACCTACTTAGTTAAAATTATGCACAGTTGGAGTAGGGGCAATATTGCAAATGAACACTTTTCATAAGCGCTGTCACCAGTAGTGCCAAAACATAATTTTGAGATTGAAATAAAACTATTTGTAACGGATTCTATCGCGATTTCTTTGATGTTATTTCGGTTGCTTTTCAGCAGCCATGGTCACGGGGAGAGCAACCGAAACGTCGGGATCAATGTAAAATATAAAATAACATCAAATAAATCGCGATAGAATCCGTTAAAAATAGCTTTATTTCAATGTGTGACATTCGCGTAAAATTCCGATAATTTTGACTGATTTATTTTAATACTGCGTAAGTTTTAGTTTTAAATAGGTATTTATTACATGCATGCACTAATAACTGACCAAGGTACTGAGATATTTTCCCTTTGACACCACACCCGTTCGTATTAATAAGCCGAGCCGTCATACTTAGGTACACGTGTTATTTTATATCTGAAAACCACTGAACCGATTTAGATAAAACTTGCATTATTCTCAAGTTGATGTGAATTTAAACCAGTAAAACAAAAAGTTTCTGACAAAATCGTGGATAAAAATGTTTCAAGTTTGCTTCGAAATTTGGACGATGAATATTTCCCAGCAAACATCGCATAACGCATCTTTTTATAATGTCATTATAGTATATAAGTTCTTGACGTGACAACGTCTTATAAATCGATGGAGCCGGCTGCACGCACGAAAAAACATGACGTATGCGGCGTTACCACATGACGTATGCAGCGTTATCGACGTATGCGGCGTTACCACATGACGTATGCGGCGTTACCTCGCGTTCTTAAGACGTTGTCACGTTCAACTATCGTCCGTAAACCAACTTTGCAGACAACCGATTTTTTGATTTTGTGTTATTTCTTAGCGTGTTCAATTTTAAGTTTTTGTACTTTTTGTTTTATTACTCAATTGCTTATGTCTGTGTTAGTTGTAAGTCCATTATTGTTTTAGAGGATACTCTGTTAAGATAGTGAAAGAATATTAAATAAATAAATTAAAAAAAAAATATTCAAAAGGATTGATTTGATCAATCCTTTTATTGATTTTGTGGTTGGTGCGTAAAGTGCACATGTGTGAACTTTCTGACGTTAGCCGGTAACTACAATATAGGGGTCAAAAGTGGGTCGAAACGGTTCGTGTACGCGGCCTGTTGCTGGAACTTGGCCTGCGCACTACAGTGCGCTTAGATATTAAGGAGCGGCGATAGCCTAGTGGCGTACGTAACGGACTGCTGAGACGAGCTCTCGAGTTCGATCCCCAGTCGGCCCGGGCACACACCTCTGACTTTTCGTAGTTATGTGTGCATTAATAAATGTAAATTATCGCTCGCTTAATAATGTGCCCTGTAGATGGCAATAGGCTCGCCCCCTATTACATTGGGACCTTAACATAACTGGCGAATCGTGGGTGTGTAATACACCTCAGCCTACCCCTTCGGGGATACTAGCGTGAAGTTATGTTTATTAAGTAATTGCTAATTTGGTTTGCAGCCGTGCGAGCACTGAACGAGTCGTGCGAGTTCGACGTGCAGTGCGACGGGCTGGCGGGCGCGCAGGACGCGCGGTCGCCGGGTGCCGCGCTGTGCCTGGGCGGCGCGTGCGCGTGCGGCTACAGCGCGCGCGCCGCCGGCAGCCCCGCGCGCTGCTGGCACCGGCGCCGGCCCGGCCAGGAGTGCCGCAGGGACGAGGTGGGGCTATTTTATTTATAAACAACTAGCTATTGCCCGCGGCTTCACACACGGAGAGTTCTGATCCCGTTCCCGCTACCCATGGGATCCTATTCCACCACCACAACCTATATAAGATACACAATTCCACCATACAACATTTTGTTATATCTCCAAGGAAAGTTGAAAGCTCCCAGACTCCTTATTCTTTTCGACCCCTCCAACAAATAAGTATCATTACATTTAAGCCAATGTATACAAAACTTGACAAGTCACATACTAAAACCTTCCTCAACCTTTCCCACTCTATCTATTTGTTTGTTCTCGCTTGTTCTACTGAACAGTTCTACGGTAGAACAAAAGGGACTATTTTTTCTCACTAGTTCTACGATATTAGATGGAACAAAAGATTAGAACTAGTGGGAGTCTATATTCCCACTTGTTCTACCAGTTCCATCGGGTAGAACTCATGGGAGATTTTGTTCTCACATACATACATAGGGGTAGGCAGAGGTGTACGCACCCACGATTCGCCAGTTATGTTTAGGTCCCAATGTAATAGGGGGCGAGCCTATTGCCATCTACCGGGCACATTATTAAGCGAGCGATACATATGAGCATTTTCTTCGAAGAAAAACAATACATTTCAGACATAAACAATCATTTTATTACTTATCTTATCACATAAATATATTACAATAAAACACATATATAAAGAAACTTAAATTATAGACGGAGTTATATTGAACAAGAATTAATAAATATTTACGACTTGTGCTACTGGTTGATGTTATAAGAAAAACAAATTTACAACATAAAATTAAGAATTTACAGCGATGATATAACAAAATCTTATGTAACAGAATAAATAAAGAAATATTCTACGAAATTCTACACGGCGCTTTCTACACCCAAAGTAAGCAAAATCCAACTAGCTTGTGTTATGGGTTTCAGAATGTGGATAAACATACTTATATATTTATATTTTTTTTGTAAAAACATATATTATACATAGAAACACTCAGACCGATGCAAATAGAGATATTCATGCATACAAATATTTTCACTACCGTACCGCTACGCCACAGAAGCCGTGAGATTGAAACTATGACATTTGGAATGCTTTATAATAGTTATATTTAACAAATAAATGACAATTGAAATTGTAATCAAAAATACTTCACAAATTATATTTTTGAATTTTGAGACATTGGATTTTTGTTCTTATTCGTTTCTGCCGTAACACGAATTCTGCATAATTATTAGGTACATTCTAACTTGCAGGCCGGGACGGTGGGGCGACTAGCGCCCCTCCCCCAAACCGGGGCACGACGGGGACACCGTGGTTCCCAAACCCGAGGGGGCCATCTCGAAACCGGAGATGGCCCAGGGTCAGTCGGGGTGCGAGGGATATGCTCCATGGGCAACCTTACACCCCGGCGTCTGTAGACCCGAGATGGCGTGCGGTTTTAGTCGGTTCAAGCCCGACATAACCGCCCCCGCTGGTTGGCGGGGGGGTATCCGAAGGGATTTCCGCACGAAAAAAAAAAAGGTACATTCTAACTTATTTCATATTATGTAGTCTAGAAAGTACTTAAATAATAAAAAAGAACATGATTAGAAGAAAACTCACTAAAAACTCACTCTAATTCACTTACTTATATAGGACTAACTACGACTTCTATGGCAAATATTCTAAGAGACAAAAATAGCAAAAATCAAAAACCAGACTATAGATGGATGTGCTATAAGTGGAAGATATCAGAAAGATGAAGAATGGGTATGCAAGCCGGTGCATCTGCTCATTGGCGGATAGCCTCTGGCGTAAGGTTCTCTCTACCGGGTGGGAGGTCAGTCGACAGTCTTCCAAAAAGCCGTATAGCCAAACTAAAAAAAAATGAAGAGAAGGACGCTAAGATGATGATGATGAATGATTAGAAAGATGAAGAAGTGATACGTGTACATTCTAGCAAAAAAGAAAACAGGTCTTGCCACACTTGAGCTCAAGAGGACTACAGTAATCGTAAAAAAAAATATGTTAATAAAGTAGAAAGCTAAAATATCAGACCTGAAAAAAGTAAAGACAAATGATTAGTTTTATAAACTTTTGCTATTTAAGTCAATGGATTTATTATTGTATATACTAAGAGTGGTAAATACTCCAATATAATTGCAAAATTTTTGTAGATAGTACTTAGAAAGTGAATCAGTTAAGAAAAGTCGCAAGCTGCCATTAGTACTCAGTATCCCCTTCGACTGAAATGAATAAATAAACTTTATCTAAAATTATGTAGCCTTACAATATCAAATTCGTTTATATCCAAAAATCTCAACTTTATATGTAATCTAATTCCACTCACACACAGATTAAATTACAATTACAAAATCTAGAAACTGTTTATTATCAAAGATTTGAGAATCGCTGTATAATCAATATTAATTATTGTCTATCAATCTCTATTCTATAGGCTTATACCACCAGTCTGTTATCACTATAAGCTGATCTTTTACTTGAGAACGTCACATACGACTAACTTGGAAACTTAAAATATAGACGTATCCAAATTTTATGGGGTAATTAAGAAGATTAATTAAGGGATATGAATGTGAACAGTAGTCGGTAGACCTAAATAAATAAATAAATAAAATAATCCACTCACATTTTTGTCATAAATATCGTAATAATTATAAATCTAGGAAATTTTGTTTTACACTCACATTTTTGTCATAATAATTCTAAATCTATACATGACACATCCCACTTACTAGTCATTACTTCAAAAATATATTACTTATTCTTCCAGGAATGCGTGTCAGAGGAAGACGAGCCCGGCTACTGTCTCGCTGGTCGATGTACGTGCAAGACTTGCTCCCCTGACGCACGTGACTTCGGTGGTGCAGCTGGCACACTATCACAACCACCTTTATTTGTCGCCGCCATCTTGTCTCTAGCCGCCATCTTGAGATACCAGCTGTGAGTTAAGTCGAACCGATATATTTTAGTTTTTCACTCACCACTACTAGTCGCCACTATCCTGAGATACCAGCTGTAACTTGAACAAGACGGTCACAATTTAGTTTTTCAATTATCTCTAGTTGTCGCCACGATTTTGTCTCTGGCCGCCATCTTGAGATGTAGGTTGTGCCAAACTTAATTACTATGAACTTGATTTCCTGCAAGGTAATTTACTCGTTAACGGAAAATTATTTCAAAAATTTAAGTTTACAAGATGGTTTTTAAACGCTTACAAAAATAATAAATGAAATTATATATTACATAATAATATTGTACTTTTCTATATCATGCACAAGTTCCGATTTGCCGACTGTTCAGAACGGTTATTAAATTTGGCGAGAGTTATACCATACCAGCTGTGAGTTTAGCGGGACCGACAATATTAATTTTTTCTAATGTGGTTGCTTATGAGTATTACATATAAACGAAATAAAGTCTATCGATCTATAACGAAGAAACTTGAATGTCACAAAAAGGATTTATTTTTCATAAGGCCGCATAATACGATTGTTTTATATTGGATTTCGTACATAGATCTAGGTACATTATATCAAAAGAGTGCCCAATTTGGAATCTCAAAGAAAGTGGCTAAAACAAAAGTGCAAATAAAACAATAAGTAGGTATATCGTAGCAAAAATGTTCCTTATAACATTAAAAATATTTGCATAATATCTCCTAACTACCAGTATATTGAAATGTATTAATCGACCTATCCATCGAATAAAGATACTTCTGCAAAATCTCTACTTTACAGGACAGTTATTTGAAATTGTCTTTCACATAGCTTGCTGGAACCGTTTTCTTTATCTTATAGACAAATGATTATTATACATGAAAATTACTATTAAATATGGGTAATATTAGCGACAAAACAAAAAAGTTACAGTTTATAACCACATGTAGCTTTATTCTATGCAAAGGTCGAAATATACCAAAATGAAATGTTGTTTTAAGTACCTAACTAAGTATAAATGATAGTATTATATAAAATTGATATTTGTTATAAACAAATTAATATAATTTATAGAGTGAACAAATCTATATAAAGCATAATATTCACAATTATATTTGACACACATTATTAGATGAAATAATGTCTAGACAAAACATCGATTGTGTGCAGAATATACCTTTTTACCGTTAAATGTACAGTGCTATCAATAAAACAAAGAAATAAAAATTAATAATATATATCGCACAATAGTTTTTAGGTTGTTAAATTGTTCGTTTTCTATTAAAAGTTTATGTAAGTTGTAAATAATATTGTTGTTGTTATACATTGTACATTTTAAGCGTAGATGTTCTACTTAGAAACTATTTTTGCGAGTGCAATTTCATATATTATTTTGTTTAAATGAGTGTGTAGTGTTTATGCCAAAGAAGTGTACACAAAATACTGAATGCATTGTGTAAATAAATATTATTTATTTTAAAAATGATATTGTGTTTTATTATGATAAAAAAATGGCGATTTAATGCCATCTTTGGCGAGTGAAGTCCGTTCGCTATATATCTTTAAATAGCTTCGAAAATTTAACAGGAACGAGTAGACATCGCATCGAGTATATTTTATTATGATTCAATTTCTTATTTGTTTTTATTTCCAAAAAAATACCATAGTAGGTAAGTGAAATTAGGAGTATTTCCGAAAACCGGGTAATTTAGCTTAGCAGAACAACTTAGCTAAGTTGCTTATAAAGATTTCTAAAGATTTAGATCGGAAAAAGAGAACATCTAGGACGGAACTTGAACCCGTGACCAGTCCCTTACAAGGGGAATGCTCTGACCAACTGAGCCACCTAGACACGTCCCAGATATTCGAAAACAGAAGAAGAGAATACAAAATGCTTAAAAATTTAATTGAATAAATTGCTTATGTTAGGATAGGGTTCACGTCACATCCTCTATGAAAATGGCTATTTTTTTAAGAATGTTGTCTTTGGCAGGGCAGTTGCAATTTTTTGAAATTTTTTTGACGAGAAAAATTCCTTAGGCTCTTTCGGCAATTTTGAGATGGGAAAAAACAATTGAATTCGTTACTCTGTTACCGTTACCGACAGCCATTCTCGCTCACCGTACTCGACAAGCTGTACGCGCGGTATGCGTCCATTATATGGGAGCCCGTCACGCCCGCGTACAATTTCCCAAGCGACTACAATTCGGGGTTCTTCTAGGAGGGCATTAGAAGGTTTTTACAGGGTTGGCAGCGCGACTGTGACGTCCCTGTTGTTGTACACGAAGGCCCGTATTTCCGCACGAAAAAAAAAACAAGGTACTCCTAAAGTGCCAAAGTTTTTTTTTTCTATTAAATCGCAAAATAATTATATATGGTGTTGGTGTTAGGGTTTCTAATGTGTGTTAATTTTGCTAATGTATATTATAGTATCTTCTGACCTTACAATCTCCTAGTAGGCGTCAACGGTATCTCAGTAGGCCTCGTCGAGCTGGACAGCGAAGCCCTCATCGCCAGACGTACACTCGGTGACGCTGCTGCATACACGAGCGGGTTCAGTGCCGAATTCGTGTAACCCAGCCACGTGAACCACTGACAGATGGACTTCTGCACGCAGTCGCAGAGGGAATCTGAAACCATTTAATTTTACTTTACTTGTTTTGCCAAAAATACGTACTAACTACACAAAAAAGAATATTACTAATGAAGGGGTTCAAATATATTAAATCTTCCGGCTGAAATAAAAAAATGTTAGCCTGCTTGAATTGACTACTTGCCCGTAAAAGTCACAATGAACCAGGTTATGGAAAGGAGAAGTAGAAGAGCGTACCCTGGGCTCCAAACAGTTAGCTTTGGATGCAACCGGGATTGGAGCTCGGATTCATGAGGTCAGGCCCCAAAGCAAAAGCTTCGTCAGCAATGAAAACATTATATAGATATTCAGAGGCAGGTAGTAGTAGTATTTGGTAGTATTGAAGGAGGGGTGGGGGGGTATCCGAGGGGATTTCCGGACGAAAAAAAAAAGGTACTGTTCACTTTGTTTTGAAATAAAACTATTTTTAACGGATTCTATCGCGACTTATTTGATGTTATTTTATATTTTACATTGATCCCGACGTATCGGTTGCTTTTCAGCAGCCATGGTCACGGAGAGACTGCTGCTAAAAAGCAACGGAAACCAACCAACAAATTATTATTATCTACATACTAAATTGAAACTTTTGAAACTGAAACTGCCAAATGGGTCACCTTGCCTTGAATTTTCAGTAACCATTACCTTATGTTTCAGTACTGATTTTATAACATTCTTATGGAAGTGACTTTGGATGTCTTTTGGCGAATACATTATATTATTATATTGCAGTCCAGCGTACGAAGGCCTCCCGCAAGGTTGACAGACGACCTGGTAAAGAGCGCAGGGACTCGGTGGATGCAGGCCGCTACAGACCGGTCGAAATGGAAGTTGATGGGGAAGGCCTATGTTCAGCAGTGGACTTCCTACGGCTGATTTGATGATACTGTTATTTGGTTTTTGGGTTAAGAATCTCTCAGTAGAATTATGGAGTCTAAACTCACATATAAATCTTTCTTTCACGGCCGGCATTGCATGTAGAATATACTGCTTCCGGGCTGTTTGGCCGTGGTCTATGGGAAACTTATATTCCAGACGTTTGGTCCAGATGAAAACCTTCGTGTTTTAAATTTGTTCTATCTAGGTTTTCATCTCCAAAAATATTGGTACCCAGCACTGAGAGCCGCGCGTCAGCACAATCCAAACATGACGAAGCCAACACCATCCCCGGTATCGGGAGGCCACACCCCCTTGCTTAGCCTCAACCAATCAGGATCGATGACGTCGTTTCCCCCCTCCAACTGCGCCTATAAATACGTCAGTGACTCGGGCTCTATATCAGTCGCAGCGAAGTCACCGCCGAGGAAGGTTCTCCGCACTCGACGGCGTCCCGACCTGCAACACTGAAGATGTCGACCGCAGTGATCGACGAAACGTCTGGAATACAAGTTTCCCATGGACCAGGGCCAAACAGCCCGGAAGTAGTATATTCTACATAAACTCACATAATCTAAGTACGGTTTGCATTGAAACTTCATCGTGATCATCTAAGCGTTGTTCCCTGTTTCCTCTGAGGCTTACACTTCGGAACCCGCGGTCATCTGACTCCTTCACCTCCTTTGGTTTGTCTTATACGGCTTTCATAGGAGTCACTGCTGTCTGACCTCCCAACATCGAGTGGAAAGCAGTCAACGAGGGATATCGGGGTGCGAGGGATATGCTCTATGGGCAACCTTACACCCCGGCGTCTGAAGACCCGAAACATAATTTTTTTATAAACTGAATAGTTTGCGCGAGAGACACTTCCAAACTGGTGAAATGTGCCCCCCCCCCCCTCCCTGTAACTTCTAAAATAAGAGAATGATAAAACTAAAAAAATATATGACGTACATTACCTACCATGTAAACTTCCACCGATAATTGATTTGAACGAGATCTAGTCAGTAGTTTTTTTTAATACGCCACAATTTACCTTTCATTCAATCAACTCAAATATAAAAATTTAAAAAGAAACATTATTATGTTAGTTGCTGCTATGGAACCCTATAATGGGCGAGTCCGTCTCGCTCTTGTCCGCTTTTTTCTAAATACATTCAGATTTTCAATTTCTAAAATACATTTTGGTAATTTATTATACAAACGAGGAGCCCTACAGTCATTTGGCGACACTAGTTTCCATTACAACGAGGTTTAAGTTCACTTTCCCTTTATATTCACTACGTAGTTCTATCTACTCACCAACTGGCATGATTACGAAGAACGGAGTCCAGCATGCGAGGAACATGGCCATCAGCCTGACTATGGTGCGAGTGGCGCGTCGCTGCCGGGACATGATGCCGCCCCTGGGAACATTCCACCCATGTTATTAAGACAGGATAGGCAGAGGTATTGACGGGCGTAGGCTTTCTGCTCAAGGTTAAGGGAACATACGGCAGTCGATCCAGTAAAAGCCAACCAAACCAAATTGTGGAAATTAGCGGTATGACCACGGAACCCGAGTTTTAAAGTGCAAGTTGTATATGCAACTGGGATAACCAATCGCTGCAATGATTATGATTTTAAATCTTTAGGCTTTCACGGCCGGCATTACATGTATAATATACTGCTTCCGGGCGGTTTGGCCGTAGTCCATATGAAACTTGTGTTCCAAACGTTTCGGCGGTTGCGGTCGATATCTTCAATGGTTCAAGTCCTGGCGGCGACGAGTGCGTAGAACTCTCCTCGGCGGCGACTTCTCTGCAACTGATGTAGCGCATATGGACCACAGTCCGGAAGTAGTATTATCTACATAAATTATTATGATATTTGTATGCATGAATCTATTTCCATTTTTCTGTTCGTTTCTATAACAGTAGGTAAAAAAAGAAATGTATGTAAGTATATTGCTGTAAGTTGTAGTAAGTACGTGCAAACAAATAGGTAGGTATAAATGCTCGCCCGTTAGCTGTCCGACGTGATACGATCGTCGGCGCGCGGGTATGAGTGTGAACAATGTGAGCGTATCGCTCGTACCTCCTTCGCGGGAGGTGCGCGCTTCCTTGCTTTGTTCGCGTTCTACACGAGAAGCTGCGGAGCGCGAGCGCGTGGGCCGCCGCCACCTCCTTCTGCGAGCATGTGATGCTCGCGAAGGAGATGGCGGAGCGCGCCCGGGAGAGGTTCAGAACCCTCCCGGCCCGCCGAGCCCGCAACACGCTCGCCTCGCGTCGCAGGCGACTCAGGCGCCGGAGGTCGCTTAACGACCTCCGTCCTCCATGAGCGCAGGCCTGGGGGTGGCAGGTGAGGCCGCCTGTCACCCCAGCAGAAGCAGGCCGGGACGGTGGGGCGACAAGCGCCCCTCCCCCAAACCGGGGCAAGACGGGGACACCGTGGTTCCCAAACCCGAGGGGGCCATCTCGAAACCGGAGATGGCCCAGGGTCAGTCGGGGTGCGAGGGATATGCTCTATGGGCAACCTTACACCCCGGCGTCTGCAGACCCGAGACGGCGTGCGGTTTTAGTCGGTTCGAGCCCGACATAACCGCCCCCGCTGGCCGGCGGGGGGGTATCCGAGGGGATTTACGCACGAAAAAAAAAAAAAAAATAGGTATATTATAATGAAAATGATAATGGATCAATGAATATAATAATATAAATTTATCAAAGACAGCAACACATCTTGTGCGCAGGAAACATTTAACTCACACAGAACTTCTGACGTCACCAGTCTTCACTTCATCTGGTACATCGCAATGAACTTGCTTAGATCCTTCAGGTAGATTTAGCTTACAGCCTTTAGGAGTCAGTAGCCTGAAACAGTTATGTTACAAAACCTAAAAAGAAAAACAAAAACGGACCAGTGGCGTATGTAACGGACTGCTGAGACGAGGTCTCGAGTTCGATCCCCAGTCGCCCCGGGTACACACCTCTGGCTTTTCATAGTTAGGTGTGCATTAATAAATGTCAATTATCGCTCGCTTAATAATGTGCCCGGTAGATGGCAATAGGCTCGCCCCCTATTACATTGGGACCTTAACATACGAGTAACTTGCGAATCATGGGTGTGTTCAGAGGTGTACCTCTGCCTACCCCTTCGGGGATACAGGCGTACCGGCAAAACAGAAAACAGGCCCAAGCCTGACAGAGACAAGACATCACCTGTCAGTTGGTAGGTAGCTGCTGGTTAACTTATGAGGCTCTGGTTTTCTCCTCGACTTTGGGGGGAACTAAATCAAGATAGAATATAAGAGAGCGGACCCTTTTTTTTCCGTGTGGTAAATCCCTCGGATACCCTAACCTCCCTCCCCCCCCGGCCATTCCCTCCAACCTTCCCATGGTCATTCCTGCCTCACGGCATACTGACCGAATCACGGGAGAGCGCCCGTTGCGGTCTACTTATAGCCTTCTCCGCGGGTGCTGTCTTGACTCCCTACAAATTCTTTATCCGTCCCCAGCCGAATTCTCCCCCAACGGGGCTGGCTTTCTACTCTTGAAAAGAAGCGTTAACCCCCTAATGGGGCTGACAAACACAGTAACGGTACTGCGCGTCCTGCGTGCCGTCGGTACACTTACGGCCCGTTTTCGAGTTCACGCCGGATGGCGTGCCAAGAATGCGCAAACGTGCGTAGTGGCACTACGCACGTTTGCGCATTCTTCTGCTAAGGCATCTCTACTGCTCACCAATTCCTCGTGAAATACTGGGCCCTCTACCTCACGGCCTAGGCAGTGTATTGAGTCCAACATTTTGCACCTATCGGTGGCATACAGCCCACAGTCCCAAAGTGCGTGGTCTCGGCTCTCCTCAACGGCTTCACCACACGGGCACGTCGCAGTTTCATTTAGTCCAAGCCTATGAAGTCGCTGCCTAAAGCATCCGTGTCCCGTGAGGATCTGCGAGGTAACATAGTCGGGTTCGACCCACCTGTATTTTAGCCTCACGACAACATTCGGGAAGAAGCTGCGTAGTTCCTGCCCATCGAGGCAGGTCTCCCACCGTTCCTGCCAAAGGGAGACAACGTCACGCCTCACCGATTCCTTGAGCTGTTTACGCTCCCTGATGGCCAGCTGGTGTCCCTCCTCCGCAATTCGTCCAGCACGAAAGACCTCCAGGTCGGCAGGTAGAACCCCCGCAAGCACTGGCAGCGCTGCGGTACTACACGATCTGTAGGCCTTCGTCAATAAAATTAATGCAAGCCGCTGTGATCTAAGCAGATTTCGTTTGACCACGAAGTTGGACGAGCGTCGGTACCATACGGCCGCAGCATAGGTAACTGTAGCAACATAGGTCCCTGCATACAGGACTCTAAGTGCCGGAAACTTGATCCCCCATCTAGTTGCTGAGACACGCGATACCTTGCCGAAGCAATTTGCGGCTTTTTCACCAATAAAAATAGCATGCGGACCATAGGACCTAGCCCCGTCCAGAGTAACACCGAGCACCCTAGCCTGTGATACTTGCGCGATCGAGGCGCCGTCCATCCGAATGGTTGGCGGCCTTTTAAAGTTACCTTTGTAAGTCAACGCTAAAGACTTACCGGGTGAGAAACCCAGACGGTTTCGGGCGCCCCACCCGGATATAGCCCTCAGCGTGACGTCAGCGTGCCGCTCAATCTCAGCTCGAGAAGTCGCCTCGATAACGACAGTCACATCGTCGGCGTACGCAATCAGATGCACTCCTTCGGGCAATGGCAGCAGAAGGAGGTCATTAAGGAGGAGGTTCCAAAGTGTCGGGCCTAGAACAGATCCTTGTGGACACCCCATGGTGTTGGATTTCCATGAAGATTTGGTGCCTGTGATGAAACCAACACGACGATTGGTAAAATAGCTAACTATGATTCTATACAGGTTCGGTGGAGATCCACCCTGTTTGAGTTTAAGTAGAATCATGGGCCACCACGCGTTGTCAAAAGCACCAGAGATGTCCAGAAAGATGAGCTGTACATATGGAGCTGTTGAATTATCGACAATCGAGTTCAATTGGCTTAGTGCCGTAACCGTGGAGCATCCGCGACTGAATCCATGTTGTGACTCCGAGATATTTTTGTACAGACAGGGCGCGCAAGCTACTATCTAATCTAATAATCTAATCTTACCCAAAATGGGTAGTAACGTTATGGGTCTGTACGCTTTCGGGTCGCTGAGAGGCTTACCATTTCCCTTTGGCAGGACGATGAGCCGTCCCACCTTCCAGTGATCAGGAAAGACGCCCTCCTCAATACACTTACCGTACATTAATAACATCTCCGACCATGTAGCTTTCCAGGCCCACTTGATAATGACTGATGTAAGGCCATCCATACCCGGTGCCGTCCTAGGAAGGGAGCGCACTATGCGTTCAACTGTATCCCTGTCGGGGGCAGGCATGTCCTTGCCGGAGGGTGCGAGTGCAGCTGCTATACGCACCTCGCGATGGTAGGATGTATCCGCACCGGGTATGTCATCCGGGTAGAGTGACAACAAAAGCTTATCCATAGTGGCCCCCGTTGACGAAGTATACCCCTCAGCCAAACGCGTGCCATAGAGAATATTTTGCGGGGGCTTCGCGCGGCCACTAGCCTCCCTGTATGCCAGACCCCATGGGTCATCGTTCCCCGAGTCAGTGGGGAGGTTATGCTGGACCCCTCGGGTTAGGGAACCACGATATCCCCGTCTTGCCCCCGGAAAAGAGGGGTTTTTGCTACGAGCCGCCGCCCCGGCCTGCTTCTACAAGGAAGACTGGCAGCTCCACCTGCCGAAGTGCAAGCTATACACGCAACCAGCTAATTCTGTGATTAGAGTTAACGGGATATTTACATGTGTTTTTAAGAGTTGAGTTTTGAAGAGATTGGTTTTAAAAACACATGGTAAATATCCCGTTATCTCTAATACTTATGTAAGTGACCATGATAGTTTAAATACCTATATAATTCTGTGATGATGATTATGACCTATTTTACAGTTACATTGGTGTGGCACCTCCAGCCTCCACCTGGAGTTTAATTTAGTGTTTAAAAACTGTTTTTACTTACATAGGACTTTTTTGTGGCTCCTCAGTTTTTCTGACCGGCAATGGTGTGCTACACTTTGTTACCGCTACGGTCCCCATCCTAGGTTGACCCTGAAATAGACAATGCTCCCTAGAGGTAGGTACAAACTTACTAGCTATCTTCTAACTTAAGTTGTAGGTATTATTAGTTGCAGCATCTCACGTGTCAGTTTGTTAACAAAATCATTGTAAATAGCGCCGCTTTGAACGTGAGTTTTTATTACCCGATTCTTTTCTCACATGCTCCAGCTGGATGGCTAGAAGAGGTAGAGAGATCCCTAACAGAAGCAAGTCTAGGGTGGTAGCATCTATTTCTGCGCAGACCATACGTTCCATCCCAGAGATATTTTAATTGTTTCTAAAAAAATACGTTACATTAAGAATAAGAAATGACCATTTAAATTATACCTACAACCAGAGAGACTTGCGTGTGAGTTCGTCCCATGTGGGCGCGGATCTGTGGTGGCACGGACAGCGCACACAATATGCGAGCGTATAGAATCAGCATCATAGTCCCCGGCAAGTAGAACGACAGAACGGAGCTCACGAATACGTAACTAGGAATAATAAACAAAATTAGAATTTCGAACTTCAAGACATAAAACTCGGACCCACCCATGCCATGACCCAAGACTGCCTCACCGGCTATTGACAGAGGCAGGTTTTTCTTTAGGAGGTCAGATGAAAATCGCTCCCGTAAGAACCAAGTAAACCAAATTATAAAGTAGTAAGGAAGCGAACCCTGAAGACCCCGGGCTCCAAAGTGCAAGCTTTGGATGCCACTAGGATCGGCACTTGAATGATGGTGGACTTCCATGATGAAGCGACCACCATCTAGTATCCCCGGGACCATGACTGCTGAAAATCTAACAAAACCTTGGGTACAGCGTATATAATGATAATAATTCTATAAGCTATTATTGCTATAAAATGTTGGTTCTAGGTTTAACAGTTTCCACAAATGCTTTTTCACACCCAGCTTAAGGCACCCGAATTTTTTAAGGAGAAGGAAACACGTTGGGTACAGCATTCCAGTTATTAAGCGTTGGTAGCTTAGTGGTTAAGGAGCCGATCCTACGGTCTAGAGGTCCCGGGTTCGATTCCTGACCATTACACTACCGACGTGAACCCACTCCTAACATAAGCATTTACCTTAACTGGAGGGGTTAGGGGGAATATTAGTAATGCCGGTTACTAATATTCTTTGAAAAAAATTAATGCGACAAATAAAGGATTTAATTTGGTACCTATTTTCTTTAATCATATAATATACAAATTAGTTCGACTCACGTAATATTCATGTTCTCAGGGCACGCCTTATCTGTTAGCCCTGGATGTTTCGGCGAATATATGAACGCAGTCGGCAATGCTACCGCGAAAGAAATTGGCCAGACCAAAGCAGCTAAGAGTCTTGCTCGTTTAGCCCGCTTGGCTCTTGCTAGAGGAGCGGTTATGCCGCTCCACCGTTCCCAGCCAAGCGTGCATAGGGAAAGAATGGATGCTGTGCTGCAGAAAACGTCCAGCGTTTCCCAACAGGTGCAGAATAGCCAATCTGAAATATATAAATGAATGGTCTCGTTTGTCAATAATTGTTCTACGTTCTAATAATAGTTCTACGCTTGAGGATAGTGAAAATAAAACCTGTACATATTTCACAAAGTTTAAATAAATTTTGGGACATTCGGGGCATTAAAACTGGGACATTGGATTGGGGGAAGTCAGTGGGCGTACATGGAACAAAACAAAAAATAGACCTTTTCTCATACCACTGAAGAACTTTTGACATACTTAATATAGGTACATTTGTTTATGATTGCGACGCGAGCGAGGACTCGGGGCTGCACACGTTGGCGGACTGCCCGGCGTGGGAGGTGCCGAGGCATGACCTCGTGGCAGCCATCGGGGTGAGAGTCCTCTCGCTAGGCAGCATGATTGCAGCAATGGTGCGGAGCACGAGCGCGTGGGCCGCTGCCATAATGCTCGAGAAGGAGATGGCGGAGCGCGCCCGGTAGAGATTTAGAACTCTCTCGGCCCGCCGAGCCCGCATCATGCTCGCCGCGCGTCACAGGCGACTCAGGCGCCGGAGGTCGCTTAACGACCTCCGTCCTCCATGAGTGCAGGCCTGGGGGTGGCAAGTGAGGCCGCCTGTCACCCCAGCAGAAGCAGGCTGGGACGGCGGGGCGGCTAGCAACCCTCCCCCAAACCGGGGCAAGACGGACGGTATGTCTTTTCTCGTAGTCATGGTATAAAGTATAGTATGCAACTCCTGAATAAAGTACGAATTTATATCGAGGGCCATGAATCACTCGCGTCGTTCAGGATTCTAACAGTTGAATCACTCGCTGCGCTCGTGATTCAATCATTAGAATCCTTCACTTGCTCGTGACTCATCTACGGCCCTCGCTTTAAATCCGTCCTTTATTCACTGGTTGCATAATATACTATTTCTCGATAAACTTTTCTTCCTTCTAGGACTTCTACAGAGCCTTTCATGCAATTCAGACGGTTTCGGGTGGTTATGTCCCGCCGTTTATTCAAGACATCACCAATTTGATCGGTGTTTTAAAACTTTTTGTTTTGTTTTAAAACGTTAATAACTTTAGTAAAAATTTAAAAAATAAAAGAAGATTCTTATCCCTGAATTGTATTTTCCCCTTACTTTACAACAGTAAAGTAATTGTTAAGTTCAAAGTACTCACGTAACTGAAATATAAACAGCTCTCTCATAGCCGCTACAGGTACCACAAACAGACCGACGAACAGATCTGCAACAGCCAAACTCGCTAATGGATAATGCGCCGGCGCCCGTCGTGTGCGCCGTAAGCCCACCAGCACCGCGGAATTACCAATGATAATGCATACTACAAGGGTCCCGATGGCCGCTGCACCGGCCCACCAGTTGGCTGTGAGCTCCCGCGGCTGCAGCGTTTGCGAATGCATCTAGACACGGATTTTGAATTTATTAATTACGTAAAGATGTGTGTGTGCATGTATGGGTCTCCACCTAGACCAGTTGCCGCCTTTCGGCGCAAGCCGGGGTACAACTGTTGAGTGACACGGACGAGCCTTGTAGACAAAGTGACATTCTACTAGCAGAATCGCTTCGAAGCAAACATAAAAAAGTCCGAAATATATGGAAGTGACATTATTTTTTACACGTGAGTCTAAAAATAATGTCACTCCCATATATTTCGAGAATTTCCATTGGTTTTATAGCCAAAAGAATGTGACTTTGTCTACGCCCCTTGGTTAGCTTTCTTCTTGGAGTTGAGACCTCAGTCAGACGGCACTCGCTCCGATAAAAATCGCCAGGGAATGAATCGCCAATGAAAAAGCCTATAAAAGTGCTTTGTTAGACTGGAAGCCGACCGCAACTGAGTTGGCAAAAGGCTTGAAGGATCATGACAGTGTACCAGCTTGCGCGTGAGTTTGGGCTGAGCAACGAATATCTTTTTGGGGATACATCCATTGTATAACCAAATGTCTACCCAACCAAATTGCTATAGCCAAATGTAACAACATAACTTCACGCCCGTATCCCCAAAGGGGTAGGCAGAGATGTATTACACATCCACGATTCGCCAGTTATGTTAAGGTCCCAATGTAATAGGGGGTGAGCCTATTGCCATCTACCGGGCACATTAATAAGCGAGCGATTATTAACATTTTTTAATGTACACATAACTACGAAAAGCCAAATGTGCAACCCCTTTTTTTGGAATGTAAATATTTTAATTCATATAATTTTGTTTTTAGTAAATATGCTTTTCTGATTCAGTGTAAATATATCTAAATAGTTAACTAGGCACGAATGTAACCTCGATTTTTTGATAAAACAAATCTTTATCTTAACTTTACAAATTGTCATATTTATATATACGTACCTCATCATAGGTATATCTTCGCATATGTTTCTAAGACAGCCCAGTAATCCATCAATATATTACTGCACATCCATCAACTAAAACACAGTTTTAGATATAATTTACGATGTTTTAATACCAACAATCACGTACACTCACTTGTAAAACATTTTATACTAATATTTTTCAATTTGAAGGTACCCAAAAATAAACTGAAATAAAATAGGAAAATACGTTTGGATACATTAACAATGAAACAAAAATGAGTACCTAAATGCTTGAGTAAAAGGAAATTAGAAATTTAATTAAATAAGCAGTAATGTCACTACTAAATTAGGTTAGTTTATTGTTTAGTCGGTTAACTCATGTTAATTTAGAATAAGGTGTTCAGTGTGTCTTATATTTTGTTAATTTAATGATAAACTTGTGTACTTACCTAAGAAAAACAGATAAAACTTTATTTGATCTGCCATCTTAACTGTTGCGGACCTACTTACGAAAATATGTTTAATCAGTTTAATGCCGGCTGTACACGTTGAGCCAACGAAAACGTAAGCTACCACAGCCACAGTATACAGAAACTATAATGTTATCAGAAGATTGAACTAAATACCGTAAGCATTCTGTAAACAGAATTGACCTCGGCGGGCCCTTCGTGACCTATCATTTTAGAACGCTGTTACCCTAGCAATAGCCTGCTAAAAACGTACCCCTCGAGCTTATCCTTCAAACTACGAACTTGCTGTAGGATTTTAATGTCTGAGATAGGCATCAGGCTTTTCAGTCCACGACTATGGCAGGGATTAGACTGTTCACGAATGTATACTACTACGAGTTTACGGGAGCACAGCACTACGCGTCGGTCCCATCTAATGCACCACGCACTCCCCTCTCTCTCCCTCTTTTTGCCCAAACGCTCATGAAGACACACGTCCATTTTATTATCTTAATTTTCTCTATTTCAACAAGTCAATGTAAAGTTCATCATTAAACATTATCAAGCAAGAAGCGGCATCTTATTATTTTCCACCGAAGAAGAACTAGTTGGAACTCCAAGCCGTCCTTCTCAAAATACATTCATGTGTACAGTATGCAGTAATTTTTATGTTTATACTGCAGTACTGCTGGCCGGCGGGGATCCGAAGGGATTTCCGCACGTAAAAAAAAAAAGAAAAATACTGCAGTGACTTCGTAAAGTATCTGAATCTTACGAATAAAAGCTGCCAAGCTTGATATTTTGGATTTAAAAAAAAAAAAGGGTATACGTATGCCAAGTATGCCAGTTTTTTGGAAAAAAAAGAAAATAAATTTTTATTTTATTCCTTTATTGTCATTACGGGAGAACATTTATTAAAATTTCATTTTTTCCTTACACTTAAATGCAATCATCTTCAATGAAAATAATTGTTTTTAAAAATATATTTACAGTTTTACCGCCTATAACTACGACACTAAACTAATTTAATAGTTTAAATTACAATAGTTTAACATAAAAGGCACTCGGAGTGTAGATCCATGATTTATCATTTTATTTTTACTTTGTTTTTACTTTATTTTTAAAGTGCCTTTGCATTACAAACGTGCCTATGTTTACATTACAAAACGCCGAAATGTTTAAAACAGTTACAAAAATACATTTATTATTGTCATGAATATGTTTAATATCTCTCTTAAAATATCAATACAGTCTTTATATTACGAAAAATTCCTTTTTTGAAAAATGAAAAAAAAAATACATTTCTTTTTTGTACTTCAGCCAATACTTGCTATTTTTCAAGAGTTTCATAGATTTGCTTATATTAAGCATTTAGGAAGCACAATTCGCCTAACCATAGACCTATGTCTACAACTAGTAATACACATGTAAAATAATATCAATCTGTGTCTCTACACGGTACAGTATTCAAAGTCTGCTCATTGGCACATCAAGATGACACAAAAAAAAATTAAAATAATAACCTAAAATTAACGTACGTCTACGAAGATCAGTTATTTCATCGAATTTAAATATTACTTACATTTAAAAATGATAAAAATATTTACAATAATAGAGGCGATACAACATCGGAAAGCTAAAAAAAACATTTAAAAGTACTTAATTATATAAAATATATTACAGTGTAAAAAGAGTATGTTATGGAATTGAGTAAAATTGAGCATGAGTGGTCCCGCGTCAGCTAATATAACAAACTATTTGTCGTTTTAAAGCGATAATGGAATGGATGAGATCTTATATCAATTAGAAGATATGCACCATATGTCAGAGGTGGCCTAGTCTAAAGTTTTCAATTTTAGATCCACTTTTGTATAAAACAATTAAACTAGTAACGCTATGTTTATAAAATTACTCCAAATGCCTTCCTCTGTACATAATAGCAAAATGGAAGTAAATTATGGAATGATTTGATAAAACGGAAGATATGTAAACTATCAACTATAATATTTAAAACTGAGATTATTGCCAGATCATATAATAAAATTCTGCAAAACAAAAATTATAAAAAAAAAACTAATCATAACGTGAGAAAATGTGATGACAGGCATCAATCTCAGTCAATATTACATTTTAAAACTAATCAGTTTGTTTTTAAAGCCGAAATAAATAGCAGATGACATGGCTGAGTTCGCACCAGAAATCACGGTGTGGTTTTTTATTTTATACATTACCATAGACATCGTTCAAAAACGCTTCCACTCATAAATTTGTTTAACATATTTACCCCAGCTTAAAAACAAAATGGAACTATCTACACTAAACGCACATTTGTATGTGCTAGAGAATCACACATAAATAATTTCCTTTCAACTGCGCGCAGCCGCCTCGGGCCGCATCTAACAATCTCATATGCATTAAATCCATGGTACACGGCTTAAACAAGTAAATATTAAAAATAACAACAACATAACAAGTGTCATTTATATTTATGTGATTGTTATTCGGTGCATTGTCATGACTCAGTTCTTCCCAATTTATGTAAGTATACGAATAACACTGATTGCAGTTTTGTTTATAGTTTCTCAATTTCTGTAGTTTTAATCAATTCTGATAAAAAAAATTCATTGATATACGTTCAGAATTAACAAAACACAATTTTATATTTGTCTATAGTTATCATACCATCAAGAATTTTAAAATTTTCTCTTACAATCACTTAATATATCTATGTTGTAGGTACTATTTAGTACATTATACAGTTCAGTTTTTTAAACTAAAAGAAAAAATGAGAAAATGTATGTTCGGAATCTTTTCTCAAATTCTTCTCTGAACTGATCATACCGGCACTTTACAAAGCGACAGCCTAGAACCTTTAGAAGGACATATACTACTTTCAACCCCAGAAGTAAAAACAATCTGTTGTGTTTTTTTTTAATATTTCATTCAGCTTATTTTCAATAAATGCATCATATTAACAAGTCACATAAAAATACACCGAAGGGAATGCTAGTCGATAATCACGGGATGTTAGTTCTTACGTTAATCTATACATCGTCATGCTGTACATACAAGTCAGTCTATGTCTACGGCACTTTGCTCGACGTCGTTTTCAACGCGCCATGGACGCCGAACTTTATATTACACGTCGCTCTGTACATTAATCGCATGTTGCTTCGGGTGTTTGTAAGTTTTACAGGATGAGTTTACTGTTTTGGAAAGATGTTTTAACATTTTCTAGTGTGAGCGGTAATGAAAAAATACGTAAATATACTAATTGTCCTTTCATGGGAGAAGAAAAAGGTGTTCTAACTTTTACTTTCTTATTTTACACGTGTCAAGTGTAGAAAATTCAAAACGTTTTATAGCTAATGTACAGTATATTAATAAGAAGAGGATATTTTTCAAATAAATTGTCATCCTACATTGCTTAGTTACCATGCAAAAGTATTTAGCTTGATTTAATTTGTTTTTGTTTTATACATGTCTAAGAATTATTATTGCCGCCAGGTAACAAATGTATTGTTTTATCAGTAACAAATTGACACTACATCCATACATATTTTTCTAACCTCACACAAGAATAACATTCTTACTTTTAAACCACATATTGTGAAGACTTTTCAGTAAATTCTCCCTCATTTCTAAACACCCTAACTGTCGTATTTCTACCTGTCCTATATATAGATGGCTTCCGTGCCCCCCTTGTTGGTTTGCTGTATCTCGTTGGGTGAGAGCGCAGCGCGGTCGGACCAGTCCGAGTGGGGGGACTGCGTCAGCGGCGTCTGGGGGGAGGGCGACGACCAGTGCTCCGGGGACTCGGGCGACGGGGTGGGGAACGTGTCGCCTATCCCCCAGCCGTATAAACCTGAGAAGGAGTCATGGGAATATTAGTTATGCCATAGAGTTAAGGGTGCGTAGGTAGATACACCATTGAATTAGGTCGATTAAAAAGACCGAGTAGTATTATCTATGCTCATTTTAAAAATATTATTTAAGCACGCATTTTATTCATAGACGGAAGTTTTAAGTTCAAGTAATGGTACTTTTCACTGTGAAAAGTAAGCAAAGTAAACGGTTTTTGTGATGCTAGTGAACGTCGTACGCTGCTCGCTGGTGGGGTAGGGGGGACTAGCGTTGTGTACTCACTGGGCATTATGCCGGTAAGCGCGGGGTGCTGCGCCTGCGCCTGTCCCAAAGCCGCCGCGTGCGTCATGGCGGCTTGCAGCGCCGTGTGCTGCCCGCTGGCGCCTAAAGAACAAGAAATCAATCAATAACTACATTCACTTACGGCGGAAATTTATAAACAAACCTCATTTAACATCTAGAAAAAGTGTATGTCTAAATATTAGAACATCTTCGCATTCTAAAATATAGAAAATACATGACTAACGAAGTTGGATTTAGGTGGTGCGCTGCATCGTGCGTGTGCATGCATGCAGGCTTATGTTTCGTGCAAATGATACTGAGCTAAAGAGAAATATGATTCGCACGACATGCGTGCCACGCATAAGGCAGCGGAGGCGGTGAGGCCGACAGTAAGGTACAAGAGTGCGGCAGGGGGTACGTACTGAGGTGCGCGAGCGCAGAGTAGGCGGCGGCGTCGAGCTGGTGCTGGTGCGAGTGGCGCAGCGCCGCCATGTGCGCCGGCGACGTGGGCAGCGACGGCCGCGACTTGCCGGGCGACGGCGAGCCTGCGGGCCGGGCAAGTGGCGTGATGTTTACAATACTATACAATATGTAGAGGTACACAACAAACGAAGAGCATTTAGAACTTATTCACTAACTAATAAGGCCCTGTAGGCAAAGCATCATTCTCTTAGTGGAATCGTTTCGAAATGAATCCTTCTCTATTCACTATTAATGGATCAGTAATTCGATGATTATAATAATAGGTGTTTGCCTATGAAATTGCCTAAATTTTCTTACAAATTCATGAGTTCATTATTCCTGTAATTTAATAGCTATTTCCATTATTTATATTTTGTTTGGAAGTTTTATTAGTTTTTGTTTTTATTGGCCGCTTGTTAAATTAATTCGATCTTCAAAAACAGTTTTCCTAAATGCTATCCATTTTGATGAATTTCGTATTACTTAACAGCTGTCACTTTTCAAAAATGTAATAAAAGTTGCTGTTTGTTAGCATAATGTTATCTCATTCATACACGAAAAAAAATCATAAAATTTGCATTTGTCATTCCTAAAAAAATGCAAAAATGTTAGTACTGAAAATTGGGTTTCCTACAATTTCTTCATTTCATTTTATTTATTTATTTCGTGAACACAGATTAATATAGATGTTTACAGGGTGCTTTGGTACATACTATGTTCCGCCGATTGGCATACAAAATAACATGCATATATTAAATTTATTCCAATTTACATTTATTACACATTAAATTTATTATTATTTATATTATTTTATTACTTACTTTATTATTTATATTTACATTTATATATATATAGTCAGACAGTTCTTATTTTATGACCAACCACTATCTAAATTTTGGGAATTCAATCAATTCGTATCATAATTTAGAGAATGTAATTTAACGTGAATTTCAAATGTAAAATTTCTTCAAAATAGGGCAGATATATGATAATTTATTAATGTCAATTTTAGGATGGTTATTGATTAGATTCTTAGATGTCAATTAATTAGTAATAATGTCAAGTATGCATTACAACAATATATAAATTATATCAATATGCACAAAGTTACGAATGATAGTTTTAAGTACAATGTCAATTCTATTCAAATTTAAAATGGATGTAACCTATTTACTTATTTTATAGACTGGTCAGATAGATACTCCTCAACAGAATAATAAGCCTTTTCATTCAATAGGTTGAAGAGATTTCCCTTGAAGTCGTGGAGTTTCTTCAAGAAAAACGGCAATTTCATATGTAACGACCTAATAATAATATATTGAATAATTTATATTGAGTCCCATTTATGATTGTCAGTCCCATTTATGATTGTCAGTCCCATATATAAATGAACGTTTCTGCTGGCGTTATCGCTAATAGAATGTCACTTGGGTTAGAGGCTAAGGATACGATATTGTCGGATATTTACGCGAATACTACATATTGAAAATAAAATTATTTGTAACGAATTCTAGCTTAGTCTGCAACTATGACCGCTGAAAAGTAACCGAAATGTCGGGATCAAAAAGAAAACCGTATTTCATTAATAAGGGTGTGTTCGAGGAGTTCACTTTTCTCAATTACTGACGACATTGGCTTTATCCGAACGCGCGTGGTTACGGTACGGTTGGTCAACCCGAATAAAAGGGCAGGTCATCATTCATCGAATATCACATTCATAGTTTTTTCCCTTTATATATTATTGCGGCATAGCCGTTTGTTGGTGGCTGAACTCCTCCGTAACCACTCGCGCGATCTTGACCAAATTTACCACGGTGATAGTGAGGACACTTAGGAGTGTTTTGAAGCGAGATACTTCATGTCCGATGTACCATTGAGGAATAATCACCGAAAAACAGTTTTACGAGCGCGCGGCCTTAGCTAAGCGCGCGACCGTAGTAAGATGTCTTATTTTCAAGTAAGAGTCATGCTCGCTCAGCTCAATTTATTTCAGTCGCACCGTGCACTGAATTCCTAGTAATATAGTAAGTGTACTTACCGATGTAGGCGTGCGGCGAGGTGGTGTGGTTGCTGTGCGTGGGCGAGTGGTTGGAGTGGTTGGAGTGGCTGGAGTGGTTGGAGTAGGGCGGCGACAGCGAGGACAGGCCGCCGCCGAACGACTGCGCGAGCGCCGCGCCCGTCTGCGGGATGTGCCACTACTCACGTTATGCGCGAGCCAACTACCAAGGCGTAGGTCTCAAGGCTGATTGCACAGGGTCCGTTACTGATTCCAAATCCCAATCAAGCGACACTGGCATCGGGTAAATTGATTCAGAGGCAGTACAGCGTTATCGCGTCAGTGCTGACTCTCAATCAATTGAATATTCGGGAGAACTGACTAGTCTCGAATTGAAAGTCAGTAACTGACCCTTTGTAAATCGACCTTTGGACAATCTTTTAGACAAATCGAAGATAATCGTCAGACTTTTTTTTAGTTAATCTTTAGACCACATAGATAATCTTTTTGTGTTTGGCAGAGTGATTGTACTATATGCCTTTGTAAAGCTTTTAAAATATGGTATAAGAGCTATAGTATTTAAATATCCGAAGTTAAAAGAATAATAATAAATAAATAAATAAATAAATATTCTACGACATTCTACACAGCGCTCTCTAGACCCAAAGTAAGCATAGTTTAACTAGCTTGTGTTATGGGTTCCAGAATGCGGATAAACATACTTATATACTTTTTTTTTTGTAAATACATACATATTATACATAGAAACACTCAGACCAATGCAAATAGACATATTCATGCATACAAATATTTGCACTGAGCGGGAATCGAACCTGTGCCCCCTGTCGTAGCAGTCGAATACACTACCGCTACGCCACAGAAGCCGTCGAATCTTTGATTAAATCTAATTCTAAAGTGAAAATAAAATGATTGATTTAAATTAAAATACTACTGTAATTGGTTCTCAGTTCAAATTAATAATAAGATATTGTATAACTACTGAGTAGCGCATCGTATATGAGTAATACCTTGACGCAGTCTTCATAACTGGGCGGCTGCTTGTGCTGCACGCGAGGCTCCAGTACGAACTGCGCCATGGCGTTCGAGTAAAGCGACGTCGCGTCGTACGGCGACGGCAAGTCCTGAAACAATACTCTTGCATTACATACCTATTCACCAACATCACTATGAAATCACTTGCTTGAAAAAAGAAGAGGACCTAAATTGCTACCCTGAGACACTCTAAACTATAAACATGTAGTAAAGTGCTTTTCTAGGTTCTATCACCCGTTGGGACTTCAGACTAATCACATTAAACACATAAATAATTAGTTGAACAATACAACACATCAGCAAATAACAATATACTAGTATGTATGAACGTATCAAGCATGACCCACATTGTCAAACGTCTTAGAAAGGTTACTAAACAAGCTTATAACTTATTAGGAAATGGAAGTCCGGAATACCGACAATATGCACTGTATATCTATTCTTGTATGATTATCGCGGTTATAGAAAGGATGGAGAAGAATGTACTAGAAGCGGAAAATATTTTACCTGTAAATTTTGTAGCGGAGATTCAACAGGGCTGAGGCTTGAGCCGAGGCTCTCCACGCTCTGTGGCACTTCTTGCGCCACTTTTTTATTGCTCTTTTTTACACTTGCTTTCCTAAATAAACACAAACAAATACTTATTAGTTTTTGATTATCATATATACACAAATTGTATCCAAGAGCATTGTGATTTTGCAATTCTTTCTGGGTTAGGTTTTATAATTCGCCTTTTATTTGCATATTTATATCAGAAATCTTACTACAGTCTTGAATTGTTGTGTGATCACTTACCGTCTAATCTGTGTCGTCTGTAAATTATTGTTGTCGTACGGCTGGTCCTGCGGGCTGTCGGGCCCTGCCTTCGCACGTGATTTCTTGGGCTTGCCTTTCGCAGCCGTGCTAATCACCGTGGGTTGGCTTATCAGCTGCGGGTGCGGGTTTGGTGATGCTGGAGGAGAATGCATTGATTACTACCACAGTTTGGTTGTGTGACATTTTTACACATATAACACAATAGAAGTTGAGTTTTGTAAGTATTTAGTTGATGGATTAAGATAAGTTGAAAGATGAAAAAGATTTTCATATGAAATTATTTAACAACTCGGAAGTTACGTTCAATTATAGTTCAAATGGTAATATTTTGAGTAAAGAGCAAATTTGTAACACCTGAAACCGGTGAACTTGTATACAGGGTTTTATGACATTACATGAAGCTCGTGAATTTCATAAGAATGGAAAATGGCGTGACTACCACTTCCCTTTCAAATAGGTAAAGGTCAAACAGTCATCATCAACTTTGGATGAAACGTGGATACCCGTTTACGGCAGATCAGGAGCCAGAGGAGTAGAATGTGTAGGAGCGGCTTCAAAGTGCGAACTTTAAATGTGAAGGGTAATACCGCTCATATGATGATGATGCCGTATATATACTCACACATGAGATGATGATGCTGCGGCGGATGTCTAGGACAGTGCTCGTCGAGTAGACGAACGATGTCGTCGTGCATACGCTCCTGCGCCACGTCACGCGGCAAACGGTCCATGTGGTCGGTGATCTCACGGTTGGCCAGCGCGTCTAGTAACGCCCGGCACGCGCCGAATGAGCCTTCTCGCGCGCCCAGGAAGAGGGGCGTCTCGTCCTGTGAGCATAGAGATAGTCATTGATTAATAAGAGTATTCATTCGTGTTATTCATGAGGGATCATATCATGAAATATCCTACAGATATTCGTCTGGTGATAGTCTGCTTTTAAGCTATTTAACTTTAAACCCCAATTCTTTCGTACAAACGATATCCCGTTTTCGGTTTTACTCTACCATATACGCCCAATTTTTGCATCTTTTACCCCAAACTACCCAGTTAACTGAAACGGGCACGTCCCTTATTTGGGAAGAAAAAATAAAGCTTACAAAATATGTTTGTAATATATGGCTCTCTGTCACTTCGAAAACATACAAGCCTAAGTAAATATATAGGTTGCATGGTGTATCATTTCTATGTTGTACCATTTACATAGCGTACCATTTGTATAGTGTACCATATATGTGCGTACCATTTATATAGTATGCTATATAGAGTACCATTGGTATAGCTTACCATTGGTATAGCGTACCATTGGTAAAGCGTACCATTGACATAGTGTACCATTGCTATAGCGTACCACTGGTACTTATCAGTGAAGCTTGTGTACCTTGTCATCCTGCGCGTCCCGGTTGGCGCCGTGCGCCAGCAGCACGTTGACGGCGTCGATGTTGTTGACGGCAGCGGCCCAGTGTAATGCTGTTTTGCCGCTATTGTCCGCTGCGTTGATATCCGCGTCTGCATTGATTAGGTCCTCCACCATACCTTCTATCGCTAGCCTGTTTTATACATACGCTTATTGTTATCCAAAAGTTACAGAATTCATTTATTTATTCAAAAACATTAGTACACAAAACTAGCTGTGTTTTTCATAAATCTGTTAAATTGCGAGTAGGACTCATACACGAAAGGTTACTTGTGTGTTTGTAATATACTCTCTGTCAATATTTTAGCAGTCTTATTAATGCTGTTTATGCGAGTTTATGTCATACTCCCTTGGTTACCCTTTGGGTACATAACTCTGAAAACGAAGTGATCCACTGTCATGTGCGAGTCCTAATAACTTATTCTAAGTAATATATAAAATATAAATTTTAGGTCGGATTTCAATAGTACAATTAAATTCCATTCAAGTGAAATCTGTTCTTGATTTGGCTTGCGCTTGCCACTAACCCAAATTTCGTCGTAATTTTCTCCAGGCTTATTGAATTAATTACCTACATCAATATTCCTACCATATTCACAGTTGTAAATTACTATAAAAATGTATGCAAAACTGAAAAATAGCAAAACAACTCAAACTAGTACGTTACCTAGCAGCCAATATGAGTGGCGTGGTCCCATCATGCATCCTCGCGTTGAGGTTGGTGGCCCTGTTCCGCAGCAGGATCTGGAACACGCCCATGGCATCCGCGGCCACGGCGGCGTGTAAAGGCGTCCGTCCCGTGTTGTCCTGCGAGTTGGCGTCGGCGCCCGCATCTAGGAGGCGCTTCGCGGCGTCTGCGCGTGCGTACCTGCGTGTGCGCAACGAATCATTGTAAGTACGCTAGGAACTACGCAAGGTACAATTAGACCTCTTTATAATGTGAAATATTAACGAGTAAATAAAAAAACTTGTATATATTTTGATAATTGTTCTTTTTTATGGCTTTGGGTTGGGAAATATTTAGCAGAACTCTATAGTTACCAAACTTTGAGTTCTGCTAAATATTTAAGCCTATGCTCGACCCCTATAAATACACCAATAATATGGCAAAATGTAGAGAGTAATAAAAACCACACATACCTAGCCGCTAAATGTAAGCTCGTCTCTCCCGTCTTATCCATGGCTGCGTTCAGCTGCGCCCCTTGCGCCACGAGATCTGCGATGATATGCGCCGTCTGCTCGTCCTCCGCGTCTGACCCCGCGTCTAGACCCCCGCCCCTGACGGCGGCCACCATCAATGGGGTCATGCCGCAAGGGCCTCGAGCGTCTACTTCTACGCCGTGAGGATCGTGCTAAAGGATAAAAATCAATCTTCTAAGTTTTCGTATATGTGTTTTACATATTAAACGTTTTACAGATTACGATTTATGAAATAGTTTTAATAAATTAGGATTAGAACCTCGGACGAACTGGCGAGTCGTGTGTAATACACCTCTGCCTACCCCTTCGGGGATACCGGCGTTACTAATTTCATAAAAGTAATTTCTTTAAATAAAGCTACCTTTTCAAGAGTATCATCTACTGGAAAGAAAGGACTTTGAGATGGTAACACCTAATTAAAACAATAGTGTTGCAAAATTTTATAGGTAACGGTAAGGAGAACCTAGTGCTTATTGTTTACTGAAATATTAAAAAAACAAAGGAGACCATAACGGAATTTCAAAGAAATCTGTCCTTTTTGCGTATATTGTCACTTTATGTGAAAGCGTATATTGTTTACTATTGTAAATATATAAAATGAATGAATTACAATCTACGTCTTAAAAGAAAAGTTACTTACAATAGCGGGTGGAGTCATCATGCTCGGCGGTACTCGAATATCAGCCGCATCCATATGCTGTTGCGTCCAAACCCTCGAATCATGTCCCGCCTCCTCATAATCAGTAATCGCTGTATGGTCAGATGCATAACCGCCAGGGGCCCCATTCGCGTCTCCCGGACCCCTAGCGCGTTTAGCTCTTGGCGGAGCAGACCCATCATCATCTTCATCAGACCAATGATGGGGTGGACCCAAATGACTTCCATTAATATCCACATCGATACACCCGATCGAGCCTTTGTTCAAATTCCGCATCTCTTGTCCATCTGGTACTCGTCTACGTGAGTGGCGTCTGGTTGAGGAATTGTTTCGGATAAAACCTTCAGGGAACCATGTGATACCGGCGGCTCGTTTTCTTTGCGCGGTCACTAGCACACCCATTAGCAGACCAGCTAACAGCACTAAAATAACTCCAATGAAAACATATTTAGAATTCGTAGGAGCTCCACCTCCAGGCTCTTCCGGTGGACCCATACTCTTCACTTCGAGGTACGGAAAGTTTGAAGACAAAGAGTGTTTAGATGCCGTCGCTGCCAAGAAGTCTGCAGCTTCCTTCGCTGAAAAGAAGCACTCAGAACCAGATATAGTCGTACATTTCCTGTTGTCGATCTCCAAGTAAACCTGCACACCGGACTGTCCTCTTTCAGTCACCATATCATTGCCCAAATGGTCCTTCTTTATAACCACAGTTGTCCTTAACATGTGGCCTAAGTCTCGAAGGAAAGCCACTGAGTTCTCTCTGAAAGTCCTCATGTCCATAAGGAGAGTTACTGACATCACGCCTTCGGCTAAGTGAGGAGGTTCATTTTCGCAGTCCAGTCCGTCCCAGTTACATTCAGCGTTGTTACATCCATAGTCACAATGGCCGTTGGCGTAATGTTTCTGGCAGTAAGCATCGTAAATGGGGTTACATTGCTGTAAGGACTTCTGGCAATCTCTACCGTCGAATAGGCAAGCTTGGGTGTTGCATACTTCGTTACATTCACCATCCATGAATACTTCCCAGCATTTGATCGGTGCAGTACAGTTTGCCCAAGGATTGATACCCAGAGAACAGTCATTGCCATCAAATTCGCAAGCATACGTGTTACATTCTTCATCGCAATGGCGATCTCCTTGCTTTTCTTTGCAACCTTTCTTCACGCACTGTTCTCGTTGGTATGGCAGATCTAAATCTTCAAAACTCAAGCTTGGGTTCTTTGAACCGAATCCTCCATTTACAGGACTACCATAGCCACCTCTAGAGTGTGGGTCGTAGATATCGCAGCTCTTACCAGTCCATTGTATAGGGCAGAAACATAGGTAGTCACCCGGTTTATCAATGCATCTAGCTTCGGGGTGTTTACAGGGACTGCTTAGACATTCATTCATGGAATCGATTTCGCAGTTGATACCTGATAAACCGGATTGACAGTCGCATAGATAACCCATTTCGGACGTTCGACAGTATCCCCCGTTCTGACATGGGTTAGAATCGCAAGCGTAACCAGAATATTCACAATTTTTGCCATAGAATCCTTCGTTGCAAAGACATTCGTGTCCTCCTTGTATTGCTGTGCAAGCTCCTCCATTTTGGCAAGGGGAATTTGCGCAAAAGTTGACTTTGGCATCACAGTGCCTGCCCATGTAGCCAGGTTTACAATTACAATGGTAATCGTTTACAAGTTGGACGCAGTCTTGTGTCCCGGGAGAAGAGCACGGGTTGGACAGACACTCATTAATATCTCCTTCACATCGTGGACCGACAAATCCAGGCGGACATTTACACTCAAACCCACCAACTTTATCGATACACGTCCCGTTGTTATGACAAGCATCTTGTTTGCAATCGTTGACATTTATTTCACATATTTTACCTAGAGTACCGAAAGGACATGAGCAAGAGAAATTGTTAATGAGATCGTGGCAGGTGCCTCCATTCTGGCAAGGGTTGGGCAGGCAATCGTTGACATTCAGTTCACAGTTTTGGCCCTGAAAACCTTTAGCACACTGGCACTGGTACGTCCCTACGAGGTCCTTGCAAACAGCTCCGTTTTGACAAGGTGCAGAGTCGCACTCATTGATTTCCTTTTGACAGTAAGAGCCAGTATATCCGTCTAAGCAGTGACAGCGATGGGAGTTGCCTATGTCTTCGCAGGATCCGTTGTTGCACAGTTGTTTTAGTTTCACGGCTAGAACAATAGTTATATTCATTAAATTGTGATATAGAACTGTGTTTTAAAATCAATTATGAAGCTGTTTATTCAAGAAACACGTCTGAAAGTCAAAAATGGGAGTTTTACCTTTCCTAATGGCAGCATCTTTACAAGAGACCATCTCCACGTCACAGAGCTTGCCGGACCATCCGGGTGCACACGTACACGTGTACTGCGGGCCTTTTTGTGAGCACGTCGCGCCGTTCTCACAAGGGTTCACTTCGCACCTGGTAATAAGGGAAGAGTGTTATTAAATCCTTCTGTCTATTTGTTCGCGATGGACACAAAAACTACTGAACTGATTTTGATTTTCTTCATTAGAAAGGTCTTGGTCGGACTAACCGGCCTCTACGCAGGCGGAGCCCCGGCATCAGCTAGTAACCTATAAAATTTAATACAAGCAGTAATAGAGAACCAGTATTCTCCAATTCTACAGTGGACGCAAACGCGTCCGCGGGAAACTATATCCTGTCCAAATGCTGTTCATTTGACATAATTTCTTTTCATAAACACCTGTTTACTATAGGCGTCAGAGACAGCCGCCGTACAAAGCTTTCTTGGAGACAGATGAAACGGCCATTTTAGAATATCCGGGGCTGGCGGAGTACCCAGCACATCTCTATGTACCGAGGTTGCTCCAGGAAGTCGACAGAAATATTGAAAGGCTTCTTCCTAGGCTTTCTTTATCAAGTCAAAACAACGAATGCCCGCGACGGGATATATTGTACTTTTAACGGGTTTTTTTTCGACAAAGCCATTTCACCGTCTCTTTGTATTGTATGTACTAAAGCACTTTGTGTCAGTGACAATGAGTGGTAGAGCAGCAGCTGTGAGAAAGTTATAAGATCGTGTTTTCTTCACTTACCAGTCGACATAGGCCTCGCAATGCTTGCCCATGTACCCGTAAGGACAGTGGCAGGTGTAGTACGTGACGTGGTCGTGGCACGTCGCCCCATTGTCGCATGGCGAGCTGTCACACATGTTGATACGGAACTGGCAGTTGGAGCCGGTGTACCTTAGAGGGAAGATTAATTATCACTTTTTGTGGGAGAAAAATCAGTTATGCAAAGGTAAACATTAAGATGTATTTGTTTCTAGATTTTAAATAAAGTAGCATCCGACGTCCATACCATCGTACAAGACAACTTTATATACATTTATTAAAGTAACAAGAAAGGCGCTATTAGAACAATATATGTAATTTTATTTTTTTCAGTTTATTTTGTTGTTATAGCGGCAATAGGAAACACTGTCGAAATTTAATCTGTCTAACAATTGCAGTTTATGAGATACAGCCTACTAACAGACGGATATAGACCGGAGTCGTAATGGGTTTCCGTTCGCTACCCATCGGGTATGGAACCCTTTTTTTTTTTTTTTTTTATCGTGCGGAAATCCCTTCGGATACCCCCCCCCCCCGCCGGCTAGCGGGGGCGGTTATGTCGGGCTTGCACCGACTAAAACCGCACGCCGTCTCGGGTCTTCAGTCGCCGGGGTGTAAGCTTACCCATAGAGCATATCCCTCGCACCCCGGCTGACCCTGGGCCATCTCACCACTAACAGCATCGCTCATCCTGTCTCCTCTGAAAACAGAGGAGTACGGAGAGCGATGTGTTCCCGCCACGTTGGGTATTGGCCGACGATCAATGCCAACCCTATGAAGGGGTGAAGGGGAAGCCATTGACCGCCGCCCAGGGTGTACCGGCCGCTCCGATTCCGTTCCCCCCGGACTGCAGCGGGATCGGAATCGGAGCGACACTCGAGGAGGTTACCCAACACACACCCCCGGGTATGGAACCCTAAAAAGTAGATTGTATGTGTGTAGAATTAAAAAAAACATTAAGAAAGGGAGTTAATGCCTTCGATACTCTCACAATTCATAACAAAAATGCATAAAACTGATACTAAAGTCGCTATGAAGTGAGTCCTCTCTCGTCTCTTACTTACCCAGGTATACAAGAGCAGTTGTAAGAGTTGACGCCATCGATACACGTGCCTCCATTCATACAGCTAGACTCGGTGCAGTCTTCGTCGTTCGTCTGACAGTTGATCCCGGAGAAGCCGAGCGGACATGTGCACGTGTAAGATGCCACATACTGAAATAGACCATTGATGTATAAGAACTGCAGTTCTACAAACAAGCTTTCAGTTTGGTAGCTCTGATGATACATGGTATTCAAGGTCTGATATCTCGAAGAAATACAAATTAATATGCCTAATATGAACGAATTTCAAATGTTTTCTTTTCCGATTCACATGAAATGCCCCATTAAACCGGTTTTCAATTAGGTAAGTGCAGTAGGTACTTACTTTAACTAATTGGACAAGAAAGTCTCATCATCATAGTTAGGTCCATCTAAATAAAATTTCTAAATAATATAACTACTTGGAATAAAAATGTTGAACTTTTACATTATGGAACTACAATATAACTCGCCCTAACACGCATAACTATTCGGAATAAAAAAAATCCAACTATTTACATTATGTAACTACAATATAACTTGCCCTAACACGCGTAACTACTTGGAATAAAAAAAGTTTCACTATACTATATATATATACTATATTCACATATATAGGTTTTTGGATATATAATTCATTATTTAAATTTCGAATTTCGAAAAACATAAATGCCAAGTTGTGTCGTAAATTAGTACAATGCACCTCACCGTTGACAATAAAGAACAGAAATTTACTCCTTCAAACTTAGTATTTATTTTTATGAAACTTAATGAGCGGGCAAACGTCAAAACGGCCATCAAAGCGTGCCGCTAGTTTAGTTACAATTAAAATGGATTTTCTGAAAAATGGAACTACTTGGACTCAAAGTGTCCATCTAGTTACATCAAAGTAACTACAATGTAACTAACGGGAATAGACACGCCTATATCTGTGTGTTTATCGTACTGTAACTCTCAAATTGATAAACTATTTAGAATGCGGTACCCACATCTCATGAAAACCATTTTTTTTACGCAAATAGTAACAAACCGTCCCGCTCGCCTCGGCTTATTCTGAAAAGCAGAACTGCCTAGCGCTAAGTACTGACAGGCTGTCCATACCACAGTATTACAATAAGAGATGGCGTCTCTGTATAAGTCAGTCGAATTCAACGGAGCCGCCTTCGGTAGACTTTCAGCTGTGTACTCACCTGGTTGCAAGTAGCTCCGTTCATACAAGGGCTGGACTGGCACTCGTCGATGTCCACTTGGCAGTGTTTTCCAGCAAACCCACTTGCGCACACGCAGTTGTAGTCGCCGATGCTGTCCAAACATGTCGCGCCGTTTTGGCAGGGGACTGGTTGAAAAAAAAATCTTGTTAGTTATTATATCTTAAAATTAGATTGCGTATGAGTTATTAGAAATTAGGATTATAATTATTAGGGAGCTCTGGCGCACGCTTTCTTTTCGAGGTTGGGAGGTCTGATGCTAATCGCCCCTGTAAATGCCAGATAACCCCAGCCATAAGGAGAAGTAGTAGAGCGGGCCCTGAGCTCCGAAGAATAGGCAATGCAATCGGACATAGGATCAAATAAATTATGGAGTTGATAATGATGGTCATCATCATAGCGATTTCTCAGTTTTTGAGTTCAAAGTTTGCACTTTGGAGCCCGAGGACCGCTTCTTGTTTTTGATTAGTATGTCGGCTTTTCCAGGAGCGACTACCGTCAGACCTCCCAACCCTGAGAGGAGAACCTTCGCCAGATCCTCGTCCGTTGTTTAGAAGGTACACTGACTTGCAGGTGAGGTGGCTTGGGACGTTGATAGGGCCCTGTACAACATGATAATGATAGTACTGAAAAAACATAACATAACTTCGCACCTGTATCCCCGAAGGGGTAGGCAGAGGTGTATTACACACCCACGATTCGCCAGTTATGTTAAGGTCCCAATGTAATAGGGGGCGAGCCTATTGCCATCTACCGGGCACATTGTTAAGCGAGCGATAATTAACATTTATTAATACACACATAACTACGAAAAGTCAGAGTACAAAGCAATTATCGCCATTAATACGTACAGGAAGCACAATCGTCGGTGTTAATCGCGCAGTCCTTTCCCTCATAGCCGCGCGCGCAATGACACGCGTACGAGCCCTCGGTGTTGATGCACGTGGCGTCGTTGTGGCACGGCTGCGTCACGCCGCACTCGTCCACGTCCCGTTCACACAGCGCCCCCGTCCAGCCCACGGGGCAGGCGCACGTGAACTCCGCGTACGACGCCTCGGCTACGCAACGACCTCCGTGACGACATCTGCGTGAGATAAGACGTCGTAAAGCTTGTGTTCACCGCAATGACTCCTATGTTCAATATTAGACTGGCTGTGTGGAAAAAAAACCATTACTTGACCACCAAGAATACGCCATCTTGTTTCTGCGTCTCGTTCCAAATTCGAAATCCAAAATTCGTTCCCGCCTCAACCAGGAACCGTGACACAATTTTTGATCTGAACATTTTATCTAGTATACAGAGAAGTTAATGGTGACTATCGGATCGGAATGATGTGATGTTCGTGCCTACTGACTGACGGATCGGAATATTGTGATATTTGTGTCTACTGACTGACGGATCGGAACACCAAGTTACAAGCATGTTAGGCGATTGTTGATCTACTCACTGGTTCGGAGTACAAGGGTCAAGCGTGTTCTCGCAGTTCCTGCCGGAGTGGGGAGGTGCGCACACGCAGCGGTACCCGTTGACGAGGTCGATGCACGAGCCGCCGTGCAGGCATGGGTTACCCGCGCAGTCGTCGATGTTCGTCTCACAGTTCACACCTACAATGGAAAAAGGCTTGAAAAACTATCCTACTAATAATATAATAATGTGGAAGTTTGTTACTCAATCACGCTCAACCGGCTGAACGAATCTTGCTGCAATTTGGTACAGGGAGGTAGGACATGACGGTATTCCCGTCCAACTGAGCAGTCCGACTGGGGAAGTACCTCCGCCCTACAGAATACCGCGGCCATAATAATCTCGTGTTGTGTTCCCGGCGGTGAGTAGGGTAGCCAGAGCGCGGGGTGCTTGGTTGGGGACCTCCACGCGGTGCACCCTGGGCAACGGAGACGGCAGCGCCTCTCTCCTAGGGCGGGAGAGACGCTGCCGCCTACGGCCAACTCCGACCGAGGCGAGGATGGCCCTGTTGAGGGCTGTTCGGAAGCTTTCCACGTGTCCCTCTGATTAGCAGAGGGCACAGTGGAGAGCAAGTAAGGGGGCCATCTCGAAACCGGAGATGGCCCAGGGTTAGTCGGGGTGCGAGGGATATGCTCTATGGGTAACCTTACACCCCGGCGTCTTAAGACCCGAGACGGCGTGCGGTTTTAGTCGGTGCAACCCCGACATAACCGCCCCGCCCGCCCGCCCCGCTGGAGACGCCCCGCTCTCCAGCGGGGGCGGTATCCGAAGGGATTTCCGCACGAAAAAAAAAAAAAAAAAGAGTAGCCAGAGCGCACTGAGAGTTTTTGTGCTGTCAGAGGGAAGAGTCTTCCTTCTGACAGCACAAAAACTAAAAAAGAAGGGAGAGGCGGGAGTAGCCTTTGGTCTTCCGGAAGACTAAAGGCTATTCCTGCTTTGCAATTTCTTTTTTTTAGGGTCGGCCCATCAAGTGGGCCGTGAGCTTGTCTGCCACCTGAGTGGTATAAAAAAAAAAAGGGACAGGTTATAGTCTAGAATAACACGTAGGCTCCTCTTTATTCATGGAATATGTCAAAATAGGTAGATCAGAATTGCACTATTTTCTCGTGGCGGAGCTACGGGCTAAAGCTTGTTTAATAAAGCATCCTTTTTTTCTTAAACTAAAAAATTTACAACAGAACAGTTGTGGATTAAAAATGTAAATACTTACCTAATTATATTAACGATCGTAAAAAAGAAGTTACTTCAACGGTTACGTAGCGTTGAAAGTTACGCGTTACTCACCAGTGAATCCTAGTACACAGTCGCACTTGTAAGCGTTAAGTCTGTCGTGGCACGTCCCTCCATGTTGGCAAGGGTTTGAGCTGCATTCGTCAATGTCACGTTCGCATCGCTGACCTGCAATGACGCAAGCAACAGTCAATTTATGGTCCACATTTAGTGGAAGGTCCATAAACCAGATGACCTTAAAAAGGGAGCAGGGACAGACTGGGAGCGGGAAATGGCGGAACGGGTCCTATGACGCACTTAAGGGGAAATGGAGATGTCTATCGGTGATATACAATAGACTGATTGATTGTTGGATTGATTGATTGATAGATGGATAACTTGATTGACTGATCCATATCTGATGACATGATTGTTATCTATACTTTCAAGGATATCATGTTATCTAATTTTAATTTTTGAAAAAATGTCTCCTTGGACCTGCGATAGCTATCAGATGGCATGAGACATGTACGTAGCCTGTACCTAACTGGGACACACCGAACTTAGAGTGCTGTTAATATTTACCTCCGTATCCCGGTAAACAATGACAGATGAACTGGTTGACCCCATCCTCACAAGAGCCACCATTAATGCACGGGTTCGAAGCGCACTCGTTTACATCTGATAAGCATCTGTGAAAAAAATATAATATATGATAATTAGTGTGATTGTATGATGAGAACAGTCACTATAACAGTAATAATTTAGTGGTATGATATATTTTGCTCTCTTATGCTGAAATTGAATAGTTTTCATCTATTTTTTATATAAAACTAACTACGCCCCGAGGGTTTACTCGCAGTTCATTTAAGGGAATAAAATGTTTATAAAAATCTTATTAAAGCAATATTTAGATGTGTCAACTGTCAAGGTGATCAGTTCACTAGTGATTTAGTTTATGAATCACACCATAATGTATTTTTTTGTATGATCTTGTCTGAATTAATACAATTTACGTCATAAAATAACTTAAAAGCATGTTACTATTTATCTCATCAGATATAAGGTTGACTGGTAGAGAATGAGTGTGGCATTAAGTCCGCCTGTGTACATTATGTGCATTAACATAACATAACATAAACTCACGCCTATATCCCCGAAGGGGTAGGCAGAGGTGCTAGCACCCACATTTCGCCAGTTTATGTTTATGTCCCAATGTAATAGGTGGCGAGCCTATTGCCATTAACCGGGCACTTATAAACCTGCGATAAATACACACATAACTTCGAAAAGCATCGAAAAGTCATTGGTGTGTGCCATGGTAAAACCTGGGATCGAACCCCAGACCTCGTCTCTATTTATGTGCATTAAGTTTTAATAAATAAATAATTCTTTTAAAATTGTGGCGCTTTAACCTACACACTATTCTCACACGGTAATATTTTTGCCTCTTATTAAAGTTAAAAGAAACCTGCAGGCGAAATGTGGGTGTAATAAGACCTGTAGGGATAAAAAGGCGTAAGTATATAATTTTCTTTAGCCAATTACGACAAAATGGGACTTATTCCCATTCGCAGTCTATATAATAACGTTGTCCAACTTAGATTTAGGTACTCATATTCTTATTAAATGATAGATCTATGGTAAATGTATGATAAATCCTCTCGATTTTGAGACCATTGCTTCGAAGATTAAAAAGATAAATTTTGATCGAAATTTGAAATTAATACACCAATCCACGGCCTAACTACCGTCCGTACCTAGCATCATAATACCCTCTAGGGCATTCACACCGGAAACCGTTGATCCTGTCGACGCATTTGCCTCCATTGGCGCAAGGGTTGGACAGGCATTCGTTGATGTTGGTCTCGCAGTGCTGGCCCGTGAAACCCGGAATGCACTCACAAGTGTACCTGAAAACGGACATCATTTTTAATACCAGAATCGTAGTTGAAACAACAAACTAACAATGATAAGTATTAAAATTCTTTCATGATTTTTTTAACTCAAGCGATTGTAATTCACACATAATTATTAGCCTATGTACATCGGGGATAATGTACCTTTCAAATAGTGAAAACTATTTCCAATAAGTGCAGTGGTTCTGTAGATTGCCTCCAATATTGTTTATATGTTATTATAAAAAGTTGACCTAACAGGCAAGATTAAATATTAAAGCGTATAATTGTCGGTAGTGCGATCAGGGGATGCGCAGATTAGGAAAGTATATTGTTCGGAGACGCCTTGACTATGCAGTATTCAGATTCGAGAAAAGTCTAGAACGTTAAGAAGAAAAAGCCGCGGTAGCCTAGTGGTATGGGTAATGGACTTCTGAGACGAGGTCTCGGGTTCGATCCCAGGTTTTACCATGGCATGACTTTTCGATGCTTTTCGAAGTTATGTGTGTATTTATCGCAGGTTTATAAGTGCCCGGTTAATGGCAATAGGCTCGCCACCTATTACATTGGGACCTAAACATAAACTGGCGAAATGTGGGTGCTAGCGCCTCTGCCTACCCCTTCGGGGATATAGGCGTGAGTTTATGTTATGTTATGTTATGTTAAGAAGAAATAGCCCTTGAAATAGCGAGTGAAGAAAAATTGCATTTTAATATGTGATAGTGAAGGTGTTTCTAATAATGATAATGATTTGGTTGTAATAATGATTGTTATTGTGACAATGATGCTAATGATTGTAATAGTCACAATGATTTTAATAATGACAATGATTCGGAAAGCGACAGTATTTCTATTAGTGATAATGATTTTAATTGTCACCAGGATGCTTGGAAAATTAATTCAAATTGGATTATAATATATATAAGAAAATTATCTTAAAAAGATTCTTATAACAGAAACATGCTCAAACCATGCCAAATATTAGTAAATAAACTTACTCAAAAGGACAATTGCTGCGTGTAATAAAAATAAGCGTATTAGAATTTATAATAAATACAGAATACATTAAAATATTAAATAAATTTAGGCATCCGAGAACGGGGATAATACTGTTAAATTTAATGTTGGGATGCGTGCGAGATATGTAGGTTATCACTACCTACCCTGAAAGTACAAAGGCGTGAGTATATGTATACTTCTTTTAAATACGTTATTAAAAGATAGCATGAAAATAAGAGCAGATCAAAACGTTACTACAGCGGATTAGAATAACAGAATGTGGAAAAGTAACTAATTATTCTAATAAAAATATAGTAAAGTCCGTCATCCCTGGGACTCTGCCTTAAGTATAGCATCAGGCAAGGTGTAGTCAGATTGAGACGACCAGAATAAAAATAAAATTGTAGTCGGATAATGCCTATAGCTCAATAGTAATACTAATAGTTTTCACATTGCTTTGTTTTTTCAACTACGGCGATGGGTTTTCTTCTTAACTCTTTTTGTAACAAGAATACTAGTAATATTACTAGTACTAATATTTTACCTTAAGTGGGTACGAACCCACAGCCTTTTGAACGCAAGTCGGACGTGTCTTAGTTAATAAACTGCAGCCAAATTGTATTAGACATTTTTGTAAGACGATTTCTTTATGATTGAAAATCATGATTATTGACTTGATATAATCGACAAACGAAACTTTTTGTTGGTAACTAAAGGTTATAAGTGCCTTAATAGAGTTCATAGACCTTTTTTTTTTCTACGTTAGTAGGAGCAAAATAGTTAAAGGAGAATTCAGATGTTGCTGCAAACGAATGAATGCTGCTGATGTTCTCACCTGTTAATTCCATCGATACACGTGGCGCCGTTCCTGCATGGGTTGGAATAGCATTCATTGACGTTAATCTCGCAGTTCCTGCCGGACGTGCCAGGCTTGCAGCGGCATTGGTAACCACCTATCAAGTCCTCGCAGTGACCTGTAAAGAAAATATTTTATAGGGAATGTTCATGAATGAATGTTTAAATGTGTTGTTCAATGTGGAATGTACGGTCTCTGTGGCGTAGCGGTAGTGCATTCGACGCGGACGCGGGTTCGATTACCACTCAATGCAAATATTTGTATGCATGAATATGTTTATTAGGCATATATGCATATGAATATGCATTGGTCTGGTTCTTTTTATGTATAATATGTATGTATTTACAAAAAAAAAGTATATAAGTAAGTATGTTTATCCGCATTCTGGAACCCATAAAACAAGCTAGTTAAACTATGCTTACGTTGGTTAAGCGCTGTGTAGAATGTCGTAGAATATTTATTTATTGACAACATGAGAACTAAGTTTAATTACACGGGTTATCACTGGTAAAACAAATAAAAAGATTTAATCATTAATGACTATAAAGACGCGTACTCACCACCAAACTGACAGGGATTGGACTCGCATTCGTTGATCTGCGTTTGACAGACCCGGCCGGTGTACCCTGGGTGACAGTTGCACGTGAAGCTGTTGTCTCCGTCAATGCACTCCCCACGGTGGCAAGGGGCCGATAGACAGTCGTTGATATTCGTTTCACAGGACATGCCTGTAACATAAATGCTCGATTTAGAAGTTTTTCTGAACACGAATGAGCCAGCCATAATGAGGAAGGACTACCGTTCTTATTGAAAATTGCACTTTTAGTAACCGAAATTACTAATATTCCCCGTAACCGCTCCAGCTAAGCTAAATTGCTTGTGTTAGGAGTGGGTTCACGTCGGTAGTTTAATGGCCAGGATTCGAACCCGGGACCTCTCGATCATAGAGTTAACTCCTTAACCACTAAGCTAACGACGCTTCGGACTTTGGAGCCATGAATCTGCTCTCCTGCTGCTGAAATTTAGTTTAGTTGACTTTCACGTGTTCACCGTCTGACGCCCTAACCCCGAGAGGAAACCCCCAAAATACACGTATAGTTGGTTTTGTGGTACTACTTGGTGGGCATACACCGCATTTGATCTAAAGCAACTTTCAATATTCTGGGTGTATAGGGTCCTCAGGCCTGGGGGTGGCAGGTAAGGCCGCCTGTCACCCCAGCAGAACCAGGCCGGGATGGTGGAACGACTAGCGCCCCTCCCCCAAACCGGGGCAAGACGGGGACACCGTGGTTCCCAAACCTGAGGGGGCCATCTCGAAACCGGAGATGGCCCAGGGTCAGTCAGGGTACGAAGGATATGCTCTTTGGGCAACCTTACACCCCGGCCTTTGTACAATTTTATTGTTGTGCATAAAGTTTAAACAAATAAATAAATCTTCAAGTCTTGAGTGAATAAGTTCCTTCTAGGCAAACGTGATCCATCGTAGACCATATCGTCACTTACGACCAGGTGAGATAGAGGTCAAACGTGAGCCTGTCATCCATAATCAAAAAAATTCTTACGGCATTCGCCCGAGTAATAGCCAAAATAAGCCAAACGTGACATGGAAAGTGGACGATGGGCACCGAGGATGCCACCGGAGTCATCACTAAGATGGTGATGATGACTTACCAGTATATCCAGGTGGACATTCGCAGGTGTATCCAGCGATGGAATCGTGACACATGCCGCCATTTCTGCACGGACTTGACGCGCAGTCATCGATGTTAACTTGACAACGCGCGCCTGTGAACCTGGAATTAAAGAAAAATATATTAGTGCACCTGATATTGAACACTGGCTCGAAAGACCAAGTTATGAATTTCAGGATGGTCCTTCGAACAGTAAAAATAATTAGTATCTTGAACTTAACCATTAATTTTTAATAATCAAAAGCATATACAGTTGATTAAATCAAATTCCTTTTTCAGGTACCTACATTTAGTTTTTTTTTTAAATATCGCTTCATCCGTTTAGGAGCTACGAAGCCACAGACACAACACCGGTTAAAATTATGTCACCCCTCAGTTTGCATAGTAGTTAACAATTCTATAATATGGTAAAGCTACTTACCCGATAACACAGGTACATCTGAACGCGTTGATCAGGTCATGACAGACTCCACCGTTGAGGCAGGGGTTGTTCGCGCACTCATCGATCTCCACTTCGCATTGGGTGCCGGTGAAACCTGAAGAAAGAAATAATAGACAATATAGAAAGAGAACGGTAATGTATTTTCTATCTTATATACTATTGTGAAACTGTAAATTAGTTGTATCTGTACATTGGAGATAGTTAAAAAAAAAGCTTGAGTTTTGTTAACGATTCTGAAAACACAATTTTATTTTTGGAATTCTTGTGTGTTTGCCTGTTTATCTGTTTGTCATCGATAAAAACGATAACAGACCCCCGCGCCGCGGGCATAATTAACAAAAGGGAAATGCCCCGTAGCTATCGCTTTACGTAATTTTCGTCAATTGGGCACTTATTCACGGACTATATTTTAATTTTAGTATGAAAAATCACTGCCCTTAGAGTGCCTTGTAAGACCCCTCCGGCAGAGATGGAATGACCGATGTATTCTAATTCGCCGGGGTCAACAAGTATCTTACTTACTATATAAATGCGAAAATTTGTCTAGATATATAGATGTTTATTACTGAATTACGCCAGATTATCTGAACGGATCTGACTAAAATTTGGCACAGAGATACATATAGTTTGCAGAAGGATAACACATAGGCTATTTTTAAACCCGGGAATTATAGTTTACTGTGGGTCACGGGAACAGGATCAGTATTTCACGTGCGCGACGCCGCGGACAACAACCAGTTAATAATAATATATTGCAAAACAATGTCATGAATTCTCCGAACAGACTTAAAATAAATAAAATGTTCGACTTATTTTTTGCCCCGGGGACAAAACAATGAAATACTGTTCGTAAAATATATGTTGTCTTACGCAAAGTTGTAAAGTGTCAAGTAAAATGGTGGTTACAATGTAGATGATTTTAAAATCATTTCAAATTATGGAGGGAAGACGCGGAGAGTAATAAAATGTTATAGAAGGTTTAATACATTACGTAATTTTTTTTTTCTGATAATATATAATTATTAAAATGGAACACTTTGAAGTAGTGTAGTATGTAGGTACAAGTTTTTGTTAGTTTTGTAACAAAAGGTATCCTTTTTGTTACAAAAGTAACAAAAACTTTAGTTAAGTTTTCCCCGTGACCATGGCTGCTGAAAAGCAACCGAAACGTCGGGTTCAATGTAAAATATAAAATAACATCAAGTAAACCGCGATAGAATCCGTTAAAAATAGCTTTTTTTCAAAAAGGATACAGTTCATGCAGGTTAATAACAGTTAAGATTCATATAGTGAGTGAAATATACAAAAAAAGGCATAAAGGGTAAGGCCAAATCAAAGCAAATTCGGGTCCCCGTGAGGCATAACACGGCGAACAATCGTAGATTCTGCTTTGATTATGCCTTACTTATGACTTTTCTTTACAATTCACGCCTTATATCGCAAATATGGAATAATAATTCCTTGAAGCAAAAAAAATACTGACAGCCCATTTGGTAAGAAATACCCGAAAATATGTATTAGATTACGCATACCTATTTTTATTGTGACTGAAATTGGATTCATTGTAGCGGCTTAATACCAACTGTTATTCAAGCGACACATGAATAGTGAACGATGAAACAACATGTAGGTACTGTAGACATCTGCAAGAATGCTAATTGAGCCAACGTTCCACTCTCATCAAAACCATATCACGGAGATATCTCATTCAATAAACAATCTAAACACAAGTCAATAAAGTGTACATTTATCTGCATTTAAAGATGTTTGATGCGAAACTGACAGATAAATACAAATATACTTTAAATTGAGGACATAAAAGTTGATATTTAAATGAAGCTCGGTTGTGAAGCCGCAGGCAGGACAATCTAGCTTCGACCAGTACCGAGTGCCCTTTTCAAGACACAATTTTACAAGTGCATTTTTATTGCTCTTATTGTAATGACATAAAGAGTAGTTTCATTTGGCAGTGTATGCTCTGATTCTGGTAATATTTTATAAGTAAGAAAATCAGTATCCAGTATCCAGCCAAAACGGGAATGTGGTTCTGCATAGCAAAAACTAGAAATATGTAATTGTACCAACCTTTTAGGTACGAGTCTAAAGTTGTTTTTACCAAATGTGGTAACTACATACGTAGGCTTAAACGTAGGTTTACCGTTTAAGCTTTTTAAGAAGCGGTTAGTAAATAAATTCTTTGACTAATATGGTTATTAAGGATTAACTAATAACCATATTAGTCAAAGAATTTATTTACTAACCGCTTCTATTTACGGAACCAATTTACAATACCGGGTATGTGAGGCCCTACCGAGTCTTCAGGGTCCAAGACAACCTCGCCTGCAAGCCGGCACCACTCTTGATTGACGTACGAGGCTCTGGTGCACGTTTTTAGGGTTCCGTTGCCAAATGGCAAAAAACAGAGCCCTTATAGATTCGTCATGTCTGTCTGTCTGTCCGTCCGTATGTCACAGCCACTTTTTTCCGAAACTATAAGAACTATGCTGTTAACCGCATTAAGATTTTTACACAAAAATAGAAAAAAAAACAATAAATGTAGAGGGCTCCCCATGCTTAGAACTGAAACTAAAAAATATTTTTATCAAACCCATCAAATCAAATGAAACATCTATGGATAGGCCTTTCAAAAATGATATTGAGGTTTCTAATATAATTTTTCTCTAAACTGAATAGTTTGCACGAGAGACACTTCCAAAGTGGTAAAATGTGTCCAAAGTCTATAGGAAAGTAAGCATACCTACTAAATTTAATTGAATTAATGTGGCGGGGTAATCAAATAACAATGTTTAAAAATTATTGTAAAGTCATTCATTGTTTCTGTAGTTCGAAAGAATTACGGTAAGTATAATGTATTTAAAAATATAATTTATATGGACTTAAAGTTTAAAAAAGGAAATAATAATATTATCGCAGTATTTCGAATATCTGGGACGTGTCTAAGTCTTGGTGTGGTTAATGTAACCTGGTCGAAATTTGCTAAATCCTCTCTAAATCCGTCCGCGAAATAACCGGATCTGATCATACACAGATAATTACATCAATAGTACTAACAACACAAAACAAGTTGAATTCCTGAGATGAGCTCAGCCGAATACAAGGGATTTTCGATTTTGCAATAATTTTTTTTTGCGATTTTTTCTTTATCTTGCAATGGTTCACCCCAGCACGAATCTATTACCGAAAACAGCAACTCGATAGCTCATCTCCTTCATACCCAAAACCGTGACAGAAAATTGGCAACGACGACGACGTCGACGACGACGACGTCCACGACAACTCGATAGCAATATGGCTTTTCTAAAGAAAATCCCTAAAAACACAAATGAGACTTAACGATTTTTGTTCCGACGCTCCTTTAGTCATCACAGGCCAAGCCCAAAAGTGTCCTTAAAACTCCCTTCGTAAGGAAACGCGTGGCGAATTATGTATAACAGACTAGTATATTAATACTTCTCTTGATTTTATATTCCAAACTTACAACAGATAAATAATGGGTCCCTTCTATTTGCTTCAACAGTACACTATTGCTAATCGCAAACAAACGCAAATCACTGCAATGGTGAATTAGACGTTCCCTTTCTTACTCAATTATCGTTTAAAATAATAATGATGTAACAAAATCCAATATAATTCTATGTAATATTGTATTGCGCAAGCGTGGCTTAGCTACATGGTGTTTGAGCGACATGGCCTATTCAGCGTTTGAGGTAGGACGTTGGGAGGGATGCCCCGCCTCTTGCCTGCATGTCGTGGTCACTTCTTGATGCGAGGCAAGAGAGGACAGCGATTTAAGTTCCTAATTTGTACAGTTAATGTTTCTGATCTGGTTCTAGAATACAATCTTTACTAAAAACTAGTTTCAAGTGGAGATTCATGACTGAATTTCGTTCTAGAATACTGGCCTTGTTCTTGTACTGTTCGTACTCGCGTGTGTTTAAGCATCTTGAAATCATACCGTGTACTACATTTTCTTTGCTTTAAGTGAATAACTGGTGATATGTTCTTATCATTTTCTGTATGATTATTATGGTGCTTCTAAATTTGAATAGCCTCGCGGATCATTCTGTGCAGGAATTAATGTTCTTCAACGAGTATAATATGTGGTTTTTACAAGCTCAAGTAATGGTTTTGTACGCTTTCCGTTTTTATTTTTACGATTAACAATGAGCCTACGTTAGACCAGTATCTCAACTGCTGGTAAGTGATGATGATATCGATGGTGGAGCACACTTGCCTAGAAGCAACCTATTCACTCAAGACTTGTGTCTTAACTAGAGTCTGACTAGAGAATGCGTATGTAACATTCGCTTAAACTTAAGTTAAGGTCAACTTTGCTCTTCTATACCTTAAACCACAAGTCCACCGTCACGATTTCGGATCACAAGCCACAATGAGAATGTATGGCGCATGCTAATGGCGGCTTTATTCGCATATATGAATAAAATAACAAGTTTTTAAATACATGCGACCAGCTGGTAAATACTTCAAATTTTATGTCTCAGAAGGTACGTGAGCTATGTTTTGGGGAATACCGTAAATATGTGGGAATGGGCTTGACGAATTCTTGGACGGACGGGACAGTACGCCGTTAGTAATTTGGTAATATAATTTTTGAAGCAATTGGTATGCAAACTTTTCCTATAGATTAAGATTAGAAAAGTGAATATCCAAGACGGGACTTGAACACGCGACCAGTCCCTTGCAGAGGGAGTACTCTGACCAACTGAGCTACCTAGACACGTCCCAGATATTTGAATTCCGATATATTATGTACCTCTCGGGGCGACGCTGGAGCCATCTATCGTAATTCTTGCGAACTACGGCAACAGTGTTATGATGTCACAATCATTTTTATCTACACTCAAATCGAAAAATTCGAATTACGAATTCAAAGACGATTCTATACATACGCACTTTATAAACGCAAATACATAAAATTAAAAATAAAACTTATTATAGTACCGCCAACTGTATCGTAAAACTCATTATAGGACCGCTATCTTTTTTTATTCATTAAACTAGTCTAAGGTTTTAGGCTGAATATGAAAAAAAGGCGCACGCATGCGCAGTTCGAACTGTGAAAAAAATGGCGCACGCTAAATTACTTCCTTGTAACCTACCTACTTTGTTCAATTTCAATTTTCCTATGAGTGAAGATAAAGTAGTGTATGAAACTGCATATAACTTCGACATAACCGCCCCCGCTGGCCGGCGGTGGGGTATCCGAAGGGATTTCCGCACGAAAAAAAAAAAAAAGGTATTAAAACACTCGAATCAACCTATTATCGCATTCGGCTTCGTCTCATGCGATAAACAGACTCTCGTGTTTTAATACCCCTTCTTATATGACAATTGCATAAACTACTATTCAACATTTTTTTTATTACTCCGCCATATTAATTCAATGAAATTTTTTAAGCAATTAGCATGCTTACTTTTCCTGATCAGAGTATTCCTCCTGTAAGAGACTGGTCGCGGGTTCAAGTGGGTCTTTCTGGATGTGCACTTTTTGCGATCTAAATCTATTAGATAGTACTATACACAATCTGCGTTCTATAAACATACCTACATTCTAACACCTCCGATTTACTTCTGATTAACTTCGATGCGGGTTCCAAGCCAGTCTAACTTTCCCTGGGACTTTTCTAGTGTTTGCTCGGTGTGTTCGTGGGCCACTACCGATGATCTTGGTGTACAGGAGTTACAACCGCACGAAAAAAAGAAAAATTAAAAAAAAAAGGTAGTCAAAGAAAACATCTCAAACAACGTTTATTTAACGCTGATTATCGAACACCTATAAACGAACCATTTTTGTATATATGTATTTATATAAATGTGAATCTCGGAAACGGCTCCACGATTTTAATGAGATTTAGTATTCAGGGAGTTTCGGGGGCGATAAATCGATCTTTCTAGGTTTCATTTTTAGATAAAGTCTGTCTGAATCTCTGGAATTATTTGACCGTATCTAAAAGTTCTTTCAGCTACAGAAAGCTGCATTACCTTATAAGTGACAAATATAGCCTTATATTACTGAAAAAAATAGAGATGACCTACCAACTTATTTATTTTTTTAAACCCTCCGATTTCCAATGCACAGCGGCCACTAGTTACCCGTGAACGAAACTGATTGCTTACCATAAGAAAGTCAGTGCGCTTCTTCGCACTTTAAATGTAATCAGCTATACGACTTATCACTTTTTACTATTTAGATCAGTTAACTGTAAGAACTGCGCGCAACCATCACTGTTTTCTCCTAAGCTTTAGAGAAAACCATTTATCATAATGTTCTACGAATCATCTTTTAAAGTTTTTGCTGGGCTTACCCGGGGTGCCCGGCAACGGACACTTGGGGAGGACACCGTGCGGTTTTAGTCGAGACACGACATAACCACCCCCGCTGGCCAGCGGGGGGGTATCCAAAGGGATTTCCGCACGTAAAAAAAAAAAAAAAGTAACCTAGTTGCGTAAACTAACTTATATCGATATACGTAGACTCATGCCTGTATTTTCCAGAAAATGTCTAACAATAACATTATTAATAGTAATAATAAAATTTAAATCTTGTGAAAGCCGAAAAAGAAAAACACATAAAATATTTGGATTTGGCTCACGAGGTTGTCGACATGTGGAGTGTGGATTCGGCAATTATTGTTCCGATAGTTGTATCAGTCCACGGACTGATTGCCAAGAGCCTCGATCAACATCTCAAGAGACTCGCGTTAGGCAGTTGGGTTAAGGGCTTGATGCAGAAGGCAGTGCTATTGTGAGGAAATTCCTTTCTCTGGAGCCCTAACCACCGGTAGCTTAGTCCCTGTACCCGATGCCAGTGGGCAACAATTTTTTATATTAATAAATATATTTGTTTTTTTAATATAGAATGTATTTAAAAATATAATTTATATGTATTTAGTTTAAGTAAGTTTATTAATGGAAATTTACCAAAAAACATTAAGGTGGTACTTTATATTTTTTTGTGCTTAACTTAACTCGGGGTGAAATCAAAGCCAATGTGAAAATAATGTTTGAAATCGGTTCACAAACGACATCCTGGACATAATTAAATAATAAAAAAGGTACATACGAACATAGAAACTCCTTAAAGTCGGTTAAATAGAAATTCAATGTAATGAAGTATCAAAATAAAACTATTGTCAACAGATTTTATCGCGATTTATTTAGTATTATTTTATTATTTATACTCATCCGGACGTTTCGGTTGTTTTTTCAGCAGCCGTGATCACGGGCACCCACCCCGTGTTTCCCTCAGTTTTATTTCAATGTGTACTTAAATAAATAAATAAATATTCTACAACATTCTACACAGCGTTCTCTAGACCCAAAGTAAGTATAGTTTAACTAGCTTGTGTTATGGATTCTATAATGCGGATAAACATACTCATATACTTTTTTTTGTAAATACATACATATTATACATAGAAACACCGAGACCAATGCAAATAGACATATTCATACATACAAATATTTGCACTGAGCGGGAATCGAACCCGCGCCCCTGTCGTAGCAGTCGATTGCACTACCGCTACGCCACAGAGACCGTCATATTATTTGAGATATTTGTGTAACTTCAGACAATATTTAAAAAAAAAACAGCTCATTCAGAAAAACATAGTTACGCACCGGCTATTAAATTATACGGTGCAAGGACCTAAGGGCATGTCAGTAAAAGCATAAAAGATACGTATGTCGTCATACAGTGCAGGCATGCCCTTATCCGTACTCGCGTGACAAGACCGGGCTCGGTCGCGCGTTACGGAACCAGATACATGTCTGGCTGCGGTGACAAGTCTATTGTTTTAACATTGAAATAAAACTATTTTTAACGGATTCTATCGCGATTTATTTGATGTTATTTTATATTTTCCATTGATCACGACGTTGCGGTTGCTTTTCAGCAGCCATGGTCACTGGGAGACTAAAGATGGTTGTTGTCTTGTAGTTTGTAGGGTGTTTCCGTAGTTCGCAAGACTTACGGTAGATGGCTCCAACGTCGCCTTAAGTCCTATTAATGTATCGGAGAATTTCGAATATCTGGGACGTGTCTAGGTGGCTCAGTTGGTCAGAGCATTCCCCCTATAAGGGACTGGTCGCGGGTTCAAGTGCCGTCCTAGATGTTCTCTTTTTCCGATCTAAATCTTTAGAAAAATTGTTATATTTGTTCTCTGAAGATTACAAAATAAATTTTGTAATTTATTGGTGTTCAGCAACTTCAGAGGACAACTGTACAAGCCTTGGATGCAACTAAGATTGGAGCTCGGATGATAATGAGTTTCCACCATATTAACGAGGTTTAATACACCTCTGCCTACCCCTTTGGGGATACAGGCGGAAGTTATGTTATGTTTTGTTTAACGAGGTTTAAGAACACATCTGTATGCCATGATATGAGTTGTCTCTCTATCTATACCTCCTGAAAAGTTAACTTAAACAAAACAAAAACCAACAACTTTCTGACGATACCTCACACCTGCGCTCAAGACCCCAAGAATAAACAGCCTTCGGCCGTAATGCGTCAGTCCATTAAACTCAAAACTTAAGTCAAGTGTACACAACATGTTAAAACATGTCACAGACGCAATGGTGCGATCAGAACCACTCTGCTGGAACGAGTACTCTCTCATGAATAATCCGGCTATATCATAATGTCATCAAAGTAAAGATGGCTATATTTTATTGTTATGGTTACGTAAATTGGACGGGTTATATCCGACTGCAGTTACATACAAGCTAAATTACTTTTGCACAGAACTAGTTGCGGTTGCTCCTCCGGGCTTATACTTAATTGGTATCTGTAAAACCAAAACTTATCTTTTAACGCAATTGTGTTTATTTAGGACACGTCAATTTGACTTCACCTCGCCTGATGGTAAGCTGAAGTTAAAGTCTCAGGAAAGAGGATCACCATTACATACACATACCATGCTAACAATGGTGGCACTCAGCTTGACGGCCTCATCAAAAGAGGATTGTCGTCGCAGCACCGCGTGACACCCACCGGTCCCACTAGTGCTGCGACGCCAATCCCCCTGCCCGGCTATGCACTTGCTGACCCTGAACGCAATCAAATCGAAATTGGATTACTATGGAGGGTTAGCTAGACATTTTCTACTTTAATGATGCCCAATTTGAAGGCACCTGAAACACCGTGTGGTTTTAGTCGGTCCGATTCCGTCACGCCCACCCCATCGTCGGCACCGATGGGGTTCGCTTCAGCCCGGGGGGGGTTTCCACACGTAAAATAAAAAGGCTTCTTTCAAATTGAACGGACACGCGTCCTAGACGTGTCTTGGTAACGAAGAGGTAGCATAGAGGTAAAGGGTGCGCGAGGTGTTACAAAGACAAGACTAGGACGCGCATCCGTTTTGTATGTCCGGCGCCTTCATTAGTTTGTGTTCTGTCATAGTTTTCTGAAAAGACTCATCATCCTGCCAGCATTTTCCCAACTAAGTTCGGGTCAGCTTTTCAGTCTAACTACGATACAGCCGTAGTTAGATATTTGCCGTGAAGCGATTGCGATCAGACCTTCAAAACCTACTGCGGATATAGAAGTTCTATAGTTAGACCTTTTGTTGAAATTTTTAGGGCTATAACTGTTTTTTTTTTTGTATTTTTTTTTTTTAAAGAATATTAGTAACCGAAATTACTAATATTCCCCCTAACCCCTCCAGCTAAGCTAAATTGCTTGTATTAGGAGTGGGTTCACGTCGGTAGTGTAATGGCCAGGATTCGAACCCGAGACCTTTTTTTTTTTTTTTTTATCGTGCGGAAATCCCTTCGGATACCCCCCCGCCGGCCAGCGGGGGCGGTTATGTCGGGCTTGCACCGACTAAAACCGCACGCCGTCTCGGGTCTTCAGACGCCGGGGTGTAAGGTTACCCATAGAGCATATCCCTCGCACCCCGGCTGACCCTGGGCCATCTCACTACTAACAGCATCGCTCATCCTGTCTCCTCTGAAAGCAGAGGAGTACGGAGAGCGATGTGTTCCCGCCACGTTGGGTATTGGCCGACGATCAATGCCAACCCTATGAAGGGGTGAAGGGGAAGCCATTGACCGCCGCCCAGGGTGTACCGGCCGCTCCGATTCCGTTCCCCCCGGACTGCAGCGGGATCGGAATCGGAGCGACACTCGAGGAGGTTACCCAACACACACCCCCGAACCCGGGACCTATCGATCGTAAGGTCGACTCCTTAAACACTAAGCTACCGACGCTTGAAACTACCCGTTACGAAAGCCACGGTTTCCAAAAAGACTCCCATGTGGTTACTGCAGTACCACCAACAAGGCCCACTTTCAGTTTATACAAAGCGACTAACGTTAGGATTGTTCTCGATCTGACCTATCTGGCCCATAAAAACTGACGGCATGAAGACTAAAAAATATAGTAAGAAAACGTGAGTGTCAATACACCTCTGTCTGCTCCTTGAAGGATATACAGGCGTGAATATATTTAAAATGTATTCAGGTACCTTGTAGATCTATAATGTAAAAGATGAAAAGAAAATTTTCCGCAGTTAAGTGAGGCTTGTGCAATTTTCCTAACGGTTTTGTGTATAACGGGAAAGTAATTTATGAACAAGGGACACTTGAGTTATTTCTGTGATGTTTTATGATATTTGCTTTTTTACTATGGCTTTGGCGTACGTAACGGATTGCTGACACGAGGTCTCGAGTTCGATCCCCAGTCGCCCCGGGCACACATCTGACTTTTCGTAGTTATGTGTTCATTAATAAATGTTAATTATCGCTCGCTTATTAATGTGCCCGGTAGATATCAATAGGCTCGCCCCCTATTACATTGGGACCTTAACATAACTAGCGAATCGTGGGTGTCTAATACACCTCTGCCTACCCCTTAGGGGATACTGGCGTGAAGTTATGTTACGTTCTTGTCAACAATTGATTTTAAATTAGCAATTATGCATACTAATAACATTAACAACTATAATTATTCCACTGTCCTCTCTGCTTCGTCTCTTCTTCCACTTCGTCTTCCTCATGAAATATCCTCAAACTCAAATGCGGATGAGTTTATTCTGAAACTATTTTCTTGGTACATATTTTTTTAACTCTTCCACTTCCTTGTCCTTCCTGTCTTAATATATCTACCAAAAACCCTGCAAGATTCAACTGATTTAGCCATTGTTGATAGTTGTGGACATGGGACTTTAGAAATAATTTTCAGTGCTCTAAATATTACCTTAATTTCAATTCTATATCATCGTCAAGTTCATATTTGTATGGAAATCAGGTTTCGCCTTCATTTGGCTTGTGTACATAATTTGATAACAATTAATATAATTGAAATTAAAGTTTAATGACATTAGAGGAAGTTCGTGAAGTATGTGTAAGGACATGAAGCAGATGGCGGGCTGTTGTCTCTGCCTACCCCCGGAGGGAAAAAGGCGTGAGTATGTAATTAAAAAATGCGAAAATGAGTATGTTTCTCACCCTTTCAAGCAAAAATAATTTGAGGTGCAGCCAGTGGCTGATTCGCCAGAACGGGGTTAGTATCTTTGCGCGGGCGATATCTAGTAAGTTAATGTAAGTTCAAGATTTATCAGTAAAATATCTAATTAAAGGACACTGTTCTATCACGTAAATTTTACATTAAAAATCATCAAATTTCCGCTCCTAAATGTGAAAAAAAAAATTAGTGACAATCATTATTTAGCTCTTTATTTGAAAAAGATCATTTCAAGACAAAGAATTACAACACTAGTACTAATTCAGTTACAAGTTTATCGCCTATAAGGATATATTTACAAATAGTATCATAAAATACTCATAAAACGTGCAGAAATAACACCTATTTCGAAGAAAATTAATTACGAAATTAAGTACAGATACTAATAAATCTCAGTCCATTTAATGACGCGATTAATTGAAGCTCGCCCTTTAAGTTTGGAAAGTGAAAATATTGAATTTAATCTTCAAATATACAACAATATGCGGATAAAATCAACGCTACGCAACTATTTACCACGTTGTTTTTACTGAAACTTTTGATTACATCTTAATCTATCTATTAATAATAGTAATTTTCTAACAGTAACGTTAAGTATAATGTGGCCCTCAATACAGTTTTGTACGGAACCCTCAGTGCGCGAGTCCGACTCGCACTTGACTGGTTTTTTGTTCATAGGATCATCCATCACGAATTTTCACACTTTCACTTTATATCAACTGTAATCATCAATATGTCATGTTTGAATCAGGTTATGTGTAAAAAATACATGCAACTGAACTGAAAATTAGATCCTGAAAGTGATTCTAGCGCTGCATGTTTCAATCTTTAGGTTAGATTAAATAGTTTCAGCGCTGTCTATGAATCTATGAAAATTAGTATAGTCTTACACTCTCTCGTAGATAATTACTTTTTTATAGTGCATGACTGAATACGTGAACTCCCTTGTCCAGTATCCAAAGCTAGTGTTTAAGTGCAATAATGACATATTAGCAGTAGAGTTTAGTCCTACGTGGCGTGATTACGTTAACTGTCACTCTGATAGTGGTGTAGTGTTTCCGCATGGTAGACAATGCGCGGGCGCCGCGGCCGCTCTCATCGCCATGGGAATCGGGTCCCAGGTAGGGCTGCCACAATTCAGTAAAAAAATTTACAAAGCTCTTAAAAAATAACAGACAGTTTCGTAAAGTTCGTGCCTCGGAAAGCACGTGGAGACGTCGGTTCCGGTTGCCATACAAACATCTATGGCAATCGTTACGGGTAATAGAGCCCTAAAAAGACCGACAACTGATCTAATTACAGAATTTCGATATGGCCAATAGGCCCCGGCTTAGTACGAGAAATTTTTTGTGACTAAAATCATCGTAAATTTAAATCGGGAAATCAACATTTAGGACGGGACTTGAACCCGCGGCCAGTTCCTTTCTAGAGAGAATACTCTGTCCAACTCAGCTACCAGGACTACGGACCCAAACTGTAACCGTAGTAAAGTGTTTTAACACTGTTTTTTGAAACTGTTTTAGAAGAAAACCATTCATAAATGTAACAGATACGAAAGTGTACCATATTCAAAGTGGTACGTTTTGTATGTCTTAATAAGTGTTACAGAAATAACGTCCAAAAGTACTTAGGGTGTACAAAATACCGTTATTTAAACATTTAGATTATAAATATAATAGGATAGTAAATTTGGCAACGTAGCATTTCGCTTAACCCTTATTACCAGATTAATATCTGTTACATATATATATAACTGTTACACAATAATTGAAAGTGGTAACGATTAACAGATTCAATACCACATTTATAAGTATAACACTTTCATTCTGTAACCTTTTCATAGTGTAACCCATATAATTATGTAACCTTTATGAATGTGTTTTTGAGTCCCTGACCAGGACACGTCCTGAATATTCAAATTTCATATTTGAAATTTTTGTAGTTAATTTTCAGAAAAATTACTTTAATATAGTTACATACTTTTCCACCTCTCCAGTTTTATTGTACATAGTATAGACAACGGGTTAGTAATGTTAGTATACGTCTCACTGTGAATTGACAACCCTAAAATCTTGCTGTCTCTGTTCCCCATCTCTGTCTAATACGAATTAATGATAACCATTAAGCGGTCGTCAACTAGAAGCAAATTGTATCTTAGTGTTGTTCCGGAGTCTAGGAGAAATCGGCTTACTTGATTTTAATTCAATGGTAGAAATGGTAGAAAATGGTCACCGAGTGAGCTTTATGCAAATTGGTTATATGTAATATAGTTGTTGAGATTGTACTGATTGCACGATTGGTAAAGTTGGAAACTTACGTTATATTTAGTTTTATTTTAATTTTGTACACTGAAACCTTTCTTCGGCTTACTTGTAGTAATAGAGCTATACCTTATTACGAATAGGCCGGACCTACCGGGGAATAACCCTTTTCGAATATTCAATATCGACGCAAAGTATGTTTTTATTCACAGAATACACGATAGCAAGGGTCTTCACAGCTATCGCTTGTGTGCCCAATGCTGCACAGATGTTCAATTTTTGGAAATTTACGACCAAAATTCAAGTATCTAGAAAACATTAAAAGACGTCTACACCTTCAAAATAATACATAGAAAATAAAAATCATTATTGTTCAACTTACCAGGCATGCAGACACATCTGAAGGTTCCTGGGTCGTCGAGACAGGAGCCATCGTTTCTGCAAGGGTGACTCTCACATTCGTTCACGTTCGTTTCGCAGCGAGGGCCCGTGAAACCGACTGAGCAGTTACAGGCGAAGGAGCCTGGAGTATTCACGCAGATGCCGTCGTGTTCGCATGGTGAACCTGAGGAGTAAGAAGGTATTAATCGACACATCAGGATTATTAGTCATCATCATTGTCCGAGCGCCAATCCCAGTTGTTCAATTCACTGTACTTTGGAGCCCGGGATTCGCTCGCCTACTTCTCTTGTCAATATTTGGTTTATCTTGGTGTTTGCGGGAGCGACAGTCTTATAAGTCCCCAGCCTCGAGGAGAAATTCTGCGTCAGAGCTTCGTCCATTAACCAGCTTGCAGATGAGGTTCCTTGGTGGAGCCCATACACCCATTAACAAATGCCATCGCGAATTGTCACTGTACCATATTCTAGGGAGACCATGAGCTGGAGGAGGGTGTATCATATAGGATGAAGCGAATGTAGGGAAAGTCCTTGTAATTGTAAAGTTATAATCATACCTTGTTCACACTCGTCGATATCCTCGGAGCAGTCAAGTCCCTTGTAGCCAGATGCGCAGGAGCAAGTGTAAGAGCCGTTGATGGGACTCGTGTCGCAGATTGCGTCTGCGTGACACGGGTTCGAGGTGCAAGCGTCGTCTAGATGGCAAAGAAGACCTGCAGGAAGAAATCGATTATGAATACGTGAAGGAATGTTTACACATTTTATTAAGTTGGAGTCTAAAATTACACGCTATTTCTAATATCAGACTGCCACGAGTACATCACAGCTCCTGGTTGACGTGCCTATCAATTCTGGCGAATAAATCCCTCTTCTTCTGTCCAGAAACGCTCGCCAGTTACAAGTAAACGTAGCCTTTTAACGAACTTTTTCTTGGCAGTTCCATGGAACCTACGTCCTATCGATTGGTGAGCATGGTTACTTGTATGGTCATTCGCAGATCTTGTAATAACCACCGAAACGGAAAATGACTGAAGGATGTCAACACGCCTAATAAAAAATGTCGTAGATCCTGAATAGCAAGGAGCGTCAGAAACCATTTAAAAAATACAACCTTGTACGTGATAACAACTAAACTCTTCCTGAAATGGAGACGATTAGCTCGCTAAGTCAATTGCATTTGAGATATAATCAGAATGCAGTCTTTTATGTGATTAAAAAAACTATGATATACAGGGAAGCTCGTCTAAAATTTCCCAAAAGTGTGAGTATGTATTTTAGGTTAATGCAATCTGATAATAAATAGTTTATTATTATTAAGTGACAGTAGTTCTATCTCAAACTTACCAGTCTTCCCAGGAGTGCATTTGCAGTAGAACGCCCCAACCCTGTCTATGCACGTAGCTCCATTAAAACACGCTGCGCCTGCGCAATCGTCGATATTTACCGAGCACTCTGGCCCAGTCCAACCGTTGACGCAGATGCAGGAGAAACCGCCGAAGGAATTTGTGCATGTAGCTCCGTTCTGGCAGACGAGAGGTCTGTAACAAAATTTGACAGCACAGGTTAACGATGTGGATTGAAAAAGGGGGAAAATCTTTCAATCTGTTAACCTTTGTTTAAAACACTTTTTTTTCCTTTAGCAATGCAATGCCATTGTTGCAAAAATGTAAAATTGTAACCCACCTTCTATTTCAATGTATTACTTGTTAAGATTTATTAGTCATCGTAGAGCCTAAACCTCTTGGGCTACAAACTTGTTTGTCAGTTAATGCCTTTTATGTTGCGAGTATCAGCTAAAGAAAGATTTGTAGAAATTTCCCCTTTAGGGAGTCAAATGTGAATTTTTTCCATGCGAAAGCGCTAGTTTCTTACATACAGATTCAAAAAGATTAGGATAAAAATAGAATATCGCTTACAAATAATTTTGTACGTTAAATGAGATGGAAGATGAAGACTTAAAAATATATTATTATCCCCAAACGCTGCTTATAAGAAAAAACCGCAAAGTACTAAAATATCTTTAGACACCGCAAATATGTAATTACCCAAAAAATAATGAAACAAAAAACGCACTTTGCACAAATACCTAAGAAAAATCCTCGAAACAAAGAATGCCATATTTTTAGCGGGAAATTAACAAAAAGAGACCGCCATCTTTTACGGTGGTTTCATTTTAAAATCCTTTTAGATATAGCTTATTAAAGAAGTTTGAATGTTTCTGTGAGATGATAATTTCAGGGAAGAATCTGTTTAACATTTTAAAGTGGGTATTGTTAACCGTTTAGCTTATTTATCATACAACTTTACTGTGACTTTGTAGAGTTAAATCGTATTGTTAAATTGCCGAGTAGGATTTAAATCGTTGACATCTGTTTATAGCTGTGTTTAAAGTAAGTATTCCAACAAAGTTTATTACAGCTTTTAAGTAAATGCTGATGATGGCAATAATGATTATTCCTTCCTTAATACTCTCTTAACTCTCGCTTAAGTGGTTTAAAAAAGAATTGCACTCATAAGTTGCTGAACACTAGCCATTTTTACAAATGATCTTTACATTACATTTATTTTTATCCCCCGACACAATAACGACGGGATGTTATAACTTTATAAGTTTGACGTGTCCGTGTGTGTCTGTCTGTGGCATCGTAGCTCCCGAACGGATGAACCCATTTTGATGCGGATTTTTTTGTTCGAAAACCGATATGATCGAGATGGTTCTTACCTATAAATAAATTTGTGTCGGGGGTTTTTAAATTTTAAAATTAATATTATAATATATAATGTATAAATAATTATTGCTAAATATAAACGGACTTTATTTTTCTGAGCTTGAAGCTCAGAATACGTTAATGAAGCTCTCATTGCCAGTTTGACGTGTATTCGTACCGCAGCAACGAGCAAAACAATAATTTACGCAGTGCAATAACTGTGTAAATTATTGTTTTAATCATGACAACAAACAATAATTATAATTAAGTACAGTTAAATATTAAAACAATAAAGGTTAAAGTTATAAACCAAATCACTAAGACCGTGTTACGAAAGATTTATGCCCGGTCGGGCGCAATCGGGTACGATCGGGCAGGATCGAGAGCGGGCGCGGCACGAGCGCGTGCGCATATCAGATCAAATTGCAAACAATATTGCCAAACCTTTACTTAATATGTATTTATAGGCATAGGGTCGTATGGTTACTAGATAGATTGATAAGACCACAGACACGGGGTTGGAACACTGGCTTTTTAATTTACAGATATATTATTGCTTCGACTTAGTTTCACATATTGTTTGCTGGGCTGTTCATTAGCCAGATGCAAAATAAATAAATATTCTAGGAAAAATTACACAACGCCATCTAGACCCAAACTAAGCAGAGCTTGTCGTATAGGTTCTAGAACGCGGATAAACATACTTAAATACATTTTTTTTTGTAAATACATACATGTTGGATAGCGGTATATCTTTCGGTATACCGCTATCCAACATACCGAAAGACAGATAACGGTATGTTGGATAGACCTAGAAAATGCATTTGGCTCAATTCCACATTACCTTATGGTATACGCGTTGCAATGGTATAACTTTCCGCCCGTGGTCATAGAGATAATCGAGTCGTATTACTCCCAGCTAAAATTTGCTATAAGCTTCCAAGAAGTACACACAGGACCATTACGGTATAATGTGGGACTGTTTCAGGGATGCTGCTTGTCACCAATAGCATTTAACATAGTAATTAATATCTTAATTACCAAGTTAATACGTCACGAAAAGAAATGGGGCTATCGGTTTAAAGTAAATAACATATACTCAGAGTCCATCTTAGCTTTTGCTGACGATCTCGCAATACTGACGCGCAATCCAAAACAATGTCAGGAACTATTAAAGGAAGTCGATGAGTTCTGTTCGTGGACAAATGGACTGAGGACGAAGCCCAGTAAGTGTCACTGTCTATGTCTGGGTAGACGGGACACCAAATTTACCTCTTACGACCCGGGACTCTTCATTGGGGGTAAACCAGTTTCCATAGTCGCTGAATCGGTGCCATTTAAATTTCTTGGGAGAAAGATAGACTATAAAGGACGCACACCATCCTTAGATGAAGTTGTCGATACGTTTATAAATGACCTAAATAAGATAGATCAGATACCACTAAACAATATCAAAAAAGCTTGGATATATGACAACTACTTAACATCACGTCTGACTTGGCCTTTTCTGGTGTATGAATTCGGTAAAACCTTACTGGCGAAAATAGATGCAACTGTCATAAAATCGCTAAAATCGTGGCTTGGACTAGCGCACTCTGCTGATTCCTCTGCTCTATTTAGGGATCAAAATAATTTTGGGATGAAACTTAAGAAACCATCGGAGCTCTATAAACATCTTAGAGTTACCAAAGCCCACATCTTAGGAAAATCCCAAGATGTCACAATCAGGGCACTCCCGAAAGATAATAACGCGTCCGAGCTTGAATCTAGACTTCTATTCCATAAACGATTTATGATAGGGGCCCAGTCAAACAGAGTGGGGTTGGGAGTACGAGAGCCAGAAAGGGACCAGGATATACTTAAGTCCTTTCTAAAACAAGACGAAAATGATAAATATCGAGTGCACGCGATGAATTTGGAAATCCAAAATGAATGGTTGACAATGGGAGAGTTCTGCATACCGATGGCCTTAAAGTGGCGCACCTTGATCTATGACTGGTCGCCGGCCCTGTTAAAATTTTATCTTAACGCCTTTCAGATGACCCTCCCAGACCAGAGTAATCTGGTAAGGTGGGGGAAGGCCACAGAAAAACAATGTTATACTTGTGGTGAGGCAATAGGGACGGCTAGACACATATTAGTAGGATGTAGGGTGCTTCTCGATAGAGGCCATTACTCACGCCGCCACGATAAGGTGCTTATCATCATACGTGAAGCAATGAGTCTGGCAGTAGCTAGAGCCCAAAAAGGATTGACTACTAACAGACGTCATATCAACTTTGTGTCTGAAGGTTCATCCATAACACCCAGGAACAAACCTTATTCAATCTTAGATACTGCCCCAGATTGGACTCTCCTAATCGACACGTATGAAAAGCACTACAAAATTCCGGAGGATGTTGGGGTTTCGTCATCTAGACCTGACATATTCCTATATTCTAAGAGATTAAAACATGTGGTTCTTGTGGAACTTACTGTACCGTGGGAAACAAATATACCGAAGGACCACACAATAAAGAAAAATAAATACTATGATCTCACAAACGAATTAATCAAAAACGGTTACGTGGTTAATTTGTATGCAGTGGAAGTGGGAGCGAGAGGTATACCAGCAAAATCTCTCTATAACCTACTTAAAGATCTAGGCCTATCGAGAGCTACAATAAGCTCATTACTAGGACGAATGTCTAAAGCGGCACTAGTAGGTTCGTATCAAATTTGGTTAGGCAGGGAGGGGAACTTGGGTAGTGAAGGTGAGTGTTGATGTACATCAACAAAAGGGGCCCCTTCTAAACCTACACTTGGGTCGCAAGTCCCAGGCACTGTCCCGAGTTCCCAACTCAGCAACGCGATGGACCCGGCACCCGCACGGAGAATCCATGGATTGCTAAGATTACGGTCTCAAAGAAAAATAAATACTATGATCTCACAAACGAATTAATCAAAAACGGTTACGTGGTTAATTTGTATGCAGTGGAAGTGGGAGCGAGAGGTATACCAGCAAAATCTCTCTATAACCTACTTAAAGATCTAGGCCTATCGAGAGCTACAATAAGCTCATTACTAGGACGAATGTCTAAAGCGGCACTAGTAGGTTCGTATCAAATTTGGTTAGGCAGGGAGGGGAACTTGGGTAGTGAAGGTGAGTGTTGATGTACATCAACAAAAGGGGCCCCTTCTAAACCTACACTTGGGTCGCAAGTCCCAGGCACTGTCCCGAGTTCCCAACTCAGCAACGCGATGGACCCGGCACCCGCACGGAGAATCCATGGATTGCTAAGATTACGGTCTCTGTTATACATAGAAACACCTAGACTTCGTGCTTGGTGGTAGAAATTTGATGACACAAAATTGTGACTTTACCTTCAGCTTACCATCAGGCGAGGTGAAGTCAAATTGACGTGTCCTAAATATAAAAAAAAAGACCAATGCAAATATACATATTTACACTGAGCGGGTTTCGAACCCTCTGACTTAACAGTCGAACGCACTAACGCCATGCCACAGAGGTCGTAAACAATTTGTTTTGTTACCTATATTTTGCCATGTAAACTAGATTAAATAATATTATATCAAGTGACAAGGACCAATAGCAGGTGGAGCAAACGAATCCCAGAGTGGAGACCGCGAATCGGCAAACGGATGGTGGGATGCCCCCCTAACAAGATGGACAGAAGAGGTGAAAAGGGTAGCTGAAATATACTGCATGCGCAAGGTGGAAGAAGCTTTCAGCAACTGGGTCCGAAGAAAGCACGTGCCAATTCATTCGGCCCAAATCCTATCGATAAAAATCCGAAGTAATTTCATGGTACGTAAATACTACGTCTTTCGTTAGTGTGTTTCAAGTAGGTCCCAAGTTTCGGATTTACTCGTCCGTTACATGGTAGCCCCCTGATTTTTTGCCTTGAATAGGGAAATGTTCAAACTGATCCGAGACTGTATTCCGTTATGTGGAGCGTTCACATTAACTTTACATTTTAAAACCGGTCATTTTAAAATCGTTCATTTATCAATCGATATAAATCACCAATAAAATTCATCACTTATTTATCTATCAAATCGGGATAGAGGTTCATTCGTCACCGGCGGCTGCGCGGAAGTAGCGAGATGATTGCGCATGCGCAGGTCATCATCATTAATCACTCTTCGCTTTGGCGTGCCGACTGGTTACTGGATTTGTATTTATATTAGGGATGTAGAGAAATACGTTATAATATAATTATGTTATGTTTTAAACACGATCAGTATCACCCCAATTGGCATTTTTTGAGGCTCAATATCTTCGGGGCAGAAGTCTACCTCACCTGGAAGCCGGTACTAATTCTGATTGACGAACCAGGCTCTTACGAAGGCTTTCCTCTAAAGGTTTGAAGGTCTCTCAGCAGATGCTCCCATAAAAGCCGTACAGGCCAAACCAGAAGGAGGAGAAGGAGTAAGTAGACCCCGGCCTTCGAGGTGAAAGCCTCGGATGCTACCGGGTACAACGTGGAGATGATGATGAGAGGGCTGTTCTGGTTAAAGGAATATTAAGCAATTAACCGCAAATGCCCAGACATTTGCGGTTAATTGCTGAATAATTAACCAAATGTTAACCATCCTTGTTATCAGTGGAGAAAGCCTTATCTGTGGACCTTTGGACTGGAAAATTTAAAATCGATATCGTAACATAGTCCAATTGAGAATATATTTTGAATTCAGTGAAAATAACTGTACTAAAGATACCTTTTTTTTTTTCGTGCGGAAATCCCTTCGGATACCCCCCCGCTGGCCAGCGGGGGCGGTTATGTCGGGCTTAAACCGACTAAAACCGCACGCCGTCTCGGGTCTACAGACGCCGGGGTGTAAGGTTGCCCATAGAGCATATCCCTCGCACCCCAACTGACCCTGGGCCATCTCCGGTTTCGAGATGACCCCCTCGGGTTTGGGAACCACGGTTTCCACGTCTTACCCCGGTTTGGGGGAGGGGCGCTGGTCGCCCCACCGTCCCGGCCTGCTTCTGCTGGGGTGCAGGCGGCCTCACCCGCCACCCCCAGGCCTGCGCTCATGGAGGACGGAGGTCGTTAAGTGTGTACTAAAGATACCTAATTGATAGTTTTTTTTTAAGAATATTAGTAACAGAAATTACTAATATTCCCCCTAACCCCTCCAGCTAAGCTAAATTGCTTGCTAAATAACCCAATCCTAGGGTGTTCGCATCGGTAGTGTAATGGACAGGATTCGAACCCGGGACCTCTTGATCGTAGGGTCGACTTAACTTAACCACTAAGCTATCGTCGCTTTTATAACTGAAATAGTTGTACAGTCGCCCTCAGAAATAGCTTAACACTAACAAATTCCCAACCGACCTGTACATTAAAATTTATCAATAAATAGGTAATTGATTTTTGGAATCTTCAGAGGATAAATTTAACATATTTCAACTTTTGTTTATTATTTTACATAAATTTAGATCAGATAAAGAGAACATCTAGGACGGTAAATAATACGGTAAACGTCCGGACATCCTCACAAACTTTCGCGTTTATACGAAATACAGCCTGCTACTTCATCGATATTAAGGACAAGGTATGTCCAATCGAGCCAACCTATCTAGAAAGATCAAGTAAGACATTTCATATCACGTTTCATCTTGAGCTTTTACTAACTCGCCTCATCTTTTCGCTTTGACCACCGAAGAAAGTACGCGGTAGCATCGACATGCGCTCGCGCAGGCCTTAATGATCTACACGGCACTGCATGTTGTGCACAAATTGTCTTCTGTACAATTTCGTGTAGAGTACCAGAGTTTTTTGTATTAAAATGTATTGTCTTTATTAATGGAATGACAGTTGAGAAAATTACATGATAATACTACTGTTATATTTTAGTATGACCTTAATCTGAGTACCTACGGCAAGTTACCGTAAAATATTACCATAGTTCCATGATATCGGCGGTTGAAAGGCTATTGAACGCCGTAAAGCCTTGTACGGACTAAGCGTTACAATGTAAGCGCTATCTAGGTATTTTGAATACGCGTACAGGTGTAGCTGAATACGCGTACAAGGCACAGTGTATTGTTGGATTATGAACGCGTAGACGAGAGTTGGTACGCTAATCGCTTAGTCCGTACAAGGTTTAAGCGCTTCCAATGTACGCGTAGTCGGTTACGTGTACACGGGAACGACAGTCCTTATCTACAGTACACGTATACAATTGGAGCACGCGTGTCGACTCCCGCCTCGCCACGAGTCGTCGCCAATCAGCTCTATGACGGATACAGGCTGGCCGATACTCGATTACGCGTTCATAATCCAGTTGTGCCGTGTACGCGTATTCAACACACCTGGATTACGCGTACATTGGAACGTTTAGTCTCTACAAGGCTTAAGAACACAGCTCAGCGGCGTTAAATATGGTCAAACTGCAGGAGTCGGTTCCTTTTTTAGCCTCGTTGAGGTTAGCCAAGGGGTTTCCACACGAAAAATATAATTGAAAAATATTTCACTCATTCTATCGACGACAGGAAAGGTTTAGGCACTATTAAGTATATTTAATCGAAATTTAGAATGAGGATAGAAGTCCCTGGTTTGAACACATACTTACGGAGATTTTGTTAAGAAACATCACGCAACCGTACATTCATAATACACGCTATGATACATTGTATATGGAGATTACACCACGATACATTAATCTATTATCCAATGATTAATAACCTATCGCTGATGCTCAAATTGAATATCCAGGCTTGATCGGTAGCTGGTCAATTACAAATTATATCATAGTTGCTCTAAAGTCATGAACGCGTTTATTTTGAACCTGGGCACAACGTTAATATAATCAATATGTTGTAGGGAATAACGGATACAAACAGAAAGTGTGAGGTTCTTTAATAAGGACTAATAAATGTTAATTATCGCTCGCTTAATAATGTGCCCAGTAGATGGCAATAGGCTCGCCCCCTATTACATTGGGACCTTAACATAACTGGCGAATCGTGGGTGTGTAATACACCTCTGCCTACCCCTTCGGGGACACAGGCGTGAAGTTATGTTATGTTAAAGCGGCGTTGACACTCTTACGATCGAAGCATGGATTCATCCATGCTTCGGGATTTTGTTGAAACTCCCATAACAAAGAGTAGTGGACATAGTATTACTTAATCTCCGTACGTACGAAAATCCTAACATAACATACCTTTTTTTTTCCCACCCTTCGATACCCCCCGCCGGCCAGCGGGGGCGGGTATGTCGGGCATGAACCGACTAAAACTGGGTCTCGGGTCTAAAGACGCCGGGGTGTAAGGATGCCCTTAAAGCATATCCCTCGCACCGCGACTGACCCTGGGCCATCTTCGGTTTTGTGATGACCCCCTCGGGTTTGTGAACCACGGTGTCCCCGTCTTGCCCCTAACATAACATACCTATAGCAAAGGACTGGAATAGTGGCTCTTCAGGACTGCTAAGAAGAAGCCCTGTAGTTGGACCTATGACTCTGTCTGAAATAGAACCGGGTATACTGTAACTCTAATACGTGGACTATTTGAAGACGTATGCTCTATAGTCTTGCAACACTGTACTGCGAGTATCTATTTAAGCTCCGTTAACCGCACAAGAAAGCGTCAGAATGAATATGTAATAATTGTAGCTATAGAAACGTAGTTTACAGTACATCTATAGCATTTAATAGCTATATTAAAATAAACCGGCTAAGTGCGAGTCGGACTCGTCCATGAAGGGTTCCGTAGCAGCAAGTAACATAATATAAAAATTCTTGCAGTTCGTTGTCACAAAAAAAACTACGTAATAGATCTCTGCTACGACTACTTAATAGACCAATTTTCGCTGTAAGTTTACATGGTAATGTACATCATAATTATTTTACAAGTTACAGCCTGCCACTTCACCTGTAACTTCTAAAATAACAGAATGATATTAACATTTTACCACTTTGGAAGTGTCTCTCGGGCAAACTATTCAGTTTAGGAAAAAATGATATTGGAAACCTCAATATCATTTTTGAAGACCTATAGTATCTATGGATATGGGTAATAGGTTTGATGAAAAAAAAATATTTGAGTTTCAGTTCTAAGAATTGGGAACCCCCAAAATTAATTAGTTTTTTTTTCCATTTTTGTATGCAAATCTTAATGCGGTTCACAGAATACATCTACTTACCAAGTTTCAACAGCATAGTTCTTATAGTTTCGGAAAAAAGTGGCTGTGACATACGGACGGACAGACAGACAGACTTCACGAATCCATAAGGGTTCCGTTTTTTGCTATTTGGCTACGGAACCCTAAAAATAACCAGCCGTTTATAAGTGTGCATGGCTCTCTAAGGCCAGCCAATTCCACAGGAATGGCATAAAAATAAAACTGTGCGTCTAACGATTTGATTGCAGTCGTTATGTTAACACGTTTTAAATCTAAGTGATTTGTGAGGACGTATTGAGCGGAACATGGTTCGATTAAGTGTTTTACAGGGAAATTTTATTTACCTTTTTTCAAGATTGGCTTTATAACAACTTATATAGGTGGCAGTTATGCCTTTTTTTTTGCAAGAATACGCCGGTTCAACCAGGGCTGTGCCACCGATTGGAAGCAGTGGCAGTATTTTTAAACCACAAAACTAACTAAACTTTAATAGAAAAGAATACAGTAATAATTCTGTCTGAGAATTATGGTACATGTAGATTTACGTTTAAGTGCTAATATTCTCACATATTTGTCATGGTCCATTGTAGAAATATAATACATAATCATAACATGACATAACTTCACTGAAGCCTATATTCCCGAAGGGGTAGGCAGAGGTTATACCGTGAGGAATCGTGAGTGTGTAATATATTACACACTCACGATTCGCCAGTTATGTTAAGGTCCCTATGTATTAGGGGGCGAGCCTATTGCCATCTACCGGGCATTTTATTATTAATACATGAAATCAATCAAGCTCTTAATTAATGTATTCCATGAAAAATTTGTTGACATTTATGGTTACTGCTCCGCTCTCCCAAGTAGTAGCGTGATAGAATATAGCCTATAACCTTCCCAGATAAATGGGTTATCCAATATAAAAAGATTTTTTAATCTCAAACCAGTAGTTCCTGAGATTAGCGCGTTCAACCAAACAAACTTTTTAATATCTACACTTCTAGATCTATATATACGAAAATATAGAGCTGTAGGGTTTGTTTGTTTGGTTGTTTGTCCGGAACTATTGCAAGCGGTCATAGCATAAGGTAACCGCTTAACACTAGGTCAGCCATGCTTTTTATTACTACTTTAGTATATTTCTAATATTATAAAATGTAATGTTTGAACGTATTTTATGCGCTGCCGTTCTTACGTAGCAAAATGTATAGCTTGCACGAAGTTTATTGACATAGTACAATTATTGGTCCTACAGGGACCAATAATTGTACTATGTGGCGCTGTAATCCGGTTACTTATATATTTTTATGAAACTTACGCGTGCGAAGGCGGTACAGTCTATATATCTATAGTATATATATTATATCTATAGTAAAGAGGAAAGATTTGTTTGTAATCGATGAACTCTGAAACTATTGAAACGATTTCAAAAAATCTTTCACCATTAGCATGCTACATTATTCCTGAGTGACATAGACTACTTTTTATCCCGATATTCCCAAGGGATCAGGACTTACGCGGGTGAAGCTGCAGGCAGCTTGTTACAAAAGTTTAATTTCCTCAAATATTTAATTGTAAACTTAGCTTCCTTCATAAGTAGCGTTTCATAAGCGACCATAAGTCGATAATTTCCAAAACCTACACTGACAGAACAGACATTATCGTTTGTTATCATCATTAATGCCTCCAGGTTTCATTAATTAAAAAGTACACTTATGGATAATTGACTCAACCCGAAACGTCATGAATAAACAATTTTTGAGCTCGGTGTTGGAATAAGTACCGACGATTTTCTCCAAATGACGGAAAAAGTATTTTAATTAGGGGTTTTTAACGGTCGTAGTTTAATACTTTTTAACTATTATGGTAGCAAATAAGTTCACGGTCTATCTGATGCCATAGTACTGCCGTTATCATCTGAGCTGAGTCAGGTAGTAAAACTCTTTTTATCATTTGTTTTCATCCGAACGCAAAAACGTAGCGTCATAATTATGTGCGCTGTGATGTTTTTGGCCGGACGACTCAGATGCGAACGGCCGTACTATAGGCAGTTACTGTTCTCTGAGTGTGAATATAACACTGGAGAAGGCACTTAGACGTTGCGACCGAATATAGCAAAGAGGTAAGGAGGTTAAGGAGGAAGGCTCTTCCGCAATCTCAGACGTTGTCGAGGTAAGCATTTTTTTTAAATTTACCTTGCGGTAATTCGCTCAGATACCTCCCGCCAGTCAGCGGGGGAGTTTATGTCAGACTCAAACCGACTAAAACCGCACGCCGTCTCGGGTCTTCAGATACTGGTGTGTAAGGTGGGCCATTTCGGCTTTGGAAACCACGGTGTCTCCATTTTGCCTCCGGAAAACGGGGGTGCGAACGCGGCGCCGCCCCGATAAAATAAATATATATATAAAAATAAATAAAAATAATTTAAAAATGTTTATGAGTATATTATAATTGTTTGTTACTTATTTACACTGTAACTGCTCAACAAATTTCAGTGATATTCTGATATCCAATCCTTTATTAACCAAAAGATACATTTTACCTCGAAAATTACCAAAATAATACGACTACTGTGTTCAAGACTCGATTGGTAAAAAAACTAATTCCACTTGACTTCAAAATAAACGTATCAAGACTGTACCATTATGTCAGATAGAAACAAAAAATAAACTCTCTTCTATACAAAACAAATGCAAGGTGCACCTCCATCACAAACTACGAAACGCGATAGCAACGCCACCTATAACTGTCGAGTACGCTTCCGAACGAAACGTCATCCGTCATCTATCATTACTGACATTTGATAGGTATTAGATGTAGCTGGTAATCCCTTAGGCGACAGGCGTCTGATTGATGAAGAACGTACCATTCGTTATCTACTTGATAATTCAGCTAATGTGGAATTTCATTTTGATTCATATAACAATAATGTTTAACTTCCATTTTGATGTATATTCGGTGACAAAGGTACTAAAAGAAGGTCTTTGGCTTGGGCGCCACTAAGGTCATCGGGACCAGAGCCACCTTCGGATTAAATGCACGAGGCTATAGAGCAGGTTTTTCTCTAGGGGTGGGAGTCTCCATCAATATTAAATCAATAATGGAAGGGAAAAAGAGCGGACCTTAGGTTCTAAAGTGCGTGCTTTGAATGCAACAGGGATTAGGGGTCAAATGATGATGACATACCATAGTCTTGGCATAAAAGGACACCAAATGAAAACTTTTTGTCATTTGTTTACATTTTAGAACAAAACTTTGGAAACACGTGTCGAAGATTTTTTTTTTATATTTTTTTTTTTTTTTTTTATATATTTAATCGCCAAACAGATTCAACTGAAATTTTGTTTTCTTAATTATTTTTGGGTAGGTGGAGATTTGGGCTTCTTTGTTTGAATGTTGTCTCACTTGACCTTGTTATATACCTTAGCGACTGTTATTGTTATAGCTCAAGTATTAACCTTAGAACGGTTTATTTGTTGCTATTATTATATAATAATGTAATGTTTTTAATAATAAATAAATAAAAAAAAAACATGAGGTGTGTCTACCTACCTACCCTAAATTGGGCAATTAATATCTGAACCTTCCCAATCATCGCCATAAAATTCATCACAACTAACAATTACATATAATTAATCTTATAATTCTCTTAAAACAGTTCCCATATGAATATTATATTATTTTAAGAAGCCAGCTATTTAGTAACAATAGTGCAATGCTATTTACAATATCCAAGTCTCGCTTTAAACGCCTCACTCAAACCAATATATGATCTAATATAACCTCTTCGGTTTCTTCCACTTCACAGGGCTTCAAAACCGAACATAAAAAACAAAAGGCACCAAGACGTAATTTGATATTGGGCACGCATTTATCTGGCGCGTTTCATGAGCCAGCAGACTCGGATACTGTGACACAATCCCATGAAACTATATTTCCATGAAAATCAGACCAAAACCTTATAAGAATAAAGTTCTCAATAGGTTATTCGAAGTGAACGCTTTAGTACACGACGTTAGTAAAACAAAACAAGCAACAGGGCTACGCTAAAGTGTGTCTCCACAATGTTAAATTTACACTTCGAAAAGGATTTCATGGACGAAATTGACCGCTATCGTTTTGGTAATAAGGAGTATGCGTTAAGAGGTATGTTTGGAAATACAGGTTGGTTTGTTTCGTAAGAGGGCCTTGCAGCGGGAGGTCTAACATATCTATAGATGGTCGAAATATTAATAGTTTGTATAGAGACGATTAATTCGAAAGAACTGTGTAATAATATTCATTTTTATAATCATATTATTTTTATGACGTAAACAATATATCAGACGACCGAAAAATATATTTTTTAGGGTTAAACTGTTTTTTTTTGTATGATTTGTAAGAAAGGAGACCCTTTCTTCAATTAATCAGCTTTGGTCGTCTCGCTAGGTGGTCGGATTAAGACCCTAGAAGAGATATCAATAAATTAAGGGGCAATATTTTGTGTATTATACTGATGTGAGTACAAAAAGCCTAAGATTACTACTCTAAACTCAATTTCAAATGCTCTAGTATTGTCGGTGTACAAAGGTGATCTAAAAAATAGTGGGTTATCATACCGATCATTTAGTTAATTAAATTAAAAAATATTGAATTTTCACCATTATGACACATTTTGTTCAAGTTCGGAACTTTGTACAGTTACTATCTATTAAAGAAATCAAGATTATCAATGATCTACGGAATAGTTTATGCGCTGAGCAGTTCAGAATTTTGTACAAAGAATAAGAGATTATTTATGTCCAAAAGAATCTATGCCGAAATTGTATATTTTGTTAATAAAACTCAGTTTATCAGGAAATACATAAAAGATAATTTAAAAAAAAGACAAAACTGGATTTAAATATGTATATTATATCGAATCCAATTTAAACAATGCCATGTTTACGAAAAGTTTTACTGTAAAACTGATTCTTATCAATACATATCTAATTATTACAGCATTACCACAAAAGTCAAGTACTGGAAAAAATAAAGTAATTTGCATGTACAGACGTGGTATTATTCGAAACGGAGCTACTATTACCGTGCGAACGAAAAATATCATAAGTTTTTGTAGGCAATCATTAGCTAACAATTAATGTAGGAGCGATGGCGCATCGCACATGACGACTTAGGACGTTGATCTGCTGTCAAGTTGTGAGAATCAGCGGAGGAACCAGTAAATTAATTTGAAATTAAGGAGACTTGATTAAAATCAAGAATTAATTCACAAACATAAATATACTTAATGATGATTCAGAGACAAGAGAACTTTTAAATGTCAAGGACGATTCCTTTTATAACAAGTTACTTGTAGTGTGTATAATTTTAAAACAAAAGAATACATTAGACTTTTTTGAATTGAAAAACAAAATAAGGACAAAATCAAAAGTACAAACACAAGAACAAAGTAAACAGGAAGAATGAAGTGTGTTCCGCTGTTAAGTCGTCGCTTGAGACGCGAGGCCGTTGACTTCTTGACGAGTTATTTTGTAATTAACGCCCAATACATCGACACACAACCGCGATGATATTGTATCATACAAAAAACAACCTCAATACAGATGTAGATATCATTAGCTTCATAATAACATTTGGCAGTAATTCGTTTCATTAACTTGTCGGCTTTATACAAAAAAAAATTGGATGAGCCGTATGCGCAGCGCCATCATCGCTATCAAAGTAATTGGCTGATATTGAATTGCACGGATTGTGTACCGTGTTCAGCCCTTCCAAATTTGTGCGATTGTAATGAAGAACAATATATCATTCGTTATTTTTTTTAAGGCTGTAATCGTTCAATGCGTTCCAGACATATATTTGGCTGTACGCTGCCGGTTTAATAGAGCCGCGTCGATTCCTTGACAAGCGAATAATACCTCGCAACAAATATTTGCCGCTCCAAAAACTGCCGCGCCTGTTACGACTCAGCAATAACGTCGAAACTTCTATAGCTCTGTAGGAGTGGCAGCTATATTTCATTGTCAATTATATAGCAGTGCTTCGAGGTTAAAGGATACATGATTCAACAAATTGGCGAGATGAAACTGTACACTTGAAATTGCTTGTGTATGAACGTTTAATTGTCGCTAAAAATTTATCGTATGACTCATTCCTTAGGCACTCGGCAGGTGGTTATTTCATTTGATCTTTGGAAACAATCGGTAATTAATCCTATTGGTTGCACTTTAATATCGACAACGAATTTCAATAATCGTCCTAACAGTTTTGTGAAAGCAACGGTACCCGCTTTTTTGATTTAAACAAAGCTTCAGAATATGTTGACCGAGATAAGTCAACAATGGACTTGTAACTCATTTAGATTTAAGATTAAATTTAATAAGGATGGCATTCAATATAAAGATAATTCGCAAATAATTTTAATTGTTCATAAAATTTACTATTATAAATCACGAGTTGGTATTATATCGTACATAAATAGCTTATTTAATTGAAGGTGTAAAAAATAATATAAAGCTATCAGTCTGTCTTTTGTAAGTCACTATTATTTATGAAGAGTTCATTATGTTGTCACTCAATGCCATTAACGGCACTGTCACTGAACCAGACTGTCTAGATCACCATGAGTGATCTAAACTGACGTATTATAGATTCATTATATTGGCCAATAAATCCGGTTCATGGACGTGTTTAACTATCTCAAAACATCTAAGTAACTATACTTTATGTTGTATTAGTACAAATAATCGTGCCTTGAGGCATTCCAACAAATCGTTCTATTTTTATTTCTTAAATAAGTCGCGTCATTATAATTGCAGCGGTCAAAGAAAGGTAAAAATAAAAGCGTTCAACAATAAAATAATAAGCTCACCTGAGTGCGCATTCATCTACATCGGACTCGCAAAGGGTCCCGGTGAAAGTGGGCGGGCATTCGCAAGTGTAGGAGTTGAGCCCATCGACGCAGGTCGCACCATTCTGGCACAAGTGGCCGGGACAGTCGTCGATGTCGATCTCGCAGTTCTGACCGCGGTAACCTGGGAAATAAATAACAATTTAATACCAGAAATAAATGTTACTGACAATTTGAGCAGAATGTATGACATTTCAATTACAGATGCTAACAACTTAGCGTACGTAGTCAAGATGTTTGACGGTATTATTTAGTTGATAACAATTTTTTTGCTGCTTAAAAATAGAGCAGCTGCATTCTATTATGTCAATGCTGTCTCTAGAAAGTTAAGAGAATATTTTTAATTTGAGTAAGGTGCTAGTTGAAAATGCCTAGACTATGACTCAGCGTCATGTGAATTGAGATAGCAAACGGTTCCCAAATTAATTCGTCATCTATACTCTTAAATGTTCATCGACTCTTAATTTTAAGTACAACATCTGGCGGCTATTCCTGTCTCAAGTGTTACAATTATAGTATACAGAGGCCTTAACTAATATAACGTATTTGGTTCATAGGGGTTAAGTATAATGTCAACATTTATTTAAATATCAGCACACATTATAAGATAGAAGAGATTCTAATATCTGTAACAGGTACTTTGAACTAAATAAATACTGTGATACTAACACCTCATAAGAACAAGAAGCGATAGAATCTATTAACACCAATTCAAAATTAAAGTTCGGTACAAGAAGAACTAGTTGATCAATGGACAAATTCAGTGGTGTTGAAATCGATTTCATTGGTACATACGCTCATGGTTCTACTGGCTACTGGCTACTGGTTCGATTAGCGTGTAAAGAGTTTCATTATGTTCATTAGCCGGTGGGTTCCCACGAGAGTAGCACATGTGCAACTGTTTATTTTGAAGCGCCTTGCTTTAAATCTTTCGACGCCTTTTTTTTGGTACTAAGTTCAAAGCAGGCGTGCGGAAAGTAAGGGTAAACATTTTGATGGATATTTTGCTGTATTTCAGGAGAAGGTACCGGCTAGTTATATGAACGGTATTTATGTATGCATAGATATAATTTTATATGGAAGATATTTAATAACAGTAAAAGCTAAACTGACAGTTTTATACTGATTTAATAAAAAGCATTCGCAGTAAAATTCTAAACAAATCATAAGGTATCTTTCTCAATAGTATTAAATGAGTATAAGTAATAAAAGTGGTAATAAAAATCAAGTTTTTGTTAATCCCATTCTCGACTTAATTAAATTATTTAAATCCTAATTAGCTCTTAATAAGATTGAAAATAGTTAGGAAGGTAGAAATAATATGAAAATCACAATAAAACTGTCACTTGTGATGCGCAAACGCAAATTTTATCTTCACGCCGTCATTTTTTATGGGTTTGGTAACAATTTTTATAAGTTATAACATAAAAACGTAACGTTTTCACTACTCTAGCTTAGAAACGAAGTATCCAAATTAAATTTCCATTAAGAAAATTAACATATACCGTTTGCTTATAACCATAACATTATAAATTCATTAGCTAATAAAAGTTGTGTGGTAGAGAATATTTTCTTAATGTCGCTGTGGTTGAGACTTAGTAGACACAAGTTAGTCTCAAGATATTATAGAAGCTGAAACATTAGTTTTAGCTACTTGAATATCAAGAGACATCAGCTATTACTGGAAAAAAATATATACGAGTACATTTCAACATCTTTATCTGTAGTTTAATTATTGAGTAAAGCTCTCTTTTAGACGACTCAGGTATTTCGTTAGGCCATCTTCTCCTCCCAAACAGCTGAACCGATTCTAATGAAATTTGACACAAGCAAAGATGTTACTGATGGGAAGGACATAGGCTAGGAAAATCGAAAATCAAAAGTACCTCGGAGGAATAATCACCGGAAAAAATAATTCAAATCTGATTTCTCAATGAACAAAAAAGCCTCATTCACGCTATAGGTATTAAATTAAGTAATTTGTTCATATACACAAGACGAGAAAAGAAAAACGAAAATCGAACTAGCCATTGAGGAATTCTCACCGTTAGAAAAAGGCCTGGTGAAATTGCTTCGCTCAATTTTTGCGACAGCAGAATGAATTGCAGACCTATTAATGTTTAGTTTCTTTTTTCATATTAAATCGATCTATCTTTAAGTAATAATACACACTGGGTGTTTGATGGTTATTTTGTTTATATATTGTAAAACCAAAAATAAATTAAAATCACGATCGCATATTTTCTTTATGAAGTAGACAGTCATGACACAAAATATTAGTTTAATTGTTAGTTGACTGATAGATCTGGATTGTCAATCAAAGAAGCATAATGCCGTAGCGTGAGACTATTCTCTCCCGCATTCACATCCATAGGGCTTGTACGGAAGCTGTTATTTTAGATAGCACATGTTTAACATGTGTTAATACCGTTAATGATTCATTTTTATGAACTAATGGGGATATTAATAACATGAAATTTGATGGAGGAAGTGAGAGACATAACAAACGACTTTATGGTTGATAATTTATTGGGTTTTTTTTTCGTTAATAAGGGATGATGGATTTAGTTGTTATCGGAGTTTCTTATCTTGAAGTGATTTTATAATTTAAACTATTTGAATAATTTATGTGTTCAGAAGTTGCTGTGATTAATTTATTATTAAATAACAAATAAAAAGCTAAGCTGTCACCACTGGTTTTGCATAACACTGTAAACATGTTGACAAAAATTTAATAAAATTAGGACGTGAATAATTAAGCTTAATGACCCTTTTTTTTTTACTTGTGTACGGGCTTCACCCCATCGGTGCAACGATGGGGTGGGCGTGTCGGAATCGGACCGACTAAAACCACAGGGTGTCCATTGCCGGACACTCCGGGTAAGCCCTCGAAAGAATAACCCCGGTAACCGGCGGATTTTGGCCGCCACCGCTGCGTCGCCTGGTGGGGTCGGGTTTTATCCCGCGTCGGTGAGTTGGCACACGACACGCGTCCGCCACGGCCTGCTTCTGTAAGGACGGCGAGTCGGCCATCTGCCGTCCTCAGGCCCCGAACATGGAGGTCGGTTAGTGACCCTAACATAAAGTTGATTAAAACGAATCAAAAATATATAGAAAGATGTAGAATGTGTATATATTTATTTAAAAGAACTGATTAGGACGACTTTTTTTAAAGAATATTTTAAATCGAAATAACTAGTGTTGCCCCTACACCCTGCAGCTAAGCTATTCAAATCACTGTTTAACATAATTTATTTCGTACGAACGCGCTGATTCCACCTAATGCTGACAGATGGCATCCGTCACTCACTGAAATATTCAAGTTGCATTGAACATAACCACACAGCATTTAGGTTGCATGCATGACTGTGCAATATAATTAGCAATACCGACTGCTGTGACATTAGCGACCATGAAAACGGTACTGATATCAATTATAATCATATTAATATGATGCAAATTGGTATAATACATATCTAATCAAATGATTCAGTGAAGCGTACTCTAGTCTACTAAGAGAATTAAAAACTGGATGGGCTAGGACATGTTGGACTTGTTTGTTCGATGTCAACAATGTGGTTCTAATTAACTGGATCTGTGTGAACCAATTTCTTACTGGAATCTTAGCAACTTAGATGTTTTTCTTTTATTTATAGCTCGTCAAAAAAGCTATGCCCGTCTGGTGGAAAACTGAGTGAAGAAAAATACCACTTAAGTACGTCAAGATTGCCAGCTCTGAAGGCTAAAATTCAAATTTTCAAATTCAAATGCTTTATTGTGAAATATAGGTAGGTACATAGATGGTTTACAAAAAACTTGATCAGCCATGTTTAGCCATAGGTTTACCGTCAAGATTTACGTTTTTGCGTTGCGTATGCGTTCTTAAAAATTTACGTCTGGCCATCATAAAAAAATGATGTCTTGTGATATCAATGTCATAGACATATGCTATATGTAATAAAAAATGTATGTAATTGAATTGAAAAAACGTGATTAAAATTTTTGTGGACACCTCGTGGAGGGCTCGTCCAAGTAATTAGTCGGAGTCGAACCAAGTGAGTTGACAACCTGTTTGGCGTGGTGGTCTAGTGGTAGTACATTCGATTTTGGTGTATAGTTTCGATTCTTGCTTGGTGAAAAAATTGTATAAAAGAATGTATTTGCTTGATATAAAATTAATGAATTATTGAAATAGAACAATTTTTTATCTATTTCGTCGCGATTCTACCCGAATTTTTGGTTGCTTTTCAGCAGTGATGGTCATGGCCTCACGCGTAGACTAAGATGGTGGGTTGTCTCATGTCTTGAAATGTAAAGTTATCTCAAAGTACCAGAAGAATACTAGATTTTTATATCAATACTAGCTGATGCCCGCGGCTTGGCCTGCGTGAATCTCAGTTATCGCGACGTTTGGCTATATCTCCGGTTCTACTCAAAAAATTGCAATCAAACATACGACCGATTTTAAGTCTGACCAAGAGTTTTCTAATAAAACCCGCATCAAAATCCGGTAAGTAGTTTTTGCGTTCAGCGTGAACGAACAGATAAACAAACATCTGGGGTTATCCTTTCGACGCCTTACCCGGGGTGCCCGGCAATGGAGACTTGGGCAGGACACCGTGCGGTTTTAGTTGATGCACGACTTAACCGCCCCCGCTGGCCGGCGGGGGGTTATCCGAAGGGATTTCCGCAAATAAAAAAAAACCCAAGTTTTTTTAAATATGTCCAATGTACAGACACAACTAATTTACAATGTTATAACAGTATAGATATATGTATTTATATGCTCGCGTCTCGATGTTTCTCTGTAGGTATAATATTATATGCTTACGAAAAACGAAAAGGAAAATATGGGTAGGTAGGGTAGGTATGGGTTGTAGTATTATAGATATCTGTAATAGTGACTGTGGTAAATGAGACTTTACCTTTAGCTTACCATCAGGCGAGGTGAAGTGAAGAGAAAAAGAAACGGCCTAGTGCGAGTCGGACTCGCCCATGAAGGATTCCGTAGCAGCATACATACATACATACATAACTTCATGCCTGTATCCCCGAAGGGGTAGGCAGAGGTGTCTTACACACCCACGATTCGCAATGTAATAGGGGGCGAGCCTATTGCCATCTACCTGGCACATTATTAAGCGAGCGATAATTAACATTTATTAATGCACACATAGCTACGAAAAGTCAGAGGTGTGTGCCCGGGGCGACTGGGGATCGAACTCGAGTCCTCGTCTCAGCAGTCCGTTACGTACGCCAGTGCGCCGCCGTAGCAGCAAGTAACATAATAATGTTTTTTTAATGTTTACTTTGGAGTTGATTGAATGAATGGTAAATTAAGCGTCGGTAGCTTAATGGTTAAGGAGTCGACCTTACGATCGAGAGGTCCCGGGTTCGAATCCTGGCCATTACACTATCGACGTAAACCCACTCCTAACACAAGCGATTTAGCTTAGGTGGAGGGGTTAGGGGGGAATATTAGTAATTTCGGTTACTAATATTCTCTAAATAAAAAATTGCGGTTCACGATTTATGACGTATTAAAAAAAACTACTTACTAGTTCTCGTTCAAACCAATTTGCGGTGGTAGTTTACATGGTAACGTACATCATTTAACGGACGGAAAGACAGACAGACATGACGAATCTATAAGGGTTCCGTTTTTTGCCATTTGGCTACGGAACCCTAAAAACGGATTCTAAAGAGCCCATAAACTATGCTTAATTAAAGATAGATCTTAGAATATTATTATAACACCTCCCTACTTACTGTGTTCCACAAAATTAATATACCATAGCATTAACATAAGAAAACAATCCAAAATGTACTAGATTATATAAAAAATATAAATTAGCAATATAAAATCGATAAATATATTTTATGGTGGCAGGTTTGATGTAGGTAGCCACTTGACTTGACATGTTGCGGACTCGATCTTCAACAGAAGCCAAAATAAGTTTGAGTTTTTACCCGACTGCGCCAGAAGGAGGGTTATGCTTTTCGAGAGTACGTATGTATGTATGTTTGTATAATTGATTGGTACGCTCTGCGGCCTGAACGGCTCGATGGATTTTAGCTTGAGAGGTGTCATTGAGATAAAACTATTTTTAACGGATTCTATCGCGATTAATTTGATGTTATTTTATATTTTACATTGATCCCGACGTTTCGGTTGCTTTTCAGCAGCCATGGTCACGGGTTCAATGTGTGACATTCGCGTAAACGACATCATCATTGAGAGGTGTCGTTAGATTCGTATTTAGTATGAGAGTGCTACTGTGTATACAAAGTAAAAAATAAATAAAAAATGGCGGATTCTAAAATGTATGTTGTTAAAAGACTATTTTCACTCATACTTATCGAGTAGGGTATCAAAATGAAGAGTTTTAAAGGATGATTATCTTTATATATAAAAATGAATTGCTGTTCGTTAGTCTCGCTAAAACTCGAGAACGGCTGGACCGATTTGGTTAATTTTGGTCTTGAATTATTTGTGGAGGTCCAGAGAAGGTTTAAAAGGTGAATAAATATGGAAGTTGTTACCGATTGAGGCAGTACGAAGTCTGCCGGGTCAGCTAGTATACATATATATATATATACTAGCAGACCCGGTCACGCGTTGCTGTGGCTAAGGTTCTTGTTATATACAATGTCGTTTGGGGCTAACAGATGTCAAGTAATAGACAAATAATTTGCAATAAAATAATATTGCGACTATAAATTGAGATGTAAGCTATCCTATCGTTCAACTCGGATCAAATTGCACACGGTGCGCAAATCAAATTTAAAATCGGTTCAGTAGTTTAGGAGTCCATCGCGGGCAAACAAGTTGACACGTAATTTTTATATATAAAGATATATATAACATGACTAAAAAGTATAATAAAATAATAAATAAAAAAATCAAAAAACCTGATTGCCCTAAAAAGACCGAAACAAGTGTGATAGCAGGCGGGGCCACTTAATTTTCTTATCGGGACTTAGAGAGCACCTAAGGCATTTCCCTCGCACCCCAGCTGACCCTAGCTCTGAGTCCCCCTCGGGTTTAGGAAACACGGTGTCTCCGTCTTGCCCCCGGAAAAAGGGGAGCCGGGCAACGCACCGCCACCACGGCCTGCTTCTGCTAGGATGACAGGCTGCTCCACTTGTCACCCCAGGCCTGCGCTCATGGAGGACGGAGGTCGTTAAGTGTACTTAACCCCCTTAGAAGTAAAATTTCCAAATAAAAATCCTTACTAATTGTTTATAAGATAAAAGGCATCAACTGGCAAAATTTTCAAGTTCGTAGCCGCAGCGATTTAGGCTCTAGGTGGATGAGATGAAAATCAAAAAAGTAATGTGTAGTAAATTAAATCTTCTATATCTCGAATAAATAAATATGAATTTCTGACATGTATTTACGCGCATAACTTCCGAACGACTACACCAAATTGGATACCTATATCTTTGTTTGTGTTTGTTATTATTAGGACAAGGTGGCGTAGCGGTAGTGCATTCGACTGCTACGTCAGGAGGCGCGGGTTCGATTCCCGCTCAGTGCAAATATTTGTATGCATGAATATGTCTATTTGCATTGGTCTGGGTGTTTCTATGTATAATATGTTATGTATTTAAAAAAAAAAAAAGTATATAAGTATGTTTATCCGCATTCTGGAACCCATAACACAAGCTAGTTAAACTATGCTTACTTTGGGTCTAGAAAGCGCTGTGTAGAATGTTGTAGAATGTTGTAAAATGTTGTAGAATGTTGTATTAAAGATTTAAAAAATCACGGGATCAGAATTCCACGCTGGTGGAGCCGCGAGCAACAGCAAGTTATTAATAACAGGATGCCGCTGGTAGATCGGTCGGCTGGTAGACTCTCAGACTCTGGGGCGACTCAGCTCACCTGATCTAATAATCTTTCTATTGTAAGTTATTTTAATTGTTACGTTAATATTACTAACCTAACCTATAAATTATATCGGTACTAACAAGTTTATGGAAGCAATTCTGAAATAGAGGTTTATTATTATAACAGACGACTGCGTGTAGCGGAGATGCAAATGTTAAAGTAAATGTGTGGTGATATGACAATGGACCGAATACGGAACTATATTAAAGGAATATTGAGGAATGGTTTCAAACCCGGAGTAGGAGATAGCAGGAAGAGTTTAAAAGAGTGAACGAAAAGTTCAGACGCGAGCGGCTGTCATGACATGAACATACGAGAAGAAATGAAAAAATCCAATGAAATTTTAAAGCAATTAGGATGCAAACTTTCCCAATAGATTTAGTTCAGAAAAAGTGAACATCCAGGACGGGACTTGAACCCGCCACCAATCCCTTACAGGGGGAATACTCTGACCAACTGTGGCTGGCGGGGGGGGGGGGGTATCCGAAGGGATTTCCGCATGAGGAAAAAAAAAAAGGTACCTGGACACGTGCTATATATTCGAAACCCCGAAAGTCGCCTTTACTGGTGGTAGAAATTTGATGACACAAATTTGTCACAAAATTCGGCCGGGTAGATACCACCGTGCACGGTTGCGAAAAGCCCTCCATAGTAATAGGTTTGATTGCGTTCAGGGGTCAGCAAGTGCATAGCAGGGCAGGGGGATTGTGGTCGCAGCACTGGTGGGACCGGTGGGTGGCACGCGGTGCTGCGACGACAATCCTCTTTTGATGAGGCCGTCAAGCTGAGTGCCACCATTGTCAACATGGTACGAGTATGTAATGGTGACCCTCTTTCCTGAGACTTTACCTTTAGCTTACCATCAGGCAAGGTGAAGTCAAATTGACGTGTCCCAAATATTAAAAAAAAAAAAACTGAGGCACTGGTCACGGGTTCTAGTCGAAATCTCTCTCGAAATCGCCTGCCTACGTGGGTAAGGAGATTGAAAAATAAGAACACGTCTTAAGGGACGACATGCGTGCCAATGGTCTCAATTCCTTGGATGCCCAAGATCGTGCGGAGTGGACGAGGAAAAGCGGGAAAGTGGACCCTGGGTTTCGAGGGTAAGGCCTCGGATGCAATAAGGACACAACGCTAAGATGATGATGATGAATGTATGAAGGACTAGCTGATGCTATCTCCGTTTCGTCATGTCTCCGGCTCTACTGAACCAATTGCAATCTGATCAAGACCTTTCTAAAGGAAGAAAAGCGGCCAAGTGCGAGTCTGACACGCCCATGAAGGATTCCGTAGCAGCAAGTAACACAATAATGTTTTTTTTTTAATTTTTCTAAAAGAGATGATTGAATGAAAGGTTAACCAATTTTCGGTGGAAGTTTACATGGTAATGTACATCATATATTTTTTTGTAGTTTTATCATTCTCTTATTTTAGAAGTTACAGGGGGGGGGGGGGCACATTTTACCTGTTTGGAAGTCGCAAACTATTCAGTTTAGAAAAAAATGATATTTGAAACATAGTGATATTATCATTTTGGAAGACCTATCCATAGATACCAAAAACGTAAGGGTTTGATGAAAAAAAAAATTTGAGTTTCAGTTCTGACTATGGGGACCCCCAAAATTTATTGTTTTTTTTTTCTATTTTTGTGTGAAAATCTTAATGCGGTTCACAGAATACATCTACTTACCAAGTTTCAACAGCATTGTTCTTATAGTTTCGGAAAAGTGGCTGTGACATAGGGACGGACAGACAGACATGACGAATCTATAAGGGTTCCGTTTTTTGCCATTTCGCTACGGAACCCTAAAAACCACCTCAAAATCCGTTCAGTAGTTATGCCATCGATCGCAAACAAACAGATAATCAAACACACACAACAATACCAAAAAAAAAATATTTTTTGTGTTCAGAATCGTTCATTTAACATAACCATTTTTTTATATCTCCTATTTAGAGATACATCTAATTTAAGGCTGTTCCATATATCCCTACAGAGATATCCCCACCGGTAGGGATACTTGATTTTTATGAATTTCACTGCCAAAGCGTGCCAATAGATGTTGCCCATCAAAAATGCCAACAATTCTGTAATTACGTAGTTTGCTATATCAATAAAACTACATCATTAAACCAGAACTAGCCCGAACAACTGGACTTGTAATAAACAAATACGTAAGCCTTCGGGTGTTAATTAACTAACTATTGATTTTCCCACACTTGGGCATACTGTGACGTCACATTGCTTAAGTGGATAATATCACTTGACATAAAGTGGTCATAATAGAATGTATTTTTGTTTAGGAACAGTGGCACAACTTTTGTGATTTTATACAGATCTAGAACTAGCTAGATCTAGCATTCAAAACCGACGGGCTTACATGAAAGGATTAATGACAGTGGAGGTAGATCTTGAAGTGTGTAAGGACAGAAGCAAATCGCGGGCTGTTGTCGCTACCTACCGCGGAGTAGAAAGACATTAATAAATGCAAGATTTAAAGCTTTATGCACATGGGGATGTAGGTACAAAGGTGGACTTAATGCCAATGGCATTATCTACCAGTCTACCTTGTGGTGATGCAGAGATAAATTGAAGTAGGTGCTCGTATGGTTTTGATGTAACATTATTATTATTAGCTCTATATGCTATACAACAACACACACATATAAACATATAGACATTGAATATAATATAATATTGTAAATATAATATTGTAGTTACAATGTTTTATCTACCCTGAGTTACTATAAAGCTGGCGTACTTTATATTTGAACGTAGCACAGTTAGGACATCTTGACTTCGAGAGGAGAGGCATTCCAGAGAAGAATAGCCTGCACAAGGAAAGAGGAATGAACTAGAGTAGAACTATGAGTGGGACAGAGGAGAAGAAGATTGTTAGCTGAGGGTAGATTTTTGTCGTGATTAGAGCTCAGTGACTATATCTGAGATGTTAGATAAGTAGGGATTATCTATCATAAATTAATTGGATCAACCAGGGAAGTACCAATCTCGCACTAAATATCGGCTTTAAGTTACTCTGTACCTATAAAGTCTGTGCCTATTAAAGTACTTTGAACTTTAAAGCTATAAATAATAATTAAATATTCTACGACATTCTACACACCGCTTTGTAGACTCAAAGTAAGCATAGTTTAACTAGCTTGTGTTATTGGTTCCAGAATGCGAATATAGTTACTTACATACTTTTTTTTGTTAATACTATATATTATCTTCTTCTCTTCTTCTTCTTCTTCTTCTTTCTTATATATAAAAATGAATTGCTGTTCGTTAGTCTTGCTAAAACTCGAGAACGGCTGGACCGATTTGGCTAATTTTGGTCTTGAATTATTTGTGGAGGTCCAGAGAAGGTTTAAAAGGTTTGTCAACGATTGAGGCAGTACGAAGTCTGCCGGGTCAGCTAGTTATACATAAAAACACCCAAACCAATGCAAATAGACATATTCATGCATGCAAATATTTGCATTGAGCGGGATTGGAACCCGCGCCCACTGTCGTAGCAGTCGAATGCACTACCGCCACGCCACAGAGGCTGTTATTCATGAACATAATTTATTTCTTGTTCTTACAAGATTTACAAATTAATAGTACAGGTTTTAGAGAGTTAATATTTTTAAAACAAATTATAGAATAATTACATATTCTCTTTACATAACTAAATTAGTAAGCGCAATTACACGTAGCAGTCATAGACAATTACAAAAAGCTTTATTAAATTCTCAATTTAAATGTATCATTTCCTAGTTGCGTAATTTTTTCTCACCAACTTCATATTATGTTAATTATATGAAATATGGAACATTTCTCAGTACAGTCTAGTGTTGTAAGCCGTACACCACCATTTTGCAATGCCATAATGAAGCTAATGAATCCTAGATGCGCCGGCGCAGCGCCACATAAAAAAATGTGGCGTAATCATTGCGTGACTGCGGTTCAACTTTTCGCAAATTACACAGAGTGTAATTGTAATGGAGTGTAGAAATATTGTCTTTCGAGTTGTTTTATCGACAACAGAACAATTATTTTGGACTACGGGATCCGGGCGCCAATCCTGGTTGCATCGAAGTTAGCACTTCGGAGCCCGGGGTTTGCCTATCCTATGAAAAATTGGCTTATCTTGGAGCGACAACCGATTGAGTCCGCAACCTCGAGAGGTAAACATGCGCCTGAGACTCGACCGTTAAAGTTATGGCTTGTAGGTGGGGTTGGCATGGGTTGGCATGGATTCGGCGCCGAAGATCTTAGGAGGGCCCCATGCACCCGGACTATGTAGCTATTGTTTACACATAAGGTTTTGTGAAGAACAGAAGTTAATTGCTTGATAATTTTTAAGCCAAACTGGGATTCAGAAAGAAAAATTTACGGTTTAAAGGTAAAAGTGTATAAGCGACATCGAATGTTCAAAGGGAAAATATCCGAAACGACATTATAAATACTTTACTGAAAGGCGATTTTCTTGTGAACTGCACCTGTCGCCTATAACCTTTTCAATCATCGATATATTATGTGTAATTTTTTGTTATCAACTGCTCATCTGGTACCTAGCATTCACAGAGGTCTTTGTCTGCGTGTGAGTCGGTGTGCGTTTTTGCTCGTTATATAAAGCTGACCTTCTGGTACTTATTTATATAGTGGCGGTACTTTTCTATCACAGTCGGTCGTGGTCGCCGCGGGCCGTTGTCGACTTTCAGACCTTCTCCATGAACGCAGTGTTTAAATAACGAGCTTTTATGTGTGTGCGCTTGTTTATTTTGCTATGTGTGTGTGTTCACTAGAGGAAGCGTGAAAGTTATACTTGTGAATGTGAGTGGGAAAGAGAATGGTTGTCATGGTATGGAGATGAGAGAAGAAATGAATGAGAGTAATGTACAAATTATGAATGTAGAGGGCTTTAGAAGAATAGGTAGACATAAAAAAATGACCATGATGTAAAAAAAAAAATTAATAAAAAAAAACCAACTTCAAAAACCGAAAAATCACTGAAAATAGGCCTGAAGAAATAAAAATGACTGAATTACAGATTTCATTCAAAAGATAATTTTTTATCTTTTCCCGGCGCCAGTTTTCAGTGCTCTTTTGTTTTTGAACTTGGTTTAATTTTTTTATTAAAATTTTAGTTATTTCGCCCTTTTTAGTGACGGTAACTAATTTCTTGAATCCTGGTAATCCTTCTAAACACACTACCGAACATGTATACTTACTGAACTGCGAGCCCATTTAGACGTGCGGTAATCCCTTCGGATACCCCCGCCGGCCAGCGGGGGTGGTTATGTCGTGCATCGACTAAAACCGCACGGTGTCCTGCCCAAGTGTCCGTTGCCGGGCACCCTTGGTAAGCCCTCGAAAGGATAACCCCAGAGGAGGATATAGGCGTGATGTTATGTTATAGCATAAACAGTGCCTAGATATGCGATAGCGGCAATCACAGTTCATTTGCTGGCATTTATTGAAGAGTTCCGTCATCTGTCTCCAAAACTTATCATCAGATCTTTACGAAATGGGACCACATAGGAAGTTTACCCTTTGTAACAAAAAAATAATTTTTCAAGTCGGTTCAGACGTCTTCGAACTTCGAGTAATCAGCGAACACACATAAAAAAAGAAACAAGATTTCGACGAATTAAGAACTTTTCTCCTTTTTGGAAGTCGGTTAAAAATGACGTATAAAATTTATAATTATAAATGCGAATTCACCTTCAAATAGGTAATTCTTACTCGGTAAGTACTTTGTCGTAGGTAGTTGTTAAAAATATTTGGTACTCATGTACAAAATTATGTATTAGAGTTACTGCCAGTAGTGCACTTTTTTTTTTTTCGTGCGGAAATCCCTTCGGATACCCCCCCGCCGGCCAGCGGGGGTGGTTATGTCGGGCTTGAACCGACTAAAACCGCATGCCGTCTCGGGTCTTAAAACGCCGGGGTGTAAGGTTGCCCATAGAGCATATCCCTCGCACCCCGACTGACCCTGGGCCATCTCCGGTTTCGAGGTGGCCCCTCGGCCTACTGCCAGTAGTACCTATGTTAGTAAATGGCTAGTACATAAGCATGTGTTTGGCAATAAAATTTCATTAATTATTGTCAGTTTCAGAATAGATCCATCGAGAATCAATGTTTCTACTAGTAAACTAATAAATACTGAAGCGTCGGTAGCTTAGTGGTTAAGGAGTCAACCTTACGATCGAGAGGTCCTGGGTTCGAATCCTGGCCATTACACTACCGACGTGAACCCACTCCTAACACAAGCAACTTAGCTTAGCTAGAGGGGTTAGGGGGGATATTAGTAATTTCGGTAATTTCTATGAAAAAAAATCAGACACACATAGTTTACATATTTAAAGCAAGGATATAATACATTTTCGCAGATCAAGCAGTAAATATGGACACTTTCACGAGTCCAGTATATGGATTTAGTGTAAGGGTGAGTTTACATTACAACGCAGCCGAAATATACACAGTTTCTATAATTCAATATAATAACTTTTAAATGTAGCGTTGTGCTAAAATTGACAATGTGGTTTTTATTTTACTTAGCAAACCCAATAAAAAAAAATTGCTTGTTTTATCAAATCCATTGATAGTGTCTATGTCGAATATTTCAGAATTGGTTCATATTCCTAAAAAACTCAGAGTGCCGATGCCACTTACAAAGTTTGAAATACAAAACTAGTTTATTAGATTAAGAATTGAAAAGATCCGAATTGCAATAACATTGAAAGAATTCCAAATTCATATATTGGTCAAATTACTTTTATGAGAACTCAATAGTGTGTTTTGAATATCATTTACAGGAATGTAAGGTATAGTTCGAACTACATACCATATAAACTGGTTCACGTGTTTAAAAATCTCTAAATTCTAATGTCATTTACAAAGTTCGAAATTCAAAAATAGTTCGGTCTACAGATAAAATTGTTGTTACGGTCGGCCCCGATGTGATAAGTCATAACTCTGCTTTAATAAAACCTGACCCTAAACGAGTTCATACGCTTTATTGGTATGAGAGCTTCTATGGAAAGTGGGTTCTAGTTCGCAAGCATTCAAAAGATTGTTTCAAATGTAGCCTGAGATTCAAGAAAAGTGTTTTATCTGTGGTTTAATTTAGTGAAGTGGAATGAGATTGTAATATATTTTAACAAAACCGTTAGCTACTCAGAGTGAAGATCTTGTTGACATAATTCTGGTTTTGCATTATGCTAATGTGATTACTATAATGTGTGTTAAGGTGTCGTATTTCGCCACCTCTGTTAGTATATACATGTTTATGTATGTAATAAATTGTTAGCTTATTTAAATAGACATATTTTTACTATGTGTAAAAGTACAATGTTTTCAAGACACACGAAATCATAGAAATATTGTTAACAATATAATATGTGTATCAAACCCCACCAGACATCGAGGCCCAAACCAACCAGCTGATGGACGAACGGTATCTGGCGCAGGCTGTCCTCTTGGGGTTACGGGCTCAGATCTGATGGCAGTCGCCTCCGTAAGAGCCAAGACAAACTAAATCAGGAATAGGAAAGTGGGCCCCGGGCTCCAATGTGTAAGCTCCGGAAATGGAAGCGCTTGGTCATCGTCTTGATGAGGTATTACCTCCCCCGCTGGCTGGTGGGAGGGAGAGATTGCGAGGGGATTTACGCACGAAAAAAAAAACAGGTATTGTCATCTGGCATTTTTCAATTCGGTTTCAATAAACCTAGACTAAAGCTGGATTTTAGCAGTGAACATCCGTTCAATTGAACTGGGTGCTCAAGTTTTATCAAAGAAATTCAATGAATGCATAACCTTTTCGCGCATCTATGCTTAACCTTGCCGGTCGCCGGTCAATGCAAAGACACCGAATTGTGCCGACTTGAGATTGAAACGATTCAGTTTCTTGTTAGCATTATTACAAAATGGCTCGCGTAACGTCATCAGTAATGGACAAAAAATTACACGCTCGGTTTCAGAACTATTTAACACACATACGAGTTCAAGCTTCGAAATAAGTGGTACCACCGAATCAGCCTGATCTTTGAACAAAAAGCACGAGAATACTGCACAGAAATAGGAGTTAATAAAGCGTCCTTTAACGACGGGACACGATGCTACCATAGTTGAATGCATCAAGCCAAACCACTGCCACTTATGGCAACCTGTCTGGCCAGCCAACATTGTGTACACTCATACTGATTGAATAATCGTACGCAGCTTCGCGATTAAGAACTTTATAGGATGTGAAGTAGTTCGTACCTTCAGAAGCCATATTTTATGACGAAAAAGGAATTATAGCATGACGCAGTTATAGTTTTTAGGGCACCGGAATGAAGAAACAGAACCCTTATAGGATCAATCGTGTGTGTCTGTCACAGTCAATTTACTCTGAATCTACTGGACCGATTGAATTATTTGGTATATATACATTATGATATTCTTACCAAACTTTGAATTGAAGTATTTTGAGTCTGGGTAAGAATTTGGAAAATTAAATTATGTTTGCAATTTATCCTGTGTCTTCTCTGTGCGGCCATGTTTAGGTCCAATTGGTCATTGGTCATCATCATTTGGTCAGTTCCGCCGGTTCTCAGTAGGAGAGACACACCCAAGAAGTGCCAATGGTCTCACTACCGTGAATGCCGAATACCAGGTCAATAGGAGGAGAAAAATTCGGAAAACGTAATTCGGGCGGGATGCAACCGGAAGAAACGCGGAGATGACGATGATGATGACGACTTGTATGCAATCCATCGGTAACTATTTTTTGGAGGAAATCCAAACGGATAATCACCAGCCATGCTTGTCTGTCACCTAGGTGTTAAAAACATGATTATAATAGCGAACTATAACAAAATAAAAAAGAACTTACCAGGTGGACAATCGCACTCGTATCTTAGCTGATCCAATGGTGTACACCTTCCATCATGATGGCATGGAGAAGGCTCACACGGTACGTATTCTGCATCGCAGTCCCTCCCCGTATACCCAGGCTCACAGACACAGGTATACGACCCATGGGTATTGAAGCACCGGCCATGATGACAGGGGCCTGACCCGCTAGAACATTCGACTACGTCTTCTGTGCAGCGAGATCCGGTAAAGCCAGGGGGACATGCGCAGGAGTAGCCGGCGGTTGTGCTATTGTCGGCTACGCAACGACCACCGTTGCGACAAGGCTGGGATGCGCAGTGATCTTCGTGTGAGCATTCGTTTCCTGTAAAGAAATCTCGAGTTAGATTTTTGTGATTACAAGATTAACTTTTACATAAATCTAGTTATAAATAGGGATTGGTAAAAATTTAATTTGTATCGATACGAAGTATCGATTCGAATCGAAACACATTGTATGGGTACGTCAATATCACGTTCAATTTTTAAAGAATTTTTACTATTAAACTAATTATTACCGTTAATACTTCGATCCAACTTAGGTAAATTGCTTATGTTAGGAATGGATTCACCATGATAATGTAATGGCCGAGGTTCAAACTCGTGACTTCTTGATCGCAAATTCAACGTTTTATAAAGGGCTCTATGCCGCCGTCGCTTCTACCTTCAAACATTTTTGAATGTATTCATTTTCCGAGATATCAATAAAAAGTATCCGTTGTAAAATCTAATTATAAAGTTAGTTAATAAGACAATAAATTTAAAACACATAAATGTCAAGCCTCATCTTGTACGAAGAACTATTCCTAGACGAGTGGACCAATAAACTAATATGAACAATCATATATCACCATTAAAAGTTCATAAACCTATCGTTAAGAAAAGCTACCAAAGGTATTTTAAACAAAACGTTGAATTATTTGTCATAATTTACGTAAATTACAAACGCGAATCGATGTCATTTATCGTTTTTATGGCGATACTATACCGATTAGCCAAAATCGTTTGTTAATCGAATAATTTAGTTGTGCTAAGACTTCGTTACTTACAGCTTTACGAGTATTTATATTGGACAAGGAAAAATGGCCATAACTCGCCAAGTCGCTTGAGTTTCTTCGACTAAGGAAATAGCCGAAAATTAATAATTAATAATTTTATTGTATACTTTTTAATAACATGTTTATGAAACCACTCTTTAAGTCTTCATTTTGATACCCTACTCGATAAGTTTGAGTGAAAAAAACTTTTAAGCAAAACATACATTTTAGCGCCAAAAATCCGCTATTTCGTATTTATTTTTATTTTGATATACTGAGTAGCAGTAAATACGCATCTAACGACACCTCTGAAGCTAAAACTCCATCGAGCCGTTCAGGCTGCAAAGTGTCATTATTATCATCAATCTATGCTAGTCCACTGCTGGAAATAGGCCTCCCCTAATGAGCGCCATAGCGCACTGTCTTCAGCTTGCCGCATCCAGCATCGGCCCGCAGTCTTTCGCAGATCGTCATCCCACCTGGCCGGAGAGCGTCCTACACTACGTTTGCCGAGTCGCGGTCTCCACTCAAGAACACGTTTACCCCAGCGGTTGTCGGTTCTTCGCGAGATATGGCCGGCCCACTGCCACTTCAACTTGCTAATTCTTTGAGCTATGTCGATAACCTTGATTCTCTATTGGATGAATTCGTTACGAATCCTATCCTTCAGAGAAACTCCGAGCATAGCTCTTTCCATAGCTCGCTGAGCGACTTTGAACTGGTGGACCAGCCCTACCGTGAGTGTCCACGTCTCAGCTCCGTAGGTCATTACGGGTAGGACGCACTGATCGAAAACTTTCGTTTTCAAACACTGCGGTATGGATGACGACTGCGAGATGAAAACTGCCCCGCCTAGATGGATCCTCCTCTTGGCCTCCTTCTCAAAATTGTTTTTACCTAACTGCACAATCTGCCCGAGGTAAGTGTACTCATAAACAATTCCAAGAAGGTGGCCATCCATGAAGACCAGTCCTGGATCTATGTGGTGATTGATCATGACTTTGGTTTTTTCCAAATTCATGCCAAGACCTATGCGTCACGAGGCTAAAGCTAGGCCGTAAACCGCCATAAACCGGAGATGGCCCAGGTTCAGTCGGGGTGGGAGGGAAATGCCTTATGGGCAACCTTACACTCCCATGTCTGAAGACCCGAGACTACGTGCGGTTTTAGTCGGTTTTGTAAATTAATAAGTCTATTTAATGGGTAAAGTTTTAGTCGGTTCATGCCCGACATAACCTCCCCCGGTAGCCGGCGGGGGGGTATCCGAGGGGATTTCCGCACGAAAAAAAAAGTACTGGAACTAAAAAACATTGTGACTTGGCCTCTCAAAATAGACGATTGAATAACCTCAATGGTCTGACTAATATAGTGCGCTAAACGAAAGAATTGGCCTGATTGGTTCAACCAGCTTAATTGATATTATGGAAACGATCCGATCTCCATGCGCGAGTTTTGATACGTTATTTATTAATCGATTGTTCAACCATTTTGAGTAAATATATCAATTATAGTTCGTTTTAAGGGTAAATCGTAGATTTTTTTGTTTATTAATGTGGTGTTACCACATTAATAAACAAAATAAGAGTAAGTAAGCCAACTGTATATGGGCAGGCAAGCTGACCTCCCAGACCATACAGTGATCAAATTGATGATGTGTTCTAAAAGGGCAGCTCAAAGGAAGAAGAGAAGAGAAAGAAAAAAAACGACCTCGAAACCATGACAATCTGATGAGGAATCATGACAGCTGAGGCAGCTCGTGAACTGTGGAAGGACAAAAGAGTATGATTTGATTTCATATTCTGTAACTATAGAGTAACACAGCTTAATCTTATTTATAATATACTAGCTGGTGCCCGTAGCTTAGGTCGCGTGGAATTCTGTTCCTATGACCGCCACCCATGGGAACCTATTCCAGAAATAAAAAGTCTGTAAACCTTTATAACCACAATTCCACCACCGTACATCAAAGGGTTTAGGCAGTGTTTTCGGTGAAAGCTCCAAGACGGCGGTTTTTTGCGACACCACTAAAAATATTATTTTATATTTTAGCCAATGTATACAAAAACTTGACAAATTATATGATAAAACCTTCCTTGAGAACCACTTTATCCATTGGTGAAAACCGCACGAAAATCGGTGCACTAGTCTTTGAGTTTATCGGAGCGGAGGACTTTTTTGTACAATGTGTAGTGAGGTGTAGATACAGGTAAAAACTTAATCCAACACATCAAAAATAAAGGGGCCGGTACATCGCACAAATGATAAAACCAACATATCCACTAATTGCATAAACAATTGTGAACCAAATTGGCTAGATTCACACATTGAATCAACAAAATGATACGGTACTTAAAAGTATTAAAACTTAGCATGTAATTCAGGAAATGACAGATCGCCGACTTTCTAAGACTTTCACTGAAGGCTCCCGTGAGATAGAAGCGCTCATTTATGTAATTTTCCATGTAATCTATAAAATAAATGTTTATTTGAAAATTGTTCGTGATTAGACTTGGTTTTCGACAGAAGTGGTAAGCTACCTGTATAAGTATAATTGGCCGAACTCGTAGACATGCAAGGTTTTTTATCATTTAAATATTTAAAAAAAAACGTTATAGGTATTGTCTTAATGGGGGTGCGACTGGTTGGATCACCTCCAAGTTTGGTGCACCCTGGGCAACGTGGGCGATGAGCATCATTAATTGCTCTGGAGTAGCTAGCCAGCAGCCAGCTGGCGTCAACGTCAACGGCCAAGAGTCTGACCAACCGGCCCTTTTCAGGGCCAGCTGACCCCATTGCACGAGGGGGTCGGGGTATGGCGGGGCTGCAAGACCCGCGGGGGGGGGGGGGTCGCTCCAGGTACCCCTCTGCTGTTATCAGAGGGGACACTGCGAATGGCCCAGGGTCAGTCGGCGTGCGAGGGATATGCTCTATGGGTAATCTTACACCCCGGTGTCTGTAGACCCTAGACGGCGTGCGGTTTTAGTCGGTTCAAGCCCGACATAACCGCCCCCGCTGGCCGGCGGGGGGGTATCCGAAGGGATTTCCTCACAAAAAAAAAAACGTATTGTCTTAATGTTCGACTTTTAAAAATATAACGGGATATCGAAATTTTAAATACATATTATTTTATTTTATCCACCACCGATGGCGAAGCCAAAATAGAAGGGTGTTTGATCTGTATGTTTGTATGTCCGTCCATATGTTCCCTCGCAACAACTACGACTATGCGGCTGAACCGATTTTGATTAATGAGTTATTGTTAGGCTTCATTCCGCGAGTGGTTTTATAAAAATCAAAATGGCAACTTTTTTGCGCCCAATATAAATCTTTATACATATAAAACAAAGGCAAGATAGTGATACTGTTTATAACTCGAGAACAGGTGGACCGATTTTTATGATCTTAGATTTTTTAGATTTGTCTCCGCCTGTACTGGGCCATTTTGTGGTGTTATTTTGCGGAAATACCCCACCGCCAGCCAGTGGGAATAGTTATATAGGGCTCCTAAAACCGCACGCCATCTTGGGTGTAAGGTGGCCAATAAGGCAATTCGCACCCTGACTGACCCTGGGCCAATTACGGCTTTGAGATGGGAGCTCAGGATACTGTGACTATACATAAACTAGTATAGGGACTGTAATCCCAAGTACAGTCATTACTCTATTAGGATAATTAAAAAACATTCACGAAATAAATTCAGCTGATAAGGTAACCAACATAACTTGATTCTAAGGCAGAACCACAGATTACATAATATTATTCTAGCAGAACGAAGTTTGCCGGGACAGCTGATGTTTCTAATAAAAAAAATACCGCGGTTATTCTTTTTTTTTTAAATTATCACTGAGTAGCATAGAATTCAAATTTAGAACAACGTTTATTTCCATGAAAAAAGCACCCCTTCATAGGGTTGGCATTGATCGTCGGCCAATACCCAACGTGGCGGGAACACATCGCTCTCCGTACTCCTCTGCTTTCAGAGGAGACAGGATGAGCGATGCTGTTAGTGGTGAGATGGCCCAGGGTCAGTCGGGGTGCGAGGGATATGCTCTATGGGTAACCTTACACCCCGGCGTCTGAAGACCCGAGACAGCGTGCGGTTTTAGTCGGTGCAAGCCCGACATAACCGCCCCCGCTGGCCGGCGGGGGGGTATCCGAAGGGATTACCGCACGATAAAAAAAAAAAAAAAAAAGCGTATCTTGTGAATAAATAAGATATTTAGCGTCCTGGCGAAACGCGCCATAATTGCACGTCGGCGACTGCGCCGGAGAGCGATGGATTTTTTGCACAAATTCCCTGTTCATGGTAGCTAGTAGTTCATGTTCATGTTTAGACACGATGGCACAAGTTGGAATACCAAGCGATTAAAAGCGAATGCAATATAACGTGACAGAATTTAACGGTAGTTGAATTACTTAGAAAAACTGTACCTTTTTTTTTTTTTTTTTTTTTATGTACCTACCAACATTACTAGTAAACTTTCAATCGATGTTTTTAAAACAATCAATATTATATACTGCTGGACATAGGCCTCTTCGAATATGTGGCATAGCACACACTCCTCAACCTTCCGCATCCATTCTATCCCAGTTAACTTTTTTTAGTTCGTTAGTCCATCTGGCTGGGTAGCATCTTTAAGATGCCGTTCGTTTGCCGATTCAGGGTATCCAGACCACTCGACTCCTATAGTTATCAGCCCTTCGATAGATATGACCAGCCGATTGCCATTTTTTGACGAATGACTTCATTACGAATTTTATCCTTCAAGGAAACTATACAGCATAGCTCACTCCATTATAACCACGCCAATAATAAAAACAATAGTTTAGAAACTAAATACTGGTGGTAGAAATTTGATGACACAAATTTGTCACAAAATTCGGCCGGGTAGGTACCACCGTGCCCGATTGCGAAAAACCCTCCATAGTAATACAATTTCGGTTTGATTGCGTTCAGGGGTCAGCAAGTGCATAGCCGGGCAGAAGGGATTGTGGTCGCAGCACTAGTGGGACCGGTGGGTGTCAAGCGGTGCTGCGACGACAATCCTCTTCTGATGAGGCCGTCAAGCTGAGTGGCCACCATTGTTAACATGATACGTGTATGTAATGGTGACCCTCTTTCCGGGGTGAAGTCAAACTGACGTGTCCTAAATATTAAAAAAAAAAAAAGAAAAAAAAACGAACGTTTGACTGTTTACATCCCGCAAGAATTCCCAGGTATTTAAAGTAAGACTAACATTTGGGAAACTACCTCTGTCCCCACGTAATAGGGGATAGTGAAAATATAACTTTTCCCATAATATAGACTTATTTTTTTACAAAACAAAAATCGAATCGAAAAGCGTTCTAGAAACCATAGTTCAACTTGTGTAATGTAGAATGTCCTAGAATATTTACTTAGTACGAGACGTGTTCAACTTAAACCAAAGATTTCTAAGAAGTATTTGTTGACACCTGCCCAGCATCTGCAATCCGCATTACACAGAGATTTACCACCGCAATGCTCCTGCGCATCCGTTGATTGCACAACCTAACTGTTTTATAGCGACGAATTAATTTATCTTTTAATTTAAAAACCATGGAAGGAGTGTTACGAATTTAGGTGAAACTAACTTTAAACTCGTAACCAAACGGTGGTTTATTACATAGCCCACCTGATAGTAAGAAGTTACTGTGCCCTATGAACGTTTATAAGACGAGAGGTGTGTGGCATCTGTTATTATTTGCAAAAGGTTTAATGAGGATAGAGCTAGAATCGCCCTTGGAAGTTGTTGAACACTATTTTTTTTTTTTTAAAGAAAAATCGTAACCGAAATTACTAATATTCCCCTAACCCCTCCAGCTAAGCTAAATTGCTTGTGTTAGGAGTGGGTTCACGTCGGTAGTGTAATGGTCAGGATTCGAACCCGGGACCTCTCGATCGTAAGGTTGTCTCCTTAACCACTAAGCTACCGACGCTTTAAATATATATAATATATAAAAAAGCGGCGATAGCCCGGTGGCGTACGTAACGGACTGCTGAGACGAGGTCTCGAGTTCGATCCTCAGTCGCCCCGGGCACACACCTCTGACTTTTCGTAGTTATGTGTATATTCATAAATGTTAATTATCGCTCGCTTAACAATGTGCCCGGTAGATGGCAATAGGCTCGCCCCCTATTACATTGGGACCTTAACATAACTGGCGAATCGTGGGTGTGTAATACACCTCTGCCTACCCCTTCGGGGACACAGGCGTGAAGTTATGTTATGTAATATAAACCATATTTACATTAAAATAAATCAATAAATAATTGATGTTTAATTATTTTTGTAATCATCAGAGGACAAATTTTTCATTTTTAAATTTTTGTTCATTAGTTTATGTAAACTTTTAGATTTAGGCTGGCCGAGTAAGGAATGTGTTTAGCTAATACCGGTATGTAAAGACAGAGGCAAATAATAATAATAAATATTCTACGACATTCTACACAGCGCTTTCTAGAACCAAAGTAAGCAAAGTTTAGCTGGTTTGTGTTATGGTTTCCAGAATGCGGATAAACATACTTATATACTTTTTTTTGTAAATACATACATATTATACATGGAAACACCCAGACCAATGGAAATAAACATATTCATGCATACAAATATTTGCACTGCGCGGGAATCCAACCCGCGCCCCCTGTCGCTGCAGTTCACTACCGCTACGCAATTGTCTTTGATTACCCCTACGATCAATGGACAATTGGGAAGGACACCGTGTGGTTTTAGTCAGTTCGATTCCGACATACCCACTTCATTGTTGGCACCGATGGAATGAAGAACGTTTTCACATGTAAAAAATACCGTAAAATTGGCTTCAATTTTATGAGAAATGGGTGAAAATAATGTAACATTTATTATCAATGTGAATGAAGTAAACAGTAATACCGAAAATTTTAAAAATACTACCATTTACTTTGCATTGGGAAGAATGCGAACCTAAAACTTCTAAAATACCATTAAATTTTCAATTATAGAGAGAAATCAATTCCACACAACGGAAAAAAGAATTGATAACCGTGAGTTAACCTAAAAACGAAACTAGTTGAGTGCATCGTTCAGCATATAATACAAATTAACGTATCGACTTTCCGAATACGAATTAGCATACAAATAAGTAACAGCAATTACTAATCAATGAATTCTATGAATATTACAACATTGAAAATTAGTAGGTTGCGGCCTGAAAAAAAAAAATAAACAAAAAAAAATAGCATACAAGTTTGTAGTTGTCATACAGATGAAACTAGAAAAAGACGCGCTATGCCTATGCACTTAGGTGTCAAAATTAATTGACTCATTTAACTAGGTCTCCAGGTCCCCCTCGTCCGTTCCCACCTCACCTCACAATTTTTGTTCTAAACAGTTTGTTTATTGCAAACAGTGTTTGAAAGGAAACAGCTTTCCAAATCTTACTAGTTACTCCTTCCTTTGCTTACGACTTTTATGATACAGTAAATCAATATGATAACATAATTCTAGAACTAGTTTCACTCGGGGCACTGATGGATCAGATTTTGCTACAAGTTCCCCGCCATTTATATTTATAATTTATTTCATATCAATTTGGATAGTAAAAAATCCACTACGTTATGATGACTATTGATGACAGATTTATAATGACTTTTATTAATATCGTTATAAGTAAATTAACCTTACCATATTTTGATGGTGATTTAAGATTTACAGAATTAATTTATTATGCGGTGTCTGTTTGTCCATTATTGGGTCATCATAAATCAATGAGCTTTCGGATATTTATACTTTTATTTCAGCAGGTGTGTTTACCTTAAGATTTGAATCTCTGAATACTAAGGGATCGTACAAATACTCATTTACATTCAATGTTTTTATTGTCATTTTAATTTATCTCGTTAGAGATATATCCAAGTCTCTCATTTTCTGCTATGCTATGGAGTCTGTTCTACAGCCTCCATAGCACAGCACTGCAGACTCTTGAGTCTCTTTGACTAATAAAATAAGTCTGTTACGTGATGCTCAAGGTCGTTAGAAATGAAGAAGTAAAAGCCGTGAAGCGGACCCTAGACTTCGAGGTGAAAAACTCGGATACGACCGGGAATAACTCAAAGTCGAATGCCGATTTTGATCACGTTATAAATTCCTTCATTATTTCGTTGGCAAAAGACACACACGAGCCTTCTGCGCCATGTTGATTTTGAGGGGAAAGCGCGAGTGTCGTCTCTGGTCTTTTATTCTCCAATAAGATGTACAACCTGCTTTATAACTCTTTATTTCTCCCGTCATTTTATGGACATTCTACTCTCTGATATTACGTCATCAATAAAGTTTAACGCAGTCATAACAAAACCTATAAACGGATATGCACCATAAACATGGCCTGAACTCATGCCTATTGCATGGAATAAAAGATTAGAATCAGTTCTACATACAACAAGCTTTAGAATAATTCATAAATATCTCAGCAAACACCTGTTTGTTAGTCATCAAATGCGTAACCAATTACGCATAAAGGACGGACAGACGTATAGACAATTATACTTGATAATATCTAACTTATCTCTGGTCCAGATTATAAAGTGGACGATGACGTAGTTTAGCATGGAATTGAAATGATAAAAGCGCGAGAACTGTACAAACCTCTACTTGAGGATATCAAATATATGACCATAAGATACAACCTGCGTGAGCTTACTGGTTCTGATCGTAAATATGACCCTAATGCATACTTTGTGACGCGAAAGGACCGCAGTAATTAGCCACTTTAAATGCATGTCAAAAATAGATGGACCAATGTGCTGCATGGATGTGATTCCAACGGCCCACTCGGGGGTTGATTGCAATGGTGGCGTTGCACACAGAAGCAAGTCAGATTCCCACGCGAGAGGCTCTGCTTTGAGTGTAGGGCAAACGAAGTCCTACTCACACAACACAACACCAAATTCGTGTGTATTCTCCGTCGATCAGAACCAACAAAGAAATCCTCTACTACGGCTGCTAATTCTGCGGAGTAATGTCCTCATAGATGATCGCAAAAGCGGTAAACTCTAGTGACTAAGTAAACAAAACCGTATACCTAGATATTTTGACATAAGTTTACTCGTAACAAATCATATTCCTCTCTCAAAAGAAACCGTAGTTCCACTGTATATATAAAATATTCATTGGTCTGACTACAGAATTAGTCTAACTACAGAACCTCGATATCGTCAATGGGTTGTGAGAGTAAGATGGCAGTCTAAGATCAGCTGTTTCGTATTTCGACTGTAAGCCGAACCCAACTGAGTTGAGCAAAGGTTTGGAGGATGCTACAGATGTAATAAAATATGAATAGCACTTTTGAGGATAATTTTACCAACCTGTATATCCAGGCGGGCAATCGCATTCGTAGGTATCCAGCGAAGTAAGTCTACACGTGGCTCCGTTTAAACAAGGCGCAGAATCACAAGCCGCTGGTATTCTAATCTCACACAGTGAAGCGCTGAATCCCAGCGGACAGTCACAGGCGAAGGACGGAGGACCGCCTCCGACGCCAGGCCTGACGCGGCAGCTTCCGCCATTTTGGCAACGAGGACTCGATTCGCTGTGGCAAGGGTTCAGATGCTGGCAAAACTCGCCCGCGTATCGAGATGTGCAGCTGCAACAAAGAAAAAAGGTATGTTAGATTTGAGATTATTGTTTGAGTAAAAATAAAGTTACCTTTTTAAATGTTTAGGCCGTCAATTTGACTGCACCTAATGTTGTAATCATCAATTTAAAAGGTAAGCCGTTAACATTCGTGTTATATGCATAATTTGTCATTAGAACTCAACGTACTTTAACTAATTGTGCTTTAACCAAAGTATACTTGACTAATTTAGTTATTTCCTTATTCATAATTATGCAGATTCATAAATCATAATAGGAATTTGCATTTGAATAACTAATATATTCACCTTTTACCTTAATATAAGGTGTGTACAGTCAACACAAAAGTACACATCAAAAGTAGATTAACACAACAGATCACATTAGCTCTTAAAACCTTCCATAAAATATGACACAAAACATGAAATTAACATTTACCTGAGGATTCCAAAAATACTTTTTATTGATGCATTTGATGTCTTTTACCTAATATTTACAGAATTATGCATGTATGTATATTTGCTGTGCTTAGTTTGAGTGTAGATGGCGCTGTGTGATATGTTTTAGAATATTTATTCATTGATACGTTAAGTTTAAAAAATTACCATAGCTTTACTGGTAACACTTCTCTGAGCCTTTTGGTCTCCATTAGAGATAGTTGTAAAGTTGTTAAAAACACATTGTTCAGCATCTTTTGCCGCTAACGGTACATACATGCAAATATGAACAAGTAATGCAGAGGGCCATAAGTATGCGTATTTATGGACATTACCGGAGCTCCGTAGGAGGCTTTACGAGTTACAATAGCCCGCTCGGAGCCCGGCCCATATTATCAGATGGCTATTTTATGGGCTGTAAACCTGGGTTTCACACTAGAGGGTTATTCTAATATTAATTATAAGTGGTTTGTATTTCATAATTACGTCGGAGAAGGGAACTTGAGTGATTGATATGTCAATACTAGACTTAGCACCTTTTTAACTATAGTAAATAAGTAGTGGGGTGTTTGGTACAATCTCTACTGTAAGCCGGTTATCATCATCACCATAGCGACTTCCCAGTTAGATAAAGGTACAGGTAATGTGGCGGTGGCAGGTGAGGCCGCCTGTCACCCCAGCAGAAGCAGGCCGGGACGGTGGGGCGACTAGCGCCCCTCCCCCAAACCGGGGCAAGACGGGGACACCGTGGTTCCCAAACCCGAGGGGGCCATCTCGAATCCGGAGATGGCCCAGGGTCAGTCGGGGTGCGAGGGATATGCTCTATGGGCAACCTTACACCCCGGCGTCTGTAGACCCGAGACGGCGTGCGGTTTTAGTCGGTTCAAGCCCGACATAACCGCCCCCGCTGGCCGGCGGGGGGTATCCGAAGGGATTTCCGCACTATAAAAAAAAAAAGGTACAGGTAATGTGGCTCAATTCCACATTACCTTATGATATACGCGTTGCAATGGTATAACTTTCCACCCATGGTCATAGAGATAATTGCGTCGTATTACTCACAGCTAAAATTTGCTATAAACTTCCAAAAAGAGCACACAGAACCATTAAGGTATAATGTGGGACTATTTCAGGGATGCTGTTTGTCACCAATAGCATTTAACATAGTAATTATTATCTTATAAAAAAAAAACATTTCTTTTCGTGACGTATTAACTTGGTGTTAATACGTCACGAAAAGAAATGTTTTTTTTTTTATATTTAGGACACGTCCATTTGACTTCACCTCGCCTGATGGTAAGCTGAAGGTAAAGTCTCTGGAAATAGGGTCACCATTACATACACGTACCATGTTAATAATGGTGGCACTCAGCTTGACGGCCTCATCAGAAGAGGATTGTCGTCGCAGCACCGCGTGACACCCATCGGTCCCACTAGTGCTGCGACCACAATCCCCCAGCCGGGCTATGCACTTGCTGACCCCTGAACGCAATCAAACCGAAATTAGATTACTATGGGGGGTTTTTCGCAATCGTGCACGGTGGCACCTACCCGGCCGAATTTTCTGACAAATTTGTGTCATCAAATTTCTACCACCAGTAAAAATGAGTCCAAAGTTTTCATGTCGGAGCGTGAAGTCCGCTCATAATTCTTGATTGATATATCGGTTTTTCCGCCTCGTTTAGCCTCGTCCGTTGTTTATCAGTTCCACAGATAACAGGTGAAATTGGCTCAGGCCTCAAGGATATTGGTAATGCCCTTTACCCACCCCGGCAAGCCGATCCACCAAATTTCAAATGTGTTTGACTATAGGGCTACCATTTTAGAAATGGTAGTATCTGGATTGGTGGTCTTTCGTTTTTGGGACTGCACCCAAGCTGAAATTTGGTACGTAGATATGGGCTGAAATAACGCATAAGTTGCTTTTTGTCCCTGGAACAGGTTCCCACATGTTGCGAAAACGGAATTATAATTGAATTATGATTAATTTATAATTACATTATATTTGCATTGAATTGAAGCTGCGGTTAGTTTATTTTTGTTCAGCCATTTCTTCAGCTCCAGAAAGTTTATATAAACCAGATTATTATAAACTGGCGTACGAGTATAACATATTGGAAGTAAGTCCATACAATGTGCTGTATGTAGATGTGCCAGCCTGCAGTCGTGCCGTCCGGACAGCGACAATAAATAATGCAGATACGTCGCGAACACGACCACGTGACGTGCGCACGCGCAGCCAGTGGACGCAGTTTTTGGTATATGCAGCATTATTATAATGGAATATGTGGATACTTTGTTCACTACAAAAGTTATTATTGTGTTACAAGTAACCTCCAATTGTAATAATTAATGATTTTGGGGTGTTTCTGGGGCTCTGCCAAGATCTTCGGGGCCCATCAAACCTCACCTGCAAGCTGGTACAGCTGGTGCTGATTAACGGACGAGGCTATGGCGCAGGCTTTGAGGTTGGGAGGTCAGACGGCAGTCGCTCCCATAAAGGCCAAATAAGTCAAACCAGGAGATAGAGTAGCGGACCCCGGGCTATGGCTATGGTTCGAATCCTGGCCATTACACTACCGACGTGAACTCACTCCTAACACAATCAATTTAGCTTAGCTTACGAGGTTAGGGGGAATTTTACCCTGGGGTTATCCTTTCGCGGGCTTACCCGGGGTGCCCGGCAACGGACACTTGGGCAGGACACCGTGCGGTTTGAGTCGATGCACGACATAACCGCCCCCACTGGGGGGAATATTTGTCATTTCGGTTACTAATATTATTTAAAAAAAAAGGGCCTCAGATGCAGCCAGGAATAACATTCAGATAATTATCATGATGATTTTCTCATAGATTTTAAACAAATTTCTATGGAAACACACCTTAACGACAAAAAAAAGATCGAAATCGGTGATACAGCTGTAGCCACTATCACTGAACATATCTTCTTTTCATTGCAGTCGGTTAAAAAGGTAATACTTGTAACCTTACATTAAACATCGTTCATTATATATTATCATCATTAAATATAACAGATAGTAAAACCATCTCTCTGATGAGATATTTTACAATATGAGCGTTTTTGCAAATAGCAATACTCAAACTATAATGGGTTGCCATCTCATCTTCAACGATCATTAAGTAAACGATCATTAAGTAATCAATTTCATTGAGGTATTGCTAGTTACACAGCTTAGGACCCTTAAAGACTGGCACTAGTAATATAAGTGTCGGTTTGTAAGTTTATTATTTGTTACTCGAATACGCATAAACGGCTGGACGGATTTGATAGACCATAACATCATTTTCATCATCTTAACCTCGTTCCTGGTCGCACTCAAGGCTTCCACCTCAGAGCCCGGGCTCCGTTATATACCTTTTATGAGAGCGACTGTCGTTTGATCTCCCGAACCCAAGATAAAGCCTACATCAGAGTCGTATCCGTAAATCAGCAGGTGAATAAGCTTACAGGTGACTTTGTGAGCAATAATGCAGTTATGCAAAGACCTATTGCTGCATACAGATATTAACATCGAGCGGGAAATGAACCTGCTGCCTATGACGTAGTAGTTGAACGCTCTACCGCCAGGGACTTTTAACACATTCATAAAGGTTACATAATTATATGGGTTACACTATGAAAAGGTTACAGAATGAAAGTGTTACACTTATAAATGTGGTATTGAATCTGTTAATCGTTACCACTTTCAATTGTGTAACACTTATACATATATATATAATAGATATTAATCTGTTAACAGTGTTAATAAGTGTTAACCGAAATGCTACGTTGCTAAATTTACTATCCTATTATATTTATAATCAAAATTTTTAAATAAAGGTATTTTGTACACCCCCAAGTATTTTAGGACGTTATTATTACGTTTTATATGTGTTAATAAGTGTAAACTTATTAACACATAAAACGTACCACTTTGAATATGGTACACTTTCGTATCTGTTACATTTATAAATAGTTTTTTTTTCTAAAACAGTTTAAAAAAACGGTGTTAAAACACTTTATTACGCTTACAGTTTGGGTCCCTATCTACCGCTACGCTACATAGGTCGTCAAGGACATTTAGACTACTTTTCTTCCCAGAAATCAGTTCCATTGGATCACTTGATCGGGATCAGCATTTCACGCATATAAACTGGGGGTAAAGGTGGGTAACAATAAATATAAGAATTACATTTTGTGACAATATAAAGTGAACTTAAGTCTATCCAATAATCTTGAGAGATAAAAACCACCGTGGAACGCCCACATCGAACTTGAGCCTTTTCTTAAAAAGTCCACATTATCATAATCCCACGATAAATAACGGTTATATGATAACCGAATAGAATGTACGGATGTGAGGTAAATCATTATAGGCGACAATAATTCATTTAACGTCAACATATTAAGTGATGTTTGTAAAAAGGCCCCGTTATTGCAAAATGACTGCATTGAATTTTGCAAGACCTACTATTAAACATAGATTATAATATATATGCTTATGAGCTGTTGCCCGCGGCTCCGTTCGCGTGGATTTCTGATCCCGCTTTCTATGGGAACCTATTTCAGGGATAAAATATCCTGATATCCTGTGTTATTTCAAATAAATCCAATCTAAATTTCAACCAGATCCGTTTAGTCGTTTAAGCGAGCTTGAGTAACACACATACAAACAACTTCCACATTACTTAGTAGGATTAGTGGGATATGTAGGATACTATCGAACGGGCAACCCTATTAATATATTATTATAAATATTAAAATTTAGATATTTGATATTGTCGGAAGATATTGTCCCCGTAACCATGGCTGCTGAAAAGCAACCGAAACGTCGGGATCAATGTAAAATATAAAATAACATCAAATAAATCGCGATAGAATTCGTTAAAAATAGTTTGATTTCAATTTAGATGTTTGTTCCTCAATCTCGTCCAACTTTTCGTCTTAAATATGAGATGTACAGTCATAATTAAGCGGCATGCGTCCTATTACATCCAATAGTTTTGTCTTTATGGTATTCTAGTTGTCAATGACGCGTAAAACTTTTATCATCAAATAAAAATCTTTTTTTTTTTTTCATTTATTTATGTTCACAGCAAACATTACCTTATTAAAAAACCGGAAGGTGCGACTTTGGCTTGCACACTGAGGGTTCTGTACAAATTTTTAGTTATGTGGATAATTAGTTCATCGCGGGATTCGAGTCTCGAAGGAAAATTAACATGACTGCAGTTATATTATCTACGCAAAAAATATCGAACATTGTTCAACGGAAAGTCGTATTAAAGAACTAACTTACAAATCAAATATTTTCGGACATTCCTTTACTTGTCAATTTTCATGATATTACGGCAATCAATATCAAATCAAAGATAGACAGAAACATGGATTTAATGAATAAATATGTCATAAATAACTCGAAAACACGATTATTTACACATCCAAGGAACCCAAATTAAAAGTTGATACTTTCAAATTGGTATTTCTCTGACAGATAGACGGATAACCAAATTTTGTAAAAGTCCGAGCATTTCCTTTTGAAATACGGAATTCTAAAAAGTCTTTAAAAGGGTGTAACCATCCAAAAGACTTTATTGTATTAGTTTACGTAGCCTCTTACTCGTACCGATTTGAATGTACCCACCCACGTGTATGTAAATGGAGTTAAATGAAGTAAATCTCATTTATTGAACCGCTACGATACCAACACCTCAGGTGTTGTGGGAACTAACAACGCATCTCCCCCGCAGACGTTTTATACAAATTGAACGTCATAAACCTATATTGGTTTCATTATAGATTCATTCTAAACGATTTGTGTATTTAATATTGTTTATATTGCTTGTAACAATTAACCCCAAAATTTATGGGCAGTGAATCTCATAAAATAAGTATTGAAGTAACGTACATAATTTATTTTGTAATAATTATGAATATTAATGAGTCATTACAGTTGATTAAAGCAAGTGAGATAAATGGTAAAGCTCTTGGCTGCACCCATGTTTTAAAATTTAATAGTTTGTAACCAACTTGAGTCTATATTCTCAGAAAAAGAGGTTTGCTTTTGCAAAAGTTAATATTGAATTGAATTTAAACAATGGTATTTACCAAATACAAATGGTTTTATCGTGGTTTTGTTATATAGGCCCCTAAGTTAAGGTGAGCCCGTATGCTGGCCTGGCGTGGGAGGACGGAGCCTGTTCCATGCGCCCACGCACTGACCTCGGCCAAGGGGTGCATGCACCGCACAAAATGAATGTACAATATTACTGCAACATTCTTCAATTCTTCAGATGAAATTCACTTTAAAGCGATTTGGACATTATACATAATTAAAATATTTAACACGCTAAAGTTTTCTTGCAAATTTTGTTAGGAAAAATTAATTGAGCTGAGTGAGACGAAGTCGAGCGAAAGCTCCTCATACCAGACTTCAGGATTTTCTTTGTCGCAGGTCTCCTCCTAAACTACTAATCCAATCAGAACCAAATTTGGCATAATTAAAGAGGTCAATCAGAGGAAGGTTTGTGGATATATTTTGAAAAAACTAATGCTACCACAGAGGAATGATCACCGTTAAAAAATTCCAGATGGAATTACATAATAACCGCTCGAGACACTGTGACCAAACTTTACACGCTCAGAAAGCATGTCCAGAGTTGTGACTTTCAAAAAGAATTTTCAAAATCGGACTGATCACTGTTCAAAATTTTCAAAATCTGATTCACGATGTCTAACTCAGCTCAACATTGCAAGCAGCGATTCGCCTTGCAGACCTAGTTTTAAAACGGGATGTCCTTTACACAGCCTAAATTTCTACAAATCAAGACAGTTAGCTAGTTTCAATAAATACCCACGATCACCTAATTTTGATAGTTTAAACATTCTAGACCTGACTGCTATATGTGAGAGTTTTCGCCACTAGTTTCCATACTAACGAGGTATTCCGGTACTTCCTCTCGAATGTATATTTCGCGATTAGAATATAAATTATAATTAATTAAAGTAAATTCAGTAGTAGTAAGGAGCCCTCTAATCAATCAATCAATAGCCCTATTGCAGTCCACTGCTGATTATTTAGGTCTCCACCAATGAGCACTACAGCATGCGATCCTCCACTTTTCGCATCCAGTCTATCCTAACCACTTTTCTACCACCTTACGTTTATTTAGGCCTGCTTATTCTGCAAGCTATGTCGCCCCCTAGTACGTGGGACCAAAAACTATACCTAGCAAAATGTGGTCTGTGTTAATAAACCTGTCTCCCTTCTGTGCAATAGTTAAGACGCCTAAAATCTTATCCTTTCTTTTTCGCAGCGTTAATTACGAGATTCACGAAATAATAAAACGGCAGATGATGCTGCAACGTCCAAGATTATCTTTAAAACTTATATCCCATCGCGAATATAGGGCTTTTGTTGTAACAAGACTAGGAGCTAAATCTTCATTATAAGCCGAACAATAAATTATTATTATCGTAGATCTAATTATAGCGTTTGAAAAACTGCTTGGTGCAGAGTTACGCTCACTGTTTTTGTTGGAAAGATTTTTGCTTCAGCCTGCGCAGGAGTTGTATAAGTTACATGTCAGTTACGTCATCGCTTATGTTTGACATTTTATTCTCTGCCTTGTTACGTCTTTGTTCATTGTTTAATTAACTTAATAGACTCCTCTGAAAAGGAATAGCTTCAGCAACGAGAGTTATTGAGTGCAATATGTAAGTAGATATGCATTGCACCTTACCATTATAAAAACAAAACAATTTTTTTTTCTTAATCACTACGCGATTACTATTTAAGCCAGACTACTTTTTGTAAACTTTTTATTTTGCAAGTATTATTGCAACTTTTTTTTTACTCTAGCAGCTCTGAACTCAATATTGCGTGTTGTTCTAATTAACCGACTTCAAAAGGGAGGAGGTTTTATGTTCGTGTTTATCTGATATTTTATTAATTAAAAAGCTAATTAGTTATTGTCAAAAGTCTCAACTTCGTATTCTTAGTGTCGAAACACAATGTAGATGGAAAACCCAGCACCAAGTCCACCGTGAATCAGTGTGACTATAATTTATAGTTGGCGACAGGAGATTCCGTGTCGGGCGCAGTGCCCGCAATAAATTAAATAACATTGCGTGTTAAGAGCTAGCTGGTTATACGATACCCTGTAGCTATGAACTTTAAGAAAGTTGCAACATTTTATGCACTAATATAAATATGCACTCACACCTGTAAGAAGCAAGCAGAGTTGCAATAATATCCAATTTTCGCCATATTTCCAATCCATCATTCTATGGGTACCAACTATTAGGACACTCCTCCATGAGCGCAGGCCTGGGGGTAGTAGGTGAGGCCCCCCTGGGCCATCTCGAAAAAGGAGATGGTCCAGGGTCAGTCGGGGTGCGAGGGAAATGTCTTATGGGCAAACCTTACACCCCGGCGTCTGAAGACCCCAGACGGCGTGCTGTTTTAATCGGTTCAAGCCCGACATAACCGGGGTATCCGAGGGGATTTACGCACGAAAAAAAGAAAGGATACCAACTATTAGGTAATTTTATTACGCTATTGGAGTCAAACGGGTAGGTCCTTAATCCAAATTCCCTATGTTACTGAAAATATCTTCACAGAAAATCGCAATCCTAACTGTGACCTCTTGCCTGAAAACCCCCGAAGGGGCAATAGACTTCAATCACTTACTTTTCTAAGCGGGCGTGTAGTAGTAGTAAATCTCTTTATTGTATGTACACAAGAATACTCCATACAGAACATAATCTTGTACAGTTTTGAGCCATATACAATTGGCGGCCGTATCTTTCAGGCAACCATTCGAAGGAGAATAAAACAGTAAATAGAAGATATAGGGCAGTTTCTGGTGTACTCTGACATTAAAATATAAAATTATAAATACATAAACTTGTATACTTAGTGATAAGTTTTTATGTCGGGCTTGAACCGACTAAAACCGCACGCCGTCTCGGGTCTACAGACGCCGGGGTGTAAGGTTGCCCATAGAGCATATCCCTCGCACTGCGACTCCGTCCCGGCCTGCTTCTGCTGGGGTGACAGGCGGCCTCACCCGCCACCCCCAGGCCTGCGCTCATGACCTGCTCGATATTTGATATCGATAAGTGACATGATAGGTTTCGCATTTTCGCGTCACATTGTATTCCTAGGAATCCTAGGTTTGTTTTGACATTGGTCGGGAATCTGTGAAATGTCTTGCCCCGGTTTACTGGAATAGTACCTATCTTTAGGTACATCATATATACAATATACATACATATAATTAAGACAAGGGCTTGTAGGTACGGTCTCCTTTATTATATCTCACAAAGATTTGACCTTTTTCTTCTAATAACGTACCGAAAATACACCTAATACGTGTGTACCAAATGTAACAGTACCAACATCGGGTTGTACATCATAATTAGCATCGGTAATGTATGAATGAATGTACATATAATATGATTAACAAACACGGTCGTCAAGCAACAAATATTTCGTCGCGTCTGTTTCGTGGAAGCGCGCGCTTGGCACGTTCGTCGCATGTCCCTCGGTTATCTGATGCGCGCGCGCTGACGGCAGCGTGAGCGTTGTGCGCAAACGCAAAGGGTGTATCTTGACGCTGTATCGTTTAACGCAATTGTGTCGAAACGTGAAGGCGTTTTGGTAATGAGATTAGGATCAGAAGATCTTTTAAGAAAGATTTATTTATTTAAAACTAAACGCAAGGTAAGATTTCAGATTCTAGCCGAATGTAGGACTGGTAATCCAGATAAAAGTGGTGCAGTCTGGCTGGTTTCGGTTTGGGTCAGGCAGTATTATTAAATTTTCCTGCTTAGAAACCGGTGGGTTTGTATGTAAGGTTTAAGTAATGACAGTAGAGGAAGCTCGTAAACTGTGTAAGTAAGGATAGAAACAGATGGCGGGCTGTTGTCTCTGCTACTAATATTATAAACGCGAAAGTTTCTGAGGATGTACGGATGTTTGTCACTCTTACACGCAAAAAAGGCTGAACGGATCTGGCTGAAATTTCGTACAAGGACAGAATGTAGCCTGGTATAATGCATAGGCATAATAGTATTGTATGTAAAGGTAGCTTAGTGGTTAAGGAGTCGGCCTTACGATCGAGGGATCCCGGGTTCGAATACAGGCCCGTACACTAACGTGAACCCACTCCTAGCTTAGCTGGAGGGGTTAGCGAGAATAAGAGTACTAACTAGTACTAGTACGCGTAACTAGTACTCATTAAAAAAAGGTTATACCTACTTATTTATCTCTCTGGTCGTGTGCACATGTACTTGATACTCATAAGGCCGTTGCACCTAACCTAAGCCTTATTACTACATAACTCAGACTGTCCCGCACTTCCTTCACAGCCCAAGACCAATTTGCAGAGTAACAGTAACGACCTAGTCTGACCAGAAATTGCGTTTTTCAACACGATTATGCGTTTTTTTCCCAAGAATTACGTATACGCGGACTAGTTCAGTTCCTGTAATCATTAGATGCCACAGGTATGGGCATGAGCAGTTATGCGCTCCGTACTAGACGGAAAAGTACAGTGCACTTGTATTTAATGAATATCGGTTTTACAATACAATGAATCCTTCTATGTAACGTACGGTAGCTTGCGCGGGCGTCGCGTCTTAACTCATCAAAACGCGCGAAACTTAAAACTTATTCGAAGAATGCAGTTTCTAGTCCTGTCACGGTGACCAATAAGTTTGATGTTGGATTATTTCAAGGGTTTTGCTGGTTTTAAAATGCAATATGGATTTTGGAAATGAAACGTCAACGTTCCGGTTCAGTTTTTCCTTCAGATGGCTTGTAGGGTGAAGTCCAGAAGATATACCTTTTTTTTTTCGTGCGGAAATCCCTTCGGATAAGTCAGCCATTTCATCAAGCGAATTTGAATCGCTTGCAAAACGAAGGGTTTACAGACCTGCCATCCCATCAGTAAATACCACGTTTGCGCAACGTGTTGGTCAGTTTGCTCGTGTTCATGTATACAACAGAGTCGTCAGACATTGTAATATTAAAAATAGGTCTATAAATCAGGCTAAGAATATTATATATAAGTGGCTAAGGACATTAAATTATGACGCTACCGACGATCTTCTAATGATAACATGTTAGTATGTAAGTGCATATGCAGGTTCTAATGTTGATATATGTAACTTTAATTATGCCTATCCATGTAGATAATAATCTAATAAAATTGATTGTTCTCTGAGGTGAGACACACAACTACGGGATAAAACAATTATGTGTTTCATAGGTTTCCTCGATACAGGCTTGCCTAGTGAGGAAACCACAGATAGATCTAGTTTTTAAATTAGCTCTCTGCAGAGTGTTTCTCATTCCATCATAACAATACATATTACACAAAATCTGGTCAGTCACTGTATTTGTTCTGTTATAAAATTGTGTACCTATGTAACATTTTGCAGTAATAAATATTTTTCATTTTCATTTTTCACCCCCGCCGGGCAGCGGGGGCGGTTATGTCGGGCTTGAACCGACTAAAACCGCACGCCGTCTCGGGTCTTAATACGCCGGGGTGTAAGGTTACTCATAGAGCATATCCCTCGCACCCCGACTGACCCTGGGCCATCTATAGTCTAAAATGAGTTGACGGCGTCGCCAGACAGACAGAAATTATGTGATATCTAATTCAAAAACTATTATACTGCGAAAAAATCTACAGCCTTTGATATGTCAGAATAATCTGCACATACTAGCTACACAGTAATACCTAATTAGTGTTGCAACAATTACAGATAGGCCCACAATAGCTGGGGATTGTATCTCCGACTTCCCAGTCTCCCTGTAAATCTTCCCGATAGTGCCAGACATCGGCGATAAGGGCCCACACGACCCCAGTAATTGACGTAATAAGCTAAAGGTTTTTGAACCCTTTATAAAGTTAACTTTATGGCCTATAGCTTGAAATAGATAGGTCTTAAGATAAAATAAGTCTTGAGATAGTAATAAATATTGACCTATCGTTGGTTTCGTGTGAAATTGTGATTTTTAAAGTTATACTTTTGGCACTTTAGTGAAAAATTCATAATTTAATAAATTTATACGATGCGCGCGCACACCGTCACGAAAAACCGACACCATGAAGTTAGCTAGTATTAAACATTTTACTTTAAGTTCGTTAGTAGAATTTTAGGTTAGTTGACGGTATTTTTTATTTACATCATAAACTAAAATAATTTTTTACATTATTATTGCTACAAACGTAGGATAACGCGAAGAATAAAATTTTTGGAAAGATTTTTAGAAGAACACACGTGTGTGTGTGGGTGTTTTTGTGTGTTTGTGTGCGTACACGTAAGAAGTTATACCTCTTTGGCGTATTAATATAACTTTACTCACACAATCTCACACAAACACACACACATTTATTTAACACACTTGTAATTAACCACGGAATCTAAAATCAAGAGAAAGTGGTGTTATCCTTTGCAATCATCATCATCATCACAGCGTTAGTCCCGGTTGCATTCAAAGTTTTACCTTGGAGCCCAGGGTCTGTTCTCCTACTGTTTCTCTTGATTTGGCTTAACTTGGCTTTTGCGGGAGCGCCTGCCACCTAACTCTGTGAGGAAAGCCTGCCTCAGAGCCTTATTCGTCTATCAGCAGGTGTACCGGTTTGCAGGTGAGTTTGGCCAAAGATAAATAAATGAATGAATAAAAGCCTCGGGTTCAACCGGGAAGAAAGCCTAGATCGTGATGGTAAGCTTCTAAAGGAAATATGTAATGATATTTGTTGGGAAATTGGGACTTGTGTTGTGGCAAACAATTTTTTTTTTGTGTGCAGTGTGGGTTGTTGGCCGACAGGCCTCTACAACCTCACGCGAACAGTGTGGCGAGCGCATAGGGCTCTCAGCCAAAATTGATTTTAAGCAACACGCCTTAAGGGTCCCCAGTTGGGGCGGCCTCGGCTTGGGCTGCTGCTGAATTAAGGTGTTGTGATCAATGAGGGATAATCGGTGATGCTTAAATCCGCACATTACAGCTTTAGTTTGTGTGTAGAGGACCTCCTCGAGGCCCAGGCCAAGCTCACCTGCTAAATAACGGACTAGACTCTGTCGCAGAGTTTACTCTCAGGGTCCAGACGTCAGATGGCAGTTGCTCCCGGAAACGAAGACATACCAATTAAGGTTTCGTCGGTAGCTTAGTGGTTAAGGAGTCGACGCTACCGATCGAGAGGTCCCGGGTTCGAATCCTGGCCATTACACTAACGATGCGAACCCGCTCCTAACACAAGCAATAATATTTTATTTTTATATATTATTATATAATATTTTTAACGGATTCTATCGCGATTTATTTGATGTTATTTTATATTTTACATTGATCCCGACGTTTCGGTTGCTTTTCAGCAGCCATGGTCACGGGGAGACTAAAGAAGTTGTTGTTTTGAACATCAAATAAATCGCGATAGAATCCGTTACAAATAGTTTTATTTCAATGTGTGACATTCGCGTAAACTTCCGACAATATCAAACAAGCAATTAAGCTTAGCTGAAGGGGTTAGGGGGAATATTAATAATTTCGGTTACTAATATTCCTTTTAAAAAAAAAAACAGTATACGGACTTCGGGCTCCAAAGTGCAAACTTTGGGCGGAACTGGGATATCGCTATGGGGATGATGACGGCTCTAGTTATAGCTGAAGCTCCGAAATAAACTTGAAACTGTTCAGACATCTAGATCGTTTAAAATCAAATCTATGTTAGTACATGATTGGGTGAGCGAGCGGCGAGCGGCGTTTGCGCAGCGGCGGACGCAATTTGCCGAGGGGCGTGGCTACAGTAGCGGGAGGGGGAGCTCCCTCACCAACAGGCAATAGATAACCTTATGCACTTGAATTCTACAAGTTTTTTCTTGTACCAAGATTTATGATTAAGATACTTAGAGATGAGTTTAATGTACGTGTGTTGTTTATAAAATGATGAAAGTAATCAATATTAAACTTTTTTTTTCTAGTGATAGCGATTGCGACTGCTGTACTTGAGCTCCTTGCTTGATTGCCGAGTTAGTCAAAGTGTTTTTCTTTTGGTAATTCTTAGTAACGGCACAAAGTTAGAAAATAGTGCCCAGTTATTACAATAGATTCGCTCTTTTTAAATGGGATTGAAAACGGTAGGCGAAAGTCCTCCCATGTAGGTAGTATATTATTGATCATAAAATATTCATTCTTTATTTTATTCCTTGAATTACTTAAATCTAGACAGTTGCTCGAAGATTTTTAAGATTTTTAATTTTTGATCGTCTTAAAATTCTAAAAAACTAATGACGTCATGCAATTGAATAGTCATTGTCATGTCATAAATCCACAGCGAATTGAACTTATTCAAGGCACACAGCAGAATGAAATGCGAACAAATACAAAATAATACACAAGGCCCTGCGCAAGCGCATCGAGGACAATAGGGCGCGCAATGAATGTGTGTGTCTCAGGGGCCCTGAGGTTGAGCTCATACTCAAGTAGGTACATTGTGTATGTATGATAATAATAAATTCATACGTTGTTTTATTTTAACAATAGAATTTACTTTTTAATTGTAGATCTGTGGTCTCTGCAGATAAATTTTCTAATTTGATTCTAAATAACGCATGTTAGAGTTCCAAATCAATTGATTAAACGGTGGACAATCGTTGAGCAAAACATATTAAAAATATCTGCATATCTAAGAAAGTTCCATGACGTTTTTGAAAGTGTATAATGTGTGCTGACCCGCTTTCGGTACAACTGAAGAACCCACTTTGCCTATATTAATAATAATGGAATAATAAAATTATAGACTGGGATTTCTTTATAACTAACCTATGCCTGTGGCTCCGCCTACGTACCTCCCGAGATAAAAAGTAGCCATGTCCTAATTACCGGTCATAGGTAAAATTTCGGTCTAAGCCATTCTGCGTTTTTACCTATTGTGCACATTCATCTGTAAAGATATGATGCAACGTTGCTTGCCAAAGTTTTAATATGCCTAAAAGTATAAGATCCTTCATCAATTACATTTATTTCAATTTCAGTAAAACTGCCAATCTCGCATCAAAGAGTAATCCAATGTAATAATAAAAATTTGACCGTTTAGTTGCAAAATCGTGACCTCAAAAAACATTCGGCAAATGGTAATGACTCCAAATGGTGATTTGTTCGAAGATGATGTCGAAAACGATTTCATACAATATATTTTAGGAAATCGAAATTTTAAGAGCGAATAATATAAATTATGTTCTTGCACGTGTTTTGCGAGATCGAGATTAAGTCGAATTCTGGACTTTCGCGGTTCACGAACGATTAATATTTAATGCTTCAATCGAATATCAATTCATCGAAACCTCGGCAGATCAAGGCGTGCTTTGAAATGCTATCGCGATCAAGATCCGATGTTTATATTTGCAATCGAGAATGAAATGTTGGCAGTAACTATAAAAACGAAAGGTTTAAACGAGCAGCTGTCATGGTATGGGCAAAGTATGAAAAGAGATGAGAGTAATGTTGTTAGAAAGGTTCGATGTATTAACCTGTATTAACGTAGAGGGTTTTAGGAGCAGATGGCGTGAAAGAGATCATGGTAATTAAAGTAGCAACTTAGAAGATGACGTCTGACAGGAATGTATGGCAGAGAATAACACATTGCGCAGAACCCAAATAATTAAGACAAAAGCAGGTACGAGGGGGTAATGGCTATAATTCGAACCCGGAACCTCTCGATCGTGAGGCTGACTACTAAACAAATAAGCTGCCGACGCTATAAAAAATATTAGTTTAATTTTTATGAGGAGCATTCGCATAGACTTCTAACCTAACATAACTTCACGCCTGTATCCCCGCAGGGATAGGCAGAGGTGTATTGTATTACACACCCACGATTCGCCAGTTATGTTTAGGTCCCAATGTAATAGGGGGCGAGCCTATTGCCATCTACCAGGCACATTACTAAGACTTCTAAACATATCGATAATCTTCGAAAAACTTTTTATTTTTATGCTATACTGGAATAAATTCAAGGAGCCGGACATCGTCCTTACTGGCAACATTATCAAGCACCATGTAGATAACTGACCAAATAAAAAATAGCCTAAGTCGTTTAACAATTGGTTCTAAATAGCAACTTCGTAGAGAAATAATCGGTACGATCATGCAAGTCATATTTATTCTATGATCGTCTGAACGGAATACCTACACAATACTGGTGTTTAGAAAATAAATATTAAAAGATTGTAATTTTGGCCATGTGAATATATTTATTATGAACATCTTGTACGCTGTCAAAATTTACTGTGTAATGATAAGTTATATCTAAGTAAACAGTTATTCAGTAATTAATAGAAAAATTCTAGGGCTAAAAATAGGTAAAAAAGAATTATGAATTGATATTTTCTTTGCCGATTTCAGAGTACCTTAATTTAAAAGTCAACGCGGTTTAAACGCATCAAGAATCATGAAACTTTAAAAAATACAATACGTTTGCAATTCTTGGATCACGTCATATAAACCAGTATTCAGATTGACAAAGAAAAATACGCAATAAAATTTCCTTTAGTCATCAAAGGTAAAACTGACCAAGTTATAAGGTAAAAAATGTTGATATAGTTAAATAATGCACAATACGCGCATGTCACAATCCGCGCACGCGTCTGCCGCGCCCGTTCCCACGCGCACACACACACGAACGCTGCCGTCGCTACACCACAGAACATATCTGTGTGAGTGAAGCGCGCGCGCAGCTTGCGCTCATAACTTACATAGAGTAGTTTTATGCTATCGAACTAGAAAGCTTTACAAGAATATTTTTGAGTTTTAAGCATTTGTGTGTAAAATGTCTTATTAAGGAAACTAATTAAAAGAATAATTATGCAAGTCTGATAAATTTCCTATCGAATATAATTAAATTTATAGATAAATACTCATTAGAAACTTTATTTTTTCCCATGAAGGATAATTAATATCAATGAACCGTTTATCAAGGTAAAACGTGTTAAGAGCAAGGACAATCCATAAATTGAAGATGTTCCTGAATTTAAGGTTAACTAACAAACACATGGCAAGTTTAAATTTAGTCCCATGAATGGTTAATTCTATAGTTTTAATTAAAATTGGATAGTTGGAAATAAATTGGTCGTAAAATTTATAATTGTAGGCAAAGTTGTTACTAAGTGAATATTTTTTGCCGTTTCTTAAATGATAATTACGTTTGTGGTTGTTATGTCATTTAATAAATAACTTTTGTAGGATGTTCACTATATACACAACTTATTGGTTACTATTAGGTAACGGAAACCTTAGGTTTTCGTTACAAATAAACACGCATTGTCATCACTCATATCATTTTCGGGTAATTCTTTGTTTTTTTTTATACCACTTAGGTTGCTGACAAGCACACGGCCCACCTAATGGAAAGCGGTATCCGTGGCCTATGGACGTGTACAACACAGGGGCGTCAGACTCGTTCTGCTGAACCTGTAAATACCTTCTAAACCCTTCTTGAAGCACGCCTTCTTCTTGTTTTAGACGCCAATAGAATTTCACTTCACCCTATGTTCAATGATTCTCAGGTGCTCCACATTGAGTACGATCCTTGAACAAGGAAGTGATGTACCGTCAGTTACTGGATAATTTTATTCCAATATTGCTGCGTATCGAAGAACAAACTTGATATTATTGTCTTTTTGTGGTACGTCAATATGGCATGGCATCAATCAACCTGACCGTAAGCTGTAGTCTCCAGTGTTTGACCACCGCTAAGGAACCTCAGATTGTAGGTCCTATCATTGTAGATCCGTCCTATCATATTTTAATATCGCCATAACAGTATACTTCATAAATGACTAAACTATAACCACAGGTATTCAAACTCGAACTTTCTTTATCAACTTGAATGAAGGTATATAAAAAACTGTAACGTATCTGCGCCATAATCTATGCGCACCCGCAGCTCAACATCCGTCGATCAACAGATGAACACACGTTGCTGCTGACACCGCCAAGGTGACGCCATTGTGCGTTATGAACTTCAAATCGACGGTTATGTGTATGTATGTACTATAATGACTGCTGCTTCAATATAATATGTAGAAAGAAAATATTGCATAGAAAGTATTTGTATACATACAGTCAAAAAGAACTTTATTTCACACCTGGTATCCCAGAATGGTTAGGCAGAGATCAATAAAGACCCACATTTCACCACTCTCTGTATTCGGTCCCACGTAATAGGGGGGTGAGCCGACTGCCACTCATCGGGCACTTTTTCTTTAGCCAGGCCACTGAGGCTGAGTCTGAACTGTATTATAATACTGTCGGATGTAGAACAGCTCTATCCCTTAGTCGCTTTGTACTACACCCATGGGGAAAGATGGTTTGGCACTTGTATTCTACTCCGCTCGAAATTTGTTATCTATAATATAAAAATGAATCGCTGAATGTGATGCTAAGCGCAAATCTCGAGAGCAGCTGAACCGATTTCGCTAATTATTTTTTTTTATATTTCTTGAATTACGATGATGATTCTTACGGAGAGAAAAAAATATTAAATTGGCTGAAAAAAAAACTACAGGCATGTTTGGGATAAATAGGGTGTCACGGGGAGAAGTATGCCAAGGGCGAAGCTGCGGGGTAAAGCTAGTTATACCTTTTTTTTTTTTTTTTATCGTGCGGAAATCCCTTCGGATACCCCCCCGCCGGCCAGCGGGGGCGGTTATGTCGGGCTTACACCGACCAAAACCGCACGCCGTCTCGGGTCTTCAGACGCCGGGGTGTAAGGTTACCCATAGAGCATATCCCTCGCACCCCGGCTGACCCTGGGCCATCTCACCACTAACAGCATCGCTCATCCTGTCTCCTCTGAAAGCAGAGGAGTACGGAGAGCGATGTGTTCCCGCCACGTTGGGTATTGGCCGACGATCAATGCCAACCCTATGAAGGGGGTGAAGGGGAAGCCATTGACCGCCGCCCAGGGGCCGTCCGATTCCGTTCCCCCCGGACTGCAGCGGGATCAGAATCGGAGCGACACTCGACGAGGTTACCCAACACACACCCCAAGCTAGTTATACCTATATAATTTACTTTTCAGTTAAGATTATCTCAATAGCAGTAGGTATGTATGGAGCTTGGAAAAACTGCCAAATGGACAATAGACTATCTCCTTATTATGGGGGTTTGAAAACAAATGGCGACAAATGGGTGTCATGCTGTCAAGAAACGTCTTCTTGACCGAAGCTCTCTCTTAGACGACTCATGTATTTCGGTTGTTCGCTAACTCCTATTAAACCACTTAACCGATTTAGATTAAATTTGGCATATATATACAACATATGGAGGTTATAGGCCTGGAAAATCAAAAATCAAAAGTACCACGGAGGAATAATCACCGGAAAAATAATTAAATCTGATTTCTCAATGACAGTTCAGGTCAAATTACACTGATGATGGTGATGATGATGATTATCAGTCGGGGAGCTTCGTTCAATTTTTGCAACAGCATAATGTATTGCAGACCTAAATTTTTTAGTTGATAAAATTAATATACTTTTCCTAGCTGACCTGTTCCTTGCGAAATCTTCGCTACCGGGTTCAACAATTGTACAATGCCTACCTTGGTGTAAGTGCAAGGAATAAGTTGACAACGTTTTATCGTTATTGGATGAACAGTACTGCAGTGCATACAAACAAACAAACATAGATTTTTATATATTGAATATCTTAATAGGAGACAGCGCAGTTATCGTATCGTAACGTACCCTTACTTGTCAATTTACTTTTTATTATAACAGAGGCAGATTAAGGTAAGTTACTCATCCCCCAATTTACCTCGACAATTCAAAATAAAATTGCCAACATATCGGAGCGATCTCCATGCATTCATCTTCCCCTTATGTCCATATCCTATTGTGTAACACAATACAAAATTATCTATACAGCAGGATCGAGTTACTGCACACACGTGCATTCGCTTTCCCCCACCTCCTATTCTCCGTCCCGCCTCCCACCATGTGCGCAGACGCAACACGTCTCGATGACACCGCATGGAAATTTTGCCGGAGTGCAGTTTTATCATGGCCGCATATAACTTACGTAATGTCAAGATGATTGAAGTTTAAGGTTTCGCTTGTCAGTTATATAATAATATAGCTTTATTTAATTCCATGCAAACCAATTACAATAAAATTTATAATTCATGCAAGAAATTAGCAATATTGAAAAAATACAGAACATTATATGAATGTAAATAATAATTGAAAAAAGTGATAAAACAATAATAATAATGAAAATCAAATAATAATAGAACAGTATTGCTATCTATTGTATATTATGCATGGACCCCTTTCGGGTAAAAGCCTCCTCCAAAGTACTCCATTCTTTCCTGTCCTGTTCAGTTTCTATATATTGTGTCAGTTATATACCAATACGTATTTAGATTGACTTGTTCAATCCCGTCACTAGTTTTAGGTTTACACCACGGCGTAGTCGGTTCAAGCCTAACATAACCGCCCCCGATGGCCGGCGGGGGGGTATCCGTAGGGATGTCCGCACGAAGTCCTGTCTTTTATATGAAGGAAGATGTCTGTTTGTATAGATCTGGATGTTTCTGTAGTAGTAGGCTTTTGTGCGTATATGAGTATTTTTATCCGTTTTCTAGAACCTATGTGTTTCTAGAACACATCTACGAGTTGTGTTTAGTTTGGGTCTTTTGACGTACTCAGGAGCCGATACGCTAAGTATCCCCGAAGGTGTAGGCAGAGGTGTACCTATTACACACCCACGATTCGCCAGTTATATTAAGGTCCCAATGTAATAGGGGGCGAGCCTATTGCCATCTACCGGGGACATTATTAAGCGAGCGATAATTAACATTTAGTTATGCACACAAAACTACGAAAAGTCAGACGTGTGTGCCCGGGGCGACTGGGGATCGAACTCGAGACCTCGTCACAGCAGTCCGTTACGAACGCCACTTGGCTATCGTCGCTAACCTATACCTGAATAGTTGCGAATAAAAATATGAGAACGGTATAAAATGATATTATAGTATAGAAAATAAAGGCTCTATAGTTGTCACGTATAATCGAAAGCAAATAAGAGGGTTCAACTGCATTCGTTATTATAAAAGCATGTCTCTATCACTTGCCGCATTTACTACAACTAAGTACTTGAGTTTCAAGTTGGCAACTCCAAATTAAAAAAAGAAGTTGCTAACAAGATTTTCGAACCCTGTTATTGAGAACAGAAGGGCACTGTTCAGGACAAACGAAGCATTGATATCAATCGCATCATTTAACGGCTCGCGAGAATCGCGTCGAAGCCTGAAATGCTTTACAGGACCCAGGCGCAAGATCTGAGATAACATCAGCAGATGTGCTAATGTAATGAGTGGCTTTTATATCCTTCTTGTGTTTGTTCAGTGAAAAATACGAAGCTCAGCGAACAGTGAAGCGGCAAGAAATCAGTGTAATATAATGTGTGAAGTAAGATTTCTTGATAAAAGACGGAATGCTGATATATGAGAGTAGTGTGACTTGAAGGAAGATAAGGGTTGAAGAAGGAAGAAAGCTACTCATCCCCCAATTTACCCCATCATTTTCCCAGGTGGTAGAAATTTGATGACACAAATTTGTCACAAAATTCGGTCGGGTGGGTACTACCGTGTACGATTGCGAAAAATCCTCCATAGTAATCCAATTTCGGTTTGATTGCGTTCAGGGGTCAGCAAGTGCATAGCCGGGCAGGGGGATTGTGGTCGCAGCACTAGTGGGACCGGTGGGTGTCACGCGGTGCTGCAACGACAATCCTCTTCTGATGAGGCCGTCAAGCTGAGTGCCACCATTGTTAACATGGTACGTGCATGTAATGGTGACCCACTTTCCTGAGATTTTATCTTTAGCTTACCATCAGGCGAGGTGAAGTCAAATAAAGGTTTCCGGGGGGATTTCCGTAACCATAACTAAAACCATACATAAGCCAAATAAACCTGCTTTGACCAGTGTTAAGAGAGATCTTCAAATTTTAATATTACTTTAACGTGAAACAGCTATCAAACAAATCACAAAAACGCCAGCAATTAGTTAGCAATCGCCACAAATTAATTTGAAGGTGGGTATTAAAAATACAAATTATCGTTCCAAACTGAACTGAGGCAAGAAATAGCTTCCAGGCATCAGACACCCAAAAACAAGGAAATATACACCATATTTTGTTCCATAAGTGATACCACGAACAAAAAAAGGAGTTCCCAACTACCATATCGACTACTTCGATCAGCATAAATATTAACATAGGCGTGGCCGTGCCATGTTGCAGTTAGATAAATGTGTAACACCATTCTTTTAGTTTTTAATTGTGTGTTCAGCTTGTATAGAGCTGGCGTTTTCAGCACATGTTGGCAATTACTGGACTCGATAGAAGATGCAAGCATTCGATCGCGATAGAGGTGTGACAAACATACAGCGGCGGCGGCTCGCCTGCCGCTGCCATAAATCTAAAAGCCCGACCGAAAGGACGCGCGCAACCCTTTATTATACCAAGACATGATTGGCCTCGGGCGCTCGAAATGAATGCACGCTCAGTAACGACCGTCTCGTATCTGCGACTTCACTTTCCGAGAGCGGTTTTTCTCCTTTTTGGAACGCAGCGATTAATACCTCAAACCCGCCGAGGCTCAGAGCGCAGAGTTCAACGTATCACACTCAAGGTCGCGGCTAACGGTCGCGCAGAACGCGAACACAATAGTCCACGGTTTAGCAACATAATTGTGCCTTCACGATTGCTACGTGCGACACCCGGATTGTAAACAAGACATGTGGACTGGTGCGCACCCTGCATACTGATTCGCAGGCAGCACGCCACTCGGGCGCTGTAACACTTTTTGCGATTATCGAATTCCATATTTTAAAATCGAGAATCAGATATCGGGGACGAAACAATTGTGTCTACATCGGACGTCGCACCACCGTCAATCATGTACAAGCTCGTAAATACCTCCGAAGCACGACCGCTATTGAATGCGGCAACAAGAGAACGAAATGTAAATCGAACATGACATCCGGGTGCGAGTTCAAGCGAGCATCACAGCGTATTCAAAATGGAAACATTCACGGACGCCGCTTAATCTCATATCGAATCAATGAGATTGTTCTGGCAAGCACGCCCGGGGTCAGGTCACCGTGCTAAACGGCGCAACAACTCGAATACCCCACCAGCCAGTAGTTAAAGACTTTAAGAATACATTACATATACTAGTACTACTGTCATAACCAGTTTATCATACGAATATGGACCGTACGACCTGGTGATAACGACGATTAAATTTCGCCATTAACTTCGCTGTGTGAGTCATGCGAACTTTGTTTATAATGAGGTTTAAAGTCAATAAACTTTAATAAGTTTTTCTTAGCATCTCGGTGTCATTTGTGGAGTTTGCTCGAGCTACTGATTGAGAGGTTTATTGGTAAATATTTGTCTTGCGTTGTAAGACGAGCAGAGCAATGAGGCTGGGATTGAAACGTCGTAATCTGGTATGAAGCATGGAGAGGCGCGCACGACTCACAGATCTGTGCTCCAAATCTGAATCGTGGTCTCGCTGTTCAACCATTATATGCAAATTGTAAAGCCGTTCTTCCAGACACAAGTTTTGGACGATAGCGATACCTTAGGTTTGTATCGACGTTGAAGTGTTATACGATATCAGATACATCAAGATGTCAAATTGCAACAGGACAATAAGGTATTACAAAACGTAGCCATGTTGAACATAGCGGTTAACAAAACGTAGATCTAAACCAAATTTCGTAACTGCTTTAGTACCTAACTTACACCATATTCAAAAACATGAAAATAAATAATGATTAAGCAACAAGTGTCACCCAGTTGGGACAGAGCCACGATTAGAGGATTCAAACGTTCTGAGCGAACGTCTCTTGAATTTATCCGGACTATTTCCCTTAATAATTGAGCAATCTTATTATGTATGTGAGAATGATATGTTGTTGGCGATTTTGTGAGAAAGCAGCATCTAACTGATTGTATAATGTAGTGTAATAAAGACATTTGTAGGTAAAACGGCGCAGGGCGAAAGCTGCATTTGTACCTTATAGCGGTGCCACTTCGAAACTGGTAACATTAGTTCATAGAGATTATAGACGTAAATACAATCTCAAGCAATATAGTCTAGATTATAAACCCTAGTTCTTGCTATCGAAGTTCTGTTTACATAGCGGTTGTTTTCGTTGCTAAGGGGATAATTCAGTATGGCCGAAGATTTGCTACATCGTGTTTAAAGAGTTAACACAAAAACGTTCTAATTACTGAGACACCCAAAAAAACGACTGTTTAAAATCCACGAACAAATGAGCTAACTCAAGACAGTATATTTTAGTCTAAAAAAAGTAAATTTTGTCTTTCACAGAGTAAAAATAAAAAGCTTTTCAGATAAATCTGAAAATGAGACGGCCGCGCCTTTTGAAATTTATCAACACAATTCATATCTGAATTCGCAAATACTTAATACAATTTCAACGGTACCTAGGATCCCTGCATTTATGGTATGGTGGGAATGAGGCACTGATCGCATGGGAGCCCCGGAGGCTTGAGTTCTCTAGATTGGCCTCGCGCCACCGCCCCGGGCAACCCGACCGACCGCCTAACCACCGGTTCGCTTTTCTTTTAACGTTCAAAACATTGTTGGTAATAATAATGCGTGGATTGGTTTGTTGTAATCGAATGAATGATTGATTTTGAGAAATTTACAGTGTAATGGAAATCGTGAAGCCTGTTGGGGGCTCGGGCCTAGTTACGAGAATTTGTTCCATGACGAATAAAGTTGGAACAATTTTATGGAAATACCGCGCGAAAGAAAAGAATACCTAATCTGACATCTAGATTTCAACTATGACGTTTGTTATATTCGAACATTTGAAATGACAGTCATAATTTAAATAAAACGTGACGTCTATATAGCATCTTAGATTTAAATTTTTGAATTTCGAATTTTAGAAAACGGTGAACCATGATGCATAATATTATCAACGGTCAGCGCGATTTAAAAAGTTAGTTACTAGCGTAAAATAACTTTGTGTCTACAAGAGCTAGCACACACATTTTTAGGTAAAGTTTGTTTTATACTTAGTATAATGGATTGATTGAGGTTGGGTAACTTGATCAGACAAGAAGTGAACGCCTATCTACGGCAACTTGTGACGTGATTTAACTTGAACTCATTTAATACAATTTTTTTTGTATCTGCTACGGCAGTAAAAAATCACACGGCTCACTTTATAGGAAGCTTTTAATAAGTGTCATGTGTAAGAACTAGGACGGTTACCAGCTTCGCAATCAACCCAAACTTAAGCGTAGCGAGATTTGCCTATCCTATTGTTGGGTGGATTGTTGGTGGCCAACGTGACCGGTCGACTTTTTCCATTGATTTTGTTTTTCGGTGATTATTCCTCGATGGTAAGACCGATCTGGACATTCGACCCCTTACGACACTCAGTAATGTCTACTTGATCACCGTGGCAAATTTAGTCGAGATCGGTCAAACGGTATTTGTTTGAAATGCAACTTTGAAACCAAAGACTCTTCGCTCGCTACGCTTAAATATCTTTGTGTTCCCCAGTCAGTCCCTTTGCGGTTCTGCCACCCACGTAACTAATATATATAAAAATCCCCACTACATAATGTTTAATTCAAAAATATGTGACAGTGTTATGTCCATCAAAAGTCATACATACAAATGATATGAAAATCAATCTCATGCTGCTAAAAAATATATATTCTTAGCCATAAACACACAGTTATTTTTACATAAAAAAGTAATGCGACTTGATGTGAGCTTTAATCTTCACATTTTTGTAACAAATTTGATTCATATTGGAATTATATTAGTAACTTATCATAAAAAAGACAGACGGCCATACTGCGCCATTTTTGTCTGTGGTTTGATAATCATACTAAAATAACGGCTAGTAGCTTAAGGGCTAGCCATAAATCGTGGACCTGCACGGCACACTGTATACTTTATGAGTATGCAAAAGAGATCGAATAAAATAGATAAATGAATTCGTCTGGATGTTTTTGAAAAAAAAGAGAAGTTAAATACTCATAGATGTAGATATTGAGTTATTTATCCAATAGTTATGGAGTAATCCGAAAATATCTTAAAAAAGGGAACTTATCAGAACCACTCTAAACCCTGACGGCGTCTGTGGTGTAGCGGTAGTGCATTCGACTGCTTCGACAGGGAGCGCTGGTTCGATTCCTGCTCAGTGCAAATATTTGTATGCTTGAATATGTCTATTTGCATTGGTCTGGGTGTTTCTATGTATAATATGTAGGTACAAAAAAAAGTATACACGTATGTTTATCCGCATTCTGGAACCCATATCACAAGCTAGTTAAACTATGCTTAATTTGGGTCCAAAAAGCGCTGTGTAGAATGTCGTAGAATATTTATTATTTATTTATTTATCGGGTTCACATGAAAAATTTAACGACAGTAAAGGAAAATTGTGAAGAAGATCACTTACTGCTACCATGAAACGCACAATCGAAAATTCGGACCCGCACGAAACACAAACGAAAAGCGTAGCATTTAGGAACCATGAAGTTACTTCAGATTTCTTTAGTTAGGGTTTTTAGAGCGAACGAAGCGTCACGTCAACCCGTCTTCGGGTCCTAGATAAATGCGTATCATGGTACCAATTGCTCAACCGACTGCTTAAGTAATAACTTCTGTACCTCTTGATAAACGAATAAAAAATTAGAAAAAGCATATTATAACTACAGAGGCAAGATAAACATTTAGATTTCTAGATACATATAATATTATTAAGCTTACTTATTAAAGACTAACTGTGCCCGCAAATTCGTCATTTTTAAGTTCTATTGCGCGGAACACCAATTATTTTTCTAAAATTAAAGTAACTTATTTTACGCCTTGTAATATTACCTATCTACCTGTCAAAGTGATGCCCTGTCAAAATCGATCCAACCGTTCCAGAGTAAATCAGATTTTATTCACAATTTTATGGGTTTTAATTCAATTTTTTGCGCCAATCCCTATTTTTTCAAAATTAAAGTAGCTTATATTACGCCTTTTAACATTATCTATCTGCCAGTGAAAGTCCTGTCATAATCGGCCCAGCCGTTCCAATCGAGATTACCTTTACCTTTCAATTTAACTAGTCTGGCCATAAATTGCATTTTCATTTGTAACAAAACTTATGGCTGGACAAGGTATTTACCTTTCATGACTGAAAGACAAAAAAATTAAAAATTGTATTTTTGTTATCGGTATCGTATATAAATTCATGTGCAAGCATTAAGAATCTGTTATTTTAATATTACAGACACTTCAATATTATTTATTTATTATATAGATTTAAATATGCAACGAGGCACAGCGGTTCTACAAACTATAGAAGAGTATTAAGAGATTTATTGATGCTGCATGTCAGTAAAGATATTGTGGCAAGCTCTTTATGGTGCAGGAAATGTTGTGAATGGGGGCACGATTAAAGATGTGTAGTTTACGGTGCCAAGGCGGAGAGAGCTTATCATACCACCAATATGCAGAATACAAACCTGGCCATATTTAGGCTATTCCATTTGTGTACGAATGGTAATTACTGGCAACCAACAAAGATAACATAAAGTTATTGACCACAGATCTATTTACTTTATTATTAAACGTAGACCTACCGTAAAAATGTATTATCGTCAAAATTTTGGTATATTTTTTTTTTGACATAGTAACAACAAAAATAAATAATAATAAATATTCTAAGATATTCTATACAGCGCTTTCTAGATCAAAGTAAGCATAGTTTAACTAGCTTGTGTTATGGGTTCCAGAATGCGGATAAACATACTTATATACTGTTTTTTTTGTAAACACAATACATATTATACATAGAAACACCCAGACCAATGCAAATAGACATATTCATGCATACAAATATTTGCACTGAGCTAGCACTATCGAACCCGCGCCCCCGTCATAGCAGTCGGATGCACTACCGCTACGCCACAGAGGCCGTCGTATAAAACATAATTCGGTTATTTTCAGATAACTTTATACGTTCAAGACACGAGACGAGATCAACTTCTTCTCCCAGTGATCGTGGCTCATGGCTACTGAAAAGCAACCGAAATGTCGGGAATAGTGTATATTAGAGAGAAAATAAAACAAAATAAATAGTTGGCATTATTTAAAATCAGCTTGATTTCAAAATGTATCCGTCTCTATCTCACTTATGACTGGTTACAATTTCTCATAACATATCATAACGGCACGCGTGTCTCCCTGAAGGGGTAGGTAGAGGTGTATTACACACCCACGATTCACTAGTTATGTTTAGGTTCCAATGTAATAGGAGACGAGTCTATTGCCATCTACCGGGCACATTACTAAGCGAGCGATAATTAACCCTTTTTAATACACACATAACTACGAAAAGGCAGAGGTGTCTGCCCGGGGCGCTGGGAATCGAACTCGAACCCTCGTGTAAGTAGTCACGTACACAATTTCCAACAGAGCTTAAATGCAAATAAAGGTTAGTAACCAAATAAGGGTCATGTTGAACATCTTTATAACATCGTTGCGCACAAGCTGGAGCATTTCCTTATTCCGTGATAATTATACATATTACGATGTTATATCGTGCAAAATATTATTAGATTTTTTTAATTACCTAAAACATACCATACATACTTAAGCGATTGATAATAATGACCAGAGACTATTAGTAAAGTAACATAGTTGCGTGTTATTAAACATTTATTTTTGACGTCAATATTATTGCAAGTTAGAAATTTCACAGATTCCCGACCAATGTCAAAACAAACCTAGGATTCCTAGGAATACAATGTGACGCGAAAATGCGAAACTTATCATATCACTTATCGATATCAAATATCGAGCAGGTCATGAGCGCAGGCCTGGGGGTGGCGGGTGAGACCGCCTGTCACCCCAGCAGAAGCAGGCCGGGGCAGTGGGGCGACTAGCGCCCCTCCCCCAAACCAGGGCAAGACGGGGCACCGTGGTTCCCAAACCCGAGGGGGCCAACTCGAAACCGGAGATGACCCAGGGTCAGTCGCGGTGCGAGGGATATGCTCTATGGGCAACCTTACACCATGGCGTCTGTAGACCCGAGACGGCGTGCGGTTTTAGTCAGTTCAAGCCCGACATAACCGCCCCCGCTGGCCGGCGGGGGGGCACCTGAAGGGATTTCCGCACCAAAAAAAAAAGGTACTTAAAACGTCTCACTGCATATATCGATGTTATTATTATCGTGCCAACAACTTCTGTGTATATGAAACAAGGTGTTTTAAACAAAAAATGTTTCACGATTCCTGGGTAAAAAAATAATTTGACGACCTCTGTGGCGTAGTGGTAGTGCGTTCGACTGCGAAGCCAAAGGTCGCGGGTTCGATTCCCGCTCAGTGCAAAAAATTATATTTGCGCTGGTCTGGGTGTTTCTATGTATAATATGTATTCATTTACAAAAAAAAAGTATATAAGTATGTTTATCCGCATTCTAGAACCCATATGACAAGCTCTGCTTAGTTTGGGTCTAGATGGCGTTGTGTAATTTGTCCTACAATATAAAAAAAACAATATATATAAAAATTGAATACATAATTTTGTTAAGAGAGTTTAAGCAGAAACTCAAAGAGTTTAAGCAGCATTTTTGTTGAAAGCTACCAGACGGCTTTTTTTTTCCGACACCTCCAACAAATATCATTATATTTTAGCCAATGTATACAAAAAACCTTCCTCGAGAACTACTCTATCCATTGGTGAAAACAGCATGAAAATCGGTGCAGTAGTTTTTCGAGTTTATCACCAACAGACAGACATACGCCGCGGAGCTCTTTGTTGTATAATATGTGAGTGATTTACTTATGCATAGTACCTATTAAGTTTTGATTAAATCTTTGTACACGACCAAAGAAATAAGTATACACTTTTACATACAGCGTCACATATAATACTTATTGCCTTGGCCGTGTGTACATTACCTCTTCGAACAGTAAACGATAACTGCTGGACGATTGTACAGTATTATTACAAGTCTTACTGCATCATCAACCATGTGACTTACCTGGAAAAAAGAAAATATTACAATTAGTGTCTAGTAAAATGGCACTGTAATGTGTATTAAGTTTTAAAAATGTGAAAGCTTCGTAGCACGCTTTGTTACGTGCACGGACTGCGCCAGCGCATGAGATGCTCACGCGTCGATGCTATCGCAGATAATGATATAATGTGACGACCCATCACCGTTTAGATAGCATACATTTGATAGACGTTTTTTTTTTTATTATTTTCATATTACCGTATTATTTATGTAGATATTTGTGAGAATCTATTAGCAAAATATTCAAAATGCTTAGAAAAATAAAGACTTCATTGATAAAAACAACAAAATCTCATCACAATTATCATAACGCATAAATTAAACCATAAATCAGAAATATCATTAAAAAGAATGAATCAAAAACACGAAATATAGAAAAAAACAACACTCCCAACTAAATTCATCAATCTTAAAAAATGAAACAAAAAAGTACATAACAAGAAATACAACAGCAGATTCATTCTAGATCGAAAATCGGTAGCAGATCAAAGGCGTATCGACATTGACCTTATCTGCGCTGGCGCAGTACAAATCGATTGAGCGCGGAGTGCGCGGACCAATGAGGCGCGGGCGAAGTGAGTGATGCTGAGCAAACATGGCGGACAATGACCCCACGATTTGCATACCTAGTTAATAATACCTTCATCGTTGCATCATTACTCATCTTTCATTGATTATTTAAAATATTTTATGTGATGTTGACAACAAAACCAATCATATAGATTTAAATATAAGTATTTCCCATACGAGCAATAGCTTACGCTCGTACGAGCACACAACTTATTTTGTTAGTTACAGGTAACATAACATAACTTCACGCCTGTATCCCCGAAGGGGTAGGCAGCGGTGTATTACACACCCACGATTCGCCAGTTATGTTAAGGTCCCAATATGTAATAGGGGGCGAGCCTATTGCCATCTACCGGGCACATTATTAAGCGAGCGATAATAAACATATATTAATGCACACATAACTACGAAAAGTGAGAAGTGTGTGCCCGGGGCGACTGGGGATCGAACTCGAGACCTCGTCTCAGCAGTCCGTTACGTACGCCACTGGGCTATCGCCGCTTTTAGTTACAGGTGTTACAGCATAATAGAAGAAGACTGCTCCGTAACTTTCAAGCTCTGGAGTCGTTATTGACCCACACCACAGAGCAAATTCCCAAGGAGGCTCTCAGCCCATCTTGGGAGGCTCGGGATTAGTGGGAATTCGGTGGCGGTCTTGCTCGACAATGCCCGAATAGTGCGTCAGGTCCTCTGCCAATCGCCCTGACATCCTGGCCGATTGTAGCCGAGGCCTTCTTGCAGCTTCTCCCTAAAGAGTGAGGCGTGAAGTACCATAAATAGGTAATGTCCTAGGACATTGAGCGTTATCTAGACCCGAATAGACCATGGTTTGTAATATGGCTTCTAGAACACGGATAAACGTACTTATCGTAAGTTTGTAAATACATACATATTATTCAAGGAAAGACCAATGCAAATAGACATATTCATGCATTCAAATGTTTACACTAAGCGGAAATCGAACCCACGAACTCTGATGTAGTAGTTGGACGCTCTACCACTACAACACACTAGTCTATATTATTTATGTAAATTTAAGTAATAAAGAAATAACATAACATAAACATAACATAAACTCACGCCTATATCCCCGAAGGGGTAGGCAGAGGTGCTAGCACCCACATTTCGCCAGTTTATGTTTAGGTCCCAATGTAATAGGTGGCGAGCCTATTGCCATTAACCGGGCACTTATAAACCTGCGATAAATACACACATAACTTCGAAAAGCATCGAGAAGTCATTGGTGTGTGCCATGGTAAAACCTGGGATCGAACCCGAGACCTCGTCTCAGCAGTCCATTACCCATACCACTAGGCTACCGCGGTTTAATAATAAAGAAATCTTTATCTTAAATAAAAACTTAAAAGATTATATCGATATAATTTGAAAGTATCTGTTTTTTTTTTTTAATTAGTCAGATAGAAAGAATAAAAAACTTGGCAAAGATGACAAGGTCAAATTAATATCGAGGATCATCAAGTTCTATAGTTAAGTATGCTTCATCAAGGCAATGGACAGAAGTGGGCATGCCCAGCTTTCAACCTGTCATAATTAAAGAGAATCAGTCTTTATAACGATAATTAGCTGGTATTTGAACCGGAGAAGATTATAATGCACCATATTATATATTAAAATGTAGGTTTAAAATTGGTGATGATGAAATTTAATAAGATTATGAACAAGATAACAGAAATAAATGTGTCGGCACATCTAAAATATTTAAGTTTATGACAAACTCTGACATCACAGACAATTTAACGTATATTAACGACACTACTTTTATTTCATAAAAAGAAGATCAAAATGCCATATTTCACAACTGATACCAACATAATGAATTCGAAATTATCTACGAATTAAAATTTATGGAACAGTCCCGTACTGGAGTCACACACCAATAAAGTTCATGGCAGCATCTATCTTGTGAGGACTAATTTGTGCATCATATAGATTCGAAGCTGTAAAATCTGTTGATAGACGAACATTAATAATGGTAGAAAAATAAAAAAGAAACATTCAAATTTATTTATGGCACCAAAGATATACATAACAACATTATGTGAAAACGTTCGAGAATACCTCTTAGAATATGAAATAAATCTAGTTTTATACGGCAATAAATTTGTCGATCTTCTGCAGAATGTGAGCATCAAAATTCTTATGGATATGGAAATACAACAATTGTTAAGAATACAAGTTCTTTTCGGCTATATTTTAAATGAATGCATAGACAGAGAGACAATCCTACCAGTTTAGTTACCTATTCGATACCCGGATATGTGCGCGACCGTCAACGTTAAATCTGTTAGGTTTAGATTAAAGTGTGCATACACAATGATGAGCTAGACGAAATGAGATCTTAATAGACACTTACCGTATCTTGCTTAACGACATTAGTTCGTATTACACGGACTGCCAAAAAAGGGGTATGTTTTTCTTACGTATCTGGTATGTTTCTAAATATATTTTTAAATTCTTTATTACTGGGTATCTTCCAAATAGCTGGATGCATTGCGACATTTACGTTACTTTAAGATTCGTCTTAAAACCCCAAGTGTCCTTAGATAGGCGTTTTTTTATATCAACACCTTTAAACATTTTTGTAAAGCAAATCAAGTTTATTGAGCTGAGTGAGACGAAGTCATACCAGACTTCAGGATCTTCTTTGTCACAGGTCTCCTCCTAAACTACTAATCCAATCAGAACCAAATTTGGCATGATTAAAGAGGTCAATCAGAGGACGGTTTATGGATATATTTTGAAAAAATTAATGCTACCACAGAGGAATGATCACCGTTAAAAAATTCCAGATGGAATTACATAATAACCGCTCCAGACACTGTGACCAAACTTTACACGCTCAGAAAGCATGTCCAGAGTTGTGACTTTCAAAAAGAATTTTCAAAATCGGACTTGCCACGGAGGAATGATCACTGTTCAAAATTTTCAAAATCTGATTCACGATGTCTCACTCAGCTCAACATTGCAAGCAGCGATTCGCCTTGCAGACCTAGTTTATTTATTTATCCACATACATTGATATTACAGGTTACAAACCTAATACAGCAATGTAGAAATGAGAGAAAAACACATAAACAATCACAAAAAAAAAATTAGTAAAAACAACCATAACATCCTAAACTAAAAGTTGAGTCAGGCAATTCAATGCCTACCTATCAAATTCCGCCAAAGTACAGACAAAAATGTCCAATCGCTTCGGGATAAGATTTAAAAAATGTAAAGCCCGAGTAATTGGAGCAAACTTTTGTATATTACTGCGAGATGTGGGCATCTCAAACACCTTCATCCCAGGCGCCTGTTAAGTTAGATTTACACACGAAATATAAACCGCACTGTGTTTCGTCACGCCATACACCATTAAGTTTTGTGTGAAGTGAATGATCGTAATTAAATGAAAGTTATGAGGAAACATTGCAGTATGGTATGCACTATGGTAGAAAATGTAGTGACCAAGACAGAGAAAGGGATGCATAGATGGTTCGGACACGTAGAGAATGGACAATAGAAGATCTACGAAACAGAATCATGAAGCGGGGATGAATGGGACAGCCTGGTAAATATCGACCTAGGCGTATGGGTTTAAATCCTATCGAGGACATTTAAACGAAGGATCTGGTCAAGAGTACCCACAACCGGCGAGTTTGTACGATAACAATAATTGCCCTAATTGCAATAATGGCTCCTGTGGCGTAGCGGTAGTGCATTCAACTGCTACGACAGGGGGCGCGGGTCGATTCCCGCTCAGTGCAAATATTTGTATGCATGAATATGTCTATTTGCATTGGTCTGGGTGTTTCTTTATGTAGTGTGTACTTTTTAGTATGTTTATCTGCATTCTGGGACCCATAACAAAAGTTAAACTATGCTTACTTTGGGTCTAGAAAGCCCTATGTAGAATGTCGTAGAATATTTATTTATTTATAAAAAAAAATGAAAGCAGAAGAAGCGAAATGTGAATACTAGGATCGTAGAAATGGAAACATGTCGTCTCCATCTACCCCATTGAGAGAGAGGCGTACGTATGACTGTACGTATGTAAATGACAGTTTAGGGACACAAGTTTCCATATTAACGAGGTTTCTAAGGGCACTTCTTAATTTAATTAGTGTGATTTTAAATATAGACAGTTTCGGTGCTTCATACAAGCGGCTTAACGAGATCTAACATCTAAAGTACTAAATCTTATAGTTTAACCATTACTAGAAGATGATATCAGGTAACCATTACATAGAAATAAATTACATTTAGTGGATTTTGTCACACGGCTACTGGTTTCTCTTATGGCCGCTCAGTCTCTGGGTTTCAAGAATATGCTTAATCTGTCTTATGGGTTTAAGCGACTTTGAGTTCGGTGGATAAGTCAACTTAATAGGCAGTAAAGGGGAATAGATCGTAAAAGAAGAAACATTTTATAAAAACCGGCCAAGTGCAAGTTGGACTCGCCCATGAAGGGTTCCGTAGCAGCAAGTAAGATAATAATGTTTTTATTTTTAATTTTTATATTTGAGTTGATTGAATGAAAGGTAAATTGCGTTTACGATTTATGACGTATTAAAAAAAACTACTTACTAGATCTCGTTCAAACCAATTAAAACTTCACGTCTGTATTCCCGAATACAAATAAATACCAAAGTAAATTGGTGTATGAGCCTCACCTAGATCTTCGGCGCTTAAGCCAAACTTACCAGCAAGTCGGTACACCTGCTGGTTGACGGACGAGGATCTGGCGCCGGCTTTCCTCTCGGGTTGGAAGGTCAGACAGCAATTGCATCCATAAAAACCGAGATAAACCTAATAATTATGGAAGGGAGCAAGAGAGCAGACCAAGGGTTAAGTGCCGGCTTAGAATGTAACGGAGATTGGTGCTTAGATTAAGAGACATAACATAACATAACTTCTCCCGCCTGTATCCCCGAAGGGGTAGGCAGAGGTGTATTACACACCCACGATAAGGACATCATAAGGGCTTGAGAAGGACATCGTATGCTTTTAGTCGGTTTGATTCCGATTTACCCATATCATCACTGGCATCGGTGAGCCCATGGGGGTATCCACGCGTAAAAAATAGAAATAAATTATAAAATCGTAACTGTGAATGTGTGTATCTTTTTTTTTTTTTTTTATCGTGCGGAAATCCCTTCGGATACCCCCCCGCGTGCCAGCGGGGCGGTTATGTCGGGCTTGAACCGACTAAAACCTCACGCCGTCTCGGGTCTACAGACGCCGGGGTGTAAGGTTGCCCATAGAGCATATCCCTCGCACCCCGACTTACCCTGGGCCATCTCCGGTTTCGAGATGGCCCCCTCGGGTTTGGGAACCACGGTGTCCCCGTCTTGCCCCGGTTTGGCTGAATTTTGGTACAGGGCTAATAGTCTGGAATAACACATAGGCTACTTTTTATCCCTGGAATAGGTACCCATGGGAAGTGGGAACGGGATCGAAATTATACGCGAGCGGATCCGGGTGCAACAGCTAGTATTCTCTAATACTGATATTAGAAAGCTGAAGAAATTTGCTTTTTTTGTTGGTTTGGCTCAACGCGCTAATCTCAAAAACTACTGGTTCAAATTGAAAGATTATTTTTTTGATGGATAGCCAATATATCATCACGCTACTATCCAGAGTAGCGGAGCAGTAATCATATATGTAAACAGATCGGGCAAATTTCCATGCAGTATTGTAAAAATAATAAATTACTGGCATGAAGGTATGGGTTGCATAGGTTCCACGGGGATCGAAGTATTTCACGGGCGACGCCGCGGGGGACAGCTGTGTATTTAATATACAGCCATGCGGATTAAGTTTCATAATAAAACTCGAGCTTTTGATTGGTCAAAATTTGAACTCATCCCTCAATGCAATCCTGTTTCAAAACTTATTCGTTTTCTTTTTAATCCAATACAATTGCGGGGGCTTATTCAAATGTTCATGGTAATCGGTCGTCGGCACCATATTAAACCTTTTTACAAACTTTTGAGCCCAAATTGTAAGTATGAGCGAGTTTGATCAAGTACTCCTTTACGCAGGTTCAAGGTTCAAGGAAATGAAACTATTTAAATAGATTCTTTATCGATTTTTTGAAGTGAAAGTCTTTAGAATCGTTGTGATTTCAAACTCGATGAAACGAAAAAATAAGTCCAGTTTTCAATACTTTTCAATAAGTTTTTTAACAAGGGACTTCTCAGAAGTTTCACTTTTACCGTGTGTGACTTGCACACACACACACTATAAAAGGGTAAAAGGGGGAATTGGGTAAAGGGTAAAAAGGGGAAATGTGGCAAGGGTAAAAACGGGAAATGTGAAAATGGGTAAAAAGGATAAATGTGGAAAGCGTAAAAACGGGAAATATAGAAAGGGTAAAAAGGGGAAATGTGACAAGGGTAAAATGGGGAAAAGAGGCAAGGTTAAAAACAGGAAATAAGAATATTTTTTTTGTTATTTTATTATTTACACTGTTCCTAACGTATCGGTTGTTTTTCAGCAGCCATTCTTCTCTCCCTATATTATTGCCAATTTCCCTAAAGTGAATAGGTTCTTCATAGTTAAGCGTGTTTCATCGTATAACATCATCACTTATCAGCAGGTGATATAGTGGTCAAACGTGAACCAATCAATGATTAAAAAAAAAGGATTGACATTAACCACAGCGACCACTTATCAACTGAGGGTCGTGTGTTCATTTGCTTTCTTAGTAGCATAAAGAAGATCTCCGACGACCTCTGTGGCGTAGCGGTAGATCATGCGACTGCTAAGTCAGAGGTCGCGGGTTCGATTCCCGCTCATTGCATAAATGTATATTTGCATTGGTCTGGGTGTTTCTATGTATTCCATGTATTTATTTACAAAAAAAAGTACATAAGTATGTTTATCCGCATTCTAGAATCCATATGACAAGCTCTGCTTAGTTTGGGTCTAGATGGCGCTGTGTAATATGTCCTAAAATATTTATTTATTTATTATTTATTTATTTATCTGTAAGAGAATCTGGTTACGAAGCATCTCAAAACTTGGACCACATAACTGGACGTTGTTTTAACGAAACTCATTTCAAAAGTTTCAAACACATCGCTTGTTTCTTCGGCCGATATCTGGCATACATAATTACTAAATGGACATATTCTAAATTAGAATCTAATATCACTCACGTGGCCTTGTTATCTCTTGAATAAATTTTAATGTGCCAGGTATTCCCGTACACCAGGCATGATTAAAAATTAAGTAGCATCCAATAAATTTTCACTTTTACGAGCTTATTTTTTAATACGTGTTCGGATTTTATTTGATCTGTGGAATTTTGCATACAGCCTTATTTGTATAGCAATAGTATCGTAAATATTGGCTTATGGTAATGTTGTGGGTTTAAAATAACTACCATTAAACTTTTTTTATTGGTAACATTTTAATTAAAAAATATGTTTTGACTTGTTTTGTCTTACTTGACATAATATGTTAAGTGGGGTTAAGACAAAATATTATCTAGGGCGACTCAGGCACCGGAGGTCGCTTAACGACCTCCGTCCTCCATGAGCGCAGGCCTGGGGGTGGCAGGTGAGGCCGCCTGTCAGCCCAGCAGAAGCAGGCCGGGACGGTGGGGCGACTAGCGCCCCTCCCCCAAACCGGGGCAAGACGGGGACACCGTGGTTCCCAAACCAGAGGGGGCCATCTCGAAACCGGAGATGGCCCAGGGTCAGTTGGGGTGCGAGAGATATGCTCTATGGGCAACCTTACACCCCGGCGTCTGCAGACCCGAGACGGCGTGCGGTTTTAGTCGGTTCAAGCCCGACATAACCGCCGCGCTGGCCGGCGGGGGGGTATCCGAGGGGATTTCTGCACGAAAAAAAAAAAAAAAGGTACTAAACAAACTTACACCCCGGCGTCTGAAGACCCGAGACGGCGTGCAGTTTAAGTCGGTTCAAGCCCGACACAACCAGCCCTGCTGGCTGGCGGCGGGTATCCGAAGGGATTTCCGCACGAAAAAAAACAAAAGGGTATCCGAGGGGATTTTCGCACGAAAAAAAAAGGTACCTAACAAAGCACATTTCCTTTAAACTAAAGGATTAGGATTTATATTACCGATGGCGGAAAATAAACCTCACAGTAACTAGCAGAGTCCGGCCTGGGTTCACATGGGAAAATTTCGGTAAATAATCCAATTACCTCATTGCTGCGCCATCTACCGAGTTCAATATAATTTGTAATGCGCCTATAACATTTGCACAAGTGCAAGCAATGAGTTACAAGTATTTTATCGGATCGGATGAACGATACGGACACAGATTAGATGGTGGAAAACTGCCTCATTACTAGGTGTTCAAAGATTTCATTGAATCTGCAACTTATTGCACTCAAATGAGTCTATTTTAAATAAATGCACGATGCAAGTATCTGAAGGTGTACAATAGGGTAATAATGATTCAAAACGAAACACAAATACTCATTAAGGAGCAAGTCGAACACGATTCAAGCAAACACGCCATGTTTATACTACTAGCAACAATATTATGATACGCCGACGACTACAATCGTATCGATACAACACTCGGTGTCAGATCGATACCTGGCGATCGAGAACCGAGACATGAAGATTTAAATAAAATAAACAACCCAAGAATCAATTCAAATTCAAAATCATTCGAATGTTTACTTAGTAACAGTGCGTTTTAAGCTTACATCTCAGAAATATTATTCTATTATATCATTTAAATTTCGACTTTGGACCTTAGAACATAAAGTTTGAATTTGTTTGTTAAATTCTTATTTGATTGGTCTGGGAGGTTTGATAAAGAACTTTTAAGCTACGTGTTACGTTTCAAAGTTATTTGTTAGACGATTTCATCAAACTGACATCCGTTGCGAAGATTTAGGAGTAATAAGCTAGAAAGATAACATGACCATGAGTGTTGTGAGACAGGAAACTGTCTAAATGCGCTTTCAAAGTAATCAAACCTGCTTTAGAAAGTACATAATAATCAGATTATTAAATGATTAACTTTTCGTTGCTTACATAAGGCATTACATCCAATTGAAATTAATTCGGCATTAAATCGCTGTCAATTGGTATTGATTTATATAATAATTTTGGGATGAATAAAAAACTTACATAACGCCTGGTCATACTAACTCTTTATTTTTGAGATTGATCAAAAGTCGATTCAAAGCAATACATGAAACAGTGCAATTTTGAATAGCAAAAACAAAAACACAAACAAGGTTGTCATGAGTGCCAGAGCGTCTTCCTTTTGCTTTTTCTGTTCTCTATGCCCTTCTCTTCTGTAGGAGTCATCGCGCGAGTGCGACTTCTGGTGTTGTAATCGTTCATAAAACCAAGGTAACCGTCGACTTGGTACCTCAGTAAAACAAACCAACCAAAAACACACGAAAACTATATTATACCGATCGCCGAAACAGTGGACCAATCGTGGTTAGTTCCCAAAACTAACACTTTTCAGAAACGATGCTGAAGCCGTGACCAAGAGATGTGATTTAGTTGAAATAATACGCGATTAGACCTTTTGTATTATGTTTACAATCAAGTAATCTACTAAACAAAAGATCATCTGTATAATTATAAACTGTGAAACAGAAACTTGTACATCGTTCAACACTAGGCGTGTCAAGTGTTCAACTCTAGAAGTAATAAAGCTTCAAATTTAGGACGCAAAGGACGCCCTGAGGCATGCGCAGCCATTTTGAATCGAGAGGCGTTAACGTTATAATGAATTGGATGTATTTATTGATTTAGAACGAACTTATGAACTCAGGCTCATGATTTATAAACGTAAAGACTTACGGCACAGAGAACTCAAAAAGATAAGTAGTTCTTATTGAAATCAAAAGCATTTAGTGGCACTGCTACAACACAACATCATGACCACACTTTTTACAGAATAATCAACTACAATAATCGTATTTAAAATCAATAAAAAATAACAATAACAAATAAACCAATACTCTCAATTAAAAACTCATGCATTGAAAAAAAAGGCAGAAATATTTAAGATTCCACTAGTACTGAAGTAACGTGAGCAAATGTTATAACATTAATTTAAAAATGAAAAACGGCCGATAAAAATTAATTTATAGCTAAGAACCATCTTGATCATATCGGCTTTCAAACATAAAATCCGCATGAAAATCGATTCATCCGTTCGGGAGCTCCGATGCCAGACACACAGACACGTCAAACTTATAACACGCGTCGTTTTCGCGTCGGCGGTTAAAAACACAGGACGACTAGGAACTCTATGGAGTATCCACCTAAAATAGATGACTAAATAACCATCATCACCCGAGCACTCCCAATCCCGGTCACATCCAAACCTTACTCAGTGGAGTGCTGGGTCCGCTCTTCTACTTCTGATTGGTTTATCTTAGCTTAGGTTTCCTCTCGGATTGGGAGGTTAGGCAGGTGCTCCTACCTGCCTAACCTCCTAAACCGAGAAGAAACTCTGCGACAGAGTTTCGTCTGTTAATCCATGTGTGTACGCAGATGAGGTTGCGTTTGACCTCGAAGGTTAATCGGGGCCCTTTACACCTAAAAGCATAAACTTACTTAATAAAATGGATGTTAATGATTCAAAACCTTTAAAGAACGATCGTATTGTTGTCAAAACATTTGGCGATATCATTCGCATCGGTCCATTAGTGAACAATTTAAATTCTGCGTGCACATATTACCTTGTCCAATCGATCAAGCTGATTGGTGGTGTACGGTGCCATGATTTACAAATACCAATCGTTTTCAACTGTAATAATTTCCAATTAAGGGCCCGGCATCAGGGCAAAAACGGCGATCAAACAAATGCGAAAGATACGGGGCACAAAAAGTAAGTCGGATGAAACTATTTCTTTTCGTTTTGCAATTTTGTTTTATTTATAAAGGCTAGAAAATCGAAAATGTATACGATCTTCCTGTTCTAATGCAGTCTTACTATTATAAATGCTAAAATTTGGATGGATGGAGGTTTGTTACTCAACCACGCCAGAACGGCTGAATGGATATGAATGAAACTTGGTACAGGGACAGATTATAAACTGGAATAGCACATAAGCTATTTTTTATTGAGGGAATAGGTTCCTTCAACGGGTTCAGGGCAGCGGGTCATAGTTTCGATGTTGAATTAGTCCATTTACCGATATTAAAAATCAATAACATTTCTTAACAGGTCCAGGAGAAATTCAATCAAGATGTTTATGAAGAAACTGGAAGGAATATTAACATGCCAACGATAAATGAAAGCAATTTACACGAAACTCGAGTCAGACGAAACATTGTGAGTGTTGCCACTAACAAATATATGGAGTGACATTTAGTGGTACTTAACTTTAATATTCGTTAAATAGAAGCATCAGTTGAAAAGCGGCAGCTGTTAAATATAGTTTATTAGTTTTACGACACGGAACCGTTAAATGGAGCGAGAAAGACGGCGTTATTTCCAAAGTTTGGATATTTAATTTGAATTGTATCACACAATCTGTTTTGTTGTCAGTACAAGATGCTTTTAGTAAAACATGCACTTGCTACGTTCTTATATGTAAATTTAATAACGCTAGTCATTGACACAATGTAAATATCTTCAAAATTATGACTTAAAGTGTGTTTGCATATCATAAACCGGCGGGATTGTTACTAATAGTCCCGACAACGACATTGAAAAGCACCGCAGGGCGTCGGAGTTCCATCGCCGGTGTAATTTAAAAAAAAACGCGTCAAGTATCTTGAAATTTGAAATGATTAGTATCACGGATTGTGATGATCGTGCGTAAATAAACGGTCAATATTGAGTAAACAGTGGTATCAGACCTTTAGCAACGGTTGAATCGTCAACCAAATCAAAAATTAGTTTATTTTTTGTCTTTGTGTCAAGGAATGTGGTCTGGTCACGTTTTGGAGTTGATAAAACACAGGGATTCAGAATGATTGGATGGGCCTTCGTAAATAAAATTTGGAGTCAAAAAGGTATCATAAAAATATGCGCTTTCTCACTTAATAGGTTCTTCTTTTTTTACAGAAGAAGTAATAAATAATAATAATAATATTCTACGACATTCTACACAGCGCTTTCTAGACCCAAAGTAAGCATAGTTTAACTAGCTTGTGTTATGGGTTTTAGAATGCAGAAAAATCCAATCAACCCAGACCAATGCAAGTAGACATATTCATGCATACAAATATTTGCACTGAGCGGGAATCGAACCCACGCTGCTTGTTGTAGCAGTCGAATGCATATTTGATAATTCTAAGGTTTCATTGAACCTAGAAATAAAAATCAGTACCTAATCAGCGGGAAACAGTTTCATATTTGTTTATTATAAGGTTTCATAGAAACACACCTCTGACATTTCGTAGTCATGTGTCCGGTAGATGGCAAAGGCTCGTCCCCTATTACATTGGGACCTAAACATAACTGGCGAATCGTGGGTGTATAATACACCTCTACCTACCCCTTCTGGGATACAGGCGTGAAGTTACGTTTAAATAAAAATCAGTAACAGTTATACCGGACCATTACGCAGGCCCAGGTTTGGTTAACGCCTAACGATGGACTTCACCAATGAAAGTAATTACGAACAAGTCGAATCACATTTTACTCTAAGTTAATTGAGACGAAATTGAACGCAGTTATATTCATTGATGAAATCAGATTTCAACGTCTAAGATAAGTAGGTACCATTCACAAAAAAAAAAGAAAAAAAAAACGAGTTTATACAAATAAAACAGAACCAAAATACACGATCTCTTAATACTCCAAGTCGAAAGCAGGGCAAGTACAATACAGAATCAATATAGCCCTCATTCTGAGGTCCCCGCGGTGAGTGACCTCTGCTCCAGAGCTGGTATTTACTCAAATCGTTCATGATACGATGACTGACAAATGACGAACAGTGAGAATTTCTAAGCTAGAGTTCAAGTTGCGTAAAGGTGCTGACATACTCCTACGGAGCGAGATTGCAATGGTTAATGTGGTATAATTTGGAGGTTCTGATTTATATGTTATAGAGTATTACTTGTTTTTATTTTCTGTGTGATCGATATTACTTAGATTATATCGATATAACATTTGAGTGAAATCGATTGCACAAATAGAGATCCGATTCTCAGCACTCCATGGATTCACCGTGCGGTCGCCGGGTCCATAGCGTGGTACAGAGAGGAACACCATGACGGCGACTGGGACTTGCGACCCAGATGTAGGTTTAGGGTGGCCACCTTGTGATGCATCAGCGCTCACCTCCACCGTCAGTAGTGTTCCCCCCCCTACCTATCCAAATTTGGTAAGATCCTAACAATGCCGCTTTTGATATACGTTTTAATAAAGAGCTTACTGAAGCTCTTGGCAATCCGAGGTCTTTAAGTAAGTTGTACAGGGATTTAGCTGGAATTCCCCTTGCTCCTACTTCTACGGCATAGAGTTTAACCACGTAGCCGTTTTTGGTTAACTCGTTAGTCAAATCAAAGTATTTGTTTGTCTTTATAGCGTGGTCTTTAGGTATATTAGTTTCCCACGGTACTGTGAGTTCTACAAGCACTGCACGCTTATGCGATCGTGAAAAAAGGAATATGTCGGGTCTGGATGATGAGGCACAGACATCCTCTGGTATCCTATAGTGCTTCTCATACGTGTCTACGAGTATTGTCCAGTCAACGGCAGCTATCAAAATTGAATAAGGCTTTTGAAGTGATTTCTTTGAGCAGCCTTCCTTTACAAACGCAATGTCATTTCTTTGGTTTGTGGTTAATCCTTTTTTCGCTCTAGCTACCGCCAAACTTACAGCCTCACGTATGATTTCTAATACCTTATCATGACGGCGCGAGTAATGACCCCGGTCTAATAGCGTTTTACAACCCACTAGTAGGTGCCTAGCCGTACCAGTTGCTTCACCACATGAGTTACATGTTTTATCTGTGGCTTTTCCCCATCTGACCAGATTGCTTTGGTCGGGGAGGGTCAACTGGAATGCATTCAGGTAAAATTTAAGTAAGGCCGGTGACCAGTCGTATATTATGGTACGCCATTTTAAGGCTATGGGAATACAAAATTCACTAATACTAAAACAGATTTACGTAAGGATTCAAGATGATTCCTAGTATAGCGAAGATTTGAAATTATGAGATACCATGTTCCAAGTTTGAAATGCATATTTCAAATTTTAGGAATGTTTTGTTCGATATAATAGATCTGCATAGTAAAAACATTGTAACTCAGTCCTTTGATTGAATGTTTGCGAAGATTGTATTCTCTGTCTTATGTCCCCGCAAGATAGAGAACAAAATGCTATATTTCATATATCCTTGCTGATATATGATATGTCGTTACATATGAAATTGCCGTTTTTCTTGAAGAAATTGGGGGAAACCCAATTTTCAGTACTAACATTTTTGTATTTGTTTTAGGAATGACAAATCCAAATTTGATGGTTTTTTTTGTGTATGAATGAGACAACATTAAGCTAACAAACAGCAACTTTTATAACTTTTTTGAAAAGTGACAGCTGTTAAGTAATACGAAATTTATCATCAAAATGGATAGCATTTAGGAAGTACTGTTTTTGAAGATCGAATTAATTTATCAAGCGGCCAATAAAAACAAAATTTAATACAGAGTTGTAAAATCTTGAAATCAACTTTCAAACAACATATAAATAATGGAAATAGCTATTAAATTACAGGAATAACGAACTCATGAATTTGTAAAAAAATTTCGGCAATTTCATAGGTAAAGACTTGTTATGATATATCTCCACCGGTAGCTACACTTGGAGTATTTCTCTAATTAATGGTACCGGTAGGGTATGGAAGCTTCCGTCCACATGTTACTACTGCAATATACAGTGGGAGATGTGAAAAATTGCCCTATGGACAGCTACACACCAGCAACAGGCACCTTCCGTTATTAGGTAACAATTTGTTCACATAGCAGTGATTCATATTGGTTCGTTCGCTATTAAGAAGCACGTGCTGACAATCGAATAGGTCAGATGTGTAGGATGAGGTAATAACAACAACATCACTAACATTCACGCTCATCTTTGATTTGTATTAAAACACATTAAGTGTAGTAACTTAAGTCAATGAACTTCATACAAAAACAAGACTTCTTTTTGGTACTAAATAAATAATTTTTTGGCACTTTTGCTAAGTCAAGAATGCATTAGGAATTAGGTATGCAAATAGATCACAGGCGACTCAGGCGCCGGAGCTCGCTTAACGACCCCCGTCCTCCATGAGCGCAGGCCTGGGGGTGGCAGGTGAGGCCGCCTGTCACCCCAGCAGAAGCAGGCCGGGACGGTGGGGCGACTAGCGTCCCTCCCCCAAACCGGGGCAAGACGGGGACACCGTGGTTCCCAAACCCGAGGGGGGCATCTCGAAACCGGAGATGGCCCAGGGTCAGTCGGGGTGCGAGGGATATGCTCTATGGGCAACCTTACACCCCGGCGTCTGTAGACCCGAGACGGCGTGCGGTTTTAGTCGGTTCAAGCTCGACATATCCGCCCCCGCTGGCCGGCGGGGGGGTATCCGAAGGAATTTCCGCACGAAAAAAAAAAAAGGTATGCAAATAGTTTTTTCCTAACGGATCCTTTCCTATCTAGCGTAAGGTACCATATGGTTTCTAGAATACGGATAAACATACTGAGATACTTTTTTTGTGAATAAATACATATTATACCTACTTAGAAACACTCAGACCAATGAAAAATATACATATTTGCAATGAGCGGGAATCGAACCGAATTACGAAAGCTTTTTTTTTTGGCCAGCTGGGTGGAATCCGGGGTACCCGGGTTATGTCGGGTTGAACCGACTAAAACCGCACGCTGTCTCGGGTCATAAGACGCCGGGGTGTAAGGTAGCCAATAGAGCATATACATACAAAGGTACCTTATTTTTTTTGTGCGGAAATCCCTTCGGATACCCCCCCGCCGGCCAGCGGGGGCGGTTATGTCGGGCTTGCACCGACTAAAACCGCACGCCGTCTCGGGTCTTCAGACGCCGGGGTGTAAGGTTACCCATAGAGCATATCCCTCGCACCCCGGCTGACCCTGGGCCATCTCACCACTAACAGCATCGCTCATCCTGTCTCCTCTGAAAGCAGAGGAGTACGGAGAGCGATGTGTTCCCGCCACGTTGGGTATTGGCCGACGATCAATGCCAACCCTATGAAGGGGTGAAGGGGAAGCCATTGACCGCCGCCCAGGGTGTACCGGCCGCTCCGATTCCGTTCCCCCCGGACTGCAGCGGGATCGGAATCGGAGCGACACTCGAGGAGGTTACCCAACACACACCCTATACAAAAGGTACCTACTTATAATTTAGATTACTAACAATTGATTTAAATAATGATATTGCATATGTACATATATTGCAATATCATTATTTAAATCAAAAGCTATCTTATAATTTAGATTACTAACAATTGATTTAAATAATGATATTGCATATGTACATATATTGCAATATCATTATTTAAATCAAAAGCTATATTAATAATAAAAACTATTATATGCACCATATGTCATGTCTTTAAACTACAAGATAATTCTTAAGACACAACACATACATAGAAATTATACGAAACCTTTGACATTTTAGACAATACAATTGCACCATATTACGTAAACGCTGAGAATCGAAAGCATGCGTGCGCGCAGCTAACCTGACGCACCATTGTTTTCCATGTTCTAGTATTACGTGATGCGTGCGATACGAAAGTAACAACTCGTTTCCAAAGATTAGATACTGTTGTCTCAATGCTAGTTTATTTACCTCCCTCCTTTTTGAAGAGCAGATGGTGGGCTGTTGTCTCTGCGTACCCCGGCCCCGGAATTGGACCTGGATTGGCAGTACAACGTTCTAATTGGCGCAGGCTCGTTTAAGTGTGAGTGGGCGAGTTCGAGAAGCAACGGAAACTGGACCTCGACACTAAGAGTAACGAGCTAAAAGCTCGGCAGCCTGCTGCCATTCCTTATAACTACGTCTGTGGACGGTGTGCTCACCTGCGCGCAATGTTCACGTAGGTTCACCGCCAAGATTGGCTACATAAGCCACCTTAAGGCGCACGAGCGCCGTATTAATTAGGAGCACATAGAAGTGGTCGTCATGGCCGCAATCGGTCGGAGGTCATCAGATTTGTACCCCGGCAGGTAGGTCAGTTATGATTTTACTTTTTAAGACTGATTAAGAATTTTCTCAAATTCGTTCAGTCTTCAATATCCTTCTTTATCATCTTATGATGTCTAGCCTGCTAGGGGTGTACAGGGTCCTACGAACACCCTAGGGACCCAAGCCAACCTCACCTGCTAATCGATGCACCTGCTAAACAATGGACCGGCGCAGGCTTACTTCTCAGGGTTGGGAGATCAGACAGCAGTGGCGCCCGGAATGGCTAACATACCAAACTAAAAAAAATTAGCGCAAAGCACCAAAGTACTAACTTTGGATGCATGATTGGATTTGGAAGAATGATGATGACGTGGTTATGGCACATTGTGTATCCTGCCGAGCTGATGCTCTCCGTACATTCACCTCATCATCTTCATATTGCTGTCAACAATGTCAGCCACAACGTAATTTTTGATTTATCATCTTTTGGCCGTTGCCATTCATACTTTAATTAATGATGGCCGAACTTTAGCTGTTGTGGCAACAGTATTGCAACATGCTCTATGCTCTATTGGCTATAAGACTATTGTTTCTTTAAGAATACAATTAATTTTAAATATAAATTGTACAAGACTTTCAAGTGCGCATTGTTTAAATCGAAAGGAATTACTCAAATTCAATGTGTTTGTGTAATTCCTTTCGGTCGAATCAATCTAATCCCAAATCTTTAGAATATAGATTTACTGTATATAAGATCCGCATCTGCTGACAAATATGAGGAAGCTATGAATTTTCGTAGTTAAGTGTGACGTTTTAACATATTGGATCGCATGAAACTAACTTATGATTTGTGATATTTACTCGATTAACGCGATGGCAACCTGCTTACCGAGTCACACATAGAGTTAGGCTTTCATATTGAGAAATTCCCAGTAACAGCAAAACGGCCCATTTGACGGCAAATGGCTTACAAAGCACCGAAAAATGAAACAGCAACATAGCGACATGTGGGTACTGCTAAAACACCTACATTTTATATACAAGTGTGAAAAAAACCACCATAGTTAAGTCAAATAAAATTTGTAGACCTTGTCTTAGAATCTGAACGTAGCTAAGCTTTCGTTTTACTTCCATAAGTTCGCTCTATTGATAAAAGAGCGATTCGAACCTGTATCGCTATTATTTCATTAAACACATAATTGATAGTCTCAAATATTGTAATACAGTTTTGATAGATCGCTCGTGTTACGCAGCGTGTTTTAGACTTGTCATATCATATCCTTTTCGTTACGAAACCATCGCCATCATTTTTTATTGCTAATCGTAACATCCTGAAGACGTTTGACTAATTATATTGATCAATTAAAATTATTTATGTAATTAATCTGATCAGACTGTACAGACAGATGAAAGACTTTGAGTTTATTATTTGGTTCCTTTCATTTAAAATACTTTCAGCGTATCCGGTATGATAACGAACAAAATTCTGTAAATAATATCTAAATTAGTAAAGTAAATAAAATAAGCCTCTTATTCGATACAAATTTTTCGTTGCAATTGTTCTAATACAACCATTAGAACAATTGCAACGAAAAATTTAGGTAAATTAAAATTGCTAATGACGGTAACTGTAAGAGACACTATCTTGACTTATCGTAAGGTAAATATAATCGAATCCACCAATGTTTTATAGATAGTGAACTTGGTACATCCATATTATATATAACCCGGATTGCCAATAAGATTGTGATAACCGAATGAAAGATTAAATGTACGAATATAAATCATGTCTTAACAATTGCATTGTTTAAGATCATTAGAAGGCTGCATTAAGCGGTACGGATACAGCTGATATAAAATAAGGCTTGATCAATGATCGACATGGAGCTTTGTTATCAGAAATAAATGTATCATTAGGAGAAGTCTAGTCTGAGAAAGACTCGAGATCAAGTCTGTTATTATGTTACAGAATAAAGTGTTATTCTGTAAACAGTCCCGGGTCTGTAGTGACTGACCCAGGGCTGTGAAGGCAGATTAATTGGATCAGTAATCTTCAAGTTGAAGCGTCGGTGGCTTAGTGGTTGAGGAGACGTAATTTCGGTTAGTAATATTCTTTAAAAATCTAGTGGGGCGGAAATCACACAGTGATTGTCAAACTTCGGGCCAAACTTAGATATTTTTGTTGCAGTATTTTTATTCAAAATTACAGACCTTAGGCTTTATGCATATTATTCGACGCGTCTTTATATATTGAGCAATAAATATGAAGAAAATGAAATCAAATCAAACGTCGTCGACGTCAAAAACACAAAAAAATGATTTTATATTTCAGTTTCTTTCAGAGTCTGGTTGTTTTATGTAAATATACAATATACGTATTGTCATTGTCACTCAAATGTCAAAGTCAAATACGCGTTATTCTTATAACTCGAAAGAAACTCACTTGTAAAAGTTTTTTAGGGACAATTTGTATGGTAGGTACCCGAAACCTTGAACGTACAAACCCCAAAATCCAATCAGTTCTTCCCATTAACCAAACAAGATGATTGGCGAAAGAATTTTTTAAATCGGATAAGTGGTTTTTGAGTTATTGCGTAAACAGACATCCAGACCAACAGACAGACCGACACAAACATTTTTTTTGCTTATTTAGACTTAGAATCATGTGAAACGTCGAGAAAAGTGATAAAAAGTGGGTGTAAGATTTTGATTTTTTTGCGTGATTTTAAGACTTCGGTATCCACCTGGTTGGTGGCCCGAAGTAAAAATCTTGTATAGTTAGCAAAATAGCAAAAAAAAATTTGCTGTACACTAACGAATCTACAAAAGCTCGTTAAAAATGTATTGTAAATGTTTTTCTTGTTAGAAATTCTCAAGCAATAGCAAATAGTCTGGGAATGGCTCCGGTAGACGGCAATACGCCCGGTGCCTGTGGGGAGGTGGATCGTTCCATGAAAATCGCCAATAAGTCGAATAACGATTTGTATCATCCCCATTGCACGAGTTTCTTTCAACATACTTCTAAATTAGCAAACGTTATCTGACTAAATTAACAGAAATTCATTACTCTTTTCTGGCGGGAATGATGTAAGCACCTCAATTCGAATACCGTGTCAATTGGATTGTGGAACTCTCACTACACTACAAGCCTCTGCGTCTGTTATAAGTAGACCGCTGGAACCACGACCCATTTCGCGCTAGTGCGCAGGTTAGTGTGCTTCTCGAAAGGGCGGAAAATCCGTTCTCAAAAAGACGGACGTCACTTCTTCACGGCTGGCTCTCCTGTAAGTAGTAAACAAACTCCGACCCGGATGGGTGGGTTGATCCCACGGTCTCACGTGTCAACTCTATCGTCAAACTCCGGCTTACTTCAAATAGCTTTTGAAACAATCTGCGGGTTTACTCATCAGTGGTGTTGGTTTGGTTCGTGTTAACGGTAAATATTATACGAGTTTCAACCTAAATAGCAATGTCCAATCCAACATTTAGTTGGATTGGACATTGCTATTTAGGTAGGTAATATATCACGAAAATTTCCTGTTAACCCTCCACGCTCTCATGTGGTCTTAGACCATTAAGACATATGACTGTAAGATAAAACCAGGCGGGAAACGAGACGTGCTTCTCGCATCGAGATAGCCGCAGGCGCAGGTAAATTTTCATGTGTAAACAACCAAAATACATGTGCTGTTACATGAACTGTATTTTGAAGAGTTAGGGTTGAGTTTTGCTTGTTTTGTTGTTATTTTTTTATATTTTTCGGGCGGTTCTTTTTAGTGTAAGTTCAAGAACTTTATTACTCATATTGTCATCAAGATACGGTGTGATAGTGTAACAAAAGTTCATGAACAATGTTGATAACTGTTTTTATTACACAAAATAGCTTTTGTCAATTCTTAGAAGAAATTACTATCTCGTGTGTTGTTTTGGACAGAAGATGTATTCTGCTTTAAAAACACAGCTTTAGACTTTTCATATTCATATTGTGTAACAGAAGGTCAATGGTTCGTAATAATATTATGGTCAAATTTAGTTCCAATCTAATCTCGATCACACAAATGACATAAAAGTTCAGAAAGTTGAAATAAATCGGTATTCTGCTAGACTTTGTTATTAGTATTGTAATACGAACAAAACGTAATTGGTATTCTCTTCCCTCATTGTACGTCAATTTTGACATATTTCTGCGGTCGTCATGTGACTGAACTGAGATTATAATGAAATTAGACTAAAAATCCTTTCATGCATACCTACATACTTATAAGGTTATAGATGAATCTACTTAAAGCGTGTTAAATAGGACAAGTGCTCCCACACTAGCCTTAAACCAAAACTATACCCATCACCGATAGCATCACTTATCGTTAATACAAGGTATTATCCCTAATTAAGAAATTAAGCTCCTCTTCAGATTTAATCTACTGATATTAAGTAACCTTCTGCTTAATATACACTCGAAAAAAAAAAGTAAAACAGGCGTCATTTTGGGGAGCGACGGGGAAATACGACAAACAGATAATATGATTAATTGAACAACATTCCTTTAGAAATACTTTTTGGTAGTTTATTAATAAATAATTAATCTTTGAATCACTGCCTTGTCATTGATAATGATCTCGAATACCTATGTAAGTACCTACATTTTTTGTAATGTTTTTGAACGGAACTAGCAAAAGTCACAGTCGATGACTAGTTATTGTATAAAAACTGGGCAAGTGTGAATCGGACTCGCACCTGAAGGGTTCCGTGTCATTGTAAAATATATAACACTATATGCCTTTTAAATACTTTGATAAAAGAAACAAGAAAGGCGCTATAACAGGATGTTTTTTCCTTTATTTCAATATTTTTTTTATGAAAGTAATAAATTTTGAAAGAATGTTAATAACACATTCTGTCAGAATTTCTGCTGTAGATATGAACAACTATTACGGTTTATAGGAAACTAAGAAACATCTATTTGCTTCAAATAATTGACATTTTCACAAGATGTGAACTCAGAATTTCTTTTTGCTCTATTTTATTAATGATTATTGTTTGATAGCTTGTCTTTCTGACACATGACAAAAGGCACAATCAAAACTTGAAATTGAGATACAGGCCTTGTCCGGGTCTGCAAACGTTCGCCGACAGTCGTTTCTCCTTTGGACTGATCACCGACAGGACTGTTCGTTTTTGAGAGATTCGTCAATAGAACGTTTCACCTATGGTTGTTTCGCCGATAGAATGGTTCGCATTTGTTTGTTTCGACGACAGGACTTTTCAATTTTGTAATATTCGCCGTCAGGTCGTTTTGTCTACGATGTTGTCTAGGTTAGGTTAGGTTAGAATTGTGACCCTAACAGACCCACTAGTCCCGAAAGTTGGATTTCGATAGCAAGCTAGTAGCTTTTTGGTGGCTTTGTAGTTTCATATCGTATCGTCGTGTCGGTGAAACACTTAGTAGCTGAAAAGGGCTGTCGTCGAAAGTGACGCATATGAAAGGTTCTGTCGACGAAATGTCCACAGGTGAAAGACCCTGCTGGGGAAACGGAAATAAATGAATCATCTTGTCGACGAATAGTGCAATGGCGAATCGGCCTTAGGAGAACGGTAGCAGAATCGCCGTGTCCAGCACGCTGTAGAACATGGACATACAGCGGAGTCCCACTAAAAGGTTTCAATTGCTTACCGCAACGGAACCCTAACAAAACTGATATCTTAATAACGTTATCTTAGATCACTTTCAATTATTTAAAATTCATAGAATCCAAATTGGTATTCTGGTACCTTCGAAGCAATAGCATATCGATATCGGGTATCAATACAATGTTGGTATGAGATACAAGATATCATAATTTTAAGTTTATCTATATATTTAAAAATGAAACCCGTTTTCCGTTGTCACGACATAGCATGAAAACGGCTTGACCGATTTGGCTGTTTTTTTTTGTAGTTTTCTAATACTCTGTACAAGGTTCTTACGGAAAATAATATAAGAAAATCTCTCAGAAAGATTGAAAAATGTGGTACGAAGTTCGCCGGGTCAGCTAGTATATTATATAATTATAGTTTATAAATAAAAATTTATTTCATCTTGCTGTAAGTTAATCTTACATTAGATCGTGGTTATGTTGCTTTGGTAATGATTAAGCGCAAATTTAGACTTCAGAATTGGGGTATTTATACCTAAAGTTGTATATAGGTATATATATATATAAAAACAAGTTTCGAGAGAATTTATTAAGAACTAGCTGTGCTTTAGTTTTTTTTGCGCGAAACCCTAATTATTTTTCTAAAATTAAAGTAGCCTATGTTACTCCTTGTTATATTATCTATCTGCCAGTGAAAGTCCCGTCAAAATCGGTCCAGCCATAACAAACAGACAGATAGACAGACAGACAAAAATTGTAGAAAATGTTATTTTGGTGTATGTACCGTATATTTCAATATTACAAACAGACACTGCAATTTTATTTATATGTATGTAGGTATGTATTGATTGATATTTTACAATGGTAAAGGGTAAAAATTCAAATATTTTTGTTAGACTGCGCCTGGCCCCGGTAGGATGTAGACCCAAGAAGTACTGGCTGACCTGTCGTAGATGCCCAAAACCATGCGAAGTGGAATAGTAAAAGCCCGAAAGCGGACCCCGGGCTCCGAATCGAGAGCCTCCGATGTGATCAGAGGGGATTGACGTTCGGAAGATGTTAATGGTTACCGATAATTTCCGGACCTAAAACTTCAATTACAGAATCATATCCAAAAAACAGTAACATAAGGCATGGAATTAAATATCAAACCTCATCAAGCGTATCCGGATCTAATGAACGGTTGACGCCTTTTATGGGCCTCGTTTGTGCGCCAGCGCAATCGCAGGTATCTGTATCACATCGCATTGTCGCTAACGATCTGGATTGTGTATGGTCAGGCTTTATTGGAAAGGTTACCGCAAAACTTTCGTGGGATTTTATACATACATAACATAACATAAACTCACGCCTATATCCCCGAAGGGGTAGGCAGAGGTGCTAGCACCCACATTTCGTCAGTTTATGTTTAGGTCCCAATGTAATAGGTGGCGAGCCTATTGCCAATAACCGGGCACTTATAAACCTGCGATAAATACACACATAACTTCGAAAAGCATCGAAAAGTCATTGGTGTGTGGCATGGTAAAACGTGGGATCGAACCCGAGACCTCGTCTCAGCAGTCCATTACCCATACCAAAATAAATGTATGTTAGTGTGTAGACTACAAAATGGCTGGATCAATCTTGAAGGAATTTACAGGCCGGCAATGTACTAATTAGCTCCGCGTGTAATCTGTCGCTAGTACAAAATGAATGTTAAAGAAATGAATGGCAGTTCCTGAGAAGATGTATGCACTTAAACATATTCAATCATTTATAAAGTTAAAGATCTTGTTAAATGTCATTATGAAATATCATTTAAAAGTTATGTTTTCATTAAGCGCATAAGAAAATGTTAAGGTCGCTAAACTACCTATCAGATGAATAGTGATTTGTATTGCCAACAAAACAAATATATACGAAATTGATTCCCGAAACCGCAAATATTCTAGAATATTCATGGGTTGAAATAAAACTATTTTTAACGCAGCTACGTCACGGGGTGAGTCCCTAAAAAAAAAGCAACTATAACGTCGGGTTGAATGTAAATCATAAAATAACATCAAATAAATCGCGATAGAATCCTTTAAAAATAGTTTTATTTCAATGTGTGACATTCGCGTAAACTTCCGACAATGTCATATTATTGGGTGTTGGGGTTTTTGACACCCCATCAAGAATTTCGGAACCAGACCAAGCACCAGCTAAACAACGGACGAGGCTCTGGCGCAGGCAGTACTCTCAGGGTTTGTAGGTCAGACGGCATTAGCGCCTGGAAAAGCGAAATACCAAAAATAAAGCAGATCTCAGGTTCCAAAGTGCAAACTTCGAACGCAACTGTGAACTTGCTATGATATTAATGATGAAAACAGTGATATTAATCAATCTATCTATCTTTTAGCCATATCATTATAAAATTGTAGATGAGTTTTGTCGGTACATTGGAGACAATACAATAATTATATTAATAATATTAATTATATATAACTACTGGTGGTAGAAATTTGATGACACAAATTTGTCACAAAATTCGGCCGGGTTGGTACCACCGTGCACGATTGTGAAAAACCCTCCATAGTAATCAAATTTCGGTTTAATTGCGTTCAGGGTTCAGCAAGTGCATAGCCGGGCAGGGGGATTGTGGTCGCAGCACTAGTGGGACCGGTGGGTGTCACGCGGTGCTGCGACGACAATCCTCTTCTGATAAGGCCGTCAAGCTGAGTGCCACCATTGTTAACATGGTATGTGTATGTAATGGTGACCCTCTTTCTTGGACTTTACCTTCAGCTTACCATCAGGCGAGATGAAGTCAAATTGACGTGTCTTAATATAAAAAAAATATATAAAAAAAAATAATAATAATACTTGGGTTATGTTAAATAAACGATTGTGAACACATACATTTTTATTTTGGAATTCTCATCTGTTTCTTCGCGATGGACGCAAAAACTAAAGAACGGATTTGGATGCCGTTTCTTCTGTTAGAAAGGTTTGGTCAGACTTAGAATCTGCCGTATGTTTGATTGCAATTAGTTAAGTAGAACCGGAGATATGTTGATAATATTTTCGAAAATTTTCAAGATACAAAACATGATCTACTAAAAGGCACTTCAGAACAAGTACCTACTGATGTGCGCTAATTTATAGCCTAAGGACAAGGGAATGGGTCGACCATTCTAAATGTTTCACTAAATTACAATACAGCAAAGGGGATCGGTATTCTAAAACGAGCATAAGCATTGATTCAATTTGAATTGTATGTAGCTACGTTGGGAAACTTAAACGCTGTTATAAATTTATTAGTTAGCAACAATAAGTCGTAAGAGACGAAAGGGAATTGGACCGTTAGGCTTTTAAATCATTGTGTAATTACACGTCGGTTTTGTACTTAGAAAACACCTCGAGACTTGAAATAACGAACATTTTAACACTAAATAGTGTCAGAAAATGTTAGAAGTTATAAAACAATTATTTCTTCAAACCAAAGTAATTATTCTCAAGGTGAAAATTTATTTGAAATACAAACATCTTTATTACAGATTGTCTAATCTAACAATGAAATAACAGAACCAAACTGCAATCACTATCTCAATGCATAACAATCGACTAAGCTCAAAGATAATTCCACACCAGGCCGTAGGAGATATATGTAAATGCAAATGTTGCCATCAAACGTCCGAGGAACATCTGCCAAATACCGAACTTGAATACAAAACTAAATCATTGGGCGTACAAAAAAGAAGTGCAAAAAAATAAAGTCCAACCGTGATCATGAAAGGATCGGTAGATTATTGGCATGCATCTGTTGGGATGTCTTTTTGTTATAATGATTTGGTTTGTTGATATTGAAATATTGGAATGAATCATTCAATTCAAGGCGTTTGTTTATTTCTAGGGACTTTCAACGCATTTAAATTGTTACTTGTCTTAATTTGTTTGAAAGAAAACCTGTTGGTAATGTTATTTTTCCTTATAAATGTAGATTCTTAATCCGCTAAAACCACTCATACTTTTCATCTCTGAATATTTAGCCAGTGTTTTAAATTATGACTTATTTTTCTTATAACTCATTGATAATAAATAAATAAATATTCTACGACATTCTACACAGCGCTTTCTAGACCCAAAGTAAGCATAGTTTAACTAGCTTGTGTTATGGGTTCCACAATGCGGATAAACATACTTATATACTTTTATTTTTTGTAAATACATACATATTATACATAGCAACACCCAGACCAATGCAAATAGATATATTCATGCATACAAATATTTGCACTGAGCGGGAATCGAACCCGCGCCCCCTGGCGTAGCAGTCGAATGCACTACCGCTCCGCCACAGAGGCCGTCAGAGTGAAACACTGTTTTGTCATATACGACAAAATATCATGAATAACTTCACCCACTTAATCCGTAGATTTAACATCTAAACGAGTGTTGTCAGATACACAATCATTCGATACTAGCTGATCTTCTCTAAACATTTTTTTCTTGTCACTTAATTTTTCGTCTCTAATTTGTTTTAGTATCATTATCATCCATGTTAGTTTTTATATGATTTATTAATCCAATGTTTTGTTCAGTCACACATTTATCAAGCTTTATAATATCAAGATTATGCAGATGCCCATATCACGATCTGGGATCAAATATATTGCATACAAATTAACAAAACTATGATATTCTTAGAAGAGAAGGTTAGCTTAAAGTCAGAGTTACTAATACCATCGATCTTATTCATCTAAGATTAAAATAAGGTAGATATGTTATCTCAATACTATCGTTATGTTTTGACGGCGTTGTTTTGAAGAAATCATAGCGATCTCAATGATTAGTGCATGTTCTGTTGCACTCGTGCTTGCGTAGAGATATGCGAATAGCGAATAAGCCTTATTTCGAGTGAATATTTTTAGCGTAAATGCCGTATCTACATCTTTTTAATATAACATCATTATTAAATACGTATCATCGGTCGCCATATTGACACTGAGCCAGTTATGGTGCTCTTATGCTAAGTAAATGCCTATTCAAACTTGCAACAGAAGCACACATTTGCATGTACTAACTTCATAAGGACAGTGTGCCTATAATGACTCAGTATATACAAGTTGCAGACCGAGCACAGATTGTATCACATTATTTATAGCATAAAGTCATGGTTCAATACCTTTAGACTTATTATTATTCATTGAAGCTGTGTAGGAAATCTTTTGCCGCTCGTAGCCAATGTGCCTGATAATGACAAAGTACAAACTGTAATCTGCTTTGAAAACTCCATGGGGCGTCGACGGGAATAAAAATACGTGTCAATTGGAATAAAGTGTATTAATATTATTATTTGTATTTTATCTATATTTGAACATTCAAGAAGTATATAAGAAAATATTCGAGAAGATCACTATCTTGGTCGCGATATAACTTGCAGCTTACATCTCTTAAAGTGTGATAACATCCAGGAACACAATATAACTTATTTATGTCATGAGTAAGTTCAGCTGCCTTGAAACTTCAGTTTCTTTAATTAATCGAAGAAGAAACAAAATTGACAGTATTTCATGTAATGACGTAAGTAGAATAATATTTTATCAATTTTCAAATTAGTACGGCAAGGAGTTTTAACGATTCAAATTGTCTGGCAACTTATTAAGCATCTTCTAATAGTTTTCCAGGTTAATTAAATAAGTTAAGTTTATAAATATGATGTAAAAGAAACATAAGGATTTATTATATTTCTTACACCTCCATTTTACTTCTGACTAATTTCGATGCGCGGTCCAAGCCAGTTTAACATTCCCTGGGACTTCCAGTGACATTCACTGATCCACAATCATTCCTGGTTACAGGAGTTACAGTACAGGAATGGGGGTGGAATTATTCCCATAAAAATGCACAAGAAAGCAACATAATCATAAAGTTGAATAGTTAGTTTCTTTGATATAGTCCATAATACGCATGTATCGCGTGCAATAGATCAATTTAGCTGCATGAGCTCTATAAAACGACCATGGGAATTGAATGACAGTAGCTATTAGACAAAGCAATCACGTTAATTGAACAGGTTACATTGTTCTGCATACACCACACCTTATTCTACTTCAGTATACGGAAGCTGCATATCATACATTGAACCTTCGGTATTTGGGCGTAACCATTAAGAGTCTGATTCTAGAGATAGGTATGTCCATTCGCGGCAATATATTCGAGGCTCAGTTACATACACTAGGTTAGGTAAAGAGATCTTGAATGAAAAATTAGCTTAGCTGTTTATCAAGGTACAAGAAAAGGTGTATGCGAGCCCAAGATCTTTTGGGATCAAACTAAAATAACCTGGAAACTGGTACACCTGTAAATTAATGGACGAGACTATGGTTCAGGAATTCAAAAGTCAAAATAAACCAAATTGTGGAAGGGAGAAGTGGGAGAGTGGAACCCGATTCGCAGGGTTACTTCGGAAGCAACTGGGATTGGACACCGTATGGTTTTAGTCGGTTCGATTCCGACACGCCCATCCCATCGCTGGCACCGATCGATGGGGCGAAGCCACGTCAAAAAAAAATTGCCGCACAAACCGTCATTTATATAAAAATTGCGTCAGGGGTCAGCAAGTGCATAGCCGGGCAGGGGGATTGTGGTGGCAGCACTAGTGGGACCGGCGGGTGTCACGCGGTGCTGCGACGACAATCCTCTTCTGATGAGGCCGTCAAGCTGAGTGCCACCATTGTTAACATGGTACATGTATGCAATGGTGACACACTTTCCTGAGACTTTACCTTCAGCTTACCATCAAGCGTGGTGAAGTCAAATTGACGTGTCCTAAATATAAAAAAAAAAAAAAAAATAAGGTTCGCTCAAGCACCATGTACTAATTGACGACTAGATATCACATTTGACCTTATCACCGACTCACGTGGTGTGGATACATTTCACCTCATACCATAGTTGCTCTGCGGTGTAACATTTATATTCAATTAATCTTTAGAAGCCACTAATTTTCTATCACCGTTAATGGCCCGTCTCAGTAGCAGGATAGAACTCTCTAAATGAGATAAGAAAATATTATTCCAAGTCACAGTAGCGAACGGTCGTTTCATAATTTATTTGTTGGTCCAGCGATAAATATTCGGTCCGCTATGAGTTTTTATCGAAAAATACCTTCGGGAAAGAATCCCTAAAGTCTAACCGAATAAAACTACTCCGGTTGGAATTTCTCCAAGGCGACTGCGTGCGTGGAAGATCGTTTTAGTGCTATTATCTCGGGAACCGGTTCGTTTGGGCGAATTTGAGACAATGGCGATGCGCGTGCGCTTGTACGTGATTCGTTGTTGTTGTTGTCCCGAGTATAAAGTTTATTTCGCAGTGAGCGTCGTTTCAAAATCATAATTTTATACTGCGGTGTATACATAATGCATATGTCTATACTACGGGCAAAGTTGAAGCTATAACATATATTAATGATAACAAATAATATATTGTCTATTGAATTTGTTATTCAAATCGACTATTCATTAGATATAAAATTTCGAAATCTGTCCGGTATGTTGTGAGAGAACGAATCAATTAGTTTATAAATATTCGTCAAAATTATCGTCGAGAATGTATAAAGATTTCCATAACTAGGTAGATAGAATAAATTAATTGAACCTTCAATTAAAAAACTAAAAAATAATTATTCCAGGACATAATTTATGTTACATAGCTTCAAACCGCGGTAGCCTAGTGGAAAAGGACTGCTGAGACGAGGTCTCGGGTTCGATCCCAGGTATTACCATGGCCCACACCAATGACTTTTCGATGCTTTTCGAATTTATGTGTGTATTTATCACAGGTTTATAAGTGTCCAGTTAATGAAAATAGGCTCGCCACCTATTATATTGGGACCTGAAACATAAACTGGCAAAACGTGGGTGCTAGCACCTCTGCCTACCCCTTCGGGGATATAGGCGTGAGTTTATGTTATGTTATGTTATGTTACATAGCGTCATTTAGACTCAAATTAAGCAGCTCGTTATATGGGTCCTACCTATATATTTAAAAATATTTAAACATACTTATTTTTTTTTAAATGCATACATTATTATACTAAGGAACACCCAGATAAATCCAAAAAGAAGTTGGTATTACCAACAAAAATATGCAAAAAGTAGTTGCACTGAGCGGGATTCGAACCAGCTACCTCTAAAGTAGCAGTCGAACGCACGACCGCTAACTGAGGTCATCAGTATAATTTATTATTTCAAACAAGTTTCCACAAAACTTTCTGTTCTAACTGATTTGAAGAAATACATTGAGTAGAACCTGAAACTTCAGTTGAGTTAAATGAATTTTCACTGATAAGAGCCAGTCTTAATCTCACTGAAAGAGCATAGGTATAATCAATTTTATTATCTCATCAAAAAGAGCTCAATATCAAATACAATCAAATCATTGTCATAAATCTTTTATAACCTAATCAATTTATTACAGTCTGAAGATGAATGCATACTTCAATTATAATATCATGAGAATTTTTTTTTATTGGAACGCGGGTAGTCTTAACATGATATGAATATGTAACAAGATATTTTGCATCTTAACTTTATGGTAATTGGGGATAAAATGGCATCCCATGGCTTCAGTTATAAACAGTACATGTACTTTTATCGGTGATTTCCGCTGTACGTACATTGATCGTAAACGAATGAAGTGCGTGCAAGAACCTTCAAGAATCCTTTAAGAAGCATTAGTATTTTTTTTATAAGTCATGCATCAGAGTAATCATTCATAAAGTATCGTATGGCGCTATTAAGAAAGATAACTTCGTCACACGCTCTGTACCATTAAAAGTCGTTTAAGGTTTCCTTTAACGTTTATAATCAAGATTATTATAATTGGTACTAATGAAAGTATTAAAGACTCTACGATACTCAAGACTTTCTTTTTAAGTTCGAAATTTGATATAATGACTTGTACCTACGTCTTGGGACCCATTAAATAATTACCTAGGTATATAAATATTTAAAAAATATGAGTACCGTGTCAAAAATTAGCTAAAAAGTAAATAATAAAAGTTTATTTTATATGTTAAAAATGGAACCTTTATATACCTGATTATAATAAATATATATAAACTTAACAAATATATAAATGTAACCTTTATATACTTCGTTGTCCGTCTTTCTGTCTGCCAAGACCATTTCTCAGAAACGCGATGGAGGCATCAACTTTACATTCATACATACCAAATACTGTCACGCCTTGAAGCGGTGAAAAACTCAAACTTCTACTTCAATGCAATCGAAAGGTACAGGTTAAAGTTACAAATATACAACAAATCTTAATATTACATTTTGGAACTTAAATTCGTTGAAAATGGTTTGTTTTCCCTTAATTCCATTTAACTGCACGTTTTATACGACAACACTGTACTGTTCTAGCTTTAGCACAATTCGACGCAATCGCCTACACACTAGTAAACCTGAGTGACTGTAAGTATCACGAGAAATCTATTCAATGGACTTATCGCCAACTGAGATCTAGTTGTAACATGAATTATTTCAATTAAACTCGTTAGTACTAAGTTTATGAGATGTCGGTGAAACTAATATTAAATCTGCAGTATCATAATTTCAATTAACCTCAAACCTGTAGTTGTAACTTGGTAAGAGTTTATTTATAAGAAACTAGTTGACCATCTGTGTGATGTGATTTAGCCTTATCGTGGAAGCCATCGAGGATGTATCTAAGGCGTGAATAATACAGAGAAGATAAAAGCCATAAGGCGTAAGGCAAAATCGTACGTATCAACGCAATCGCAGAGCAAAATCGCGTCGGTTCAATTTTGCTTTGATTTTGGCTTTCGATTTATGCCTTTTCTGTATAATTCACGCCTATGGATCGTACTGCTTATCTATAGAAATAAATATAATTAAAGTAAGTGTAGTAATTAGCTATTTACCCGACTGCGCCAGAAGGAGGGTTATGTTTTTCGAGAGTTTGATGTATAATTGTTTTGCACGCTCTGCAGTCCGAACGGCTCGATGGATTTTAAATTAAGAGGTGTCGTTAGATTCGTATTTACTGTAAGAGTGTTACAGGGTAAATCAAAATAAAAGCCAAATATTTAAAAGCATATGATTTGCAAATGGGTCCAGCCTGCTATCAAACTTGTTTCGGTCTTTTTAAACATATCAGGAATAAATATAATGAATCTATTATGCATAAGTTTATTATATTTTTTTGATATCTAAAAGTTTATAATTATATTCACGCCTACTATTTAGAATTACCTACTAAGTACACTAAAACTATCATTTTATTTCTCACGGTCCGTGTCGAGTCATCTTGAAACGAATTTGAGGAAGTGAAGGCTATTATCTCCTTTCAACTAAGTCAAACAAACCGAGGAATGGTCGCATGATCTACCATAACTGGTTTCGTAACGTTATATGTAAGCAGGTGTAATTTTTTTAAGAAAAACAAGACAAGTAAACATGTAAAATGTATGACCAAAAATAATTTAATAAAATATGCCTCCATACACGTTACTTTAATAAGTGTCAGAACGCATGCATTTTCTATAACCTATAGCTGTACACGTGTCAATATTATAATGATTGAGCACCTTTTAGACATTTTTAATGATTATTATCGATAAAAAATCGATAAAATCGAAAATCTGCTTCTGAATCACGGGGCTCATCTATATTGTACAATGAAAAAAAACGAGTCTGTGTATTAATCATTATTATTGACTTAGGTAGTGTTTAGTAAGAACTAAGTAATAAATTCTACAAGATATTTTTTTAAAGAATACTACTGACCATAGTCACTAGAGCCTGATACTGAGCCATTAGTTTAAGTAGTTTAAATAACAATTAAACTCTTTGAAAATCTATGCCTCGATTCTGTCAGCAACATGTGGTAATAATTTAAAAAAAGAATAACCAAATCCATTCGTGACACCGCCCTTCAGCGGTTATTTTTTACGGTGTCCCGTAACAAGAAGCGTCTCTTCGTACACTACGATTAACCTAATGCATTTCTTGTTGGCCATCGGCCGATCTTTTATTAAAAACGCATTTACTGCTAATGGTGTAATGTTACTCAACTGCGGTAGTTTCAAGCCATATTCGAGTGGTTACCAGCTTGGGATTATGATAGGGTGAACCCCTATCATAAGTTTATTTTATTATTTGTTATTTTATGGATGTGAAAAGGTGAAATAAGTAAGCTTAGGCATCCTGTTGCAAAACAATGTAGGTATACTTGATTATACAACATGAAATGAAGTGAATTTTGTTTCTCACAAACAAATGTATGAACAAAAAATCAAAGCACCATTTTTACAAATCTTTATTAGTGCGATTTTAATTCTTTACCTACGGAAAGGAGATGAAATTTTGGGCCTTGGGAGTAGAGTTGAGATGTGATCTTAAAATATATAAACTTAGCTCAATCGTGAGTCTTATAGCGGAGAAATATGAGAAAGAAGTAAGACAGTTTTCATGAGATTATCGATCAGTGCGTAATCGATTATACAATAATCATAAAAAGAAAACTGCTCTAGGTATTTAACCCAAAGTAAGAACATCTAATTTAATAATAATCGGATCACATCAGCAAAATCAGTTAACCTTTTTAGTATTGATTGACATTTAAAAAAATATATATTTAACGGATTTGACAACTGTCAAAGGCTTTCATTGCTCAATCGTTTCGTGTTTTCCGATGCATTTTCTGCGGTCCCAATTCTTTCTCATTTTCATAGACCACTACTTTGATTTTTACGGCTTCGTCCAAGAATCGCACATACTTGATATCACACTGGACATCGAAGATGACTCACACAATTGACTTTTCCGCTGGATATTGTTGAAGCTATAGCTAACTTCACACCTTTCACACCTTGCTTTTACTAAAAATTAGCTCCCAGATTGTCAAAGCTCACTAACATTCTGTAAGGAACTGCTAAGTCTGAATCTATTAGTTCACACCATTTTCATATCATTACATTTATGGCCTAAGATGGGAACAAATATAAACATATATATAATCCGAACACAAATACTTTTTTCTATATTGGTTTCTTTTAGTAAGACGTCATCTTGACTATTTCAGCCGCGTAAGTTGACATGAGCTGTCATTATCACTCGAACAAAAAGTATTTAGAATTATCGCAATACATTTGGGATATGACCTAAATTTCGAATACGTATGATACGTTTTTATTTATTGTTGGTTTTTAAAAAGGTATGAAACGTTTAAAGTAATGAAACCTAGTTCGTTGTACTTTATGCAAAACAGCGAACACAAAGACGGGTTCATACCAACTAATTAGCAAAATATAGTCAATACTTACACATTTCTGTGTACAAGGCCGTATTTCCATGAGATGGTTTCAGCACGTTCCGTTTTTATGGGGTACCGCAGTGAACCGGAGCTACTGCCGCGACGGGGATCGTGGTATTGTCTCCAATGTCACAATCAAGATTGACAATTTTAATTTGTCGTTCATACATGTTACTTTTGACGTTCATAAGTATTACTATGTGACCTAAAAGAATAAAGATGTTTGACAAATTTTTTGACCGGATACGGTTTGTCGGTCAGAAACAGTCTGGTGGAAATGCGACCTTACACAAGAGTACAAGCGTTTCTAGTTTAGCGGCGCTTTCGTAACCTTTCGTACAAACTTGTTCTCTAAATGTCCCTTAGATTTGTTTTATTGGTTACATTATACATAAATATCCAGGTCTCTAACGGTGCTATTCCGTAAATTAAATTATAAAACAATACATGTGGTGCACATACATTGATGTATCGCATTACAAATTGGTTAGAGTTTATTAAAATAAGTATGTATAGCCATGACAAGTACAGCCTACACCAGGATCAACAGTAGTAACCCAAGTAGCCCAAAAAAACACTGAGTAATGTCACTCGTGAAGTCCCAGGGAAAGTTAAAGGGTTACAAGACACCCGCATTGTAATTAATCAGAAGCAAATTAATTAAAGAGTTAGTGTAGATACAGTAACAGTGTTTTTTTTTAAGTTAGAAATAATGAATGCCTAGCATTAGAGAATTACTCACACGTTAACGATCCACGTAAATCTATTTAACGTATTCGTCATCTAGGCATTTGAAAACTCAGCACGCGGTGCCGAGATGCCTCGTATTATTTTAATTTATATTTCGTTCGTCAACTCGACACAGTTTATCTCTAGGGAAAACTAAAGCAGAGAGATTGATTTAAGTGCCTACGGGAATGGAATGTATCATATATGTAAAACAAATTATTCATAAAGTGACTAAGAATAAGTCAATCGAAATAACGTATATATATACTAGGAATGTTGCCAGCTTGGCAATCAACCCAAACTTAACAATAGGTCAACCTGACCGGTCGACTTTTTCCATTGATTTGGTTTTTCTGTGATTATTCCTCGATGGTAAGACCGATCTAAGATCGAAGAATCGAAATAAGATTTTACAGCTGGCGTTGTACATCCCAAATGTGTGCCGCAGTTTTATAATACTGGATTGAGAATCCATATATTATAGATAATAGTAATGTAAAAGTGTTTGTGAATAAATTCAAATATTATTAGTTTGATTAGGTGTAGACCACCGGTGTCCATGTTGTTTATGTGTGAGAAACGATTTTGCTTGCATTTTGACATTTTTAAACGAAAGTCAAGTTCAATTGCTCTTTTCTTATCTTATAGGAGTACTAGCTACTACTAGTTACTAGGTACTAGAGTTCGGGGGTGCGACTGGTTGGATCACCTCCAAGTTTGGTGCACCCTGGGCAACGTGGGCGATGACGCATCATTGATTGCTTCTCTGGAGTAGCTGGCGTCAACGTCAACGGCCAAGAGTCTGACCAACCGGCCCTTTTCAGGGCCAGCTGACCCCATTGCACGAGGGGGTCGGGGTATGGCAGGCCTGCAAGGCCCGCGGGGGGGGCATGGTCGCTCCAGGTATCCCTCTGCTGTTATCAGAGGGGACACTGCGAATGGCCCAGGGTCAGTCGGAGTGCCAAGGGGATATGCTCTATGAGTAACCTTACACCCCGGCGTCTGTAGACCCGAGACGGCGTGCGGTTTTAGTCGGTTCAAGCCCGACATAACCACCCCCGCTGGACGGCGGGGGGGTATCCGAAGGGATTTCCGCACAATTTTTAAGGAATTTTCACTCATGCAAATTACCCAAAACTGTATTTGCACTGATAATACTCGGGGCCTCAAGCACAGCATCATATTTGCTACGCTATATATTAAGAGAATTTAGTAGTGCGGCACTACTAAATTCTCTTAATATATTATAGAGTTATTACTTCGTGCTTATATCAAACAAGTTGAATTAAACTATCTTCAAAATCGACTCATGCGCACTATTAGTGCGCTACACAAGTCTCGACTCTTGACTTGACCTCCTTCCGATCCGTACGCAGATTAGTCATACAACGTAACATGTTTCAACACACAAATAACGCGGTCGTGAGGACATGTCCGTCCAGAGGTCGCGGGTTCACTCCCGCGCGGTGTACCTGAGCCAGTTTGCTTGCTATGTAATATTTGTACTGTTTGTTTTGTCACTCTATCAAGTTTAGTTACGGTATTCTTTAAAAATAATAGTTTTAAGAATATCACTTACAAATTAATATATTTTACCAATAAGGTGGAATGCAAGTATACGGTTCACCCGATGTAAAGCGGTCACCATGCACTTTTGCAAGACCAGGTTTGTCACGGCCGCGTTGCGGGGCCATAGGCAACCTTCCAATGCTCGTTTTAAGCCACATCAAGCGATCATTTGGAAAATCTCTGACAGAGAATACATTCCCGTGGCGTTCACACTAGTTCAGTGGCGGTCCTTCGTTTATCATAGTTCGCCTTCTTTTGCTTGGTATATACCAGTCATTACTACTTTCTTAACTACTTACACATCTATCACCAGAGCAATAAAAGAAGTTCATAAGAACATCACACAACATAATTACCCACAACTCAATCTCGACTTTTGTTTCAGAAAATCGTTTAGAATATAATCGAGTTGGCCCTATTATTTTAATGCCCGAATACCATTATCCCTTTGATATCGGACCGAATACGTAATTTTTGGTCCATATCGATAATAGTATCGAAATCAGAATCGATTTGGATTTACAACATCGATTGGAGGTATCGAATTATAAACATTATATTTCAAGTAATTGTTATTGAATTCATAATCTTCATGTTACAAGTGTCGAAACTCGGAATCGATCCTACACGTGTAGAAGGGGTGGATACAAATTGTCTATTGTATCGATTTAGGTTGGGGTAAAAGCACCCTTACATAGTAATAATAATTTTAGGGATCGTCCACTTCAATTCGATTTCTATTTTCGTTTAAATATTCGGATGAAAATTATTCTAAACGATATTGTAATATTTAAGTTTGTTCATTTGTTTGTAACTTGTTACTCTATCACGCGAAATCGACTGGATAGAATTGGTTGAAATTTTACACACATGTAGAGTGTGACCAGGAATAGGAAATAGGCTATTATACTTCTTAGTGTACTAGTTTACTGTTTAATAAATTCTTTAGATTGTCCTAAATACCTAAACGTAGTTTGAGCTTTTGCAGTTTCATTAATAAGGTGTTTGTCAAAGCAGTCAAGCTATGTCCGAAAAGCTATAACCTCGGAATCTTCAAGTCTCGAGTGAATAGGTTCCTTCTAGGCAAACTTGATCCATCGTAGACCAAATCGTCACTTACGGCCAGGTGAGATAGTGGTCAAACTTGAGCCTATCACCAATAAAAAAAAAGTCTAAAAGACCTCAAAGCTGTGAGAAGTCCACTGTCTTTTGACGGCTTTTTAAGCTTCTAGCATAACGTCTAGAATAAATGCCACTATTCATTCTTCGAACTTCACTTAAGAGTCCATACTACTCCAGCTAAAATGCAATATTTACCCCCCGCTCACTGGCGGCCGGCCCACGCCGCGCAGTAGTCGATCGCGACTATCTCACTCTCACAAGGATGCGCGCGTGACCTCGTGCGCTAGAGTTCACGCGTAGACTACGATAAGGTAAACTAGCTAATAATCGGCAGGTTGGTTATAGAAATAAAATAAAAATCTGCATTATAATTTCTATCTTATTGTTAATTTTAAAACTACCTATATAGAGTAACACAATAATTAACAATCATAATTACTTGATATTATTAGTGTTAATCAAATGTATAGTTTGCTACACTCATTTACTTTGGCGGTACGAAGTTCACCGGGTCAGCTAGTGTGTTAGAATAAAATCATGTCGAGAAAGAAAAATACAACAGTATAATAAAAATGCTTTATTCTCGTATTGGCATGTTTCGAGTATGTCTTGCATCACACAACTCAGGTAACATAAATGACAAATAAAAATCACTTAATTTGCTCGCCATATTAAGTTCCCAAAACCGATCATCCCTTTCAATAATTTCTGTTTTGATCTCTCGTTCACGTCCTGACCATACCCCAAAAATACATTTATGTCTGCCAGTGATGTGTAATTGACCCTGAACTTGTATAAACCAAGCATGTTTTTTATTGATAATAAGACCATCTTTGGATCTCTTCCAAAAATTTACTTTCTTCTTATCTATTGCGTCATCTAGGGATGTTTTAAATGCTGTGATTGGGCACTTTATTTCGACCAAGATATCATCACCTATAATCCCGTCAGGTGTGGCACCTAAATAAGGCAAATTTTTGTCAACGAAGAGACCGCAAGGCTCTATCTTGACTTTGAGCTGCGATTCTAATTGTTCTAAGGCAATACTCTCATGTTCGATTCCATGTTTTAAGGACGGCACATGGCTAAGATTTTTTGGATAAAGAATATTCTTCACTAAATTCTTCACGCTTGTGGTTGATCGCCTATTTATGACTTTTGCGAAATTTGATGCCGTGAGAAGCTTCCTTCTAAGCTCTAACCACGTACTTGAATCTTTCTGTAAAATCGTTGCTTTTTCTATTTGTTTTCTATCTTCTTCTGAACTCGGTAAATTTTTAAGAAAATCTTCCTTAACTCTGTTGTATTCCAAAGGGGGCATATCAGGTTTTTGGCAATTTTCGCCATAATTTTTATCCCCAAGTTTTTGTTGATTCATCAAAAATAGCTTTCTTCCCTTTCTTACATATTTTGAAGCACTTTTTCTTTGTTTCAAACGTCTCTCTTCTAGTTTTTTTACTGCAGCCTTAGGACTTTTTCCTGATACGGATCTGTGTAAAGTAGAAAGGGGGCATTTAGTGTTAAATGAGACCACGGCAGCATTACATCTCGACTCATACCCGCGGCGCATCGAAAAGTTTATTCTTTTCCCGCCCACAAACTTAGCAATGATGCTATTAAAAGATTCGACCTTATTGCTATCACTATTGTGCATAAGACTTCGTGCTTTAGATGCCACAGTGTTGACAATAAACTTTATTCTGTGCCATATAGCACACGTTTTTAAAATGACGGTCACATCTTCACTATTTTTTTGACTACTACAATAGTATGATTGGCACTCTGTGTGGTTCCCAAACGCATGATTATAAGCGTTTGTAATATCTTTGAACAGTAAATTTACTTTTGTATCAAAATGTGTAGTTTTAGATGCATGTTCCGTTATTGACAAGCAAATTACTTTTCTTATGGCAAGAATTCTTTGCGTAGTAATTTTTTTTCTTAAATTGGCAGGATATTTGGTTTCCGTAGTTATATTTTTAAGTTTTTTGCACATATTTCGGAATATGTGATTTTTACACTCTATTTTTTCCACGGTACAGTCAGCATATGGGCGACCTTCCAAAATTTTTTTATAAGTACTTGAATCACCATCAGCCACCATGCGTTCATATATAAGCTTATGTGTAGTAATCGACTGCTTGAATCCCTCTAACAATAATTCGGACTCCATACCTGTAGAAGGTCCGCTATAATTTTTGAAACAAACATGGTCTCCAGGCATGATGCCTTTATTGTCAGCCCTCGCACATATGCAACAATATTTGTTCTTGACTCCAATAAACAAGACTTCGCCAAATCGTTTACCTATAATAGCCGCCGCTCCAGATAGGGCTGAATAATTGGTATTAAATGATCGTTTACTCCATGCACCATCCGCAATGACGTCTATGCGAGCAATACCGTTTTTATCCACACGGCCTTCCGCAATAGCAGCATCACGTTCTCGAATTCCAGCCATCTCCATGACATTTACAGCCGTGTTTTGCCAATCTTCATAAATTTGACTTTGTACTTTATCATAAAGTTTTTGGGTGAAAGTCGGGCAATCCATTGATGCACATAGCTCATTAAATTGGGAATAGCCAATGCCAGAGGTTATAATGCCAGATGTTACAGCTCTATTTAAATCTAATTTTGATGTGGGTTCTGAGTCAAGATAAAATATTTGGTTACACATGTTGCATTTTAGTGTATATTTTGAAAGAAGTCCTTTTCGTTTTTCCGATATTATATGCACATTATTTAATGTGCAGCCAAATGCTTTGTTGTGACCACATATATTTAGAAGATTTTTATAAAAATATTCAAAATCCACAATTCGTCGCCCTTCAACTTTAAAAATACTCCTTCGCTTGGAATCGTCCTGATTTATTTCTAACCTGAAATAATCGTAGAATATGATATAGTTCTATTATTATTAGGTATTTGTATAAAAAACAGTCTGTATAAATTTAGCAATTACCAGTTAGTATTATCGTCATCGTTTGATTCATTTTGTGGATCCCTATTTGCGGTAGGACATACAGTTCCAGTTTCAGTAGACCTGAAAGGACAATATTGATATTACTCGTATATTCTTTCAATGGTACCTATCTGCAGTTCAGACTATATATTTGACGACCTCTGTGGCGTGGTGGTAGTCAACGCGATTGCTATGTGGTCCTGTGTGGGTTCGATTCCCGCTTAGTGCAAATATTTGTATGCATGAATATCAATATTTGCATTAGTCTGGTGTTTCTATGTACATATTGTATGCATTGACAAAAAAATATACCTCTATGTAAGTCTATCCGCATCCTAGAACCCATAACACAAGCTAGTTAAACTATGCTCATCATGAGTCTAGGTGACGTTGTGTAGATTGGCTTATAATATTTATTTATATTTATTTATTTATATTGAACTACCCTTCCACCTGGATGTTAATGTATTATACATATAAATCTGTCAGATCTATTAAAAAACCCCACGTCAAAATCTGTTGCGTAGTTTAAAGATCTAAGCATACATAGGCACAGACATCGGGAAACGACTTTGTTTTACACTATGTATTGTAGTGATGACTATTTATTAATAGACAACTATACTTCTATAGCACTCACAATTCCACATTTTCTAATGTAAACAGATCAGGATGTTCTTGCTGTTCCGATGACATTTGCGACCTGAAATAAAATTAGGTTTACTTTCGGCCTCTTCCCACACATTTTCTCTTATATTGATCTCAAAATGCAATGCTAGTAAAAAGTTCGATTGCTAGTTACAAATAATATTATAATATTGAAGCGTCGGTAGTTGAGTGGTTAAGGGGTCGGCCTTACGATCGAGAGGTCCCGGGTTCGAATTCTGGCCATTACACTACCGACGTGAACCCACTCCTAGCACAAACAATTTAGCTTAGTTGGAGGGGTTAACGGGAATAGGTATTAGTAATTTAGATTGCTAATATTCTTTTAAAAAAAAAAAAATTATAATTATATTATCATCATCTCTCGCACACAACAGGAACACCGTTATGTGACGTTTGTTTTCTTTTCCTTTTTATTTCTTCACTCAGTACTTTATGACCGCTAGAAGGCACCACATTAGATTCAATGATATGTCATAATGTCCAGTTCTGATAAGTGGTTACATATATACATACATACATACATAACCTGTCAAAACCATAACCCTTCTCTTGGCTTCGCCGATGTCGGGGAAAAATCTAGATACACTGTATTGAACAAACAACTTGTCTACAACTGGTGCGTTTACCCTAATTGACCGGACTGAGCCGCGCTCAAACTTCAGCTGTTACTCGTAAGTCGTAGCCGTTTTTGGAAACTATGGCGATCGCACTATGAGTAGGTACTTACATAAGAATGACAGTAATAATAAAATGAAATGTGTGGATTGTTATGAGAAGAAATTATGTACTCACATATTTGCAGGAATATTCTCTTTATCATTAGTATCTACTTCTTGTAATCGACGTTTTCTGAAATTTAAACAATAATGTTGTTTATCCGTATCACAGATCCGTATACGGTATGGATGACGAAGGGATAGAAGTAAGCAGATATATATAGTTATTTATGATTTGAGATTGACATGGTCAAACATTAGTAGGTATATAACAATAAATATGTAATAATAATAAATAAATATTCTAGGACAATCTACACAAAATGTAGACTTCGCAGATAATAAAATATTGTTTATTAGTACACAACGAAAAATCCTCATAGTATATTTATCACTTTATCAGATACAAATAAATGGGTTCCTACATACCTATTTCCTAACTTTATTCTCATTGTATTGTAAATAAAATAGTAAACTTAGGTAGGTTGATACTTACTTTATAACGTCGTTCATATGTTTTACTATTTTTTTACGCCAACATACACTTTTCCTCTTCTGGTTACGCTTATTACCCATTTCGATTATCCTAGCTTGGCTGAGCGCGAGTGACACAGGTTCCCCGTATGAAAGCCGAAGCGCGACTGAAGAGGGGGTCGCGCGGCAGTACGAGCCGTGTTAGAGTGGGTATAATTTAGATATTTGCTGATTATGAAAAAACTAAAATATATTTAAAAAAATTAAAACTTATAACATCCGCCTTATATTAAAGTTAAGTTGTATATAAAGTTTCATGTTCCCATTTTGGGTATATCCATCATAAAAATGATTTTATTTCTATGGTTTAGAGGCAACTTTGTAATAATTTTCTATCGACTCAATTTTACGGAATCGTGTTTTCAGCACATATAGTCATCTCCCCGAATCCTCAACTTTACTATATATAAATTCTAAGGACTATGCTTCACTACTTTTTTTAATATACACGTTTAAAATATGTCAATTGAGGTATTATAGGCTCTTAAGTTTTCCATTCGGCGCGGTTAAACCAACTAGACGAGCCCATTCATTACAAAAAAAAACTGTTTACTTTTCCGATCTCAAGCAAGCCTTTAAAGTTATATTTATAAGTACAATTTCACTTCACACCAAATTCTCACACAAAAAGATCCCATAGCCACCACAAAAACAAATAGCCATCTAAGATCGTGGTCAGATCGGTACGTTGCGCTCGCGCATGATGACATCAGCGGAATCTGGGCCGGCCGCCCACCTCCATTAGCGGCCCGTCTAGACAAGCGAACCAGTGGACAATTGTTATCCATTATCTGTTTATCTGTCTTTTTAAAGGTAAGGTTCATGCTTCAAAATGTCTTTTGAAAGAACAGGTTACGACTTTTTAGTATTTCCTGGTGATTCATGAACAAATAAGTGCTGTGTAATGTAAATCGTAACTTTGTAACTTTCAAGTTACAGGATATTCGGTAAGGTTGTAATTGTAAAACCTTAGTGTGATAAGGTCTGGCTCTTTTCTAACAGCCTTACTTACACACGAACCAGGCAATAAATTAAAATTGTGAACTGAGACCTCAAGTATACCTGATTATAAGTGTCATATGATATAATTTGTTTTATAAGTTACATGGTGAACTGTGAGTATTGATATCCTATAATTTACAAAGAATCACACAGCGCTCAGTGCCCGAATACACTCTATGTATCTGTGGTGCTTTTCTACTCTCCTTAAGAATCTCTGGCGATCCTTCTAATAACCAGTCAAGTTTACTGGAGAATAAACGAAACATCCCTGGCTCCTAATTCGAACGAAAATATTGTAATGCCTTATTTCTTCCATGAAAAATACTCTCCAGCAAGATTTCACCAACTTTGGACTTGAAATCACAGCTAACTTAGACACTAAACCTCCGCGATTAACCGTAATTCATGGAATCATCCCTTCTCTGTCAAAACTGGCTATAACCATCGGTAAGGCTCTATTGCAATGCCGATACATTGGATCACAAACGTGCATTGCCATATAGGCATATAAGGATAGCGTGCTCCTTAAAAAGGAACCCTTTATTTTAAATGACAGCCTTGAAGTATAAGGGTTAAGCCGCGATAGTGCCTTAGCTCTCACCATTGGATCTTAGCGAGATGTGGAATTAGTATGAGGTTTTTTTTTTACATATATATAGACTATCTATACCCATTTTCGAAGTCCGTTAACACGGTTTGCGATTGAAGTTACGTAGCGAAATGCGGGTATTTTTTTCTAATTTTTTATAAAAAAATCTTTATATATTAAATTTAGATTGGAAAAATTAACATAGATATTATTTCAAATTACATCCGGCGTTGAGGAGCAAGCTTGAAGAAATTTATTTCTGATATTGGTGGTATTCTGACCGCATCTCTTTTTTCCAAAAAATTGTTTACGATTTATCCACCAGACGGCGATAACGCAAAATCATTCAAATCAGTAACTCGCGATATTAATAGGTAAAAACCTCGCATTATGCACTTAGGAAAACGTTAAAATTGCTAGTGTTTCTTAGAATTATGTTGTCAAAATTGTTTGGTAAGTTGTCAGTGCTTGTAAAAAACGTGTTCTTGTCTAGACTGTGATTCGTATCAGAACTGGTTTCATCAGTGTTAGTTAAAATATTATGAGCATATTGAAGATTCGCGTCTCGGGGAATTTTAAAATGCTACTTCAGCATATGCTATTAAGGAACACAACCCAGCAGGTAAGCTGTTACCACGATCTATGCAAACACTTGAGGTGTAACTGCAGCGCCGCGCGTTATCAACTTCAGAGAGAAGAATAGAGGGGAAAATGAGAAAAAGGGAAAGGATGAAGTGCACTCTCTCAAATACTATGAAGGATCGAACAAACGAGCTAGGTCTCGATTCTGCTATGTCATGCCAAATTCACACAAAAAAAAACTATTTTATTTAAGATTTCATCTGTATAAGTCTAAAATGAAATGAAGATAGTTCATTATACAGTAGGTTTAAGTCAAATTGTTACTAACCAATTGGGCTTAGTTGCCATCAATAAATGAATGAATTTGAAAAAAATTGAATTACGCTTTTGCACTCACTCAACCATATGTCGTTTAATTTTAGACTTTACATGTATACAACTAAAGTCTAAAATTTAATAGTATCTTTCGGGTGTCAGTGAAACGACAGTTGTTTGCTTTCACAGAAAACGGCAGAATCCAGGCCCTTTTTTTTTTTTACGTGCGGAAATCCCTTCGGATACCCCCCCGCTGGCCAGCGGGGGTGGTTATGTCGTGTCTCGAATCCAGGCCCTGATCTGACTCTGATGATGATGAATCAACGGTAACCAGTAAAACTTCCGAATTGGGGCTTATTTGATTAGTTTAAAGAGTCCCATACGTTATTACGGATACATCCACATTCAACCGGTAATTTTTCTACCGGTGATTTTTTTTTCCACATTCAACCGGTAAGTTCCAGTTTCGACCGGTAGGTTATTCCTTTTTCAACCAGTATTAAAATAAGATTCTAAGTATAAGGAAAACAAGGTTAGGAGTTTTTATACAGTTTGACACGTAATTAATAATTATTACAATAACTTAAAATGATTATGTCTTGATGAGATGACTTATAACTCTAAAGAAAATTAAACCTAAAAGACAGATAAATATTTATATACATGCGTCATACAATTCCTCCGCATCATCACCGACTGGTAATGTTCCCAGAAGACTGGCAGCATTGCCACGTTGAATGGCAATACTAATTCTTTGTGCAAGATAAATTCCAGCCTTTGGGTCACACGTAGCTTCGATCAGTCGCTTTGCCAAATTTTTGTAGACAAAACGGGCACTTGAAACCCATGACCACAGCGTCTCAATCCCAAACGGCTCAAAAACATGATCACCTACTAGGTTGGAATATTTACGCCGTTTGAGGCTTTCCGCAGATGCAGCAGCAGCGCCAACAAGGTTAGGAATATGAGGTGCTGCAGCATAAAGAGGTGTGTCCACCGGATTTCCTTCCAAATCAAGGACTAGTGCCGTGCCGATAACGCTTGTAGGACCCAATGAACCCCCCTGTGGCATTCTTACAAAACTCTGGATCAAAGAGGTTGAGTAATCATTACATAGAGTAATGATACTCAGCCTCCGTATTAAGGCAACAATCGTGTTTTTTTTTTAATTTTTGAAAGTAGAACACCCGACCAACGGGTCACCTGGGCAGGGCATACTAAGATTATACGTGCGTACAATAAAATTATTAATTATAAATTAGCTATTCGAACACGGTTTAAAAGGCATACGCTAAAGGACTTCAACCATATTTTTTGTAAGCAACCCTAATTAGCAGGGCAATTTCAATATACGACTATAAGTATCAATCGACAAGGAATGGCCATTAGCAATAATAAAAATATACAATCCAATAGTTTTAGGGGTCTTTCGATGCTATAAACAAAATTGAGCTTATTACTTTGCGCCTTTCAAAATTTATATAAGATGTCTAACATCCCGCACGTTTTTAGGGTTCCGCGTCTGGAGGTATACTATTAGAACCCTATTACTACGATACCGCTGTAAGTATGTCCGTCTGTTAGTGGGCTGTATCTCATACTCATACCACAGTAGTTAGACTGCTGAAATTTTGGCAATATCTATTACTATCGCAGCTATAACAAAAAAAAATCAAAAGCATTTTTGTCGCTCGATTCTGTTTTGCAAAAATATATTAATACAATATATAATTATAACTAGAAATTCAGTGCAGGGTGCAACTGAAATAAATTGAGCTGAGCGAGCTGGACTCTTACTTGAAACTAAGACATCTTACTACGGTCGCGCGTTTAGCTAAGGCCGCCCGCTCGTGAAACTGTTTTGCGGTGATTATTCCTCAATGGTACATCGGACATGAACCACTCAAAACACTCCTCAGTGTCCACACTATCACCGTGGTAAATTTAGTCAAGATCGCGCGAGTGGTTACGGAGGAGTTCAGCCACCAACAAACGGCTATGCCGCGTATAAGGGAAAAAGTACGTATCCTTTTATATATTGTACAATGATACGGAACCGTTCGTGCGCAAGTTCGACTCACACATGACCCGTTTTCTTTTCTCTCATGACGAGTTAGCAGGTTTTTTAATAGGCTTCATTCTAACCAATATTCAAAAATACTGAGAAAAGCACTTAGGTATAGTAAATTTCTCATTAAAAAGTGTTGAAATGTAATAAGACGGAGGAATCAGCGCAATTGACATTGACGTAATTGGTATATTGACGAAATTGACATAGACATTGCCATTCTTATTGGCCAACGACGCTTAGATTGTTTAATGATTATGATGATTGATATTTTGTTAGGTAAGTAAATTTTAATCTCTTTTATAGAAAGGTCAATTTAATAAACCAGCCCGGTTAACTAAATACGTCGAGTCGAACCTTACTCAACTTATACTTATTCTTATATTTAAAATATATTTTATTTATCTTACCTGTATAATGTGTACACTATTCACAAGGGACAACGTATGCGTTAGTTCATCGTCTGAGCACTGACTCCCAAAATACAGGCTCGAGCCTAGCTGGGCAACCAGTAGAAAAGTACTGTAAACTTTCATGTGAAAATAAAAAACGCTGTGGTTCTAAGATTTTCATTGTCACTTTATTATTGAGACAATAAGCAATTATGATTATTATTATTACTTAAAACTGGTTAGCGTAACGTCAGACCATACTTCCGAAGATATTACGAGCTATAACCAAAAATATTAAAATCCCAATATCCACAATTATTCTCAATACATAAAATTAAGCAAAGGGATCCGACTAAATAATTACCGAATACATTTTTAACGATATTAAGGCACTTGAACTCCAAGGGTTCGCATGCGCATCTGTCCAACGATCGCACACACACCGCGACACGTATTTCTACGAAGTAAGTTGTCGGTGTTTACGTACACATGTGTGCAATCAGTCACACTAGCATAACGTTGTGTGTGTGCACGTGGGTATCTATGGGGTGCGCTTAATAATAATTCTAACGGTTTTATGGCATGTAGATGTATGTCGATTTCGTGATAGTAATTTTTTGGTCTGTTTATAGATAATAGCAATATTTTGTGAACTTTGCACGATAGTTCAACACAAAAAGTTTGGTGACAAAAATCACGTAATGATATCTTACAATTAAGTGATATCTACATTATGCTATTACCTTATTCGGCAGCGTATTTGGACGGTATCCAGAAAGTTAGTTAGCTTCTGAGATTTCAGGAATGAGTCCAATTCGGTATGTCATTTCCAGACTCAGTGGCCATTTTCGGTTCCGTACCGAAAGTGACTCTGTGACCTCTCAAACATAACGGACCAAATATATTGTTTAAGGACAGAAACAGGTGGCTGCCTATCCCTGTGGAAGAAGGTACTTACTATATGTATAATATTTTCATAAATTTTGAGCAGCGTCCGATGTAACATGTAGTGTAGTGGATAAATTGCTATAGTTAATTGTAAATTGAGAGATAACAAACAAGTTGAATTCCTGAGACGAGCTCAGCCGAATAAAAGGGATTTTCGATTCGCGTTTTTTTTTTTGCGATTTTTTGCGATTTTTTCTTTATCTTGCAATGGTTCACCCCAGCACGAATCTATTACCGAAAACAGCAACTCGATCTCATCTCCTTCATACCCAAAATCGTGACAGAAAATTGGCAACGACGACGACTTCGACGACAACTCCATAGCAATAGGGCTTTTCTAAAGAAAATCCCTAAAAATATAGTTACTACAATATACACTTACTTGCAAAAATATTCGCCTCTGGGTGTTGATAAACATGTGCCTCCGTTCTTGCATGGCGATGGCGAACAGGACACGAAACCTGAGAAAAGAAAAACATTCGTTAGAATCTCACATCATAAGCACAACTTTACGAGTAGCTCAAATCCTGCTCGCTCAGCTCAATTTATTTCAGTCGCACCCTGCACTGAATTTCTAGTAATAATTATATATTGTATTAATATATTTTTGCATTCGTTAGAATCTCACATCATAAGCACAATTTTACGAGTAGCGTTCGATTATAATACCTTCGTAATTGTTGATTTATTCAAAATGTTGTTTTACCCGCCTAAAGATGGTCGTCGGTTTGATCTGTATGTTAGTCATCATATGTCCTATGTCCTCTCTTAAATACATAGTTGTCCACCTGAACCAATTTGGTTGAATGCTTATTTCATTAGATTTGGCTTTATAGCGACAGTGCCACAGGTATATGAAGTTATAAAAAAAAAGTGGAGATTTCGCGCCAAAGTTGTAGTTTTCAAAAATTATCACGGTTGAGCTTTTCAGTCTTTTAGAATTTAGGTGCTAATCTTATCTTAGAAATGAAATGTATTTATATATATCTATATATAAATATATTTGAAAATGTCTTAAAGTTGAGTATCATTTGAGTAGTCGAGAGTTAAATGCTTCGATGCTAGGATGACGTGACCACACATACTGCATTGAGCGAGATAATCCCACTTAAGCTGGGTCCCTATGTCGCCAAATAACATACAATTTTGATAATAACCGAATAGTTTGTGTTTATAAGCGCAGCAACAAACGAGCCATGACGTCCACGCATTGACTCTGGCGTTCCTAGTACTGCATGTGCGTTTTAGCGGGAACTGTGGGGAGTTGTGTCGGTAAACTACAACACAAAATAAGGCACAAAGGGTTCAATGAGCGAAAATGCACCCTCACTCACACGCAGGGGTATATCGCCAAAGCGCTGGAACTCGCAAATGGCACGGGCGCTGCGATTGAAGTGAGTTGGGATATTTGTGTGTAGATATTGTATCAATGTCTGAGTGTGTTTTCGCTTCATGTATAAAGTCGGCCTTCTGTGCTTATTTATTTTGTAACCGCAGTTTCTATTTAGAAATAAGGTCGATAATGCAAAGTTACTTGATATCCCTAGGTCTGTTCTGTCAGAGTATAAAAAACAAGAAACGGAGAGGAGTCCAGGTTTGTGGGAGTTCATAAAACATATAAATGCGTACAACCCTGATAGAACCATCCCATACCCTAAGCCCTTACAAGTTACCGACCTCCATGATCGGGGCCTGAGGACGGCAGTTGGCCGACTCGCTGTCCTTACAGAAGCAGGCCGTGGCGGAGGTGTGTCGTGTGTGTTCTACACACGCCTGCCTTCTCACCAACGCGGGATAAAACCCGACCCCACCAGGCGAGGCCTCGCTGGCAGCCAAGGTCCGCCGGTAACCCTGGGGTTATCCTTTCGAGGGCTTACCCGGGGTGCCCGGCAATGCACACTTCGGCAGGACACCATGCGGTTTTAGTCGATGCACGACATAACCGCCCCCGCTGGCCGGCGGGGGGGTATCCGAAGGGATTTCCACACGTAAAAAAAAGCCCTTACAAGTTCATTCCAGACCCTAGCAACTAGGTTAAGATAATTTTCTTTTATACTATCCATTGCAGTTACAGTTTTTGCGACGGCAGCTCTAAAAATGATACACATTTAATTCTTTTGATTAATTACGACCATTGCTTTTACGACTGCCATTAAACTTCTCCTAAAAAGGATATGTAGGCCGCAACACAACATATAGAAATAAAATTGTGTTTGCGAGAGATAAGGCGTCTAGTAAATTCCTAATGAGATTGCATTTAGCATTACTACAAGGTTTATGGTACATTATAATGCAAGCAAAAAAAATAGATACAGACGAACATAGAACCTCCTACTTTTGAAGTCGGTTAAAAATAAAACTAACGCCTGTCGCCTCTCGCGCTTTTCCCGGAATTAGTTCTTTATTAGCGACTGTTAGCCACAATATCGAACGGAGTAATTTTTTTTTTCAAAATCAACTGGTTTGATACCTGGCTAGGAATACTGATTTCTCAAAAATCCAATGATGCAGTTTAGTTTTCATCGAAATAGGGCCCGAGACTTCTGAGAGTACTTTTAACTATTCTTCATAGTTTCGGATTTGGCCATCCACGTCGACTAATTAAAAAAATCATCCTGAATAAGTTCATAGGTAGTGAAGCAGACCCGAGGGGGCCATCTCGAAACCGGAGATGGCCCAGGGTCAGTCGGGGTGCGAGGGATATGCTCTATGGGCAACCTTACACCCCGGCGTCTGTAGACCCGAGACGGCGTGCGGTTTTAGTCGGTTCAAGCCCGACATAACCGCCCCCGCTGGCACGCGGGGGGGTATCCGAAGGGATTTCCGCACGGAAAAAAAAAAAAAAAATAAAAAAAGGTAGTGAAGCAGAACTTACTTACTTACTTGCTTGTCTGAAAAGAGAGTAGTCCTAAGCATTACTCTCTTATATTCAAATCAGTCTTTTGCTAAATTAAATACTTAATTTAGTGAGAAATCCTACTAATATTATAAACGCGAAAGTTTGTGAGTATGTATATATGTTTGTTTGTTGCTCTCTCACGCAAAACGACTGAACGGATCTGGCCAAAATTTGGTACAGGGATAGTTCGGAATAACACATAGGCTACTTTTCATCCCGGGAATAGGTTCCCATGGATAGCGGGAACGGGATCAGAATTCGGAGCCTTGGGCAACAGATAGTCTTAAAATAATTTAACATAACATAAACTCACGCCTATATCCCCGAAGGGGTAGGCAGAGGTGCTAGCACCCACATTTCGCCAGTTTATGTTTAGATCCCAATGTAATAGGTGGCGAGCCTATTGCCATTAACCGGGCACTTATAAGCCTGCGATAAATACACACATAACTTCGAAAAGCATCGAAAAGTCATTGGTGTGTGCCATGGTAAATCTTGGGATCGAACCCGAGACCTCGTCTCAGCAGTCCATTACCCATCCCACAAGGCTCCCGCGGCTCTTAAACTTTTAAGTTAAGCGTAAAATAATTTAAAACAAACATAATATAAATTAAGTAAGATTGATCGGTGACGCACGTGTATAAACGGCAAGTGGTGCGAGATAGGTATCTCCATATCTCGAAATGTGGGGATATATTACTTACGTCGTTAAGAAGTATTACTCCTGTGTTGATACTGTTGAAATTGCCGTATTTTTGGCATTTATTAATGGTTTTTGGAATTCTTTGAAAATTTTGCGAATAAAAGGGATACTAAAAGATGTGTTTAAAACAAGTAAAACGTATTTTTTCGTGACTGGCAACTTCACAAGTTATGCACTGATCTTACGATATAAAAAACTAATTAATGTTATTCACATATATACTTAGGATTAGTAACCAGTCCAGGGGCCCGATTCGGTGGCGCCACGTTTTCAAAACGCGTGATTTCGATTCGATTAGAAACATAAAAACTGTAAACAAGTTGAATTCCTGAGACGAGCTCAGCCGAATACAAGGGATTTTCGATTTTCCGATTATTATTTTTTAGCGATTTTTTTTTTATCTTGCAATGGTTCACCCCAGCACGAATCTATTACCGAAAACAGCAACTCGATAGCTCATCTCCTTCATACCCAAAACCGTGACAGAAAATTGGCAACGACGACGTCGACGACAACTCGATAGCAATAAGGCTTTTCTAAAGAAAATCCCTAAAAATATTTTAGTATTCAGAATGATCTGTCAAAACAAAAGCTACGTTCACTTTGGTGAGGTTATTAAACATTTAGAACCAGCCATAGTTGATTTTGTTTTCAATTAGATTTTGAGATTTTAATGTTCGTTAGTTTTGAAATCATACGTTTAAAAAATAATTTTACTGAATCGAGCCCCAGAAGTACTATTTAAGCAATCATTCATAAGGTTTTTAAACTCCGTTTCACGTTATTGGGACGTTCTGGATTACAATATAGTTATCTTTTTTTTTAAACGATAAGACAAAACCATTTCGTTTTCAAATTCAATTTGACGCTCCTATAAGGTGCACGAGTAAGCATCTTTGTTTGATTGCTAAATTGAAATGAGAAATATTATTGTCAAAACCGACTGTATAAACGCCTAAATTATTTTTTTACTCTTGTCTGTGGTACATTTAAAAAAAACTCATTAAAATATTACTTTTCAAGTTTCATTTTGAACAGAAAGTCTAAGCATCTATCCTTTAGCGGATATGTAAAGCAATGTGTTCAATGTACTTTTTAAATGAGAAGTGATGCAAAAAATGGAACACCCGATTTGTTATCAACACATTTAATTATCGAATCTCTGATCAGATCTCGATGTATCGATCAGTCAGAATCGAGACCACCCAAACATAGTGGGTATGTTCGCTAAGGAAATTGGACTCAAAGTGACGTTTTATTTTTAATTGCATTTAAAAGAATGTACAGTACCAAGCTTCTGATTTGGTATATCAAGCTGTACACATGCGTTGTAAATTAAAGAGTACGCTTTACAAAACCTTATCTAAGTCGGATTCTCATTCTGTCCACGAGCCAAATCAAAAGCTGGGGTGTCCTGTACTTGAAGTTGATTAAGTCTTCGAAAGAATTGTTAAAACATAGACTTAAGACATAAAGGATACGAATAAAATTCTTATACAATGGCAGTTGAAACAACTTCCTATAATTCATCAGAGAACAAGTCTAAGAAACTGTTTTAGGTGGACAGGAATTGACTATCTTTCCAGACTTCCTTTAGATTTTATATTCTGCGATGAAGTCCATACTCGTTGTTGAGCGAAGCTCTGAAAGAGTGAAGCTCTCTCTTAGACGACTCATGTATTTCGGTTGATCTTAACTCCTCTTAAACCACTCAACCGATTTAGATCCAATTTGGCATATATACACAACATATGAGTGTGGAGGTTATATCAAAATCAAAAGTACCACGGAGGAATAACCACCGGAAAAAATAATTTAAAATCTGATTTCTCAAGGAACAAACAAGCCTCATTCACGCGATTGGTGCTAAATTAAATAATTTGTTCATATACACAAAACAAAAAAAGAAAAACGAAAAACGGACTAGCCATTGAGGAATTATCCCCGTTAGAAAAAATCAATGTCCCAAACCCCTTCGGGGATACAGGCGTGAAGTTATGTTATGTTATGTAAAAAAATCTGGTGAAATTGCAATATTATTAAATTACACTGATAATGGTTATCATTCAGGGAGCTTCGCTCAATTTTTGCAACAGCAGAATGCATTGCAGACCTAGTTTGCTATCGGTCACTTGTGTGTACCCAATATAAAAAATAAAGTGTACACAGTACACAGCAAAATAAGGATCGGTATGGAAATCATGTCCAGGAAATTCAAAACCAAACAACCTTTAGATCTTTCGGCTAATTCGCCACTGTGGGAAAAAGTAACGAATTTCGTTTCTCAAATCCATCATTTCTAATCATTTTTTAAGCAGATTCAGATAACAGGCAAGCGTGAGCTTTACTTACATAAAAAAAATTGATAAGTGGTTTTTGGTCAAATTTAATTCAGATAAGATAGCATTTCACTTGTTTGTGTAATACTTGTAAAATGTAAATACACTTGAAAATTTAACTTAATATTGACACAGGTTTATTCTGAAACTCAATTTTGTAAATGTGACTTATAAGTATGGTTTTTTATAAATAAGGTATTTAAATTCAATACGAAATTGGTTGCGTATGAGAGGTAGGTAGGAAGACATGTATAACACCTGTATTGCGCCAAATATCTTTTTCATATTGCACTAAAATAAAATTGTTAATGTTGTATTTTTTATCCTTGTTGTACAAATAAAGATATAATAAACTAGACACTAATTGCTATCTATCGCCTTTCCAGATTATTGTATTTTGGCCAACCCACGAATCAAAGCCAAAACTACGTTAATGAAATTACCTCAAATATCATCATCATCCTCATACAGTGCAATCGATACCATCGCGAACCAAGCGGTTTGGTGACTCCTTTTTTTTTCGGACCATAAAGCACTGGAACGCTTTACCCACTTACGTGTTCCCTTCTACGTACAATCCTGGGCTCTTTAAGCGGGGCGAGAAAAAACATCTGTTGAGGCCGTCTAGGTAGGGGCCACCATTCTAGGAGCAATCTCTAGAAATGGTGGCCACTACTTTTTGGACTTTACCTCAGCTTACCATCAGGCGGGGTTCAGTCAATTGGACGGACTCAATATAAAAAAAAAAAAGTTAGAATAGCCCACACTAAGGGCTGTTATCACAACATAAACAAATACGCCGCAATGATTGATGGTCACGCGTGGGAACAAGTTTGTGATCACACATGTTGATAACACAAACTAACCACAATTCGCTGTTTTGCAATACATGGTTAGATAATGAGATTGCCTAGACCGTTTTGTATCCTCATTTTTTTTTTAATTCAACAAAAGAAATGGAGAAAATGACAAAACTAGGAATTCAGTGCAGGGTGCGTTGAAATGAATTGAGCTGAGCGAGCAGGACTCTTACTTGAAAATAAGACATCTTACTACGGTCGCGCGCTTAGCTAAGGCCGCGCGCTCGTGAAACTGTTTTTCGGTGATTATTCCTCAATGGTACATCGGACATCACCATCTCGCTTCTCAAAACACTCCTCAGTGTCCACACTATCACCTTGGTAAATTCGGTCAAGATCGCGCGAGTGGTTACGGTGGAGTTCAGCCACCAACAAACGGCTATGCCGCGTATAAGAACTTCGCTCGTTTCGCTCGCTCAGCTGAATAGATAGAAATAAGTTCAAAAAGGGCGTAAGGGAACTCTACCAAGATCTTTGGAGCCTAGTCCAACCTCTCAGGTACACCTGTTTTTCTCAAGGGGTTGGGGGTGAGACGCTTGCGTAAAAGCCAAGATAAAACCTATCCATAACGAAAGAAAGAGTTGAAGAGCGAACCACGGTCGTCAACACATAGTTGGCAACACACAACATAAAAAACATTTCTTTGTTATTATTTTACAACATACGAAACAGTGCCTAAATGGCGTAACTAGCTTTGTAATATGGGTTCTGAAATGCCTATAAACATACTTAGATACATATTTCTTTTGTTGATAGCTAGACACGGGTACTAGGTACTGTTTGGCAAGACGGGGACACCGTGGTTCCCAAACCCGAGGGGGCCATCTCGAAACCGGAGATGGCCCAGGGTCAGTCGGGGTGCGAGGGATATGCTCTATGGGCAACCTTACACCCCGGCGTCTGTAGACCCGAGACGGCGTGCGGTTTTAGTCGGTTCAAGCCCGACATAACCGCCCCCGCTGGCACGCGGGGGGGTATCCGAAGGGATTTCCGCACGATGATAAAAAAAAAAAAAAAGGACAAACATCAAACGGTTTTGTGCTTAAGTACCTACTGCAGTTTGATTGGGGTCTCATAAATGGCGGTATATCCGCATACCAAACTTAATTTTTCAATACAGTTTATTACAAAGAATAATACGAGTACACATAGTTATATTACACACATAGCTACATATATATATAGCTATAGTACACATAGTTACTGGTGGTAGAAATTTGATGACACAAATTTGTCACAAAATTCGGCCGGGTAGGTACCACCGTGCACGATTGCGAAAAAACCCTCCATAGTAATCCAACTTCGGTTTGATTGCGTTCAGGGGTCAGCAAGTGCATAGCCGGGCAGGGGGATGGTTTTCGCAGCAGTAGTGGGACCGGTGGGTGTCACGCGTTGCTGCGACGACAATCCTCTTCTGATGAGGCCGTCAAGCTGAGTGCCACCATTGTTAACATGGTACGTGTATGTAATGGTGAAACTCTTTCCTGAGAATTTACCTTCAGCGTATCGTCAGGCGAGGTGAAGTCAAATTGACGTGTCCTAAATATAAAAAAAAAACTAACTAGCTTATGTCCGCGGCTCCGCCCGCGCGGATGGCGATCATCGTTCTTTGGTCGTATCTCCGGGTCTACTTAACCAACAACAAACAAACATACGGCAGATTTTAAGTCTGACCAAAACCTCTCTAATAGAAAAATCTGCATCAAAATCCGTTCAGTAGTTTTTCTATCCATCGCGAACAAAAAAACAGACGAGAATAAAAAAAAAAAATTGTGTTCAGAACCGTTCATTTAACATACCCCAAGTATTATTTTTAAAATATTGCCAATGTACAAGCCCAATAAATTTTCAATTTTTTAATAGTAAAGAATATTACAAAATTATCCACTAAATGTTATACAACTGTGTTTACGGGAATTTAGTGATCATGATATAGGTATCAGAGTAACTATACTATAGAGATGAAATGTATCCAGGGGGTGTGTGGGGCTCCACCGAAACCGGGCCGAGCTAACCTGGGGGAATGGTACTATAACAGACAAACAATTTGCGCAGAAAGCGTTTTTAGATCTCTTTGGTGACTTTGCGGGGCGTGACGGTTGAGGTGCGCAATAACAAATAATGGATTATATAAATACAATCACGGGCTCAAAAGGGCTCGCATCATTGGTTGATCAGTCTTTTTATTGCTTCTTTGGTAAGTCCACTTTCTCCCACTACGCCGACTTTTGTTTAAGATGTTTGCCGGTAGGTACACGGCCTACGGGGGGGAACGGAATCGGAGCGGCCGGTACACCCTGGGCGGCGGTCAATGGCTTCCCCTTCACCCCTTCATAGGGTTGGCATTGATCGTCGGCCAATACCTAACGTGGCGGGAACACATCGCTCTCCGTACTCCTCTGCTTTCAGAGGAGACAGGATGAGCGATGCTGTTAGTGGTGAGATGGCCCAGGGTCAGCCGGGGTGCGAGGGATATGCTCTATGGGTAACCTTACACCCCGGCGTCTGAAGACCCGAGACGGCGTGCGGTTTTAGTCGGTGCAAGCCCGACATAACCACCCCCGCTGGCCGGCGGGGGGTATCCGAAGGGATTTCCGCACGATAAAAAAAAAAAAAAAAAAAAAAGTACACGGCCTACGGCGGCCAAAACTGCTGGTCCATCTCTGATTATGTAATCCCATTGAACTACATAATATTAAGCTGATCTAAAGCAGTTAACTAGAGCACTAGACTGCCACTTACATCACCGGTGGGCTTTCGTTCAAAGTATTTAACGGTGCACCTCTAACATGTGGTCATTATAATCGACATGCAATACATTCGATGTCGTAAAAATACCGCTCGATGTCGCTCAAGACAACTTTTCGCTTCGACAAACTTGACCGCTGTGTTCTGTCCTACATCGCTTAGATCAAAGTTTCTCAAAGTGGGATACTCTTGCCACTCGGGTTATGTCGCTGACCCCCTAACGTACGACGAACTTCACGTAATGGCAGCGGTCTTTAATGGGTTTTGGGTAGTAGGGACGCCGCGTAAGCAGCGGTTTTTAATAGAGCGGTTTTCTTGTGAGAAAAACAAGAATTTCAACTTCACGTAAAGCGGTGAAATTTATTTTATGCTTCGTGACAACTTGAATGTCAGAGTGTATTTTCATATCTGGCCATGAAAGATCGAATATCGAATGAACAGCGAAAAATTGGCCTAGGGATCTGACTACGTTTACGTTGTTTGCCATTAAAAGCAAGCCCACCTATTATAATCACTGATGAAAAAATCTTGCTCTTTTGTAATGAATCTTGTGTATTTCTTGTAACAAATTCTTTGTTATTACTTATTACTAGATCACCGTTATCTTGGAAATTTAATAGGGGTACGTAGAGCGAGAAGTTTGAGAAATCCTGACTTAAACGAAATCTTGAACACACACATGAGAATATAATTCGAGCTACACTTTTTCCTCGCTCTTCGATATATAGGTACCTGCTATTCTTATACCGACGCTTTACAAAACCACCAGGTCGTTAACATATTCGTGAACCTTTGAATCCACAAGCCGTCTGCATATTCCTTTTTCGCATAACTTCCCAATTTTGTTACCAGACGGGTGCCGAGGTAAAAACTGGACAGTGTGGTGCACTGGTATCACCTTATAAGGACACCCATTGTTTTTGCAGAGCACACGGCAGGGCCGGCTTTGAACGGTTGATGGTTTTATTGTTCTCAAATTTTTGGCACACATAATAAAAATAGAACTTGAACTTGTAAGGTTAAATCTATATACACTACTAAAAAAGCTAGAGTTTGTGTGTTTTTTAAACGGGCTAATCTCTGAAACTACCAGTCGGGTCTGAAAATTTATTATTTTTTTGCATTTGGTAACCCAATTGTTGACTTTGGCTATTTAGAAAACGGTACGAACCTTAGGAGTCGATTAAAGAGAAAAAAGGGACTGGTTGCGATGCGGTGTCCGATTTATTAAAATTAAAGGGCGCGCGCGTCCTAAATAAATACATAATTTTAAATGACGAATCAATTTAAATCGTTCGTATATTTACAAATAAGAATTTATTAAAAATAACAGAAGCGTCTGTGTCATTTCCGTTAACCCAGTTTTAACGCTCAAACCTTTATTGCCAAGAACTTACACAACAGTTATGCAGATTGCATTAAATGGCAAATGTTATACATATTTTACAATAACGAGATCAATTTTCAAACTTTACTTAATCGTACTTTTATATACCGAATTCTTATGTTATGTGGCAGAGGTCAGAACTTTCACTGGGTTATAAAATCCAATTAACAAAATGTAAATGTACCTCTGCCTACTCCTCCTGGCATATAGGTGTGAAATTTAATTGAGTTTTTATGATTGCACGAATTAAACTGTGGAAATTTTCACCTAGCCAATCGCCATAACGATTAGGTCATCCAACGACATAGTTTTTGGACACATTATGTACCTTTTTTTTTCGTGCGGAAATCCCCTCGGATACCCCCCCGCGCCGGCCATGCGGTTTTATGTCGGGCTTGAACTGACTAAAACCGCACGCCGTTTCGAGTCTTCAGACGCCGGGGTGTAAGGTTGCCCATAGAGCATATTCCTCGCACCCCGACTGACCCTGGGCCATCTCCGGTTTCGAGATAGCCCCTTCTGGTTTGAGAACCACGGTGTCGCCGTCTTGCAACGGTTTGGGGGAAGGGCGCTAGTCGCCCCACCGTCCCGGCCTGCTTCTGCTGGGGTGACAGGCGCCCTCACCTGCCAGCCACCCCCACGCCTGCGCTCATGAAGGACGGAGGTCATTAATCGTTTTATCCGTAAATGAAACCAATGTATATTATGTGTGTATAACGCATGTAACTATGTCTATCCGCATTCTAAAACCCATATTACAATTTACAAGCTTACTTACTAGATAGCGCTATGTAGTGTGAAAAAGGGTTGAAATAAACATCTGTATTTAGTGTTAAATAGATATAACATTTTGCTACGATTTCACTGCGTTTTCTACACAGCAAGATTCCGACCATGAGAAGATAAACTTGTTTGCTCATAAAATTTAAAAACTGGTCCGATCCGTCTCTGGACAGACGACAGCCGCTTACTTACATACTTAGAAGTAAAGGACATTGATCGATGCAATACTATAAAAAGTATGGTGACTATAAAATAATGACTCGTAAAGAAAGAAAGAAAGAAAGAAAGTTCACGAATCCCCAGTCGCCCCGGGACCACACCTCTGATTTTTCGTAGTTATGTTTACATTAATAAATGTTTATCATCGCTCGCTTAATAATGTGCCCGGTAGATAGCAATAGGCTCGCCCCCTATTACATTGGGACTTTAACATAACTGTATTCGATTCGTGGGTGTGTAATACACCTCTGCCTACCCCTTCTGGGATACAAGCGTTTGAAAAATTTTGTATTCTAGCTGTGTCCGCGACTTCGTCCGTGTGGATTTCAATGTTTAGGGTTTTAGTTCTTTTTTTTTTTTATTACCACTAAGGTGGCAGGCAAGCACGCTGCCCACCTGATGGGCAGCGGTTACAGCGGCCTATGGACGTGTGCAACACCAGTGGCGTCACACTCGCGCTGCCGACCCTGTAAAGGAAAGGGGATGGGAAAGGAGTTTTGGAGGGGATGGGAAAGGAGTTTGGGAGGGGATGGAAAAGGAGTTTGGGCTCCGGCACTCTCACTCACCAAACGGAACGCAACAGTTCAAATACTGTTACTTGGCGTCGATATTCTGTGAGAGGGTGGTGCTTCCCCGGTCGAGTCGGCCCATTCATGCAACGGCCAAAATGACTGTTGCTTGACTCTACCACCTACCTTCTTTACCTATTCTTAACCTATGTTACGCCTTGTAACATAACTTATCTACCAGTGAAAGTCCCGTCGAAATCGGCCCAGCCGTTTAGAGTAAATCAGATTTTTTTCACAATTTTGTAGGCTTTCATTTTTTTGCGCGGAACCCTAATGATTTTTCTAAAATTAGAGTAGCTTATATTACGCCTCGTAACATTACCTATCAGCCAGTGAAAGTCCAAGATTACCTCTTTCAAACAGGCAGAAAGATAGACAAAATTTAAAAAAAATGTATTTATGTTATGTGTCGTGAATGTATCATGTGCAATCATTAAAAATATGTTATTTTAATATAACAAAGAGACACTTCAATTTTATTTATTTGTATAGAGTATAGCAGATAATTAAAAGTTAAAAAGTTAGTTCACCCATTAAGTAATATGTAAAAGGTGAATCAAGATCGAAAAAAAAACTACTACTGTTTCCATATTCTATTGATGAAAATTGGAAATAGCTTGTCAAGAACCACTAGAACAGAATAAGAAAATGACAAATATACATTTTAAGGGATCCCAAAGTTTTAACTTAGGCTAGCTGATACCCGCGGCTTTGCGCGCGTGAAATATAAACAGTGATCATTCCTGCGTGGCAAGTCCGATTTTGAAAAGTCACAACTCTGGACATGCTTTCTGAGGGTGTAAAGTTTGGTCACAGTGTCTCGAGCGGTTATTATGTAATTCCATCTGGAATTTTTTTAACGGTGATCATTCCTCTATGGTAGCATTATTTTTTTCAAAATATATCCATAAACCTTCCTCTGATTGACCTCTTTAATCATGCCAAATTTGGTTCTGATTGGATTAGTAGTTTAGGAGGAGACCTGTGACAAAGAAAATCCTGAAGTCTAGTATGAGGAGCTTTCGCTCGACTTCGTCTCACTCAGCTCAATAATCAAAATTCAGTCTCGATCTCTCAAATGTCAAACAAAAGGTGTTCTCTTTACAAAATGTTGTTGAAAAATTTGAAAATGTTGTTAAGAGAACACCTTTTTTTTGACATTTGGGAGATCGAGAATAGATTTGAGATTGAATTTTGATCTTCTCTTCATCTTTTTATTACGAAAAAAAGCCCTCTGATCCCGTTCCCGCTATTCCCAGGAACCTGTTCCATGACCGCCTACTGTTCAGCAGGGGATCTCACCGTGGAGGGACATGAGGTTACCGCTTATAATCAAGCGAAGGATACTCGTTTGCCTCTACAACAGTTCAAATACAAAAAAAAAACGTTAAAATATTCCTGATTTAATACAGTCTCCCCGACATTATCACCAGTAGATATCCCACGGGCGTCGCGGAAACGCAATCTTGGCCAATTTTTTTTTAAATAACGTTATAATATTTTTGTCACTGTTATCAGTGAACTACGGTTAACGTTCCCACGGTGCTGATAAGCCTATCGAACTTCCTATATGACTCACAGTCACCAATATATTTACGCATATGATTATGGTGATTATTATGAACGACTAATTAGCAATCTTACTACCATCATCACCATCAAAGCGAGTACTTTACAGCCCAACAGCCTTTACACCTCCAAGCCCTTTCCACCAACGAACGACCAGACGCACAGCGACGGGTGGCGCGTCGCTGAGCCTACATGGTGGATATTCCACTCATACGCACGAAACGTTTCGGCGACACATTTATTATGCGTACAGCTAAGGAGTGGAATTGCCTGCCCGAGTCTGTGTTTCCGGAAAGCTATAACCTTGGAATCTTCAAGTCTCGAGTGAATAGGTTCCTTCTAGGCAAACGTGATCCATCGTAGACCACATCGTCACTTACGATCAGGTGAGATAGAGGTCAAACGTGAGCCAATCTTTATATATAAAAATGAATTGCTGTTCGTTAGTCTCGCTAAAACTCGAGAACGGCTGGACCGATTTGGCTAATTTTGGTCTTGAATTAATTGTGGAGGTCCAGAGAAGGTTTAAAAGGTGAATAAATATGGAAGTTGCTATCGATTGAGGCAGTACGAAGTCTGCCGGGTCAGCTAGTCATCCATAAAAAAAAAAAAAAACAAAAAAAAAAACCAAGGTCCGCTCTACTAACTCTTTCTTTTAATTCAATTAAATTTTTAAGCAATTAGTATGCTTACTTTTCCTATAGTTTTTAGATCGGAAAAAGAGAACATCTAGGACGGGACTTAAACCCGCGACCAGTCCCTTACAGGGGGAATGCTCTGACTAACTGAGCCACCTAGTCACGTCCCAAGTATTTGAAATTCGCCGATATGAATAAATAAATATTTTACGACATTCTACACATCGCTTTCTAGACCCAAGGTAAGCATAGTTTAACTTTATACTTTTTTTTTGTAAATACATATATATTATACATAGAAACACCCAGACCAATGCAAATAGACATATTCATGCATACAAATATTTGCACTGGAATCGAACCCGCACCTCCTGTCGTAGCAGTCGAATTCACTACCGCTACGCCACAGAGGTCGGCAGCCGATATATTTTATACGTTTCTTTTAATTTGGCTTATCTTGGCTTTTGCGGGAGCGACTGCAGTCTAACCTCCCAACTCTCAGAGGAAAGCCTGCGCAAGAGCCTCGATCGTTAATCAGCAGGTGTAACGATTAGCAGGGTGAGGTTGACTTGGGCCCAGCAGATCTTGGTAGGGCCCTCATCATTTCTAGGAAATCTTACTGCCATTATATCTTGCGGTACACCAGCAGCTTCGCCCGCGTGATATTGTGCATAAGCAGCGATAGCCCAATAGCGTACGTAACGGACTGCTGAGACGAGGTCTCGAGTTCGATCCCCAGTCGCCTCGGGCAAACTCCTCTGACTTTTCGTAGTTATGTGTGCATTAGTAAATGTTAATTATCGCTCGCTTAATAATGTGCCCGGTAGATGGCAATAGGCTCGCCCCCTATTAAATTGGGACCTTAACATAACTGGCGAATCGTGGGTGTGTAATACGCCTCTGCCTACCCCTTCGGAGATACAGGTGTGAAGTTATGTTAAGTTTTTATTCGTATAAACCTTCGTCTTAAATCAATTTCGTATTAAAAAATCGCATCCAAATTGCGTAGTTTTAAAGATCTAAGCATACATAGGGACAAACAGACGGGAAAAGCGACTTTGTTTTATACTATGTAGTGTTTCCCGCTGGCCAGCGGGGGGGTATCCGAAGGGATTTCCGCACGTAAAAAAAAATAAAAAAAAATGTAGTGTTTCGAAACTTTGGAGGACTGATGTTATATAATATAAAGGTTACTCAACGTGAACCGTAGTTCAAATCGGTCATGGGTCGTGGTCCACCTGCTTAGTCCACCTGGGTGGACCACGATGCAGGTCTGTCTATATCATGATCGCGTTAATTCGGTTAGCCGACTTTAGGGACACACATTTTTAGGACACTTGGCCGAATTGACACTTTTTAATTTTTATATTTTTTTACTGATAATACGGACACTACCCATAAAAGCATTCGTACAGTCAGACAAAAAATTAGCTTAGATTACCTTCTCGCAAACATATTTGTATAAAAGTGAAAGTTACAAAGACGACTACGAAAGCGGGTAGATCGATATATTTACTCTTAAACTCATTTACCGTTAACCGCCAGTACTTCAGTTCCTCCGAGATCATGGCGCTTGCAACAGTGCCAAAATATCGGATCCTTAAAACGACTCATGGTAAATATCCCGTTGACTCTAGTACTAACGATAGTCACCAAATATCTAGAAAGTTCAAAACATTTTCTTCTTAAAATACATTACGACTATTAACTAAAAGATTTTTTTTTAATTTTTTCTTTTTCTTTCTTTTTTATAAAAAGAATATTAGTAAACGAAATTACTAATATTCTCTTTTACTATATTACTTTTACTATAACTAAGAGTCTTCCCGTGACCATGGCTACTGAAAAGGAACCGAAACGTCGGGATCAATGTAAAATATAAAATAACATCAAATAAATCGCGATAGAATCCGTTAAAAATTGTTTTATTTCAATACTAACATTCTACTAATTCTACTAATATAATATTAAAATATGACGGCCTCTGTGGCGTAGCGGTAGTGCATTCGACTGCTACGACCGGGGTCGCGGGTTCGATTCAGTGCAAATATTTGTATGCATGAATATGTCTATTTGCATTGGTCGGGTTGTTTCTATGTATAATATGTATGTATTTACAAAAAAAATAATAGCACATAAGTATGTTTATCCGCATTCTGGAACCCATAACACAAGCTAGTATAACTATGTTTACTTTAGGTCTAGAAAGCGCTGTGTAGAATGCCATAGAATATTTATTTATTTATTAATATTTACTTTACGTACTTATTATTCCCCCCTAACCCCTCCAGCTAAGCTTAACTGCTTGTGTTAGGAGTGGGTTCACCTCAGTAGTGTTCCATTGAACTAAGTATCAAATAACTGCTAATCAAAATATGTCTTTCCTTCCCAGTCAGGTCACGTTACTACACTGGACATTACCACTAAAAGCTCCCACAATGAATGGATGCTTACGCGCATGTAACCGAACACCGCGGCTAAGATTATCCCAACACGAGATAAGATGCTGTGTGAATGAAGCAGTATGAATGTTGCTGATGCTATCAACTTCCGCTCGATACTGTGTCGCGGCACCTGTTGCACTGTTACATCCTTTACTTGCGCTAGCGAGATAAGTGAGAAAAATAATTCTGATATACTTATTAGGCTAAGACCGAGTTTCATTAAAATAGATTAAACTGCTTAATAAAAGAAAAATATAATTATGAATGATGTTAGTGAAATGTTTATGGATGTAAGCGCTGTCAATTTGATCTGGTAAACCAAATAGCTATACAATGTGTGGTTAATAACACTGTAAACAACGGAATTGCGACATTATGAGAGTACCAGAGGTCTTAGATTCCTTCCTATCTCGTGTTCAGTGTGATTTACCGTCAACCAGAAGTTTATGTAGGATGAAATATAAAAAATATTGAAATATAAATTATATTTTATCAGATCTCTACAGCGGCATACCCCTCTTCCACCATCTTAACACAATTTGAGGTTGAGTTCACAAACAGTCGTGGACTCCATTCAAACCTCATAGCCGTCCACCATCACCTAGAGACGGTACAGCCAGCTTTGCTTTACCTGACGGAGACATAAATACGCCGCCCTGATGACACGTCTAACTTGCTCTACCCCGGCTATGTGATAGAGGAAAACTTCTTGGGAAAAGCCGGGGTGTGTGTGTTTGCTAGACAGATCCTTTAAAGTGATTTTATGTAGGTACTATATTTTATTTTATAACATAACATAACTTCACGCCTGTATCCCCGAAGGTGTAGGAAGAGGTGTATTACACACCCACGATTCGCCAGTTATGTTAAGGTCCCAATGTAATAGGGGGCGAGCCTATTGCCATCTACCGGGCACATTATTAAGCGAGCGATAATTCACATTTATTAATGCACACATAACTACGAAAAGTCAGAGGTGTGTGCCCGGGGCGACTGGGGATCGAACTCGAGACCTCGTCTCAGCAGTCCGTTACGTACGCCACTGGGCTATCGCCTGAACACCTAAAATATACATGAATATAAAATATGTAGTGGTAACAAATATATGTAAAAGCACATACCTACATAACAAAGCACGCGATATAAGATCGAGAAATACAAAACGAACAAGTATTCTCCGAACAAATGTATAAAATCACAAACATGTAGTTATTGGTGTATAAACAGTTTATTATTAACATTTTGACAGCATTATAGCATCTCTATTCGCCGTAATGTGTGTATGTATGCTTAAAATTCATAGTTACGACATGGGCACCGCAGGTATACAACAAGGCATACAACCTAAAGGTTATAATTTAGATATTTAAAAACCTATATATGCAATACAAGATATTTAAAAACCTATATCGAATACAGTTCAGTCAATGAATTGGTATAACGATTTATTTGATCATTCATAATCGTTTATATTCACGGTTTGCATAACATGACGGGTTATGATATGTCTTTTGGTATTGATAAGACCCCAATTAATCGTGATGGCATTGATGGTTCAGAGGTTAAACCAACTGTCATTATGGAGTGTTGTGGGTTTTCCTATATTTGATGAATATTTTATGCGATTCACACGTAGTTGTTTATTTTTTCATTGACGCCTTTTAAAAGTAAGAATTATTCCTATGTCGTGACGACAACTGGCAATCGTCATGCCATTTGCACATCAACAATATTTTATTTTGTTCTAGGTTTATAAGTAAGGTAATAAACTAGCTCACGGCTTTTCTGGTGGTAAGTTATTACCTGTAGAGGGTTTGACGAGGGTAGGTAAAGTTTCGAAAAGCGCTCTAACAAATCGTACGGCATGCAGCATGTGGCCTTCACTTAATTAATTTCATAGAGAAGTCAGAATTGGAATTTTTCATAGATATTGAGAACCCAGATTACTTGAACTCCGTTCTAAGAGATAGGGATCCGACAGCAAGTCCATGAAAAAAGCACCGGCAAACAGCAAATCATACTTTTTTTTTTTACTTGCGGAGTTTTTTTTTACGGGCGGTTATGTCGTGCATGTACCGACTAAAACCGCACGGTGTCCTGCCCAAGTATCCATTGCCGGGCACCCCGGGTAAGCCCTCGAAAAGATAACCCCAGGGTTACCGGCGGACCTTGGCCGCCAGCGCGGCCTCGCCTGGTGGGGTCGGGTTTTATCCCGCGTCGGTGGGCAAATCATACTTGACGAAAAGTTTATACACATTTATAAAGCTCTACCTTTTGGGAATCTAAAGGCGTTTAAGTATGTTTTTATGTATACTTGTATATGTGTGTACACACACGTGCGTCGCATCGCGTCGTTTCAAAGGCGCCATCAGAATATCAGCGCTGCTCATCATATCTTTAGCATGTGATGGGCAGCATGTATACTGAGAATGCGATCTATTGTGGCTCGCTCATCTGTCATCTTTATGTTCATTTCTTTTTGTTGTTACCTATGTGTGCGTGTCCTTAACAAACATATTCTCCTTTTTTCTTCATGTACGTTTTAAACCGACTACCAAAGCGATCGATTCCCAAGAAACCTTTACCCATCTAATTGTCGAAGAGTCAGAATCGCGTGTTCGTAATCAGCCTATCACCAACATTTGAATATAACCATAATTGGTTGCGTTTAGCGATTTCACAGCGATCTTGTCTGTTTGACAGTTGCCGATTTGCCGCGATTTTATAGGAATGTGAAGTACGAAAAAGAAAATTTATTAAATTAATTATTCCCATAGGTTTCTTATCCTATTTGAGTAGGTACATGTTACATTTTACCCGGCAGACATTAAAAAGCATTCTTCATGATGGTAGACTACTCCCCCTTAGTGCAAATATTTTTATTCATGAATATGTGTACTTGTATAACTTTAGGTGTTTATATGTATTATAATTAGCTTGGTTCTAGATAGCACTGTGTGTTGTTTCCTAGGGTCTAGGATCTATACTATTGTTTTATATCAGTAACATTCAAATACTGACAGAAGTATGCTTTTCTGTATGGGATGAATGTTACTGATATCTATAAAACAATCGCCCATTGCAGTCCACTGCTGGAGATATGCCTTTTCTAATGTGCGTCTTGTCACCCGATCCTTCCCCATCCAGTCTATCTCTGCTACCTTTTTCAGGTGGTCAGTTCAACCGAAGGGTCTCCACTCTACACGCTTGCGGCTTTCACTAGGCAGCCCATTGACACTTATCATATAACCTTTTGTTTACCTTATGAATAAAATCTGAACGATTCCATTCAAAAATTTCAATCGATCTTCATAAAAGCTATCTCTAGTTCAGCCATTTAGTAGTCACAAGGTATCACAGAGACAGCCATACCTACATACATACAGGTCAAACACATAATCCTCCTTTTCTGGATTCATCGCAATCGGGTAATAAAACCCCTCGTCCAGAATAGAAATAGAATAGAAATAGAATAAAAATAGAATAGAAATAGAATAGAAATAGAATAGAAATAGAATAGAAATAGAATAGAAATAGAATAGAAATAGAAATAGAATAGAAATAGAATAGAAATAGAATAGAAATAGAATAGAAATAGAATAGAAATAGAATAGAAATAGAATAGAAATAGAATAGAAATAGAATAGAAATAGAATAGAAATAGAATAGAAATAGAATAGAAATAGAATAGAAATAGGCCTGTAGACAACGTCACATTCTACTAGTGGAATCGCTTCGGAGCGAACCTTCAAATGTTCAATTTGATGGGAGTGATATTATTTGTTACACGTGACATGTCGACAAATATTGTCTCTCCCATACATTTCGGTCTTTTGAAGGTTCGCGTCGTTGGCCTACTTATATTATTCTAAAGATATAGATTCAGCTCAGTGTTTTCTTATTTTATTATTTTTTTGACGATCTCTGTGGCGTAGCGGCAGTGCATTCGACTGCTAAGCCAAAGGTCGCGGGTTCTATTCCCGCTCAGTGCAAATATGTATATTTGCATTGGTCTGGATGTTTATTTACTAAAAAAAAGTATTTAAGTATGTTTATCCGCATTCTAGAACCCATATGACAAGCTCTGCTTAGTTTGGGTCTAGATGGCGTTGTGTACTTTGTCGTACAATATTTATTTATTTATTTATTTATTTTTAAGGCGTCTAATTTTATAGATTCACGAATATTTCGTAGATCATGTAGATTTTTGGAAATGTGTAGACTGTGTTTAAAATAAAAAATGTCTGATATTTATATGACTAGTCTTACAAGTATGAAACAATATCAACGTGTATTGAGAAGCAATTGAATCACCGTTTCGGACTCCCCATGAACATTCCAATGGTAATTCGATTATGGTGCGCTTTTTCGTAAAAATGTCACAGATTAAAAACGTAGGTAACGGTTTAAAATTCTTGTTGAAACTTCATTCATATCATTCATCGTTCATGACTGCATTGCTGTTGCTTCTAAGCAGTCTTAAACAGCGTAAATTCGCTAATCTAAATTATTTTAATTTGGCGCCGTATGGGTTTGAGACATCTAGTTAATGTCTCGTCCACGATATCTTAATGGAGTCATGGTCACCGAAAATTAGTTTTTATTATTTAGCTACCAAAAGACTGCAGACAGAACATTGACAAAGCTACCAATCTTTTGGGAACGAATGTAACCAGTTGATGAAGAGTGATGGATGATACGCAAGCGATTATAAACTGGCAGATAAGTAAAACAGAATAAATATCTAGAAAACTATAGAAACATTCAAAAATCGATAGTTATGAATATGTATTGGATCAAAATCTGGGGCTTTAATAATTTGCATGAATTAGGCCATTGAATAATGTAGTGGAATTAATTCACGTAGGACATGCATAATCTAGACATACATTATTCTATTTTGGTCGTTTTGTAGTATCATGCCACATTACCTTAGCACACAAAAAAACCGACCACTCAAAGACCATTTTACTAAAACTATTAAAACATATATCACTACGGTAGCGACCTCAGATAACATAATAGTAACTTACTCTATAATGAATGAAAGATTGAATGAATGTTATCCTCATTCATCAATCATTATAATTAACAAATATTGTTGTTTGTTTAAAGTACGTGACACTTTTAATGAGCGTGCGTAATTATAATTAATAATCACTTTCAAATAAAAGATAATTAGTTTAAACAAATTAGTAAGTTATATGCGACGAGATAACAGTAGTGATAAGATACTTTTTATAGTTCTTCTGAGAACCATCTTTCAATTTTAATATAGCCCATTTAATATCGGATTCATGTGTTATGTATGAGGCTTTTCAAGTTTTTTTTAAATACACCTAGTCCATCTAATCACCCGTGGCGTTATTTAGAACCGACGGCGCTGTCTTGGAGATGATATGTATATTTATATAATAATTTTATGAGTTATGGAGCAATGTATATGGGGCCCTACCAAGATCTTCGAGGCCCAAGCAAAACTCACTTGCTGATTGACGGATTAGGCTCTGGCGCATGCTTCCGTCTCGGGATTGGGGAATCAGACGGCAGTCACTCTCACAAAAGCCGTATAAGCCAAATTAAAAGGCGAGTGGACACCGGGCTCCAAATTGTAAGTTTTGGTTGCCACCAGGGTTAACGCAAGATGTTGATTATGGTGATGACATTACGCCAAATAACACCAGTCAGTAGGTACCCAGCTTTACAGAAAATCTGAAATCAATGAAGCTGAGCGCAGATTTGAGACACGACAGTCTTAAGAGAGACTCTTGCTTTACAAAAATTATGAAAGTGAGCATATTTCAAACTAAACGTCTCATAGATCAAGCCGTCTTTTTTTTATTTATTTATTTAACAGAAAAAAATACATTTGAATTAGTACAGTAGTAGTGTAACAAAAACCAGAAAGATTTATTCGCGATTATCCGAACCTGACCCGAAAGCCTGACCCAGTCGCGGGTTAGGTTAGAAACTTGAAAAAAAATGTAATATTTGTTCCGAACGTAACCCTCTTCCTAACCTGACCCGACGTCTCGTTCCTATCATAACCCGAATTGCGCAGATTTGTTTGAGAATTTATTGTTATTTTTTACTGTGATATTTTGATTACGATTATTAATTATCACAAAATAGTAAATATTATATACTGATTTGACACATGTACTTTTTATTTTGAGAAAGATTAGAGAGAATGACCAATCTGCGCAATTTGGGTTATTAAGTATTATTTTATTTTATATTATTATTAAATATTTTAAAAAAAGTTCGGAATAATCATTTATTCGTACACTACGTTCGTCGCTCAGTCGTGAACATCACGTCTTTGTGAACATTTGAACATGTGAATATATAAACTTGGTACCTACTTATTCTATAACAAATTGTACAATCCACAGAACAAAAGTGTACTATTAAGGTATATAATATTATATTGAAAAAAAAAAACAGATCTGAGTAGCAGTTAACTTTCCGTTTAAAGTAAACAATTTGCAGGTAGATTGGTAAAACTTGTACGATACATCAATAGCTTATCACGTTAGGTAAATAAGTTTGCGACAGAGACTAGCTATATATGCTCTATGGGCAACCTTACACCCTGGCGTTTTAAGACCCGAGACGGCGTGCGGTTTTAGTCGGCTCAAGGCCGACATAACCGCCCCCGCTGGTCGGCGGGGGGGTATCCGAAGGGATTTCCGCACGAAAATAAAAAAAAAAGGTACTGAACTGCGTATAGGTTTCAATTACTTTTTGATTTACTTGTTGTTCAATGTATTAATTTTTAATGTAGGTCTAATACCTACAAGGTCTTCACGGCGACGACAAGTCTCTCTTAAGACTAGTGTCTCTAATCTGCGCTCAGCCTAACACCTAATAACTATTATTAAAAATTAACAAAAACACGCGAAACGCATACAAACCTCAAAACACTTTCCCACTGATAATATCAGCGCAACCATCGGATGTTGATGTTCTAATAGCCGCGAATAATTCCGTTAATTAAGCAAAAAGCAACATTACTCCGTCGAAATACGATGATTTGGACGGAAGCTCGTGTGACCTGATCTAACAAAAAGCGACATAATATACCGTTAATGTTGTGTACGTTTCCACTACTGTTAGCTGGGCATGCGTGGGCGCATGTCACTGTGGGACTCATGATAGATGGAATTAAATAGATGTTTTTTTGTCTCATTACGTTGGGAGACGTTTGGTATTCATGCAAGCTGTTGAAAGATATTTGCAAGTGACGCCACATATTATGTCACGAGTTCGATTCCCGCTTAGTGCAGAGTGCTGATATTCGTATCATGAATGTTTTATGTATAACATGTATTATGTATTAAAAAAAAAATTATAGGTTATATTTATCCACATTCTAGAACCCATTTGTAAGCTATGCTTAATTTGCGTTTAGATGGCGCTACGTAATATTTATGTCCGAAAATATTTATAATTTAATTCTACTAATCTCTTACCATAGATATTGCAACTAATAAAACCATTCACAAATCAAAAGACAAGTCAATACTCGTATATACTGTGGTAAAAGGACATTTTTTTTATTTTACTCCGTAAAACGGTAATTTTATAGCTTATGATCTACGTCATAAAACAAGCTTAACCGTAGCACGAAGTCATATAGATTATTATTATCACCGTTATAGCCAGCCAGGGGTCGTGCTCACCCTCCGTGGCGGGTGCGCAAGCGCATCGCTTACATAGAACTTTCGCGACTTTACCAATATGGCGTCACTACAACAACGACATGCGTTATTAATATTTTATAGTGTAATTTGAAAGAAATGGTCAACTGTAGATAAAAAATATTCACAACAAATGTTTGTAAATATTCAAGGGTGGGATAAGAATAGTTTCTTTGACTTGTTTTGATTTGTATCGTATTTGAGCAGGGATCTGGTTTGCAGATATCTGGCAGAGAAAGGGTTAAGTTCTCGGTGAAGTAGAAAACATGGCAGCACACCATTTCTTCACCTGGGTGTCGCATGAGGACTGTTCTCCATTCAGCAGTTTACTTATAACTGTATAAAAAATGCCGCCGAATCACTATTGAGTGAGATCGGGAAATATTATTGGGGAAATGTGTCGTAATCTGTCGGATGGAGTACGGCCCTATTCCTTTACAGCCTTATTCGACACCCATGTGAACAGATGGGGTGGCCCTTTTTTCACATGCGGAAGGTGGGTGTGTCGGACTCGAACCGACTGAAACCGCACGTGTGCCTTTGTGACCGAGGAACCAAGTATACCCTAGAAAGGATATTCCTGATACCCCGACGTGTTGTTGAGGAATAAAATCCCACCGCCCTACAGAAAGGCGCGCGCAGGTCTGCTTCTGCAAGGGCAACAGTTAGCCCCAACCCCATGCCCGCGCTCATAGAGGACGGAGATCGTTCTGTGAGATGGGGTGGCCCATGTATCTTACTTCGCCGGGAACCACATGTAACAAACTTATCAAGTTTTCCTCGTGACAATTATTGACCCATATATAAACCTGGTACATCGAAGGTCAGTACGGGTCGATAGTACTAGGTAACGGGGGCCTCCAATCAGCACTGACAGCGGATGCCACCGCTTATGCGCCCGCGCCGCATCCGCCCGCCGCGACATCATTTCACTCAATTCTATATTGATTAGATCTATAGAATGTGTTTATTTATGTATCATTTGAGACTTTGGTGTCGTGGTGGAGTGTACATTAATTCACGCATATAAATACCACTGTATAGATATTAGAGAAGATTGTACATAATGGGTTTTGAGCCACAATCTCGATGTTAAGTGGGTTTATGAGGCCCACCAACACCTACGGGTCCAAGCCTGTAAGCCGGTACACCTGCAGATTGACGGTTGAGGCGCTGGCGCAGGCGCACCTCGCGGGGTTGGGAGGTCAGACAGGAGTCGCTCCCATAAATGCTATGTAATAGTCGACTCCACAAGATCTGTAATTCCTTTCAGGGTAACTGTATACGCTTCTACAACAAGCTTCCTAGTGAAATGAAGAATCTACGTCTTCATAAATTTAAAAGCCAAATTAAAAGTAAACTGCCAAAAAGTCCAGTATAAAATTCAAGACTATTTAGACGACAAACAAGCTTGGATATGAACTGTTTGCTCACTCACTATGCTACTCAAACGAAATATTGTAATTAGATTAAGTAAACATGTTTGTAAACAGCCCGCTGAGTTTCTTTCCCGGAGTCTTCTCACGACAGGGCTGCGTTTCGAACCGGTGGTCCATTTGCCAAACATTAGTTTAATCTTTTGACGTTTTGTAAGTTCCGTGTTAATGGTCTATACAGAATAAATGGTTTTTGACTTTGACTTTGACAAGCCGTAAAAGTCAAATCAAAATGAGGGGAAGAAGTGAGCGGATTTCGGGCTCCAAAGTGTGAGCAATAGATGCAACCGAGATTAATGCTAAGATGATGATGAAATGGCAGTTTGATGTATTCGTGATCCCTTGAATGCACCCCGCCTGATGGTAAGCTGAGGTGAAGTCCAAAAAGTAGTGGCCACCATTTCCAGAGATTGTCCCTAGAATGGTGGCCCCTACCTAGACGGCCTTGAAGGGAACAGGTGCGTGGGTAAAACGTTCCAGTGCTTTATGGTCCGACAGAAAAAGGAGTCACTTGGTTCGCGATGGTATCGCTTTCACTGTATGAGGATGACACCTAAGTCCTGCACGTGTTGTTCGGGACAAGAAGGGAGAAGGAGGAATCAATTGGAATAGTTACCCAAGCGACTACAATATGGAGTTCTTCAAGAAGGGCATTAGGTCTTTACAGGGACGGCAGCGCAAGTGTGACGCCCCTGGTGTTGCACACGTTCATAGTGGATCAGGCCGTTTGCTTGTCTGCCACCTGACCATTCAGGTGGCAGACAAGCAAACGGCCTGATCCACAAAAAAAGACAAAAAAAGACTTTACAAAAAAAGATTTTCTGAAGCCTGATTCTCTTGCTTTCCTTCTTCCATTCTTCTTGTATTTATCACTCTCATCTCCATGTTGTATAAACACTCCTGGTGTTTTGTAGGGACACTTAAGCTAGTGTCTTGGTGTAATGACCAGTATTACAAGGAACATGGTACAAAGTGAGTGTTCGCGTCGTCAGTACGGGGAAACAAGCGAGCACCGAGCTGCTTGTAGATGGATTTTCAGTACGCCATTTTAATAATAATAGATTTATTGTCAGAAAATATTATTCTTAACTAACTGATGCCCGCGGCTCCGCCGGTTATCGTTTTTTGGTCATAACTCCGGTTCTACTTATCCAATTGTCTGACCAAGATCTTTTTAATAGAAAAACCCGCTTCAAAATCCGTTCAGTAGTTTTTGTGTTTATCGCGAACCAACAGACATGAATTCTAAAAAAAGATTTTTTTCTTCAGAATCGTTAATTTCAACCCCACGTATTTTTTTAAATATCTTACAGTCACAACTAATTGTTAATTTTATAATAGAATAGATATGTTAATGGATTGACTTCACAAAATGCTCGCTGCGAATGTTACATTACGCCCCGTAATCACGGCTAGTACGCTGCTTTACAATGTAATTATAACCACGGTAATTTAGACAAACTTTAGATCTGACGGCCTCTGTGGCGTAGCGGTAGTGCATTCGACTGCTATGACAGGAGGCGTGGTTTCGAGTCCCGCTCAATGCAAATATTTATATGCATGAATATGCCTATTTGCATTAGTCTGGGTGTTTCTATGTATAATATATATATATATATATATATATCTGTATTTACAAAAAAAGTATATATATATTTATCCGCATTCTGGAACCCATAACACAAGCTAGTTAAACTATGCTTACTTTGGGTCTAGAAAGCGCTGTGTAGAATATCATAGAATATTTATACTATATATTAGAATATTTACAGATACAAACAATATCTAGACTACTAGAGCAACTAGCTTTCAATAGGTAATAGTTCTAAATTTCAGAACGTTTCTGTGTCGTTGCTCTGAATGGAACCTGCAATGCATTGTACACTTTGTGAAACGACCTCCTTAATAATAATTATTTTAATTTAAAAACTAAAAAAGACGCTTGTTACCAAACGTAAAGTATGGGACCTTAAAAAACTTCAAAAAAAAATTTTGTGAGTACTTTTTTTTTGTAAATACAGACCATAAAAAATGCAAATAAACAAAATACTTGAACAGAGCGGTGATCGAAACCGCGACCTTCTCTTATCTAAGATTTGAACTCTACCATCACGCCACACAATAATTTCCTATAAGCGGAATCCTATATAACATATTACACAAAAAGCCCATTAACCAGACCTAACTATAGCACAAAGGAGTTTTCCTTATATTACAACTGCATAGACTATAGAGGCCGTTATAATGCATATTATGGTCTATGGTCTAGTACAAGCCCCGTTATTCTCAGAACCATAGGCATAAGACATGGCCGATAGCAGTTTCTAAAAGGGTTTAGTTTAGTTTTTGATATAAACATCATGCAGTGTTCGTGTCTTATAGAACCTCTAGCTGCATACATGAACTTTATAGCTATAACTTTTAGATGATTCGACTATCATCTAAAGACCTTCTTTTTTTTTTGCGTGTAGAAACCGCCACGGGCTTCGAGCCCTCGGCCGTCGAGACCTTTATATACAAATGAGTTTATATTAGTTTGTATATGCAACTAAAAGTTCATTAGAGTTTGCCAGATGCGGATGCATTAATAGAGTGACACATTGTTGTCCTCAAAATATGTATATTTGAAGATTTGATGTGCTCACAGCATTAAGTAGGAAAGTAATTACAAATTTTACATTTAATTACGACCTTTGGGCGTAGCAGTAGAGCGTTCGACTTCTAAAGTTAAAGGTCTGGAGTTCGATTACCGCTCGATGCGAAAATCTATCTACCTGTCCTTGTCCCAATTATGTGGAGTCGGCGCAACATGTCCCTCTTCTGCATTCAATTCTGTCGTACGTCATCTCCTCCTTAAGTAGTAAGTTTTAGTAACTCCCTGCCTTGCCATATCCTCTTTCACGCATTCCATCAATCTTTTCTTGAGCCTACCTCCGTTCAATGCAAAAATATAGTATTATAAATGGTACAGCATAATAATTACTTATATAAATATTAATAACTGCACTATTTAATAAAAATAACATAATTAGACATGAGTTAGATTAGAACTGTAAGTACTGTCAGATACTGTCCGACATAACCTGCTGCGGCCAGTCAATAAAGGCTGGCCAATAAAGGCCAGCGGAAAAGTATCCGATGGGATTTCCGCACGTAAAAAAAAAGATACAAAGGTACTGTCAGATTAAAAGTAACCTTTTTATTTCCCATCGTCTTTCTATCAGAAAAATTTGAATATGATAACTGAATTCCTGGTGTACCAGTTGGGGTTCAATTCGATTAAATGTTCAACGGCCATGTTAACCATGTCACCGCCGCTTGCTCATAGACTTTAGACAATTGGTTCAGCTACTGACATTAGAATAGGGACCATAAATAACGTGTGATTCTGATCAGAAACTTATACACGTGTCGAATTTACACTTTACAGAGCTATCGTGCGCGTAAAGAGCTTCGGGGGGCTATTATCAACAATAGTGGGCGGCAGGACCTTATACAGTCCTAACCTAATACGTGCGAGCTATTGTGTGGACTGTATCTTTTAGCTAACAAGGCACCGCTTTACTTACAAAATATACTCTAATGGTGTAATGTTTTTCGTAAAATTGTGACAGAATCTAAACGCTAGTTTCCACTTTGATTAGTGCCAGTGCAGGTAATTAGTGCAGGTGCTTAGTGATTAGTACAAAACACACGTGGACCGCAGTTGATTAGTGCGAGTGATTAGTAATCAGCGTAGTAAAGTGGATACAGGCGTGTTCTATTTTTTTGCGAGTAGCCACGTCCCGCGCGCCCTTCCTTCTCCTTCACTCGCAGCATGCCTCCTACTAAACACGTTTGGACATGTTTGTTTAGTAGTTTACGCTCGCTTGTAAAAATGATAAAATGACATTTTTAACTAAGCGCTGCCACTAAACAGGATTGGACACTAGTCACACTACACATTTGAAGTAATCACTTACAATTTCTTATCACAGTGTCTCAACGTGGAAAGTAGCCTTAAGACAGCTATGGTAAGTGGTGAGAAAGTTCATACCGATGTTCCCGACTGCATCTGAGGCTATCATCTCGGAGCCCGGGGTTCACTCACTCTTTCTCCGCCGTTTGATTTAGGTTATCTATGCTTCTCCGGTAGCGACTGCCCTTTAACCCTCCAACTTCGAGAGGGAACCTTGTGTCAGAGCCCGCAGATGAGTTACGGACTGAATTTAGACAGTACAATATTTCGACATGTAGTGAACTTCGAAAACACATTATATCGACAAGTCATTGCTTCGACAGACAACTATTAGACAATACACACCTTCGAATTACCACTACTTCGACAGACGATTATTCGACAGACAATACTTAGACAAGACACATCTTCGAATGACCACTAGTTTGACAGATTTTTTTAACATTCTCCCAAAATAATAATGCTCTGAAATGTATTAAAAAATGTGCCCTACCTAATTAAATATGTACCCAATCAATTGAAACATCAATTCCGGCGCTTCGGGCGCGGCACGCTCGCTCCGCTCGCTCGGCTCGCGCTCTGTTGGGGTCACAGTTCTAACCTAACCTAACCCACTTTACTTATTTTTGAAATATAATTTTAAAAATCTGTCGAAGTAGTGGTCATTCGAAGATGTATCTTGTCTAAGTATTGTCTGTCGAATAATCGTCTGTCGAAGTAGTGGTAATTCGACGGTGTGTGTTGTCTAATAGTTGTCTGTCGAAGCAATGACTTGTCGATCTATGTGTTTTCGAAGTTCGCTACATGTCGAAAAGTTTGACTTGCGCCTTGAGGATCTTGGTGAGACCATAGGAAAGGTTTAAACAGTCACTATACATCGCGATCCCTGCGATCCTGTCAATATTATATTATTGCTGTGCAAACGCGATCCGTTCCTGTATTTACACTGGATGACGATACTGGATCGGTTCATTTATTGATTCTCTAATCGCGTTCTTATACATCCATTGTAAACGTTATTGATAATATGAGAAAAAAAACATTCTTCTACATACAATACGGTAACTATAAATGTTTCTAGTTGTTACACCTTTAAAGAGACATAAGTATGTATCATCAGACTCATAAATTTTATTTGTACATGTAATTCATTCACAAACAAACCTTTCATAGGCCATTACATAAAGATTTATCACGTCATTATTGCAAAACTGTACTATCAAAGAGAAAGGTCCAATCAAATTATTAATGATGGGACGACATCTTACCATTGTGGCTGTACCATACCCGCTATAGGCTTGCTAGTGACGTGCCGTTGTATGTTCAACGGTATTAATGAATTGCCCGCCAATGGATCATCGAACAATGGCGGAGACGTCGAGGCGCTTTGTCACACGAACCGCTCTATAATTAAGTTAACAAAGTCCGAAGATTTATGGTGGAAAAGTTGAGTGAACTGTGATGGGGTCGCTTGGGTTTTGAGTGTGTGAAGATTTTAGTGTTGGGCCTAAATGCGTTTGAAACCAAAGACTTCTATGGATCCTAACTAGACGACCCGCTGTCAGAACAAAAGACTCGGTCACTGACGTTTGGACCTTCTCATCTTTTTAATTAATAGCTTATGCTAGTCGGAAGAATCGCAGCAATTTTGCCAATTTCAAGTATGTAAATATAAATGAGTATAAAATTATAATCATTTGTTCTATGTTTAAATCATTTAATGACATCTCATTCACGTCGTCCTTGTAGTACGATTACTATTTCTCTTTGAACTACATAAATAAATACATAAAAACCATAATATATCTGTTTTATGTAGTTAGCGAATATTTTTGTTAGTATTTAATGCATTCAAAAATACATTAAATTTTACTCCTTGGATGAAAAAACTTCATTATGAATTTTTTTTAAATAATCAGGCGAATTTCGGACATCCCACGGAGCACTGTATTATTTTACTAAGCGAATTTCGGCTTAGTAAGAACTACATAAAACATACGTTTTATGTAGTTATTCTTGTTAAAAGGTGAAGAATATCTTTACACACATACATATAATCACGCTTTTCTCCCTCTGAGGTAGGCAGAGACAACAGCCCACCATTTGCCTGTCCTCACACATTTCACGATCTTCTGTTTCTTAATCTAAAAACTATATGTGAATATTGCTTTGTAATTCACTTGATTGCTCTTCCTTTATCGTATACTACCTATCATTATACAAATTATCATAATGATGTCTAATTACATAATAGCTTCAATATCTACTATTCAATCTGAGATTGCAATCAAGATCTTAAGCTGTCGATTTCCCTTAGTAAAAACTTTCTCGTTACGCGTCTGAACTCTGGTCTACAAGTCAAGTCAATTTGACAGCCTGAGCTTATGTAAAGTCTTAAAAGTAAGGCCACTATTTTGGATTCAATTCTAAAATTGTAGATTTAAGATCTAAGAATAACTATAGTGTCATTTGGGTTTATAGGACCATACTAACATCCTCGAGACCCAAGTGCACGTCACTTCCGAGTCAGTGCACCTTCTAAATAACAAACTTCGGACTCTAAACTGACCAAACTTGGACGAAACTGGAATGAACTATAGTGTAATTGGGACGCCGTGAAAAATCTCCTTTTATTGAAGTTATTAAAAAGAAAGTTTTAAATTTCAGTAAGCGGTACTAAACAGTTATAATTGGTTAGATGTTTTTTTTTTCAATTCAACTGCATTAATCAATAGCCGTTTTGATACACTCGTTAAAAATGTTCATAAGTTTACTGTTTCTTTAAACAGCATGCCTGATTAATCATTTAAGTGTTCATCGTACCTAATAATGCCCGTCTGTTTGGTCCTGGATCAGGTAAGGTGTTAGTTATAAATTTCGTTAATAAATTTGCATTTAAGAACGACCTCTGTGGCGTAGCGGTAGTACATTCGACTGCTAAGCCAAAGGTCGCGGGTTCGATTCCCGCTCAGTGCAAATATGTATATTTGCATTGGTCTGGGTGTTTCTATGTATAATATGTATTTATTTACAAAAAAAAAAAAAAAGTATTTAAGTATGTTTATCCGCATTCTAGAACCCATATGACAAGCTTGCTTAGTTTGGGTCTAGATGGCGTTGTGTACTTTGTCGTACAATATTTATTATTTATTAAATTTAACTCCTTCGATGAAAAACCATCATATGAAATTTTGCAAAATAATCACCTTAGTAAAACAATATATTGTCTTACTAAGGTGCGGTAAACTAATCTGCGTTATCACGTTTAATTCTATGAGTTTCATTGAGTAAAACGTGAAAACCGAATTTAATTGAACTTGGCAATTATTTTCACTGTTGAAATCAGACCGCAGGCATTCACGTAAAAGACGTTGCTCTGAATATGCAAGAGTATTAAATGCTCAATGTGTGTGTTTCCACTCCAAATGACTGGTACAATAAAATTCAAATGAGCGCCAATCGAAATCTCAAGCTAAGCAGTAATCAGAAATCTGAATAAACTGGTTCACTTAAAACCTATAAATTATTTGAATCACGTTTTTAGGGCTGCTAACAGCAGGTTTTAAATTTTATAATTCCTTAATTATTTAAAACAGAAAAAAAATAATTCTACTACATTCTACACGGCACTATCTTGACCCGAAGTAAGCATAGTTTAACTAGCTTGTGTTATGGGTTCCAGAATGCGGATAAACATACTTATATATACCTACATTTTTTTTTGTAAATACATACATATTATACATAGAAACACCCAGACCAATGCAAATAGACATATTCATGCATACAAATATTTGCACTGAGCGCGAATCGATCCCGCGCCCCCAGTCGTATTAGCAGTCGAATGCACTACCGCTACGCCACAGGTTACCGACTTTCTATAATCTCGGTACCTTTAAGCAGGACATTAAAAAGCATCTTTAGAACCCACAGAAGAACTAAGAACCATTATTTTAGAATTGATAGCATCTGAAAGTGGTTTTTACTTCTTAAACTTGCCAGGGTGCGAGGGAAATGTCTCATGGAGGAACCCACCTTACACCCCAGCGTCTGAATAAGAATAGAAATAGAATCCGACATAACCACCCTCGGTCCAGCGCTCCAACCAGGGGGATTTAAGCACGGAAAAAACGCCCCCGTGCAGTCACATTTCCGAACCAAACACAAAAACAACAGGTGTTTTAAAAAAATTGCATTGGTCTGCAAAAGAAAATGTACGTTATACGTCCGCATTCTAGAACCCATCTTACAATATAGTTAAGCTATACTTCCTTTGGGTCTAGATAGCGCTGTGTAGTGTGTGCAGAATATTATTATTATTATATGAAGTATTTTAACAGTTCGGTGTAAAAAGCACTGTTACCTACTAACATTAGACCCTTTTTTTTTTTTTTATCGTGCGGAAATCCCTTCGGATACCCCCCGCCTGCCAGCGGGGGCGGTTATGTCGGTTATTGCACCGACTAAAACCGCACGCCGTCTCGGGTCTTCAGACGCCGGGGTGTAAGGTTACCCATGGAGCATATCGCACCCCGGCTGACCCTGGGCCATCTCACCACTAACAGCATCGCTCATCCTGTCTCCTCTGAAAGCAGAGGAGTACGGAGAGCGATGTGTTCCCGCCACGTTGGGTATTGGCCGACGATCAATGCCAACCCTATGAAGGGGTGAAGGGGAAGCCATTGACCGCCGCCCAGGGTGTACCGGCCGCTCCGATTCCGTTCCCCCCGGACTGCAGCGGGATCGGAATCGGAGCGACACTCGAGGAGGTTACCCAACACACACCCCACCTACATTAGACCCTGAGAATAAACATTTGACATTCAAGTTGGTCATGAAGTTCCTGTGAATGTGCATACTAAATTACTATTTAGATACAATCTAATAATATTCACAAAAAAATGTACCTACAGCCAAATCCTGACCACAAAAAAAAACTCAATCGGATATCCTGACTAACGGTAAATATCAGGTAGGACAACCCTAAAATTGAGTTACAATATGGCGAAAAACGAGAACACATATTAATTGCAATTAACAGTGAAATCGTACAGTTTTGTACTCATAACGCCATAGACAGCTCTCGTGTAGAAAGTCGACATAACTGAAAAAATTACAAACGAATCCTTACATTGAAATAAATCAATTGATGTATAATTACATATTTGGATTGGATTGGAAAAAAAGCGGCGATAGCCTAGTGGTGTACGTAACGGACTGCCGAGACGAGGTCTCGAGTTCGATCCCCAGTCACCCCGGGCACACACCTCTGACTTTTCGTAGTTATGTGTGTATTAAAAATGTTGATTATCGCTCGCGTAGTAATGTGCCCGGTAGATGGCAATAGGCTCGCCCCCCATTACACTTTCTTTAGCAAACATTCGCTAAGTTACTTTACAGCTTCGAAGAAAACCATCAATTGATTTAATGGTTTATTGCCAATACCATATAATGAAGAACCTCTTAACTATTTACTGTGTAAATGCTTACTTGACCGTCTACGCCCCAAAGCGCTCACGTATTTAATTCTCTATCGTTAAACCTTGCAACTGAAAAGATATGGCACTATTGTGGTATAGTATGGGTTTGATCGTATCATTGACTCAGTTGAGAGATCTTTTTGTAATTATATTAAAGATTTTTAAGGGTTTTTTACGAGTATACGAACATTCGGAACCGGATATAATAATCTCGAACGAATTTCTTCAACATCTCGATAGATACGTACTTCACAACACCTTAATATCAAGCTTTTTATCTAAGAGCTCTTTTATCATTATGTATTCAAAGTTACACTAAACATCTTGTTGGTCCTTCGAGCCGGATACCTCCTAAATTAGGCTGCCTGCTTCGCTAGGACTACCATGATCCCTGATTAGGAGACTTGCAGCTGCTTCTGGATTTTATTCGTTTGCTATTAACCTTTTTTGTAAACTGCTAGAAAAAGGTATACATCCAAATGCTTACCGTGTGACATGAAGCGGCGGAGGTGGTGTATGGCTGAAGATACACTACAACCACTTGTTCTGTGGTATACTCTGCGTTTGAAATAAGTATACATAAGTAGCAAATAAGACACGGAAGGTTCACTCATCACTAAACGTCAGATAGCGCGCCGGCTCCGTGTTTTAACTAAGGTAACGTCCAGGTTCTACAGCGGGTGGTCCATCATCTCAATCTATCCTTTTCTCCTAGTTAAAATGAAATGTCAAATTACATTACTATACGGTACAGTCTCTACCCCATATTGAGAAAACCATGGGTATATGTTAATTAATTTAAATAAATAACACTAACACATTACCAGTTGGAAGTTATTGAGGACCACATGCGCCGGCGCAGCAAACGAAACGTTTAAATAAATTACCCCCAATCTATCTGCGTTTTTTTGGAAAGGGACAGTGAACCTGTATTTGAAATTAAAAAGAAACTTCAGTTAATAATTTATGGTTATCTTGTTGATTAAGCGTCCAGAAATAATAACGAGACGAGTTATTTTTAATAACAGAGAATTAATATTAATTCCCTATTTGGACAATTAAATCCTGGAGAAGAATTTCGAGAATCAAGATGAATTGATTGGTTTGTACTGATGAGGTATCGAACGAACCTGTGGTCCAGTCCAGTAAGCGGTTACTATGGATCACGAAAGCTTTTAGTAGGGAGATGTTACATACTGCCTCCTACAGATAAGAAATAAGAGGAAAAAAGGGAGCATGGGTCTCTGTCAAACCGAACAAAATGCAGCCGACTGCCACTTAAAATCGGGATTAAATGAGAGGGTGGTAATTTACCGATACGTTACGTACGCCATTGACGGTAAAAGTATAACATAGTTATCATTATTTAAACAAAAACTATAGAACTCAAATTAAAAAAAAAACATCACTACCTTATTTCAAACAAATGTTATAAAAAACTCACAAAATCAGCTAATTAGCACCAACCAACAAACAATACTCGTAATACATAGTCGTAATTGCTACCAGCAGCTGCAGATCAATGTAGGCTCACGTAGCACATACGCAAGCCAAAGTGTCGCCAGTTCATTACCAGAGTATTACTCAGGCAAGGAAGTAAATTATTGGCCCATTTATCCGCAAGCCCACGCATTCAACTAAGCAAACATTTGCATGTTGGGTCCAGTCAACTGGCCACTCAAATATTGGCCGTGTAGTGTTTGTTTGTTGGAATTTGGAACCAATATTTAGTTTGGTGAAAGAAACGCTGAATCAAAGTAAAAATTTGAGATTATTTCTTCAAAAAAAATTATGTGTGTGCATTTAAGTACTCTATGTTGTCATTCCTTTGCAGCATCTTACTTATAAATAGTTACGTATAAATTAGTTTAAAAAATACCATTGTAATTCATAGTTACTCGAAAGGAGTGGCTGTGGTTTTTATTGTCGAATTCTTTTCTCACAAGCTTCACCCGTTGCCTTGCAGATCTGGCAGTAAGTCTAATTGACACACATATTTACAGCCAGATTCGCAAGGCAACAAGTAAAAGCCCGTGAGACTAAGTGTTACCTTGTCACCTACATTAAAAAACCTATTGCTATATTTTTTTAAATTTGAATTTGGAAATTTCTGTTGCTGTTTTCGGACAGTAACTGACATGATGTTTAATCCATGTTTGCCTCGTCAAGTAGCCAGTAATACCGATATCAGTTATTGGAGAACTCGAATGAATGTCGGTGTTGGTTGCACCGAGATAGGTCATTCTTAAGTTGGTTTAATGAATATGTTTAAACATAAGCAAATGGAGTTTCAAATAACATTCAAAGTTCACGGTTGCGACTACTCATGTTACAAATTCATTTATTTAAAGTACTAAATCCTCATTTGGTATCCATCTACACACGTGAGCGACATAATAAAAAAACTTAGATAAATGCACTTTTGACTAATAAGAAAATAAATTTAAAAAAATCAAAACACAACAGCCCTTTTTTGCGTGAGGAAACCCCCGCGGACTTCACCTCACCGGAGCTAACAATGAGGTAGATATGTCGTACTCGAACCGACTAAAACCGCACTATGTTCCTTCACATCGGTCTGTGTGGCCAAGGTACCAGGTGTACCCTAGGGAGGATGTCCCTGAGTACCCGACAAAACAAAACTGCCCTATAAAAAAACACCTGTGTCGCGACACGGATTCTACCGATACCCCATTCATCAAAATCTGCTCAGAAATTTATAAGTTACGGTAGAATACATACTTGAACCCTGAAAACATAACACCCTCTTTTTGGACGGTAGTGTAAAATTTAAGATGCAGAAATTCTTAAATAGGATGCAACGCGAAATAAATTGGTTACTGTATACCGCCATTTTAATCGCCGACCTTTTGCAACATAATACTTCAATAAAGTAACAGATATTAACCATCAAAACACATCCTGTTCAAAATGTAGAATATTTAATGTAAATTCAGGTCTGTGTTTTCTATGAAATAGTACTGAGGTAGTTTACGAATGTGAGATTTCTCAACCAGTACGATATAGCCGACAAATCGTAATGGTGGCTTGGACATAAACTATTGCTAGTTCTCCGGCTCGGAGCTCCTGGGGCGCTACACGACATCGCGATTACGGCCACAAGGGGTTCGAGTGATCCTCACCGTGTAATGGTACCCACAGATACTTACTATTTTTTAAATCTGTATATTATACGGATACGCAACCCTAAGGTTCGTACTTTTTCTTGCAATTTTTCTTTTGCATTACGGTTAAACAAACAAGAAAATTAATATTTTCTTAAAAGTTGGCAAATTATGACTTATGAGGCATGAGCATTTAGTAAAATGAACACATCTCAAAATTAGCACTTCGCAAAAGAAGTACGATGAGAATTTCAAATATTTCATTTTAATTTTAGAACTAGTGAACGCTCGAATTTCAGAACTGGTGAACTCTCGAATTCTAGAACTAGTAAACGCTCGAAGTTTAGAAATAGTGCCACCTAACAGGTCAAATGTAGCTAAGAACTATTTAGATGATACCGGCCTACATACATAACCGACATTTTAAATATTACAATGAGAGCAATGATCTTCATTTTCACTTGACGTGTGTGAAATAAGAGAGAAAACACAAGTTATTGACACGATTACCCGTGGAACTGCCGCACCGCACCCAAATGAACCCACCTTTATGACGAGAAAACTACTCGTAATACAAGTCACTTCTTATCAACGAGAATATTACTATACCAATGTATAAATTAAACTAATAACAAAATAAAATGAGTTGCTTGGTAATTCAAGTTTCGTAAAAACTGAAAATTTTCAGTCCATCTCGTTTTTTCGGTACAAGAAATTAAAGAAAATTTTTACCCACAATATGCTAAATAAAAAGGGCAACACTAAAAGTATCAAGTATGTACCATCGACAATTTTCAAACTTGACCAGTACCGACAAAAGTTTCGCTTTTCAAAATTATCTTTATTCAAAGAGACGAAAACCAATTATTCACCCTTTTATTATGATCTTGAGATTTGCATCTTATGCAACGCCAGTGACGCATAATATGATCTATTTCTCATCTAAATACCGTATTAAAGCTAAAATTTAGTCCACATTCAGCCAACTTTCGCCATCTTCTAAACTCATCCTACTTCTGGTTAAATGCTGACACGTGAATGCTTTACCCGCCAGCCCGAAGCCGGTTTACACGCGTCGCAGGCATAATAGTACTCTAATGGGCCCTATTAAATCGGGGCATAAATCCTTCCGTAGAATAGAACTATTAATCAGGCGGGCTTAAGTTATACTGACCAAAGATTATACATCAAGATTTAAATAGTGAAAAAGACCATTTGGAGAATGTTTGACTCTTGAGGTGGATTGAGACGGTAACAGAGATATCTCTTAGAATTTAAGTAGCTTAGCTACTAGCTGGGTAACTTATTTAACGCGGATTCCACCATTAAAAAACAGCGGTGAAATCAAATTAACCAGGTGTATTCGACGGCCTCTGTGGCGTAGCGGTAGTGCATTCGACTGTTACGACAGGGAGCGTCGGTTCGATTCCCGCTCGGTGCAAATATTTGTATGCATGAATATGTCTATTTGCTTTGTTCTGGTTGTTTCTATATAAATATGTACGAATTTACAAAAAGTATATGAGAATTTTTATCCGCTTTTTTGGAACCCAAAACACAAGTTAGTTAAACTATGCTTACTTTGGGTCTAGAAAGCGCTGTGTAGAATGTCGTAGAGTATTTATTTAAATGTTATAGCGATAAGAAATACTAAAAGAGCGGTAAAATTGAAATTGGTTCATATTTTTAATCATTTGTAAGCATCCACTAAGGATGCGTACAAGTTTGTAGTCGCAGTGTTGTAGGGCAAGTAATTGTATATGACTGCAATTAAACTTTCGTACATTATTATGTACATAACCATGAGCTTACATAAAAAATAGTAAAAAGAGGCATTGAAGTGCGTACGGGGCATTAGCTAGTATTATATAAATACCAATTTTATAGACAAGATAGACCAATTACAATGAACCGAGTGTACTCGGTAATTAAGTGCATTTGATTGAGGTCGTGCAGGCGGTGCCGGGTGATCGAACTTGTTAATTGCTATAAACAACTCGTAGTCAAAGAAGCCGCGCATACAAATGTCAGGGTTAGCAGTATTTGATTATGTGCCTGTCATGCATATGTAAAAGACTTTTTTATTAAATAGGATGGGAGAAATAGGTGATTTAAATTCGGTTGGAGCGAGTGCGATAGATGAGGATGAGGTTTCAGGTTTGATTACCGGGCTTTGTGAATATTACTCGATTTCATTTGGACATCCTAAGCAACACGATTGTGTGGAAAATATTGCCGACTAACCCCTTACCGTGATTTTACACTTCTGTCCTTTTTTTTTACGTGCGCGGGGGTGGTTATGTCGTGTATCGACTAAAAAGGTTTATTTTTAGTAATAAACTGACAAAGTTCTCACACCTACATACAAATATAAAAAATGTTAAGATTTTGAAACGTACATTAATCAACTAAACATTGAAAAAGTTTAGTATGTCCAGACGATTATGTCGCCATTTTATTTTTTATTCATAAAGATTTTGCAAAACTATAAACTGTTTTGAAATCTGCATCGCTTAATCTATAAAATGACATAATAAAATTCATGTGCTCAGAATTTGCACTTTTGCAGTTCGCATACATATACTACGGTACGGTTTATTCACCAATCTGATACTCTTGCAGATGTGCAAATTGCGAACATGTATCGATATTTTTTTTTTAACTTTTTATACTTTTATCTACAAAATGCAAGCCATATCACAAGTGTTGTAAACGTTTATAAACACTAATAACAACTTTTTATTTCGACTTTTGGGCAGCCCTACGATAAGACAAGGTGATCGCAATAATTTTGATTAGACACGCAGAATTTAAAGCAACGATCTATCGGTAGACTAGAAGTGATCTAATAAATTGGAACTTTGTTACTCTTCGCTTTCCGCCTCATCTTTTAAAAGGCACAGGAAAAGAGAAACCTGATTACCATACAAACATGGACTGAATGATAACACAGAACTGAAAATTAGGCTGTAATTAGAGCACTTAGAAAGATTTCTAAAGTCACATCTACACAAGAATCACATTAATATTATAGACGGCCTCTGTGGCGTAGTGGTAGTGCATTCGACTGCTATGACAGGGGGCGCGGGTTCGATTCCCGCTCAGTGCAAATATTTGTATGCATGAATATGTCTATTTGCATTGGTCTGGGTGTTTCTATGTATAATATGTATGTATTTACAAAAAAAAAGTATATAAGTATGTTTATCCGCATTCTGGAACCCATAACACAAGCTAGTTAAACTATGCTTACTTTGGGTCTAGAAAGCGCTGTGTAGAATGTCGTAGAATATTTATTATTATTATTATTAAAACGCAAAAGTGTGTATCGTGGTTTGTTACTCTTTTACAAAAAAACGGCAGATTGGATCGCGCTTAAATTTGGCACAGAGATTATTTTTTATATTTAAATTATTAATTATGATCTGGAATAGGAAATAGACACCTACTCTTTATCTCGGCAAAGGTTCATGTGGGTCGCGGGAACGGGATCAGGATTTCTCGCGGGCGGAGCCACGGGCAAAGGCTCGTAAGCAATAACAACCAAATCATTTTAAGTACCTAATATTATGAAAAAATGCCATTTTGAAGGATTTGGCCATTGTCTACGAGGCTGAGATTTACTTGAGGTAATTCCGAGACGGCGTGCGGTTTTAGTCGGTTCAAGCCCGACATAACCGCCCCCGCTGGCACGCGGGGGGGTATCCGAAGGGATTTCCGCACGATAAAAAAAAAAAAAAAAAAAGGTAATTAGGTAAAATAATGTATTTACCAAATAGGTGGATTAAATCTGGATTATAGCTCTTAATAGCCAATAAAAGCCAATCATAAAATGAAAGGGGACCGCAGTGAAGGCCTCGGATAGATACAGTTTAAAAGAAAAACGTAAGTACTAGGCATTAGCGTGGGTGTGTAATACACCTCTGCCTACCCCTTCGGGGATAGAGGCGTGAAGTTATGTTATGTTTTAGGCATTATTCTTTTCCATAGAATATAATGTAATATACACAGTTGAGTTAAAACCTAAATTGTTATCATTGTAACCTTTTAAATTTCCCTCCACCCGCGATGCTCAGTTCCGTAACTCATTTAATCGGACAACAACACTAATGCCGCAGTTATGAGTAGGTAATTAATATTTAACAGTACAATAATAACATTGCGTACCTATTTGCCTACGAAAATAAGGAGCCAGTACGCGCGTTTACACAGAGAATTTTCTCACAGATTATGAATATTTATATACAGATCATAAATAAACATTACACGCTACCGTAGTTTTATTCGTAGTTTTTATCTGTCTGTTACTGAAGCCACAATTACATTTACCCTTTATATTTAGTGATGTATAAAGGGTTAAAAGAGTACTAAAGGAATTTCAAGTTGACCATAGATAAACATATTTTATGTTGTAGGTACTTACTTATATGCTTCGAACATTCGTTGCTCGAGTTCTTTTCTAATTTGTTTTTTTAATTGGTAGGATACTAATCCTACTAATATTATAAACGCGTAAAAGTTTGTGAGTATGTATGTATGTATGTATCTTTGTTGCTCTTTCACACAAAAACGGCTGAACGGATCTGGCTGAAATTTGGTACAGGGATATATTATAGTCTGGAATAACACATAAGCTAATTTTTATTCCTGGAATAAGTTCCCAATGGGAAGCGGGATGTATTTTTTTTTTGAAAGAATAACCGAAATTACTATTATTCCCCCTAACCCCTCCAGCTAAACTAAATTGCTTGTGTTAGGAGTGGGTTCACGTCGGCCAGGATTCGAACCCGTGACCTCTCGATCATAGGGTCGACTCCTTAACCACTAAGCTACCGACGCTTCTACCGACGCGGGCGGAGCCGCGGGCAACAGCTAGTCGTTCATAATTTAGTTTTTATGCCATCATATATATACTTAGTATAAAGTAATCTTACATGGCTGATATATCCAATTTTAGGAGTGAAAGTAGAAACAGCAACCATTTCAGAACAATTACAGGAGATGGTCGCCGTAGCCTAAATCGGCTTAGAAAACATCATGGTATCTTACGCTCTAATAAAAATAAATCTACACTCAGCTAACAATCTTCTTCTCCTCTGTCCCACTCATAGTTCTACTCTAGTCCATTCGTCTTTCCTTGTGCAGGCTATTCTTCTCTGGAATGCGCTTCCTCTCGAAGTCAAGATGTCCACTAACCGTGCTACATTCAAATATAAAGTACGTCAGCTCTAAAGTAACTCATGGTAGTTAACACATTATAACCACAATATTATATTTACAATACTATATTATATTCAATGTATATATATTTATATGTGTGTGTTGTTGTATATTATGCATATATCATAATCATATGAGCACCTACTTCAATTTATCTCTGCATCACCCCAAAGAAGACTGGTAGATAATGCCTTTGGCATTTAGTCCGGCTTTTGTACATCCCCATGTGCATAAAGTTTTAAATAAATATCTTCAATAATCCCGTTTGTCTATTTTCCTATAGAAAAGTTACAAACACCAGACACATGTTACAAAAACCAAGATAAAGCAATGACGTGTCTCAAAAATCAACATTCTCACGTTGCTATAAAGAATAATACGCAGTATTGACCTCACCCTGATCATTATCTCTAATAGCCACATGACAGCAACCAGTGCGACCTTCATTTAATCGCGGCCGCACATTAAGTCCACCACGTTAGTAGTTTGGACATAATTCCGCCTTTATTGCCGCTGAATCAAGGTGACAATATTGAATACATTATGCATATATTAGATGTCGACAGTTTTAGACTATTCGGATCCGTTAGACCGCATTTCTACGAGATGGTTTTTCACTGGGTTAGGCCTGGCAGACCGTTTCCTGTCACCAATCTTCACAATCAACACCTTAGCGTTATTCCCGGTTGCATACAAAGCACATCGAAGCCAGGGCCGCTTTCCGGTTCATGCCGCCACTTTGGACAGTCTCTGGAATCTCTGACAGTGAGACCAATAAAGGTATGTCATTGTTTACGACGTCAAGCCACCAGACTTTTTTTTTTAATATTTAGGTCACGTCAATTTGACTTCACCTCGCCTGATGGTAAGCTGCAGGTAAAGTCTCAGGAAAGAGGGTCACCATTACATACACGTACTATGTTAACAATTGACGGCCTCATCAAAAGAGGATTGTCGTCGCAGCACCGCGTGACACCCACCGGTCCCACTAGTGCTGCGACTACAATCCCCCTGCCCGGCTATGCACTTACTGACCCCTGAACGCAATCAAAGCGAAATTGGATTACTATGGAGGGTTTTTCGCAAACGTGCACGGTGGTACATACCCGGCCAAGTTTTGTGACAAATTTGTGTCATCAAATTTCTACCACCAGTACATTTGTTACACATCTAGCCAGGCGAATGCGTGGATAACAAAGATCTTATGATGTTTGGTGCAATACTACGACGCCATTTCCAGTATACCCAGCGTTTTGGAAATAGTACATCGTTAAACCGGATCGTGCAGAATCTGTTTCATGGAAATGCGGTCTTCAAGTGGATAAGGGAAATCATAATGGTGGAAGTTCGTATCAGCAACGTAAAATATTATTGGAACAAGGGTCAGGAGATAGCTGTGACAGTAATTACCATAGATATAATATTAAACTTATAAATTTTATATTGGACAAGTTTGAATTGATTTTTGACCTTTGCCGAAAGTATGTCGGCGATTAAAGAAAGTATATATCGTGAGATGATTAGCCTTTCATTTATAAGGTTATTATAATAAAATTAACATTTTAATGATAAGTAGCGTTCGCCCATTGGACGAAATCCGACCATAATCATTTATGAAAACACACGTGGCAGGATTTAAACTACCTACGTCGACTACCGACCAATCCGTAAGGCCTACGAAATTTTAACACCAATAGCTTGTAACATAGGTAGTTGTTCGGATCCATCCGAAGTTTTAGTAAAGGAGGGGGAAAAATAACTGTTCTTAATTGTTTTCCTAAAACTAATTCGTCAATAACTACCAAATAAAAAAGGAAAATCGGTTGACATTCAGGAGAAAAAGTTTCCGATGTTTCCGCTTAGCGTATTAGCGCTTAGATTAATTTCTTTTAATAAATATTCCATGAAACGAATTTTAAACATGGCAGATTCATATCAAGATTTTTATATAAAATGCAACATAAGTGTACAAAAAACGCTCATACAAGTCGATCAGTCCGGTTCAGATTATATAGTTATACGCGCGCGGGTGCGCAAGAGCCCGCGTCGCTCACTGTCGAACCTTGCACACGTTACGCGCACAGATGCGCGTGCGTTCCCACCGTGCCTCCCCAATAAAAACACAAGTACACCACATCTGGCGACCAGCCTTGTATTATGTGGAGTAATGATTGATTTTTTCGAATTTCTACATACCTACAAGCTTTTTATGCCAAAGTATTCTGAATTAAATCAAAGAGTTTGTGTACCTACCTATCACCCTAAATCGATGGATTATAAATTACTAGCTTTTTACCCATGGCAGTATGTGCGTACGTCAAGAAAAATTACTGTCTCAGGCTATCAACATAGTAGCAATTGAGTAAGCAAGATAGAATATAAACATCAAGGTTTTCAAGCTTTCGACGAAATTCGATCCAATAGTTTTTAGGTGGTGTTGAAACAAATAAACAGAGATTCATCTAGTTTTAGGATAGTTTAGATAATATAAAGATGTAGTTTATAGTCCATTATAAAATCGTTTATTCGATTTAGCCATCAATTACAAAAATATGTTAATGTGATTGATATAGTTCGTGGTCGTATTTGAAATTGATGGTGGTGATAAAATTATAAAACACATTTTTAAAAGCCGAGCTGTACCACTTAACATCCAGAGTCATACAAACATAGTACCTTTTTTTCACACGCATACATACATACATAACTTCACGCCTGTATCCCAGAAGGGGTAGGCAGAGGTGTTTGCACACCCACGATTTGCCAGTTATGTTTAGGTCCCAATGTACTGTAATGTATGTATGTAATGTAATGTGCGGAAATCCCCCGGATACCCCCCGCCGTCCAGCGCGGATGGTTATGTCCTACTAAAACCGCACGTCGTCTCTTCAGACGCCGGGGTGTACAGTGGCCCTTCCCTCGCACCCCGGACCAAATTAATTATCAAGTAATGAGCGTATTTACAGTCATGTCGTATTAAAAAAAGTTGTCGAGTTTATAACTAACTAAATAATGTTTATAACAAATTTGATGACTTTTCGAAAAATACCAAAACATCTATGTGTTTTGGTATTTTTCGAAAGTCTTGGCATAATTTTAATAAAATTTTAATAACATATTTTTCCACATACAAGATAAAAACTTAAAAGTCTGTAATTGTTATAGCTACTCTTGTACTTAAATTCTCACGAGTATTTTCAATATAACTACCTAGCTAATTAAGGACGGATAAGAAGCAGCACATTAATTTTGAGAATTTCATAGCTAGCTTCGTATCATCGGAGACGGCGCGAGCGCCACGTGACGGCTGCGCAGGAGTTGATTTATACGATATTGATTACTACGATCGTGGTCCGATTAATACGTGAAATTATACTAGGTAGAATGATTTGTTAAAACTTGACTTGGTGTACCATCATTTAAGTTATGTGGGTGTTTATACAAGCCTACCCCTTAATAAAATATATTCACAACTATATATCGTAATGTACTTGTTGCCAAACATTGTTGTTCTTTTAACAATGTTGGCCGCCATTAAGGAGTTATGACGTCATAAAGTACCACGTTGTTCGCGCGCTTCCGTTACACGACACAGGTAGTGTGCTTAGGCATTGACTGGGGCCCAATTCAGAACATTGTTTGTTAATTAGGGTTCCATACCTCAAAAGGTCAAAAAGGAACCCTTATAATATCACTCTCTTGTCCGTGTGTCACCACCGATTTTCTCAAGAACGGGTGGACCTAGCAAGTTAAAATTTATACCAGATACTGAGGTCTACAGTCCCCATTAGGTGTATGATAATCAAGGTTTGAGTCAACACGATAAAAAGATATGGGTAAATTTAGATTTTCGCGAAAACTCATAAGTACCAAAATTTTCAACTCTTTTTATTTTTCGGAGTTTTCCCGTTACTTGTGCTGTTACCTTGTTTTTAACCAAAATTGGCAGTTTTGGTCCGAAAACCTATATGGTACTTCCCGTTGACCTAGAATCACGAAATTTGGCAAAAAGCAAGGTATTATAGCACAAGTAAAGGTAAAATTCCTAAAAATAAAAAATTGAAAATTAAGGTAAATTTTGGTACTTCCGAGTTTAAGCGAAAACCTAAATTTGCCTATATCATTTTATCGTGTTGACTGGTTTAGAAAAAAATAAAAAGGTTGGTACGGAGCCCTCGGCGCACGAGTTCAACTCGCACTTGACCGGTTTTTTATTAATATTTTATGTCAATAGTACAAGTTTTATAACAAAAGTATAAACTTCTGTTTGACTGTTTTCTGTTTTGCCCGGTTTGATTCTGTTCATGTGTTTGGTGATTCAGATTCTTTTAAAAGTCCTGTCACAAGTAATAATAATGATCGTTAAAGCTCATCTTAATTGCGTTTAATGTTCTAAATCTATGGACACCATTGAGATCAAAAAGCTTATAAGACTTAAAACGGGGTCACGACCAAAGCCACGACCCGAAGACAATTTCGTTTGTTCAAAAGTGTTGTTTTGAAAACAGAACAAAACTTGACATAAATATTCCAATTACAAATCTATGGATGAAAGTGTTTTTTTTTTAATTTAGAAGATAATATGTTATATTCTGTAGTGTAATAACACTCGTCAAAAAAGTTTTAATTACACACTGCAAATATTGTCCCATTAAAACTTAACCACAGACCGTTGGCACAATGAAAACAATCGCTTAATAACTACAACTAAATACGGTCATTTTGGCAGACAATACGTCTGAACTAAAAGGTCATACGTGTACCGTGTAATATGGTTTTTTGTCGGTCTTTTGTGTTACATTTTTATGTGTCCAACGAAAAAAAGTAACAAAAGAAAAACAAACCGATAGAAAAAACGTTTGGATACGAACACGTGGGTCTCGGAAACTGATTTATCGAATCGAATGTTCTTTTTCGAACTGTTATGGGTTTGGGTTGTAGAGTGACTCAATTCAAAATCCTATTAATATTATAAATTTGAAGTTTGGATGTATGGATGTTTGTTACTCTTTCCCCCAAAATCGGCTGAACGGATCTGGATGAAATTCATCACAGGAATAGATTATAGTCTGGGCTAAACCAGATTATAATCTATCCCTTTTTAGTTAGACTACTTTTTATCTCGGGAATAGGTTCCCATTAGAAGCGGGATCAAGAACATATCTCCACGCGGGCGGAGCCGCGGGCAACAGCTAGTATGTATATACTTACGAAATTGAAGTTATTACTTAATTACTTAGTTCATACAAAACTGGTACCTTTTTTTTTTTCGTGCGGAAATCCCTTCGGATACACCCCTCCGCCGGCAGCGGGGGCGATTATGTCGGGCTTGAACCGACTAAAACCGCCCGCCGTCTCGGATCTTCAGACGCCGGGGTGTAAGGTTACCCATAGAGCATATCCCTCGCACCCCGACTGACCCTGGGCCATCTCCGGTTTCGAGATGGCCCCCTCGGGTTTGGAAACCACGGTGTCCCCGTCTTGCCCCGGTTTGGGGGAGCGGCGCTAGTCGCCCCACCGTCCCGGCCTGCTTCTGCTGGGGTGACAGGCGGCCTCACCTGCCACCCCCAGGCCTGCGCTCATGGAGGACGGAGGTCGTTAAGCGACCTCCGGCGCCAGAGTCGCCTGCGACGCGCGGCGAGCATGTTGCGGGCTCGGCGGGCCGGGAGAGTTCTGAACCTCTTCCGGGCGCGATCCGCCATCTCCTTCGCGAGCATTGTGTATCTACATACAAAACAACATGTACAAAACTGGTACCTATTAGAAATTTACTTCAAATCTTATCTTTATTGGAGCATTTTCTTATTATTATTTTTGTGTAATTGAACTTAATCAAAACTGTAGCTGTCAATTTAATTAATGTAATCACATTAAACCTCAAACAGATATATTCTGGAAGAAAATATATATATTCTCTTAAAAATATACTGCTTCAATCCAACATCATCACCAAAATATTATTAAACCAGTACAATATCTTAAAAACGTTACACAAATCGATACATTTCCACCGCGCGCGCAGCAGCGTTGACCGGATGATAGATATGCACTAGTGCGCGAACGAGACAGCATGTACCAGATGCTCGTGTTAAAAAGAGAGGTAAACACAAGTAGCGTACGTTAGTTGCAGCTGCCGTCGACGTCACCAGCTAGGGAGTAATGGGAACCGCTCAACCATAGACACGAGGATAAAAACATGATTGTATGCCATCTTTGGAACTTTGGACACTTTCTGAGATGCCGAACGGACAAGAATATCGAATAATGCCAAGTTATTTTATTCTTTATTTTCGAAAAATATCCTTTATTTAACTGAAAGTTTGATTAGATATAAATTTAATAATAATATATGATAATTAGAAGAAATATATAATAGTAATCAAATCAACTTCGATCAGCTATCAATGTGTCTATCTATCTATATACAAATTTATACAATAGATAATTAAACAAAGGCTTACTGAAGTCATGTCTAAACACAATACAACATCTAAGTTCCATGCAGTATGCGCGTGCGACTGTGCTCGCATCCAGCAAACAATTGCTTGGCCAGGGGCGCTCGTGACGCCTAAAAGATAAGGTAGCACTATAAATAAGCCCTAATTACTTCCTATTTTACATTGGGAATTTAGAATTTTCATTGCCAATTAGACAGGAACAATGAGCTTTCTGTACTGTTCCAACTATATCTTGGTTGTAAGATTTCTAGATTAGTTGAACATTGCTTAGCAATTTATGTACATAAACAGATGCATTTATCGATACTAACAATATAGCTGATGAATTTGTTTGAAAGCGCTAATCTCTGGAACTAACAGTGGGGTTCGGATTCTTTTTTGCATTCGATAACCCAATTCTTGAGGACGCTTATAAACTTTTAACTTCAACATAATGCTACGACCTAGGAGCGAAGTGAAAAGAAAAAGTCCTACAGACGCTGGTGGACGATAAATCATTTAATATCTACTTCGACACAGACAACACGTCTGTGTCGAAGTAGATATTAAATGATTTGTAAATAATCCAATTTCTTTCAAATTAAAGGGCGGGTGAAACGGCAGGGCACAGCTAGTCGGTAATATACAGAATCATTTGACATCAGAATGTCTTGAAGGAAATCAGATGGTTATATTGTTGCAATAAGATGTAAATCGAGAAATGGCGATGAGAAAATGTATTCGGCCCACAATAAGATATTATTATGGGCAGACCTGAGTCATTACTTACCTCACAATACTGTCTATCATCGGGAATGGAATCGTTGAGAGCCGTTATTGGAGGAGTTTGGTACAAGGTTCGACCTTTAGCGAGGACTCTAGTACCTACAAGTTTTCATCTAAGGTTGAATTAGCTTTGGTGGGCTTTCTTATCATTCAAGTTTTCAGTTTTATTTTAAATGATACGGATCCGTTTTGTTGAAACACGTCGCGAAGATTTTTTGAAATTAAAGTTCAAGTTTCAAATGATAAACAACTACGCTTTTACAGTTTTAATGTGTATGTATATTCTAAAACGTCTAACAAACTAATAAAAACATTGAAACAAAAATTTGTACAAACTTGCTCCAAACACGAACATGTAACATCACAGAATGATGATTTCGATTCGTCATGAGGCTAACCGACTCTGTTCCCTCGATCTGTAATTGTCCGCTACGGTCGATAGCCGATACTCGCGAATTATCGAAATATAATATTGAAATATTTTATTGCCCACCGTAAACTTTATAGTGATATGCTACAGTACGATTTTGTTGTTGCATGCAACTTGATGTTTCAGTCCCGTTACGGTATGAAACTTATAACAATATTGTCATTACTTCAAATTCTGATAAAAATTAAGTATTTCAAGATGATATTGATAATAAATATTACGTACAAAGTTTCAAAACATTGAAATATTAAAGCAATCAAATAAAATGAACATTTTAAAATTACCAAACTCATCATACAACGTACCGTAACAAATTTAGTGAGTCGATTTTGTAAACGGCGGCATTTTCTAGTTAATTAATCACCATGTGCCCATCTGTAAATCGAAGATTAGTACGAGTACAAATGGTGTTGGCAGCGAATGTAGATACTGTACAATATGTCTTCTCAAATTCGGTGTTCCTACTCTGATGGGCGTGTAATTTTTCAAGCCTTACTTATTACAGTTGTAATTGCTGTTGAGTAACTTATTAGAAGTTTATATAGTATATATTTGATACTTATCACACATCGTTAGCAGAACTTTTCTTGGTCTTAATCATGATGAACTGTTTCGAAAGCTTGTCATAAATCCATTCCTAAATACTGATTCTAGAGCCTGTTTTTGTAAGAGCTGAAATCTTTAAACATATGCATAAAATGAATCATGATTATCCTTTCGTGTGAGTAGCTGAATTATGACCCAGAGTATTATAGTCCTCGGAGCTAACAATGACTAATAGTCGCGATGAAATAGATTTGTTGCTTGTGCCAATTATGGAAGTGGGTGATCATAAATTACATCGTTATACGCGCCAGAAGCTGGTTCGTTGGTGATGTTGAAATAGTTAGGACTATTTACTTCAGCAAATGCCTGTTAAAATCATCGAAGCCGTAATACCTCTACGTTTTTCAGCGTAACTGCTCAAAAAATACTAAAAAATTATCATTGAAATCTAACTGGGAATTTAATAGGCGCGTGGAGACAGTCAATATAATATTGCGATCGAGTATCGTGATCTGGTGTAGCCCAATCCACGCATCGCGGTTGGCGCGTTTGAATATCAATGTCGTTAATATTATAAAATTGTAAATTAGCTGTATTTGTACATTGGAGATTAAATGAACGAATCTGTACAAAAAAATATAATTTTATCTGTTTGTTGGCGATGGACGCAAAACCACTGAATATATTTTGAAGCCGGTTTTTTTAAAAGGTCTTGGTCAGATTTGGTTAAGTAGAACAGGGGATATGACCAAAAAACGATAACCGACCAACGCACGGAAGGAGCCGCGGGCTTCAGCTAGTCGTTAATATTATTGACAGGATCGCATATATTTTTGGCTGTATCCATGCGCCCTATATGTTCGTAGCCTGAGAAATTGGCTATAAAGGCTTTCCTGAGGCAATATCCCATTTACGGCCGCTGCCGTTACCGAGGCAACAAAAGCATCGCATAATTAGAATCAATAGTCATGTTCAATTTTCTCCTAAAGGTTACGAAATGGTTTGTGACCCGCGGGTTAAAACCCTAGGTGAATCAGAATATACCATATATGTCGACCACAATGGCCTGGATCCACGGCTTACTGTAATTCCTGTAGTTTAAGCCCGTAAATGGCGTATTTGGGCCGACAGTCGAAGATCTAGACAACTTACCTAACAAGCTAATTATATTTACTGCTCTTTTTAACCCCAACGCAACGGAAAAACGACGGGTTGTTTTTAGTTTGAAGTGTCTGTGCACGTCTGTCTGCGGCATCAAAGCTCCCGAACGGATGAACCGATTTTGAAGCGGAATTTTTGGTTCGAAAACCGATATGATCGAGATGGTTCTTAGATATAAATAAATTTCTGTCGGAGGTTCTTTCATTTTTAAATTAATTATGTAATTACTTAGCTGAGTTTTATAGACTTCATGTATTAATTACTAGAACACATTACTGTATATCATATTATAGTAATTATGGCATGTTAATATGACAGTTCGTAAAAAAATAATGCTGCAATATTGACCTTCCTATCAGCCTCTTCAGTTCCTTTGTTAAACAGTCATATTATGAACTTAGAACTTTGAATATTATATTAATAAATCTGTGAGTTTAAAGGGAATTAAACAGTTAAACATCCATATATCATCTTAAGTTCAATTAGAATACATTTCCTATATCCTGCATCGCTTAACTAAATTTATTAACCCGACGATTGCGTGACTTACAGCGGTGAGAGCGATAGAAGCTTTAAATGATAAATTTAAAGACACTTTGAAAAGACTTAGCCGGCATTCTCCGTACCGACCATGCATTATTAAAGTTGAATATTAAAAATCATATTCTAACAAAATTTATTTTATCGCATAAAACATTCAAGTTTGACCGCAAACAATAATCTGTGTATAAATCATAGTGTAGGCTCACACGCGAGGTGAATCACTGTTCCGAGAAAGCGGAAACGGCCAAATTCTCCGTTCTTTTTTATGTTATAAACCGACGGAATAACATGACACGGTTGCCATCGCTCCCGACTGCAGCTTTTTGTCGTTTTTGTAAAATAGACGGTTAGTACGGTCGTCGTGCGTCGAGCACCTGCGCCGGCGCACCCGGCGCAAATCTCAGAGGGTGCGACGCCTTCGGTTGAAGGGAGACGAGCAGGTAAACAGTCCCTTACTGTTGCAACGTTCTTCGAATATAACTAGTTTTGAATGCCAAACCGGATAAACTATTTGATGTTTTATATTGCTGTAACAACAGAATCATTTTTGATGTAATGAATGTAATTACAGGAAAGAAAATGCTTAGAACTCATGTGTTACGCAACTACCGAGCATCGCATGCGCACCATTCGTGTGGCGCCGCCACCGAAGAACATTCTCAGCACAAATCATCAGAAGACTGACAAAAAAACGAGCCATGGAATAGGTTTATAGGCATTAATTACACCAACGGTTACCGACACGATATTCGAGTATTATGTAATTAACCATTACTATGTGTGTCGAAATCTCACATGGAGGTTATTTTATTCATTAAATTGTCGTGTAAATGATGTATTTTGGTTTATTATTCGCGCCGACTTTATTATAAACTTTGATATATCGTCGGATAATTGTAATTTTTCTACTGTAAACGTACACGTCATAGAGATTTTTCTCAGGGGTTTCAAACGGCATGTTATCACGCCATTTGACCACATTAGTTAAAAATATACAGAAGTGAAATCTAACAGATTAAAAAATGGTCTCACGGTCCGCAATAGGTACTTAGCCGTCAACAACGGCTGGCCTTCTGAATTCAGTAGCATTATAATAATACTTAAGCAATTACGCGTGTCTGTCGGCCCGGGCCCGCGGACCAGATGTCGATTTTACACTCATGCCGTTATTACCACGACATGCAAGTACGTAAGAGAAGGATAAGCAGTATAATTAAGAGGCATTGTTTCACCGGAATCTGGTTTAAAGGTGCGTTTATATAATTAAACGTTAGTATCAGTTGTAGGTTCAGGATTTTAGATACCTTTTTAGCGAGCAGTTGAATAAAAATGTATGGATCTTGAAATAGACACTGACTTCTGAAATACAAGTAACTAGGTCTGCAAGGCGAATCGCTGCTTGCAATGTTGAGCTGAGTGAGACATCGTGAATCAGATTTTGAAAATTTTGAACAGTGATCATTCCTCCGTGGCAAGGCCGATTTTGAAAATTCTTTTTGAAAGTCACAACTCTGGACATGCTTTCTGAGCGTGTAAAGTTTGGTTACAGTGTCTCGAGCGGTTATTATGTAATTCCATCTGGAATTTTTTTAACGGTGATCATTCGTCTGTGGTAGCATTAATTTTTTCAAAATATATCCATAAACCTTCCTCTGATTGACCTCTTTAAGCATGCCAAATTTGGTTCTGATTGGATTAGTAGTTTAGGAGGAGACCTGTGACAAAGAAAATCCTGAAGTCTGGTATGAGGAGCTTTCGCTCGACTTCGTCTCACTCAGCTCAATTAATTCCTAGTTCATTTAGTCAGGGCCAAACATGTTTGTAACTTAATTTTATGGTAATAAAGAATTATTACATATATATATATATATATATATATATATATAAACTCACGCCTGTATCCCCGAAGGGGTAGGCAGAGGTGCTAGCACCCACATTTCGCCAGTTTATGTTTAGGTCCCAATGTAATAGGTGGCGAGCCTATTGCCATTAACCGGGCACTTATAAACCTGCGATAAATACACACATAACTACGAAAAGCAACGAAAAGTCATTGGTGTGTGCCATGGTAATACCTGGGATCGAACCCGAGAATTATTATTATTATTAAAAAAATGGGCTATTGATAAAAAAAGAACAGGATAGTATTAAAAAAAGTAATAATAATGATGACGCCCTTGGCAAACTTCGCCCCCGTGGCACACTTCTATCCCAAACATAAATTATAAATTCTACAATACTGAAAAAAATTGTCCAATTTGCTGACAATTATGATTACTGCTCCGCTCTTCTGGGTAGTAGCGTGATGATAACGTTCCTCGATAAATGGGCTATCTAACACAAAAATATTTTTCAATTCGGATCAGTAGTTCCTGAGTTTAACGCGTTCAACCAAACAAACAAACTCTGCAGCTTTATATAATAGTATAGAGTATAGAAGTGCCGATGGGTAGGGCAAATTATTACTTTTGACCTTTTTTTTTAAATAAAATTCATTCCTAAATAAATAAACATTGTCACCAGGACATGCCAGGACAAACCAGTTATAATTAATACAACCCTATTTATATGATACTAAATAATAATAAAATGAAAAAAAATTATTGCCAAAAAGAAATGAATGACAAACGTGAACTGACATGAATGTATGTAATGTAAATATATCTTTGAAATTTATATTTTTTTATATTTATTACCTGTCATGTTTATTTTTCTTATTTTCTTCTTATAAATACAAAAGTAAGTCACACAATTAAATTTTATTAAATTTTAAACATTTACACATCTGGACACTTTTCAAAAATTTTACCTGGGCGATTAGTATTTATCAGTCTCCAAAAAACCTTTAAACAAATAACATCTGAGTATTAGGGTTTTCGAAAATGAAACTGATTGTTTTCTGGCTTCTTATTGTTTCTACATCCATACGCTAGGTTTCCAGGTAAGATAACAAAAAAAAAACTCATGACAATATCACTACTTAGTTGCGATAAAATTTTGTAAGTACAAACTAGTTTACAAGACAGCCATTTTTAATCAACTGGGCACTAAAACACGACGAAGCAGACAATAAAGTTAGCAGGTAGGCAGGACAAGTGTACAAGTTTATGGTGCTTCATTGTTTACACGGGGCTATAATGAATCCCAACGCCTGGCGTAGTTTTACCGGATTCGAGAGCTTTCCCGGACCACATCCTTATCTGAAGTGATTTCTAAACAATAGTGCTTGTTTCGAACTACAGTTTAGTAGAAAAAGTATACCCTTGACTTTTTGAGTGAAGTTACTGTTTCAATTGGGTAATTAAAAAAGTATTTTTTTATGTATTACACGACTACCAAAGAAAGGTGTGCAGCTAAACAGATTTGGATGTATCGGGTATCGTTCGAATCATTCTGAGTGAAATGCGTTTTGAATTTTTAAAAAATAGATTCCATTTTAAAAAATTAAAAAAGTGTGCAATCGCCGTCTTGTAATTTTTTAATGTACTACTTTTTTATTTAAAAAATTCCTGACAATTGAAAATTTACCCTGTTTCCTTAACAGAAGGTTGAAATTCCGGACACACTAGTAAAATTCCTGTCATCTGGTAACCGTATCAACAGTTCACATTGCTTTATTTGCCTGGTGATCAATAAACCACATCATTAACTCATTAATTATGCATCGATTATAATCTGCGCTAATCCATCATATAATTCGTAACCTACGCTGCTATGTATGTATAGCTACAGAGATCCGGAACCATTCACCAAACGCTGCGATTTAGATCAAATAGTATGTTGACCAATGATTTGTATTTTCGGCAAGCCACCGAGGTCACTTCACAATGCAGGTAGGGTTTCCACAAATTTGGGCAGAGACTGAGAACTTTAGTAAGATTTTTTACATTGAGCTCGTCAATATGTCTTCTCCCGACCTGATAACATGTAAGATGTACGTAAGGGAAGTCTGATGAATGTAACAAACACATCACACAATCATTCTCAAACTCATTTGCAAAAATTTGTAAGAAGCATGTGGTAGTTAGTAGTACTTTGCATACATACATTACGAAGTCTTCGAATGAAAGAATTACGTCATGTAAAATTTAAAATCTTCATGACGAATTGATTTAAATAACATTGTGATCAGGTCAACGATTATCATTTTATAAACGCACGAAGAACAAACATTACTTTCTCTGCGTAACCGACACTCGGGACCATTTCAGTGTAAACAGCATCGACTATCCATTAGTGATTTTAACTATCTTTTAAAATAATCCTAAAATTCAAGTATCCAATTACCAAACAAGATGGTGACCGTTTTAGGTGCGTGCGCTTGCGCAGCTATCGGCGCGGTTCACACGGTACGATACTCGTCGCTTCCGAGAGCGCCCTTCCGTCGTGGACTTGTTCGAACCTGAACCACCCTATCGCGACACTTCCGCCGGACACCGCAAACATCACGCTTGTACTACCCTGATAACGATATTCCTTGATAATGATGGTTTTGTGCTATTTTTGAATATCCAGATCAAGGTCACAGATTAATTCTAGTTTTTATTGAATAAATATGACATATAAAAATTTGAAAAAAAAAACACCTTTGCCTTTAGTATCGGTTATCGATTGCCATAAAAATGACCTAAATATTATTTGTGTACATTTTTAACGTTAATAGTTTTGGATTGAAACAATTGCGTGACCGCCCTTATTGACCAGTAGGTAGGTACATCATGTGTGGGGCCGGACCTGGCGGATGGCCAATATGGCTTCCGCCAGAGGCGCTCCACCGTGGATGCCATCATGCGCGTGAGGGCTCTGGCGGAGGATGCAGTAGCCCGGGGTGAGGTGATGTTGGCGGTGTCCCTGGACATCGCCAACGCGTTCAACACCTTGCCCTGGAGTTGCATTAGGGAGGCGCTCGTGTATCACGAAGTGCCTCTCTACCTCCGCCGCATAGTCGGGGCGTATTTGACGGAGAGAGCCGTCATCTACCCAACCGTGACCGGTCTCGGTCGGCGTGAAATGTCGTGCGGTGTTCCACAGGGATCGGTCCTGGGGCCGCTCCTGTGGAACATCGGATACGACTGGGTGCTTCGCGGTGAGCTCGTAGGCGGTGCCGCCGTCACGTGCTACGCGGACGACACGCTCGTGTAGCGTGCGGGGCGACGTACCGCGAAGCGACCCGAAAGGCCACGACCGCGGTTGCCCAAGTCGTTAGGCGGATCCGGCGGCTGGGTCTCGAGGTGGCCCTGCATAAAACCGAGGCCCTGTTCTTCCATGGGCCTCGGAGCAAGCCACCCGAGGGATCCAGTCTCATCGTGGGAGGAAATCGCATCGGCATCAAGCCCCAAATGAAATATTTGGGGCTCGTGCTCGACGGCCGATGGGACTTCGGAGAGCACATCCGAAGTCTGGCCCCCAAATTGAAGGGCACAGCTCTTGCTCTGGCTCGGCTGTTGCCCAACATGAGGGGGCCCGATGACTCCTGCAGGAGACTCTACGCGGGGATCGTGCGGTCCATGGCCCTGTATGGGAGGCCCTGAGGACTAGAACTGTGCGGATGCTGCGCGCTCCGCAGCGGGTTCTGGCCATCAGGGTCATCCGAGGGTACCGCACGATCTCCTTCGAGGCGGCGAGTCTCCTTGCCGGAACTCCGCCATGGGACCTGGAAGCGAGAGCCCTTTCGCAACTGTACCAGTGGCGAAAGGAGGCGCGGGAGCAGGGATGGAACCCCGAGCCTCGAGAAATCGAGGCCGTGCAGTCCCAGCTCCGCCAGGCTATCGTGGTGGAGTGGAAGGAACGACTTGGGCAACCAAGCGCAGGGCACGCCGCAATAGCGGCGGTAAGGCCCATCATGGAGGATTGGCTGGAGAGGCGACACGGAAGCCTCTCCTACCGACTGACGCAGGTGATCTCAGGGAAGGGGTGCTTCGGGGACCACCTGCATCGGATCAGGAAGGAGCCAACGCCTGAGTGTCATCACTGCGACGCGAGCGAGGACTCAGGGCTGCACACGCTGGCGGACTGCCCGGCGTGGGAGGCGCCGAGGCGTGACCTCGTGGCAGCCATCGGGGTGGGAGTCCTCTCACTCGGCAGCATGATTGCGGCAATGGTGCGGAGCGCGAGCGCGTGGGCCGCCGCCGCCTCCTTCTGCGAGCATGTAATGCTCGCGAAGGAGGTGGCGGAGCGCGCCCGGGAGAGACTTAGAACTCTCCCGGTCCGCCGAGCCCGCAACTTGCTCGCCGCGCGTCGCAGGCAACTCAGGCGCCGGAGGTCGCTTAACGACCACCGTCCTCCATGAGCGCAGGCCTGGGTGTGGCGGGTGAGGCCACCTGTCACCCCAGCAGAAGCAGGCCGGGACGGTGGGGCGACTAGCGCCCCTCCCCCAAACCGGGGCAAGACGGGGACACCGTGGTTCCCAAACCCGAGGGGGCCATCTCGAAACCGGAGATGGCCCAGGGTCAGTCGGGGTGCGAGGGATATGCTCTATGGGCAACCTTACACCCCGGCGTCTGTAGACCCGAGACGGCGTGCGGTTTTAGTCGGTTCAAGCCCGACATAACCGCCCCCGCTGGCACGCGGGGGGGTATCCGAAGGGATTTCCGCACGAAAAAAAAAAAAAAAAGGTAGGTACATCATGTAAGCATTCTAATAAAAATATACCTAGATTCAGGTTAAGTTTACGCCTCATTGAATGACTTTCATTATTTTTACTTAAAGCGTTAAAATTTTCTTCCCAGATACATAATATTTGTGAAATATGGATTAACCAAAACAAAGGTGTGAAGCGGTCTCACAGCGATTGCGAACGTTGCCTTAGCCACTCCCATCATTATAATCTGCGCGCGCGCAATGTGTTACGAAAATATCATATTTACATCAAATTCACATGAAATTAATTTATATTTCGTATTGCAGCATCATCTTTGTTTGTTTTATAAGATTATCTGATACCTGACTTAATTTTGAGACTTCAGAGCTTTTCGCAAAGTACCTACGTCACTCAAAATTGTAGGTACTTTTTTAAACCCCCTCCCCCATACTATTATGTCAGAAATGATAGATCTAACCCCTGCTGAGAGATGCGAAAGTATTTTACAATCGGCCCTAAGTGGGAAACCATACAAATGCAATATTTTCACGGAAGTCGTAAGAGAGAATGGAACTGGTCGTCGTTGGTCGTAAACCCGACATAATAAATACGGTACAAGTTTGATCTTGTTAATTTCTCATGGTATAAATACGACCAACACCTACTTATTTTAATTTTTATCGTTTATATCGGTACTTTTTGTTTATTGACAAAAATGTGCGGATTTTTTATTAGGTCAAGACGATTATCGAAGAAACGAATGATCGCTTGTTTTCCCATACTGAATAAAGGAATGCTCGCTTTGTAACATGTTATATTACACCCTATGACGCAAGTTAGTGACCACCTTGGGAAGAAAAAATCTTAAAGCAACACGGATACCGGCGCGCGTAAAAGACAGATCGAAGTAGTGGCTTGTGAAGTCAAATCAGTTTCTTTTTATTTAACGTCAAACCGGTAAGTTCTTAGGATACTTCGACCTTATCCATTGAATAAAGATACAGGAAAGCAATTTAAAGTGTGTTTTACACAACATTTACTGTAACTTTTTTCTCTATCTCCCAGAGAAATTATTCTTTTACGTGATCATTGGTCATAACAGTGACAAAAATATAAAAAAGTGACACAGTTCAAAAACACATGTAGGTAACTTTATTCTTTGCATAGGCCGGCTTGTATGAAAGAACAAGTTATGACGTCATATCGTGCTATTATCAAATAATTTACAGTTAGTAAGTAATGTGAATTAAAAGTATAAAATAATAACGGTTGTAATAATAATAATAAATAGTATTGTGTAACTTAGTTTTTAACTATAGGATACACTACCCAATTAGCTCAGATTAATCCACTCACTGAATATATCTTCAAAAAGCTTTCAAATCTGCAGACAGCCCTCTATAATTTGATTAATCTCTCGATTAAAAACATCGCACCGATCCGGCAGACACAATCGATATGACAGACCAAACATGCATACATCAACGTCTACTTGCAGTCAGACATCACGCACCAGTTGTTTAAGCATTCGGTAATCCAATTACCGTCTCAGATCGTCTGTGACCTTAACACACCTGATTGACAACTTGTTTGATAAATCATTCGTTCTGATTAAGTGCACATATTGAGTACTTTTCGGCCACTTAAGAGGATATCACCGGCTGTGCGCTCCATATAACTTTATTTAAGGAGCGCTGTAATGATCCATAAAAACACTGAGTAATGACACTCGGGCAGTCTGAGGAAAAGATAATCTGTCATGGAACCTGCATCGAAATTAATCAGAAGTAAATTGGAGTAGTAACTCCTCCAGTTTACTTCTGATTCTGATTCTGCCTCCTTGGCAGTATTCTATCGCATATACCATGGTGAATGTTCCAATGAGCTATTCCAATTGATTCCTCCTTCTCCCGAAATCCCGAACGACACGTGCAGGACTTAGGTATCATCCTCATACAGTGCAATCGATACCATCGCGAACCAAGCGGTTTGGTGACAAATTTTTTTGTCGGACCATAAAGCACTGGAACGCTTTACCCACACACGTATTCGCTTCTACCTACAATCCTGGGCTCTTTAAGCGGGGCGTGAAAAAACATCTGTTGAGGCCGTCTAGGTAGGGGCCACCATTCTAGGGACAATCTTTAAAAATTGTGGCCACTACTATTTTGGACTTCACCTCAGCTTACCATCAGGTGGGGTGCAGTCAATTTGACGGACTAAATATTTAAAAAAAATACTTCTGATTAATTAGCCTTAGCTTAACGAAATATTTAAATTTTGTCCTCTGGAGATTATATACCTACATAAATTATTGGTAAATGTATTCCTACGTAAAACAAACATACATACACTCACGCCTCTTTCCCATTGGGGTAGGCAGATGCAACATCTTTCCACTATGCACACCCAGCTTAAAATGGTTTGAAAATATTCTAATGTTAATCAACTGTTGTTGACTGTACATTTACCCTATTGAAAATACATCTTGTTGGCGGCAGGGAGATACTAATATCTAGATTTCTGGTTACTCAAACACTACAAAATACAGGACATGACACTGTTCCATGAACTTATCACGATAGCAAACCGTAGACTCCGTAGAGGTTTAAGTAATCGATGTAATTTAAACAAAGTTTCTCTTCATTATCTCGACGATTGCCAATTACCGTTAACTAGCTTCCGATGAGCGACACAGAACAATAAAAGGTCACAGATGATAATCCAATCCCTCGCAATCACTAACTTATCTGTGCAGTTCATCGTATTTGTTTAAATGTAAACAACACGACTTTTATTACCTTTAATAATTACATCTTACGACCAGCCATTGCCCGTTTTTGCTTGTTGCTAGGCTATGTTAAACAGGCTTTAATATTCGCCAAGAACTGGACTATCAAATACAAAAAGAATTTCTCAAATCACACACGTAGTTCAAAAGATAAGCGCGCTCAAACAAACAGACTCTTCAGCTACATTATTAGCATATCTTGATAGAAAATATTGCTATGATCTTAGTTCTTATGCTGGTCCACTTTGGGTCATGTGCGTGATCACAGAACTGAAGTTCTGCGTCACAGTATACTTAAACTGTTATCAAAACATTTGACCACAGCATATAGAAGCATAAAAAAATATTTTATTATCGTTGTCATTCTGTGGACAATCTTGGCGCATTTTAGGCAAATGTGTACAGCTTTAGATTCACGAAGTAGGTTGATTCCTGATTTGAGCAGGAAAATGAGTAATTTAACTAGGAATTCAGTGCAAGGTGCGATTGAAATAAATTGAGCTGAGCGAGTAGGAATCTTACTTGAAAATGAGACATCTTACTACGGTTGCGCGTTAGCTAAGGCCGCGCGCTCGTGCAACTGTTTTTCGGTGATTATTCCTCAATGGTACATCGGACACGAACCATCTCGCTTCAAAACACTCTTCAGTGTCCACACTATCACCGTGGTATATTTGGTCAAGATCGCGCCAGTGGTTACGGAGTAGTTCAGCCACCAACAAACGGCTATGCCGGGTATAAGAGCTTCGCTCAATAAAATATTAAAAAGAAAACAATGTTGTTTCTTAAGAATTTGATACTTTGACGACCAAAAAAAGTAGAATAAGTACTTCTTTTGATATATATAGATACTTTCGAGACTAAATAGCTACGAGAATACCCTACAATTTGCTTTTAACAGTAATGATGTTCTAACACTAAATAATTTTTAGATATAACGTTATCCCGGGGTGCGACTGGTTGGATCACCTCCAAGTTAGGTGCACCCTGGGCAACGTGGGCGACGACGCATCATTGATTGCTCCTCTGGAGTAGCTGGCGTCAACGTCAACGGCCAAGAGTCTGACCAACCGGCCCTTTTCAGGGCCAGCTGACCCCATTGCACGAGGGGGTCGGGGTATGGCGGGCCTGCAAGGCCCGCGGGGGGGGGGGTCGCTCCAGGTACCCCTCTGCTCTTATCAGAGGGGACACTGCGAATGGCCCAGGGTCAGTCGGAGTGTTAGGGATATGCTCTATGGGTAACCTTACACCCCGGCGTCTGTAGACCCGAGACGGCGCCGCCGTGCGGTTTTAGTCGGTTCAAGCCCGACATAACCGCCCCCGCTGGCCGGCGGGGGGGTATCCGAAAGGATTTCCGCACAAAAAAAAAAGATATAGCGTTATCCCATGGCAAACAAAACATTTGTAAAAGTACAGTTGATTAATGACAATGTGGTAACGAGTAATGTACAACAGAGCATTCCTACTTTCACACTAATGATTATCAAGACAAAACAGTTTCACAAACTTGATCTCAATGAGACTTCGGTGATTTATAAAGGGACGTTGAACGAGATATTTTCTGCCGACACTTATTTTGATGGATTATTATATTCGGAATACGTAGAACACAGACCCATCTAATGAAGTAACATTGAAGATACTACCTTTAATGAGTAAGGTCAATCAAAAAAATATCGATTGTGCATCAGAGAATCACACGTTACAACAAATTAAACTATTAAAATTTTAGAAAAAAGGTTATATTTACTAGGGAAATCCATCTAAAGCATTATAATTCTGATTTATATTATCATCATTCGCCTGCCCCAAGAGTCGGTGAAATCGACCTATCTTTTGTTGGGGCTATTTACTGGTGTAAAAACAACATTTTCCAAAAAAAAATCCAGGTCTTTTTTAATTCGACCGGCGGAAGTGTAATCAAAAAAGTTTTTAAGCGCCACAAAGTGGGTGCTTCATAAAACTTAATATGAGTGTACATTGTAGATATGGCGACTATAAAAACCAAATCTAAAGGTTGGGTTACACCCACGGGTTTATCATGGGCCATCCTAATGCTTTACACGTATCTAGAGACACAATGTACCTCGGAATAATTTAAAATCAATTATGTGTGGTCAGAAATTCCACACTGTCTTAGGTGGATGTATTTTCAAGAGTGATTTATTCGTGCCGAAGATGAATGCTGTGTCCATTCACGTTCGAGGAAATAAAGATATGAAATTTTTGAATACCTACATGGGTAGAAAATTCTGGAAAACGTTCAGAAATTTTGACTATTTGGAGGTTACATTGCTATTGGATGCACAGAATGTTGTTTTGAATTTTTGTAATATAAATCGTGTACCGTTATTAATGTAAACATAAGAACTGTGTAATATATATTTTTTTTTTATAATATGGAATACAGTTCTCAAGAGATAAATTATCGGGTACGCTTGTTAATGTAAACATAAAAACTGTGTAATAAAGTGTTTAGGGATTTTCTTTAGAAAAGCCCTATTGCTATCGAGTTGTCGACGTCGTCGTTGCCAATTTTCTGTCACGGTTTTGGGTATGAAGGAGATGAGCTATCGAGTTGCTGTTTTCGGTAATAGATTCGTGCTGGGGTGAACCATTGCAAGATAAAGAAAAAAGAAAAAAAACCCTTGTATTCGGCTGAGCTCGTCTCAGGAATTCAACCTGTTTTTGTATTTTTTATACCTAGTATGGAATACAGTTCTCAAGAGATAAATTGCTAGTAAACACTTTTAAAGGTTCATGTATTAGAAAAATGTTATATTTTACCAGTTTGCATGTTTTTTTTAAAGGTTACTTGTAACCAAAATTACTAGTATTCCCGTTAACCCCTCCAGTTAAACTAACTTGCTAGTGTTGGGAATGGGTTCACATCAGTGTAATGGCCAGGATTCGAACCAGGGACCACTCGATCGTGAGGCCGATTCCTTAATAACTAAGCCACCGACGCTTCAACAATCAGTTACGGCAAATGATTCAACAATTTAAAAAATATGACGTCACACTGTTATTTCACACAAAATAAAGACAAACTATTGTTTTGCGAGAATGAGAATGCCTTTTTTTATTCTTAAGGATTTTTATTCACATTAATATGTACATTAAATTTATATGAATATTATTGCCTCTGTCAAAAGAAGGTGATTGCCGGCAATAGGCTGCACTATTATTATGCAAAGAGAAGAAGCGAAAGGTGCATGCAAGGATCGTAGCAATCGAAAAGATGTCTCTGTCCACCCCTATGTCTGTACGTCTGTATTATAATATTACGTGAGAAGGTTGTCTTGATTATAATATATGTATGTATGTTAAAAATGTTTTGTAATGTGATTATTCAACAAGATTCACAACGAGTCCAATAAAATCAAGTTGTCATTTGTTTACAAAATTAAATAACACACGAATTTCCAACACACGTTTGACATTGTATGCTTGCCATACCCAAAAATAGGGAATGTAACATGTATTTATTCTTTGTCACTACTGGTTTGTGCAAAATGAGCGGGACACGGGAAGCTTTAGCACATCAACCCTATAATTCATAAATCACGGAGCAACTAAATAGTGTAATAACTAACAACTAAGACTAAGGAACGTTTTACATAATGGCTCTATAAATACTACAAAAATGATTCAATACTAGTCAGGCAAATTAATGCCGGGTACACACAAAGCGAACGAACCCAATCGATGCAACGTATGAACGTAAAAAAATCAGTGTGCTGTGCGTCTCAAGACATATAAATCAAAACGGAAAAGCCTCGCAGCTACGAGTATCACTGGTGTACTACAATAAAATTCTCTTAAGATGTTGATGAAGAGATGATTAGAAACACGAATGGCTGCTAGGCATGTTCTTTTGAAACTTCATCTAATCACGGCACCTGTTTCGTATAACGTGATTGGTCATAATACGTGAGTTTGGCGACACTAGTTTCCATACTAACGACAGTAATGGTTTAAGAATATTTCCTTTCTTATTTATTCCGTGTGGTGCGTCAACTTAACTCGTCTCTGTAAGAGCAAGCGATAGGAATTCGTTGTCGTTAGGAAGTTGTCGAGCAATTTTTTTTATTTGCATTCGTTCATTGTTGTGTAGTGTGTACGAGGATTATACGAAACGTTGATTGCTCAAGATGAAGATAGATGTTTTCGCGATAGACAGTCTGGACTGGCTTCGTTATTGCAATTAGCCGAGAAACTTCCACAAAAAAACTATATGAATAGTCAAAATGTATCGTTGATAGAGAAACTAAATGTATTGGACTGTTAAAATCATTAATTGTGAAGTCGGAGTTCAGCTTTGGACAAAAAATATGTTAAGAATAACTGACACGAAGCGAAGTGTAATAGATTTTCAAATATAACTTGGCTTAAAGTCGCGAGGACTATGGCATACGATTCCTATCGACTTCGAATATTTGATCATTACATTTGAAAAATTGTAGCCAGACGTTGCCGGCTCTCCAAAATATTTTTTTCTGAATATCCACTTCTGTAAAACCCCGACAGAAATGTAATTTATAATAATTATATTTACGGGGATTAACGCGATCACTTATTTAAAGGTATTACATACCTCTGGTTTGCCTGACGTTTCGACCAGGTTGCACTGGCCGTGGTCACAGGCTGACATTAAGTGATCGCGTTAATCCCCGTAAATATAATTATTATATCATGGAACGCGAAAGTTTAAAAGAAATGTAATTTTATACGCCCACCATTTCGTCAGCTGCCAAAATTTTTTGCTTTCATGAAATTTTATATTCCGAGTACTGATTTTATACTTAAAAATATCATAAGTTATATTTTAACTGATCACGACAACGGAAGCCGGCGATATACAATTTTTATATCGACTGTTAATAGTAAAAAATCTTAAGAGACATCGCGTTTTCAAAGAAAAGAGGGCTCAAATGACATCACACACTTTACAGCACTTTTGAAGTGCCAATGTCGCTTATAACTTTCTTTGTCTTTTAACCGTCGAGATATTGAAGTTTAATTCTGGGAACGTAACCGATAAACAATAATAATGAAAGTTGAAAGGCAGAAGACAAAAGAAAAATATTTAATTACCGATACACATTCGATGGACGTACAATCGATAAAACGCACTAATAGCATATCGATTAATTATTTATAACGATTCAGAATATTGGAAAGAACCGAACAGGTATGGAATTTTTACATGTAATCTATATTCCTACAATGATCTTTCTATGACGGTATTGCTTGATGGATAGAAGGAGAGAGATAATATTCGATACACATTCGATGAACGTATCATCGATAACATACACTAATAGTATAAGAACTAATATTCATAATAAGTCAGCAAATATGAAGCACTGAACTGGTATAGAATTGTAAAATAAAATGTGTTTGTTGAACTTTGTTCTGTCAAGATGATATGTCTTTACTGTATAAACAGTAGCTGGCAATATAACGATCCCGGGGGCAAGACCGTGATTCCCAAACCCGAGGAGGCCATCTTGAAACCGGAGATGGCCCTGGGTCAGTCGGGGTGTGAGGCAAATGCCTTATGGGGCCATCTCACACCGGTATCTGAAGACCTGAGACGGCGCGCGGTTTTATTCGGGTCGAGTCAGACAACCAGCCCCCGCTGGCCGGTTGGGGCTATCCGAGGGGTTTGCTGCACGAAAAAAAAAGGGTAGGCTTGACCCTGGGTCAGTCGGGGTGCGGGGTGGCCTTATGGGGCCACCTCACACCAGTAACTGAAAACTCGAGATGGCGCGCGATATTAGTCGGGCCGAGTCAGACATAATCAACCTCCGCTGGTCGGCGAGGGGTTATCCGAGGGGATTTCCGTACTATTTTTAATCTCTGATCACTCTTACAGATCCGGAAACGAATCTAGGAATTCGCAATCGCACGCAAACATAAGCTCAATCTCATGCCACGGACACAACAAACTTCACTTTATATTTTCACCGAATTTACCCACGTTCCAACTAAATAAATAAAATTAAAAACTGACATTAAACAGTAAAGGAAGCAGTTGACAGTAAAAGATAGAAGCAAATTACGGGCTGCTGTCTCTGCTAATCTCGGAGAGAGAAAGGCGTGTATGCTTGTAATTAAAAATACGACTGACTTGCAAAAACAAACAGGCATTGGCTATCAAGATGATGTAGGGATTCTAATGATACCCCTCACATTTAAATCGGTTCTGTCATTTTAAGGTTATAGTGGAGTAAATAAACTTAAACATACATGAACGCTAAAAATATCCAAATTCTTCATGGTCTTTCGTCCGATTATGATTCTGAAGTTTATATAAGAAATGCAACAGAAGTTTACCGAAAATTGCATCTGTTAAGTCCTTAGTAAAACTTTCATCAGCAACCTGTGTGAGAGAGAGGTATTAGAAATTCGATACGGGAAGCAATAACCTTTTTGTTTTCAAGCTTAAAGCACCAAGCGAACAAATAAAAGGTAATATCCGATATATTTATTCAAAGTTTGGTAACATTATCGTGTTTCCATACTTCAGTCTATTAAAATGAACTTATCTTGAATAAATACGCATAAAGAGAGTTGTATCTGTTGAATGGACGACCATAATATAATATAGAGTAAGAAAATATCTGACTAAACCTAATGTAATTGCTTGTCTGACTGATTCGTCAACGCAGAGCCTAAAGCGCTGGGAGTTCAAACTGGAAAATTTTGATAGTTGATACCTTTTATATTATAAGCATATTCTAAGGAAGGATTTCAGAAAATTTCACACCTCAGGGGGTAAAATTAGGGATGAACAGTTGTATGAAATTTCGTCATTTTCAAAGTAAGAAGCACAAATGTCAAATACCTACTTCTGGTAAGAAATAAATGTACACGTTTAAAAAAATTATATCCTTATGAGGGAATATAAATAATTATGTATTAAGGCTAGTCTTCAGTATTTACGTGTATCTACACAGTAATTAATAGTACTTTTGTGGTTACTTTTACTATAAAGAGTGGCGTATGTGTGTGTGTGTGTGTGTGTTTTAACAGATAACCCAAATGCAGCAGTCTCAGAATAAAGCTAGGATATGATTACACCACTACGATAGCATTCAAAGAAATAACAAAAAAGATAGAAATCTCACACTTTATTTCCAAAGACGATTTCCATGTTATATTTTTTTTGTTCCCCGCCATCATTTAACACTTTTTCATTTTTGTATCCCGAAGAAAGCAGCTAAGCTCGAGGCTATGTTTGGAGTTCGTGACATCGACGCAGGCGCAGGCTTATTATTAAAGCAAACGGACGGACGGGCCGATAACCGCTAGCATATGCATAAACTATGTAAACACTAGAATATAACGCGTATGGCTATCTGTTGAGTCTGTGGGTATTAACGCAACGCGCGAGAGAAAGGTATTAAATTGAACTGGCAACAAATATTGCCAACGGGTAACTTTGTATCCGTAAGCTCCTAGTATCGGTGTTGGTAGGTGTGAAATATGAGTATTTTTTTTTCGCTTTTTAATCAACTCACGGGCCCTTTGGACCAAGCCTATGAACACCAAAAAAAAAAAAGTACCTAAGCCTCCGTCTATCACATCGGGAACTTTTTAGTATTTTTAATTTTCCATGTAAAACATTTAAATACAATATCCTGCCTGGAAGTAAATTGTAAGTAAAAGCAAAAGATTGAAGGCTAGCATATTAGATGCCAATATCTATAGTTTGCCGTGAATGACTATAAAAAAGTAAGTACCTACCCTAATAACATGGCAACACTTTTTCATCTTTTTTTAAATTATTGCGACGTTCTCGCATCTTAAGTTAGAAGCATACGGGTCCATTATGTAAAGTAATTGTTTTGAGGTTTTCCACGTCACCAATAAGATCGAGGCGGCAGTTTTTACAGCCTCAGTGCTGTATGGGAAATGTTGATTTCTCATGCGAAAGTCATCTATTGTCTTAGTTTTTTGTAATAACTTCGCAATATTAGTGTTTAGTTGTTGAAAATGAGCGTTAATCACACCAATTAAAAATATGCTCTATGGGCAACCTTACACCCCGGTGTCTTTAGACCTTTTTTAGTCGGTTCAAGCCCGACATAACCGTCACCGCTGGCCGGCGGGAATCCTAAGGGATTTCCGGACGAAAAAAAAGGTACAGTCGCTCTCAAAAGTTGCTGAACACTAATATATTCGCAAACGATCTTTACAGTGACATTACGTCATTAATTTATTTAGTGTGTATGGGGTTCCACCAAGATCTTCGAAACCCAAGCCAATTTCACCTGTAAGCCGGGGTACACCTGAGCTGATTGACGGAAGGGGCTCTCCCGTGAAAGCCAAAATAAATAAAACTAGGGGCGCAATGCATTCTGCTGTTGCAATGTTGAGCTGAGAGTGCACTACATGATTACCTTTTTTTTTTTTTTTTTTTTTTTTTTTTTTCGTGCGGAAATCCCTTCGGATACCCCCCCGCGTGCCAGCGGGGGCGGTTATGTCGGGCTTGAACCGACTAAAACCGCACGCCGTCTCGGGTCTACAGACGCCGGGGTGTAAGACAATTCACGTGCATTTTTTTGTTTTCAATTGAATACCATGTTTTTTCGGTGATTATTCTCCCGTTGCTAGACCAATTTTCAATTTTCTTTTTCTGTCTTAAGTCTATAGTTAACTTGCACATTTTGGCGCCAAAATCGTGGTCTCAACATTGATCATTTTGGAGAAATCACATTTTGAACTTTTTGAAGGGCGATTATTCCTCCATGGTATGTTCGATTTTTAATTTAATTTTTTCTAAACCTTCCGGGTATCAAGTTGTATTTACATGCCAAGTTTGGTCAAAACTGGTCAATTAGTTTAGGAGGAGTAGCGTCACAACACAACCGAAATACACCGAGTGGAGTATAGAGAGCTTTTCCCTCGACTTCGTCTCACTCTCAGCTGAATCATGGAAAGAAAAGACTGGGCCTCGGGCTTCAAAGTATAAGCTTTGGAAGTAAAATTTATTGATGTGTATTTTGGTATTTAATTTATTAATATAAATTAAAATTCTCCTCCAAATATCATGCTTAGTTTACCATTTTGTGAATCAAGCTTTTAAAGTTAAGGTGGTTTGGTGTGCGCCTGTACCTATTACGTATAATTTTTTTTTATAAATATCAAATTCCTTGCAGTTTAATTAGATTTTTATATTATTAATTCGTATTTTGTTATCTTTGGAGATTTTTTTATATCATGTTTAGTTCACCATTTTGTGAAAGCTTGTTAAGGTGATTCTGAGTGCGACTGTACCTATTACCTATAAATTAGTTTTTTTATATCGAATTCCTTGCAATTTAATTTGATTTTTATATTATGATTTATCCAAAACGCTTAGACATGTGTCTGACAACTGCCAAAAAATATTAAATCATAAATCGTTCAAAGAGATTTATTACCTTCCACCACCTTCAACACTCGTTCCATTTAAGGTGTTCCGTCAAAAAACTTATCTAATCAGGGTTGTCGCAGTAAAATTATTTGAAAACTGGCCATAAATATCATGCCTAATAGGGTGGCCACAGTTAACCTGACAGTAAGCTTTTTCAATATAAGAAACGGGGCCGAAGATATTTAGAATAAAAATAACGAATTGAGAACCTCCTTCGTTGTTTGAACTCGGTTAAAAATTATAGGAAGGAACTATAAAGACATGATACATTTACGTTATTAATTTATTATCATCTTTGTTCCCGATAGCTTTGGCGTTCCCGATGGTGAAAAAAATACTTAATAAATAGTTACATGGCAGCCCTACAGAGCATCCGTGAGGTCCAAACATAGCGTGTTTGAGCAAGCTGCGCCGGCGCACTGTTTGTGTGCAAACAAGAATGCGTGTATATAGAGACTGTACCTCGTTCAGTTCGTGTCATAGGGACTAACTAGCCGAATATCCAATGGATTTCATAGGCGGGGAACGGGAGTTTAAAAAGTTACATAAAAGAACTTGATTAAAAACTCATTAAGAGCTTTGTGTATAACAGAAATAAACCGGTCTGAGAAGATGCTAGATATTGAAAATTAAAAAATAAAACTGTTCCAAACCCTCGATAGCAAATCCTGCGCCAGAGTTTCTTCCGTTCCACTGCATTCAACATACATCATTATAATGTTAATCAATGTAAAGTAACAAAATAGTCGGTTCAAGCCCGACATAACCGCCCCCGCTGGCCGGCGGGGGGGTATCCGAAGGGATCCGTATTCCGCACGAAAAAAAATAAATAAATAGGTCCTGTAGTATGCCGAGAACAGATTATACAACACAATTAAGTTATCAACCCTATCACTTTACGACAGCTTGCAAAAAACGAGGTGTGGACATACTAGCCACCTTAAAAAACTGATTCACTTTACTACGCTTTCCTGTATCAATGACCTGTACCTAGAGTAGGCTTTATTGGATTTTAATTTATAACTACTGTAAGAAAGGGTTGCCATTCGTCCATGTTTCTCGTATCTACTCGTATCGCTTATGTGCGTAATTCGCGATCCGGTGGCTACTAACTGACATTTCGTTTTGGGCTTGTTATCTGTTGAAAATGATTACCAATCCCATCACCGTTTCTTCTAACGTGATTGGTCATGTGAGAGTTCGGCGAGAGTAGTTGCCATATAAACAAGGATTAAGAGCACTTAATCTTGACTTTATATTCTGTGGGCATCCTGACGTACAGTACGAAATTATAACGTTTTCATTAACCTACGATCTAGTGGCTTATTTGAACTGCAAAATGCATGGTTATATCACAGACTAAAGTACATTAATTCGAGTGCAGTTTCACCATATTGGGATCGATGTATGTTTTTGTCTAACTTGTTATATTAGAGTATTTGAAGTGCCCGCCCGGCCCACAACAGCCATATAGAGACTGGGTCGTTTAGACCACACGCGCACTAGTGTTTACTATATTGCTAATTAGCCATTTATAGCCATGTGACACTAACTGTTAAGATTTTCTGCGGCATAATGGCGCTATTCTGATGGAAATGACTACTCGACGTGACGTTAACTCTATCCGAAGTTTATGCATTGACATGTCTTTCAACGAGTTATGAGAAGTCATAGTAAAGTTATGTAGTTTGTGCTTAAATAAGAAATGTAATCTTATCTACTTTTGTTCGACAAATGGCTTGTTAAGTGTCAAGTGACTTTAAATGGGAGGCGAGCAACTTATTCAAATTCAGTAACAGAATATTTTAAGATTGAATAGAAGTACGTTTTGTAGCTGAAAGATATGACTTGTATGAGTCGAATCCATAAAAATTTGAAGAGTGGACTGATATAAGAAACGATCTGTACTCATTTATACCAAAACGCAACGTAACATGGCCTTTATACCTCATTTTTACACCTTTGCCTCACATATACCCATCGATTATTGCTTGCATTGTCTTTTATAACTTTGATTGTGCACTCTGGCTTCTAGCTCTTTTGGTCCCTAAATGCTGAGACTAAAACATATCCTCCAAAATTCAGAACATAAATTTCTTAAAAAGTCTTAACGTATTCCTAAGTGCTACATGTCCAAAACATTTTAACAGTTTTTTTTTTCAAATCCTTGTCACTAAATCCTCTTCGAAACTTTAGCTAAAAAAATGTGCCTAATAATATATAACATGCATTGTGTCGTAGTTTGCCTATTGTCGTATCCGCTATAGACTCAAGCAAATAAGTATAGTCAAACAAACAGACGTTTTAAGCGTTGGAACTGTTCAAATATTCAATGTTTCTCAGACTCCCAACGTTACAAGTAAGTAAAGGCGATTCGCAGAACAATTTCTTGTCGCGGACACCCGATTGACTAAGATTTCAAGCAAAATTGGCACTAAACTCCAGAACAATACGATAGAAATTTTAAGTAGATATATGATGCAAATGATATAGATTAAACTGAAATTGGTCATACTGGATGTTTTAGTTGAGATTTATAAGTGACAAGTTTGTACAGTGACCTCTGTTGGCTAGCAACGACAGACGACTGGACAATTGGCGATTAAATTGCCTTATGTTTATAGAATTGAAGACGCGTCTGTTTGTACAACATCACGACATGTGTCATGGTAGGTATGATTGCGTATTGTGTAAAAAATGGGGTACTCAGATGCAAGGGCCGTAGTTTTTAATCATTTGTATGGTACGGCTATGTTTAAGGGTCGCGGTTCCGATACCGCTCATTACCCGACTGCGGCGAAGCAAAAAAGAAGGGTTGTTTGACCTGTACGTACTGAACGTACTTATGTTTTATAGTAACTTTTGAACGGGTAAACCAATTTTGATTATACTTCGAAAGATTCGTCTTTACTGGTTAGGGTTCGAACTGTCGACCTATCTCACTATGTCGTATGCCACCAGTAATAAGAATTTGGCCAACGGCAACTTTGTTGAACAAATATTTCAATTGTGTACGTAGCAATTGGATATCAATTTACGAGGAGTCGTTTAGTATTTTTGTCGGAAATTGACAAACCGATAAAATAACAACCGGAACTTAATTGAACATCCCACCATTATCAACATAATAATGTCATTCTTTCTTTCATAGTTAACATCGCGAAATCCAAAATCAAGAGGGAGTACCTTTTTATTTATTTTTTTCGTGCGGAAATCCCTTCGGATACCCCCTGCCGGCGGCGGGGGCGGTTATGTCGGGCGTGAACCGACTAAAACCGCACGCCGTCTCGGGTCTACAGACGCCGGGGTGTAAGGTTACACATAGAACATATCCCTCGCACTCCGACTGACCCTGGGCCATTCGCAGTGTCCCCTCTGATAACAGCAGAGGGGTACCTGGAGCGACCACCCTAAGTACCTTACAGCTATCGCTTTTGCGCTGTAAAACTAAGTGTAGCTGGACGGATTAACGGGAATACTACTTGCGATAGCCCAGTTGCGTACGTAACGGACTGCTGAGACGAGGTGTCGAGTTCGATCCCCAGTCGCCCCGGGCACACACCTCTGACTGTTCGTAGTTATGTTTGCATTAATATATGTTAATTATCGCTCGCTTAATAATGTGCCCGGTAGATGGCAATAGGCTCGCCCCCCATTACATTGGGACCTTAACATAACTGGCGGATCGTGGGTGCGTAATACACCTCTGCCTACCCCTTCTGGGATACTGGCGTGAAGAAGTTATGTAGTAATTTCATTACGGTTTAAAGAAACTGAAGATTTTTAACATAATTCATTTGTATGATCATAAGACATTTTGTTTTAGGTGTGTTATCTGTTGACGATTATAAGCAATTCACTTTTTTTTAGTGATGTGATTGGTCATATATGTGAGAGTTTGGCGAGTTCATGTTCTTAGGCAAGGCTATATAACATTACACTACGGCCCAAAGGAGTCGAGCTATAAGAAAAAAGGCGGGGACGTGTAGGTGAGGCGACGCGATGGAATAGAACTGAGTACGGCGAACGAAACCGTTGGGCACAGCTAGTATAATTATATAAATTATTGTTATCTACGAAAAGACAGGCAGTGACGTAGAACTAAACGCCCAATTTCGCAAGCTGTTTTCGATTCCCAACACGACGTGTCTACTTTTTGCCGTGTGAAAGCCCTCCGGGTGTCCTTACTGGGGGCTCACAATGAAAAGGTTATAAATGTTGAAATGAACTAATTATAACCACACCGAGTTTTCCTCCCAACATAACTAAAGGACTTACTCGTAATAGGGTGTCTAAAACCACTTTTTGCTAGACGCACAAATCGAATCCTGGACCTTATGCGGCCCAATGCCACTTGGCTGGGGCCTTATACGGCTTCCAACTTGGCTATCACCGCTTCGATGTATCCGAATCCCAATAATTTACATTTCTCGAAAGGTTTTATCGTAAGGTATGGCAGCAGAGAATTGCTTCAGAAATATGTGTATACTGCAACGTTTCTATGTTCTTGATATTTAAACGTGTACAAAAACAATTTGTAATGAGGCACGAAAGACACTATAAAAATATATAATTCAACAGATTTTCTCAAGACCCAGGGGTAAATAAACAATATATTCACAAAATACGCAATATAAAAGCAAATCACAAAGCAAATTTAAGTTGAATTACGCCCCGCGCCCACAGGTCGCATACTAAGCGAGTAACAATTTTCAAATCTAAAAGAACTTTCCCTCAAAATTGAGAATTTATATACATATTGTCCCTTTCTAAACTGTAGAGTGTCAGTATAGGAGGCTGATCAATATTCAAAATGTCCCGAGTTGGTCCCGACCACAGAAATCGTGTAGAGATGCATCGAATACCAACTATATGTCCGTTCGCATTTGTATTCATCCGTTCGGTATAAGTGAATACGCCGTGTAGATTGTGTATAGAATTAAACTCTTGTTTTTTATCTCTAAATCTAGGATATTCCGATGTTTGGAATTATTTACTGCAGACGATTTTCTAAAAAAATGGTTTTTATAACATGTTTTCACAGTTTGACCCGGAAAGACAAAAATAAGCATCGTTAGGGTTGATTAGGAATAATTATTGTTAGTTTGTATCGAGTAACCGTCATTATGTAGAATATTATTAACCTAGTCATTCATTCAATCGATTATTGAATTTATCATCTGTGGCTTATTGTTACCGCCATAAATATAATATATAAACAGGCAACCAGCGTTTATGCTTGGGATGTCGAGGTAGGTAATAAGAATTTATTTGTCGCGAGCATGTAAGTGCAAATTGTTACTATGTTATTAGAAATGCATAGGTAATACTTGATGGAGTAAGAAAAGGAGATGAATAGAATGTATTTGTTCGTTTTGTATGATAAGATGATTCTTATTGACTAAAACTGTATTCTGAGGTGTAGGTGTGTGTCGAAGCCATTTTGCTTATTGCGATAATAGATAAATTAAAAAAATAATAGTACCTATAATAGAAAAATACCATACAGTATTGGATGCAAATGGTACTTATGTAGGTATGAAGTAAGGCACATGCAACAAAATATAAGTAGGTAATATTTTTTGGCCCTAATGTTCAACTGTGGCTTCTTGATATTTATTTATCATCATCATCATCATCATCATCAACCTATTCTAGTCCACTGCTATGGCGCTCATTAGGGGAGATCTATGTCCAGCAGTGGACTAGAATATTTATTTATGCATTGTAGGAATTCAGGAAAAATCTCCGGAAATTTTCGACTTAAATATCAACAAAGTTTGAGTATTGGAGGGTCCAACACAGCAATCGTTTGTATTGTATTGTATATATAAGAGGTAATATCCAAAACTTTATAACCAATATATTAAGGTTGTCTAAATATATTATAGCAAAGACTGTGTGGCATACCATATACTTAGGTACTAATAATAAAAAAATACCATGTGCGTAAATTTGGAGATCTTTTCAAAAACTTATCCACTCTTGAATAGAATCTGACTAGAATACAAGGTCTTGAGTTCCAATTTAATGATCATTAATTATTCAATTCTTTACTTAGCTAATACTAGCAAGGCCAGATTTTTCTTATCCTGATCAACACTGCCGTGTACTACCCGTAGGCCGTAGCTATGTTTTTAAATAGACTCGGTGAGGTACGAGCGTAGTCTCATAACGATGATTGACTCTTCAAACGTCTTGTCGATGAGATTCGATCATTGTTCAAGACAAAACAATTGAATTGAATGTGCTGTTACCTATACAGAGTATTAGCGTATCAAAATTACATTAACAGTATATTATATTGCCGTTTTAGAATCGAAGCAGAATGAGTGGACTGTAATCGCTATCACTACATATTATAAAACAAAGTCCTCTGCCGCGTCTGTCTGTTCGCGATAAACTCAAAAACTACTGCACCGATTTCCATGCTGTTTTCACGAATGGATAGAATGTTTCTCGAGGAAGGTTTAAGTATAGTTTGTCAAGTTTTTGTATACACTGGCTAAAATATATTTGTTGGAGGTGTCGGAAAAAAATTAGTCGTCTGAGAGCTTTCAACGAAAACGCTGCCTTAAACCCTTTCAGATATAACAAAATAATGTATGGTGGAATTGTGTATCTTATTTAGGTTGTGGTGGTGGAATAGGATCCCATGGGTAGCGGGAACGGGGTCAGAATTCCACGCGGGTGAAACAGCTAGTGAATTAAAAGTTCCTTAAACAAGCAACACAGTTTTGCCGTGTAAGATCTAATAAGTGTTACTTATTTTATTACGAAGCTGCTGTATTATGTCTGGTGTGTGATAAATTAAGTGTACCTAACTATAGGATTATCTAGGTAGGTGAGGAATCCACGTATCTACAAATTCCAAGCATTATATTAGAATCAATACTTACGTTCAAATTTAATATCAATCTACCAAGCTGAAAGCGAACCGATGCCATAATACAATCTCGGATTACAGTCCGCGTTTAATGTCAACAAACGCAGTACAATTAAAAAACATGAAAAAATGTGATACGTTGAATTCACTCCAGTTTTTAAAACGACTCGTTTCACAAGTCCCTACTGTGAGAACCGACCGGTAACCCGACCCGTTGGAAACGCCAACGTTCCATCAAAAGCTCCATAAGTCTGCGCGCCATCGTAACTCGGCCGTGTTATTGTGCAGACCGCGCTTTCATAAGCTCCACTACTTGTATAACTAGCACTCACCTTCGACACTGTCGATCCTTGTGGCCAATGTCGACAGCAATACGAAGAATGAGAGCAATGGAATCCCATAATCCGGTATAAAGTTCCTCGACCACATTTTGTAACACAACATTCACACATGGATCACACACATTTGTTTTACTCCTGTCGTTTGAACACAAAATAATCAACACTCACGGAACTAAATGTAAGAACTGACACTTCATTTTGTTTTTGAACTGTTGTTACGTCGAAACCATTTGTTTATTGGACATTTTAGCGGTAAAACACGTTTGAAATAAACGTAAAACCCGGTAGGAACATGCGCAGCCGCGTCCCGCTCGCATCTGACGGCTTTGTCCGTAAATACACAGTATACGGTAAATCAAAATGGCCGCCAGTACGTCTGTGTGCGTGTGCGCATCTTGTTACAATACATTGTAGGGAATCTAAGCTATGATATTGGGCTAAAACTATAGTATTATCTATTCTATGACATATTACAATTAATTTAAGTCATGAAATATGGAAGTTTGTGGTAAAACTCCGTGAGAACAGAGGCACTCACACATACAAACGTACGCGGAGGAATGTTGATTCAATGGAGAAATCAAGCGATTCAACAGCGCTGAGTGCGCGCAACCAATCAAGAGCTTTTGAACTTTGTCGTTTAACCACCTCAACACAGATGGCGTTATACTCAAGTCTAAAAGGGGTGTTTTTTTTCATATTTTCTTGTTTACTTAATCCTAAATGATATAATATCATAAATACCGTAAATATATTATATTTCCTCATATTGTTTTCATAATTATTTTTCTTCAGACTGATATCAAATCTCAAGCTTTTCACTCACATTGTTTGATCAATAACATGTAACCAATAGAAACATTGTGCATTAGTAGACATAATAATATTATCTTGTTGTTAGAAGTCAAATATTTACACAATGGCGGCTTGTTATCAAAAACATCCCTTCGAAATAGAATCACAAGATCGATTGACGACTATAAACACAAAAATATTTGAGATTAAAAAGAAAATACAATTATCAGGTCTGTATAGACGAGACATCGTTAATATTTTGTACCTACTAATAAGTAATTTTCTTACTCGTTGCATACATACGCACATATCCTCTCACCTTTCTCTTTGCGGTGTAGGCAGCCTGCCATCTGCTCCTGTCCTCACACACTTCACAAGCTTCTTCTACTGTAGGCGCGCCGGTTTTAAGTGCTTCTGACCTGCCCTTTTTTCAAGTCATCACCAATATGAACCTGCCCACTTACATTGAGTTTTTTTTTTTAAAGTGTATTAGTAACCGAAATTACTTATATTCCTTATAACCCCTCCAGCTAAGGTAAGTTGCTTGTATTAGGAGTGGGTTCACGTCGGTAGTGTAATGGCCAGGATTCGAACCCGGGACCTCTCGACCGTAAGGTCGACTCCTTAACCACTAAACTACCGACGACGCTTTGTAAATGGTAACAGAGTAGGCATCGCGATAAAATCTTTTCAAATTAATTTTATTCCAATATCTATAATATAATTTTTATTAGATAATATAGTTAGGTACCAATATCTGGTTTTAAATTTCTAATAATCTGGTCTTATGATTACGAACCAATCATACCAATAATTATAATGTCTATAATTTACCGCAAATACAAAATTTGTCATGCAAATTATGTACCTAAATAATAATTATCGTAACGAATGTGTTGCTTCCTGTCTTCTCAACTGACTTAGATATTTAATTTATATTATCTCTATTACGATTATTTATTACGTAGAAATATTTAAAAAAAAACTTAGGTAATAAGAAAAGGCATGCAACAAGTTTTTTTCCAAAAGCAATAAGGAAGAGAGAGGAGATAGGGTTATGACGCTGTTAGGTCAACAACAAAACATTTCTTTAATTTTTCGTCTTTCTGTCTGTTTGTGCCGGGTAATCTCCCAAGTGGCTGGTCCGATTTTGTAAGGCTGATGTTATAAGGTGCAAGTTAGGCTACTACTATTTAAGAAAAAATATTAGGGTTCCGCGTAAAATAATTTAAACCCAGATGTTAGTCCTCGCGGACGAAATCGCAGACACTGCTAGTTAATAATATTAGTTCTGTGTATGAAACCGTCTGACTTGGAAAGAAAAAACTTTGCCCTAGAGACCAAGAGGAAGTCTGGTATCAAAGTATAAATATAAATCCCCTAAAGGGTTAGACATAGCTATTATTATATTATATAGGTACCAAAATTACGCCATTATGGTCCCAAGTAATAGGGATGTTGTGAAATGTATCCAAGTATTTTTAATAAGTTTCGGTACAAACTTAAAAACAACTATAAAGCCCATCCATGGAAAAACGCTAAACCGTCAACGGTCGATGCCAGGAGCAAGCCTTTCGACGAGCCATGTCACTCCATCACAGTACATGCGTATTATACAACGTAAATAGACATATTCATGCATACAAACGCACACCTGAATCGAACCAGCGGCATCTGCAGTCGACATTGCAGTCGAATGTTTTGCCGCTACGACACAGATCGTCAACAATTCTGCTACTTATAGTTGATATTACGTGAGTGGTTAGTACTTACCCGATAATCATTCGCACTGGGAAAAGTACCTACAACTTTCTAGCACCTATGTGGGAGTGTGCTCTTCAATTTAATTCCTCTCCTTTCCCATCCAGAACTACGCGTGCAGCGCTGAGGTGTTACGTCACTCTATCATACGGTGCAAGCAGTTCCATCTAAAATCTAAAAACCTAAAGGTCTAAACCTTTTCCTTGCCGCACCATCGAGACTTGGTATTCTTCAGGACCTTTAAGCGGGACGTGAAATGCATCTATCGAGGCCATTGAACGTACCAACATTTTAGTATTGCTCATTGCATTATCTATAAGGGTGGCACTCGTTCTGTAGACTTCATCTGTGCGTATATACGTGCCCTATATAAAAAAAACTTCTTCCAGAGGGTCAAAGAAAGTCAAATTACGAAGAAAACGAGGCTGAGAAGCAGCAAAACAATGACCTCATAGATACTCTGAAGAAGGAAGTCAAGCTGCGTCTAACAGAGCTGGCCCAGGCCAGGGCCGTCATTGGCGAGGAGGAGGTGCAGATCAAGAAGTACCTCAACGAAGTGTGTCCCGTAGGCAGCAAGAATGCCGATCAGGTATACCTACTGAATATTAAATCGTTCATTCGTTTTATTCAGACACCCTTTTTTTACGTGTGGAAACCCCCACATGCTTCACCCCAACGGTGCCAGTGATGAGGTGGCTATGTCGCAATCGAACCGAAAAAAAACACTCGGTGTCCTTCTCAAGCGCCCATTGACAGGCACCCCGGGTACGCCCTCGAAAGGATAACCTCAGGGTCCCCGACAGACTTCGGCCGTCGTCGCGGCCTCGCCTTTGGGGTCGGGTTTGATCCCGCGTCGGACACGCCTGTATTATCTCGAGGGTGTAAGGGCTCCTCCAAGGCCTTTAGTTTCAAGCTAACCTCATCTGCAAGCCAGTACACCTGCTGATGGGATGAGTCCATGTCGCAGGCTTTCCTCCTCGGGTTACGTAAAAGCTGTATATCTCAAAAGGAGGAGAAGTAGTACGCGGACCCTGGATTCCGAAGTGAAAGCCGGAAGATGCAACCGGGAACATTGCTAAGATGATAATTACTCTTAAATGCTAGTTCAGACACAGTAGAATTCGCGCGGACTTAAACCGCGAGGTTCCAATCCACGAGGATTAACAGTGTTCAAACAAGTGCGGGGAGTTTACGGAGTGAGGTAGGGTGACAGCCGAAGAAGCAATTTGTCTATACTGGTTAATCCGCGATACGCTCGGATTGCACGAAGCAACTGAACGAGGGCACGTCTCGTAAATACATTAGCGCGACGACCGCGCGTAATCATTTTCCAGCGGTCGAGTGACGGCTACCGCGCGGATGCGTGGTCCGCACGGTGTAAGTAGTATGAACGTTTTAGTACGATACTAAGCTCCGCGCGGTTGATTCACGCGGATTCCATACGCGCGGATTCCGCCGTGTCTCAACTTAACAGTTAAGTCATATGCGATTTCCTTGTGTATCGTACAAGTTTGCAGATGGTTGGCTTGGCAGTTAGCCCTGAAATTATTGGTGAGGCCCCAAACACCCCTTTATTAGTTAAGAGTACCTGTATATATCACTTTCATACGTCTGGTCTTCTTCAAAGAAGAATTAAATATAAATCCATTCCACTCTGATTCGGAGAGATGAATCCACATCTCAAAGAAGCTCCCCATAATAACTACAAAACCACATCTGTTTCAGATAATACATAATCTAGATCTAAAAGTAATAGAACAGAGAAAGATGCTGGATCTGCTCAAATACGAGAAGGGAAGTAAGAAGAAAAATCTTACAAGATTGGAAAAGGAGTATGAATATCTGCTTATAGAAGCTAATAAGGGAATACTGGTGAAATCTAAAAACAGCAGCCGGGCTAGAAAGGTATAAAAAGCATGGATGGGCCGCCGCCGTCTCGATATTAAATAATCTGTGGTCTCGACGTCTCTCTTGTCGTTCTCGACACTATAGACCTATTTCTCGACAGTCTCGCCGTCTTTCTCGACAATCTCGACGTCGTTCTCGATAACCTCGATGTATTTTTCGACGGTAAAAAGCAGTATGTTGCATTGAGATAGGATAGATCATTCCTTATAGTACACCAAAATTGACGTAAGTACAGTTACGATAGTATTAAAGGCCTTAATTAATTAAGGCAAAATTTAACTTTCTTATTAGTTTGAATTTATCTATGCGGTAGATATGTAACAAAACTAGTGTCCGATCAGTAAGGGGCACATAGGTAGGTACCCTAAATATAGAGCCATATATAAAAGTACAAATAATAATATATTATAGAAAATAAATGTGATGCCATTTCTTAGATCATAATTATCCAATATCTCCCCAATATTTTTTATATAATTATTACTTTATAGAACGTTTCACACTTGGAAAATGAAATCCACAAAGTTTTAATTCAATGGACTGAAGCTGAACTAGTGAAGAAGAAATACATCTCCATCAGGTAAATCCAATAAATATTCCAATTTACGCACTTCCAATCAACTGTTCAATATTAAATTCTGTCCAACATACAGAGACCTGTATAATTCTCTCCAATAAACATTGACCTGTATAACCCGGTCCAACAGACATTTTATAATTCTGTCCAACAGGCAAGCTCTGATAGATGACTCCGTGAAGTTTGAGAGCTCACTGACACACATAGAAAGTATCTTGAGGAAACAGAAGGAAGAAATTGATAAATTAGAAGTACGTATCGACAAACACTCTCTCAACACTACCACTACACATTATAAAATAAAATCTTCCGCCGAGTCTGCCTGTTTGTTCGCGATAAACTCAAAAACTACCGCACCAATTTTCATGCTGTTTTCACCTACGGATAGAGTGGTTCTCGATGAAGGTTAAGTTTTTATATATATTGACTAAAATATAATGAAATTTTTTGTTAGAGTTGTCGGAAAAAATAAGCCGTCTGGGAGCTTTCAACGAAAACGCTGCCTATACCTTTTGAGTTATAACAAAATTATGTATGTTGTGGTTGTATTTAGGCTGTAATAGGTTGTGGTTGTGGAATAGAGTCCCATTGGTAGCGAAAACGGGATCAGAATTCCACGAGGGTGAAGCCACAGGCACCAGCTAGTCATCTAGAAATCGCAGAATTATCTAAAATTATTTATACGAGCACATTACTATATTTAATACATTACTTACTTAGTATCTCGGAAACTACTAAAATGATTTGGATGAAAATGTGTGTATATAAATAAGGTTTTGTCAATCTTTGAGGAACTGGCATTGTTGGTATAAACCCCAAACCTTGTAGAGAGTCCGTGAAGAAGCAGCCGACATGCGCTTACGGGCTACAGCGGCCACCGCGGCTGAAGCTGCGCGTGCGCACGACGCAGAACATTCGCGTGTGGCCGAACGCGCTTACTACGCGCAGCGCTTCGCTGAGAGGAAGCGGGAGCTAGAGAAACTAGAGAAGAGAGTCTTCCCTCCACAAGGTGAGATGTATTAGCTATACAGTTTTAAGTTTTTTTTTCTGTTTTATTCCCAAAAGGCACAGGCTCGTTCACTCAGTGACCATGTTGCCCCTGTAGGGAACTACTGTAACAATTCTATTCACTTTTAAATTTTAAACCCGGATTAATAATTTTATACAATTATCAAGCACCCGACACAGGTAAAGACAAGTTAATGTTACATTACATTCAGGAACAGTCGCTACCCACTTTGTATCTCGCATGCCAGCCACCTCATCGCTTATGATGCCTGCTTCACCAGAGGTGATATGAACACTTTTAAATACCCCCCCCCCCTTATATACCCCCATATAAGGTAATGAAACCTTGGGTAAAAGAATAATGTGGTGTTCACACGCTGAACCGGAAACTCAATACTACAGCATAATGCTACCATTATAAGGTTGTCTTTCCGTGATTGAGACGGTCTATTCCAAATATGCATGCATAAGACCGGCTGAACCCTACGAAGAGCCCTACTAGTTAGATCCTATCACCCATTCGATCACGTAGCAAATTCAACCTACAAATTGCAAATTACTGAAACAATCACAGCTTTCCCGGCCTAGTACCTTTATTATTATGAAAACAAGCTTTCTAGTAAGTGTACAACAAGACAAACGAAATGAGCCCAAGTTTTTTTTTTTTAAATGTATCTTGCTTAGTTCAGAAGTTCCTGTGACACCTACCGTCTCCATCTTCAGACACTGGATATCATGTATCAACGGAGTATTTACCAAGTCAAAACAAATGAGTCCAAATTTGATTGGTTTATCGTGTTTAGTTCAAGAGATCCTATGGACACCTTCCGAAATTAGATTATTTCTATGATAGAACAAAGGGCTTTATATCAAGGTATTTCATGTGTAGCGCGGCCTGTGGTACGTCAGGATTCCACCCGGTCTACTGAGGGAGAGGCCGTGACTGAGGAGTTAACCGCCTCGCAGCAGATGGAGGACATCTTCCAGAAACTTATGAAGTTGACTGGTCAGTATCGCCTGCATTCTTCTAAAGTGAATAATTGTTTAATACAACCAGCTGACCTGGCAAACTTCGGTCCGCTTTAGAATCAAGTTATGTAGGTTACCTTATCAGCTGAATTTATTTCTTGAATTGAATGTCTCATATTTTAAGTTATTCTAATTGTTAGTATACTTATATATGTTAGTATAGGCACAGTATTTCGAGGGGGCCATCTCAAAGCCGTAGATAACCCAGGATCAACCGGGGTGCGACTTGCGAGGGAATTGCCTTATTTTTTTTTAAGTTTGGTCCGTCAAATTGACTCTACCCCGCCTTATGGTAAGCTGAGGTGAAGTCGAAAAAGTAGTGGCCACCATTTCCAGAGATTGTCCCTAGAATGGTGCCCCCTACCTAGACGGCCTCGACAGATGTTTTTTCACACCCCGCTTAAAGAACCCAGGATTGTAGGTAGAAGGGAACACAATAAAAAAAAAGGTAGAAGGGTAGAATGGAACACGTGTGTGGGTAATGCATTCCAGTTCTTTATGGTCCGAGAAAAAAGAAGTCACCAACTTGATACCATCGCGAACCAACCGCTTGGTTCGCGATGGTATCGATGGCCACCTTACACCTTGGCATTAGAGACTCGAGACGGCGTGCGGTTTTGGTCAGTTCGAGTCCTACATAACCACCGCTGCTCGGCGGCGGGGTTACAAAGGATATTTCCGCAAAAAAAGTCTCCGCCTATACATTTTCATGAGCAAAGATCGTGAGTTATGTTAAAGGAACGATACCTACTGAATACATTTTTTTTAGACGGCCTCTGTTGCGTAGCGGTAGTGCATTCGACTGCTACGACATGGGGCGAGGGTTCGATTCCCGCTCAGTGCAAATATTTGTATGCATGAATGTCTATGCATTGGTCTGGGTGTTTCTATGTATAATATGTATGTATTTACAAAAAAAGTATATAAGTATGGTATGTTTATTCGCATTCTAGAACCCATAACACAAGCTAGTTAAACTATGCTTACCTTGGGTCTAGCTGTGTAGAATGTCGTAGCATATTTATTATTATGATTACTATTTTTTTTTATGTTAATTATCGCTCGCTTAATAATGTATCCGGTAGATTGCAATAGGCTCGCCTCCTATTACATTGGGACCTTAACATAACTGGCAAATCGTGGGTGTGTAATACACCTCTGCCTACCCCTTCAGGGATACAGACGTGAAGTTATGTTATGTTTTTGATATTATTTTATTATTATTATATTTTATTAGCTTTTGCCCGCGGCTCCGCCCGCGTAGATGTCGGTTGTCGCGACAAAACATAGCCTATGTCCTTTCCCAAGGTCTAATCTACCCCTGTACCAAATTTCAGCAAAATCGGTTCAGTGATTTAGGCCTGAAAGCGTAACAGACAGACAGACAGACAGACAGAGTCACTTTCACGTTTATAATATTAGTAAGGATTAAGTAACTCCTGCGATCAGTCAGTGTGTTGAAACCTCAAAAACTTGACTGCAATTTATGGATTTTTCATTCTACGTCAAAGTATTAGATAAGGTTATTGCTTGGAACCAGCTGCCTATTCTCTCCCACTTAGATTCCGTTTATCCTCCCAGGTGTAACGGATGCAGAGGAGGTATTCGACAGATTCCGTGCACAGCGGGAAACCTCCCAACGCCTTGCTTACTTGCAGCAGACGACGGAACAGGAGAAACTGGAGTTGGAGCAGACGCAGACCACGCTCATGGCGGAGTTAGAAGCTTTTAAATTTGCCTCTGTGAAGGATAAAGACGAGTAAGTATTTTTTATGTATACTAAGTATTATGAAATTGTAAATTAGTTTTGTCTGTACATTGGAGATATTTAATAAAAACTTGGGTTATGTTAAATGAACGATTCTGAACCCAAAAATATTTTTTTTAGAATTCTTGTCTGTTTGTCTCTGTTTAAGTGCTTATCTGTTTGTCTGCATGTTCGCGGTGGACGCAAAAACTACTGAACAGATTTTGAAGGTTTATTCTATCTATTAGATAGGTCTTGGTCAGACTTAAAATCTGCCGTATGTTTCATATCAATTGGTTAAGTAGAACCACAAATATGAGCAAAAAACCATAACCCACCTCCAGGCGGGCGGAGTCGCGGTCATCAGTTAGTGTTAAACAGAATACAGCCCTAGGCAGATACTGTCCAGATCAGTCCTAGGATGGGTGACCATTCTTAACGCATTGAAACCTGGCAAGCTGAAGACAGGGCGCTATGGCGCTCATTAGGGGAGACCTATGTCCAGCAGTGGACTGGCATAGGTTGATGATGATGATGATGATATGGTAAATAAATATTCTGTGACATTCTACACAGCGCTTTCTAGACCCAAAGTAAGCATAGTTTAACTAGCTTGTGTTATGGGTTCCAGAATGCGAATAAACATACCTTCTTTTTTTTTCGTGCGGAAATTCCTTCGGATACCCCCCCGCCGGCCAGCGGGGGCGGTTATGTCGGGCTTGAACCGACTAAAACCGCACGCCGTCTCGGGTCTGCAGACGCCGGGTGTAAGTTTGCCCATAGAGCATATCCCTCGCACCCCGACTGACCCTGGGCCATCTCCGCTTTCGAGATGGCCCCCTCGGGTTTGGGAACCACGGTGTCCCCGTCTTGCCCCGGTTTGGGGGAGGGGCGCTAGTCGCCCCACCGTCCCGGCCTGCTTCTGCTGGGGTGACAGGCGGCCTCACCTGCCACCCCCAGGCCTGCGCTCATGGAGGACGGAGGTCGTTGAGCGACCTCCGGCGCCTGAGTCACCTGCGACGCGCGGCGAGCATGTTGCGGGCTCGGCGGACCGGGAGAGTTCTGAACCTCTCCCGGGCGCGCTCCGCCATCTCCTTCGCGAGCATCACATGCTCGCAGAAGGAGGTGGTGGCGGCCCACGCGCTCGCGCTCCGCACCATTGCCGCAATCATGCTGCCGAGCGAGAGGACTCCCACCCGGATGGCTGCCACGAGGTCACGCCTCGGCGCCTCCCACGCCGGGCAGTCCGCCAGCGTGTGCAGCCCAGGCAACTCAGGCGTTGGCTCCTTCATGATCCGATGCAGGTGGTCCCCGAAGCACCCCTTCCCGGAGATCACCTGCGTCAGTCGGTTCGAGAGGCTTCCGTGTCGCCTCTCTAGCCAATCCTCCATGATGGACCTTACCGCCGCTATTGCGGCGTGCCCTGCGCTTGGTCGCCCAAGTCGTTCCTTCCACTCCACCACGATGGCCTGGCGGAGCTGGGACTGCACGGCCTCGATTTCTCGATGCTCGGGGTTCCGTCCCTGCTCCCGCGCCTCCTTTCGCCACTGGTACAGTTGCGAAAGGGCTCTCGCTTCCAGGTCCCATGGCGGAGTTCCGGCAAGGAGACTCGCCGCCTCGAAGGAGATCGTGCGGTACCCGCGGCTGACCCCGATGGCCATAACTCGCTGCGGAGCGCGCAGCATCCGCACACTTCCGGCCTTCAGGGCCTCCGCCCATATTGGGCACCCATACAGGGCCATGGACCGCACGATCCCCGCGTAGAGTCTCCTGCAGGAGTCATCGGGCCCCTTCATGTTGGGCAGCAGCCGTGCCAAAGCGAGTGCTGTGCCCTTCAGTTTGGGGGCCAGACTTCGGATGTGCTCTCCGAAGTCCCATCGGCCGTCGAGCACGAGCCTCAAACGAATTAACATACCTATATATTTACTTCTTTTTGTAAATACATACATATTATAGATAGAAACACCAATGCAAATAGACATATTCATGCATAAAAATATTTGCACTGAGCGGCAGTCGAATGCAGTACCGCTACGCCACAGAGGCTTTTTTTTTTACATACGCCACAGAGGCTGTCAAATAATCACCATGCCGTAAAGTTTAAAATTCATGTGATGTTCAATTAATTTTTTAAGTAATTAGTATGCTTACTTTTTCCTATAAATTTAGATCGGAAAAATAGAACATCTAGGGTGTCTAGGTGGCTCAGTTGGTCAGAGCATTCCCCCTGTAAGGCACTGGTCGCGCATTCAAGTCCCGTCCTAGATGTTCTCTTTTTCCGATCTAAATCTATCATGTGATGTGACAATTTTAACAATTTAGAGGTCAAGAACAAATAGCAGCGCTAAAAGAAGAGATCGCAGGAGAAGAAGTAATATATGCCGAGCTGGAGAAGAAAATGGACGACTTGGAAACTCTTCTGTTGGAGATTAAGAGATTACTGTATGACCTCTGCAAGTTGTTGGACGTGAGTACTTACCTGGGGATTGAAATTAAAATAATATTCACTTCGAACCAAAATTTGGAGTATATTGCATTTATTTATGTAACTAGATTTAAACAAACTGTCTGTGTGTGTTTATTCTATTTTGTAAAAAAAAATCCAATTAAATTTATTTAAAACGAAACCAAGTAAAATTTAAATAAAACTATTTTGAACGGATTTTATTCTATCGCGATTTGTTTGATGTTTTTAATTATTTACATTGAACCCGTTAAAACAATGTTAATTTCGATGTGTGACATTTGCGTAAACTTCCGATAATCTTAATATACTTATTAAAATAGGTTTAAGAAACTGGGTCTCCTCGACGGGGTGCTTTTTACCTTTTTTTTCCGGGCCTTTATTCCCCCCCCCCCCCGCCGGCGAGCGGGGGTGGTTATGTCGGGTTAGAACCGACTAAAACCGTACGCCGTCTCGGGTTTTCAGACGCCGGGGTATAAGGTATAAGGCATTTCCCTCGAACACGACTGTCCCACGGCCATCTTCGGTTTCGAGATGGCCCCCTCGGGTTTATCGATTACAAACAAATAAATTTTTCTTCTTCATATTATTGGTATAAAAGTATAGATAGTACCTTTTTTACCCCCCGGCGGCCAGCGGGGGCGGTTATGTCGGGCATGAACCGACTAAGTCCCGATAGATTTGTATCTTTTAATTGTGTTTACCTAGAAGTTTGATAATACTTAATTTCAATTTAAACCTCTACAAACCTACCTAACTCTACCTGAAAAAGGTCTTAACATACAGAACAACTATCAGACAGACAGGAGGATAACCAAATCGTATAAAGGTTCCGTTTTTATCTTATGAGGGTCGAAAATGTAAATATAGGTAACCATGATTATTTAATACTAGCTGTTGCTTTTGTGTGGTATTCTCATCACGTTCCCGCTACCCATAGGAACCTATCCAGAGATAAAAGGTAGCCTATACCCTATTCCAGACTATAATCTATCCCTGTGCCAAATTTCAGCCAGATCCGTTCAGCCGTTCTGGCGTGATTGAGTAACAAACATCCATCTATACATCCAAACTTGCACATTTATGATATTAGTGGGATAGTGTGACTAACTTGTGGCGATACCACCATTACCCAGCACCATCTAGCAACAACAAGTTGAACTACTTCGAAACTACTACGTCACTACCAATCCTGAATCGCGAAAGTGAAGTGCGCGCTCTGGTATCACTACATAGTATAACACAAAGTCGCTTTCTCTGTCCCTATATATGCTTAAATCTTTAAAACTAGGCAACGGATTTTGATGCGGTTTTTTTAATAGATAGAGTGATTGAAGAGGAAGGTTTATATGTATAATAACATCCATTGCACCCGTGCGAAGCCGGGGCGGGTCGCTAGTTTATAATATTAGTGGAATTCCATAGAAGACTACACAGCACTCTTTGCAATCAAAATCATATTTAAAAGGATCTCACCTTCTGTTCCCATCTCCAGATAATACCAGAGCCCTGCATGCCGGAGTGGACCGCAGAGCCTCGAGATGTACAAGAACTGGTGATGGTACTCCAAGTGCGCTACGACAAGGCGAGGTCGAAGGTGGGGGACATCAAGGAGAAGCAGAAGGACACCACCATCATCATGGTGCCTTCTAACGTGAGTTGGCAAGGAAGAGGTGCATTTTTAGTTCGATTGAAAATCTTAATTCCAATGAAATTACTTTCAGTGAAGTGGGTACATACACGTTTGTTACAAATGCTTCTTTAGTCCAGCCCTTGCATAGTGTTTTCAATGACGTCATCGCAGCCGTTAGGGGCTAAAATAAGCGCTATCTATACAAATAAAATTGGTTTGCAGTAAATATATGCGAATGAATATAGGAGCCATAGACAACGAATTTTTAACATTTTCGACTGTCAGTTTGTCCCGGTTAATCTCCGAAGCAGCTGGGCCGATAGAACGGAATATTTACTGTAGATAGCTGGTGTTATAAGGTGTAATAGGCTACTTATATTACAAAAAAAGAATTAGTGACCCGCGCAAAAAAGTAAAAGCTAGATCAAGTCTACGCGGGCACAGCAAGTTAATTATATATTTGGTCCACAGGGGACCAGCGCTGCAGCATCCGTCGCTGGGATGAGCATGCACAGCCACAGTACGCAAAAGGAGGTGGAGAAGGTCGTTCCCACCTACAAGGAGCTGGTGCAGAAGGAACCTATCAAAGCACCTCGTGAGTACTTCTTATTGAAAGAGAACCGGCTCATGGCCCACCTTCTAACGTGTGCTGCAGCCTCTGAAGACGCAATAGGAATGTTTCCATGGTCGTTGGATTCTTACCAATACTGCTTCATGTCCTAGTTTTTACTGAAAAAATGTGCATTGTAAAATATTTCATGATTTTTAGTTCCCAAAATAGATCAAGATATAAACATTTTTAACTTTTAAGATTCCTTATTACAATATTAATTTTATTATGCATGATAAATGAGTCTCCATACAAGCACTACGCGCCAAGAAGCGGTGACGTCACCTCTAGGCACGATTTTGTATGGAGCGTTTTTGGGTGACTCATGAAATTTAATTCTCAAAAGTAAATATCTTTAAAACTAATTTTCATAACATTATTTCACTCAAGCAGTTCATTATATTCGATCAATCATTCATTGATTTGTATCGAATATGGTTACAAAGGATCTTAAAGCTAGTAGGTACACCATATTCTGGGGTGTGTGTTGGGTAACCTCCTCGAGTGTCGCTCCGATTCCGATCCCGCTGCAGTCCGGGGAGAACGGAATCGGAGCGGCCGGTACACCCTGGGCGGCGGTCAATGGCTTCCCCTTCACCCCTTCATAGGGTTGGCATTGATCGTCGGCCAATACCCAACGTGGCGGGAACACATCGCTCTCCGTACTCCTCTGCTTTCAGAGGAGACAGGATGAGCGATGCTGTTAGTGGTGAGATGGCCCAGGGTCAGCCGGGGTGCGAGGGATATGCTCTATGGGTAACCTTACACCCCGGCGTCTGAAGACCCGAGACGGCGTGCGGTTTTAGTCGGTGCAAGCCCGACATAACCGCCTCCGCTGCCCGGCGGGGGGGTATCCGAAGGGATTTCCGCACGATAAAAAAAAAAAAAAAGGTACACCATATTCTGCTCCATAGAGCGTACAATTAGAACAGTACAATATACAATCTTTAGCCATAAGTTTAATATTTTAGGTATTTGTCGTCTAGATATGCTTTCACACATTTTGCTCATTAAAATCATCAAAAAAAACATAACATAACATAACATAACATAACATAACATAACATAACATAACATAACATAACATAACATAACATAACATAACATAACATAACATAACATAACATAACATAACATAACATAACATAACATAACATAACATAACATAACATAACATAACATAACATAACATAACATAACATAACATAACATAACATAACATAACATAACATAACATAACATAACATAACATAACATAACATAACATAACATAACATAACATAACATAACATAACATAACATAACATAACATAACATAACATAACATAACATAACATAACATAACATAACATAACATAACATAACATAACATAACATAACATAACATAACATAACATAACATAACATAACATAACATAACATAACATAACATAACATAACATAACATAACATAACATAACATAACATAACATAACATAACATAACATAACATAACATAACATAACATAACATAACATAACATAACATAACATAACATAACATAACATAACATAACATAACATAACATAACATAACATAACATAACATAACATAACATAACATAACATAACATAACATAACATAACATAACATAACATAACATAACATAACATAACATAACATAACATAACATAACATAACATAACATAACATAACATAACATAACATAACATAACATAACATAACATAACATAACATAACATAACATAACATAACATAACATAACATAACATAACATAACATAACATAACATAACATAACATAACATAACATAACATAACATAACATAACATAACATAACATAACATAACATAACATAACATAACATAACATAACATAACATAACATAACATAACATAACATAACATAACATAACATAACATAACATAACATAACATAACATAACAACATAACATAACATAACATAACATAACATAACATAACATAACATAACATAACATAACATAACATAACATAACATAACATAACATAACATAACATAACATAACATAACATAACATAACATAACATAACATAACATAACATAACATAACATAACATAACATAACATAACATAACATAACATAACATAACATAACATAACATAACATAACATAACATAACATAACATAACATAACATAACATAACATAACATAACATAAATTCACGCCTGTATCCCCGAGCACATTACTAAGCGAGCGATGATAATAAACATTTTTAATACACACATAACTACGAAAAGCCAGAGGTGTGTGCCCGGGGCGACTGGGGATCGAACTCGAGGCCTTTTCTCGGCAGTCCGTTACGTACGCCACTGGGCTATGGCCACTTTTTGATGATAATAACAACACTGGGCAAACAAAGTTTAATAGATATGCCATCGAGAGAAGTACGAGTCATCATCATCATCATCATCATGTCAGCCAAACGACGCCCACTGCTGGGCATAGGCCTCCCGCAAGGATCTCCACAGCGATCGGTCCTGCGCTGCCCGCATCCAGCGGCTTCCCGCGACCTTGGCTAGATGTCCCGCCCACTGCCACTTCAACGATGCAATCCTTCGAACGATGTCGATGATGAGATCCGCAGGAGAACTAAAACAACTTTTAGTTCTCCTGCGGATCTCATCATTTCTGATTCGATCGCGCAGGGAAATACCGAGCATCGCTCTCTCCATTGCTCACTGGGTGACCTTGAGCCTTCTTATGAGACCCATAGTAAAGGACCACGTCTCGCTTCCATATGTCATAACTGGCAACACACACTGGTCAAAGACTTTCGTCTTGAGACATTGAGGTATTTCGAACGCTTCCCGAACGCTGCCTATCCGAGCTGGATTCGACGAGAGATCTCATTCTCGAAGTTGGACTTACCTTCTGTATAATGGACTTCTGTATAACTTGCCGCAGCGTATGAATGTGGTCTATGGTACTATAGCCTTTCCGGAACCCGGCTTGTTCGGGTGGTTGGAAGTCGTCAAACCTGCGAGCGAGACGATTCGTATGGACTCTCGAAAACAACTTACAGATATGGCTCAGAAGCGAGATGGGTCTGTAGTTTTTCAAGAGAGTCTTATCACCCTTCTTGAAAAACAGCATCACATCGCTTCTGCCCCATGCCTTTGGCGTTTTGCCCTCGAGGATGACTGAATTGAAAAGCTTCTGGAGGACCTTAAGTATCGGCTTTCCGCCCGCTCTCAGAAGCTCTGTTGCGATTCCGTCATCACCCGCCACCTTGTTGTTTTTAAGCTGCTTAAAAGCCATTCTAATCTCGTACAGGCTGACGTCCGGGATATCTTCTGTATAGTGTCGGGTAAGCTTGGCTGGGTATGTAGCCTTGCTTACAACAAGTACGAGTAGATAACCGAAATTACTAATATTCCCCCTGACCCCTCCAGCTAAGCTAAATTGCTTGTGTTAGGAGTGGGTTCACGTCGCTAGTGTAATGGCCAGGATTCGAACCCGGGATCTCTCGATCGTAAGACCGACTCTTTAACCATTAAGCTACCGACGCTTACAGAGCTTTGGATTACAAATCGTTCGTCACCATCATCATCTTAGCGTGGGCCCCGGTTGCCTTCACTACCTTCACTACGAAGCCCGGGGCCCGGTACTCCTTATGCTCCTTTTAGTCCGTTTTATGGGAGCAACTGCCGCCTGATCTCCCATCCCTCGAGCCTGCGCCTGAACCGCGTTCGTCAGTCAGCAGGTGTGTCGGTTAGCAGGTGAAGATTTAGCTCCCAAAGTCTTAGTAGGACCCATATATCCATATGAGTGTTTAAAAAATAAACTAAAAATCATAATGTACAGTCGCCCTCAGAAGTTGCTGAACACTAGCTTTACAAACATTGAAATACATAAATGACGGCCTCTGTGGCGTAGCGGTAGCGCATTCGACTGCTATGACAGGGGGCGCAGGTTCGATTGGTTCGATCAGTGCAAATATTTGTATGCATGAATATGCCTATTTGCATTGGTCTGGGTGTTTCTATGTATAATATGTATGGATATACAAAAAAAAAGTATATAAGTATGTTTATCCGCATTCTGGAACCCATAACACAAGCTAGTTAAACCATGCTTACTTTGGGTCTAGAAAGCGATGTGTAGAATGTCGTAGAATATTAAAAAAATAAATGAATTGATGTTAATCATTTTTAATTTTTTGTTTATTATTTTATTTTGAAGTGTGTTGAGCAAATACAGATGGCGACTGTACCTTTATGTTGAATATTTGCAGCGTCAGATGACGAAGAAGATATACCTTCAAGGTGTTACCTGAAGCGGCAGGCACAGCTCATAGTGGACACCAAGTGCCGAAGGAAGGGATTCCGAATGCCTTACCCTAGGAAATAAAAACTGCTAGGGGACCATCATCTTTAAATACAGGTTTTGAAAACGAGCTTTAAAACGTCATCATCACCGTTACCTCATGTGCCTACTCTGTGGTAACTCCTCCATATATTAGCGCACAGGAACTGCGGGAAGTAAATATATAAAATGAATCAGTTACCACAATATCTAGATTGTTGAAAGTTAGAAAAGAAAAACCGATAGTAATTTGAAGAATATACTGCTTCCGGGCTGTTTGGCCGTGGTCCATCGGAAACTTGTATTCCAGACGTTTCGTTCGAGTTCGCGTTCGAGTTCGAGTTCGAGTTCGCCGCCGAGGAAGGTTCTCCGCACTCGACGGCGTCCCGACGTGTACCACTGAAGATGACGACCGCAGTGATCGACGAAACGTCTGGAATACAAATTTCCGATGGACCACGGCCAAACAGCCCGGAAGCAGTATATTCTTCATGCAACGCCGGCCGTGAAAGCCTTAAGATTTATATTCGATAGTAATTTGAAAGGAAAGTCGATAGGAATTGTGTTATAGGTATACTTCGACACTAGTACTATTTCACAAGTCAGGTCTTCAAACGGGATTGGTGATTTCAGCACTAGGTTGTGTCCACAGATGTTTGTTAGGATATTTTGATGTAAGACTATTTGTACCCATTTTTCTATTGTCAAGTGAGTTGATATTTTAATTAAAATATGTCTAGAAGTGAATGTAATGTGCTTAGAATAAACATGTCAATTGCACATTTTTGTTTTATTACATTTGCATTCCACCTGACACTATGGTAGGGTACCACCTGGCCTTAAGTACCATAATCACAGATTAGATAATATAATATTTACTACTACTATAAAATCAGATGAAGCCGTCATACTGAGGCCCACTATTGTAGCACTCATTCTTGAGACTTTCCCTTTAGCTTACCATCAGGTGAGATGAAGCCATAATAATGCGCCCTACATAAAATAAATTACAGTAATAGTAATATTTAATGTGGCGGAGTCATCAAACAAAAAAAGTGTTTAAAAATGATTGTAAAGTCATTCATTGTTTCCGTAGTTCGCAAGAATTACGGTAGATGGCTCCAGCGTCGCCTTAAGACGTATACAATATATCGGAGAATTTCCAATATCTGGGACGTGTCTAGGTGGCTCAGTTGGTCAGAGCGTTCCCCCTGTAAGGGACAGGTCGCAGGTTCAAGTCCCGTCTTAGATGTTCTCTTTTTCCAATCTAAAGGATAAACAATAGTTTAAAAAATAACACAACAAAACGCGTAGGTATTTAGTTCGTCTTCTAACAAACTAACAAGTTAAAAATAATTGTTAAAAAGCCTGGGTGCTATAATGATGATTGTTTTAAGCACCCCATTTTTCAGAAAAATATCGTCGCGGGTCCGATTCCCGCCTAGTGCAAATATATATATTTGCATTGGTCTGGGCGTATTTATTTACAAAAAAAGTTTATCCGCATTCTAGAACCCATATGACAAGCTCTGCTTAGTTTGGGTCTAGATGGCGTTGTGTACTTTGTCCTAAATTATTATATCCTTATTTATTTTTTATTTATTTAACAATTCTTTGAAATTTTTTAGTTAGTCTTTTCTTATAGCGTGTATTTTAGTTTTTTCCAACTATTATTTATATTTAATTATTAGTCAATTTTTAATAATTTTGTTTTGTCATCGGTCCTTGATAAGTGTGCTAAATTTTAAATTAATCAATTCAACGTTTGGCTATAGGTACTCCAGAAGCGAGTTCAAAGATTCTATTTAAAACAAACTTACAAACATACATAACAAGTTAATAAAAGCGTGTTAAAACGCAGATTAGCGACAGGTGTGGTCTGGTAAAAACATAACAGGTAAGGTCAAGGAAAAGATAAATTCCTAGCCTAAAACCGAGTTTCCACGGCAAGCGGAACAGACATCGTCTATTAAAGACTGTAGTCGGGGTGAAGCCAATAAAGGAGTCTTGTTCAATTGTTACACTGGTTTATTCGACAATTATACAATTTAGAACAAATTATAAATACATATACAAAATAAATATTGAGAACGTGTAGTACCATGTGTGTTCGCAAACTCCGACTTCCTGACAGCCAGTCGCGCGGGCCTGTGATTGGCTAGCGGGATAGGCGCGTTCGGAAACATGTTAACGAGTCGGTGAGTACCGGCTCGGAGCCCTACCGCGTGTTCCGCGGACTGGGAGTCTAAGATTATCCGCTACAGGACTTCGTTTTCATTACATTGATCGCTTAACGCAATATGATGAATTAGTTAAACTCTCTAAGAGTCCTCTCAGCTTGCAGTGCAAAAGGCACCTCGCGTTTCTATTTTGCATCACATTTCTATACCTCTTTGATTGACACGAACAAGTTAACCAAACAATATAAACAAAATGAGCAACCCGTAAGTACGCCGACCTCACCTCATTTTATAGTTTAAAAAAGTCATATCAAATTTGACAGTAATTTCAATCAAATCAATCGCACTGTAAAATCTACATTTCTATCAATTTATTAATATTTTTATAACAAATAGTTTATAGTTACTTTACAAAATGTTTTCGGAGCACAAAAACTCGTATCTGCAGTTGGTATGCGCTGCCAATCCAAGGGTCATCAATAAGGCGGTCGATCGAGCTATGTGGTATAGAAGGAAAGATTCACACGATGGTCAGTACTAAATAATCTTACATTAAAAAGAGGTAGGTACGGCACTGGTGGGGTGTGTGTTGGGTAACCTCCTCGAGTGTCGCTCCGATTCCGATCCCGCTGCAGTCCGGGGGGAACGGAATAGGAGCGGCCGGTACACCCTGGGCGGCGGTCAATGGCTTCCCCTTCATAGGGTTGGCATTGATCGTCGGCCAATACCCAACGTGGCGGGAACACATCGCTCTCCGTACTCCTCTGCTTTCAGAGGAGATAGGATGAGCGACGCTGTTAGTGGTGAGATGGCCCAGGGTCAGCCGGGGTGCGAGGGATATGCTCTATGGGTAACCTTACACCCCGGCGTCTGAAAGCCCGAGACGGCGTGCGGTTTTAGTCGGTGCAAGCCCGACATAACCGCCCCCGCTGGCCGGCGGGGGGGTATCCGAAGGGATTTCCGCACGATAAAAAAAAATGGTAATTCAGTGCTAGGATAACTCGCCCACATCGAGGTATGCAACAGGAGATGATGCAATCAGGAGTGCGAAGAGACCAAACTATACCAACTATTACCTTACACCCTGGCGTCTGAAGACCCGATACGGGGTGCGGTTTTAGTCGGTTCAAACCCAATAAGACAACCGCTCCCGCTAGCCGGGGATTTCCGCAAGAAAAAAAAGTACTCTGTGGGAATATCGGGTTAACAAGTAGTAGCAGTGTAGAGCGTTCGACTGAAACGTCCGAGGTCGCGGGTTCGATTCCCGCTCAGAATTTGTATGCATGAATATGTCTATTTGCATTGGTCTGGGTGTTTCTATGTATAATAAATATGTATGTATTTATGAAAAATAAATGTATTTAAGTTTGTTTGTCCGCATAAATTAGTTAAGCGATGTTTACTTTGGGTCCAGATAGCATTGTGTAGTGTGGAAGGTAGCATTCTAATGGTGCAAGCAATTTTCGGCAAAAATTGGTTCAGCGGTTTCATAGTTTATCGATTACAAGCAAACAAATCATTCCTCCTTACAATATCTATACCTACATACTCTAAACTAATATTATAAAGCTGAAGAATTTGTTTGGTTAAACGCGCTAATCTCAGGAACTACTTCGAATTGAAAATTATTTTTGTGTTGGATAGCCCATTTATCGAGAAAGGTTATAGGCTATATATCATCACGCTACTACCTTGGAGAGCGGAGCAGTCATCATAAATGTCAACAAATTGGGGAAATTTCCCTAAATTATTATAGAACTAATAAATTACGGACATTTATGGGACACATGGCGAAGCATGCCACGGGCGAAGCCGCGGGCACAGTTATTATATATATAGGTACTATTAAAGATACATCTTTCGTAAATCGCGATAGGCCGTCAATTGTACAACACCTTTAGATTTTAAGCTAGTTACAAACTTGTATTTTATCGACACACAAACACATTTGAAGCGACGGTAGCTTAGTGGTTAAGGAGTCGACCCTACGATCGAGAGGTCCCGGGTTCGAATCCTGGCCATTACACTACGGACGTGAACCCACTCCTAACACAAGCAATTTAGCTTAGCTGGAGGGGTTAGGGGGAATATTAGTAATTTCGGTTACGTCACTCGCTGTGATGTTCTGCTCTGAAGAAGCAGGCCGGGACGGTGGGGCGACTAGCGCCCCTTCCCCAAACCGGGGCAAGAGGGGGACACCGTGGTTCCCAAACCCGAGGGGGCCGTCTGCAGACCCGAGACGGCGTGCGGTTTTAGTCGGTTCATGCCCGACATAACCGCCCCCGCTGGCCAGCGGGGGGGTATCCGAGGGGATTTCCTCACGAAAAAAAAAAAAAAAAAAAAAGGTACGTAGGTACACGTATAACAAGAGATGCTGCAGTTACTAAACCCGCATTTAATTTTCCAGAACTACCGCCAGCACAACGGCTGAGTTCTATGCAACCATCGCTCTACGCACCTATGATCGACGTCACTAGATCACAACTGGGCTTCGGCCGCGTTGGTCTGCGTATCCTCAACAGGGAGCTCAGTTCACCTGATAACCTTATACAGCTGCAAGCTACACATAGCATTCTGGATCAGGTGGGATTTTTATGTATATCGTTTAATTTGTTTAATCTCGATACGCGCTATAACATAACATAACTTCACACCTGTATCCCCAAAGGGGTAGGCAGAGGTGTATTACACACCCACGATTCGCCAGTTATGTTTAGGTCCCAATGTAATAGGGGGCGAGCCTATTTGCCATCTACCGGGCAGATTACTAAGCGAGCGATAATCAACATTTTTAATACACACGTAACTACAAAAAGTCAGAGGTGTGTGCCCTGGCGACTGGGGATTGAACTCGCGACATCATCTCGGCAGTCCGTTACGTACACCACTGGGCTATCGCGTTATAAGCTCGTGTTGGATAGAGGACTGGACATAACTGGCGAATCGTGGGTGTGTAATACACCCCTGCCTACCCCTTCGGGGATACAGACGTGAAGTTATGTTACTGTTATACGGGATTCTGAACTTCACTGTTAAAAAAAAAGGGAACACTTCAACTGAGAAGAACTAGAACTTTTATTTTGAATATGGGATCAATTTCGGGATCCTTAGGCAACCGCGCGAATCGGAAGAAGAAAACAGACTGACGAGTCTCTGCGTCGCTGGGCAGAGCCAGCGACTGTAGTAGTAGAGTGGTAGAGTCAAGCAACAGTAATTTTGGCCGTTGCATGAATGGGCCGACTCGACCGGGGAAGCACCACCCTCTCACAGAATATCGACGCCAAGTAACAGTATTTGAACTGTTGCGTTCCGTTTGGTGAGTGAGTGCCGGAGCCCAAACTCCTTTCCCATCCCCTCCCAAAATCCTTTCCCATCCCCTCCCAAAAGCCTTTCCCATCCCCTCCCAAACTCCTTTCCCATACCCTTTCCTTTACAGGGTCGGCAGCGCGAGTGTGACGCCACTGGTGTTGCACACGTCCATAGACCGCGGTAACCGCTTCCCATCAGGTGGGTCGTGTGCTTGTCTGCCACCTTAGTGGTATAAAAAAAAAAGATGAGAGTCAGCATAAAAGCTGTTGGACAGCACTATCGCTATCATAGTGTGGATATAACATTACGTAGTAATAAGTAGGTATTTCTTGATGATAAATGGTTACCTAGTCCTGTGAAAGCTTGTGATCCCAGTGGTGTCAATAGTGCGTTACCACCTGCAAAAGGAGGAATTGAAGGGTATACATACTTACAAACGCACACCACTTATAACTAATCTATACATATAAAAATAAAATTGGAGTGTCTGTTTGTAATATTGAAATAACCGTTTTTTACTACATGTATATGAATACGGTACATACACCAAAATATCATTTTTTTCAATTTTTGTCTGTCTGTCTGTCTGTTTGTTCCGGCTAATCTCTGAAATGGCTGGACCGATTTTGACGGGACTTTCACTGGCAGAAAGGTAATATAACAAGGAGTAACATAGGCTACTTTAATTTTAGGAAAAATACACAGGGTTCCGCGCAATAAATTAAAACCCTAAAAATCTTAATCCACGCGGACGAAGTCGCGGGGATTAAGATTCACAGCACAGCTAGTCATAAATATAATATTCCAAGATATAATACACAGCGCCAACTACACTTAAGCTCATTTAGCTTGTAATATGGATTCTAGAATACGGAAAAACGTACTTATATCTGTCTTTGGTACATATTATTACAAATTTGAATAGACACATTTATGCATACAAATAATTGCAATGTGTGGGAATCGAACCCGTGACCTCTAGGGTAGCAGTTGAAAGCTCTACCGCCACACCACACTAGTCTTAGTAAGACGATGGTATTTTCGTAGCATGCTATATTCGTGATGGGAAACACATAGGTACCAATTTCTCTAGATCTAGGCTCTATTAGTAATTTTCGTTGTTACAGGTACAAATATCTGAAAGTGCAATATTTCTAATAAACTTAAACATCGTTTATCGCCTCATAGATATAATGCACGATCGTGACCCCATTGTCCGAGAGAAGATTTGCCTCATCCTCACACATCTTGCACACTTCTACCAGGGCAGGCAACGCATGCTGTCCCGGCCCATCATCTTTGAAAGACTCATGTATTTAATTATGCGAGATCGTAACGAAATTCGATACGCTGCTGCTTACACCCTCCGTACTTTAGCCAGATACCAATGCTCAGGCGAAGTTATCGTTAAAACGGAAAATATCGTCGAAAATCTTCTTAAAATGGTCAAAGACGAGCATTCTGGTATCATTTTTATCCACCTCAAAACGCTTTGCTGTTTGTGCGAATGGGATCCGGAACCAGCGTTACGAGCCAACGCTTTTCAAATCCTGGTAGTTCTGTTTAGCAACCACGACAAAAGAGTCTCAGCTAAAGCCATGGAGTGCATGACGGAGATCTGCAAGCATAACGTTGGTAAACGACTAGCAGATATGTATGATTTAAATCTATTGCTCCTGAAAAAGTACTTACGTTCCAAAGATTTCGCAGTGATCCTGAGTACTGTTGGTCTTATGACGTATACAACACTGACGACTCGATCGAAATGGCGTGCTAAGGAGTTCATTCATGACTTCAGTAAGCGTATAATGAAATTGGTTAAGTCTCATAACTCTCCGTTACTGCAAATACGTGCCATGCAAGTTTTTATAAATCTTTGCGATTGTCCCGACATAAGATATCATATGAAGAAAAACTGGTTGAAGAAAATCGAGGCTATACCGATAAGGTCGCACGAGCAATGGAATGGGACTTCGGAAGTAACAACGTATGCTTTCGAAGCAGCGCATAATTACAGGACCATGTGTATAGAAGGTGTGGAGACGATCAAGAATGAGTATGGTGATAACGTGAATGTGGTGAACGTCCACAGCTACTTGGGCAGGGTCCATCACGTGAAGGACCACTTGATAAAGGCGATTAATTTCATGCCTCATGTCAATTAAACTTGTATATTTAGAATAACTACAGCGAGTAACTTTAATTTTTTTAGTAGTATTAATGTTAACAAATCTATATATTATATAAATCAATGTTTTTTTGTTGTTAAATAATACACAATGATTGATTTAAGCATTTATTTGAATAAAATTTGTTACGAATTACAATATTTGAGCTAGACATTTTGGTTTCATATTTTATGCCACAAGGCATACTTAAAGCTACATTCAGTCGGTCAGACTAAATTATACATTTATATCTATCAATATAATATCAATAGCACGACAATCTGGTAATATACAATAGAAAAACATGCGTCCTATTACTATAGACTCGCAGTCGAGATTACAAATACTGGTACCAATACCTTAATTACTGCCACAACTCAAAATTTAACTAAAGAAGATATCTGGAATTGTAGGAAATTAAGTTCTGCTAAACAAAAATTGCATGAATATTTTGAAGGACCTGTTGGAAACAAAATCATTATTTGTACTATCCAATACTTCCATCGATTAAGGCTCAAGACTTATATTCTAAATATTGCTATGATAGTATCGATTGCCACTTGACATAATTTCAGAACGGTGGATAAATATTTAACAACTGATAATATTTAAATTTCCGATAGCAAAAAACAAAACACATTTGTTTCCCAACAATACGTCAGAGTCACCAATGTTGGAGCCAAGGCCAGCCAGAAGAAAAGTCCAGCTAGACCATAATTATCTCGTTTCCCAGCAATATAGCCGTTATTCCGCCCTGTGCCACTGGATTTGCCACTGGGGTCACAAAACGGAAAAAATCTTCCGGTTTGTGCCACTGTTTGTAGAAACATACTCCTGTTATACACTTTGAATTTGCAACTTTTGTAACATTCAATACAGGTAATAGCGCAGTGCCGACTTATGAAGATTCCTATGCATTTAACTACCAACCCTTTATTGTTAAAAACATGTAATAGGTATGGATAATGAATGATTCTAACGATACTTACGTTGAAAAACAATATTTATATAATATTTTTTTTATATAACAATATTTTTATTTATTTATTTATTTTTATATTTACATAAGAACCTTCTTCAACATAAGTGGCCAATGCATCATACGTAATTAGATTATGCTCTATTTTTAGAACAGTGGCACAAACCGGAAGATTTTTTCCGTTTTGTGACCCCAGTGGCAAATCCAGTGGCACAGGGCGGAATAAAGGCAATATAGTCAGACGTGAAGAAATAGAGTAGTAATAGTTTTAACCGGTAATAGTCCAACATACCCCTTTCGTTTGGGGTTATCAGCACATAAAAGAGAGACCCAAACAAAAAAAACCAGGTTACATTGTCAGGGAAGCCACATTAACGTTTTTTTTTTATAAATATTTAGTACCTCAAATTGACTGCACCCTGCCTGATGGTAAGCTAAGGTGAAGTCCAGAAAATAGTGGCCACCATTTCCAGAGATTGTCCCTAGTGGTGGCCCCTACCTAGACGGCATCTACTACATCGCTTAAAGAACCCAGGATTGTAGGTAGAAGGGAACACGTGTCGGACCATAAAAAACGCTTTACCCACGTAAAGTGTTTTTTATGGTCCGAGAAAAAAAGGAGTCGCCAAACCGCTTGGTACGCGATGGTATCTATTGCACTGTGAGTTCAAAGTTTTTAAACTACTTATTGCATTTTAATACCGCTTTAATGCTGAACTTCATAACCTCATACCAGTCGTTAAAAACTACTCCTATTTTGGCTATTTAGTACTACAATTTGGCTATCACCTAATTAATCATACATTTGATAAGTCAAATAATTATGATTTCATTAACTATGATCATAGTGAGTTAGTACAGTACCGATTTTATGATTTTGGCACGTCGGAAAGAAGCGAGTGACTAACTAAAATAGGCTAACTTCGATTTTGTACAGCGTTCTCTTTATACATCGGACTGACAGTTTGATACCTTTATAGAGTAGTTAAAACAGTTACTGCTTATAAAATATTAACACTATAGCTTCGGTTTCTAAAAAAATAATATCTTTTGCTGTGCTGTGCTGTGAACATGCGCTGTGTGATACAGCAAATGCTTTACAAACCGAAGCTAGATAACCTTAGTCGGGCTCTCACTCTTATTCCCGAAGTGCCAAATCAAAAGTTGGTTAGATTAAGATTCGCTCGAATATCTACGAAATCGAATAGTATCGATTATCCTTTATGAGAACTTTGATCGTCTGTCACCCCAGCAGAAGCAGGCCGGGACGGTGGGGCGACTAGCGCCCCTCCCCCAAACCAACACCGTGGTTCCCAAACTCGAGGGGGCCATCTCGAAACCGGAGATGGCCCAGGGTCAGCCGGGGTGCGAGGGATATGCTCTATGGGTAACCTTACACCCCGGCGTCTGTAGACCCGAGACGGCGTGCGGTTTTAGTCGGTTCAAGCCTGACATAACCGCTCCCGCTGGCCGGCGGGGGGGAAGGGGGAAATCCGAAGGGATTTCCGCACAAAAAAAAAAGGTACAACTTTGATATTTACAAAATTATCATATTCTAGTCTATTTAGGAACAGTGTCTAGTATCACTGGAATTATTTTAAGGTTTTTTATTGCTATTAATACTACTACTTGGTAAATTTTAACTCTAAGTGATAATACATTGAATTCTGTATATCTAGAAAAAAGATTCTGATGTATTAAGAACCTTCCTCCTTTTTGGACGTCGGCTAAAAATGAGTGAGTGAGGTAAACGAGGGAGCAGCACTACAAGTTTTTGAATGGTGCGTTGTAAATTTATCACATTTTTTTTTAGATTACAATCATAATTTAGTTATATTTAAATTTACATAACATAACATAAACTCAAGCCTATATCCCTGAAGGGGTAGGCAGAGGTGCTAGCACCCACATTTCGCCAGTTTATGTTTAGGTCCCAATGTAATAGGTGGCGAGCCTATTGCCATTAACCGGGCACTTATAAACCTGCGATAAATACACACATAACTTCGAAAAGCATCGAAAAGTCATTGGTGTGTGCCATGGTATGGTAAAACCTGGGATCGAACCCGAGACCTCGTCTCAGCAGTCCTTTACCCATACCACTAGGCTACCGCGGCTATTTATTAAATTTATAAATTTATATATATATATTTACATACATATATATATTTCAATAATATACACTAAAATGAGATTGTAAAGTAAAAGCCACTAGCTTATTGCTATCAGGTTAATATAATCTACAACATAGCGTACAATATTCAGAACTCTTAATTTCACACAGCATACGACCAGATATTCGATAATACACGACCTAATTTAAGTAATCCAAGAAATATACATGTATACAACTTATAAACAAGACTGCAGCACATACAATCACTAAAGAAGATAGGACTGACATACCTAAACTTATAATTTTAAAGTCTGGTAACATAGCGAAATGTCGCTTATTACAAAAATGAACATAACAGTAATAACGTAAATAGAAGGGTTTCATACAACTATACTCTTTAGTCACTGTTTAGCAGTAGATAATAAAATATTAAAAAAGTAACACAGACTTATGATTATAAGATAACAGACGGAATATTAAATTTGTATTTTGTCTATGACGCACGATCTCTTTCTTTTTAGTTACTTGGTAATATGCGCTATCCTTTTCTTTGCCATGTACATACACATACTTACACAAGCATAGATATGGAGTTGAAGCAAATTTTCAACATAGTCGTCACTTGTCGGTGAACCATGCTAATATTATTTTGTTACTTGAAAAGAATAATTAAATAAATAAATAACTAAACAATTCTACTCGTTTCTATTCTAGGTAATTCCAGTGAGCTGCCTAATATTTTGAATACTAAAATGTTTAATTCTGGCCTTTCCCAATCAATTTTATGAATGTATGCAGTTACGTAAATATTCGTAGAGGTTTTCAGTCTTAGTTCAGCCCCGTCTTAGCTACATTGCGTATTGTGGAAAATTTGGCGTCGAAAGAAATCGGAAATTTTCCGTCTGTTATTACAAAATGGTAAGTCTGTGAAAAGAAATCATTGTTTAATACAAAATTGCACAAGTATGCACAATATATATATAAAAAATACATATAACTTAAAAAAAAAACAAAACGTTCTTCTTCGTCTCAAAAGGCACATCTCACCCATAGACAAGTACAAAAACTCCTGAAATTGCTTTATAATTTTTTCGATGTAGAGTATTATAAATATATATTGTAAACTGTTGAAGCATGTTTTTTGTTACATACTCACGTCTTTATAACCCCGAGGGCGTAAGGCAGTGTGTTAAGATTAACTTCAGCATTTTTAGGAATATGGGGGGAGGGGGGGGGGTGTCTATCTCAAACATCTGGATACACAACTAATAAATAATCGGTTCTAAGAGTCTTTCATTATACTTTGTGCGTTTACAATTTCTGCCGTATTATTAAACATGTGTCAATATAAAAAGGACAACATTTAATAACTAAAGCACTCCTAATGGATACAGCGGTAAAATTATTGTACTCACAGATTTTTTTACAATTGTTGGTTGCAATAAATCATACGGCCCGCATGATTGAACGCGGTCACCGCAGCCTATAAACGTAACAAACACCGCGGATGTAAAAACCTTTTTTTGCCTCTTTCAAAGATTCTCATACTGCACTGACGCAATCACAATTTTTATACATCAATACATATAAATAAAATTGGAGCGTCTGTTTGTAATATTAAAATAACCGTTTTTTACTACATGTATATGAATATATATACTGTACATAAACCAAAATAACATTTTTTACAATTTCGCTGAAATGGCTGGACCGATTTTGACGGGACTTTCACTGGCAGATAGGTAATATAACAAGGAGTAACATAGGCTACTTTAATTTTAGGAAAAATAATTAGGGTTCCGCGCAAAAAAACTAAAACCCTAAAAATCTTAATCCACGCGGACGAAGTCGCGGGCACAGCTAGTCTGCTATATATTAACACGCGAATATACAGAATGCCTTCATATAACTCATGATATAAAAATCTGTACAGTTCCGTTTCTTGTATATAACAATGTTCGTATAAAATCTCACATAGTAAGCAGAACCTATCATGTACCTATGTATAATGTTTATCAACTGTAAAATTCTACAATATTTACAATTTTAAATTAATCTTGTTGGTTATAATTTGCAGACGTATCCTTTGTATTTCACTCACTTGGTCTATGTTATAACACTTTAAATAACTGTAACAAGCAATAATCTCATTACTATTGCTAACTGCTATATTTTATAACAATATTGTATCTTTCTAATAATTTGAACATACTTTAAATATACGGAGAATATTGCAAGACACTAGTAAATATTTTAGAATTGTATCAACTTAGATCCATTATTCGCGGTATATATTTATGCTAAATAATATTTGATACTCGTATGTAGTGATGCAATTTAGATGCGATACTCATTAGAAGAAAGTTACATCAATTTAGGTGCAGTATTCGTGTCAGGCAATAGTTACCTCAATTTACATTTGATATTCGCGCCTTACCTTAACAATTCAAACTAATACTCGTAGTAATTTTATTATTGTACACATATCCCCAAAAAGTGTAACCGTAATAAAGTGTTTTAACACAGTTTTTTGAAACTGTTTTAGAAGAAACCCATTTATAAATGTAACAGATACGAAAGTGTACCATAATCAAAGGGTACGTTTTATATGTGGTAATAAGTGTTAATAAGGGTAACAGAAATAACGTCTTAAAATACTTGGGGGTGTACAAAATATCTTTATTTAAAAAATTAGATTATAAATATAATAGGATAGTAAATGTGGCAACTAAGCATTTCGGTTAACACTTATTAACACTGTTAACAGATTCATATCTGTTACATATATATGTATAAGTGTTACACAATTGAAAATGGCTAACGATTAACAGATGCAATACCACATTTATAAGTGTAACACTTTCATTCTGTAACCTTTTCATAGTGTAACCCATATAATTATGTAACCTTTATGAATGTGTTTTTAAGTCCCTGACTCCAAGTGATATTTTAGAACATTAACACTTTAAATTCTCAACACAAACTGCCTGCTCATATATACCCCTTAAAAACCACAAAATATATTCTACCGAACACCTGGACTGCTTTGAGCAAAGCAAAGGTGATTTTGTTTGGGAGAGTACAGTGCGATATATATCACGAAACATTTCAATGTACAAAATGTTTGAAATATTTGTGTGTATGAAACACAAATATTTCCTAAGCATCAGACTGTGGGCTTAAAAGGTGTCACCCAATCCCCCAGCCCACTCCATCTGCGCTCGCATTTAGCATCTGAATTTTGTGGTACCTACTCTCGATAGTCAGAGACCGTAATCTTAGCAATCCATGGATTCTCCGTGCGGGTGCCGGGTCCATCGCGTTGCTGAGTTGGGAACTCGGGACAGTGCCTGGGACTTGCGACCCAAGTGTAGGTTTAGAAGGGGCCCCTTTTGTTGATGTACATCAACACTCACCTTCACTACCCAAGTTCCCCTCCCTGCCTAACCAAATTTGATACGAACCTACTAGTGCCGCTTTAGACATTCGTCCTAGTAATGAGCTTATTGTAGCTCTCGATAGGCCTAGATCTTTAAGTAGGTTATAGAGAGATTTTGCTGGTATACCTCTCGCTCCCACTTCCACTGCATACAAATTAACCACGTAACCGTTTTTGATTAATTCGTTTGTGAGATCATAGTATTTATTTTTCTTTATTGTGTGGTCCTTCGGTATATTTGTTTCCCACGGTACAGTAAGTTCCACAAGAACCACATGTTTTAATCTCTTAGAATATAGGAATATGTCAGGTCTAGATGACGAAACCCCAACATCCTCCGGAATTTTGTAGTGCTTTTCATACGTGTCGATTAGGAGAGTCCAATCTGGGGCAGTATCTAAGATTGAATAAGGTTTGTTCCTGGGTGTTATGGATGAACCTTCAGACACAAAGTTGATATGACGTCTGTTAGTAGTCAATCCTTTTTGGGCTCTAGCTACTGCCAGACTCATTGCTTCACGTATGATGATAAGCACCTTATCGTGGCGGCGTGAGTAATGGCCTCTATCGAGAAGCACCCTACATCCTACTAATATGTGTCTAGCCGTCCCTATTGCCTCACCACAAGTATAACATTGTTTTTCTGTGGCCTTCCCCCACCTTACCAGATTACTCTGGTCTGGGAGGGTCATCTGAAAGGCGTTAAGATAAAATTTTAACAGGGCCGGCGACCAGTCATAGATCAAGGTGCGCCACTTTAAGGCCATCGGTATGCAGAACTCTCCCATTGTCAACCATTCATTTTGGATTTCCAAATTCATCGCGTGCACTCGATATTTATCATTTTCGTCTTGTTTTAGAAAGGACTTAAGTATATCCTGGTCCCTTTCTGGCTCTCGTACTCCCAACCCCACTCTGTTTGACTGGGCCCCTATCATAAATCGTTTATGGAATAGAAGTCTAGATTCAAGCTCGGACGCGTTATTATCTTTCGGGAGTGCCCTGATTGTGACATCTTGGGATTTTCCTAAGATGTGGGCTTTGGTAACTCTAAGATGTTTATAGAGCTCCGATGGTTTCTTAAGTTTCATCCCAAAATTATTTTGATCCCTAAATAGAGCAGAGGAATCAGCAGAGTGCGCTAGTCCAAGCCACGATTTTAGCGATTTTATGACAGTTGCATCTATTTTCGCCAGTAAGGTTTTACCGAATTCATACACCAGAAAAGGCCAAGTCAGACGTGATGTTAAGTAGTTGTCATATATCCAAGCTTTTTTGATATTGTTTAGTGGTATCTGATCTATCTTATTTAGGTCATTTATAAACGTATCGACAACTTCATCTAAGGATGGTGTGCGTCCTTTATAGTCTATCTTTCTCCCAAGAAATTTAAATGGCACCGATTCAGCGACTATGGAAACTGGTTTACCCCCAATGAAGAGTCCCGGGTCGTAAGAGGTAAATTTGGTGTCCCGTCTACCCAGACATAGACAGTGACACTTACTGGGCTTCGTCCTCAGTCCATTTGTCCACGAACAGAACTCATCGACTTCCTTTAATAGTTCCTGACATTGTTTTGGATTGCGCGTCAGTATTGCGAGATCGTCAGCAAAAGCTAAGATGGACTCTGAGTATATGTTATTTACTTTAAACCGATAACCCCATTTCTTTTCGTGACGTATTAACTTGGTAATTAAGATATTAATTACTATGTTAAATGCTATTGGTGACAAGCAGCATCCCTGAAACAGTCCCACATTATACCGTAATGGTCCTGTGTGTACTTCTTGGAAGCTTATAGCAAATTTTAGCTGGGAGTAATACGACTCGATTATCTCTATGACCACGGGCGGAAAGTTATACCATTGCAACGCGTATACCATAAGGTAATGTGGAATTGAGCCAAATGCATTTTCTAGGTCTATCCAACATACCGTTATCTGTCTTTCGTATTTTCTGGCATCTTTTAAGCTTTCCGCTAACAGACTATTGTGTTCCAGACAACCAGAAATGCCGGGTAAAAACCCTTTCTGGTGGTTAGGTCCGAAATACCTATTGTTAATCATAAAATGACACATTTTAGTTTGTAGAATTGAGAAAAATATTTTTGAAATTGTGTTAGTTAGTGCTATCGGTCTAGTATCTTTAGGATGGGTCACTTCATGTTTTTTTGGAATGAGAACGAAAACCGCTTCGCCAAATGCGACTGGTATATTCTTTTCTGACCAGATTTTACTGAATATATTTGTGAGATGTTTACGAACTGTTGGACATTTTTTATACACTATATATGGAACCCCATCAGGGCCCGGAGCCGATTTAGATGATTTCTTTTTTATTTGTATCTCTATTTCCTCTATGGTAGGTGCATTCCCTTGGAATTGTACTAGAGGGTCGTGAGGTCTTTGGGTTTCCGGTTGATTGTATGGTGTTCTGCATTTAAGTATTTCATAAGTGTTTTTGTAATGTTCGTAAGTTTGTTCTTTGGTCAGAAGAAGTTTACCATTTTGGCTTTTAAAGATGTTTTTTGAGTACTGAAAAGGGTTTTTATCAAAATTTACTTCGTGCCTTGCCCTATCGTAACTATCGCAATTGTTTGCTATTTGTTGCGATATACCTTGTATTAGTTTAAGAATTGATCTTAATGCCCTAGACAGTTGGTGACTAAGATGATAATCGCCCAAGGCTTTGGCATCTCGAAGTTTTTTCTTTAGCTCCCCTTTCTTTCTCCGCAATTTAGTTTTAAAAGAGTTTTCTTTAATTTTAGGAGCATGGTAATTTGGAGGTGGATAATGCTCACTAAAATACGTATAAATTGTATCTTGGAAAGTGTTTACTTGGCTATTTAGATCTTGTTTCTTGCCTGGATGTTCTAGCAGAATGGCCAAATTTTCGTCGTGCACTTTCCAGGTTGAGTTTTGAAGGCTCGGAATGCTAAGACGTGTCCGGATATTTATGGACTCCTGGTTACTTTGACACGAATTCGATATAACATTTATATATCTACATGTTCATCGTTACTATATTTTGGCGATATTTTTCATATATCCAGTTTACTCACTAAACAGCACTTTAATTGTTATAGTCAGTCTATATAAAGTTTAACAATCTACACTGCAACAATCATGGGCGTACCCAGTTTGGGGGGCTGGAGGAAGGAGGGGGAAGGAAGTTTCAAACCCTACGCATCTGAAATTATTTTTTTTCTCAACAAATCTACTTCCTGGTCTTTTTCAAACAATGTTTTGTTTCCCTAATGAATCCTGGTTACGCCCGTGATAACAGTTACTGCAATCCACAGCTAAATCCTTACAGTCTACATACAACATACATTGCTACACACTGCCCACTCTGCAGTGGTCTACAGAAGCACTGCAATAGATACGGCTACTCACTGCCACTATTCATTGTATTGGACGTACTCGTAGAGCGCTTTGCACAAGTCGTGCAATGTCGGGTCTCACCTGCCACCGCCGCGCTTGTTCAGAGGGTCGTACACTTCGGCCTCTGAGTCTAGCTCGTCCTCAGAGAGGGACAGGGAGCCTCCTACGCGACGGGTGCGCAAACCCTCCTGAAAATAAAATGAATTATTCTTTTTTAATATGATAAAATGTTATAACGTCATTGGAATTAATGTGTGAAGAATTAATGAAGATATTGAGAAAGAAAATTTGATTGCAGTTTGTTGTGGACATCTATCTCCAACGTAAACATTGTTTTATAAAATACATAAAGGTTTAATTAAAACACTTTGATATTATTTTTAAACGTGGAAGATTCGTTTACTATTTTTAACCGACTTCAAAAAGGAGGAGGTTCTATGTTCGTCTGTATCTATGTTTTTTTATAGATCCAATAAAGAAGTTTGTAGTATTGTTCAACGTTTTGACAGATAAATAAGTGACACGTTTGATTTTTTTTCTCAAATTTGTAGATCGTGATAATTCCGTTCCATATCAACGGTAATTACACAAATTTTTATAATTGTGTCACGAGAGTAATCTTCTTCTAGTTCTATGTACTTTATATGAAAGTAAGTAGTTTTATTAATCATTGTAAACTTAGATATGACTTCGTCGGAAGTTTACGACTTCAAATAAAATGTAAAATTTTACTTACTTAATACAAAAAAAGGCGAATTAAATTAGTAAACGTGTTCTTTTAGGTGTAACGCTATAATAAAACCAACAGAAAATACCGAAACAATATTTGTTAGATAATACATTTAAGATAAGTTAATAGGTACACAAATATTATAACAACATAAGTTAGAACGAAGAGCATAAGGTTATTGTGAGTTAAGTACGTTTTGAACTGTTAGAAAGATTTTAAGATTAATTTATGAAGCGGTAATTGATGGCATAGAACAGTCGTAGGTAATTCTCATCCGGAAGCTGACGTTCTAATTTTAAACTGTGATTTTTTTTTCTGTTGATTCGCATCAAAAGAAAAGAGTAGAACATAGTCTAATGTAAATGTGTTTATGCTTTTGTTTTTTTTTCTAATATTTACACATGAAAGTTTATTTTCACATTTTTAAAGATTCAAATCAAAAGAAGAGTAGTACATAGTGTCTAATGTAGACTATTATCTATGCTTTTGTTTTTTTTTTATTATTTACACATGAAAGTTTATTTTCACAATGATAAGAATGTATAATAACTTGTTAAATTAATATAAAAAGCCTGTTCCAGAATACTGTTAGAACTATTTTTTTTTTAATTTCATATTTAGTTTTCTATTGTCTTCTTTACTTTCAAAATACCTCACAAAATACTGCTATAATAAATAATGAATTTGATGTCAAGATGGAATATTGAAAAATATTTGAGTTAAAGTTACCAGTAGTATACAATGTGTATGAAAAAATTAATTAAGAAAAATACCGTGTGCCAGAATGATGATGAAAACATTTGTTTTTATTCTTTTAACGTAACACTAGGCGTAGAAATGTAGACGGAACAGTGAATCGGCTATCTAACGCAGCTTAGATGTGTGCGAACACTTGTACGCACGATGAACAATAGTAGGTAATATACAATAACAGGCTGATATAACAGAAAAATAAATATTCTAGGACATATTACACAGCGCCATCTAGACTCAAACTAAGCAGAGCTTGTCAAATGGGTCCTAGAAAGCGGATAAACATACTTAGATACTTTTTTTGTAAATAAATACATATTATACATAGAAACACCCTGACCAATGCAAATATACATATTTGCAATGAGCGGGAATCGAACCCGCGACCTCTGACTTAGCAGTCGAATGCTCTACCGCTACGCCACAGAGATCGGCTAACCGAAATAACCGAATATGTTAGAGCTTCCAGAAACTGGCCTCGCAGAAACGGGTCTAGAAACAATTTCGTAAGATTTTTCTGCTCTCAGCTACAATTCCTGCTGACGAACAATTTTTTTTTATTCAGTTCCAACATATCTTCCCGTTGCACGGTGTTTTAGGAGAGCCATTTTTCGGACGTCCCGTTTATATTAAATAATCTGAATTAAATAAGCATTTAAATGATAGATTTCTAATTCCCGTTTAGACCGCATGTTTAGTTTTTGCAAAAAAAAATTACAAAGTTCTTAGTATTTTTTACTCGAAATTTAGAAAAAAATAAATTCAAGCCAAAGTAAGTACAATTCGTAATAATGATGTTAGAAGCATTAATAGAGAATTTGATATTGCATATTTTAAAATTGATTTGAACAACGTAACATTATCAGTTCCGGTTATATACAAGGTTTTCAGTTTTTCTTATTTTTCTCGAAAATTCCATCGTTTTGGGTTCAGTTATCTGCATTGAAGTAATGCTCTTTGCTTCTTATACACACCATATGAATTTCACATCCCAAAGCCATGGAATCTCGGAGCTGCAATTTTTTAAAGATTCATCCGTATTTTTCATCAATAGGGTTGTCACTCGTTCAGATAAAAGTTTATATCCGGATCTGATTTCACTTTACTAAAAACAATACGTAACTGGTAGTTCTTTTAACGTACATATCCCAGAAACCAGTTGTTTTATTATTACAGACACGTAAAAAGCAAAAAATATCGAAGTTATATGCTTTTTTATGAATATTATCTATGTATATTTTTAGTCCGTAAAAGTGCAATACTAATAACATAAGCTGGGAGTACCTGAAATGTGGGTATTTATTCACCTTTGCCTCGGAGGTAAAGGCGTGATGGTATACTGTATGTATCTTATAGTTAGGGATTAATAATATATGTGCCTAAACTAATAATTAAATATCATTAGTATACCATGTAAATTTGTTTTGCAATACGTTTGGCATATACGAGTAAAAGTCATACAAAAATAGTAACAAGCAAATCAAGCGACCATAGAAACATAGTAACTACGCCACTCGATAGGAGCCTTCAACAGATAGCGTACATTATTCTGTTCGTTTTAATTACATAACCTTTAAAAATAATACATACTTACCAGTAACATTGCATCCGGTTAGAAAAGTGGCAACCCTTGCAAAAATAATTAATTTGACATATCTTCTAGATTCCATGTAATTGGGATATGAAATTTACGTAGTGGGCTGGCAATATAATTAGAATATCTTTAGTATAAATAACTTTTCCCAAAACGGTGGAGTTTTCGAGAAAAGTGAAAAAATACTAAAAATCATAGAAAGCGTATAAATCTGTATCTAACAAAGCTACGACTTTTATTTTGGTGCCCAAACGGGCCTTATCGGGTGTGCTTTCAATGAACTGAACATGGTTAATAAGTATCATGGTTAGTTTAGGAGTAATATTATTTTGTAATAATATCCGGATGAAAAAATTACCATTTTCAAGATTTTTTTTCTCGAAAACTAGACGTGCTAGCGAAATGGGGACACAATATCTTGTATTATAATGATCATATCTATAGGGTTTTGCAAGAAAAATGCGATGTCCGAAAAATGGCTCTCCTAAAACACCGTGCGTTGTGCTCTCGATGCGGTGGTACCAGGCACATTATTTGTGTACATCTGTTACTGCTGTATAAAATTTTAAAAAAAAAGCAGCGATAGCCCAGTGGTGTACGTAACGGACTGTCGAGACGAGGTCTCGAGTTCGATCCCCAGTCGCCCCGGGCACACACCTCTGACTTTTCGTAGTTATGTGTGTATTAAAAATGTTGATTATCGCTCGCTTAGTAATGTGTCCGGTAGATGGCAATTGGCTCGCCCCCTATTACATTGGGACCTAAACATAACTGGCGAATCGTGGGTGCGTTATACACCTCTGCCTACCCCTTCGGGATACAGGCGTGAAGTTATTATTATGTAATGAATATATTTTACACTTCGAACTTTTTTTTATAATAAAACATCATTTCTAGCCATGTGATGTTAAATAGCTGTAGACAGATACTGTTGACGACAAAAATGAATTAACAGATGTTAATGTTAATACAGTAGCATCACAATAACTATAAACTTAGGACTACACACATACAAGCGCGCATGTATTCACACACGCACAAACCTGTATACCAGGATCAATCTTATTGATACACAATAACACCAAATAATAAGGAATTTCCAGGGAAAGATGAACTGTCATGTAACTCGCTAAACAAATTATGTTAAACTAGCTGATGCCTGCGACTCCGCCCGCGTGGATGTCGGCTATCGCGCGTAGCCGTCCATACAAACTTTCATCTCCTATTTCATCCCAACACAGGTCGAAATTTCAAAAACTCTCTATTGCAAAATAATTCATTATCAAGTGCCTATCATCATCATCATCATCATCATCATCAACCTACGCTAGTCCACTGCTGGACATAGGTCTCCCCTAATGAGCGCCATAGCGCCGTCTTCAGCTTGCCGCATCCAGCATCTGCCCGCAGTCTTTCGCAGATCGTCATCCCACCTGGTCGAAGGGCGTCCTACACTTCGTTTGCCGAGTGTCTATAGTAATTAAAAGTTTCATGGCGATATCTTCAAAAAATATGACCTTTCATGCCCTATTTGAACCCCTTCAAGCCTTTTTTCGCGATAAAAGGTAGCTTATGTGCTTTCCCAAGCTATAGTACATCTCTATGCAAATTATCATCAAAATCAGGTCAGTAGTTTAGGAGTGAAAGCGTAACAGACAGACATACAAGCAGAAAGTGTTACTTTCACATTTATAATATTAGTATAGACGATATGAGTGCAGAATAGTACCGTATTATGAGTGGATTATACAAGCTCACCTAAAAAAGCGATTAAACTAGACCACATGCAAAACTTCAATATACATACATGTCATACATATACAAAGTACCCATTACCAACCCATACAAAGAGAACAATACAAAAAAAAAATACAAAAAAAATCTAAACCATGAATAACTACAGGTGCGGTGCTCAATATGTGCCCACCAATTCCGTATCACTGATCCACGCGGCGCCGTCCTCGACGCTCGATGACATCTGAATTATACAGGATAGCTTCAGCACTTACAGCTCTAGTAATTGGCCTTAATACCCAGAAATTATGCTATTTTATTTAGAAGAGAAGATATAGTGTATATTTTACATGTGTGATCCAGTACACGAAACATGTACTCAGCGCCATCTAGTAGAAAGAAACTGAACTACTTTCAACTACTCCGAAATTCAACTAGTCCTAAATCGCGCTTCGAAAGTGTTCACAAGAGTAACTATGCATATTTACAAGTCATCACGTTCAGTAGAACTCCGACCAGGAATCCGCCTGGTTTCATAATTTAGTCGTATAAGAGATTTCAGCACATTTATTCTTTAAAGATTTACCGATATGTTTGTGTTACCATTACAAATTATTAAAGTTAGGAATTACTTCAAATTATTTCATAGTTTTAAGGCAGCAACATTTTGTGACTATATAAATCCATCTTGAAGCGAAACTTTCAACTGCACTATTAGTGTCCATCCTTATTTTATTTACATATCATAATACAGTAATACCCCGGACTTACGCAATAGATGGGTGTAAGTCGAATTCGCGTAAGTCGCGGTGCAATTTTGCATATAAAAACGTATAATTTATGTTTAATTGGGTCTAAAACTTTATAAAATCTGAGATAATTTCGCATTTTTTTTATTCCCTGTTTTCTTCCCTCTTCGTCGGGGGCTTTTCTTCCAAAATTTGTTACCCCTTTTCCATTAAACTGAGGACTTCTGTTCAATTCGCAATCATTATTTGATTTACCGTTTCAACTGGATCAAAAAATCGCGTGATAAAAATCGCGTATCTCCAAATTCACGTAACACGGGGTCGCGTGTTTTAATGTGAGAAGGAATTACAATTACTCTATCTTCAATACATCGGGAGTTCGTACCCAATGAGTTCAGTGGAAAGTTTCGAAAACATATTTGACCTTTCACTAGTCCAAAATATATTAAATCCGTTTCCCTCTATAGCGAAGCAAAAGAGTTAAAAATATGTAAAAGGCCTATATAACAGAACGCACGGAAAACATTTCAACCTAACCATCAAATAAAGATACTACTGCAAGATCTCTACTTTACAGGACAGCGATTTGAAGATTGTCTTACACAAAATTTGCTGTTTAGCTTTTAAAGAAATTATTATTTTACATGAAAATTTAAAGAATTATTAAGTACATAGCCCAGTGGCGTACGTGACGGACTGCTGAGACGATGTTGATTATCGCTCGCTTAGTGATGTGCCCGGTAGATGGCAATGGGCTCGCCCCCTATTACATTGGGACCTTAACATAACTGGCGAATCGTGGGTGTGTAATACACCTCTGCCTACCCCTTCGGGGATACAGGCGTGAAGTTATGTATGTATGTATTAAGTATAGGTAATATTAGCGACAAAAATACAAAAAATTGATTTCAATTCATAATCCCATGTAACTTTATTCTATGCATTGGTCGATTTTATTTTCTTGTTGAGTATTATTTCATTAGAATTGACCTGAACGCATCGATATTCTCCCTACTTGATATGCTTCTTCCGGGAGACTTTCGGAATCGATTATTAACGTACCAGGGCCTGTAGACAAAGTCACATTCTACTAGTGGAATCGCTTCGAAGTGAACCTTTAAATGTTCAATATGTATGGGAGTGACATTATTTGTTACACGTGACATGTCGACAAATGTTGTCTCTCCCATACATTTCGGTCTTTTGAAGGTTCGCTTCGTTGCGATTCCACTAGTAGAATGTGACTTTGTCTACAGGCCCAGTATAATAACTTGAAGTGTTGGTAGCTTAGTGGTTAAGGGGTCGACCCTACGATCGAGAGGTCCCGGATTCGAATCCTGGCCATTACACTACCAACGTGAACCCACTCTTAACACAAACAATTAAGCTTAGCTGGAGGAGCTCCCCGTGACCATGGCTGCTGAAAAGCAACCGAAACGTCGGGATCAATGTAAAATATAAAATACCATCAAATAAATCGCGATAGAATTCGTTAAAAATAGTTTTATTTCAATTAGCTGGAGGAGTTAGGGGGGATATTAGTAATTTCGGTTACTAATACTCTTTAAAAAAAAACTATACAAGTTATTCGTTTTCGCCGAGACAACTATAAAACTTGCTTATTTCAGCTTAGCTCAGATGCTAAAGGATAAAAAAACATGTATTTTATTATTAAGCATCTGAGCTAAGTCCAAATTTTTAATAATTATTTTTTAATATTTAGGACACGTCAATTTGACTTCACCTCGCCTGATGGTATGCCTCCAATAACATATTCTTATACGTAATATCTGGGTATTATGGCACTAACAGGTAAATTCTGTCCGTTGCATGATCAGCCAATCTAATATATGCTTTAGACTGGTAACGATGGGCAACATAATTTTGCACATTCTTTTTTCAGAAATACTCTGACTTTTTTCATCAGACCATACAAAGACTAATATAAAAGACTACTAGGTAGTACTAAAAACAAGTTAATAAAAGTAAAATATACATATTAAATACAATCACTCTGAAACATGTTAGTTTCTACGAAGACCCTAAGTCAAATTGTTACATTCGGTTGGTAAGTGTCAGAAGCAGACGGTAGTCGGAGTCTATAAAGTTTAACTAGATTCAAGACGAGGCACTGAAAAGGCACAGATTTCGAATTATATTAAGATAAAATAAAGAATAAATATTATTTATTGTACACCATAAATAGGAACCAAAAGATAGAAGATGATAAGGGCAGTGTACAATGAACAATAAAAAGAAGAAAAAAATATACTACATACACACACTACTACCGTGAATAGGACCGCCCATTTTGCAGCCAAACTATCCTTGGGATGGAAGGTAGGGAACATTACAAACCGTGGTGAAGGCGTTCTTTCACTAATTTTAATTTTTTTGGAACCTATGTATCAGCTGTATCTCGACTGATATATTACCGATTGTATAAGAACAATCCACATATCAAAGTTAAAAAGAAAACTGTCAATATGAAAATGTGACTTATATTTGATTCAATGATAAACTCTGATATCCAAATATATATAGATAGCATTTCATCACCAAATTTTGTGAGACATATACTGGTATAGTGTCTTAAATATCGATTTCAGTTTGAAATTCCTATTACCTGTTGCCACTATGGGGTCGACAAACTGATTGTGAATAATGAGTTTCATTCACCGTTCAGAACACGCTTCTCTACCTCAAATATAGTTACCGAAAGTATCAACATGTTTTAGGGCCTTACACTAAATAAAATAAGTCACTATTTATAGGTATACATCTAGAAAACAACTACCTATCCTTCAATACAGTGTAACTTAGTAAGACGATCGTTTACCTCGAGTATTCCAGCGCTGGGCTCTGAAGCATACCCCTCGAAATGCCGCTGGTCTTCTTCGTAATCGGATGAGGAGGAGGATTCGTTGTCTATGTCACGCGCCGTCCTCACTGAACATACCATCTGCGCCAAGTCGGTGAACGTGTAACTGTAATAGAATAGAATTCAATTAATAATTATTAAAGTACAAACAATACGGCAGCAATGGGCCTAATTATGATAGATTGTTAGTAAAAGTTAGGCTTTCTAAATGAAAATAGACTCTCAAATTTCAAAATCGTCAAAATCCAAATAAAAAAATTCACCATTCAAAAACCTCCTCCTTTTGACCTCTGTCTCACCTGGTGGTAAGTGACGATGTGGTCAGCAATCACGTTTGCCTAGAAGAAACCTATTCACTTGGGACTTGAAGATTCCCAGGTTATAGCTTTCCGGAAGCAGACTTGGGCAGTATAACGTCTGAGAAATTCCGTTGTTCAAATCTTTGTGGTGCCAATAGCAAAACTTGAATCACTTTTGTAATCAAAGCGTACGAAAACGTATATATCTTTGTGAGCCATATTTCAAGTACAAAAAATAAAGTTACATAGGCGATCCGGGGAGAGTGAAATAGCAGTTTGTAATATATAATTTATAACATGAAGAACAAATTTTTTTTACATGGAAACTACCAAGGGCTCCACTCCATCGATGCTAACGATGAGATGGGTGCGTAGATTTTTTTTGCATATTTCTGGCGATAAAGGGTTTCTATGGCGATAAGATTACGCGGCAGGCAACTTGATACCTGGTTTGGGGCCCAGGGGCGCTTTATGTGAAGTGATAATAATGTCATAGCTCAAATCATTAAATCAAATATACAGTCACACAATGATAATAACAAAAAAAAACATATTATCGACAGTCTATTCTAGTCATCAGTCACACAAGTTTGTTTTTACCTATTTGAGTTTAACAGTAATGTATTCTGAAACAGAGAAACAATATTAATTCAGAGTTAATTTTCAGTACAGCTCTTGTTAAGCGATTTTAGAGTTTACAAAGTGATGTTTCGCTACTACGTGATACAACGTTGACGAGCTAGATGGCGCTGTTATCAAATATTTACAGAGGTGTTGGATGACGATGACGTGAGTGTCATAATTTTTGTTAACCCAAAATGTGTTCAACGCGCCTAAATGAGCATAAATGTCTTATTCTTTCTTTATTTATGTCTTTCTTATGGGCCCGAAGTTTCGATTGCGTTTAACGGTAGCCCCTCTGATATTATTTCCGCGATACTGTTTGTATGTATTGTACCATGTGTATGCGTCAATGCGTGTTTATTTTAGCTTGTTGTATGAAGCCAGTTTAAGTTAACAGTTAAGGGAGCTCATTGTCACAAAATAATGGTTCAAACACCATTATTTTTTGACAATGAGCTCCCTAACTGTGAGAAATCTTATCAATGCACAAGGCGGAGTATAGTTAACAGCAAACTTCGTCAAAAAACGTCAAAAAGTTCGCGCATTTGCACTAACTGACCAACCAAAAATTAATCAAAATCAAATATATCTATCATAATGATAAATATTATCTAATATATCTATGATTGATTGATTGGCGAGCCGCCGCACCCCGCGCTTAACACCGCAAAGACCTAAAAACGCGTCTTGCGCAGCCAGAGTAAATTGACATATTGACGGCCTCTATGGCGTAGCGGTAGTGCATTCGACTGCTACGACAGGGGGCGCGCGTTCGATTCCCGCTCAGTGCAAATATTTGTATGCATGTCTGGGTGTTTCATTGTATAATACGTATGTATTTACAAAAAAAAGTATAAAAGTATGTTTATCCGCACTCTTGAACCTATAACACAAGCTAGTTAAACTATGCTTACTTTGGGTCTAGAAAGCGCTGTGTAGAATGTCGTAGAATATTTATTTATTTAGTGTCACGATGTTTGCCGGTCATTATAACTACAGTGTCCAAGTACGTACTCAGTGAGCGCGGGTTGCGCGTCATGTTTCCTTGCGGGGGCTCCACTGGCTCCGGAGACTCCGCCCCCTCCTCCACGTCTCTGGCCCTCGAAGTAGGCGGCGCCATGTCGGTAGCCGACTTCACGTATCTCATCGAAAGAGCCGAACTGCAGAGTCTTATACGCGTCAATGGGTGGCCGGATGTACTCGCAGTAGTCGGAACTCTTCACTTCCTGAAAAACAAATAATTTAAAATTAAAAAACACCCGACACAAATTTATTTATAGCTAAGAACCATCTCGATCATATCAGCTTTCGAACAAAAAAGTCCACGTCAAAATCGGTTCATCCGTTCGGCAGCTACGAAGCCACAAACAGACACGTCAAACTTATAAAACGCCGTCATTTTTGCGTCGGCGGTTAAAAAGAATGTTTAAGTTTTTTGATCGGCTATGGATTGATGGTTAAAAGGGTCGCTTTGCTGATACATCAGACAATATGTCCTACGACTGGTTATGGAGGCATTTGGATACATTTTTAAATTATACCTCGATGTTGAGATAATTTTGTGCTCAATTGAGAAAATATGAATGGATTGATCCCACAAAAAATATTTACGAGTAAGTACATATTGCTTGCACGGTAAAAACGTTATCAGATCTTGTGGAGAGTCAGGCTTCTGGTTTACACGCTGTAACCTAATACTGTTTTACTCTCATTATAATAGCGTTTTGTGTGGATTTTATTCTTAAACAAAAACCCTACACTTCAGTCGAAATATGTAAAATTTATTTCTTCCTTGTTTCTTATATATAACGAAAATAAATATATATTTACCTCCAACTGTCTATTACACGACACGTAAGCTAGTCTGCTCTGAATATCAGGTAAGTTGGGCACCTTCACAGGAGTAGTGAATGGATTCCATCTGTAAAGATATACCAAAATCTCCATTTTAACTATGTAAATTAAACTCCTCCTGGCCATGATTTAGTGGGGGGATTAATTATAAAACACAATAGATGAGGTTGTTTTTTTTTTTTGAGCCGTGCAAGCCACATAGACATTTTTATCTACACTCAAATCGAAAAATTCGAATTACGAATTCAAATACGATTATATACATACGCACTTTATAAACGCATATACATAAAATTAAAAATTAAACTTATTATAGTAATAAAACTCATTATAGTATCGCTATCTTTTTTTATTCATTAAACTAGTCTAAGGTTTCAGGCTGAATATCAAAAAAGAGGCGCACGCATGCGCAGTTCGAACTGTGAAAAAAAAATGGCGCCCTTGTAACCTACCTTTTTTTTTTTTTTTTTGATTATCGTGCGGAAATCCCTCCGGATACCCCCCCGCCGGCCAGCGGGGGCGGTTATGTCGGGCTTGCACCGACTAAAACCGCACGCCGTCTCGGGTCTTCAGACGCCGGGGTGTAAGGTTACCCATAGAGCATATCCCTCGCACCCCGGCTGACCCTGGGCCATCTCACCACTAACAGCATCGCTCATCCTGTCTCCTCTGAAAGCAGAGGAGTACGGAGAGCGATGTGTTCCCGCCACGTTGGGTATTGGCCGACGATCAATGCCAACCCTATGAAGGGGTGAAGGGGAAGCCATTGACCGCCGCCCAGGGTGTACCGGCCGCTCCGATTCCGTTCCCCCCGGACTGCAGCGGGATCGGAATCGGAGCGACACTCGAGGAGGTTACCCAACACACACCCCGCCCTTGTAACCTACCTACTTTGTTATTTTTCCTATGAGTGAAGATAAAGTAGTGTATGAAACTGCATATAACTTAGGTATTAAAACACTCGAATCGAACCTATTATCGATAATATCATACTCTCGTGTTTTAATACCCCTTCTTATATGACAGTTGTATAAACTACTATTATAATCGCTCAATATTTAAAAAAATTACGTGTTAAATATTATTCCAACTTCAAAGGCCGTTCACATTTTTAAATTGTGTTAATCTTGACGTTCATAAGTATTACAGTACCATTCCTTTTTTCGTGCGGAAATCCCTTCGGATACCCCCCGCCGGCTAGCGGGGGCGGTCATTGCGGGCTTGAACCGACTAAAATCGCACGCCGTCTCGGGTCTTCAGACGCCGGGGTTTAAGGTTGCCCATAAGGCATTTCCCTCGCACCCCGACTGACCCTGGGCCATCTCCGGTTTCGAGATGGCCCCCTCGGGTTTGGGAACCACAGTGTCCCCATCTTGCCCCGGTTGGGGGGCGCTAGTCGCCCCGCCGTCCCGGCCTGCTTCTGCTGGGGTGACATGCGGCCTCACCTGCCACCCCCAAGTATTACAGTACCCGGCGCTTCGGTTGGTACGTCAGGAAGAAGCGTAAGAGTGTGGTTAAGATCGGCTTGCTTCGGTTTTGTAGAGCGCTCTCTCTGTCCTACATCAGCCTGACAGTTTTATTATAAAGGTATCAAACTGACAATCCGATTTACGACAGAGAAAACGCTCCACAAAATCAAAGTCGATCTTAGCCGAACTCTTCTCGACATCTTTCCGACGGGCGCCAACCCAAACGCCAGGTACTGTCCTATAGGGGTGTGTGTTGGGTAACCTCCTCGAGTGTCGCTCCGATTCCGATCCCTCTGCAGTCCGGGGGGAACGGAATCGGAGCGGCCGGTACACCCTGGGCGGCGGTTAATGGCTTCCCCTTCACCCCTTCATAGGGTTGGCATTGATCGTCGGCCAATACCCAACGTGGCGGGAACACATCGCTCTCCGTACTCCTCTGCTTTCAGAGGAGACAGGATGAGCGATGCTGTTAGTGGTGAGATGGCCCAGGGTCAGCCGGGGTGCGAGGGATATGCTCTATGGGTAACCTTATACCCCGGCGTCTGAAGACCCGAGACGGCGTGCGGTTTTAGTCGGTGCAAGCCCGACATAACCGCCCCCGCTGGCCGGCGGGGGGGTATCCGAAGGGATTTCCGCACGATAAAAAAAAAAAGAAAAAGAAAAACATAACATATATCACCTTTTCCATAGCAGCCACCAGCCGGAGAGGTCGTCCCCATAGTTGGTGAGGTCGGTGTCATCCTGGGAGCCCACGTCGATGGCCAGAATGTGCTTAGCGCCCAGCGACCTCATCACATCCGCTGCAATATTCACATCATCATTTTAGGACTAGCCGTTTAGAATAAATATTGTATCACAGTTAGGGGGTGTCCCGGGTGAGTAAAGGTATTTTGGCGCAGTGACAACTTCAATCCTGGTTATATTCTAAGCTAGTACTTCGGAGCCCGGGATCCGCTCTCGTACTCCTCCATAGTTTTGGTTTACTTTGGCTTACTTTGGCTTTTACGTGAACGATTACCGTCTGACCTAGGGTGGCCAACTTTTTTTACAAGAAATAAAGTATATTCAGGTCTATGACGAATATTAAACAGTATTTTAGAAAAATTAACGGTATTTCATTTATATATTGTTTTAAATACATATTTTAGAGCTTCTCGTACAACTTACTAATTTACAATCTTTTTTAAAAACTTCATACGCCTCATCATAATTATAACTGAAATTAAAAATGTTTAAATAAATAAATAAATAAATATTCTACGACATTCTACACAGCGCTTTCTAGACCCAAAGTAAGCATAGTTTAACTAGCTTGTGTTATGGGTTCCAGAATGCGGATAAACATACTTATATACTTTTTTTTTTTTGTAAATACATACACATTATACATAGAAACACCCAGACCAATGCAAATAGACATATTCATGCATACAAATATTTGCACTGAGCGGGAATCGAACCCGCGCCCCCCTGTCGTAGCAGTCGAATGCACTACCGCTACGCCACAGAGGCCGTTTAAACCAGTCATAATGTTATAAACATCTAAAATAGTTACATTAATTCCTCTTAATTTTTGATTATTTAATTGAAAACATTTAATTATACATATAATTATATTATTTTCTACATTATTATCCAACATTAATAAATTTTGTATAACCACTGACTGCGATATCCAAACTAACAAAGAAGTTACAATATGGTATACAATTAAGTAAAATTGTATCAATTGCTGGTAGAAGAGATAGCCAACGAGTTCTTATGTGTCGTTTTATTTCATGAAACTCTCCTTCAGCAAGCGCTACAAATCTTTTTAATTCTTCTCTTCTGACTTTGCATTTTGATGCTGAAAGCAGTATTTTGTTTACTTTATTTTTGTTCAACAGTAAAAAGTATAATTTCGTAAAAAACAGTATAGTTGGCAACCCTAGTCTGACCCCCGAGGAAAGCCTGTGCCAGAACCTTGCCTATCAATCAGCAGTTTTAGCGACTTGCAGGTGAGCTTGACTTAAGCCCAAAGATCTTGGTAGGGCCCATATATCCTATGCGATTTTTAAATAGCATTGTATTACTTTTTTTTTCTTATTTTTGTTTATTTATATATTTACGACTGCATATCCCTGAAGAGCTGCGCTAAGTATACACCTCATACGGTCTCATGTAATAGGGAGGCAACCAGCCTTGAAAATATGACCAGTAGACCATCAGACACATTTTAATACTCCGTGCAGATAATTAAAAAAAAACTAATTACATATTGTGTCACTGGGAATCGAACCCAGGACCAAGAGGCAAGCTTAGCTTAATTAAAACCTGTGAAATCAAATATTAATACAAATACCAAAAATTACCCGGTACATTATTGACGTAACACCCGTCCACCAGCAGATGTCCATCCATGGGGTCGCAGATCGGTGGGAATATTCCCGCGATGCTCATGGACGCGCGGCAGTACCGCCATAGTACACCTGACAACGGTACCGGGTCGATTACGGTCGATACCCGGCAAATATCTCCTTGTACCGGGTCCCCACTTGGTCCGGTTGCCATTACTTACCTTGGGCGTAGACTGAGTGCAAATATTATACACATTTTTTGTGGAATAAAATTTCAATTTATTTTTTTCGAATTTGCTCGATTTTTTTTTATATACAACAGGCTCCAAAATTAGTGTCAAGTGGAAGTCTATAGATAGATCATTTTAAGGAGCACCCAAACTATTCAAATGTACAATTAGCGATAAATGTTTCAACTTTGACGTTGATATGTGACAATGTTAACGGGAATTAACACGACCACAGGTATTCTGACAAAATACAAAGATATACCAAGGTCGCGATAATTCCTGTACTCATTATTGTAGATCTTTACATTAAAATGTATCAATGAGTTATATAAATAAATGTACCTGACGATACCTGTGAAAACTCGCAGATATACCTACATTTAGGCTGGTCCTAAAATTGATACGATACATACAGACACATCAAAATAAATCATTGATCATATAAATACAGGTCGCGGCGCTTGGGTTGGCACGTCGGGCAGAATAGAGAGAGGAGTTCGGATAAGATCGACTAACTTCGGTTTTGTAGAGCCTTCTCTCTGTCGTACATATAATCAAGCCGTGAGGTTTATGTCCGATAGAGAATACGTTTTACAAAACCGTAGCAAGTCGGGCAGGGGGATTGTGGTCGCAGCACTAGTGGGACCGGTGGGTGTCACGCGGTGCTGCGACGACAATCCTCTTCTGATGAGGCCGTCAAGCTGAGTGCCACCATTGTTAACATGGTCCGTGTATGTAATGGTGACCCTCTTTCCTGAGACTTTACCTTCAGCTTACCATCAGGCGAGGTGAAGTCAAATTGACGTGTCCTAAATATATAAAAAAAAAAAAAAAGAAGCCGACCGTATCCGCATCAGCCGGAATATCACTCTTCGTTACGACGTGCCAACGCAGGGTACTGTAAGAATGGTGAAAAACAGGCTTGTTTTGTAAAATTTATGAAAAGTATGCTTTGCAAACGCAAAAACAACCGTGTCAGATCTAATACCACCGTGCCTAAAAAACTATGTTCATGTCAAATTTCTATCTATGGTCTACCCCTTAACAATATTTTGGGGACTCCTGTATTAACAACATACAAAACGAATAATGATGGTGCATTCCAGAAAAGATAGATTGTGAAATGACTGAAAAGGTTTTCATGTAAGACAGAAAGGTACTATTAAACTAAAAGAGGTTTTAGTCATGAATTCCCGAAACTAAAAAGCTACCCTGATTTCGTTAAAGAGTGATGTCTATTCTATTTTCAAAGATCCCATAAAATACAACCGGTATTTTCGACTTTCGAACATCATTTTTCAAATTAATAAATATTTTCACTCAGCCTACTGCTACCCAACAGCCAATTGAAAGCCGTCATGTCACGAGCACATAACAATGTAGCTCTGTGATTGGTTTACCTGGGAGATTGTTCACGTAACCGCCGTCCAATAGGAGGTGGCCATCTACGGGGTCGCAGAGCGGCGGCATATACCCGCTGAGCGACATCGAGGCGCGAATGTATCGCCAGAGCGAACCTGACGGTTTAAAAAATGTATGCTAGCATTGACTCACTGATACAAAGACGCGCCTTTCTCATTTGCCACGTGTTCGCCCGTGCACGTTCGTGTATTAATACGCTGACAACACAGTCCATGGATAGGAGAAATGATATGTGAGTTCTTTACCGGTCCCAACGCAGTATCCCTGTGATCTAAGATGAAAATTGACTTAGCTATTGTTACTACATGCTCATGCTAAGGTGACAGCTTCCTGCGACACACTACTGATGAGAAATAAGGATTAAATAAATGAAGGGGGGAGAACTAAGAACCACACTCATGCATATACATGGATAGATGGAGAGAAATGTATGAGATGTATGATGGTTTAATACATACAAATTTTACCACGTCCAACCCGACATTGTAATGACGAAATATAGCTTTTTTTTTCAAATTAATTATTAACTCCCATAAATAGCATTATTAGGTAAACCGATCACAAGCGCTTATTAATAGTAATGGCAACCTCCCAAAGGCAAATGTCGGATTCGTTTCGTTGTTAAGAGTAAAAAAAAGTTGGATATTTTGTACAATAATCTTGCAACACCAAGTGAGGGAGCGGTACATAGATACACATTATACTTAACAAACACACGTTTACATCATACAAACACATAAATGCAAGTGAGTGTGGTTTGTAAAAAAAAATAAACACTGTAGCGGTCAATGGATACGTCAGTTTTGACACATGGGGAGCAAAATAAAATGAGGTGGAGCAATATAGTACTTATTGTATACAAGTGACGGTTGCTATGCCCGTGATAGATATAGTGATCGTAACACGGTATAGACAATATCCGCGTGTATAATGAACTTGTGGCTTTTTATGATGCAACATTTATATTAATTATTAAAGCGGGTAACACTTCTCGACAACAGAACCAAAAGGTCGCATGTATACTTTTTCAAATAACTCTTACTCACTTGTAATATAATTTACATTAATTCACTTGTAATATATTTCTATTGCTTGTCTTTACTTTTCCAAGTAAAATACAAATGTATCACCTCGATAAATAAAAACAGAAGAAAAAAAGGCATACTATTCAATGAGAAATGCCTTTTGATGTAAGTATTCTCTCGCGAGAGATATCCGTAATTATTGAAAACATATGGTTGTACTCAAGAATGTATTTCGGTGAAGTAAGGCTAATTTGGGATTCGCAGGGAACTTTTGCATAGTAAAAAGTCGACTTCCGCGCATGCCATGGTAGGCTCATGTATCTTGTTTCTCTTTGACCAATAAAATAACGATTTAATATGTAGTTCTAGCATTACGTAGTTTTTTGATATTTCATTGATCGAAGGAACTCTAAAGACACGAGTCTTGACCGCATTGCCTAGCTCAAAACTAGCCGAGGTTATCCAATTACATGTGTGATTACAACTTTATATCTTCAATAATTATAATTTGAACTTTTGGATCTTCTGGTTTTGACATCAAAATGTATATACGTATATGATATCATTCTCAGACTGGTCTGCAGTACAGAGATTTTAGTGCTACAATTTAAATACCTACATTTCTTTCTTGTTACCATGCGTAGCCACATATATGTTTACTAGAAATCGGTGCAAATATTAAATACCTTTTTTATATATATTTAATATTATATTTTTATATATAAAGCAATATATTACGTTGGGTTAGTAACAGTGCAACATAAAGCTTTAGCTATATAGTTAGACATAGAAACAAATTTCCTGTCCATGAATGTGTTGTGTTAATTTAAACTATATCTACATAAGAACAAAAGTGAATCTCGTAAAACACAATTTTTATATCTGCAATCGATTGAAAAAAAAATGTGAACACAATAAAAGTTGTGACATTTCATTGAAATGTCATGTTTATGACGTTACTGTCGTACTGGTTTGGAAAAAAACACGAATTTAAAAATAAAATATGTCTAAAAATTGTATTCGAGTGTACATTTTATGTTTCAGAAGTATGAGGTGTTGGTCGGTATTACTATGTCCAAAAAAAATGTAATTTTTCACTAAATCTTTTAAATTACGTTCTTATTTGTATGCTCACGCTATCTGAGGGTTGCTACTCGGGACTGGGAGCCTATTGATGCGCGCGCGCCATCGCGCCTCCCAATACCGTATAGGTATTGGGAGTAAACACGTGCTATGATCTCCCGCCAACAACAGCCATTACCGTACCTGTATATATTGTACTTAACGTTTTTTGGAAATAGTTTTAAATCAAAACGAAAATTTAAGTAAAAATATGAATAATTATTTTTAATGTTTAGATAGTTATCGAGAATTGTAATTTAAGATATATTTGTTACTTTGATAAAGATTAATTTATTAACCTAAATAAAACATACTTTCATTGTCTACAACGCTTTCGATTATAAGTAAATCCCCCCCACACTTATAGTAGATAGTTATTTTTATTTAACTAAAAAATGTTTCCTAGAAATAATATACATGGCAAAACAACGTTTGCCGGGTCAGCTAGTGACTATATAATGTGTCGCGAAATCCACGCTCAGAATTTTGTTAGATGACTTGGTGTCGGAAAATATGTCTAAGAAACAAAAAAAAATGGATTGATTCAATTATCCAAAATTCCATTGAAAAGAGATCTACATATTGTTATTACTGCACATGCAAACCGTACCGCATTGCTACACGCGGGGCGCTGGACCTGGACGCAGCTCAAAGTTGGCGCGAAACACGTGAAATGAGTAAAAAACTTACGTTCGCGTTATAGGCATTTCAATTTTTCCCATCACATATGTCAGACCCTTGACTGGTATTTTATTGAAATTATTCATTGTTAACACCAGTAACTAATGATTAATTAAATTATGTAATGATTGATGATGATGATAAATAAATGAAAACAAATTTTCATAAAATGAGTTCAGTGAACTTATAGGTATAGGCCTTTTTCTTCGAGTTCGATGGGCAACAGGTGTTTCTGGAACTTTTGACACTATCAATTGCTTCTTATATGCGTTTTAAATACATTGCGAGTTTCACTCAGAAGCTGGCACTCTTATTAGATTACAGATCTCGGTAACGTTTACGAGCTGCAGATAAACTCTGACCACTACTCACATAGCAGTCAATATGTACTTACGATTACTGTAAGTATGTGCCATATTTTTTTTTTCAAAAATTTAACTAAACACGTGCGAAAGTAGTGTAGGTGTCTACGGTCCAGCGCACGGCGGTCGGCTATCCGTCATGAGAGATTTAGGGCGATTAAGGAAGGGTGGGTTGCGCTAGTATAGTGAGTAAGACATGAGGCCGGCTTCGTGCTCATCCCTACTCCGTGATGTTTGCAGGATGAGAGGTGACAACGGCAGACATCTAGCGGGGATAACTGATCGATTGATAGTTGATCGGTTATCGACCGGCGAAGGCGGAAGATCAAATTGAATTGAGAAAAAAATCATAATTGAAGGAATTTATTAAAAAAAACCGCTATGGGTTAATAGTAGAGGGTTGAAAATTCAGGGTTGTATGTATTTTCTAATGTTGTATCATAAAATTTTTTTTATCTAAAAATTAAAAAAAAAAAATTTTGGGGTAGACTACCCTTAACATTTAGGGGGATGAAAAATAGATGTTGTCCGATTCTCAGAACTACCCAATATGCACACAAAATTTCATGAGAATCGGTCAAGCCGTTTCGGAGCAGTTTAACTACAAACACCGCGACACGAGAATTTTATATATTAGATTATCGATCATGGGTAACAAAGTTTATTACATATAAAGGGACAATGGTGTCTTGGAACCGATTTCAGTAATGACAGAGTACCACGTAAGAACTCACTTCAGTTGAATTTGAACACAATAATTTTCACAGGTCAAATTCGATCTTTCAATCCCAAAAAGTCAAGCCAGAGTGATTTGTGGAAATGAAAATTATTTATAAAATAATAATCAAGTAATTGAATAGAAGTATCTATACTATTATAAAATTGTAATGTTCATTATATATTTTAAAAAAACTTGGGTTATGTTAAATTAACGATACTGAACACAATTATTTTTTTTGATTTCTTGTCTGTTTGTTCGCGATGGACGCAAACACTACTGAACGGATTTTGATGCGGTTTATTCTATTAGAAAGGTCTTGGTCAGACCAAAAATCTGCCGTATGTTTGATTGCAGTTGGTTAAGAAGAACCGGAGCTATGACCACGAAACGCCAACCGAGCCGCGGCCATCAGCTAGTTGGCTTAGCAACATTTGTTGCATAAATCAAATATACTGTCAATAAAAGCTTAGTTCTTAATATATTATGTATGTAATGAACTGTTTACTAATCGCTTCCAAACCAGTACAATCAGATCTCAAACACTTTGCTCAAATACTTTCTGTACGTAGGTTCTGAGTGTAAATCGGGATTTAATTGTAAAACTTTAAAAAATACACACGATCGTAATTTTTTAAAATATATATACAAATATAAAACTATCAGTATCATCAAAATTAAAATATCAGCCTTTTAAAATACATTGAATTGAGTATCACACATTTAAATACAACTATTTTTAACGGTTTCTATCGCTGTTTATTTTGATGTTATTCTATTATTTACACTGACCCCGACTTTTCTGGTATACACTACGCATGCTAGGATCGTAGAACGTGGTCTCTGTTTACCCCCATGCATCCCCAATAACGCGTGACAGTATGTATGTCCGTGTTTTATACAAGATACGGAAATTCGAAATAAGTCCGTACTCATAACATTCACACTACATTGCATATCAATTAACTTACTACCAATAATGTTCTGTGCGTCTCCTCATACATAGAAATAGTGTTTTTTTTTTCTTTTTTCTATATACCTATCACATTAAACGACTTTAATCTCCATATTTTAAATATATAGAGTAAAAACCTAGCCTTTGCCTACCCCGGTAGAATGAGAGAGCAAGCGTAACTGTATGTATGTATAAAGTACTTCAATTAAATCCCGATTTATACATTCAGTACCCCCAAAACTTGTGAAGAATTCATTTCATCTTACCATGGCGGTGCACCCTCATACAACTGGAGCTGATATCAGTGGTGACAGTGAAGTACGGCAGCCAAAGGTCTTCGATGTGAACTTCCCCGAAGGTGGAGCGGATGGTGGCGTTGAACTGGCGGCCGGAGAACATTGACGTCGCTGGGTACGTAAGGTCCAAGAGCTGCTTGCCCCATTGAGTCATTTTCTGCAACAGTTTGAAGTAATATAATAATTCGGTACATTCCTATACGGAAAATATTTTTTCATCTCTTCTGTTCGGAAAGTTTACTTTTCATGGGTAGATGGGTGGAAAGTAGCTTATTTCATCCCTAGGGTGGAAAGTATTTTTTTTTAAATTTTCCTTTTTGCCATGGAGTCTATGATAATTAAGTTACATCGTAATGCCTTGATATCATGACGCTTTTTTTTAACATGGCCGCCTAAGTGCACACCTCGTGACAAACTCGATTAGAATGTTACCAATAGATTCGATTTTCAAAGCTTTTCAAATGTTCGCAGTATGTACGTGAATTATAACTTTTTTTCCGAATAAATAAAAACAATTTAAGTTTGCTAAATAATTAGCGGGAAAACGAGATTCAATACAAAATAAATACCTTGTGTTAATTGTGGTTAAAAATGGTTTCGGAAATTGATTCCAGTGACATGGATATTAATTTAACCCCCGATGAAATTATAGAACAGACAAAAGCAGTTCTTAATAATCTATTTCTAATTTTTCCAATTTTACTTTAAATTTCAACTGATTATCAATATACCTGTTTCATTATATGTGTGTGTAGTATTTTAATTTCCTCACATAGTCGAAATGAAAAGTAGAGTGTTTAACTCGGTTGAATGTCACCCATTTCACCCTCGAACAATTGGCGCTCTCACTTCGTTCGAACGCCAAAAATATCTCGGGTGAAATGGCTGACTTTCAACCCTTGTGTAACAATCTACTATTTTTTTGTTGAGAGGTAAAATTACATGGGTGGTTTTTATTTGTTTTTAATTGTTGCGGATTAATTGATAGACAGTTTAACTGTTTATTTACCTTCGATCTAGCTATCTACGAACTAAATAACAGAAGTTTATATACCAAGATATTACATTAATTGTGGGGGAAACTGCTGATACATCTTGTGCAATATGCTTTTTCTCAGGACGTGATTTACATAATTCATAACATTACGATTGATGATGCATACACGTCCTGCTTTATCCATGACTGCCTAATATCATCCACCCAAACACGAATAACAAATTACTTGCAAGTGTGACGTCATAAGTCTATATTTTATACAACTTTCCGTAGAACTTACCGCTCTGCAGTGTTATAAAAAGAAACTGATTTGAATCGACAATCAAATATCCACTAAGCTAGCCAAGACAGTCTCAGAATGGGTGACCATTCTTAACACAATGAGACCCCTCTGTGCCTAAGAAAGCACGTTAAGCCGTCGCTTGCCATACGAACATCTGTGGCCGTCGTTACAGATAATTAGAGCCCTGAAAAGTGCAACAACCAAGTTCAACTACAGAACTTTGATTTTGCCAGTGGGTTGTGGAGGTCAGCTGGCAGTTGCTTCGAAGTGCGGCCGTTGCGTAGTTACACTGAAAGTCGACCACAACTGAGTTGGGAAAAGGCTCGGAGTATGATGACTTAATAAAATAAAGTAACTATATTACGCTGCGCTTGCCGTCACGTATATTACTATATACGTCACGGCAAGCGCAGCGTAGGAAGGCCTCCCGCAAGGTGGACGGATGACCTGGAAAAGAGCGCAGGGCCTGTAGACAAAGTCACATTCTACTAGTGGAATCGCAACGAAGCGAACCTTCAAAAGACCGAAATGTATGGGAGAGACAACATTTGTCGACATGTCACGTGTAACAAATAATGTCACTCCCATACATATTGAACATTTGAAGGTTCGCTTCGAAGCGATTCCACTAGTAGAATGTGACTTTGTCTACAGGCCCAGGGACTCGGTGGATGCAGGCCGCTACAGACCGGTCAAAATGGAAGTCAATGGGGGAGGCCTATGTTCAGCAGTGGACTCCCTACGGCTGATATGATTATGATGATGAACTATATCTGAGTCGGCAATTTTTTTTAATATTTTTAATTAAGCTACAATTATGGTAAAACAAGTTAGCGAACCTGTGACCATTCCCTGGCTTTCTGCGTGACAGTAGTGATGTTCCTCTCCATGCACCATAGTGCCCCCATAAACGCGCCGATGCTCACTCCACCCACCATGTCTATGGGGATACCAGCCTCCTAGAATATACATGAGTATTGTTATTAGTACATGAGTGCTTATTCAAGTCTGCTTAACAGGGTGAAGTCATATTGACGTGTTATATTTACAAGAAAAAGTGGGCCGTTGGAATCGTACAATGCAGTTCCGACGGCCCACTCACTTTGGGCTGGACCTACCTGTATGGCGCGCACCATGCCGACATGCGCAGCCCCACGGGCTCCGCCGCCTCCCAACACCAGCCCTACGGAGGTGCCCGTGAGCCAGCGCGCCAGGCGCGAGAAGTCCGAGTGCACCGAAGCCTCCGACATCAGCACCTTGCTATACAACTCGCTCTGGGGAGACAGACAGAACATTGTTATAAGTAACAGCATAATCCAGAGAAAATCCAGTAATTGCAGAGGCACATGCGCACAGTAAAGTGCAGTCAAAAATCTTCAACATTTTTTTTTTTTTTCAACAAACATCAGATAATTCGCGTATGTCTATACGCATTGTTGCTGCTCAAAATCAAGCTCGTGATGGGTTTAATATATCTATAACTAGTTAAGTGGCGCGGCTACGCCCTCGTGCCCCGCGTTCACCATCACACGAAGTTACTATATCATACCATTCTAGGCAAGAACCAGTATTGCAGAGGTATAACTAGGAATTCAATGCAGGGTGCGACTGAAATACGTTGAGCTGAGCGAGCAGGACTCTTACTCTTACTTGAAAATAAGACATCTTACTACAATCGCGCGCTTAGCTAAGGCGGCGTGCTCGTGAAACTGTTTTTCGGTGATTATTCGTCAATGGTACATCGGACATGAACCATCTCGCTTCAAAACACTCCTCAGTGTCCACACTATCACCGTGGTAAATTTGGTCACATCGCGCGAGTGGTTACGGAGGAGTTCAGCCACCAACAAACGGCTATGCCGGGTATAAGAGACTGGTAAACAACGACATGTAGGTCTCTTTGATTACCATCAAAGGTGCCTACGTACCCTGCCGTACCGCGCGGGACACGGACGGAAAGCATTCGTTTCCGGGAAAGCCAACATACCAATTAAAAACAATAAACGGACTCCAAAGTGCAAACTTTTGACGCATTCGACGAATGATGATGATGATGATGATGATGATGATGATGATGATGATGATGATGATGATGTGTGTCATTTCAATCATCAGGCGTATCCAATACTTACAATACGGTACTGGCTCTTCCTGGTGAACATCCTGTGCGGACATCTCACGTGATGATGCTGGCTGACCCACGTCCTCATGTTCAGCCAGTGGACTGTCCCTGAGGGGTTGGCTCCCCCCTCGCGATGCAGTAACACCAGCTCCTTCTGGGTACGGATGGCGAGACGCTCGATTTCTTTTTCAATCTGGAAATAAAGTCATCATTGGCACGTCAGGTTTATACACGAAGTAGAATAGAATAAAATATGTCCAGAATGGTTGACGACGAAACTCTATGTTCTCTAGGTGATGGTTCTTAGATCGTCAATCGTCATAGATGGTTAATCCAATTGTTTTTAGAGTTCCATAGCCAATTGCCAAAATTAGAACCCTTATACATTCGTCATGTCTGTCTGTCTGTCTGTCTGTCCGTCCGTATGTCACAGCCACTTTTTTCCGAAACTATATGAACTATGCTGTTGAAACTTGGTAAGTAGGTGTATTCTCTAAACCGCATTGAGATTTTCACACAAAAATAGAAAAAAAAAACAAATTTTGGGGGATTCCTAAAAATTTTTTTCATCAATCAATTATGGTATCTATGGATAGGTCTTCAAAAATGATATTGAGGTTTCTAATATCATTTTTTTCTAAACAGTATAGTTATCGCGAGAGACACTTCCAAGTAGTAAAATGTGTTCATCCCTGTAACTTCTAAAATAAGAGAATGATAAAACTAAAAAAATATATTATGTACATTACTGTGTAAACTTCCACCGAAAATTGGTTTGAACGAGATCTAGTAAGTAGTTTTTTTGTGAATACGTCATAAATCGTAAACCGCAATTTACCTTTCATTCAATCAACTCAAATATAATAATTAAAAATAGATAATGGTACGGAACCCTTCGTGCGCGAGTTCGACTCGCATTTGGCCGGTTTTTTATTCTTTTTTTCCCTATTGCAATTCTTTAAAGCTCTTGCCCTTCTTGGAACCGATAAACCAAAAGTGCATGATGGTTGCATCTCTACATTTTTTAAAGAAAATATTAATCACATTATTTTTTTATTAAAAATTTTAAAAAACCGCGGTAGCCTAGTGGTATGGGTAAAGGACTGCTGAGACGAGGTCTCGGGCTCGGTCCCAGGTATTACCATGGCACACACCAATGACTTTTCGATGCTTTTCGAAGTTATGTGTGTATTTATCGCAGGTTTATAAGTGCCCGGTTAATGGCAATAGGCTCGCCACCTATTACATTGGGACCTAAAACATAAACTGGCGAAACGTGGGTGCTAGCACCTCTGCCTACCCCTTCGGGGATATAAGCGTGAGTTTATGTTATGTTATGTTATTTTTTTAATTCGAAACTTTTTAACTTGAAAGGTTAAACGTGAATCTAAGTATGCTATAACTTACCTTGCCGATGCTGGGCTCCTTGTCACCAAGTGCAACAATTAATATGCAGTCTGCTTGACGAATACACCGCTGTGTCCATTGTGTCAAGCTCGGATCGCATTGGTAAATCGCTACCTATAGAAGGAAGTTAGTATAAAACTTTATTATGAAGATCATTTATTTAAAAAAATAAATATTGTACGACAAAGTACACAACGCCATCTAGACCCAAACTAAGCAGAGCTTGTCATATGGGTTCTAGAATGCGGATAAACATACTTAAATACTTTTTTTTGTAAGTAAATACATATTATACATAGAAACACCCAGACCAATGCAAATATACATATTTGCACTGAGCGGGAATCGAACCCGCGACCTTTGGCTTAGCAGTCGAATGCACTACCGCTACGCCACATTTATACAACTTTTTTCTTTTTTATTCTACGAAATTCTACACAGCGCTTTGTAGACCCAAAGTAAGCATAGTTTTTAAGTGTTATGGGTTCCAGAATGCGGATAAACATACTTTTATACTTTTTTTTTAAGTACATATATATTATACATAGAAACACCCAGACCAATGCAGATAGACATATTTATGCATACAAATATTTGCACTGAGCGGGAATCGAACCCGCGAATGCAGTACCGCTACGCCACAGAGGCCGTTTTTGAAAACTAAAGTGACATACAAGCACACGGCCTACCTATTGTTGGGTGCCCTAATATGTGGGAACGATAAAAAAAGAGTGGGCGAAATATGGATGTTGGCTCGCCTCTGGCCCTTTTGCAAGAGTATGCGTGTGTATTGTTTTTTAATGGGGACATTTATAGCTGTATGGCCTATCAAACAGCGATACTGTATACTTCATCAATTTAACCAGATCCCAAAAGATAAAGATAATAAACAAGTTGGTCCTGAGACGAGCTGAGCCGAATACAAGGGATTTTCGATTTTGCGTTTTTTTCTTTTGCGATTGTTTCTTTATCTTGCAATGGTTCACCCCAGCACGAATCTATTACCGACAACAGCAACTCGATAGCTCATCTCCTTCATACCCAAAACCGTGACAGAAAATTGGCAACGACGACGTCGACGACGACAACTCGATAGCAATAGGGCTTTTCTAAAGAAAATCCCTAAAAATATTTTATTTTATGGCGTAGCGGTAGTGCGTGCGACTGCTAAGCCAGAAGTCGTGGGTTCGATTCCCGCTCAGTGCAAAGACGTATGTTTGCATTGGTCTGGGTGTTTCTATGTATATGTATATAATTACAAAAAAAAAGTATTTAAGTATGTTTATCCGCATTCTAGAACCCATATGACAAGCTCTGCATAGTTTGGGTCTAGATGGCGTTGTGTGTACTTTGTCCTACAATATTTATTATTTATTTATTGATTCATTTGCTGTACAAGTAACTCTTATCACATAATACAATTCATATGTACGAAAGAGGTTAGCGTTGGCGACTTGTAGAATGTGTACTCCAGTATACAAGAAGCCCCATTGAACCTTCATATTTCCTCGCAGAATCCCGCGATTTGTTTCAGATCCTCAAAGTTTCCTAGTCTAGTGTGGACTCCATCGGACGGGCCGCCTGCTTGTTAGAAACCTTTATTATTTAAATAGTACCTTATGTTTGTCCTCTTGCTGCGCCAACCAAGAGCTAAGTCTGTACTCATTGTTGGGGTCCATAATGGTCAGGCCAAGTAGCTTGCGTATAACATCCGATGTTAGACGGACAGTAGGACCTGTAAATAAAAAAAAAAATAAGTATAGGTTCGATGCAAACCGTCCGGGACGCTGTTAGCGCGGTTTTGCCCAATGACGAACAGCAGTAGCTGTAATAGCCAAAGTCAAAGTCAAAAATCATTTATTCTGTATAGACGATTAATACGGCACTTACAAAACGTACAAAAAAATTCACGAATGTTTGGTAAATGGACCACCGGTTCGAAACGCGTCCCTGTCCTGAGAAGACTCCGGCAAGAAACTCAACGGGCTGGTGTTTTTTTTTGGTCTATTTACAAACATGTTTACTTAACCTAATTACAATATTTCATTTGAGTAGCATAGAGAGAGAGAGCAAACAGTTCATATCGAAGCTTGTTTGTCGTCTAAACAGTCTTGAATTTTATAGTAGCCTTTAGTAGAGTATACTCATAGTAGATTGAAGAGGTAGATTCTTCATTTCACCAGGAACCTTGTTGTAGAAGCGTATACAGTTACCCTGAAAGGAATTACTAATCTTGTGGAGTCTACTATTACAAACCACAAGATTGTTTTTATGTCTAGTATTTACGTTACGTACATCACGAAGCCTTAAAAAACTGGAAATATTTCTTATATCATACAAAAGATTTTCAAAAATATATTGAGACACTACAGTTAGAATGTTTATTTCTTTGAACTTTTCTCGGAGGGAGACTCTTGGGCCCAACTTATAAATTGCCCATACAGCCCACTTTTGCAATACAATACCGTTCATTATCATCACAGCGATTTCCCAGATTAAAGAAAGAAAGGAAGAAAATATGTTTTTATTTCGGATAAGGTACAAAAAAATCAAAGCTACACTGGCGGCGAATGGTCGTACACAACATTGACCGAGAGGCGCGATAAATATATTATTTATCTGTGGTCGCCACCGCCTGAGCATAGTGAGCATATCAATATAGACGTATGACAAGATTGACAAGTATGGCAACATTGACATCCCGGCAACTTGTCATGTTACGTGGTAAGTTATGGCACGTGAATTTCCCTCTCAATATTAAAATGGAAACAATATTAAAATTATGTAAGCCGTGTCCGCAATAAGGGATGGACACTCAGCATACACTGAGGTGGTTTCAGCGTCAACCCATGTGTGACCCTCCTGACTTCGTCAGGCAATATCGCTCCCTATATATTTCAAAAACAAACATAATCGCAACAAGTAAACCTAAGTATCAAGAAGAAAAGAGTAAGTAATTTCACAACATTCCAACAATAACACAATAAATTTGACAACATTTAACATCCAATTAAATTTTTAAGCATTTTGTATGCTTACTTTTTCTTATAGATTTAGATCGGAAAAAGAGAACATCTAGGACGGGACTTGAACCCGCGACCAGCGACAGTCGACAAGGGACTGAAAATGCTTAAAAATTTAATTGAATTTATTAGGCGGAGTCGTCAAAAAACAATGACTAAAAATGACTGTAAAGTTATTCATTGTTTTCGTAGTTCGCAAGAATTACGGTAGATGGCTCCAGCGTCCGTGGCGGAGGTGTGTCGTGTGTGTCCTCACACGCCTGCCAACTCACGGACGCGGGATAAAACCCGACCCCACCAGGCGAGGCCGCACTGGCGGCCAAGGTCCGCCGGTAACCCTGGGGTGATCCTTTCGAGGGGTGCCTGGCAATGGACACTTGCCAAGGACACCGTGCGGTTTCAGTCGATGAATGACATAACCGCCCCCGCTAGCTGGCGGGGGGTATCCGAAGGGATTTCCGCACGTAAAAAAAAAAAAAAAAAGATGGCTCCAACGTTGCCTTAAGACATATATAACATATCGTTCGAATATCTAGGATGTGTCTAGGTGGCTCAGCTGGTCAGAGCACTCCCCCTGTAAGGGACTGGTCGCGGGTTCAAGTCCCGTCCTAGATGTTCTCTTTTTCCGATCAATATTTATTCCGCTGTATACACAAAGGAGTTCGAAGCCATACTTAAGGCTTTTCGTGTTGAGGGGTGTTTCTACTCACTTGAGGAATTTGTTAAATGACATGTTAAAAGATGCAAGCAATGACTTTCCTTTCTCTTAATAATTTGTAATTTAATTGAATGATTATACTATACTGCCAGTGGGGACGCCGTTTGGCCAGACGGGTGATCAGCCCTTCTATGTGGGGCCATTTCACCCATTTCCCCTATAACGACAGTCATACATATTCGTATGGCAACCGGGACCGACATCTTAACGTGCTCTCCGAGGCACGACCAGACCAATGCAAATACTCATATTCATGCATACAAATATTTGCACTGAGCGGGGATCGAACCCGCGCCTCCTGCGTAGCGGCCGCTTTCAATACCGCCACGCCACGGAGGCTGACACTAATTGAATGATTACTACTTATAATATAAATAATAATCTTAAGTATATTATTGAGCTTGACAACATAATTTTTAATTTGAATTGCCTTGACATGCAACTTTTGACTACTTTTTTTCTTTTTTTAATTGAATTTCTGTTTGATTTTTATTATTTTTGTTGTACCGCCCTTAGACTAAGTTAATTTTAAGTTACAGCATTTCAATACAATGTAAAATTGTTTATGAAATATAAGTACAAATACAAATACTCGTTAGAAGGTGAGGTTGGTTTTGGTAAGGTTCTCTACCCCAATACCGTTCGTTATCAGGTGATAGCGACTAGGCCAACTTTGAAAACCAATTACAAACAGTACATATTTACGGTAGTAATATAACTGCTATTTAAACTAACCAACAGCACAGAGCGAGTGGTACAACTCGTAAGTGAAGGAAGTCAGAGGTACATCGTCACTGACGGGCACAACTGCCACTGTCGAGAAGTTGTGCTGAGAAGGACGAGGTTCTATAGTGGCTGCACCTCCTAAGCCGGATGTGGGCTTCTGCCACGATCCTGGAAATGCAAGGTATTAATTATTATCTACTCATATATATGTTCGACTACTCATATTCTGGCTTAGCTCGATAGTCACCTGGATGTCACATATTTACAAAGGACAATGCCCATGTCAGTATGGAAATCGGTTGCACACTTTTTTTTGCTATGACACATAAGTATAAACTACATTAAAAAGCCTGCATTAAGTATTATCTGAAATATAAACGCATATTGTAACAGAACTTGGGGTTATTGAGAAATTAAATGATCACAACGAGAAAAACAACAACAACTAGAAAATATTGTGACACAGACTGTTGAACTGACGTTTGAGTAAGACAGGGATACCGTGTATAAATTAAGAGAAAACTACCACTGAAGCATACATTATTTTACAACTTGTAACTGATTATCACTAATAAACTACGAATACATACACGAAATATTAAGATTTCATAATTGCAATATATTTGAATGTCACATCGCGAATTAGTATCACGTATTATTATTTAACCATTTTATTTTAAAAAAATTGGTATATGTGCATTCTACCACCAATGGTTTATTTTATATAATGGTCACAATTAAATTAAAATGCAAACGATTATTCATTCAAGTTTTATATCTTTATAATTTAAATTCAAACCCCAAGTTCTATAGAAGCGATTTAGTGTTGAAAACTCATACTATAATCAATATTATTTTTTAACATTTGAAATATTGACGCGAACGTCTAAAAGCGCAACCAAGAATGGGCATTCTCCTTTCAAATCGTTACAAGTAGAAGTTAGTTGAATCCTCGTTAGTTGCATTTTAATGTAGTTTAACTTAAACTACTAGTTGAAACAAATGTATCACTTGTACTTTTCCACAATTTTATTTAATAATTACTCCTGACCGGTTTCGCCTCACGGCATTCTTAAGGTTTTTTAGGGATTTTCTTTAGAAAAGCCCTATTGCTAAGGAGTTGTCGTTGACGTCGTCGTCGTTGCCAACGGTTCTGTCACGGTTTTGGGTATGAAGGAGATGAGCTATCGAGTTGCTGTTTTCGGTAATAGATTCGTGCTGGGGTGAACCATTGCAAGATAAAAAAAAATCGCAAAAAATCGCAAAAAAAAATAAAACTAAATCGAAAAACCTTGTATTCGCTCGTCTCAGGAATTCAACTTGTTATATAATATTTATTTATATGTTACAGTCACCACGTATAGTGATCCTCAGATGTAAGAACTTAAAGCTTTTTGCTTAAAACTGAGAATGCCGTGAGGCGAAACCGGTCCAACCAAGTGTAATTATTAAATAAAATTGTGCAAAAGTACAAGTGATACATTTGTGTCATATATGTAGCAAGTTCCACCAAGTGCCATCAGTCAACAGTATAAATAGTCTTAAACTACTAGGTCTGCAATTCATTCCGCTGTTGCAAAAATTGAGCGAAGCAATTACACCAGGACTTTTTCTAACGGTGATAATGCCTCAATGGCTATTCCGATTTTCGTTTTTCTTTTTTTGTCTTGTGTATATGAACAAATTACTTAATTTAATACCAATCGCGTGAATGAGGCTTTTTTGTTCATTGAGAAATCAGATTTGAATTATTTTTTCCGGTGATTATTCCTCCGTCGTACTTTTGATTTTTGATTTTCCTAGCCTATAACCTCCACACTCATATGTTGTGTATATATGAAAAATTTGATCTTAATCGGTTGAGTGGTTTATGAGGAGTTAGCGGCACCGAAATACATGAGTCATCTAAGAGAGAGCTTCATTCTTTCAGAGCTTCGCTCAATTAATGTTACAGTATTTACAGAAAAAAAAACATCTGAATAGATATTTTGATTCTCATTCTAGAAATATTCACGCCTATTTCCTAATGGGGTTGGCTGAGACCAGATGTTTCCAATTTCTACGAGCCTGACATACACATTCTCTTATTCTCGTTTCATAATTGTTTTCATACATGGTTGCCGGGTGCTGGTACAATCCAGTCCAGAATCCATATTACGAGCTAGTTAAGGATATAGCGATACTATTATTATTTCTTTTATTAACTTTAAATACATATAAAGTATATTTTTAAATACATTCTACATAAAAAAAAAAAAAAATTAAAAAATATAAAAAATAGTAGCCCACTGGCATCCGATATAGGGACCAAGCTACCGGTGGTTAGGGCTCCAGAGAGAGGAATCTCTTACGTGCCGTGTCGAGGAGCACTGCCTTCTGCATCAAGCCCTTGACCCAACTGCCTAACGCGAGCCTCTTGAGATGTTGATCGAGGCTCTTGGCAATCAGTCCGTGAACTGACACTGATAATTGCCGAATCCACACTCCACATGTCGACAACCTCGTGAGCCAAATCCAAATATTTTATTTGTTTTTCTTTTTCGGCTTTTTTATTATTATTATTATTATTGTAGCAAGACTCACCTAAAATCCTATGCCCCAACAAATTGATCAACCGAGTAACGACCACCGGGAACCTTAACTTGATCGCGTTGAACAATCCTTCAGGTAACTTCGCCAGTTCCGAGTCCCTGACAGCCATTACTGTGGTACTTCGCCTGGTCTGAGTGACCATTTCGACAATGCCGACCAAGTCTCCTTTGCCGTATTCACCCACTAATTCTTTCTTGCCGTTCGGGTGTGTGATGACTGAACGTAGGCGACCGCTTAGGACTATGAAGGTGGAACCGGATTCTTCGTCTTGACGGTAGACGGCGCGACCAGATTCCAAGAATACCTGTGAAAAGATATGATAATTGAGCATGATTATAACACAAATTAAAATGTACATAGCGCAGTTTGGACCGGAACTTAGAACTTTTAAATTTCGGTGTTCGAATATTCTGTTTTTTAATCTGTAGCAGCACGAATTCTGGCAAAAGTGGCTGCTTGATGATCGATAATAATTTCACCTCCCTTTTTTTCGTGCTTCCCCTACGGTCCCCCTGAAGGAGCGGAGGCGGTTATGTCAGACTCAAACCGACTAAAACCACACCGTGTCGGATTTTCAGATGTTGGAGTGTATGGTGGTCCATAAGCCATTTCCCTAGCACCCCGGGCATGGCAGCCCCTTTGTTTATACATGTTTAACCAAAATGAACTATTCAAATGTGAAATCTTACCCAGTCCAGAGCGAAGTCAACCTGTCGAACGAAAGGTGACAAGCGCCGTACAACAGTGTTGGCAATATGCAACACTACCGAGGGCCTCTCCCTCATGATGCTGTACACCGTGGTCTTGGACAGCAGGCCGATGCGCGAGAAGTGCTTGGCGCGAATGGAGAAGAAGCTGGGCTCCCCGGTGAGGACTGCGAGGCCGCCTTCCACTTCACCTGGAGAGAAAATTACTCTACATAAGTTATTAGTGAAAACTTCTATAGGCGAGTTGTTGAAGTGGAAACTTCTTTGGCGAATTCAATTGTTTTTCCCCATCTCCAAAATGCTCAAAAAAATAATTCGCGACACTGTAACCTTTACGTTACTGATACCTACCAAATTTTTTTTATAAATTATTTTTTTAGAGGTTTTCGTGGGGTTCTTGACATTTTGAGGGGGTTATTGAGGGTTTTTGAGTTTATTGTAGGGTTCTTGATTTTTTCTTGGGGTTCTGAGGATTCTTGAGTTTTTCGTGGGGTTCTTGAGGGTTCTCGAGTTTTTCGAGGAGGGTTCCTTAAGGTTCTTGCAATTTTGAATAAGTTACTGAAGGCTCTTGAGGTTTGTTTAGGGTTTAGTGGGCTTTTTGAGCATTTTTGAGTTTTTCGTGGGATTCTAGAGTCTTTCATGGGGTTCTTGAAATTTTCTTGTATTAATACGTAACTGTTAAAGTTTTACTTCTGTCGGCACTCCCGGAGTGACACCTATTTTTTTTATTACAGAATTGGGTGCCCCACTAAGATTTTTGAGCCCAAGCCAATGTCACCTGCAAGTCGGTACACCTGCTGATTGACGGACGGGGCTCTGGCGCAGACTATCCTCTTAGGGTTGGCCGGTCAGACGGTAGTAACTCTTGAAGATGTTTGTTACCCAATCGTGTTTAAACGGTTGAACGGATCTGGATGAAAATTAGTATAGGGATAGATTATAGTCTGGCTACTTTTTATTTCTGAAATAGGGTCCCATCGGTTGAGAGAACAGCTATATATTTATATATATATATATATATATATATATAAAACAAAGTCGTGTTAGTGATGTCCGGGATAAACTCAAGAACCACCCGGACCCATTTTCATGATCTTTGATTTTTTAACGTTTTCTCCGCCTATAATGTGCCTATGTCGGACTCTAACCGACCAAAACCTCACACCGTAATACCGGGATGCAAGGAGACATTCACGAAATAAATTCAGCTGATAAGGTAATCATCATTACATGTTTCTAAGGCAGTTTGCTGTGTCACCTAGTAGTACATAAAACAGAATTACCAGGATACGCAGTAAACATATGAACTTCACCGTCTCCTTCCGCTACGCGTTGTGAGACCAGCAGGGCTCCAGACAGCAAGTACACCAACGCAACATCCTGTATACAAGATATCACATTATATATTTGTATGAAACACTCCAGATAAAGAAAAAGGACAACATTAAAAACATCAAATCAATGGGTGTCTTACAGAAAATGCGTTTTGTATAAATGAAATCAAAATCATAAAAATATGATAGCAAAGAAAACAAAACATTGATTGTTATTTAAAACCACGGAATATAATCAAAGGGTACCCTTAAATCTCATTAGTACGGAACCTAGTGTAGTCTGTCGGACTGATATTATGACCAATCACCAATTACGTCACAAAACACACAAAACAAAGACGCGACTGGTTATAATTTCCAACAGAGAACAAGTCTTATAGTAAATGTCACATAGCCAATGGCATTGCCAATAATTATTTTGAAAATCTTTATAGCAGGCACATTTGATATTCCGTGTTTAAAACCCAAAAACATATGAAACTCTAGCGAAAGTTATTATTTTATTGAAGGGAGTAATCCACTTACAAAGAAATACAAATACATCTATACGGATATTATAAAGAGGAAAGATTTGTATTTTTGTAACGAATAAACTCAAAAACTGATGAACCGATTTAAAAAAGTCTTTTATCCCGATATTACTATGGGATATTACGTTATCCCGATGTTACGGGTGAAACCGCGTGGCGATGCTTATTATGAAATATTTGTATTTTTAATACATTTAACTTTTTCTTGTACCTATCTAACTAACCGAGGTTACGTGGCAGGTTTTCCTTTTCAAAACAACTGCATTTGATTTATTACCAAAGAATTTAAGTAAAAATTTAAATATTAATTAGTTAAAATTGCATTCAAAGTCCGCTATCCTAATCTTTCTCTAGATTTGGATTATCTTGGCTTTTGCGGGAACGATTGCCATCTGACCCAGCCTCGAGAGGGTAGTCTACGCAAAAGCCAGGGAGAGGTTTGGGATTCAAAGATCTTGGTTGGAAACACCCAACAAAAATACATTCGCTTAATGATCTTTTTTTCTTTTTAAGTCGGGAATGCTTTAACGCACGGCCCCGCCGACTACGGGGTTGTATCCGGAGATCGTATGTGGGACTCTCCCATCCGGTAACCGAATAGGTATACCCTGATCTGTATTAACCTCACTACAGATCACATCTAAGAGCCCTGCAGACAGTATTCAATAAACTGTATTCACATAACATAACTTCACGCCTGTATCCCCCAAGGGGTAGGCAAAGGTGTATTACACACCCACGATTCGCCAGTTATGTTAAGGTCCCAATGTAATAGGGGGCGAGCCTATTGCCATCTACTGGGCACATTATTAAGCAAGCGATAATTAACATTTATTAATGCACACATAACTACAAAAGTCAGAGGTGTGTTCCCGGGGCGACTGGGGATCGAACTCGAGACCTCTTCTCAGCAGTCCGTTACGTACGCCACTGGGTTATCGCCGCTTCACTGAACTGAACAAACTGTATTCATTTCATGAAATATTATTTTCGATCTTGTTAAAGCCTAAATACACTGTATTCATTTCATGAAATATTATTTTCGATCTTGTTAAAGCCTAAAGACACATATCTTAATTGTTGGCGATTCAATGCGAAAATGACATGGTCATTAACATGGTCTATTGCTAAGGTCAACACTATACCTGGATAATTTCTGGATCACCCGGAACGCTATAATACAGCTTATGGAAGGAAAATTACATTGTTAATGCTAGAATATACTATGCAAAGCATAAATAAAGCAATATAACAATGGCGTCGATTCTGCTGTTACAAAGCAATCTAAACTAGACTGAAATCGATAAAATTTTGTTTACGCCTTTCAAAAGGACGTGACCTGAAGTACAGTACCCGGTTTTTTATTTGGCACGTCAGGAAGAAGTGCGAGAGTCCGGCTAAGATCAACTTGCTTCAGTTTTGTAGAGAGTTCTCTCTAACATACATGGGACTGACAATTAAGATATCTTTATAGAGCAGTTGAAACAGAAGGAACATGAAAGTAAACTGAATGCAGTGGAAATGTGAAGTCAGTATAGCTGGAGTGACCCTGCTGGACTGAGTGAGGAACAGCGTGATAAGGGAACGTTGCGGTATGGTAGAAGATTGGACATGTAGAAGGAGATTAACGAAACAGATTTATGAGGCACGGGCTACTAGGTGACCCGGTAAAGGTCGAACTAGGCGTACGTATGCCAATCAGATCGAGGAGGTTTTGAAGGTCAGAAGTACCGTAACCGGCGTGCAAGTATAAAAACAGTTATGAAAGTGGAAGAAGCAAAAGCGTATGCCAGGAACTTAGCAAGTGTAAAGATGTTGTCTCTGCCTATCCAATGGGAAAGAGACGTCACTATATAATAAATGATAAATAAATATTGTAGGACAAAGTACACAACGCCATCTAGACCCAAACTAAGCAGAGCTTTTCATATGGGTTCTAGAATGCGGATAAACATAATTAAATACATTTTTTTGTAAATAAATACATAAATACACCCAGATCAACGCAAATATACATATTTGCACTGAGCAGGAATCGAACCCGCGACCTCTAGCTTAGCAGTCGAACGCACTACCGCTACGCCACAGAGGTCGTCAATATATGTATGTCGTATATGTATATGTATCGTCGTATATATGTATGTATGAAACAGTTTGTATTAAAACTATAGCTATGGTTTTAACTACCTACTCAAAGATATCAAGCTAGACATGTGTTGCGCCAAAGAGAGAACGCTTTACAATCTTCTTACCGATGACGTGCCAGATCAAAATTGTACATCAAAATTCACATTTAATGCTATATCTTTAAGGTCTACACTTAATCCGATGGCAAATAGAATGAAGTTTCGAAACTTAAAAAAAAACCATTTTAGATATTATTTAGTTTAGCAACAGAATCGGCACCAATGTGACAATCAAGTATTATAAGCGGCAAACATCTTGACAATATTATCTAGCTGCGCAGAACGCGTTTTTAGGTCTCTTAGGTGACAAGCGCAGGTGCGACGGCGGAGGCGCGCCATTCAACCAACCATAGATTATATTGAAACCAAACATTCAATAGTGTAGCAACAGTTATACGGCTCTTAGCCAACTCATATTTTGACAGTAAAGGCACCGACCGATTGGAGCGGATTACACAATTAAATGAAATAAAGTAACATTCTTACTCGTTATTGTTTTGCTTCTTTACTTAGTAATTACTCAAATACCTAATTAGGTAGATTTCGATGAAATCGATCTACCTATTTGTTTCTTGACTACTGTCGAATTAAAAAAAAAATTCTTCATAGGTCTAGTTATGACCCCTGAGTCCGAAATGACCACTGGTCAAAAAGTTTCTATATATAATATATGTATGTATAGTTCCACTTCCCAAAATTTGCGGCACTCTCACGGTCGCATTTTGCCCCAATCGCTTTCAAACTGCGGTCAAAAATTGCTTGGGTGTAAACTTAGTTTAAGTTCGTGAACGGGTGGAATCCAGCCTAAGGGGACGGTAGGGCCTCACTTTTTGAGAAATCAGTTTTTCCTCAAAATTTCACGTTCCATGAAAGATATTCGAACCGTTCTAATTTTATCAAATAGTATACATGAATACCAACAACTTTTAATTATAAACCTATAAGATTAAAACTTTAACTAAAAGTGGAGGGGGGAAAAACCAAAATTTTTCGGGAAAAAAATCATAACTTCTAACCGGTGAACATTCTTGGTGTCGGAAACATTTTTAATCGATAGGCCATTTTTAAGTCTAAAATAAATGTCTGAAAAGTTTTTGGCTAAAAGTTACCGTTTTCGAGAAAAAAAAAATTAAACATGTTAAAAAATAATATTAATAGCTTCACGAAATCTACCTGTGCGTTCCCCCTGCGGGAACGGATTTTTTTGTAACGATATTCTTTTTGTTTACCTATATGTTGAGGTTTGTAAATAGCAATTTGGTAATATTTATTGAATTAAATTAAGTTGTTAATTAGCCTGTAAGCCTTCTATAATAGAAAATCATAGGCTGAAAGGGCTCGCGTCATTGGTTGATCAGTCCATTTATTGGTTGGTCTGTATATAGTGCCCATGCGCAAACTTTCCGACTTTTTTCAAGATGTTTGCCAGTATAAAATGACACATAAGAATTATTATTGTGAACCAATCAACTTGTTATAATACCTTGTGACTCTCCTCCTTCATGATGTAAGTCCCAGCGGGTAGATCCCTAACTTGAACGTTTCCTCGTAGTACGTGGTCGCTTTCTAAGCCTAGCTCTTTGACGAACGCTTCAGTGGCGATTTGTATCAACGCCTGAAATAAATTAAATAAATAAATAAATTAAATAAATAAATAAATAAAATAAATAAATAAATCATCATCATCAACCAATTCTAGTCCACTGCTGGACATAGGTCTCCCCTAATGAGCGCCATAGCGCCAAACCAAAGGCCAAACCAAGCAGAGCTTGTCACATGGGTTCTAGAATGCGGATAAACATACTTAAATACTTTTTTTTTGTAAATAAATACATATTATACATAGAAACAGAGCAGAGCAAATATACATATTTGCACTGAGCGGGAATCGAACCCGCGACCTCTGGTTTAGCAGTCGAACGCACTACCGCTACGCCACAGAGGTCTTCGTGAAAATAAGAAATTATTATTATTTTGTTATTTTATATTATTTATTATATAACATGAAAATCAGATATAATATTCTCGAATGTAGTAGGATGTTCTTGCATGTTGTAGACTTAGACGAACTCAACTTCAAAGAAGATAAATAATCATTTAACGTTTTATTGTAAAGAAATATTTTTATTCACGGCGAACTACCATGCGTAACCATGACGTGGCGGTAGAGCGTTCGACTGCTACGTCGTTGGAGGTCGCAGGTTTGATTCCCATTCAATGCAAATATTTGTATACACGAATATGTATACTTGCATTGGTCTAGGTGTTTCTATGTACAATGTCTTATGTATTTACAAAAAAATACATATATCAGTATGTTTATCCGCATTCTAGAACCTATAACACAAGCTATTATTATTTAAACTATGCTTACTTTGGGTCTAGTAAGCGCTGTGTAGAATGTCGTAGAATATCACAAACTTTACCTCTTCGGAATATTAATTATAGATTTGTGACTTCAATCATTTAATATCTACCAAAAAAAAAAAAAATAAGAATATTTAACCGCATTTTAGAACCCATAACACAAGCCAGTTAAGCTATGCTTATTTTGGGTTATAGCGCTTGTTAGAATGTCCTAGAATATTTATTTATATTTTGCAGAAAAAAATTTATAACTTTGGAGCCCCGGACCTGCTCTTCTTTTCCTCATTTCTAGAACTTTTATTTATTTTGACTTTTGCGGGAGCGACTGCCCTCGGACCCCTAACTCACAGAGGGAAGCAAATACCTGTTATAAATGATTGAAGTGACAAATCTGTACTTAATATTACGAAGAGGTAAAGTTTGTGATATATGGATAGAATACTCTTCACTGTGCACCACATATTATTATATACAATATCTTTAGTCTAAATATATTGTAGGTGGGGCGACTAGCGCCCCTCCCCCAAACCGGGGCAAGACGGGAACACAGTGGTTCCCAAACCCGAGGGGGCCATCTCGAAACCGGAGATGGCCAGGATCAGTCGGGGTGCGAGGGATATGCTCTATGGGCAACCTTACAACCTGCGTCTGTAGACCCGAGACGGTGTACGGTTTTAGACGGTTCAAGCCCGACATAACCGCCCCCACTGCCCGGTGGGGGGGGGGGTGTATTCGAAGGGATTTCCGCACGAAAACAAAAAAGAAAAAGGTATAATTAGCGGTCTTATCGCTGAGAGCGATCTCTACCAGACAACCTTGTGATGTGAGTTTGTAGTGGGTAGTCTCTGGATCCACTGAATCGATTTAAAAAATTCTTTTACCAATAAAAATCTACGTTATTTGTGAGTGTAATAGGGTATATAGTATCACGCTACTACTTAAGGGAGCGAGCAGTAATCATAAATGTCATCAAATCCCGCAGATTCCCATGTATTATAATAAAAACTAATAAAGTACATATTTGAACCCATATATGTACTTTATTAGGGGTGCCATAGGGGTTAGAAATACGCCACGGGCGGGCCAAGGAGGGCCGATCTGATTAAATATAGAAATCTCAACTTACCTGTTCATCAAGGTTGTCTGTGTTATGCTTGGGCTTGAATGTGGAGCCTTCTCTATACCTGGCCTGGGACGCAGTCTGTTGAACGTCAGGTTGCTGCTGTAACAATCATAGCATATTTACATCTACTCAACACCATAAGTTCCTAGGTTTCATCAATCATCATCAATTAGCCTATTGCGGTCCACTGCTGGACATTCCGCTTGCGAATCCATTCTATACCAGCCACCGTTTCCAGGTATGGAATTAATAGTTATATTACAATTTCAAATAATACAGGGTGGGCCAAGCATTACTTAACATTTGAAAAATTCGTAAAACCACATGACTTATTTTCAAAATTATTTATTTATATGAAAACTAATTAATGGGATTTTTTTTTTTAAATAATGTCATCTAAATGTCCGCCGTTTCGAGTTTTGCACTCTTCTAAACGCGTAACGAAATTTTCAAATACTCGTCGGCAAAGAGACCGCGAGATCGCCGACATTTCTTCGCTAATTTTTTCTTTTAACTCTCGTAGTGTATTTTGTTTTTCCGCGTACACACGACTCTTCAAATAACCCCATAAGAAGAAGTCTGCTGGCGACAGATCAGGGCTCCTAGGGTCTAACTTGGATCTCTTGGGAGAGTCGTGGCATACTAGAGCGCATCAGTTTATAAGTTCATTTGATACGTGAAAATGGTAACATTTATGATATAAAACCTGAAGAAGAAATTAAGGTAACATGGAAAAATAGTTCTTGTATTCTAGGGCACAAGGTTGGTTTACAAATGTGTGTAGTCAGGCCTCACCTGCGGTGTATTTGATGCAATATCGGGCACCATATCCGGCTTCTGCCGCCTCCCTTGGATGTGAATGGGGGACGAGGTCTGGTGTCCGCCCTCCTGTTCATGCATATTATGGAACTATGTTAGTTCACACACCAAACGTATTAGAACAATGTTATGATTATATAAACTTATTAAGTGTAAGGAGTATACAGTTTAAGGCTGTATTTCCACCAGGTATGTGCGACGATGCGTAGCGAAAGTAGACTTAAAATGTAAAGCTTAGTGAAGTTGAACCCTTAGGCTGCATTTTCAGCACAGATGTGCGAAGATCAGTAGCGATGGATTTGTTACTTCGGGCCACCAACCAGGTGGACACCGAAGTCTTAAAACCACGCAAAAAAAAATCAAAATCTTACACCCACTTTTTACCACTTTTCTCGACGTTTCACATGATTCTAAGTCTAATTAAGCAAAAAATTTTTTGTGTCGGTCTGTCTGTTGGTCTGGATGTCTGTTTACGCAATATCTCAAGAACCACTTATCCGATTTAAAAAATTCTTTCGCCAATCATCTTGTTTGGTTAATGGGAATAACTGATTAGATTTTGGGGTTTGTACGTTCAAGGTTTCGGGTACCTACCATACAACCATACACTGGAAAGAAACTCACTTGTAAAAGTTTTTTAGGGACCTAAAAAACTTTTACAAGTGAGTTTCTTTCCAGTGTTTTATACGTCGAAGACGTTTGATTTGATTTCATTTTCTTCATATTTACTGCTCAATATATAAAGACGCGTCGAATAATATACATAAAGCCTAAGGTCTGTAATTTTGAATAAAAATACTGCAACAAAAATATCTAAGTTTGGCCCGAAGTTTGACAATCACTGTGTGATTTCCGTCCCACTAGATTTGTAAGTTAAGTTGTTGTCACTTTATTTAGCCAGCCTCGCTCCGCTGAGCCGTTTCCACTAGAGCTGCGCCTAACGAGCGAGTTGCGATGAACTGATTCTATTGATTCTTAACAAACACATCCCTCGCTACTCATCTTCGCAAATCTCTGGTGGAAACGCAGCTTAAGGGTTCAACTTCACTGAGCTACACATTTTAAGTTGAAGATTTACTAGCGAATACACACAGCGGCGTGTGGAATGTGGGAACACCTCATAAACGGTACAGTTTACTGTGTATTTCCTACTAATATTACAAGTGTCAAAGTTTGTGATGAAACAAAAAAGGTTGAATTTAACTGAGTATTTTTTTAACACAGATAGATTATAGTGTGGAAAAGACCAAAGGCCACTTTTTATTCTGGGAGTTTGTAGGTCGCTGCGGCGTGACGCCATTGTTGGTGGGAAAAAAGTGATTCACTCTGTTTTCATACTATTTGTGGGCTACTTTCCCACTTCTTTCCATCATTTTGTAAATACACATTTTCCACATCAAATAATAATTATATATATATTCAAATACATACATACATAAACTCACGCCTATATCCCCGAAGGGGTAGGCAGAGGTGCTAGCACTCACATTTCGCCAGTTTATGTTTAGGTCCCAATGTAATAGGTGGCGAGCCTATTGCCATTAACCGGGCACTTATAAACCTGCGATAAATACACACATAACTTCGAAAAGCATCGAAAAGTCATTGGTGTGTGCCATGGTAAAACCTGGGATCGAACCCGAGCCCTCGTGTCAGCAGTCCATTACCCATACCACTAGGCTACCGCGGTTATTCAAATAAAATATCTATTTACACGTATCATACAGTATCTATTAACATATATTGCATCTTAATCATTATAAATAACATCCATCATCGTAGTTGTCGATATCGATGTCGATAATGCTTCGATACGATATTTTCCCTCGCACTAGCAAGCAACATCATCGCATCACCCGTTGCCATGGTTGCATTTTTTCAGTTGATAAAAAAGTCAAGATTTCCCAAGTCGCAGAGCACTATAATTGAGCTGAGTGAGACGAAGTCGAGCGAAAGCTCCTCATACCAGACTTCAGGATTTTCTTTGTCACAGGTCTCCTCCTAAACTACTAATCTAATCAGAACCAAATTTGGCATGATTAAAGAGGTCAATTAGAGGAAGGTTTATGGATATATTTTGAAAAAATTAATGCTACCACAGAGGAATGATCACCGTTAAAAAAATCCAGGTGGAATTACATAATAACCGCTCGAGACACTGTGACCAAACTTTACACGCTCAGAAAGCATGTCCAGAGTTGTGACTTTCAAAAAGAATTTTCAAAATCGGACTTGCCACGGCGGAATGAACACTGTTCAAAATTTTGAAAAATATATCACGAAAAAATTAGAAGTATCCCACCACCACAGTTGAACAAATTATTGATGAAAGTGATGATGAATGAATGATTTTAATGATAATTAAATCGCTCTTAATAATTCAAATCACGATGTCTCACTCAGCTCAACATTGCAAGCAGCGATTCGCCTTGCAGATCTAGTATTTTATTGTTTAGTTTAGTTTTTACATCCTGACCTTCGGCTATATAATTCTGTATATAAATTCTCCTTCTCTGCTCCTTCTAAATTTATAATTTGTTTTGGTGATTAAGTGAATGATTAAGTGAAACCTACGTTGTGGACATTGTATAATATAAAAACTTTAAGCTACACGTAAGTTGTTTGAACTAAACCAGCATTCCCTTCTAACGCCATAGTAACAACCATACTGTTTAATACACATGCTGTTGTCTGAAAAAACGAAACAAACTATGGGTTTTAAGGGGAAGAAAGTCTAAAGGGGATTCAAATCAATGCACATGCTGTACTCTGTAAAATCGAAACAAACTATGGGTTTTAAGGGGATGAAAGTCTAAAGGGGATGCAAATCAAATTTAGGGTAGTGGCACTCACGGCATGCTCTGGAACTGTCCTCTCGCTGTGGTGAGGCGAGTGCATGGTGAACCCACTGTCCGGGGCACTCATTTTCGCACTCTTGCCCGGTGAAGAGGATACGTTGGTCGGACGACGCTTTTCTCTACCCTGGAATAAGCAATAAGTTAAATAAATCCATACGGTTGAATAAAATCGAAGTGTCTGTTTGTAATAATAATATTTTTTCTTTCTTTCTTTCTTTAATATTAAAATAACTGATTTTTAATGATTGCATACACGATAGTTGTAACAGGTCTGTCTGTCTTTCTGTCTGTTTACAAGTGGTAATCTCTGGTACGGCAGGGACGATTTTGACAGGACTTTCACTGGTAGATAGGTAATGTTACAAGGCGTAACATAGGCTACTTTAATTTTAGAAAAATAATTAGGGATCCGCGCAAAAAAACCCACGAAATGGTGAATACAATCTGATTTACTCTGGAACGGCTGGGTCGATTTTGACGGGACTTTCACTGGCAGATAGGTAATGTTACAAGGCGTAACATAGGTTACTTTAATTTTAGAATAATATCAGTGTTCCGCGTAAAAGAACTAATACCCTAAAAATCTAAATCCACGCAGACGAAGTCGCGGGTACAGCTAATAGTTAAATAAGTTAGCACATTGTAAGGTTAAGCAATAATAGTCAGGTCAGTCTTGGGATAGGTGACCATTATTAGGGTTCCGTTGCCAAATGGCAAAAAACGGAACCCCCGTCGGCCATCGGGGGCCGTTATGTCGGGCTTGAACCGACTAAAACTGCACGCCGTCTCGGGTCTTAAGACGCCGGGGTGTAAGGTTGCCGATAGAGCATAACCCTCGCACTCGGACTGACTCTGGGCCATCTCCGGTTTCGAGATAGTCCCCTCGGGTTTGAGAACCAGGGTGTCCCCGAATAACACAATACCTTCAGGAAAAGACGGCGTGTATAATAATCAAAATAAGCAGAAATTCTTACCGGATTGACTAACTCGGCACTAAGTCCGAGGTACTGGTGGAGCGCTGTGAACGTCACTCTTTGTAAACGGACCATGATGATCTGAAATTTAATTATACATAAATCATAGTTGTTCAAAACTATGTATATTAGGTGTGTTTCGATGAAATTTATTTGAGAACTACTCTCTTTCTACTGTGACGTATAACATAGCGCCACCTAGACCAAAACTAAGCACAGTTTGTAATCTGAGTTCTAGATTGCAGATAAATTCATGCATACAAATATTTGAACTAAGCGGGTATCGAACCCGTGACATCTTACATAGCAGTCAAAACCTATACCGCCACACAATACAGGTCGCTGACTTTTTGTTCTATATGTATACCGTCTATGAGACACAAATTTGTCCGCCCCGAGAATCCGACTCGAAGCCTAGGAGCCGCATTAGCAACCCTTGGGCCACTAAGGCAACTAAGTGTTATTACTAGTATTGCTAAATGGTTACCCACTTCTGCGACTTAAAATTGAAATAAAAGTAGGGTCATGTATTATGCCTATCGCATACCAAAGGCAAACATGATTCGCGATAATAATAAAAAAAAACAATTTCAATATTTAAACGTACTTAATAAAAATAAAGCCTAAGTTGATTTGTAACACAGCCCCGATCTATAAACCAATACTTTTATGAAGATGATGCTTTTTTTTTCTACTTGTGGAAACCCCCACGGGCTTCACCACATCGGTGCCGACGATGGGCTGGGCGTGTTGGAATCGGACCGACTAAAACCACACGGTGTCCTCCCCAAGTGTCCATTGCCGGGCACCCTGGGTAAGCCCTCGAAAGGATAACCCCAAGGTTACCGGCGGACTTTGGCCGCCACCGCGGCCTCGCCTGGTGGGGTCGGGTTTTATCCCGCGTCGGTGAGTTGGCAGGTGTGTGTAGGACACACACGAAACGCCTCCGCCACGGCCTGCTTCTGTAAGGACGGCGAGTCGGCCAACTGCCGTCCTCAGGCCCCGATCATGGAGGTCGGTAGTCCCGGGCGTAGACGAGTCTGCGGCGTCCTCGCCGCAGACTGCGGAACTCGGGAGGCACTAGGAACCATTACGCCACTACGTGGTGTACTAAACCAAGTGTTATTACTAGTATTGCTATATGGTTACCCACTTCTGCGACTTAAAATTGATATAACAAGTTGAATTCCTGAGACGAGCTCAGCCGAATACAAGGGAATACAAAGAAAAAAAAAACCAGCCCCAGCACGAATCTATTACCGAAAACAGTAACTCGATAGCTCATCTCCTTCATACCCAAAACCGTGACAGAAAATTGGCAACGACGACGTCGACGACAACTCGATAGCAATAGGGCTTTTCTAAAGAAAATCCCTAAAAATAGGGTCATGTTATGCCTATCGCATACCAAAGGCAAACATGATCGATTATTCGCGATAATAATAACAAAAAAAACAATTTCAATCTTTAAACATAATAAAAATAAAGCCTAAGTTGATTTGTAACACAGCCCCGATCTATAAACCAATACTATTATGATAGACGATGCTACTATTATGATATCATTCATTGAACGAAGCTCTTGTTATAATCATAACAAACACTTGAAATTTGACTTATTCAACAGTAGTTTTTGTGCTCCGACGGTTCCGGTGTCGCGGTCCAACTTATGACCAACCAGTTGGACTACGGACCTTCGGTAGAGGCAGTTGTCCAATCATTATTTTTAATTGGATATTGACCCCAAACCTGGATCCGTAGTCTATATTATACTAAACACATTAAATTTCTTAACGAATTTATAACCGGACATAAAAACTCAATATCGCTTGCCTCGGGAATCGAATCTAGGACCTCACGGTCACACACAAACTTGCTTGCTTGCTTGCGGCTTGAACCGACTAAAACCGCACGCCGTCTCGGGTCTTAAGATGCCGGGGTATAAGGTTACCCAAAGAGCATATCCCTCGCACCCCGACTGACCCTGGGCCATCTCCGGTTTCGAGAACCGTACCTCAAAAGGAAAAAACGGAACCCTTATAGGATCACTTCGTTGTCCGTCCGTCCGTCTGTCAAGACCGTTTTTCTCAGGAACGCGTGGAGGTATCAAACTGAAATTAAAATCTAATACTCAGGTCTACTGTCCCTTGGAGCTGTGAAAAATTCAAACTTCTAAGCTAAAGCAATCAGATACAGCCGTTTATGCCGCAAATTTTCGAAACTCGCACGGGGATCAAAACCTACAGAGTACTTCCCGTGAACTTAGAATCTTGAAATTTGGTACGTAGTAACGTCTTATAGTAATTACAAATAAAGGAAAAATTGCGAAAACCGTAAATTTTTAGTTACATAATATAATAAAATATATTTTTGAAAATGTTAAAGCTACTACTACCAAAACTATGACTCGATTGTCGTGATGGGTGAACTTTTACTTATATACCTACAGGTTTGTACGGAACCCTCGGTGTGCGAGTACGACTAGCACTTGGCTGGTTTTATTTTATTGACTTAATTAATTTAATGACGACCTCTGTGGCGTAACGGTAATGTTCAACCGCTAAGTCAGAGGTCGGGGGTTCGATTCCCGCTCAGTGGAAATCCCTGTGTGCATGAATACGTATGTATATTTGTATTGATCTGAGTGTTTATTAAGTATGTATTTACAAAAAAATTATCTAAGTATGTTTATCCGCATTCTAGGAACCATAACATAAGCTAGTTAAGCTATGCTTACTTTGGGTCTAGATAGTGCTGTCTAGATTATCCTAGAATATTTGTTTATATTTATAAAAGGTTTTTAGAACTTGGAGATCTGCAAATTGAAATTTGTTTAACTTTTGTGGCTGACTGTACCTTTAATATAATGGCCACCAAAAAGGTGATCGCACTGACCTGTATGACTCTGACAAATATATCAGGATACTCTTTGAAGACTTCTTGGAATGCTCTCATCGGCAGCTTGATGACTTGAGAATCTTCCAGCGCCTTAGCATTTACTGTTTTGTATGGTTGTGAATGACCCTGAAAATATATATAATATCTTATTCGTTCATATCTAGGGGATAGGAGGACGGTAGGATTTTTCAACATTTCACACGTAAAGTGATAAAATAATGGAAGAATTGCTATATGAAAGTCCGTCACTTTCATTCATTAACGCAGTATAAACCACCGCTGCGGTTACAAACTTGAAATGTTGGTTACAAAATGTCAACTTTGTAACCAACATGTCATTTTGGGAATGATGCCCAAGGTAGGATTTATAGACATTTCACCACAAGATGATAAAATAATTTATAAATTGCCATATGAAAGTTCGTGACTTCCATTTCAAAGTGAGAAGAACGAAAAACTGCTAGAAGACCCCTGCAAGAAACTTAGAACCCTGCCAGTTAAAATAAATTAAATGTGTATCGACGTATTTTTTTTAAATGCCCCTAAAATGGTGATTGAATTGAATGAATTTTGGGTTAAAAGTTCATTAGTTCGTAACTTTTGGTGGAAGAGTCATGAAATCCAACCGTAGTCACGTAACTCTAAATTCTAATCTAATCTATAAAAATAAATGAAAATGAAACGCCGAAATGTATGTACGCGCATCACTTGGGAACGATTGCAACAAATTGGATAATGGATGATAACCAGTTTGGTTTTTTATTATGTTCGTTATTGTCAGGACAACGAATGAAAAATTTAGAGAAGTCCACGGGTAATGTGCTATTATTGCAGCGGGGCCAAGCCAGGGCGCGCCAGCTAGCTATTAAAAAAGGTACTCACAGTAAGAACGTCGGTGAAACTGAGCAAGGATGTAACACTCTCGCCAGCTCGCACCACTTTCAGGGAAAGTCCGGAGCCATCTGGGTTTGTGATGTACACGTTCACGCGCCCGGTCTGTACCACGTATACGTTCTCATCCGTGTCGCCTAAAAAAAAGATTTTTAATTTAACTATTGGCTATATATCTCTGAAGGGACAAGCAGACCTAGTAACAGATAATAATCTTTTAATTTGAAATATAACATCTATGTGTATAGAGTGCAAGTAGTCGTGTTGCCTTTAAGTTTGAATCGTTGGATGATTTCATAAACAGTGCATTTCAAACGGCACACTTAACTTATTATGTATACAGTTAATTTATTCAAAGAGTGCCCAAAGCAGAGGAGGTTCAGACTCGTTACTATAATCAATTATTTAAATAAAAATAATCGACTAATAAATTTTTTCTTTTGTTTTTCGAAACAAATATCATTTTATTCCCTTAAAGTCACGCGAGCCCTTTGACACAAAGGGCTGGGCGTGATTGCGCGTCAAGGTCAGCGCGTAGTATGAAAACATTGTACCCATAAATCATGGAATAAATCGCGAACGCATACCGACTTGCTGGTGACGTTAGCGTCGCCCTGAAAACTTTGATGGAGCTTCCCTTTATATATTTAAAATTACTATTATCACAAGAGTTTTCTCTCTAATACTTACCAACTTTAAATAAGAAAGAACCAGCAGGCAGGTTCAGTATCTCAGTGTGTTTGCAAAGCATTAGGAACACAGGCTTCTCGAAATGTCCAAACACTCTAATGCTATGCAGCATGTATAGAGCGTCCGGTGGTACCCTATCATCACTGGTTAGGTCTTCTTCTAGATATTCTGCTGGAGGTTCTAGAACCTGGAAATAAATAGAACATGTTAAGTATGGCGGTAAATGTCGACCTTGGCGTACATATGCCAATCAGATAGAGGACGTTTTGAAAAAAGGCCAGGTGCCAGGTAAGATGTATGAAAACAATTATGTATAAATAAGATCGTAGCCAGTGAAAATATGTTGTATCTGCCTACCTCAATGGCAAAGAAGTGTGACTACATGTATGTATGTATGTTTAGTGTCGAAAACAAAATCGTTATCCAGGACCTGAATATTAAAGCAAGTATTTGTGATATAATTTTTATTCTACTCCAAATGCCCATGGTTACTCCTTCTCAGCCTCTTGATTTGGTTTATACCGATTTTGTGGGAGCGACTGCCGTCTGAGCTGCTGTGACCTGAGAGGAAAGCCTGCGCCAGAGCTTCGTCCGTCAATCCGCAGGTGTACCGGCTTACAGGTGAGGTTGGCTTGAGCCCCGAAGATCTCGGTGGGTTTGATTTGTTCCAACATAATTTTTTACTTTCATTCTCTGCTCCAAATAAGATTTTTGCGAACTACTTATGTACTTACTTCCCATTTTAAAAAAATATATGGAAAATATCGTATTATAACCTGTGTTATACACAGGTTATAATAAATATTTTATTCTATTGCGAGACAATTACGCAAGAATACAAATATTGCAAGCAATTTAGACAATAACCAAACCACTGTATCTAATTCAATCAACACGCATAAACGTGATGGCGAATTTATTAACATTTTGATCGTTATGCAACTTTAAATGAACCTTTAATTATTTTTTTTCGTGCTGAAATCCCCTCCGGTATACCCCTGTTGGAGATGGTAGTAACCTCCCTGATTCAGTAATACCCTATGATAGCAGGAGCCCTTGACACCAGACCTACGTCATGGTATGAAGGCTGATTTTTCTATGAGTAACTACGTCATTTTAGGAAGAAGATTTGACTAAGACCTTGGATTATGTATGTATTTGTAACTTTGGTAGAAAAGATTAAGTAATAAGTGAAATGTTCCTCCGAGACAAAGGGAGGTTCCTCCGAGCAGGCAAGGTGATAACGCCTTTGGGTCGCGACAACAAATCAGCGTCAGTAATACAATTGCTCGATGCTGTTTTACTAAGTAGTATCGAAGCAGTTCAGTTTGCCATCGCTAGAGGGCACTGGGTACATATATGATACAGCTAATGTTCACCATGCCTTGCAATCCCTATTTCTTTTAAATTGTTATGTTAAGATTCTTCCGGAGCATGTGGAAAATTTCATTGCAATCGGTTCAATATATTGATAGATATGCATTGAGTATAAACAAATAAACATCATCTTTATCTACATAATATTTGTCAGTCAAAGTTTTTTTGATGACCTAGATTGCTTCCAGCGTGATTACTCCTGCAGTTAACAACAGACATCTTTCCATTACCTATAGACTTTGTTTGTAATGAGTTCATGATATCTGATAAGTAGGTTTGTGAGGATAATTAAAAAAAAGTCAAAAGGATATTGACGTTAATTTAAAAATCTATAAACCTGTTAACAAAAACTTTTCAAGACTTAAATGTAGACTATAAAAAAGTTATATACCGCTTGGGCGAGTCAACGCCGGGATCTCGTTGCGGTCCTGGGCGTGGACGTTCTCTCGTTGGAGACCATGGTGAGGGCCGTGGTCTCCGACGGGAGCAAGTGGCACGCCGCCGCCTCTTTCTGCGAGCAGGTAATGCGCGCGAAAGAGACGGCGGAGAGGGAGCGGGAGAGAACCCTGCCCCCCGAGTTTCGCAGTCTGCGGCGAGGACGCCGCAGACTCATCTACGCCCGGGATTACCGACCTCCATGATCGGGGCCTGAGGACGGCAGTTGGCCGACTCGCCGTCCTTACAGAAGCAGGCCGTGGCGGAGGCGTGTCGTGTGTGCCCCTACACACGCCTGCCAACTCACCGAAGCGGGATAAAACCCGACCCCACCAGGCGAGGCCGCGGTGGCGGCCAAAGTCCGCCGGCAACCCTGGGGTTATCCTTTCGAGGGCTTACCCGGGGTGCCCGGCAACGGACACTTGGGGAGGACACCGTGCGGTTTTAGTCGAGACACGACATAACCACCCCCGCTGGCCAGCGGGGGGGTATCCGAAGGGATTTCCGCACGTAAAAAAAAAAAAAAAAAAAAAAAAAATTATATACCGCTTTCAAAAAACCATATTATAAGATATGTATGCTTAATTTGGGTCTAGATTATGCTGTGTAAATTGCGGAAATCCCCACGTTTACCACCATGCCGGCCAGCGGAAGAGGTCATGTCGGACACGAAACGACCAAAAGCGCATGCTGACTCAGGTCTCTAATGCCGGGGTGTAAGTTGGCAAATTCCTTCGCATCTCGGCTGACCCTGGGCTATCTACGATTTCGAGACGGCCCCCTCGGGATACTAGCAATTAGAATAAGACATTCACGAAATACATTCAACTGATAAGATAGCCAACATAGCTTGATTCTAAAGCGGAATGAAATTTGCCGGGTCAGCTAGTCCTAGGATAAACTTTAGCACAAGTAACATCAGGAAAACACTAAATTTCTGTTAGGTATAATTAAATATAATAATGTATAAGTCAAATAGGAGCCAGTTGTAAACCAGCACCAGGTATTTGTGCCAGGCATTATGCTGAACAGGCTCCTTTTTAGGTGCAATGCGGAGTGCATGATCGACTTTGTTAGTTATTTTCTTTCTTTCTTTCAAATATCATTTCCTGTAAAATTAAATCGGAAATAGTCCACTTTCAGGCCGGTACTTAAATCCGTACTTAGTTCCTTTCTAGAGTGAATGCCCAGGGCCTCGATTTTGCTATTTTTGAGCTGAGAGTGAGACGAAAACGAGTGAAAAGTTTTCTATAGGACGGTTGTGACGCTACTCCTCCTAAACTAATCGATCAATCTTGACTAAACTTGGCATTCTAAACCTATCAAGTATCAAGTTGTATTTAACAACTTGATACTTGATAGGTTTAGAAAAAATAAAATTGGAAATCGAACATACCATGGAGGAATAATCACCCTTCAAAAATTACAAAATCTGATTTCTCTAAAATGATTTATTGTTAAGGCCACGATTTTGGCGCCAAAATGTGCAACTTATCTATTGGCTTAAGACAGAAAAAGAAAATTGAAAATGGGTCTAGCAACGGAGGAATAATTACCGAAAAAACAATTCAATGGTATACAATTGAAAAAAAAATCGGGTGAATTGTAGGTAATCATGTAATGCTCTCTCAGCTCAACATTGCAACAGCAGGATGCATTGCTTCCCTAGTATTTTAAAGCAAGCCACTGTCATACCACAGTCACTGTAAAAAATGCCATTTAATTTTAGACGTTACCAATATATACTTAAAGTCTAAAATCATTTCATTTTTATTTACTCTACAATGTGGTTTATTTTTTTAAGACTATTTAATGACATTAAAATCGTAAACTAAATAGCATTTTTTCATCCTGATCACCTGAGCTACTTTGATACGTCCTGAATTTTCAAAATTCTCCTATACATACGTGTTGGGGCGAATTTCAAATAACCAGGATTTGTCCAGGTAGCTTAGTTGGTCAGAGTATTCCCTCTAGATCCCTTTAAAAAAAATCTAGTAGCCTCTCAACCCTAAACTACTGTTTGTTCCCACTTGTTCTACTGAACAGTTCTACGGTAGAACAAAAGGTACTGTTTTTTCTCACTAGTTTTACGATATTAGATGGAACAAAACTCTGGGAGGGAGTCTCTATTCCCACTTGTTCTACCAGTTCCATCGGTTAGAACTCATGGGAGATTTTGATCTCACTAGTACTACGATATTAGGGCTTGTTCTCACTAGTTCGATTCATTAGTTCGATCGTCGAACCATTAAGTTTTTTTTTTCTCATTAGTTCGACTGTCGAACTACTGAGACTTTCACCGCGCGTGTTAGGTCACTTGTAATAATGCACGTCGAAATCATTAACTAATAATCGAACAAATGAGAAAAAAGTGGTCTCAGTAGTTCGACGGTCGAAATAATAAGAAAAAAAAATCTCGCTAGTTCGACGATCGAACTAATGAATCGAACTAGTGAGAACAAACGATGAGTGAGTTCTACCCGATGGAACTGGTAGAACAAGTGGGAATAGAGACTCGTACTAGTTCTAATCTTTTGTTCCATCTAATATCGTAGAACTAGTGAGAAAAAATAGTCTCTTTTGTTCTACCGAAGAACTATTCAGTAGAACAAGTGGGAGCAAACGTAAATTACGGCTATCAAATTGCACCTTTTGAATTATTTAGACTATAAGTTTGTTTATACAGCATTGCCGCATTGTCAAGGTAAAAGCCGCGCGGCATTGAATTAAGCTAAGTCAATATTCATTCAACTTTAGTCCACAAATTTACACTTTTCTAGGTCACTCTTTGTGTTGTTAATTTAAGAACATTATGTGAATATGCATTACATACTTGAATGTGCTACGTTTTATTAACATATAACCTTATACTCTTGAGTCAAATATAGTGCTATAATCTTAATAATGTTTATTTATTATTTATTTATTTATTTCTCCACGGCACTATGATGTGAAATAATATATCTTTTGGCGTATCGCTAGGCAGTCGGCACAAGACTCTAGAGACTTGACCCGACTCCCTAGCACCAATGCTAGAGCTAGCTAGTGATTCGAGGCAATTTCCTCAGGGAGTCTAGTCGAGGTCCCAGCCGAATACTGCGTAGTGGCTTCCAACTACGTTGGGGACCATCATTTCGCGATCCTGACGATCAGAGGAACATCACGACCCGTTTTTCCACACTGGGTAAAGTTTAGCTCTGCCAATTTAACATAGGTATGAGTGTTTATAATCATTTCTTGTTGATTACCTTTCACATGGTTATCCATTTCAATCTGATAGAAATATTTTTCATATTTCCCGTTCTCGGTTGATCACCGCGTGCGCACACGCACCATAATTTCCGTATTCACTTTCGTTATCATTTGAATGTAAATTTAATGATTCCACTGAGTCGTTGGTCCGCTTGGTTGTGCATTCTACAGGATTCTGAGTTTAATTCCCGGGTCGAACTTGGGACGCACCTTCCGCCGCGTGTGCCAAGTAGCGTGAGGTTACTGGTGTCACGCGGCCACAGTCAAGCTATATAACAAATGTCTTACCATGCCGCCTCCGCCAGGCCTCGGCAGGGGGGTATACACAAAAAGTGCTGGATTGGCATCGTAGAGGATGACATGCGTGCCAATGGTGTAACTACCATGGATACCCACAGACGAGTATTTTTCCATGGCTTTTTTCGAGTATTCTATATTAAGGCACTATTTTACAGCAAAAGATGCAAAATCTGGTGACCCTGTCCTTTAGTTGTGTATATACAATATATAATAATAATAATAAATAAATATTCTACGACATTCTACACAGCGCTTTCTAGACCCAAAGTAAGCATAGTTTAACTAGCTTGTGTTATGGGTTCCAGAATGCGGATAAACATACTTATATACTTTTTTTTTTAAATACATACATATTATACATAGAAACACCCAGACCAATGCAAATAGACATATTCATGCATACAAATATTTACACTTAGCGGGAATCAAATCCGCGCCCCCGGTGTAGCAGTCGAATACACTACCGCTACGCCACAGAGGCTGTAAACATACTTATATATTTATGTTTAAAAACATTATAAACTGTATTAGGTAGCGCTCAGCGGATACAATACAGTGTACAATAAAGTAATTTTTCATCTCTCCTGCTCGGAAAGTTTAATTTTCATGGGTAGATAGCCGGGTGGAAAGTAGCTTATTTCATCCCTAGGCCGGAAAGTAATTTTTTTTTAATTTCAGGGTTTGCCATGGAGTCCATGATAACTAAGTTACGTCATAATGCCTTTTTTTTTACATGGCCGCCTAAATGCACATCTCGTGACCAAGTCGATTACAATGTAGCCAATAGATTCGATTAGAATGTTGGCAGTACATATGTTTTTTTTTACTTTTACTTTTTTATAAATAAATACTTTGTGTTAATTGTGGTTAAAAATGGTTTTGGAAAGTGATTCCAGTGACATGGATATTAATTTAACTCCCGATGAGATTTAAGAACAGGCAAAAGCTGTTGTTAATAATCTATTTTCAAATTGTTCTAATTTTACTTTAAATTTTAACTGATAATCAATATACCTGTTTCATTAAATGTGTGTGTAGTATTTTAATTTCCTCACATAGTCGAAATGAAAAGTAGAGTGTTTACCTCGGGTGAATGTCACCATTTTACCCTCGAACTATTGGCGCTCGAACGAAGTGAGAGAATATCTCAGGTGAAATGGCTGACTTTCAACCCTTGTGTAACAATCTACTATTTCATCTCTCCTGTTCGGAAAGTTTCGTTTTCATGGGTAGATAGCCAGTTAGAAAGTAGCTGATTTCATCCCTAGGGTGAAAAGTATTTTTTTTATGATGACCAATAGATTCGATTTTCAAAACTTTTCTAATACTGGCAGTATGTACGTGAATTATAAAAAAACAATGAAAGTTTGCTAAAGAATTAGCGGGAAAACGAGATTAAGTATAAATAAATACCTTGTGTTAATTGTGGTTGAAAAGGGTTTCGGAAAGTGATTCCAGTGACATGGATTTTAATTTCCTCACATAGTCGAAATGAAAAGTAGAGTGTTTAGCTCGGGTGAATGTCACCCATTTCATCCTCGAACTATTGGCGCTTTCACTTCGTTCGAGCGCCAGAAGTATCTCAGGTGAAATGGGTGACTTTCAACCCTTGTCTAACAATGTACTATAGTTACCTTCAGTTGTTCAGGCGCAGTCTCCTTCTTTAATTGCAATAGTTTTCTCGCGAACCTCATGACGGCTCTTCTCTTTCTCCCCTGGCCAGAGTTCGAAATGGACTTGACTTTTCTCAGCATGCGCCTCCCGTAGAACAACATTTTGTCTCGCTTTCGGAAACGTTTGGCTGGCTCCCCTGTAGCACCCACTGTGCTTATGCCAGGTAATTCTAAACAAAACATTATTTTTACAATAGGTATACACCTCCACAGTGCACAAAAATATTGTACATTATTTTATTATTAAGTGTACTTCGTCGAACTCGTCAGAAATGGGATCAGTTTTGTCTGGTCTGGAACATATTGAGCGGATTCCGTACAAAAATCTAGTGGGGCGGAAATCACACAGTGATTGTCAAACTTCGGGCCAAACTTAGATATTTTTGTTGCAGTATTTTTATTCAAAATTACAGACCTTAGGCTTTATGCATATTATTCGACGCGTCTTTATATATTGAGCAATAAATATGAAGAAAATCAAATCAAATCAAACGTCTTCGACGTCAAAAACACAAAAAAAATATTTTATATTTCAGTTTCTTTCTTTCTGTTTTATGTAAATATACAATATACGTATTGTCATTGTCACTCAAATGTCAAAGTCAAATACGCGTTACTCTGATAACTCGAAAGAAACTCACTTGTAAAAGTTTTTTAGGGACAATTTGTATGGTAGGTACCCGAAACCTTGAACGTACAAACCCCAAAATCTAATCAGTTCTTCCCATTAACCAAACAAGATGATTTTCGAAAGATTTTTTTAAATCGGATAATTAATTCTTGAGTTATTGCGTAAACAGACATCCAGACATCCAGACCAACAGACAGACCGACACAAATTTTTTTTTTGTTTTATTAGACTTAGAATCACGTGAAACGTCGAGAAAAGTGATAAAAAATGGGTGTAAGATTTTGTTTTTTTTTGCGTGATTTTAAGACTTCGGTGTCCACCTGGTTGGTGGCCCGAAGTAAATACATACGATTTGTATTAAACAGTAAGCATTGCGGGCGCACGCATGTGTGCATACGCATAAGGCAGCAGACGATGTTATATGGAATCCGTCAAATATGGAATCTGTCCTAAGTGGCCAGAAGTTATTCGCAAGTGCGTGTATCTTCATACAAATTTCCACCCATCGCAGAATCCTGCAGGAATAATGGCGGACAGTGCGAGCTTCGAAATCTGACAATACGAAGTAATTATTAAGTAATCTGTGCTATAAGAATAAGACGCGTCGCATTGGCAGCTGGCGAGTTGTCCGCTTAAAAGATGACGAAATACGTGCAGCGGATAGATATAAAAAATATTTAAAACATAATCTCAATCAAAAACATTAATTAAACTCGCAAAAAAAATGTGAACAGCTTTCTACTTACACTGTCTTTTTGTATTTCTGATAACCAAGCGGCCCACTGTGTAGCACAGAATAGATATTGCTGTGTAGTGCGGTAATTAAAGAATTGCTTCTGTTTTTTTTTAGTTTGTAGCTAATTAAAACTTTTTTCAGTTTAAACAGCTGCCTGGCAGAAACTTTCCACCTGCTTGCAACCACGTGGTACTGGCAGTATATTGATATAAAATACTGACACCTTTTTCTTTTCTATTACGTGGTTTTCTGCTGTGACTGCTATCAACGCTTCTATAAGTACGGCGAGGCAGGGTTCTAGACCTTTCCGCCGTTTCTTTAGAGCGCATTACCAGCTCGCAGAAAGAGGCGGTGGCGTGCCACTTGCTCCCGTCGGAGACCACGGCTCTTACCATGGTCCCCAGCGAGAGAACGTCCACGCCCAGAACCGTAACGAGATTCTGGCGTTAACTCAGCCACGCTATTCCACCACACTCGCTCACGTCATTGTGTTGAGCGCCGTGTCTTCGACGTGATCCTCGCAGCGCTGACACTGCGGCGTTGTCTCTCGGTGGATGCGCCACAGATAATAACCGAAGCACCCGTGCCCGGTAATCATCTGTGACATCCGGTAGGAGAGGTCACCGTAATGCATCTCCAACCACTCCTCCATGACTGCCATCCTACCTCCACAACCCACTGGCGATATCGAAGTTCTCTAGTTAGACCAGGTTATCGGAATTATTTGGACGCCAAGTACCCTTTTTTTTTTTTGTGCGGAAATCCCTTCGGATACCCCCCGCCAGCCAGCGGGGGCGGTTATGTCGGGCTTGAACCGACTAAAACCGCACGCCGTCTCGGGTCTACAGATGCCGGGGTGTAAGGTTACCCATAGAGCATATCCCTCGCACTCCGACTGACTGACCCTGGGCCATTCACAGTGTCCCCTCTGATAACAGCAGAGGGGTACCTGGAGCGGCCCCCACCCCCGCCGACCTTGCAGGCCCGCCATGCCCCGACCACCTCGTGCAATGGGGTCAGCTGGCCCTGAAAAGGGCCGGTGGACGCCAAGTACCCTTAACTAATGCAACAGATGATCTGGTAACCGGGTCCGATGTCTTAGCGTACTCGCCGAGGAACGGAGTATTAAGAATCGTCAGTCACCCTAAGACTCACCTGGCTGGTATTGCCTTAAATTCGAAATGTGCTAACCTACTCGGTGACTAGCCCCCCCCCCTTTCCAGGGCAAGATGGGGACACCGTGGTTCCCAAACCTGGGGGGGGGGCATCTCGAAACCGGAGATGGCCCTGGGTCATTCGGGGTGCGAGGGAAATGCCTTAAGGGCACCTAAACTAGACAAGACACCTATGAGATGCTCTATGAGCAACTTTACACCCCGGCGTCCATAGAACCGAGACGGCGTGCGGTTTTAATCGGTTCTAGCCCGACATAGCCGCCCCCGCTGGCCGGGGGGTTATCCTAAGGGAACTTCGCACGAGACAAAAAAAAGGCTACCTCCCGGGCCCGAACAGACTAAAACAGCAAGCCGTCTCGAGTCTACAGACACCGGGATGTAAGGTTGCCTATAGAGCATATCCCTCGGACCCCAACTGACCCTGGGCCATTTCCGGTTTAGAGATGGCTCCTTCGGGTTTGGGAACCACGGTGTCCTCGTTTTGTCCCGGTTTGGGGGAGCGGCGCTAGTTGCCCCACCGTCCCGGCATGCATCATGGAGGACGGAAGTCGATAAGCGACCTCCGGCGCCTGCGACGCGCGGCGAGCATGTTGCGGGTTCGGCGGGCCGGGAGAGTTCTAAATCTCTCCCGGGCGCGCTCCGCCATCTCCTTCTCGAGCATTACTTGCGAGGAGATTCCCGAAGGAAAAAAAAACAAGTTGAATTCCAGAGACGAGCTCAGCCGAATACAAGGTATTTTCGATTTTGCGTTTTTTTTTGCGATTTTTTGCAATTTTTTCTTTATCTTGCAATGGTTCACCCCAGCACGAATCTATTACCGAAAACAGCAACTCGATAGCTCATCTCCTTTATACCCAAAACCGTGACAGAAAATTGGCAACGACGACGTCGACGACAACTCGATAGCAATAGGGCTTTTCTAAAGAAAATCCCTAAAAAGTCATGATATACCCATAAACCATGTTAGTACCTGGTTGATAACTCATGTCGCCAACCTCTCAGATATTTATGCCCAATCACGTCCACATAACAGTGACGTAGTTTGTCAAGAATGGCAGTAGCCAATCGCGTTGCTTATTATTTATATTCGTCATTTTATTGCTGTTGTTTTTTTTTTCTACTCGTAACACAAATACATAATACAATGCCAAGCTGAAATGTGAAAACGTTTGCACTGCATGGAGAAGTTGGTTTTGTTAATATTTAGAATTAATTTAACATTATAAAATTGCTAGTTATAATTGTATAGCCTACTTAATGTTAAATAATAAAAGCGAAAGTTTGTTAGTGAATGAGTGTGTATGTATGGTTCGTTATTTCTTCACGTAACGGCTCAACGGATTTCAGTGATGGGATAGAATCGATAACTTATATCCTGAAAATACTAAGCCAAAACTAGCTCAAGGTATATTTATGTGGGGTGACAGGTGAGGCCGCCTGTCACCCCAGCAGAAGCAGGCCGGAACGGTGGGGCGACTAGCGCCCCTCCCCCAAACCGGGGCAAGACGGGGACACCGTGGTTCCCAAACCCGAGGGGGCCATCTCGAACCCGGAGATGGCCCAGGGTCAGTCGGGGTGCGAGGGATATGCTCTATGGGCAACCTTACAAACCGGCGTCTGTAGACCCGAGACGGCGTGCGGTTTTAGTCGGTTCAAGCCCGACATAACCGCCCCCTCTGCCTGGCGGGGGGGTATCCGAAGGGATTTCCGCACGAAAAAAAAAAAAAAAGGTATATTTATGTATGTGTACTTTATTTTTATTTTAAGTATTGTAGCACTAGCATGTTTCTCTTTTCTTTTCATCTTGTAATGTACACTTCACACCCTTTCTTGATTATTCTTCCTCTATTACTCAAAGGTTTGCTGGGAGAGAACTCATATTGAGTTAAGCTCGCCTTTGTACATATTTTTTTTTTTATTTTTTTATTTATGTTACTATTATTTTCTTGTGTGCACAAAAAGAATAAAAAAAAAAAAATAAGGCCCGCTTAAAGGTAATCGGTTACCAACATATTTTATTTCTTTTTCGTGCGGAGATCCCTTCGTTTAATCCCCCGCCGGACAGTAGAGGTAGTTATATCGGACTTGAACCGAATAGAACCGCGCACCGTCTCGGGTCTTCAAACGCCGGGGTGTAAGGTAGGCCCATAAGGCATTTCCGTCGCACCCCGGCTGACCTATGCAAAACCCTACTCACCAGCAACTACACAGGTAGCACTGAATATTCTAAATAACCAGAGTAAGAGCTCAGAGGCTCTAGCCTGGGCTCGACCGGGGAATAACCACTCGTTGACATAGACTTTAAGTAGCAATAGCCTGTATATATTTTGTACAATAGCACTGAATATTCTAAATAACCAGAGTAAGAGCTCAGGCTCTAGCCTGGGCTCGACCGGAGAATAACCATTCGTTGACATAGACTTTAAGTAGCAATAGCCTGTATATATTTTGTACAATAGCACTGAATATTCTAAATAACCAGAGTAAGAGCTCAGGCTCTAGCCTGGGCTCGACCGGGGAATAACCATTCGTTGACATAGACTTTAAGTAGCAATAGCCTGTATATATTTTGTACAATAGCACTGAATATTCTAAATAACCAGAGTAAGAGCTCAGGCTCTAGCCTGGGCTCGACCGGGGAATAACCACTCGTTGACATAGACTTTAAGTAGCAATAGCCTGTATATATTTTGTACGTCTGCGAGTCCTTTTTTTAATCGCATGATCTCAATCCTCACGTGAGGGTCACATGGTGTATCACATCCCCTCTTACAGTAACCGATTAGCAGTGTGCTGCCTGAGTATTACCTATTAAAGTGCTGAATATTGTGGTGGGGGTATAATCTATTATATTATAACAACATGAATGCGTGATACCTTTCGCTCGCCATCGCTTATAATAGTAGAAGCATATCACCACCAACGATACAGCAACACAGCCACAAATCGACCACAGCAACTGTAACAAAATTACCATATTTTAATTTCCTATATTAGAATACATACGCAAGAGAAGGTACCGATAGTTCAAAAGGATGATTTTGTTAACTATCTTCAACGCGTCGGTAGTTTAGTGGTTAAGGAGTCGGCGATTCGATCGAGAGTTTGGATTTGAATCCTAGCCATAGCACTACCGGCGTGAACCATCTCCTAACACAAGCAGTTTATTTCTTCCTTGCCTTGCCTTGAGACGTATATAATATATCGGAGAATTTCGAATATCTGGGACGTGTCTAGGTGGCTCAGTTAGTCAGAGCATACCCCCTGTAAGGGACTGGTCGCGGGTTTAAGTCCCGTCCTAGATGTTCTCTTTTTCCGATCTAAATCTATAGGACGAGCAGATTAGCTTAGCTGGATGTATCAGCGGGTAAACTAGTAATTTTGGTTACTAGTCGGTACTCTTAAAAAATAATAAAGCGTGTGTGTACTTATGTACGCACGTAAGAAGTTATACTTCTTTGGCGTAACAAGATAAAAATCTTTCTAAAAATGTTATCATTCGCGGTATCCTACGTTTATAGAAATAATAATGTAAAAAATTATTTTAGTTCATGATGCAAATAAATAAATAATACATACCGTGAACTAACCTCAAATTCTGAAAACGTATTCAAAGTAAAATGTTGACTAGCTAACTTCAGGGTATCGGTTTTCTAGCTAACTTCATGGTGTCGGTTTTCTAGCTAACTTCAGGGTATCGGTTTTCTAGCTAACTTCATGGTGTCGGTTTTTCATGACGGACGGTGTGCGTGCGCGACGTAAAAATTTACCCTCATCATTTTTCCCTTACGCGCCAAAAGAAATATAACAACAAAAATAAGATAACTGAGACTCGTTAAAAATCATTTAAGCCATAATTTGAGGGGTTTACTAGTAACCGTTGAAGAGTTCCACTGTCTACAGGCTCAATCACCAGATAGCTTCGATTGTATCAAATGATCGCTATCCAGAATTTTAAATCGATATGACTATTAAAAGTTGGTTAAAATTGACTTTCAAAATTTGTACATAGTTATCTCACTTATAGACGAGGTTATTAAAACCGGAGGAGGTTCATAATTTATCGGAATATGCATGTTCAGCAATTTTTCTTAACCACCTTTTCCGACATCTATTTTACTCTTTTTGCTAAATATCTCAGCTTCCACCTACAAGATCTGATGAAGGGATCCATGAGAAAATCATCAATCGTTATTAAGTTTGCAAAGGCAAGACAAGAGAAATTTCATACACTAGTGACATTATTCAGGTTGATTGGAGTAATTTCTCCTTTTTATTTTGAAATATTTGAAATATTTTGAAATATTTCGGTCACCGAAGGGATTTCCGCAAGAAAAACGAAGGTACTGTTTTTCTGTGTAGTCTCGGTGTGATAATTCATCAATATGTGAGGTATTGTCTGACTTTGTGGGGGTCCTCTCGCTCGGCAGGATGATTGCGGCAATGGTTCGGAGCGTGAGCGTGTGGGCCGCAGCCGCTTAATTCTGCGAGCATGTAAGGCTCGAGAAAGAGATGGCGGCGCCAGCCTGGTAGAGATTTAGAACTCTCCCGGTTCGCCGCCGATCAGGCAACATGCTCGAAGCACGTCGCAGGCTACTCAGGCGCCGGAGGCCGTTAAGCGACTTCCGTCCTCCATGAGTGCAGGCCTGGAGGTGGCAGGTGTACTCCCCTCCCTCTTCCGGGGCAAGACGGGAACATGGGTTCCCAAACGCGAGGGGGCCATCTCGAAACTGGAGATGGCCCAGGATCAGTCGGGGTGCGAGGGAAATGCCTTATGGGCAACCTTACACCCCGGCGTCTGAAGACCCAAGACGTCGTGCGGTATTATTCGGTTCCAGCCCGACATAACCGCCCCCGCTGGCGGGCAGCGGATCCGAGGGGATTTCCGCACGAAAAGAAAAAAGGTATTCTGTCTGACTTAAATAGAGAATATGCATGTAAGTTTATTTTAATTTACGATTCACGTCATTAGACACAGTAAAAATTTAAAATATTATTGAAACTTTTCACATAAGTTATTGACATAATATTTAAAATTATTAACATAATATTAAAATTTCTTTATTTTTCTCCGGGGCTGACGTATATAACTATCTATGACGCTCGTCAGCATGAGTTAATAATCGATTGATCCTATTTGTTTGCGCCAGTTAAAATTCCAGTAACACGTTGCACGACCTGTATACTCGACGAATATCATAACCGCAGAACCTAGCCATCGCACGTAAATATAAGTTCAAACTTATTCCACAGGACCAGTTAGTATATTGAATAAATTTATTTATCCAACTGCCCAATCTGCTATACCTAGGCCTTACCCAGAAAGACAAACCCACAAGCGACATAACGAGCAAATCGATTCAGACTCAGGTTTACTAAATAAGCACAAGCCACAATAAGAGCAAAGCTAACTTCGTTTATTTCTTCACTTAAATTTTTAAGCAATTATACTATTATATTTTTCACGTAGCATGGGTACGGTGACGTTTGGGATTTGAAGTTACTAGAGATGTAGTCAAGATAAAATCGCATGAAATAAAATCGATTATATATCTTATCGAGATCATTTATTAATGAAGAAGAAATCGATTCTATTAACTAATAATTTTGAAGAAAAAAAGTAAAACAAAATTGATAACCTGTTTAATTATTTATTAAAAATCAAACATGTTCATCATCTTCATCATCATCATCATCATCATCATCGTCATCTGACTCGTCGACGTGAATAATTATTTGGGAATCAATTATGCAGTCTATTCTAATGTCTCGCTCCCAGTCATGTAAGATTAGATTTTTGGTTTTCTCCACTACTTTCTTCCAGTCATCGCCAGTGACATTTTTGCATCCCTCTTTCAATAACCCCATCATTTTTGTGGCTGTAAAAGGCGGAGCTGTATTTTTTCGTGCAGCGTATCCTGAAACAAGATAAAAAACAAATTGAGTCATAGAATTCAAGTAATAAACATAATCATATTTTTGTCAGTATGTAAATAGACTATGGTTAAACAAGTTACCTTTGATTTGGGCCCAAATTAATTCAATGGCATTGTACTGACAGTGGTACGGTGGAAGCCTCAGGACTTCGTGACCATATTCGTTTGCCATCATATATAATTTGTATGTCGTTTGGGGCTTGTGCATTTTTACGAGCTTCACTAGCTCCACCTTTAATTTCGTCTCATCGGCTTCCACATTATTGGCTTGGAGCCACTCGATCAACTCGCTCTTCTTATTGGAAGAAGTCGGCGGTTTGTTCAATTGCACGGAGTGATATGGGGCATTGTCCATAATAATTGTGCTGGGTTCTTCTAAATTGCTAAGCATATTTTGAAACCACTCCGTGAATACTTCCGCATTCATATCTTCGTGATATTCTCCCGTCTTTTTCGATTTAAAAGCAAGTAGCCCATTTTCTACAAATCCTTTCGATGTGCCTGCGTGACAAATAATCAATCTCTTCACGTCCACATTTTACCGACCGTATGATTGGCATTCAGCCAAGTTTCATCCAGGAAGACGACATTGCTCCAATTGGTAATCGCTTTAGCCTTTTTCAAAAAGGTAACCCGCGCAAGTGCTATATCGCCCCTCTCCATGACAATTTTTCTTTTGTTTACTTTTTTGAATTGTAAACCAATGTCCTTCAATACGCGCCACAAGGATGTAGGACTTCCAGTAAACAAATCAGCATCTTTTAAAGACTTGACTAGCTTTAGAAGCGTCGGTAATTCTTTATTCTGGTAATAGTTATAAATGTGGCTCCGTATAGCATCGGCCGCAAAACTGTCTACATCTGTTACAGATGCCTTTTTGGTTCGCTTTTTATTAGGGGTGGACAACTTATTTTCTTCTGTATCGTGAGCACCATATTTTTCTCGAGTGATTCGAGAAACCGTGTTCCGCCCAATGTCTAACGCATCTGCCACTCGATCCAAAACGTTGGACACAGGCAATAGCGTTCCGCCATTCTCACGTTCCCGCTCAAAGTAATCCCGCAATCGAACTACAAATTCACGGGCTTGACTACCAAGCACAGTCTTTTTCGTTCTTTTTGGCATTTTGCCAAAAAAAACAACAAAACAAAAGTCAATAACAAAAAACGGTAACGAAAACAACAAAGCACAACGATAGTCAATAACAAAAACAAGTAACAAAAACACCACGCAAGCTCAAAACAAAGAAAACAGACCGCATACAAGGCAGACGCACTCGTACTGAGTTGATATAACAAGATGGCTGCCAGCTCATGCTTAAGCAGTGTTGCTATATTATAATAAAGCTCCACAAAGACAAAAATGCTTTGTTTAAAGTTTATTATTACGTAATTATATTTTATAATCGTATTTTAGTTAAAAATACAACTAACGATTTATGATACTTTATTCGACAATTTATCGATTATAACGATTTTACTATGTCAATCTCTAACGCAACCTGTTCCGATTCACGCATCAAGAATTATGTATTTGGAATGTTTATATTTAAAGTTTAAATAATTACGGAGAAATAAAAATAGTTTTAAGTTAAAAATGCAAAATAAAACAGTTTTCTTTTTATCTTCGTATTAAGTGTTGTTTCCTGTATTCCGCGTTAAGTAAATTGTTTCGAAATGAATCATGCATGAAATGGAATTAGTCAAATGTCACCGTACCCATGCTACGTGAAAAATATTATAGCTGCACGCTTCTTCAAGAAGGGCAATAGAAGGTTTTTACGGGGTCGGCAGCGCGAGTGTGACGCCCTTGGTGTTGCTCACGTCCATATGCCGCGATAACCACTTCCCATCAAGTGGGCCGTGAGCTTGTATGCCACCAGAGTGGTATAAAAAAAAAATTATGGCCGTTTTGTCACGTTAAAATGTGATGTGAAATGTTAATTTAAAATAGAAAGAATCAAATCAAATGCGAGTCACATAGGTTTTGGATATTCTAAGGTGGTAGAGTCAAGCAACAGTCATTTTGGCCGTTGCATGAATGGGCCGACTCGACCGGGGAAGCACCACCCTCTCACAGAATATCGACGCCAAGTAACAGTATTTGAACTGTTGCGTTCCGTTTGGTGAGTTAGAGTGCCGGAGCCCAAACTCCTTTCCCATCCCCTCCCAAACTATTTTCCCATTCCCTCCCAAACTCCTTTTCCATCCCCTTTCCTTTACAGGGTCGGCAGCGCGAGTGTGACGCCACTGGTGTTGCACACGTCCATAGGCCGCGGTAACCGCTTCCCATCAGACGGGCCGTGTGCTTGTCTGCCACCTTAGTGGTATAAAAAAAAAACTTAATACATTTTTTAAATTTCGAATTTCTAAAAAGATAAATGCCATGTTGTGTCGTAAGTTAGTACACTGCACCTTTTTTTTTTTTTTTTTTTTCGTGCGGAAATCCCCTCGGATACCCCCCCGCCGGCCAGCGGGGGCGGTTATGTCGGGCTCGAACCGACTAAAACCGCACGCCGTCTTGGGTCTGCAGACGCCGCTCACCGTTGACAATAAAGAACAGAAATTTACTCCTTCAAACTTAGTATTTATTTTTACGAAACTTCATGACTTCATACGTCAAAACGGCCTAGTATGCTTACCTTTTTTTTTTTTTTTTTTTTTCGTGCGTTCCTATAGATTTAGATCGCACAAAGAGAACATCTACGACGGGACTTGAACCCGCGACCAGTCCCTAACAGGGGGAATGCTCTGACCAACTGAGCCACCTAGACACGTTTAACTTTGACATCTTTCCATACTTCAGTTTAACCCGCGAAGCATCTATAAAGTAGACTCAGTAGGTCTTCAATCAATACTATGCGAAGTGAGCCAAGGTAAGCGAAATCAGCTTCGCTTTGCTTAGGTGCCAGTGTAACTGCACTTTACGCATTCAAATATAATAATAGTTTTTTAATAAAACATTTAATTTTGAAGCGTCGTCGGTAGCTTAGTGGTTAAGGAGTCGACCTTACGATCGAGAGGTCCCGGGTTCGAATCCTGGCCATTACACTACCTACGTGAACCCACTCCTAACACAAGCAATTTAGCTTAGCTCTAGGGGTTAGGGGGAATATTAGTAATTTCGGTTACTAATATTCTTTAAAAAAAATCATTTTTTTCTCTGTGTAAACGAATGAGGATAATTAAACATTACTAGTGACCCGTCGGATGGTCTATATAAGCAGTTTTTTTTTTGCATATCATATAAAACTAGCTGTTGCCTGGGGCTCCGCTTGCTTTGATGTCGGGTATTGCGATTAAACATAGCCTATGTCCTTTCCCAAGCTCTAGTACTTTTGGAAGCGTAACAGACAGAGTTACTTTCGCAATTATAATATTAATATGGCGCTTATTTGCTTTTTGCACTTTTTTTTTCGTGCGAAAACCCCTTCGGCAAGCGGGGGCGGTTATGTCGGGCTTGAACCGACTAAAACCGCACGCCGTCTCGGATCTTCAGACACCGGGGTGATATATACCTACTTTTATAAAATTGTAAATTAGTAGTCTGTAGATTGGAGAATTTTTTTAAAAAAAGTGCTTGTTTTACGTTGAATGAACGATAACGAACACAATTTTATTTTTTGGAATTCTAGTCTGTTTGCTCGCCATAGACGCAATAACTACTGAACGGATCTTGGTCAGACTTAAAATCTGCCGTATGTTTGATTCATGATTGCAATTGGCTAAGTAGAATCGGCCAGGTGGGATGACGATCTGCGAAAGACTGCGGGCAGATGCTGGATGCGGCAAGCTGAAGACAGTGCGCTATGGCGGTATATCCAGCAGTGGACTAGAATAGGTTGATGATGAAATAGAATCGGAGGTGAGGCCGCCTGTCACCCCAGCAGAAGCAGGCCGGGACGGTGGGGCGACTAGCGCCGTCCCCCAAACTGGGGCAAGACAGGGACACCGTGGTTCCTAAACCCGAGGGGGCCATCTCGAAACCGGAGATGGCCCAGGGTCAGTCGGGGTGCGAGGGATATGCTATATGGGCAACCTTACACCCCGGCGTCTGTAGACCCGAGACGGCGTGCGGTTTTAGTCGGTTCAAGCCCGACATAACCGCCCCCGCTGGCACGCGGGGGGGTATCCGAAGGGATTTCCGCACGAAAAAAATAAAAATAAAATAAAGATACGACCAAATAACGATAACCGACCAGCGCGCGGGCGGAGCCGCGGGCATCAGCTAGCAAGCTATAACTATGGCCAATCCCACACTCCTACGTGAGTTCAATACTCCTAAAAAGGGGTCTAAAGTTATCGCTTCACGTTTTAATACATAACCATGAACCTGACCCTATGCACTTACGCCAACACACGATGAAATTACATTACGTGCAATTCGATCTGACCTTGTGTAACTATACTTATTATGGTAACGACAATGACACTTGTTTTTATTTTCGTATTTTTTTATAGGACGAATTTCACCAGTGAAAATAGTTCCATTCAAGTTCAACTAAACTAGGTTCGCACGATTGTACATGACATTGACATGAAACGTGATATGGTAGGTGCATTACAGTCGAAATAATCTAAAAAGCGGTCAAGCGCGAGTGCGGACTCGCCCATAAAGGGTTCCGAAGCAGCAAGTAACATAATAATGTTTTTGACGTGACAACGTCTTATAAATCGATGGAGGCCACATGACGTATGCGGCGTCACCGACGTATGCGGCGTTACCACAAGACGTATGCGGCGTTACCTCGCGTTCTTATGACGTTGTCACGTTAAACTATCGTCAGTAAACCGACTTTACAGACAACCGATTTTTTTAAATTTTTATATCGGAGTTGATTGAATTAATGGTAAAATAGCGGTTTACGATTTATGACGTATTAAAAAAAACTACTTACTAGATCTCGTTCAAACCAATTTTCGGTGGAAGTTTACATGGTAATGTACATCATATATTATTTTTTATTTTATTATTCTCTTATTTTAGAAGTTACAGGAGGGGGGGACACATTTATCACTTTGGAAGTGTTTCTCGCTCAAACTATTCAGTTTAGAATAAAATAATATCAGAAACCTCAATATCATTTTTGAAGACCTATCCATAGATACTGCACACGGGTTTGGTGAAAACAAAATTTTGAGTTTCAGTTCTAAGTATTTAATTATGTTCAAAATTTATTGGTTCTTCCTAATTTTGTGTGAAAATCTTAATGCGGTTCACAGAATACATCTACTTACCAAGTCTCAATAGCAGAGTTCTTATAGTTTCGGAAAAAAGTGGCTGTGACATACGGACGGACCGACAGACAGACATGACGAATCTATAAGGGTTCCTTTTTTGCCACTTTTTAGGGTTCCGTTGAAAAATGCAACGGAACCCTAAAAAGTGCATTTTGACACACGGGTTTGACAGAAGATAGACACAGATTATAAACGTTGCACGATTTGAACGCAAATAAAACAATTCTTAAATCTGAAGTTATTAGTTAACAAGGAAGTTGCTAAACCTCGAGTGTTCTTGTGACTAGCTCAACTCATTCCAAATCCATTCGTATACGATACACACGCAATTTCATACGTTAATGTTATGAAAATAAGGTTGGAAGCGGACCCTTAAGGCGCCGCCGCCGGCGGGGTTTGACGGAGGAAAATATGCTGCAATTGGTTGTTGTTCTCACAATCGATTTGTAGACACCAAACACTAAACGACAGCTGTCAAAATGCACTTCTTAGATTATTTCAACTTTGGGTCAGTCGGGGTGCGAGGGATATGCTCTATGGGCAACCTTACACCCCGGCGTCTGCAGACCCGAGACGGCGTGCGGTTTTAGTCGGTTCAAGCCCGACATAACCGCCCCCGCTGGCCGGCGGGGGGGTATCCGAGGGGATTTCCGCACAAAAAAAAAAAAAAGTTTGATTCATGAGTAGTCTGTGGATTTCAATTGGTTAACATATTGAAGAACTGCCGTAAAACTATATACTTATCTACTAATACCATAAAGAGGTGGAGTTTGAAAGTTTGTGAGATTTTTGTCTGGATCTACTGAACCGATTTTGAAACTTCTTTTACCAATAGATATCCACATTATGGAAGGAACGACTTAGGCGACCAAGCGCAGGGCACGCTGCAATAGCGGCGGTAAGGCCCATCATGGAGGATTATTGGCTAGAGAGGCGACACGGAAGCCTCAGTAGTACCAGTACCTTTTTTTTTCGTGCGGAAATCCCTTCGGATACCCCCCCACCGGTCAGTGGGGGCGGTTATGTCGGGCTTGAACCGACTAAAACCGCACGCCCTCTAGGGTCTACAGACGCCGGGGTGTAAGGTTGCCTATGGAGCATGGGGTGCGAGGGATATCCCTCGCACCCCGACTGACCCTGGGCCATCTCCGGTTTCGAGATGGCCCAAGGATTTGGGATTGGGTTTAGGAACCACGGTGCCCCGTCTTGCCCCGGTTTGTGGGAGGGGCGCTAGTCGCCCCACCGTCCCGGCCTGCTTACCTTTGAAATATTCAATAGTGTAAAATCTTATTTTGCATCGTAATTGCGCGATGCAAAATAAGTAGTTCCGAAGTAAGTAGTTTGACTTGACTTTGCTAGATCGTTATTTAGCTGCCCCTGCTCAAGGTATCTTCATTTACCTTATCTTAATAAAGAATAATCTGCTGGACTTGATATTTTTAAATATGCCATGGTCAAAATTCTTGCTCTACGTGATCCTAATGCGTAATAACGAACTTATCCGTCAACTGATCTAGTTTAACAGTTTATAAATTAGACGCATTTGTATAAAGGTAGGATAGGTATGACATACCCATGCTATGATACACTCGCCTTCATAAGTAGCCTAACACATTCTAAGTTACAGATCACCTTAGTTCTAAAACCTTTCATAAAATAATAAATAACACATGAAATATATTAAACTTGTCCTTTTGTGAAGGAGAAATCCGATTTACATATAAACATAGGCTTGACAATGATACAAAACTGAAAATTAGACAATATTTCGAGAACTTTAGAAAGGTTCTTCTAAGGACCTATTTTCACAACTATCAGCCAAGGCCAAATCAATTAAATTGTCCATAGTTTGTGGTAGGTATAGATTTGGTGTCGGGGTGCGAGGGATATGCTCTATGGGCAACCTTACACCCCGGCGTCTGTAGACCCGAGACGGCGTGCGGTTTTAGTCGGTTCAAGCCCGACATAACCGCCCCCGCTGGCACGCGGGGGGGTATCCGAAGGGATTTCCGCACGATAAAAAAATAAAAATAAAAGGTATAGATTTGGTATCACTTAGTATTTCACATAACACGTTTTTTGAAGGACTTGATGTTCCCTACGCGGCTGAGATTTAAATAGAGTAAATCGGGCAGAATAAAGGTTGATTTTGTGTAAACATTGGTGGATTACGCCTGACAAGCCCTTAACTGGGTTTTCCTTTATTCCACTTCTGGGAGCGATTGTACAATGACAAGCAAAATAATATCGTTTATAGTCATAAACACGGAAAGTTACAAATGACAATGCAATTTGCTTGACATAAAAGATATCTAATACCTGCGTTCGTCATCAGTGTCATTGCAAGTAAGGCGTGAAGTGAAGTGCATCCAAAAGCGGGAAAAATGTATTTCACGTTTTTGGAATACGTACTTTCTTTACCTTAGTAGTTAGGAGTTGGCCTTACGATCAGGGACTTAAAAACACATTCATAAAGGTTACCTAAATAATTATATAGGTTACACTATGAAAAGGTTACAGAATGAAAGTGTAACACTTATAAATATGGTATTGAATCTGTTAAGCGTTACCACTTTCAATTGTGTAACAGTTATATATATAACATAAACATAACATAACTTCACGCCTGTATCCCCGAATGGGTAGGCAGAGGTGTATTACACACCCACGATTCGCCAGTTATGTTAAGGTCCCAATGTAATAGGGGGCGAGCCTATTGCCATCTACCGGGCACATTGTTAAGCGAGCGATAATTAACATTTATTAATACACACATAACTACGAAAAGGCAGAGGTGTGTGCCCGGGGCGACTGGGGATCGAACTCGAGACCTCGTCTCAGCAGTCCGTTACGTACGCCACCGGGCTATCGCCGCTTTTATTATATATGTAACATATATAATCTGTTAACAGTGTTAAAAAGTGTGAACCGAAAGACTACGTTGCCAAATTTACTATATCCTATCATATTTATAATCTAATTTTTTAAATAAAGGTATTTTGTACACCCTCAAGTACTTTAGAACGTTATTTCTGTTACACTTATTAACACATATAAAACGACCACTTTGAATATGGTACACTTTCGTATCTGTTACATTTATAAATGGGTTTCTTCTAAAACAGTTTCAAAAAACAGTGTTATAACACTTTATTACGGTTACAGTTTGGTCCCTACAGTTACGATCGAGAAGTGCCAGGTTCGAATCCTTTCCTTTACGCTACCACCATGAACCCACTGCTAACACAAGCAATTTAACCTAGTTGGGAGGGTTTTACTGGAATACTAATATCGGCTACTAGAACTCTTTTTACACAAACTGTAGATAGTGAACAATGGTAACAAGATTTTTTCATTCTGCTAAGGTAGTAAACACGGAATATAAAATCAAGAGTAAGTGCATCGCTAGCATTTGTGTACCACAAGGCTTTGAAGACATTCAACATAATGAGCAACGCGACTGACTACTACTGGGGCCTTACCACGAACGCGCTAAAGACAACTCAAGGGCCCGATGCAGTAACGCCACGTTTTCAAAACACGTGATTTCGATTCGATTAGTAATAAAACTGTAAAAAATATTTTTCACCTTAGCAGCTCAAACATACTGGGTTCCCTGCTTAATAAGAGTGAGGGAAACGCGTTTTCCCTGCGAGAGTGAAGGAAAGTGATTTGAGTTTAGAATGCTGCGAATTATCATTGTTATATACGAAACACGTCATTCGAAGTTCGATTTATATTTTTTTTTCTTTTGTGGAGATGGCTCTAGTTGACTTTGTGTTTATCAAATTTCAGAACACCCTTTTTTTTTTTTTTCGTGCGGAAATCCCTTCGGATATCCCCCCGCGTGCCAGCGGGGGCGGTTATGTCGGGCTTGAACCGACTAAAACCGCACGCCGTCTCGGGTCTACAGACGCCGGGGTGTAAGGTTGCCCATAGAGCATATCCCTCGCACCCCGACTGACCCTGGGCCATCTCCGGTTTCGAGATGGCCCCCTCGGGTTTGGGAACCACGGTGTCCCCGTCTTGCCCCGGTTTGGGGGAGGGGCGCTAGTCGCCCCACCGTCCCGGCCTGCTTCTGCTGGGGTGACAGGTGGCCTCACCCGCCACCCCCAGGCCTGCGCTCATGGAGGACGGAGGTCGTTAAGCGACCTCCGGCGCCTGAGTTGCCTGCGACGCGCGGCGAGCAAGTTGCGGGCTCGGCGGAACGGGAGAGTTCTAAGTCTTTCCCGGGCGCGCTCCGCCACCTCCTTCGCGAGCAATTACATGCTCGCAGAAGGAGGCGGCGGCGGCCGACGCGCTCGCGGTCCGCACCATTGCTGCAATCATGCTGCCGAGCGAGAGGACTCCCACCCCGATGGCTGCCACGAGGTCACGCCTCGGCGCCTCCCACGCCGGGCAGTCTGCCAGCGTGTGCAGCCCTGAGTCCTCGCTCGCGTCGCAGTGATGACACTCAGGCGTTGGCTCCTTCCTGATCCGATGCAGGTGGTCCCCGAAGCACCCCTTCCCGGAGATCACCTGCGTCAGTCGGTAGGAGAGGCTTCCGTGTCGCCTCTCCAGCCAATCCTCCATGATGGGCCTTACCGCCGCTATTGCGGCGTGCCCTGCGCTTGGTCGCCCAAGTCGTTCCTTCCACTCCACCACGATGGCCTGGCGGAGCTGGGACTGCACGGCCTCGATTTCTCGAGGCTCGGGGTTCCATCCCTGCTCCCGCGCCTCCTTTCGCCACTGGTACAGTTGCGAAAGGGCTCTCGCTTCCAGGTCCCATGGCGGAGTTCCGGCAAGGAGACTCGCCGCCTCGAAGGAGATCGTGCGGTACCCTCGGATGACCCTGATGGCCAGAACCCGCTGCGGAGCGCGCAGCATCTGCACAGTTCTGGTCCTCAGGGCCTCCGCCCATATTGGGCACCCATACAGAGCCATGGTACGCACGATCCCCGCGTAAATTTCAGAACACCCAAACAATAAAACGTTCGGAAACTTATAAACCTTTAAAATGAAAATTATTTGGTAATGTTGTAATTAAATATCTAATTAAATAATAAAATATAATGAATACACTGAAATAAAGAAAAAAATAAAGAAAATGTTTTAGAAAAAATACGAATAACTGCAATTTTAAATTTTAGTAAATACTTATTGTTTGCAAATATATGTGGTTTCATTTTTATTCATATTGTATTTTTTTATCTCTAATAATGTTCTCGCTGCTAAGGTGAAAAGTTGTATTGTGTCACGCGAGAGAAAAGTTATTTCCAGCTCGTGCCTTTGAAACCCTCGCGACGCTCAGGATTCTAATGTAGAATCACTCGCTAACGCTCGTGATTCAATTATTAGAATCCTTCGCTTACTCGGGATTCAAAATTAGCACTCGCTTGGAAAACCAACTTTCCTCTCTAGTTGAACAAATAACTATTAATGTTCAGTATGATCTGTCAAAACAAAACCTACCTTCAGTTTAGTGAGGTTAGTGAACATTTAGAACCAGTCATAGTTGATTTCCTTGCAATTAGATTTTTAGATTTTAATGTTCGTTAGTTAAGCGTAATTTTATTGAACCGAGCACCAGTTTCGGGCCCCTCATGTATAGTTTTATCTCTCTCCCTCAGCTGAGCGGCCCGAAACTGAATTGTTTCTAGCGCGCCGTGTCACTGTTCTGTTTGATATAATTGGCAAACTAGGCATAGCTTGTAACATATATGGTTTCTAGAATGCGGATTAACATACTTAAGATACATTTTTTTCTGTAAATACATAGAAGCATTCAAACCAATTCAAAAAGACAACATATTCATGGATACAAATATTTGCACTGAGCAGGAATCGAACCCGTGACCACGTAACACAGTTCGCCAATACGCTTGGTGCTACAAATTTCAATACAAAAAAGAAATATAAATTTGCGAGCGAAAAATCATGATCAGTTCAACCCAGTTTGTATGTGTAATGTACAAGTATAGGAAGTTACTTGTAACGAAACGAATTATCTGATTGAGTTGATCGCCAGTACAATAAAATACATTGGAAGTTCTATTTATAGCCATACGAGTACAGCGGTCTATGGCTTGTTGATGACTGATTTCGATGATTTTTAGGGTTCCGTTCCTTTTTATTTTTCGTGCGGAAATCCCTTCGGATACCCCCCCGCTGGCCAGCGGGGGTGGTTATGTCGGGCTTGAACCGACTAAAACCGCACGCCGCCTCGGTCTCGAGTCTTCTTGGTGTGAGGTTGCCCATAGAGCATATCCGTCGCACCCCGACTGACCCTGGGCCATCGCCGGTTTCGAGATGGCCCCCTCGAGTTTGGGAACCACGGCGTCCCTGTCTTGCCCCGGTCTGGGGGAGGGGCGCTAGTCGAACTACCGTCCCGGCCTGCTTCTGCTGGGGTGACAGGCGGCCTCACCTGCCACCCCCAGGCCTGCGTTCATTGAGGACGGAGGTCGTTAAGGGACCTCCGGCGCCTGAGTCGTCTGCGACGCGCGGCGAGCATGTTGCGGGCTCGGCGGGCCGAAATCTCTCCCGGGCGTGCTCCCCCGTCTCGGTTCCGTACCTCAAAAGGAAAAAAACGGCCAAGTGCGAGTCGGACGGGTAATCCGACGGATTAATGAGATTGCAATCTCTCTTAACAATTTGAAGAGCCAAGTGCGAGTCGGACGGGTAATCCGACGGATTAATGAGATTGCAATCTCTCTTAACAATTTGAAGACTTGGGACTCTTATTGTGAACGTTTATAAACTTTAAGTGATATTTTAGGTAGATTTCGATGAAATCGATCTACCTATTGGTTTCTTGACTACTGTCGAATTTAAAAAAAAAATCTTCAAAGGAGGTCTAGTTATGACCCCCTGAGTCCGAAATGACCATGGTCAAAAAGTTTATATATATATATGTAGGTTCCACTTCCCAAAATTTGCGGCACTCTCACGGTCGCATTTTTGCCCCGATCGCTTTCAAACTGCGGTCAAAAATTGCTTGGGTGTAAACTTAGTTTAAGTTCGTGAACGGGTGGAATCCGGCCTAAGGGGACGGTAGGGCCTCACTTTTTGTGAAATCAGTTTTTCCTCAAAATTTCACGTTCCATGAAAGATATTCGAACCGTTCTGATTTTATCCCATAGTATACATGAATACCAACAACTTATAATTATAAACCTATAAGATTAAAACTTTAACTAAAAGTGGAGGGGGGGAAACCAAAATTTTTCGGGAAAAAAATCATAACTTCTAACCGGTGAACATTCTTGTGTCGGAAACATTTTTAATCGATAGGCCATTTTTAAGTCTAAAATAAATGTCTGAAAAGTTTTTCGCTAAAACTTACCGTTTTCGAGAAAAAAAAAACATGTTAAAAAATAATATTAATTGCTTCACGAAATCTACCTGTGCGTTCCCCCTGCGGGAACGGATTTTTAAGTTTGTGTATTGTGCTGTGAATTGTGGACATTATATATATTAATATCCCCTTAAAGTCTTCATTTTCTCTCCTCCTGCATTCCTTTCTTTTTAATCTGGCGTACGCTATCCTGCATAGGATAACGTTACGTTACAAACTCTGTATTAAATTTTGTTTTTATTGGCCACTTGATAAATTAATTCGCTCTTCAAAAACAGTACTTCCTAAATGCTATCCATTTTGATGATAAATTTCGTATTACTTAACAGCTGTCACTTTTTCAAAAATGTAATAAAAGTTGCTGTTTGTTAGCTTAATGTTGTCTCATTCATACACAAAAAAGAAACATAAATTTTGGATTTGTCATTGCTAAAAAAATGCAAAAATGTTAGTACTGAAAATTGGGTTTCCTCCAATTTCTTCAAGAAAAACGGCAATTTCATATTTAACGACCTAATATCATCAAAATGTCTAGAAGCAGATTTTTGTTTGTAAATATATATATAATTAAAAATTAAAAATATTTAAAAACAAATGATAATTATGTGGCTTAGGGTCAGCCGAGGTGCGAGGGCATAACCTTATTGGATAATTCCCTCGCCTTACACCCTGACATTAGAGACCCGAAACCGCGCGGCGTGCGGTTTTGGTCGATTCGAGTCCGACATAACCACCCCCGCTGGTCGGCGAGGGGGGGGGGGGTCCGTGCAGATTTTCACACGATTAAAAAAGGTGCATCTGGTACATATGCATTAAAATGACGATTTAGAGATAACTCTTTTTTGTACTGTTAGGATACGTAGATAATTCTCTTTGTTTTTTGGCAATTTTGTTTTCTATATAACTAAAAGTGGTATCGTCATCATGATGTCTCCTAAAATGACATTATCCATCACGCAGCCATGCAAGATCGCAAGATAAAATGAAATCACACAATTTTTGACCTTGGAAAAACAGTTTAAAAATTTCAACGTCCGCGTCCATTAGAAACCTTGTAATGATAAAAAATATATAATGTCATTGTCTATATTTATCCTTGTCTATGTTTATTTTGAACTAAATACACAACTTATTGGTAGTATGTCATGCTTCCGTTGTCATAAGATCGATTTCCGGGTGGAAGATTGTGTTTACTTCGTTCGTATAATAGTTCAGCTTAGGCACTGTAAAGAAGCTTGCAGTCGTGAGGTTGCAGATTTGATCCCACAGCATAGATGCTGTGTAGACACTATCGACGTAAATCTAGATTATTCCACCGAAGTTAAGTTAATCACATATACATTTATGACATTATTAATTACATACTATGACTTTGTTAATTATTCAATACCATATTATTAATTATTTCACATTGGTTTGATAAAATTATTTGGACAACAGTTATAATAAATTTTCTTGACATTAGATTCATCATCATCATCTTCATCAACCTATTCTAGTCCACTGCTGGACAGCAGATTGTTGCATGTTAACTCATAATTTTAAAATTTGCACACCTGTCAGAGGTAAGGCGGGAGCACTCACACATAAATTATTATTTAGTATGTAAACCAACTCTATTTGCCTGTCTTATGCGAATAAAATGATTTAATTTGATTTGAAGAAACTTAATATTAACTTAAGTTGACTGCAACTCAAGTTAATATTAAGTTTCTTCAAATCAAATAAAATCATTTGACTGTACAAAATTCAGCATACTGACACTGAATTTTGTACAGTTCGTGTAAGTGCAAGATTTCCTTGTTTATATATTTATTCTACGTAATCTTTTTGTCTAACACAATTTTAATTACAGAATACTTAATGTAAAAAAATATTCAAAAAGAAACGGAACACACTGTATTCCGTTTCTTTGTGAATATTTTTCACACTGTGAGTGGTAAGTATCAGCTAACGGCAAAAGAGATCCCTGATAGTGCCAGTGATCGTGACCGATGGTAACCGCTTACCATCAGACGGATCAATTTTAGTTAAATTCTGATATGAAAAATCAGACTAAATTTATCTATGAATCAAATAGTAATTAAAATTTATTAAGGTTGCCTAACTCTTATTTCACATACAAGTAACAATAACAGTAGTCAACTCAACTTCTTGCAAATGTCAATTAATTATATTATTATTAATAATTTGTAATACATCGACGTGCAACTTACACGATAATCCTTGTCCCCTAACTGAGCCGTCAATATAACACAAACACACGCCACAAAGAACATTCTCACAGCGACACGAAAGTTCCTACTATCACTGTCACACAAAGACACGTCTGTCCAACAAGACAAACTTACTACTACTAGTCGCTATCTATGAATCGCAGTTTGTAAACACGCTGAGTCCTTGCTGCAATGTCGAAACTTGCTGGTTTTACCTTCTTGCCCAACACCTATAGGTAATACGAGTACATATATGTTAGCTCGTGGTTTTGTGGAAGTTGATAGCCGTATCAATTTTGTTAGGTTTCCGGCCTGTGGTTGGTACTATTTAATTATTTATAATAAGTTCGTACTTGTTTTTTTTTAATGTTACAATATTCAAAAGAAGAAGATTTTCGGTAAGCGGATTTATTTTTAACGAAGAAAAATTTATTTTTATTTTTTCAGATGTATTTTAGATTTCACCAGCTATACTTTGTCCCAGTCCTACGTAGCCAAGAGTACTGCTCTGTAGTACTGTATTGTCTTCAACCATGCACTTAGTGCGCTACGATAATTTTTAACCACGATCTCCGATTTCAATTATGGTATTTCTTCGAATCTGGTATTTTTCGTGCTGAAATCACCTCGGATATCGCCCCCTCCGGCCACCGGGGGCGGTTATGTAGGGCTTGAACCGCGCGCCGTCTTGGGTCTTCAGACGCCGGGTGGAAGGTTATAAGGCAGTTTCCTCGCACCCCAACTGACCCTGGTCCATCTCCGGTTTCGAGATGGCCCCCCCCGTGAATCTAGCATGTACCTCATGGTTGTCCTATATACATGATCTAAACCTGATGATACGACCTGTAAATTGAATATAGTTTAATTTTAATTACCCTAACGATCGGTGTATTTATTAAATTATGCAAACAAAGGTTTTCCCCTGAATAATGTATTCACGATTATTATATATACAGATCTTCGCGTACCAGCGTTTATGGACAGGAAACATTAGAAGATTACCAACATCTTAAATATGCAAAGGCAATAGTGCCTTTTATTATTGCCATTTTTTGAATATTCTTTACCATTTGATTAAAATACAACACATAAACAATTTGATTCTAGAATATCTCATTTCTGATTAATAGAGTTATGTTTCAATAGTAATTTGACATTAATATTCACTGATAAACGTTTATCACCATGAGGTCATGTCTTTATCATGAAAAATCTATGCATATATCCTTGCCTTTGTTTGTAATTCACTATCATCTTAATTCCTCTTGCTCGTAAATTAATTTTTTCACTATCATCTTAATTCCTCTTGCTCGTAAATTAATTTTTAGTCCTCGTTCAACTATCAGATACGACTATCACAAGTGTGGGCTTGGCGACGTGGGAAGACCAAAGAGAAAGTCGCTTTTGAAGAACCACTAAACGTGTTTCCATCTTTCTACAATCCCGGGTCCTTAAAAGCGGGGCGTGAAAAAGCATCTAACGACCTCCGTCCTCCATGAGCGCAGGACTGGGGGTGGCAGGTGAGGCGGCCTGTCACCACAGCAGAAGCAGGCCGGGACGGTGGGGCGACTAGCACCCTTCCCCCAAACCGGGACAAGACGGGGACACCGTGGTTTCCAAACCCGAGGGGGCCATCTCGAAACCGGAGATGGCCCAGGGTCAGTCGGGGTGCGAGGGATATGCTCTATGGGCAACCTTACACCCCGGCGTCTGAAGACCCGAGACGGCGTGCGGTTTTAGTCGGTTCAAGCCCGAATAAAGGATATGGTAATTTTTTTCCCTGATGCTTTCGTAAGCATCAGGGAAAAAAATTACCGCAGAGGTGAACCGAAACACAATTTATCCATCTGTAATACTTTCTGAGAGAGACACCCATGACATTTGTGTTGACGCCATCTTGAATCCGCCATTTTGGATTTATTTTCATCTCCCTGCCAATTGGATGCGGTTCAGAGTATTTTTTGTTTGAGCAGCCCTCAACTGTCTTTAATACCCTGGCCATGCTCCTCACCCATCTTCGAAACCCTCGATCATCATCTATCTCCATATTTCTGACTGAGAGTTCTTCCATAAAAACATTCTGAAAAGGAACCATATCAAAGTCTTGGATAGTTCCCAACTTGCAGTCACTTCAATATTCTCCATATATTTTTATCTTGAATTTTTTTTCTATTCAACGAGTAGACCTTTGGATCCTGATCGTCTTTTGCGAAGAAACTACTCTTCCATCTTTTATACTCTCCGAGGTGGACACCGACGAAATTTGTATGGCGGCCATTATTTTTTCGCCATTTTGAATATTTTTTCATGTCACTGGCAATTGAATGACGTTTCGAGTGATATTTGCTCAAGCACCCCCAACCTATCTTCAATACCTTAAGCGTGCTCTTCACCCGTCTTCGAAATCCTCAATCATCAGCTCTCTCCATATTTTTCTTCCGAATGAATTTTTATCCTCTATACGAAACCATCAGTGAGAAAAAAATTTTTCATACAAAATTGTTCAGGAGAGGTGATCAATGAGTCAGTGAATCAGCACGAGCAGCTATATATATATATATTAATATAATAATATAATAAAACTACATAATATAAGGTGTCACAAAATTAGGTCTCTGAATTTGGTGAGATGACTGGATAGATCAATACCACCAATACTAAGAGAGGAATTTGAAAAAGCAATTGACAGTATCCAAAACGGAAAAGCAGTTGGACTTGATAATATACAGATTGAAATGATAAAATACGTTGTGTGTGAGCCTATTAAAAATGAAATATTTAATATCATTCAAGAAATGTACATTACCGGTAAGATACCTAAAGATTTTCAGCAAAGTAAAACAGTAACGCTACCAAAGAAACAAAACACTTTAAAATGTGAAGAGCATAGAACTCTCAGTTTAATATCACAGGCCAGCAAAATATTGATAAAAATTATTCAAAATAGAATTCGACCAATTTCCGAAAATTACATAGGCCCAGATCAGTATGGTTTCAGAAAAGGAAAGGGGACTAGGGAGGCAATCCTGGCACTACGTTTAATAATTGATAGACGATTAGATTTGGGGCTAGATACACATATAGCGTTTATAGATCTGGAGAAAGCTTTTGATAAAGTAAACTGGGAAGGCATGATGAAAATCTTAAAAAATATAGGCATAGACTACAGAGATAGAAAAATCATATATGAGCTATACAAACATCAGGAAACAGTTATAGAAATTGGTCAAGAAGAAGGAAAAGCAAAGATAAAACAAGGAGTACGACAGGGATGTCCACTTTCACCAGTCATTTTTAATATTTTTATTGAAACAGCAATTAAACAGATAATCGACGCAGGAAAAGGGGGGGGTCAAATTTAATGGGGAATACATTCAATTTATAAGATTTGCTGATGATATAGCTGCAATAGGCAAAAACCAGACAGATCTAGAAGCACTACTTACAGAAATGGACAAGACATTCAACCAATATGGCTTAAAAATCAACACTTAGTTGTGAATATGAAAATTTTAGTGACCTCCAAACATTCAAACCGCAATAGACCAATTAGACTAAATAACAAAATCATAGAAGAAGTCAAAAGTTTTAAGTACCTAGGAAGTATAATCACCAACGACTCCAGATGTACTCCAGATATCAAAGCCAGGATCGCAATGGCGAAAAACGCTTTCAATGGAAAGAAACAGCTACTTAAAGCCAGAATATCAACTTGCGTCCGCAAGAAACTTATAAAAGTCTACGTCTGGAGCGTGGCGTTATACGGCTGTGAAACGTGGACAATGACACAGAGGGACAGGGAAAGACTCGAAGCATTCGAGATGTGGTGTTGGCGTAGGATGGAACGAATAAGCTGGACAGAGAAAAAAACAAACGAGGAAGTATTACATCTAGTGAAAGAAAAGAGAAATATATTGAACGTTATCGAAAATAGAAGGGGAAAGATGCTAGGACACCTATTACGACATGACCTACTACTAAGGACTGTATTGGAAGGAAAGATTGAGGGGAGAAGAGGAAGAGGTCGACCTAGAAGAGCTTATATGGACCAAATCAAGGAAAAGATTGAGGTCACGTCGTATAGGGAGGTTAAGGATAGGGTCATCCCGAGAAAGTTGGCGATTACTCCACCGACAAGAGCAGAGCTCTTAAATTAATGATGATGATGATGACTGGATATCGACAAAATATGTATTTGAAACAAAAAAAAATATCGGGTAAAGTAAAAAAAATAATTAAAAAATTAAAAAATAAAAAAAACACTCAGAGCCGCGCGTTTTCACAATTCAAACATGACGAAGCCGCCACCATCCCCGGTATCCCCCTTGCTTAGCCTCGACCAATCAGTATCGAGCGCATCGGTTGCGCAGCTCTCAACCAATCAGGAGCGATCACGTTGTTTGCCCCCTCCCATTGCGCCTATAAATACGCCAGTGACTCGGGCCTTTACATCAGTCGCACCGAGTTCGCCGCCGAGGAAGGTTCTCCGCACTCGACGGTGTCCCGACGTGTACCACTGAAGATGTCGACAGCAGTGATCGACGAAACGTCTGGAATACAAATTTCCGATGGACCACGGCCAAACAGCCCGGAAGCAGTACATTCTACATGCAACGCCGGCCGTGAAAGCCTTAAGATTTATAACCTTATATATTATTCATTATTAGGTTCAAATATTCAAACGTAAAAAATGTTTGCAAATATTGAGTGTGAATCCGCTTTTGTCTTTGACTGTACCATTTTTAATCTGAATCACCTTTGCATTACCTACCTACCTACGCATTTAATTCGCTTTAGGAGTGCCATACGTATCGATGCGGAATCACAGTACACCGGTCATGAAGGCTTGTTTTCAACTGGTCTATCAGTGGTCGACGATTATCAATCGATTTAACTTTACTAATACAAGAACGAAAACGTTGTCGACGGCTACTGGTTTCGGACAAGGACAAGAGCGTTTTCAATCGCAAGTGGTTCGGAGATTCCAGTTTAGTAAACGTCGAAAATCTATCGGTTATTATTTTTGAGATTTTTTTTTATGTAACTATATAAAACTGTATATATGTAACTGTATATTAAAATTCAGGTAACTGCCTCCCCATTTTCAAATAATTCAATACACACGGAAATAGGCGGAGGATCAGGAGCCACGGCGCACATTGGGAGAACCCCGTGTCCAGCAGTGAATCCAAACCGATTTGGATGTTAATTGATTGATATCGATTTTAAAATTTCAGCGTTTGTTTTTTTTTGTGTAGAGTAGCGAAAAATAATTATCAAATTGTATGAAGAGGGTGCCCACATTTGGCTATAACCTGTCTGTCATAAGCTGCTATCAATCATCTGTCTACCTGATTCCCCAAAGCTTTAAAAGGAACCCTTTGTCGCTGCAAATTTGATGTATAGAACGACTATATATACTCCTATTATTCCTTTTTTTAACGTGTGGAAACCCCCACGGGCTTCACGCCTTCGATGCCAACAATGGGGTGGGCGTGTCGGAATCGGACCGACTAAAACCACACGGTGTCTTCCCCAAGTGTCCATTGCCGGGCACCCCGGGTAAACCCTCGAAAGGATAACCCCGAGATTAGTCTACTCGGTTGAATAGCAGAAAGCTGACAAGTGGAAGATGATAGGAGGCAATGTATTTGAGTTTATCAAACCACAATAGAATAGAAGGGCTACCATCGAGTGTTTTTATTGTCTTTGAGGGCTACAAAAGTGAATCCCATAAACTCCGGTTTTCCGTTAGATTTCGATTCCGTTCTTCCCAAAAAAGGAATCGTAACCAACGTACGGAATAACCCAACATATATATTGGCCTTATATTAGGATCCCCGCATAATACACAAAGAGATAACGAACTTCAACGGGGTCAAAGTTTGAACCCTACACAACAGAATGATTCACGCGGAAACAAAAGAGAATGCATACGCGCAACCGTATGTTTATTAAATTAAACAAGTGCAAGTCGGACTCGCCCATGAAGGGTTCCGTAGCAGCAAGTAAAATTTTTATATTTGAGTTGATGGAATGAAAGGTAAATTGCGGTTTACGATTTATGACGTATTAAAAAAAACTACTTACTAGATCTCGTTCAAACCAATTGTCGGTGGCAGTTTACATGGTAATGTACATCATATATTGTTTTTAGTTTTACCATTATCTTATTTTAGAAGTTACAGGGGGGGTGGGGCACATTTCAAACTATTCAGTTTAGAAAAAAAAATTATATTAGAAACCTCAATATCATTTTCGAAGACCTATCCATAGATACGTATGGGTTCGATGAAAAAAGTTTTTTTGAGTTTCAGTACATATAGGCAACCCCCAAGATTTATTGATTTTTTTCTATTTTCACTGAATACATCTACTTACCAAGTTTCAACAGCATAATTCTTATAGTTTCGGAAAAAAGTGGCTCTGCGATACGGACAGACGATAGACAGACAGACATGACGAATCTATAAGGGTTCCGTTTTTTGTCATTTGGCAACGGAACCCTAATAATGACTTACTATCTCAATTTTAACATAGAAATGGACCTGATTCCCATTTCTGGCAGTGTTATTAGGGTTTTCCAAGAAAATTCACGGAAATTACCCGGTTGACAGCGATGGCTCACCAACAAAAAAATACATCTAATGAAATTTGGGTGTAGGAAGGTGGGGGAAGTTAAACAACCGTGAGTATACAATTTCTTTGTAACATGGCGTACTCGCCCTGCTCACTTGTTCACTAACGAGTCTGTATTAAGCTTAGTGGTTAAGGAGTCGACCCTACGATCGAGAGGTCCCGGGTTCGAATCCTGGCCATTACACTACCGACGTGTACCCACTCCTAATACAAGTAATTTAGCTTAGCTGGAGGGGTTAGGGGGAATATTAGTAATTTCGGTTACTATTCTTTATAAAAAAAAAAAAAAACGAGTCATTCGATACAAACAATAAACGGATCGAATGCCAATCCTCTATGATAACTGTGATCCTACACGTAATTTGCGTCATTGCGAATCGTATATTGCGTGTTGACCTTCATCATCATCAACGCCGTTATTTACAAAGTGACCTCCATTATGCGTTATGCAAATATTTAAAGGTTCTTTCATCATGTGTATAGCACTAGATCACACTAGTGGACCGCATCCTTTTTGAACTAGCATGGTGAAATAGCCAGATGGTATGGTGCTACCGTGGTCCGTGGATACCTTTAAGACCAGTGCTGCAGTGGTGACATTAGCTTGTTGTTGCTCGAAGAGAGTAATGAACGAAAATGAAATGAACCTAACGGTGAGGTGGGTCTGCCTGTATTCTCGGGGTAGAGAGGATATGCCTGAGAACCCGACCGGCCTTGACCGCCAACGTTGACGACCCCGACGTGTTGTTAAAATTCAAATCCAATCTTCTTTAAAAAAAAATAGGAGAGCACAGAAATACGACGCGCCGCCACCCTAGGCCTGCTTCTGCTAGGGCAACGGCTACCGTCACCCGCAGAGCCGTGGTCATGAAGGATGGAGATCCTTTTGAGATCTCAGCTGCCCCCCCCCCCCCCCGGTGCGCCTTCTACTGCACGGGCACAAGCTGAAAATCTACATAATTACTACTTTTTTTTCGTGCCGAAATCCCTGCGGATACCCCCCCAGAGGGGGGGATTTTCTCGGGCTTGACTTGAACCGACTAAAACCGCACGCCGTCTCGGGTCTTCAGACACCGGGATGTAAGGTTGCCCATAGAGCAAATCCCTCGCACCCGACGGACCCTGGGAACCACGGTGTCCCCGTCTTACCCCGGTTTGGGGGAGGGGCGCTAGTCGCCCCGCTGTCCCGGCCTACTTCTGTTGGGGTGACAGGCGGCCTCACCTGCCACCCCCAGGCCTGCGCTCATGGAGGGCGGAGGTCGTTAAGCGTACATAATTAATACCTACTTAGTAACAAATTTGCAATTTTTTTTCAAAGAGCAGGTAACATTATGTATCTGAAATTAAAATTACTAATATTCCCCCTAACCCCTCCAGTTAAGCTAAATTGCTTGTGTTAGGAGTGGGTTTACGCCGGTAGTGTAAAGGCGGCCAGAATTCAAACCCGGGACCTGTCAATCGTAAGGCCGACTCTTTAACCACTGACCTAAAGACGCCGCTGGTTGGTTAAAACACAATCACCTTATAACTATTAACCCACATATAACTGTACTATTTCTGTATATTATCCTACACCATAGAGAACATTAAATCAGTATAGATAACAAATTACTAATTAAATACTATAACCGGTTAATCGCGAACAACAAGTTCTCTTATATGTCTTACGCATACATTTTGCATGTGGGATTTATACAATGATCTTTAACAAATAACATATTTTGACGGCCTCTGTGGCGTAGCGGTAGTGCATCCGACTGCTACGACAGGGGGGCGCGGGTTCGATTCCCGCTCAGTGCAAATATTTGTATGCATGAATATGTCTATTTGCATTGGTCTGGGTGTTTCTATGTATAATATGTATGTATTTACAAAAAAAAAGTATATAAGTATGTTTATCCGCATTCTGGACCCCATAACACAAGCTAGTTAAACTATGCTTACTTTGGGTCTAGAAAGCGCTGTGTAGAATGTCGTAGAATATATATATATATATATTATATTTACTAGCGTATGCCAGCGGCTTCGCTCGTTTGATATTATGCATGTATTATACATATAAACCTTCTTCTTGAATCACTCTATCTATAAACAAGTTGAATTCCTGAAGACGAGCTCAGCCGAATACAAGTTTTTTTTTTTTTTTTCTTTTTTCTTTATCTTGCAATGGTTCACCCCAGCACGAATCTATTACCGAAAACAGCAACTTGATAGCTCATCTCCTTCATACCCAAAACCGTGACAGAAAATTGGCAACGACGACAACTCGATAGCAATAGGGCTTTTCCAAAGAAAATCGCTAAAAACCGCGTCAAAATCCGGTGTGTAGTTTTAAAGATCTCAGAATACATAGGAACAGGCAGACGGGAAAAGCGACTGTTTTATACTATGTAGTGACAAATTCATCCGTAATCAAACAGCTGCTATTGCGACATTTTGATAATGACTAATGATTTGGATTTGTGTAATAACTAGGTATAAAAAGAGTCAATGACCCTGGGATCTGCGTTGGCGTATCCGTAATCAACAAAAACTATTGTCCAAACTGTCAAACTTTCTGGAAACCCTGTAGTACCTTTTTTTTTTTTTTATCGTGCGGAAATCCCTTCGGATACCCCCCCGCGTGCCAGCGGGGGCGGTTATGTCGGGCTTGAACCGACTAAAACCGCACGCCGTGTTCTTGACGCAATTTCTGACGCGTATACTATACATCACCGATTAATCATTTACCTATAACGTGCGTAAACAATGTACACAAATTAAAAATATTTGTATCGAACACGTGTTTTACTTATCACTGAATAACAAAGGTTTACTGGTTATGATGGATAAAATAAAATGTCTTGATAACCCTGACCGCCCACATAAAGGCATGATGGTTCTTCGGATTTGCGAACAAGAAAATGGCTGACGAGCTGGACAGCCCGTCACTGTACTAACGAATCAGGTGCGTATGAGAGCCACCAAGATCTCCTGGACCAAGCCAACCTCACCTATAAGCCGGGGCACCTGCTGATTGATGAACGAGACCCTGGGGCAGGCTTTCTCCTAGGGGTTAGGAGGTCAGACGGCAGTCGTTCCTATAAAAGCCCGGACTCCGAGATGAAAGCCTCAGATGCAACCGGGAACGCCGCTAACGCGCGCTTCTCGAGAAGGGAGGAGACCTTGATGTCTTACAAAAAAGTGAGGTCACTAGTAATGGCGGCCACAACATGTTGGGCAGGAGGGCTTTATGCTTCTGATGTCAGAGAAACCTTAGATTAAGGTTGGTTCCACTTCAACATAGCTGGTTATTCACGCTCATGCTCTTTTATGTGGTAGGTGCCTGGAGATTTCTACACGGAGAAAATAGAAGTTGGTTAAATTCGGCTTCCAAGATGCAATAATTCAAACATTTTTCAATACTTTTATTTGTTAATTTACTCCCTATGCGCATTTAGATGCAAATATTAACAAAAGAACAAAGGGGGTAATTAAATATACTAGTAGGTAAGCAGTTTTTTCAATAAAAAAAATGATCATTATTTGTCTACTGATTTGCTTCATTTAGATAATAATAGTTATAAGAACCAAGACCATCACAGTGTCAAAAGACGGAACTGAGGACATACAGTTGTTGAGAAAAGTTGCTGAAAACTAAAACATGGGTGAATAAATCTGCGGCTTGATTAGATGCAAATTACAAGGAAATATAGCAGATTTTGGCCGCCCATCAGTGTTGGTTATAAGTAAACATTGGAGCATGTTTTTGAATACAATGTCCAAAAACAAAGTATTAACACATTCTGACAACATCTTATGCAACACCTAGACCATTTGAATTATCAAGCAAACAAGCCCAAGATAACAAAAGATTAATTATCCAATTGTGATGAAGGCAAGAAGGAGCATTGGGTGTAAAAATAAAAATGGAAAGTAAAAAGAAAAAATACTCATTAAATATTGTTTTTACAAATCTACTAAGTAGTTATACAACCCTGCCAAATACATGTATTTATATCTCATAGATTTATCAAATTAGCAGACTGAACAAAATATTCTTCACTTGAACTTTACATAATATAGTGCAGTCAAGAATTCATAACCAAGAAAAGAAAATATTTATAAGAATATATATTTTAAACCTTGCATAATATTATATAGAAATTACAAAATTGAAGAGTGGAGATCAATTAACCAGACCTACAGAGTGGCAGAGAGGCAGTGCCTCTTAATAACCTCAATAACGATTAGTATGAAATAAATTTTCTTGCAACTGACAATCCAGATCACAAATTAGTAATAAAATAATATTTCCAACTCCTAAATCAAGGACACAAAAAACTGAACTTTCTTTTCAATCTTATATTATAAAAAATGATTCATTCACCTACATATAAATTATTACTTTACTAACTATTACTGACTTTACTTTTGAAAAATCATCAAAGCAATTTATTATTTTGTTGGAAACTATTTGATTATGTTATTTGATGATTGTTTCGGTTCAATCTTTGACAGAGACTTTAGAAATATCACTTGCACAGCTTTAATTATCTTATCAATCTTCAAGAAGTGTGATTTATGTATCAATAAAATTTTGCAGATTTAGCAAGTGTCTTCAGTAACAACAAGGCTTAAAAAAGACGTTTTGTGATAACCGAAGTATTGAGATTGCTAAGTTTAACCTTGCATAAGGTTTTTCAGGACAAATACAACTACACTTTGCGGAGAATCATTTTCAAAAATTTTAAAGGAATAAGCTTTACCATTCATAGAGAACTTTTATGTATCTATTTCCCGTGAAAATTCCATTACCAATAGATAAGGTGTAAGTATGCCTTCATTTCAGTTTCTAATTCTATTCATACATCAACTTCATGATAACATTGAATTCAAGGATTCCGAATCTATTATTACGAATGTCTAACCTAGTGTAACCTTACGGAAATATGCCTCCTAAATATCGCAGGTTAGGTTTGTATATCCAAATTTTAGAATTTTTTAAATAGTACCATTAATTTTTTTTTCTAAAAATCAATATCTTACCTGGTTGTCTTGAAAATTGTTTGACCATTCCGACGTCCATGTTTTCATGGCAAACATATTCGAATTATCGTTTATATTATTTAATAGTCCCACCACATCCATTTTCGTAAATATTTCGATTCACCACTTGTCTGAATTCTAAAAATACGCTAAAAATCCATCACCGATCACATTTCTACGAAACAATCAGCTGTTTGACATGGTTTGACAAATAAATAACAAAAAGTGAAGTGGGGTGCGGGGCGTAGACAAGCGGAAGTAGTATCTACAAATTACGATATATTATATCGGCATTTGAACAATTTATATCAAAGATTTAAAAAATACAAACATTAACCTTGTCTAGCCATAGCCCAAACGAGATAAGAATAAACCGAGAAGAGAAGGAAGGAATACAATCTGGGTATCAGGAATATGGTGAGCAGTTTGAGAGGCTTAACAGCAAGATTCTAAAATATCACTTTTATAATATCGTTACCGTGTGTTACCTTACTTACCGTTGATTTTATGGAATAACGAAATATCAAGCGATTACTCTTTATTTATTTTCATTAAAACCTAGCCACTTTCATATATAATAATGAATCTAGGTGAGTTCCTTATGTTTTTAACGGTAACAGTGGTAACGGTGTGTTACCGTTTAAACATTCGATCGTTTGTATGTGCTGGCGATCCGAAACGTGGCAGTAACATCAAAGCAATCGGACCCTGATCGTACTCAGTTTGGACGGTCAAAAATTCGGGTTTAGATTTTACAGTGTGGATCAAGGGGCACTCTCATTGTTCCACAGCTATCTGGATGCTCGTAAGCAGATTATAGCTTAGCTGGAGGGGTTAAGGGGAATATTAGTAATTTCGGTTACTAATATTCTTTAAAAAAATATTGCTTCTACCGTGTAAAATTACTATATAAAATGTGACCGCATCTATCTGAGGAACTCAGGGTACGTGTAACTAAGTCCATTGTACTATTTAAACTCAATTACACCGATTTAGTTTACGACTCACGTCTACTGGCTCGTACGGAAAGATTAGTACAGCGCGTTCAAAATGCCTGTGCTCGTTTGTTTTTCTCAATACCGGCCAGAAGTCTTGTCACACCTTATCAAAGTAACAATTCTCTAAAGATGAAACCCAGAAGAAAGATCCATGTGATATGTCTTCTGTTCGGTGTCATCAGATGCAAGGAGCACGATATTTGTTTGACAAGCTTGGGTTACTGGCAGAAGATTGTGTGCCAGAAGGTAGTGCTCCCAGCAACACTATCAATACAGCAGCATCGTTAAGCTCTATTACATCGAGAACAACGTTTAGGAAATCTTCACGGCTGTTTCTTTTGGAAGCTCAAAGGAGACTGGATAACGTTAACGCAAATATATCATTAATTTAATTTGATTGATGGCACATGTTTTTGATTATTTATGTTTTACATATATTAACCGTATCATGATTATTATTGAGCTGAGTGAGACGAAGTCGAAAGCTCCTCATACCAGACTTCAGGATTTTCTTTGTCACAGGTCTCCTCTTAAACTACTAATCCAATCAGAACCAAATTTGGCATGAAAAAAAAAATATTTATAATCATGCCAAAATTTGAAATTGCCAATTACTTGAAAAAATTAATGCTACCACAGAGGAATGATCACCGTTAAAAAAAATCCAGATGGAATTACATAATAACCGCTCGAGACACTGTGACCAAACTTTACACACTCAGAAAGCATGTCCAGAGTTGTGACTTTCAAAAAGAATTTTCAAAATCGGACTTGCCACGGAGGAATAATAACTATTCAAAATTTTCAAAATCTGATTCACGATGTCTCACCCAGCTCAACATTGCAAGCAGCGATTCGCCTTACAGACCTAGTTTATAATATTAACCTTATATCACTTGCATTATTCTATGATTTACCTTTTAAAACACTATTTATAGCACATACATTACACACGTCATTAACACACGGCTTTAACGGTGGGGGGTCCGTGTGTCACAAACCATAATTATAGGCTCCAGTAGAAAACCAGCGCCACGTTTCTATCTTGCACATGCGGAACTGGGCTCCTATTTGGTGCATTTATTTGGAGCACATTACTAATGTGCTCCAGTTATTATCTTATTTTAAGTATTTTCCGATGTCATACAATACTACTTACTACTGTCTACTTAGTTTGTGGTCTCTTTGCACTAATAAATGTTTTTTTCTTTCTTTCTTTGACATAGTAATTTCTATTCATGTCTAGATGTGTTATAAATCATAAAATAATCCATACATAAAAAGATAATTTCCTTTAGTGAATGTAAACGCCTAAGTGTTTACGTTTACTATAATAATCAACTGATGAACTACAATAACTTGGACTTATGTCAACGATAAAAACTAGTTGGAAAATTAGACTGTTTTATGAAGTAGTTTACAGTTGACGGTATTTAGTCTCGTTGGTATGCGTTACGTCAGCAAAACTTTTACGACAATTAGAGTACTATGTCGTACAAAAGTGCACAATTTTTCACATTTGTGCATATGACTACTGAGAATTCACAAAAAAGATGCTGCTGGGGTGACGTTTCAAAAAAATGTACAGTGGGTCTATCTGGATGAAAGTTAACAAAAACAGAGCTTACAGGTAAAGCAAAATTTGTGCACCCTTAGGTACCCATTTTCTTGCCATAATTGTACATACTTTAGGAGCTATAAGGCAAAGTTCAAAGCAAAGCAAAGGCAAATTTTCCAAGAAACGATATTGGCTCCAGGTTCTCAAACTAGGAAACCTAGAAACCAAAGGACAGTTTTGAATTGTTGCTTGAATGTATACCTAAGGTCCCACAAAGTTCCGAGATATAGCCATCAGCCAAACGTTACGCCAACAAAAACTCGAATAAAATTAAAACTATAAGGGCTACAAATGTAAATTTTATGTGCACATTTTGCACAAAGATAACTTTTTGTTAACTTTCATCCAACTAGGCCCCTTTTTAATTTTTTTCGAAACGTTATCCCAGCAGAATCTATTTTTCGTGAATCACTCTTCAGCGGCTATATGAACAAATGTGAAAAATTGTGCACTTTTGTACGACATAGTACTCTAATTATCTAAAACCATCAAGAATTAAAAAAGTTGCTGGCGTAACCACAGACATTAGATGCTTATATTATCACTAGCTGTCCCCCGCGGTAACGCCCGTGGCATACTTCGCTTCCATGGCACCCATTTATTCCAAACATGCCCGTAATTTATTAGTTCTACAATAATGTATGGAAATTTTCCCGATTTGTTGACAGTTATGGTTACTGCTACGCTCTCCTGGGTAGTAGCGTGATGATATAACCTTGCTCGATAAATGGGCTATCTAAACAAAAAAAGAGTGTGTGCTTAAGACCGCACGGCAGAAGTGAAAACTTTTGGCAATCGCAATCAATTGATATCGTATTAGTAGTATTTGGATCGTATTAGTAAAATAAATGAGAGTCAAATCAGAAATTATTTAATTGTGTTTTTTATAATGTTTATAATGTTTTTTTCAATATATAATATTAGCACGATAAACCGCTAACTACACACACTAACCTCACAATATAAAACATATAATTGTCAAAATATTTTTTATTACTTACCAATAATAACTATTAAATTAATAAAGACAATTATTAATTATAAATTGAATATACTAAACACAGCGACACAAAAGCGAAGAGCATCTGACTGTATCTTTCTCGCTCGGGTACACTCAGCGGTCCCGAGTTCACCCGATCGAGCCTTTCACCTCAGAGCGTGACGGATCAGCCTTACTTACTACCTTTTTTTTTTGTGCGGAAATCCCTTCGGATACCCCCCGCTGACCAGCGGGGGCGGTTATGTCGGGCTCGAACCGACTAAAACCGCACGCCGTCTCGGGTCTACAGACGCCGGGGTGTAAGGTTACCCATAGAGCATATCCCTCGCACTCCGACTGACCCTGGGCCATTCGCAGCGTCCCCTCTGATAAGAGCAGAGGGGTACCTGGAGCGACCCCCCCCCGCGGGCCTTGCAGGCCCGCCATACCCCGACCCCCTCGTGCAATGGGGTCAGCTGGCCCTGAAAAGGGCCGGTTGGTCAGACTCTTGGCCGTTGACGTTGACGCCAGCTACTCCAGAGGAGCAATCAATGATGCGTCATCGCCCACGTTGCCCAGGGTGCACCAAACTTGGAGGTGATCCAACCAGTCGCACCCCAGCCTTACTTACTACCTACGGAAAAATCTGTTTGCGGTGCGCCAAAAGAAGTTTTCACTTCAAAAAAAATATTTTTTTCATTTCGCATAGCACGTTCAACCAAAGTTCCCTTATACTCTTTGCGAATAGGGACCGTTCAAACGCGTTTTCAAAGTCTCGATAGATGGCGCTGTTCACACTGTGGAAAGGCCGTGCGCAAATATCAATGTTTTAAAACCAGTGGTTCGAGTGAACGAATCTTAGCTGCTTGCTAAGTGGGTCACTTCTTCTAATTCTAATCTGTCAAAAGAAGCCAAATACGCAGTGTGCGTGCGTATTTGGCACGTTTACATAACGAAAGCACTATATTTATGATGACATTAATCGTGTTAATGAAACGATTCAGAAAAATAGGATAATGTGCGCCTAGTCTTACTTACGCTATGGTGCTGCGTTTTGTTTCGTTGTTAAGAATCTAAAGAAGAATTAAAGAATTTTTATTGGACGATAAAAATCATCATTTACTGCACGAAGTGTTTTTTATGATAGGAAAGTACCACAGATCATAAATACGGTCTCCTTAGCTTGTGTCATTGTCATGAAGCGTTGCGTTTGCGTTTTGCTAGCCAGAACAAAAAAAAACCATACTTAGAGCAGCGCCATCTATCGCTTCATAAAAATGATCAACTGCCAGCTGTCATCGAAGCTTCGGGGTTGTCCAATTAGTCTATTGTTCAGTCCATTCAGTTCACTCAATAATCTATGGTCCACTCTGTGAAATAATCTATATCTATGTTCTGTGATGCCGCCATTGCCCCGCGTTTCAGCCTCGGACTACAGTGACTTCTATTTTAATAAAATCGTTTTTGGTGAAAGTGGGACTATTGCCTTATCAGTTACTTAACGTGTCGTTCAGTTTTAAGAATATTTATTACTATATATAATTTGCAACAACCTGGATAATAAGGTAAGTGAAGACATGGATACGGCCATATACCGAATTCCCTAGATTATCACGGCGCTCCCAAAATGGCGTCGTTTAAATAACACGTTGCTCGTACTTTCCAGATGTCTCGCTACCGAGAGTGGGATCTCTCTTGCAAAGTCTACGTGGGGAATCTTGGCACAAATGCGTCGAAATATGAAATTGAAAAGATTTTTTCAAAATACGGTAATATAAGAAATGTTTGGGTGGCAAGAAATCCCCCTGGATTCGCGTTTGTTGAATATGAAGACCCTCGGGACGCTGAAGATTCCGTACGAGGGTTAGACGGCACGTAAGTTGTATTTTTAAGTATTTTTTTTAAATGATTTACTAACTGGAATCTACGGCACCTACTCTTATTTCTGTTATCCCAAAGTGCATCCGCCATTTTGGTTACATTGACCCATTTGGTCCCATAAAGTGAATTGCCTAATTACGGTAATGCTAATCGTACCATAAGATTATGACGTAGCTAAAGTAATCTGCAACGATTCTTCGTTGCATTAGATACACCTACTGCTAGTGTTCCTGTGGTAGTATTAAATATTATTCATCCTCTTCTAAGTTGCTTATAGGTACACCGTAATTCCAAGATACGAAACGTGTTTGTTTAAGGAGGTTTCACATTTACAAATTTGTTAGTACCTATTTGCAAGGAAAATGTTATACCCTCCATTTCCAATTCTAGTAGTATTTTTGTACGAAAGTTTTGTTATTGATGCTACTTTAAATCTTTGGAATAACAGAAATCAAAATGAATTCAGATTTTCTGCCCTCTGGGTTAACAATACTCTCCTGTATCCTACCACCACCTCATATACCATTAAATGATGTAAGTTCTCAAATTTCTCATAATATTCTTTCATCATCTGTTACACATTGAATCTCTGTAAACTAAAGCAGTGATCAAGTCTTTTGCAAATTAACTCACAAAGTTAATTTGCAACTGTAATAATAAAGAAACCTTAGCACGCTCCTTAGATCCGTTTCATCTTAATGTGAAACGCTTGAGTCATAAGTGTGCAAAAGCATGATACCTCCATTCTGAGACTGAGATGTGCTGTTTCAATATGAACTTCACTTGTCTTGGGTTGGGGAACATTTCTACTATGTCTCACCAAAGTTGATAACAGCTGTTAACACTCTGAGAGTCAGAACTTGTGCTTGATATAGATACAGTATTGTTGTGTAAAAGGATATTTATTTTAATTTTGTGTTTATAAATCATATTGAGCACTTTCATATTTGTAACAACTTTATGATGAGAAATTGTCTTGCAAGAAAAATCAAATTGTAAAGTTCAGAGTGGTCATATGGTTTGGCTCGACCTCTACCTTATATTGAGAATGTGTGATTACTAAAATTGTAAATAGACAACACTCTCATTAAGACCTTGTTTTTGTTCAGTCGTTGCTGTGGAACCCGCATCCGTGTTGAAATGTCTAATGGTCGCACCAGAAGAGATCGCCGATACTCCAGGTATGTACTACTGTTGATTTTATATTCTAGTGGGGATTTCAAATATTTTATTTTTACTATTATTCTGGGGTGGGGCTTTATTTTATTTTTGCAAAATTTTAATACACACAAAATCTAAACATGACTGTACCTAACCATATTTTTGTGGTGATACATAGTCCTGTCACTGTTGTTTAGTTATGTAGTAGTTCTATTGTACATTTAACACAATTTTAATGTTTAATTAAATTTTATTTATCAAGTCTGCTGAAATGGTAGATACATAAGATAAAGGAGATACTAAAAGTGGTGGGTGTTGGAACGTTTGCAGGTCCATTTTATCAACCAACCACCAACACACCAACGACCTCACCACATGTCTTCACCACAACTACGGCTTAACCAATATGACATCCGCGAACGCCGCTCGCTACAACATCTTGCTCAACTTCTGCGATCGACTCTCCAAACTTCTGCGCGCAACTGAAGTCACCAACATCTGCGTTCCCATAACTTACCTCCTGACTGCCATCACCTAGTCCCTACCGTAATCCGAACCTGGACTTGAATAAAATGCATTATAGAAAGCCACACAGTATAGGACGTACAAACATCCTGAATATCATTGCAACTCCTAATGCTTCACCGACTGCACACACCGTCGTCACCGTGGCACCGAGCTAGAAATACAACCTAAGGGCGAACAACTTCCCCGTGTTACCGCAATATTTCTTGAAACTTCCAATTAATGCCACCATCCGACGGAAGATAGCATTGAAACTCGCCTCAGCCTCGCTAATATCCCTTCGGCCTCACAGCAGCCACACAACAGCGACCTTCGCAGGCTCACCATGTCTCGGTACTTTTTGAATCCTTTTCTTAGAACCTTACCTTGCCTTTACTTAGTATTATAGAAATCGAGTTGGCGTTTATGGTGTAGGTAATTTTAGGGCTTTTATTGTAAAGTAGTTTTCAATTATTGAATTTTGGTCCCCACAATTGAAATGTCTGTTGACAATACAAAATAAACTATATCATTGACAAGGCGGTGAATTTCAATCTAACTAAATTTAGAAGTGTTAGATGTCATTAAAATTATCGTCTCTGAGGTGTAGATTTTGAATAATTTTGTATAATACGTGCGATAGTAGGACGAATTCTAATGGTGTTTTATTGATAGATCCCGCAGTCGCAGTCCTCGCAGACGTTCATACTCTCGTGGCAGGTCAGGTTCGCCACGCCGATCGCCCTCAGTGAGGCGTCGTTCACCCTCTGTGCGACGTTCACGGTCGCGCGACCGCCGCAGCCGCTCTGATAGCAAGAGCAGATAGGTAAGTAAGCCTTTGTACCAACTCTTTTGACCTACAGCTTTTTATCACATACGAGCTAACCCGGCGAACTTCTTTTCGCCTTAGAATCAAATTATCTTTCGTTACATTATCAGCTGAGTTAATTTCGTGAATACTCCTTGCACCACGGCCAAGATCCAAGAAGCCACCTGGCCGGCGAGATCATGAAAATATGTCCACCGGTTCCTTGAGTTTATCCCGGTTATAACTAGCACGTTGGCTTCTTATATATATTATGTTTGTATTTCACAGGTGCTGAGAGGTCGGCGGCGGCTGATATATAAGAGATTTGACAAACATTCTGTATTATATAAGTGAAGTGTAAAGTGAATTGAGTGTTTGTGTGTATGAATACTAGGTTACATACACGGAATATAGAATCAAGAGAAAGTTCATCGCAGCTATCGCTTGTACGCCAAAGTGCTGTAAAGATGTTCAGCATTATTTGCATTATGTACTAATATTTACATTATGATAAAATTATGATCTATCACGTCACTGTTTTTTGTGACACTTATTTGCTTACTAATCGGGTTTAAGGGCACTTCCTCTTGATGTTACATTCTGTGGTTACATACTGCATAGTTTCTCCTTTGTAATTGTATAGGCAGCTTCCCCTCGTTTATTCTAACGTAGGTACCTCCTGCATTTGCAAGGATTTGCAATTATTATTTCTGTAGATACACATGTATGATATTAATTTTTATCACTACCGAACACATGATTACAAAATATTTTTAAGATTAAATAAATGTGTAATTTAAATCATATAAGATTTTTATTTAATAAACCGTTGCTTAAACAACCTCTTCAATAAACTCTGGTCCTATAAAAATATAACCTATTTTTTATGGAATGTATACTTAATATAACACATTTAAAATCGTACTTCAACACGGTATCACAACTCAAGTTCCAGTAATAACCTTAAATACATATAAAAATGTCTGACTCATTAGTTACTACATACTAAATATATAACACCTATAAAAGATCTTAGTACATACAATAATTTGCAATAACACTAAATATAATATTAAAAAAAAGATCTCTACCACTATCGTCAATCAAATTACTTTGCTTTGAACTTCATACTAACTGGCTTTTGTTTTGTACCAGTGAAATAATCAAAGTACACGTATGTACCTATTGCAACTAAAATGGTACCTATTACATGATATACAGTCAAACTATTCTTAAAAACTACTGAAGATATTAGAAGAGATACAAATTTCCTCAAAGTGAGTATAAATGTTACAGTCACTGAAGTTTCTTTGGTTGCTAATTCATGGACGGAATGTGTACAATAAAATTGAGAGAGGATATTCACGCTGATCAACAGCCAAGTGTCCCAATACAGATCTGAAGATGTGTCTGCTAATTGAGGATAGGCTCCTATGAATAAAGGCAATGGAATCGCATGTGTGTAGAACAGCATCTGGAAATTAATGGTCTAAGTTTAAAAATAGATGTGCGAGTCGGTCGCGCGTAGATAGGGTGGGTGTTTCCTCATGGCCAAACTAGATTGCCAAACTGATTTAGCCACGAGGAATAATACGAATGTACATACTTAGTCCACGGTAGTACAAACTTACTGTATACAGGTTGACTCAAAAGTTTAATGACAAGTAGTTTGGCTACAAGGAAATATTATTCCTCGTGGCCAAATCAGTTTGGCAATCTAGTTTGGCCACGAGGAAACACCCTTCTTCTGAACACACCCCATTATAAAGGCGTTAAAAAACGCACAGGGACGCGAAATCTCCTACGGTTAAGAGGTTCTACGCTGTCTGTAAGTATGGGATTGTCGACGTTCCTCAGCGGACGTCTTTGCACCGAGTCGAACGGGTCAAGAATGATTATATTATTTTTTAATTTCCTGATAAAATAATAAGGCCTGTTTGCGAGTTAGGGAAATGTTTTCGTAGATCTAATTAATTCTTATCAACCATCTTCTCAACTCAGATCTCTCGCTTTATTATTGTCCTTCTTTTGACGTGTCGCTAAAAGCATAAGTATCTATATGCCAGTGCTTCGCACTAGCGTACACGCGTACACTATGTGTAAAGGAAAGTAACGTGAAAATTTCGTGTAACGTGTTTGAACTCATAATCACTTCACGATTAACACTCGCGCAAAGATATACTGGAGTACTACTCACTGGAGAAAGCACATAACCCGATAGCATACCAAAAAGAAACTATAGTACACAGCACAGAGCTGCAACGTCGGTAGCTTAGTGATTAAGGAGTCGGCCTTACGATTGAGAGGTCCCGGGTTCGAAATCCTGAGCACTACGCTACCGACGTGAGCCGTGAGTAATTTAGCTTGGCTGATTGGGTTTGGGAATGTTAGTAATTTCTTTTAATATTCTTTTGAAAGAAAAAAAACATACTAACAGACGTAATTGCTAAGTCATTTAAAAAAAAACTTGCCTCGTCAGGATGTTTCCCATACTTCGAATACAACCTTTCCTGCTGAAGTCCAGTGAATGCACCCGTGAATAATGTAATCAATAATATAGTGACTCCGATACACCAGTAAAGAAATGTTCCCTCATTTTCTTCAGTGGTCGGTGCTCCACCATACATAGCCAATGCAACCCCTGCGCTGATTAGTACTGAGCCGATAGCGTTGTTTAATTTAGGCGCTTGTTTTTTTACAAAACAATAAACCAGCATGCTAGCTGGTGACGACGCTGATCTGTAAAATTTAAAAACAATTAGTATTCCCTCGATAATGACCAAGTGGTAGTTTCTGCAAACTCTCTTCTTTTTTCTAGTTCTACTCTTTTTCCCTATGCAGGTGGCAAAACGCGAGTGACATAAGGGAGACCCCACGCGTTACAAGGCGACAAAGGAATGAGGCTTTTCTTACTCGTATGAAGGCAATGGGCTCACCCATTATTACAGTGCATCTCATAACCTGATTAGCGAAATTTAAGTGTTAATATAGCTCTGCCTGCCTTTGAGGATATACAGGCATACTGACAACTGCAGGCAATATTCAGGGACAAAGGCAAGTAGCATGCAAGTGATGACTGATATGGCGATTACCACCGTGCGACTCCGGTGAACCGTGTGGTGAATTGACACCTTAGTAGTATGAAATTAAGAAATATATGGGCTGCTTCTCACCACTTTATTTTTATGCTTGTTTCGAGTCTTGGGATAAGATACCAAATGCAATGAGTTTTTCACATTTATTTTATACACAGATCCTATAATATATTGAAAACGTCGCATATTCGTTGAAAAAGTAAATGTAATTCGTGTAAAATGTAAACTCTACGCGATACGTGATAACAAATAAGTTTTATTTACATTTGGATTTTATTAATTAAATTAGACTGGTTTGATATCTTTTTCTTTCTTCAAATACTGATAATGTTAAGCAATAAACCTTATTAATTACAAACTGCAGCTCTAATTGGGTTACATCAGCTCCTTAACAATACCAACAGTCTTCCTTGATAGCTTATATCCTTTAGTTTATTGATTACATATATTATTGTTGTAGAATATTTATTTATACCATACCTACTCTAAAAAGCTTATTTTATTCACGCAAAACAGTGAATAAAAAGGCCTTTTATTCACTGTTTTGTTTTTATTCACTATTTTGGTGTTTGAATTTGGAACACAAAAATATATCCGGTCTCTATTTCAATGCTTACACAAACTCCTTGCGCTAAGATTCGAAATTCAAAACTCTTTGGTGCAAATAAATTCTCGAGATTTGATTGGTCGATATTTGCGACAAGGAGTTTGGCATTAGATTAATAAATATTGTTGCACAAGTTGACCACTCTAATGATAATAATAAGAAAATTACGCTTAATTTCAGTCATTGCTCTAATTTTAATGTCCATTTCAATTAATGCAACAATTCTTATTTCTTGATTAAATTTCTATTTTCGCTTAAATTATGTCTTTTCTCGTAGTCATGGTATAAAGTATAGTATGCAACTCCTGAATAAAGTACGAATTTATATCGAGGGCCATGAATCACTCGCGTCGTTCAGGATTCTAACAGTTGAATCACTCGCTGCGCTCGTGATTCAATCATTAGAATCCTTCACTTGCTCGTGACTCATCTACGGCCCTCGCTTTAAATCGGTCCTTTATTCACTAGTTGCATAATATACTATTATTCTATTATTTTGTGCAATGACAAAGTACCAGAAGAAAAACTATTTTCTGTCGCTTTCACATACCAGCTATGGTCGCAGTGTTTTCTTTTACGCTACTGAGGCAGTTAATAAGCACATGGCCCACCTGTGGGTGAACCTTACCTTAGTCCATCAATACTACAAAAAGCAGCAGTTGGGAAAGCTTGCGGCAAAGACAAAAAACAACTAGATTAAGTACTCTAGACTCAATAGGATGAACAATTGACTCAAAAATTGTATAATTTAATTGATTTGTGTAAAACTCCATGCATCATTCAATCAAAGGCAAAGTTCAGTAAAGTAAAAGTTGACAAATTCGTGTCCGTTATGTTAGCGTACACAAGAGCTATATTGTGTTGGTTACTATGCCATTAAACTCTGTGTAAATACTGCCTAATTAGTGTAAAAATAAAAAAAACTCTTCCTCTTTAGTCTAGGAAATAAACACCATTTTCACTGTGTACGCTGGCGTCACGATCAAGCTAGCGTACACATGGCCGTACTCGAAAACGGCTAATTGTAAAGCAACAGAGTTTACACACAAAATTAGTGCTCTAATACTTCTCCCGCTATGCAAAATTTCATAACGATTGCTCTTGTAGGAACAGAGATATTGAACAAGACTTTTCAATTGACATTTGGAGCTGGCGTTATGGCAGCGTACACATAATAGTTCTTAAAGAAAGGAAACTTTTCTTTTAATAAATGCTATATGTATAAATAGTGCGTGAAATTCTGCCTCTTTTAGTGTAAATACTTTATGCGAATTCGCAGTGGAATAATTAAAAAATCCATGTTAATTTTTGTTCATAGTACAGGTACAGATATGCTCAAAAGTGATTTGTCAAGTTTTTTAAAATACAGAACTAAAACTGAAACGTGAAAACTTAAAGTTATCGACCATGAGAGCTGCCATAAGACGTGCAAGCACGAGGGAGAAAGTATTATAGTGTATTTCACATTAGCATTTGAAAATGTTCCATTCCACGCAAACCAACTTTTTACAGTCCAGCATATAAATAGGTAATCATTTTAATTTAATTTATGTCAAAACACATCATGGTAACTTATATTAGAAAATAACGCTATATCTCTGTTTATAATTTCACTAATAATTCATTTTGTTCGCGACTGTACGTCAATACATTTGTTCCTAGAACTTAACATAGATTTTTTAATTATTCCATTGCGAATTCGCATAAAGCATTTACACTAATAGAGGCAGAATTTCACGCACTATTTATACATATAGCATTTATTAAAAGAAAAGTTCCCTTTCTATAAGAACTATTATGTGTACGCTGCCATAACGCCAGCTCCGAATGTCATTGAAAAGTCTTGTTCAATATCTCTGTTCCTACAAGAACAATCGTTATGAAGTTTTGCATGGTGGGAGAAGTATTAGAGCACTATTTTTGTGTGTAAGCTCTGTTGCTTTACAATTAGCAGTTTTCGAGTACGGCCATGTGTACGCTAGCTTGATCGTGACGCCAGCGTACACAGTGAAAATGGTGTTTATTTCCTAGACTAAAGAGGAAGAGTTTTTTTTATTTTTACACTAATTAGGCAGTATTTACACAGAGTTTAATGGCATAGTAACCAACTCGATATAGCTCTTGTGTACGCTAACATAACGGACACACACATTCCTCATTATCTTATAGTATGCAAAAGAAAAACTCTATGGTAGATGCTGAAATTGTAGAATTATCTCCCTCATCATCATCATCTTTGCTTTAGTCCCGGTGGCAACTGGGTCTTTTCTGTTCCTTTTTATCTGTGTTTGGCTGTTTTAGCTGTTTGTGGGAGCGGTTGCCGTCTGCCCTTCTAACCTCGAGAGGAAAGACCGAGCCACTGCCTCGTCCGTTAATTTGCAGGTTACTGGCTTGCAGGTGAGTTTGAGGTCAACCAAGTATATTAACTCCAAGAACTTCAAACTTTTCACTTATTTGATTTTTTCTAGATTAAATTGAATGAAGTATTACCTTATAATCATATGTAATGTCGAAGGCACATGCAAGGCATAGACATAGTTGTTTGCCACGGTGGTTACGAAAAATAAACTGACTAGTATTATGTACTGGTTTAGAGGTATCTTAGGGTGTACCTGAAAATTTTAAAATTTATCTATTAGATTAATAGTTAGCAAATTTTTACAGGTACAGTAAATTGATAATAACAAACAAATATCAGGATATTTAGGTATGCCCCAGCAGGATCTTTGGGACCTAGGCCTTTCTGAGCTGCAAGCCTGTTGCTAATTAATGGACAAGGCATACTCAACGAGACTTTACTTTTGAAGTTGGGAGTCAGACGGTATTAGCTCCCCTACAAACCAAAATAAATCAATTAATGGAGTAATCAGAGAGAGGACCCTGGGCTCCAAAATGCAAACTTTCGATGCAACTTTGATTAGTGCTCAGATGTAGAACAAATAATCAAATATTGATTTATGAAACATATTTTTTTTGAGAGTAAAGTTTGAAAATATTAATCTAGATCTTATGGGTCTAATGTGTTGACAATAAATTATATTATTCACACATTAGCCCAGTGGTGTACGTAACGGACTGCGGAGACGAGGTCTCGAATTCGATCCCAGGATACCCTGGGCACACACCTCTGAATTTTGGTAGTTATGTGTGTATTTAAAATGTTTATTATCGCTCACTTAGTAATGTGCCCTGTAGATGGCAATAGGCTTGTGCCCTATTGCATTGGAACCTAAAGATAACTGGTGAATTGTGGGTGTGTAATACACCTCTGTCCACCCCCTCGGGAATACAGGCATGAAATTATTAAGTTATTATTACATTCACATCGTCATCTAAGCATAAACATGATGATCATGGGTTCACGATGTTTCAAATATTTAGTTTTCAAACAAGCAAAGTAGGTATTTAATTTTCCTGTTCAGGCTATTAGCATAATATAGAGAGATACGGTAAATAATATGGCTAGTAGTTCCTAAAATTGTCATGTTGCGGAAAAAGGCTGTAACAATTGATAGACATTTCATATTTCTATGTTAATTAAATGAACATGTCGTGAAATGTTTCCTAAAATCTAATTAGGATTTGTTAAGTGATATGAAGTAAACTTGATATAACTTTGCAAATAATTGTCATGATAATTGTTGGGTTTGAAGTTATAAAATTCTGAGGACTGCAGTAAATATTGCTAACCTACAGTTTCACAAGGAGTATGTGAAATTTACCGGTATTAGTAGACACCCAGATTTGGTTCTTGGTAAACAGCAATAAAATGACTCACCCTGCCTAGATTTGATGTAATTATAAATCCATATAATGAGATAAAAAAAAACTGAAGGAATGTAACTAAATTAGCACTGCTAGGGTTTCTTGCCATCAATATTTCCATAAGAAAAGCGCTGGAACAACATCCTACAAGTACGTGAACTGTGGTGTGAGAGAAGCCCATGTTGACTACTTTAGAACTTTCTAATAATAAATTGAAAAAATTACAAGCACTCGCGCATGAATTCAGTTATAAACGTATAAGAAAAATTAAAAAAGTGTTTTAGAAATTCGCATTTTTACAGCGCCCGCGCAGATTACACTTGACAGATACAATTGTTTTCGTACTTCTACCGGTCCACGTCAGTTGCTGTGACAGCTGAGTGCTGACAGGCCGGAATGTTTTTTTTTTTTTTTTTTTTTTTTTTTTTTTTTTTTTTTTTTTTTTTTTTTTTTTGAAGATTTTTGGCTAGGCCGGAATGAACTGACGGTCAGTGTTGCTAGTAGCAAAATCTAAATTTACCCAAAAACCTTTCATCATCAAACTATTCTGGTCCACTGCTAGACATAGGTCTCCCCTAATGAGCGCCATAGCGCCTTGTCTTCAGCTTGCCGCATCCAGCATCTGCCCGCAGTCTTTCGCAGATCGTCATCCCACCTGGCCGGAGGGCATCCTACACTACGTTTGCCGAGTCGCGGTCTCCACTCAAGAACACGTTTACCCCAGCGGTTGTCGGTTCTTCGCGAGATATGGCCGACCCACTGCCACTTCAGCTTGCTTATTCTTTGAGCTATGTCGATAACCTTGGTTCTCTGTCGGATGTATTCGTTACGAATCCTATCCTTCAGAGAAACTCCGAGCATAGCTCTTTCCATAGCTCGCTGAGCGACTTTGAACTGGTGGACCAGCCCTACCGTGAGTGTCCACGTCTCAGCTCCGTAGGTCATTATGGGTAGGACGCACTGATTGAAAACTTTCGTTTTAAAACACTGCGGTATGGATGACGAGAAGACCCGACGTAGTTTCCCAAACGCTGCCCAGCCTACCTGGATCCTCCTCTTGGCCTCCTTCTCAAAATTGTTTTTACCCAACTGCACAATCTGCCCGAGGTAAGTGTACTCAGAAACAATTTCAAGAAGGTGGCCATCCACGACGACCGGTCCTGGATCAATGTGGCCATTGATCAAGACGTTGGTTTTATCCAAATTCATGCCAAGACCCATGCGTCGCGAGGCTGAAGCTAGGCCGTCCAGCATCTGGGTTAGCTCCTCTAGCGACTCCGCCATTAAGACTATGTCATCAGCGAATCGCAGGTGTGAGATGTAGTCGCCGTTTATATTTACCTTTCCAGTCCAGCGTTTTAAACATATCTTCCAATGCGCTCGTGAACAGTTTCGGGGATATGACATCCCCCGGTCTCACTCCTCTGCGCAATTGGATGGGTTTAGACTGCTGACCCTGTACTTGGACACTCATAGTGGCGGCTTCGTAAAGGCATCTTATACTACTAGGTACCTAAGGTTGGTTTTCACTAACCTAAGTTTCCTCCAGTTTCCCCCTCCAACTGCGCCTATAAATACGCCAGTGACTCGGGCCTCTACATCAGTCGCAGTGAAGTCGCCACCGAGGAGAATTCTCCGCACTAGTCGGCGCCCAGACTAGTACCACTGAAGATGTCGACCGCAGTGATCGACGCAACGTTTGGGACACAAGTTTCCTATGGACCATGGCCAAACAGCCCGGAAGCAGTATATTCTACACCAGCATCGCCACGCGGTTTCACCCGCGTAAGTCTTGATCCCGTTGGAATATCGGGATAAAAGTAACCTATGTTACTCAGGAATAATGTAGCATTCTAATGGTGAAAGAATTTTTGGAATCGCTCCAGTGCTTTTTGAGCCAATTCGTTACAAACATACTTACTTTTTTTTTTTTTTTACTTACATACAAATCTTTCCTCTTTATAATATTAGTATAGATTCATTAAATTTTACCACATCTATGTTACCTAATATCTAGAAACTACTTTGCGAGCGATTATTCAGCTGTGTCCATAAATTGCGTGTTAGTAAAGTTTCCACAGAACAAGCTATTTTAGCTTTAAAATTATAAAAATATACAGACTTAGTAACATAACAATCAAAGGTAATGGTTCATTCCATATTGGTTTATTCATCTTACACTAATAATATTGTTATTTCTGGTGATAAATTTTAATGAAATACATTATGTACGCAACATACAATTATGCACTTCAAAGTTATCCAATCTCGTATTTTATTAGTTGGCAACTGTGAATTTACTCCATGCTGCCAATCTTCTTAATACTCAAGGCTGCCATAGTAAATACTAGTTGAAAATGTAGACATTGAAATAAAAATGGCGTGCTTCCATAAATAAATGAACTGTTTTTTTGTTACATTACCTCAGTTAGGTACGGTTTTGCCCAGTTGTGTAACGTAGTAAAATATGCAGTAATTTTTAACTTGGCGGTTGTTGGGGCTTGTTGGCGGAATCGTTGGGATCGCCATAGAAGAAAAAAAAACATTTTTATTGCGTTTTGACATATTTTAAGCGTAGCGAGCAGAACGCGAGCGAAGCGTCTTTGGGTTAAAAGTTGCATTTCAAACAAATGATACTCCTCCGAGACCGTTTGACCAATCTCGACCAAATTTGCCACGGTGATCAAGTAGACATTACTGAGTGTCGTAAGGGGTCGAATGTCCAGATCGGTCTTAGCATCGAGGAATAATCACCGAAAAACCAAATCAGTAGAAAAAGTCGACCGGTCACATTGACCTATTGTTGGATAGGTAAACCTCGCTATGCTTAAGTTTGGGTTGATTGCGAAGCTGGTAACCGTCCTAGTTTAAATGCCTTATGTAAAGTGCGCACCAGATAAGTCTGCGCGCGACTGGTGGCGTAACTAATGTTGCCAGTTATGGGAAATGATTTCCCGATCAAAAATATAAATTGGAGATGAGGAAAAAATCTAACTAAATCAAGTGAACTAAGACCAAACATAGTTGAATAGTAATAATAAAGATAGGAAGAATATGAAATATTACCCTATTTTAATCTACAGAGATTTTGCTTTTGGCATCGACCGACAACTGCCGCGGCACGCTTCGCTCGGCTCGTGCCATCGCACTCATTGAGTTGTCGCAGTTTAAACCAAATTTTAACCTACTAATACTTGGACGTTGAGGGTGTTGGGGCCTGCTGGTTGTTAACTAAAAGTGTTTGTACCTTAGAAATAGGTAAATAAAAACAACATTAAATATTATTCGAAATCTGTTATTGGGTATCTAGCAGTACTTTTAAACTTAGGATAATTGTGGTCCGCAAGTGGATCAATGCCTTCCATACAATCATTATTTTCCGGATCTTCGCTCATTTCGTCGTCCGAAGAGTCTGAAATTCATCGTCACTTGTGGTATTAATGATAAATTTGTCCAATTCTATATCCAAAAGCCTGTCGGATTCGAAATATTGATCTTCGACTTTTTCCACGTGTTGACACACATTAGTCCATTCCAGCGTAGTTATAGTATTAAACGCTGCTTCAGTTATTGAGGATATTTCGCTTGTGGCTTGACTCACATTTTTCTCTGCCTAAAAATTGGGGGGAAAACTCCTAAGTTGGCGACACTGTGGCGGCGTGCGATTAGTTCCAATTTTGGCCGCGCGCAGACTTATCTCGCGCGCGGCCTCTAGTTAATCTGCATGTATATCATTTATAAGAATCAATGACTGTATATTAAACTTAATATTTTGTATGCGTTTGGCGAAATATAGCATGTACTCTATTATTCTAACTAACCTACCTATGTTTCATAAATAAATGAATACGAATATGAAGATTTGATTTCACACGTGAGAAAACGTTCAACTAAACCAAGTTCTCACGTTTCACTCACTGAAATCCATTGAGTAAAAGTGATAACACAACAGCACCGCATGCGGCCAGCCAGATGCAGTGCGGTTGTGTTGTGGGCCCATACTGTTACGAAAGTCACAGATGTTCATATGGCAACTGGGACCGACGGCTTAACGCGCTCTTCGAGTTATGGAGGGGTTCACTGTGTCAAGAATGGTCACCCATCCTAAGGGCTAGTATTGCTCAACCTTGCGATGCGCTAATCTACTGAGTTACCACTCGGCCACGAGCCCCTTACCTCTCACTATTTCCTTATAAGTCACCATCATCTGAACCTTGTGCCCGGTTCCATCCCAGGCCTTTACTTCGGAGCCCGCGCCCCGGCGTTTGAAGACCCGAGATGGTGTGCGGTTGTAATCTAGATACTACTACTAAAAACTACTGAACGGATTTTGAAGCGGTTATTAGAGAGGTTTTGGTCAAGCTTAAAATCTGCCGTATGTTTGATTGCAATTGGTTAAATAGAACCGGAGCCGCGGTATCAGCTGGTATTGTTTAAAAATGTAAAAATTTGGTATACTTAGGTGCAATCATGCAATAAAGAATAAGTAGATACTTCAATTTAATTTCTATTGTGAGAAATCAAGTTTCCTGTTGAGAAATCGAGGCCGAACGAGGGTGTGTTAATTTTCCAAATATGTATTGTTGTTGCAATTATGTATATTTTTAATCGACTGAAAAAAAAGGGGATACTTATTGGGTGATTGCGGCTCCATTAAGATCTTTGGGGCGAAAACCCACCTCACCTGCAAGCTGGTATATCTGCTGATTAACGAACGAGGCTTGGCGGGGTCAGCAGTTGCTCCCGTGAAGAGCAATATTAACAAAACATGGGGAAGTAAAAACAAACTGGAAATGGCGCTCTGATGGAGAAGTAAACAAAGAGACGAAGTATTTGTACTCGAAAAAAAGTATCTATACTTGGTCGCTACACATTTTGAATGACAACTACTAACTGAACGTGATTGACCTGTATGTAAGTGCTTGTGACCTGTGCTTATGGAGCAAATGCAGACGATTTGATGTCAATTGAGATACAATAGAGTAGAACGAGGACCGTATATCTACTGTCCGACTATTAATTTGATTGCAGTTATCGCATATTGCCGTTGCCGCGTCGCAACAGACTGTGGCGCTGCGACAACATTGAAATGGCACGGCACTATAGCTAAAGGCGAACCGCCCAAACAAGCTTCGCGCGGTAACCAAACCAACTGACTAGCTAGCCGACATGATTTGTATGATTAAGTATAAGTCCGCTTCGACGCGTTGAATAGAACGCACGTCTGTGTTCTCGCGCCACAATGGTGGCCAAACTACGATTTCACACATCGAACGCTTAAACCAGCATAATAATCTTTATAACTGTTGTTTCTTACTTCGTAACAAATTTTAACAGTTTTCCTAGTGTTAAGAGTGATAACTATAGTGTGGTGACAGGTGGTTAGATAATAAATTGCTAGCTTTTATCTAAATGCACAATGCAAACGGTTTCGTTTTATGGTTATTTGTCCAGAGTGTTGGTAAAATGTTGACAGGAATCCTTGTGTTTTGTGCTCTTATCTCGCATATAATCCCATTAGGTGAGTTCAATCAACTTTTTACAACAATTTATATACTCCTTAGGTAGGTAAGTATTTCTTTAAAAATAAAGTGACCTTCGATGTTAAATATTATACAAACCTCTTATTTACTTTGCGCAGGTGTGTGGAAAAATAATCCGACTCTTATTATTGAAATGCATGTTACTGACTTATATTAATATAATTTATGAACATATTTACGGAGTTTTAAACATTTTTCATTGAACATGGATTATCGAAGCATGTACAATTGTAAAGTGTATCTAATTATTAGATCCTTATCCTTACCTAATTTCCTACATAAATTATTCTGATTCACCGTGGTTCCCAAACCCGAGGGGGCCATCTCGAAACCGGAGATGGCCCAGGGTCAGTCGGGGTGCGAGGGATATGCTCTATTTGCAACCTTACACCCCGGCGTCTGTAGACCCGAGACGGCGTGCGGTTTTAGTCGGTTCAAGCCCCACATAAGCGCCCCCGCTGGCACGCGGGGGGGTATCCGAAAGGATTTCCGCACGAAAAAAAAAGGTACGCTTTACTCATTGCCAAAGAGCCTTACACAATGGGTATAAGTAAACTTATTGAAGTATAAATATTTAAAATAATCAAATGTATTGGGAAACCCCGACACATTCCAAACCAATGAAAAAAAAAGGTATTAGGTAAGTCGTCATGTCATCATATAAAATAAGATAATAAATAACAGGGTTCACAACAGCATTCGTATCGTTCAAAGCCATTTTTGTAATTTATGATAAGCATTCTTTAAATTTAATTAACTAGCGTTGGACAATAATAATAAAATTATAAAAACAAAGTAACCAGGCGTATGTTGAGGACCTACCGCAAGCTTAGAGTTGTTGGCGCAATATATATAGTTATGAAACCCATTCTCGCCTTCGTACATGCAAAGGTAGACTTCCAGGGAAAAAGTTGTCTCTCTTGACGATAGAACAGAACTGTAGGAGAAGAAGGATACCTTTTTAGTACTTTAGCACAGCCCAAATCCAAGTAGGTAGGCAATTGAGTGTGTGATGTGCCGAAGGCTTTGCCTAATTTCCTTTCCTTTTGCAGCAATTAGCAACGCGTAAGTGACACCTCAACCTCTGGTGTTGCAAGCGGTCATAGGCCACGGTAACCGATTAGCCTCAGGTGGGCCCTTTGCTCAGTAGGTATTAGAAAAACCACTGAAATTTCAAGTAATTGTAAGATTTTTTATATGGAATAATAATGTGAATAATAGACAAGAACGCAACGCTAGGAATGCCAAATTAAGACGACAGCGAGCATCCCACGGCGCTTTCCTCTTGTCACCAAAAGGCTCTATGGATTTGAGTTCCATATAGGTGCGATTTGTTAGTTTTTGTTGGCAATAGCCCCCCACTATTACGAACATAACATCCCCTGACAATTCTTAAATATTTTTTTTCTTATTTATTGGGTAGTTAGATAAAAATACAATGAGTGGTTTATTTTTGAATTTATTTTCGTTCTAATTGGAAATGTACTTGTTATTTTAGTTTTCAGTAGTTTCGTAAGAGAATGGGCTAATATTAACATTAGGATTAGGTGTCTACGTACCATTCTATAACTAAATGGCATTTCCTAGGCCTTCAACTGAGTATGAAATTTAAAACGGTTGTTATTACGAGTTTGTATCTCGTAGTGAAATAAAACATACCAGTTTTCAAGTCTGTTATAAAACTTAAAAACGTTCCTTATTTAAAACGAGTTTACTAGTTTTTGTGCGATATTCGAACAAAAAAAAAACAGATTAGATTGTGCGCAATAAAAATAACATTATTGTGCCTAAAAATTAATTGGCATACATACACCCATGTAAATACGTACGTACAAGGCAGGCAGAGGTGTGACAAGAAACACCCACCACGCTTTTATTCATATAATTCTACACCCATTAGAAGAAATATGGTGGCTCTTGTGTTGTTCTTCACCAGGAGCCATGCGGCTATAATACAACCGAGGATATTAAATTTCAATAATCTCTTTGTGCGACCCGCTCATGGAACCCAGTCCCTTACGATCGTCCGCAAACATAAGCGCAAGCTTCCACGGGAAAAATCTATTGTTTGCATATGGGTGGGAAATATTTTTATTGCGGGAACGTATAAACCAATTAAGTATTGCGTGAACTTTAGTTGTATATTATATATTCATGGCGAATAGCAAAGACAATTATCTTGACGTTAGGAACCTCAATATATTAATTTCAATGATTAATTGCCTCGTGTGGATTATACGGATTGAAGCTCCAGATCCCACAATACGTTCCCTATGTGGTGGGTGGGTCTTCGTCTCTTTTATTCCGCTGAGAAGAGCAATAGAGACCGATATTCTTAGCAATCCATGGATTCTCCGTGCGGGTGCCGGGTCCATCGCGTTGCTGAATTGGGAACTCGGGACAGTGCTTGGGACTTGCGACCCAAGTGTAGGTTTAGAATCCCCTTTTGTTGATGTACATCAACACTCACCTTCACTACCCAAGTTCCTCTCCCTGCCTAACCAAATTTGATGCGAACCTACTAGTGTCGCTTTAGACATTCGTCCTAGTAATGAGCATATTGTAGCTCTCGATAGGCCTAGATCTTTAAGTACACATCCCTTCCCGTAGAGTGTATTTCCCATCAAAACTTTCGGTTTCCAGCCAATCTCAGCTGTAAGCCGGTCGTGCACCTGCTGACTGACGGACGAGGCTCAGGCGCAGGCTTTCCTATCAGCGTTGGGGGGTCAGATGGCTGTCGCTTCCGTAAAAGCCGAGATGAACAAATCAGAAAGAGTTCAAGAGCGGATCCCGGGCTCCAAAGTGCAGGCTTTGGATGCAACCGGGATTGGTGCTCGTAGGATAATAATTGGCTTTTTGTGGAGGTGATCTGCCATTTCAACATTTTAATGACTAGTTATGAATGATAATGAAATATTAAAAAACAGTCGTGATATTTAAATGTTTTATTTTAAAGTCATTTGAACATTTTGAACGCTTTTCATCTCATCGACATTGACAGTGAATAAACCCGCAAATAATAATGCCATGTGCCAAATAACGAGAATAGACGTCAATCAGTTGAAAACAGACGTTGAACGCTCTTACTACGTCATATTTCAGCTTGGAAACACGTACAGTAGAGATGTTTGAGTAAATAGAAACTTTTTTTTTTTGTTTGACACAGACAATACAATACGTAGGTAACGTAGGGCGGAAACTTTTCGACTCGTTAGGCAGAGGTGACAATCATCCTGCCAGTTATGTCACAGATACGAGTTTACTGTTTTGGGTGTATGGGGCTCCACCTAGACCTTCGGTTTTTTTTTTTTTTATACCACTTAGGTGGCAGACAAGCACATGGCCCACCTGATAGAAAGCGGTTACCATGGCCTGTGGACGTGTGCGACACCAGGAGCGTCACAATAACGCCAAACTTTCTAATGCCCTTCTTGAAGCACCCCATATTGTAGTCGATTGGGAAAACCACAGCAGGGAGATGAGCTTGAGGGAGAGGGTTTGTAGGACAGAGGACGCTTCCAAAAGGAGGAGAAGGGTTAAGAGGACCCTGGACTCCGAGGTGAAAGCCTCAGATAAAACTGAGAACAACGCTAAGATGACGACAGCTGTTTTTAAAATGAATATTAGAATGAACTCTGTGTCGTGACTGTAGACTGTTCATTCAGAAGTCGCGGTTTGCTCTGGGTGTTTCTATGTATAATATCTAGTCTGTTTTTACGTAAAAAATGTATTTAAGTATGTTTATCAGCATTCTAGAAGCCTGAGTGCATAGTTTGGGCCTCAATGGCGCTGTGTAAGTAATATTATGGCCTAAAATATTTATTTATTTAGATAACTTTCCCTCTGCACCAAAAGACGTTCTACAATACTGTGTGAAAGTTTCACTATGTTATCAAAAGCGAAAAGTGGAAACAATTTAGAATTATTGTTGGGCAACGAACCGTATGAAAATAGAAATTTTAATATTCACGTGTCAATCAAACTGCTGTCAGATAACATAACCGTTATATAACGGTTATGTGTATGTGTACAAAGCCCTATCTACACGGTGTAAGAAGCCCGGACCAACACCTTCGTGGGTTCAGACTGACCTGTTATTCGGTGCACCAGCTCAACAGCGGACGGGGCTCTGGCACATACTTTCGACTAGGGGTTGAGAGGTCAGACGATACGTTTAAAGAGCGAGCTCTTTAAACGCCAACAAACCAATTAAAGTAGATGCCGGACGCAACCGCTATATAACTTTTAAGCGTGATGATGATTATGATAAGAATTTACATTTAAATACCTGATATGCAAAGCACAGGTAGAGCTGTGCGAAAAAAGCCAGGTTTATTGCCTCACTCTACTCTTATCCAGAGCCGAGAGAGAGAGTCGAGAGGCGCATTTAAAAAAGTTCCTTTAGAATAATATTTTTCAATAAAGGTGTATTGTACTTCTTTATAAGAAGACGAATCCAATATGTTACGTTCTGTTATATACATCCTATGTATACAATAGAGCTGACCATCCCAGACCCTATCACCTACTCAGCACTTCTGCCCGCTCTCAGTCTTTTTCCCTACAAAAGTTCGACAGTTCGAGACTAACATCCGCGCGTGACACTTGCCTACCAATTTGAGTCCATTAAATAATTTCAGTTCCAAATAATTTCTTTTTTTAAAAAGGCCTCCGGCCCTGACCTTATAACAATTTGGTGGCAGCGGTGGGATACCGACGGTGAAGGTATCCCTGGTACGTCTCCGTCCGGACTCGTCATTGAAAAAATTACGTGACTTTTACGCGAGTGTCAAAGTGCAAATCCGAACTCACATCCTTATTATATACAAAATCCAAAATCCTGTAAGTGAAACACTAAGTTCTATCAAGTGCAAATTATCCAAATAATCCAGTGTATCCTGTGTGCTTCGAAAAGTGAACATCGTATAGCCTTGAGAACTCTATATCATTACTGAAAAAAAAAAAATTATTATACCAATATCAGTGAGTGTTTTCAGAAATTTCAAAGTTCCTCAAAAAGAACTTTGTGCATATCCTTGGTGCTGTAAACTGTGTAACCCTGAAAAATATCTCGTTCCTGTGAAAAAATTAAATACATAAAATATACTTACTAGTATCCAGATCGTCTTGGAAAGGAAAACCCTGAAAATAAAATACTTACCTTGGTCGAAAGTAGCTGTTCCCGTATCCAGTACTGTTCCAGAGTATCCTGAAAATAAAACATCGAATATCACCAGTTACGTGTCCCTGAAAGGTGATCATGCTCCCGTATATTGTCTGCGTGTTCCTGTAAGTCATTCAAAATATATTTTATTAAAAAGTGCTAATAAAGTGTACTTTCTAAATCATCAAGTGAATTTCCAGTGAAATAAGTTCTCTACATTTAAACATTGATCAATTGTCACAACTACTTTGTCATAAGTTTTATTGTTTGTATAAGATAATTCTAAGAATTAGCTCAGCGCCTTATCGCATCCGTTGTAACCATCACCACCCAGGTACTGCATAATAACTTGATAGCCGCCTATTACACCGAAGCGTATTCAAAATTTTAAATAATCATACACCTGTGTTTTCCCGGAGGGGTAAGCAGAGGCGTACTTTAAACTTTTACTCATTTTATTTGCGTATTTTGTTTGTTCCCTTTTTATACAGGTACACAAAATGACCAACCCAGAGACAGCTGTAAAATCGGAAAAAATCAACTCCATTGAAATTGCAACCTTATTTAAATTTATAAAATCTTTTGATGGTACACGCGAGAAACTAAATTCCTTTTTAACTAACTGTGACAATGCACACAACTTAGCTTCCGACACCCAGAAACCGATTTTATTTAAATACATTCTATCGCAGCTAGTGGGCAAAGCTGAAGTAGCATGTTCCATTAAAGAATTTGACAATTGGGCCCAATTAAGTGCTTTTCTCAAAACCCAGTTCGGCGAGAAAAAACATTACGCGCACCTACTGATGGAATTACAAGAATGTTGACAATCCAGTAATGAACCAGTTAACCAATTTGCTTTACGCCTAGAAACCTGTCTCTCAAAATTATTAACGGAAGTAACTCTGTCAAATAAAAAGAAATCAGAACTACCCGGCCGTACCGCGGCTATGGAAGACTTGGCCCTTAATACATTCTTATTGGGCCTTAAACCCGACATTTCAAACATGACTAGGGGTAAAAACCCGGCCACACTTAACGAAGCCATCAATACAGCGGTGTCTGAAGAAAAAATATTAAATTTATTTACGAAACGTAACCATAGTACCTCGAATTCTCAACGCCAAGCTGTGAGGCCAGGATTCTCGTTAAGGCCCCCTGCTCTGGTTACTAATTCTAAACCTTATATACAAAAGGAATATGACCGAAATACCCAAAACATATTTTGTCGGTATTGTAAAACCCCAGGGCATACCCTCGAAACATGCCGCAAACGTGAGTACAATAACAATAGGTTCAAGGTTGCCCAAAACTCCCAATTCCAACAACGTTCAACCCAAGACTACTTAAAACCCAAACCCGCTAGGATCAACTGTGTAGTAGATGATGATGATTCTGAGCCGTACCCGTCAACTAGCGGTGCTAACCTCCAATGTGATGACGATCATTTAAACGAGTAATGGGTCCACGGAGGTGTCTCGTGGGGCCCAAATCCCGACCTCTAGCTGTAACCTTGATAAATAACGACACCTCTTCGACACCCAAGGACCACAAGGGTAACCAGCCCCAAGCAAGTGTCCGTACTCCAATCTACAAGGACCACAAGGGTAACCAGCCCCAAGCAAGTGTCCGTACTCCAATCTACAAGGACCACAAGGGTAACCAGCCCCAAGCAAGTGTCCGTATTCCATTATCCAAGGACCACACGGGTAACCAGCCCCAAATAAGTGTCTCCAATCCTCATCCTAAGCCCAATAAAGTAGAGCTAATAAATCCTAATCACGAGAAAGTTTATGAAGTATCATGCATTCCAAGTAAGACATCCTTACCCAATGTTTTAGTTCAAACATCTGTGTCCAATAAACCGCTCAGGCTTCTCGTCGACACTGGCTCTTCCATATGTCTAGTCCAAAACTCTTCAATTCAGTCATATGAGCATCTGAAACTCAAAGGTAATGTAATTAAATTAAAAGGGATAAACAGCCGCGAGGAGACCATGTCCACTCTTGGTGACTTTGACATGAATCTTATATTCGGAAGAGAATCCATCAGTTTTACATTCCATATCATAGAACAAAGTCATCTACCCTATGATGGTATAATAGGAAATGATTTACTTACCAAATTCCAGTGTTCCGTTGATTATAATAGACAAATCCTTAACTTAGATAAAAATAAAATTAAACTAAACTTTACTGACCCTACTTACCAAATTCCACCCCGTTCCGAAATGTCCGTAGAGTGTTCAGTCCGCAATCCGAAATTAAAAGAGGGCATTATCCTTGACCAACATATAAATGAAACATTATTTATTGCCAACTGTCTAGTTAAAGTAAAAAATAATAATCGGGTGAATCTTACAGTCCTTAATACGTCTGAAATGCCTGTTAACTTAAACTCTAACCTTCAACTCACCCTATACCCAGTTGATTATGAAACCCATCAGCCCGATGATACTGGCAGAACATGTTTGGATAGAACTAATGAAGTTATTAAACTTCTCCGCGTTTCACATTTGAATTCAGAGGAATGCGAAGCTTTATACGATCTATGCTCTCGATACTCAGATATCTTTCACTTACCTGGGGACTCCCTGACATCAACTGACGCTATCCAACATGAAATCCGAACATCATCTGACCAACCTATTAATGTTAAATCATACCGTTTTCCAGAAGTACACAAACAAGAAGTTAATACCCAAATTAACAAGATGCTTGAACAAAAAATAATTCAACCATCCTTATCCCCATGGTCTTCACCTATATGGATTGTTCCCAAAAAGATTGATGCTTCAGGCCAAAAGAAATGGCGTATTGTAATTGACTATCGGAAACTGAACGACAATACAATTGGTGAAACATACCCTATTCCTAATATTGTTGAAATCCTTGATCAGTTAGGTAATTCTAAATACTTTTCAACCCTTGACCTTGCTTCAGGGTTTCACCAGATCAAAATGGCCCCACAAGATGCGTGCAAAACCGCATTTAGCGTCCCCCAAGGCCATTTTCAATTTATGAGAATGCCTTTTGGCCTTAAAAACGCCCCAGCTACCTTCCAGCGCCTTATGAACAACGTCCTGACTGGTCTCCAAGGAGACCGTTGTTTTGTGTACTTAGACGATATCGTCTCCTACTCCCATGACCTTTCTAGTCACATCCAGAACCTGACTGCAATCTTCCAAAGGCTCCGTTCCTTTAACCTTAAATTACAGCCTGACAAATGCGAATTCCTACGAAAGGAAGTCGGTTATTTAGGGCATGTCATCACTGAAAACGGTTTAAAACCTGATCCTAATAAAATCAAATCCGTCCAGCAATTTCCAATCCCTAAATGTCCCAAAGACATTAAATCCTTCCTAGGTCTCATATCCTATTATAGACGCTTTATTCCAGAATTTTCTAAACTGTCCAAACCTCTTACAAGTCTCTTAAAAAAGGACGTTACTTTCGCCTGGACAAATGAGCAACAACTAGCATTCGAACAGCTTAAAGAAAAGCTCGTCACTGCCCCAGTCCTTATCTATCCAGATTTTACAAAAACTTTTAACCTCACTTGTGATGCATCCAACTACGCAATATCCGCTATCCTGTCCCAAGGCCCTGTTGGAAAGGACCATCCTGTAGCATACGCATCTAGAACCCTTAACAAATGCGAGTGCAATTATAGCACAACCGAGAAGGAGCTGTTAGCTATAGTCTGGGGTTGTAAAACCTTTAGACCGTACCTGTTTGGTCGCAAGTTTCTTATTATAACAGATCACCGCCCCTTGAAATGGCTATTCAATCATACCGACCCAAGCAGTAAATTACAACGTTGGCGTCTCCAACTTCAAGAATTCGAGTATGAAATTATATACCGCAAAGGAAAACTAAACTCAGCAGCCGACGCTCTCTCGCGCTATCCTGTAAATCCAGTTTATCCAATAAATCCCGAAGACTTACCTGAATCAGATCTTATCGATCTTGGCCCGTTAGATATTAGCCCTTTCAATGCAGAAGTGAATGACTTCAGTCCCTTGAATCTTCCAAGCCCAGAAGACTTACCAGATCTCACTGTTCCCCCAGATCCATTACCCGATGATTCAAATCCAACTCTTCCTCAGGTACCCATACCTCTTACTTCTGATCCAAATGTTGAGATTCTAGACGAACCTCAACCTTCCACAAGTAGCCAAACCCCAAGTCCTAGAATAAATCCTTCTACACCAAACTTGCCTGACCTCGACGATACTTACAGTAAATTTATAAAAACTCCTGGAACTGTAAAATATAATACAGTGATAATCGAGTATAGTGATCGTTTATTAAAGAGCCAAAACAAGATTCTAATAGTACCTACATCTCTTGATCTCGATGAATCAATCCCTTATGCGCAAGAAATTCTATCAAATTCATCCGATTCAGATTCATTCACTAATTGCGAAAGAACGCTACTCTCGTACAAACCCTTTCCTCAAAACGATAAAATCTATTACTTCCTATTTACGAAAGTACACCACTTTGACTCTTGCTCATATAGTGACATCTTTGAATCTTTGAAACATCTTCGAAACCACCTAATATCTGGAACCGAACATGTCGATAAAATAAGCATCACTGACTTTAAAAATCCCTTCGACAAGCACACATACATAAAAATTTATAATATCCTAGCACGTTTATTTCACAACACTGGCATTAAAATTCATATTTATCGTGATAAAATATACTATCCAAGTCCTTCCGAAGTGCAAAAAATCCTACGTGAAAATCACGATATCCCTATAGCTGGACACCTTGGTTCCAACAGAATGTTTAATAAAATCCGCGAACAATACTATTGGAAAAACATGCGTAGCGAAATAGAAACCTATGTAAAAAATTGCACTTCCTGTCAAACCAATAAAGCACTAAGAAGAATTAATCGTGCACCGATGCAGATAACCACTACCTCTACAGCTCCGTTTGAGAGATTGTCTCTTGACATAGTCGGTCCTCTCCCTGAATCCGGTACAGCCAAGATTAAGTATATTCTTACCCTTCAAGACGACCTAACCAAGTACTCCGCAGCATATCCTATTCGCAGTACTACCGCAGAAGAGACCAGCGAATGCCTAATTCAATTTATTTCCCTATTTGGCATCCCTAAAACCATCCTTACTGACCAAGGTACAAACTTTACAGCAGAGACTTTTAAAGAGACGTGTAAATTTTTAAAAATAAAGCAACTGTGGTCCTCTCCTTACCACCCTCAAACCCAAGGATCTTTAGAACGGAGTCACTCTACGCTCAAAGAATATCTGAAGTCTTATGTATCAGAAAACCAAGACAATTGGCCACGATATGTGTATACAGCCATGTTAGCATATAACACAACCATTCATTCTACAACCAATTATACCCCTTATGAGTTGATTTTCGGTCACAAACCCATCTTACCTAACTCAATCTATGAACCAACTTCAGGTGCTACTTACTCAGACTATGTTAGGATGTTACAACACCGCCTTAAAATTACACGTGATAAAGCTATCGAGCATATAAATAAGTCTAAAGTAACCTCAAAAACTTACTATGACACTCATAGTCGCCCTGTGAGTTACAATACTGGTGACTACGTATACCTGAAAAACCATCTCCGCTTGCGAAAGGCTCTATCTCCGATTTGGAAAGGTCCTTACAAAGTTATTAAAATTAATGGCAGAAATAGCCTAACGCTTTTGATAAACAGACGCCACGCCATTCATCACTTTGACGAAGTAAAACTAGCCCGTCGTCGCGACTCTTAATTAAAATTGTCTAAACTTTAAGTTTACTTAGTAACTAACTTTTCAGATTAAAATACATTCACTATGTAACACACCCTTAATGTTAAGTTGTACTAATTACTTTTAGATTAATTACTTAAATAATGGTAATAGTCAGGTAAAATCACTTTTAATTATTGATTACAGTTCACTGTCTTCTGCTCAGGAAACCTTCATCGAAACTTCAACAAATACTTCCGGTATATATTTTGATCCTGTCGGGTCACTTAAAATAGTTAACGGTCACCTTAGTGTTTTAATTCCTATAGATATTTCTTATATACAACCACACATTAAAAACTTAAACGGTGTGATAGGCAGCTCCAAGTTCTTCTGTAAACAAAATGCTCTGTATTCTGATATTGAATGTTTAAATATATTTCAGCCGTTATCAATCAGGTACAATGATATTATACGAGACTATGATTCTATATCACATTTAATCGAATCAAAAACTAGGAGATCAGCCTGGATTGGTGGTGTCGGCACAGTATTTAAACACATATTTGGCACTATGGACGAAAACGATGCGATTCAGTACAGTAACGCTATTCAACTCATAGAAAAAGACCAAAATACATTATCAAAATTGGTTAAACAAAATATCCTGGTTACAAACTCAACCTTTTCGGCCTTAAGAGATACCATGAATAAAATCAGTATCAACGAACAACAGTTAAATAGCGCTATTGACACCCTCGCTCTGTCTCAACGAAACCTATCAATGGTTTCTGACAATTTGCTACTAAAATCAAAATTTAACGAGATTATTAACATTCTGGAAAGCACCCTGTTGACACTGTCTTTCAAGTTAGAAGACATAATAAATGCAATTATGTTCAGCAAAACAAATATTTTATACCCTTCTATTATAACCCCAAGACAATTATTTACAGAACTTGTCCAAAATTATAGATTTGTAGCTGATCATTACCAATTTCCTTTAAGTCTATCTCTAGGAAATATCTACACTTTAATGAATACCTCTGAAATAGCTAGTTACTATCATGATTATAAAATAATATTCATTCTAAAAGTACCACTTGTAAGTTCAAATAATTTTTATTTATACCACAATATTCCATATCCTGTTTCTGTAATTAATAACACCTATACTGCTATTATTCCTTCGACAAAATACATAGGTATTACTAGAGATAGATCCTATTATTGTAAATTAAATAGCATAAGTAATTGTAAGGTCATTTATAACTCTAATTACATTTGTGATGATGTAGAAATGTATTCTAGTTCTACAAACCCAATTTGTGAATCAGAGTTAATAGCAAAAGCTTTAAAATCTGTGCCCAACATTTGTAAAACTCAGTTCCTCAGAGGTCATCTAAATATTTGGCAACCATTATCAAATAATAAATGGATATATGTAATTACAGAACCCTCGAAATTAAACATAGATTGTAAGGAATCAACTAACACCGAAATAATTGTATCAAACACAGGCACACTAAACCTGCCTTTGAATTGTATAGCTTTTTATAAAGATTCGAGGTTAATACCCAGATACTCAAAAATAATTAAATTAAACCCAATCCATTTCCAATTCAATTTAATAAATGACTCCTGTTGTAATTCTGAAACATTATTAAACATTAAATCATATATCCCTATTCTTAACCTAACAAGTATTAACCTTGATTCTATTACATCTCAACGATATATAGACTCAAACCGTATTGTAAATGACCTAGATAAAATAATAGAAAAACCACACATTGTTTTATACGGAAATTACTACTCTATCACTACAATTGTAATAGTTATTTTAATTTTAATCCTGTTTTCATTTATCTTGTACAAATTTGTAAAATCGGGCACCTGTCACCGTTACATAAGTAAGCAAAAAACCAAATTAGAAATAGAAACACCTGTAGAACTGACAGAAGTAGCTGCTGACTCCCCTTCTACATCAACACCCAAAATCCGGACCTTCACATAAACTTAACCCTTCTGGGGTAAGTTTACTCCTATCCCCCAGGGCTGTTATATACATCCTATGTATACAATAGAGCTGACCATCCCAGACCCTATCACCTACTCAGCACTTCTGCCCGCTCTCAGTCTTTTTCCCTACAAAAGTTCGACAGTTCGAGACTAACATCCGCGCGTGACACTTGCCTACCAATTTGAGTCCATTAAATAATTTCAGTTCCAAATAATTTCTTTTTTTAAAAAGGCCTCCGGCCCTGACCTTATAACAGTTCGTAAAAGTTATTTATGTACTGCAGATGATTAGTAACAACGGAACAATGTCTGCCAAATGTTATTGTAAGATCTTGAGGTCATCCATGTAGACAGATTGTCTACTCGTAATTATCGAAAACAAATTTAGACAAGTGACAGACTCGTAATTTTAACATAATTCCGTTTTATCATGCTTGGTGTATTTTCGTTCAAAGGGTGAATATAATACTTACTTATTACTACGCCATTGTCACGGTCATTCATAAGCAGAAGTTTTATCGGTACGTTCAAGTCATTGAACCTCATAAAATAATTAAACAACAGTTGAAAGACAAAAGGATGCAAAAGCGGCATAGACTTTAAGAGCAATTTTCATATCAACTGTCGTTTACTTGTACACTTTGGCTATTTTTATATTATACCATATTATTTATCACATTACCTTGACTTTTTTGATGCTACACAATGGCTAAGAAACACATGACCTTTTATATTATTTAAAGCCCCGCCTTTGACCACTGTCGTACGTTACTGTAAGTGATGGATGTGGTCGACAATAAATAAATAAAATAAATATAAATAAATAAATATTCTATGACTTTTTACACAGCGCTTTCTAGACCCAAAGTAAGCATAGTTTAACTAGCTTGTGTTATGGGTTCCAGAATGCGGATAAACATACTTATATACTTTTTTTTCAACTTTTTTCTTTTTTTTTTTCAACCAGACCAATGCAAATAGACATATGCATACAAATATTTGCACTGAGTGGGAATCGAACCCGCGCCCCCTGTCGTAGCAGTCGAATGCACTACCGCTACGCCACAGAGGCCGTCTACAACTACTACAACGAATACAACACGCTTGCCTAGCAACCTATTCACTCTAGACTCGAAGACTCCCAGATTATATATTTACGGAAACACAGACTCAAGGAAGCAGCTCCGCACCTTAACCTGACGCATAAAAAACGTATTTTATGTAATTTCAGCGCATATAAAGCACTGGTCATCGAGTAGCCACTCTGAATTTTCCCCTTTTTTTTTTTTACGTGCGGAAATGCCTTCGGATACCGCCCCGCTGGCCAGCGGGGGTGGTTATGTCGTGTCTCGACTAAAACCGCACGGTGTCCTCCCCAAGTGTCCGTTGCCGGGGGTTTTCCCCTGGACTAGCACATCGTTGTATTGGAAAGCGGTCCCTGGAGCAGGTGCCACTTCCGTCACTCCGACTGTATTTTCTCCAGCAGAAGCTCTAACGGCCCTACTTACCAGTAAAATTTTCATTAAATTACATAACATAACATAACATAAACTCACGCCTATGTCCCCGAAGGGGTAGGCAGAGGTGCTAGCACCCACATTTCGCCAGTTTATGTTTAGGTCCCAATGTAATAGGTGGCGAGCCTATTGCCATTAACCGGGCACTTATAAACCTGCGATAAATACACACATAACTTCGAAAAGCATCGAAAAGTCATTGGTGTGTGCCATGGTAAAACCTGGGATCGAACCCGAGACCTCGTCTCAGCAGTCCATTACCCATACTACTAGGCTACCGCGGCTTTAATATAAAATTATATTATAATAATAAATTTTAATTAAACTTTCATTCACAAAAAAACTGCATCACTATTAGTATTACGCAGGTAACAGGATAGTGACAACAGCATCTTAAAGACAGTGGAGTAGAGTATTAACTCTCCTATTATTAATTCCTAGTGAGAAGAACGATCAATTAGGTCTGTCTGTTTCCCTGGCCGAAGTCCTTCTCAAAAACACGAGGAATGTATAAATTATGTAATCAAATTTAATGTGCTAACTAACACTAGATAATATAAATTCGTACTAACAAAATGGATCATTTTTGTTATCTAAACTAAACAAGTAGTGTTGTTTAACTGCCATTTTTTGTAGGGTAGTAGGTTTGTAGGTAAGTCTGACTATTCACTGTATGCCCTCACTTACCCTCAAAAACTCAATAACCTGACGTACAATGGTAGACATAAGCAACCTTGCAAATCAGTCGACTTTTTTATTTCAATTGACACCTTCATTTCTGGGGTCAATTGCGCACACTATATTATCTTAAACGGTCGTTGATTCGATGCGAAGGCTGTCATTAGGACGATTCAGTTGTCATGTAAAGCCATTCAACTTGCTATGGTATGGTATGGTATCACGGGCTGGTATCCGCAACTCCACGACAAGGCGCGGTTTTTGCGCGAGGGTGGACATTTTATTCGATCCACCCCAGCTCATTGAAGAACGCTAGCAAGCTATTCACGCTGCCGGCGATCTCCCGGAGCGTACCTGTGTTTCCGAAGTACTTAACCCTGTATGTGGCGGTTGCAGGGCAGTGTAGGAGCACGTGTGCCGCTGTTCCTTTCTCTCTCATGCAGGCTCTGCAGAGAGGGCTGTCGGTGATTCCTAAAAAAAAAGGTGTTTATTGAAGGAGCCATGCCCCGTGATTGCAGCTGTGGCCGTGCACAGTTGCCGTTTGGTCAGTTGTCGAAGACGCCTGGTCAGTCTATTTTCAAGCACAGGGAGTGCTTCCCTCGCCTGTCTGCAAACTTCCAGATTTATCCAATAGCTAATAATAATTATATATTATAATTGTGTTGATCTCTCGTTCGTTTGTTTACTATGGTTCGTAGGTATGCAAAGGGGATCGGTATTATGGGCTTAGGTCCCATTATCACCATGTCAGATCCTCTCCTGGCAAGCTCATCTACCGCATCATTGCCGCGCGAGCCGCTGTGGCCCTTAATCCATTGCAGGGTTATGTTGTTGAAGTGGCCTATTTAATTCAACTTAGATTGTTTTCAAAATTCAACTTTTTTGTAACAATTATATATAGTTATTGTACTGCCAATAAAGAAATCTTATCCACGTACCACACGATACGAGGTAGCCACCAGGAATCGCTATGAGTAACTCACATCATACTTACTATAAAGGAACTTGCTGTGTACCATACTCTGCGCTTGAAATGAGTATATTGTCGGTGCCGCTTTGGTAAAAAAAAAACCGACCAAGTGCGAGTCGGACTCGCCCATGAAGGGTTCCGTAGCAGCAAGTAAATTTTTTATATTTAAGTTGATTTAATTATTTTTTTGCGTACAATAAAGAATTAAGAAACGTAAACTGCGGTTTACTATTTACGAAGTATTAAAAAAACGACTTCCTAAGAAGTGGCTGTGACATACGGACGGACTCATGTCTGTCTGACAGACATGAGTCCTTAAGGGTTCCATTTTTTGCCATTTGGCTACGGAACTCTAAAAATAGAGATTCTTAGAAATCTCTACTGAAACTAACAAAAGGTGTAAAATTATTAGTAGTAAAATGTTATTCATCGCATGCGTTGCGGAAAGTATTGATTTATTTATTTATTTATTTATTTTGGTACATCAACAGTATACATATATAACTTCATCTTCTGACATGCATCCGTTTTACAATTCTTATATGCATACCTATTATAGATATACACAACATTTGCTATTAAAATAGAAGCTATTAAAATAACATAAATATTTGATTCTACTTAATAAAATTTAAATTTAAATAAATTACATTATCATTCAATTAATTTTAGAAAAGATTAAACTATTTACATATTTACAATAATTCTAATTGAGGAGAATAATAATAATAAGCAGTTCATTTTTGTTTTGTAAGAATCACATATAAATAGAAACATAATTGCATTGATTTTACTAATTGTAATTCCATGTACCTACTTTTTTTTTTTTTTTTTTTTTTTATCTCAGAATTATTTTAATTAAGTGAGAAACCTTTAGCGACCCTCAATGCTGAAGAGCCCTCGCGAGGGTTTCAAAACATTTTCAAGAGATTTCTTTTGAACTTGTTGATGGAATCAACGAAGATATCAAGATTGTTCGAGCTCCCACTTAATGAGTTGTACTCGGAACAGATTCGGACCATAGGGGATTGTCTGCCAACATTGGTTCTGCAGAGCGGAATATGGAAAGTTCTTATATTTGGGTGTCTCGGCGTTCGGCTGGGCACATTGAGTCCGATGCTAGAGAGTAGCTGGCTACAGTCTATACTGGCATTAAGAAGTCCGTGCAGGAACACTAGGTCCTGGACTTTGCGGCGAAGATGGAGTGTCTTCATTTTAAAGAAGGTTAATCGTTGGTCATAAGGGGCCCTATGTGAAATCCCGGGCAAAGTGTATGCTAATTGTCTCGTGAACGCACGCTGGATACTTTCAATTCTTTGTGATTGAACTGCATGTGTGGGACTCCAGACTACACAGGCATACTCCAGATGACTTCTAACCAGCGCGTTGTAGAGCAAGACTTTCGTCTCGGTTTGGCGGAATTCTCTTGTGTTCCTCCTAACGAACCCCAGCATTTGAGCTCCCTTTCTAGAAACTGCATCCACGTGGGTGGAGAAACGCAATTCGCTGTCTAATATAACCCCCAGGTCCCTAATTTCATTTACCTCCTTTAACACTTTACCATCGATGCTGTAAGTTGAGTCAATGGGGCATCTTTTTTTAGTATATTTTATATGGTAACACTTATCTGCATTGAGCATCATACCATTTCTGCGACACCACTCGCGGATGCTGTTGAGATCGTGCTGAATCAATTCAGTATATATTGATGAAGGAATAATAAAGTGTTCTATAATAGTATACAAGGTGTCACATAATTAGGTCTCTGAATTTGGCGAGATGACTTGGTATCGACAAAATATGTATTTGAAACAAAAAAAAGAAATCGGGTAAGGGTAAATTTGCGGGTAGCGAGCGTGCCGCGGCAGCGGCCGGCGAAGCGCCGGAACCACTGGTCTTTTTCTTTTTAGTATAGAACTTTCGCGACAACGTCTGTCGCTTTCGCTGTAACGTACATCGCGATAATGAACTTTCGCAACAACGTCCGTCGCAATAGTAAACTTTCGCTGTAACGTACATCGCGATAATGAACTTTTGCAACAACGTCCGTCGCAATAGTAAACTTTTACAGTAACGTACATCGCGATATTGAACTTCGCAACTATGAATTAAACTCCTTATATAACATATCAATATCTACTCAAAACACTTCGCGATGCCATATTATGTCCAACTATTGCAGTTACTGAAATAAAACTATTTTTAACGGATTCTATCGCGATTTATTTGATGTTATTTTATATTTTACATTGATCCCGACGTTTCGGGTGATTTTCAGCAGCCATGGTCACGGGGAGTTTCAATGTGTGACATTCGCGTATATATGTAATGTAATCCGCGTCAATATTACTACTTTTTCACATTTTTAAAGTTGATTGAAATGCCGATCAAAATCAGACCGTGTGATTTGAACCTTTGCATTTATTCTTCTCCAAATAAATGATTTCTCATTCAAAACTGTTTCAATACCAGGTTTATTTGAAATTTCTGTGTGGGGATGGTGATCTGTTTGGTCGCGATAACTGAAATCTACGCGGGCGGAGCCGCAGGCAACAGCTAGTTATGAATACTTTGCTCCCTCACCAGAGTATTAATACGTAATCACTTTAGTTAAAATTTAAGAATAACAATAATAAACCAATCCAAACCAATCTATTAAGACTTTAAATTTACCCTTCTCAGTTTATAAAATTCTTCAAAAACAGCCATACTAAACTCTTTCCGAATAGTACCTAAGGAAATTCTCACAAAACGACAATAGAACGAACACGCACGCACCCACACAGATGACACAGACTCAGCAACACGATCCCACAAACGTAATGTAAAAAACACACAATTGCGTAAACACTTGGCTTAGGCCCGTGTCTTCCTAAAACGCCGGCAGGAGCCGAGTTCCTAAAAAGAATGACATCAAAATAATAATCAATAAAATAATAATAATAATAATAATGAAATTTGTGTATTTTTTATGTAGGTAGAATGTATGGCGCAGGGTCAGTCGGGGTGCGAGGGATATGCTCTATGGGCAACCTTACACCCTGGCGTCTGTAGACCCAGAGACGGGGTGCGGTTTTAGTCGGTTCAAGTCCGACATAACCGCCCCCGCTGGCCGGCGAGGGGTTATCCGAAGGGATTTCCGCACGAAAAAAATAAATAAAAATTAGATAGAATGTATTTAATTTTTTTATTATATATATTATATATAAATTGTATTTTAAATGTAATAAAGGAAATAATAATCATTTATTTCAAGCATAAATGCTCAGTTATAAACGATAATAGAATTAAATAAAACGAAGCTCAATTAGAACAAGTAGATAAAACAATTTGGCAAGGTGTCGGCTTCTTAATGACAATCTGGAGACGGAGTACTAGAAATAGTTCCGCCTGTTACTCCACGGATTTCTGGCTAATGCATGAAGTCTTGTAGAAATTTGTTTACATGGTAATTACGTGATAGGCCCTGCGTGCCTTATGACGAGTACCAGAGAGTGGTACTTCATATCAACGAATAGTACCAAGTGCCTTTTAATTTTTCAATTTTCCTGATTTCCTCTACTTACTTACTTGCTTTGTTGTTGGCACCATCATCTCTAGTCTTGCACGCATTCATAGGTCACGATAATTATTTACTACTTGGGTCGTGTGTTTATTTGTACTTTCAATACTATTGAACGATTATTACAATTAGACGTGTTAGTTGGTTAGGTTTTTTTCTAGTTTAACATATCCTTTCTGATTACTATTACTAAAAGGCATCATACATCAGTTTCAGCAATTTTTTTTCCAAATTCTTAACCGCAGGGTTTTCTCTCGGTTCAGACTGCAACCAAACAAAACTATGAAAGGGAGGAAATGGTGAAATAAAACCGACTTTTAGTACACAAGTAGTAGTAAACAAATACCTTTTTTTTTTTTTTTTATCGTGCGGAAATCCCTTCGGATACCCCCCCGCCGGCCAGCGGGGGCGGTTATGTCGGGCTTGCACCGACTAAAACAGCACGCCGTCTCGGGTCTTCAGACGCCGGGGTGTAAGGTTATCCATAGAGCATATCCCTCGCACCTCGACTGACCCTGGGCCATCTCACCACTAACAGCATCGCTCATCCTGTCTCCTCTGAAAGCAGAGGAGTACGGAGAGCGATGTGTTCCCGCCACGTTGGGTATTGGCCGACGATCAATGCCAACCCTATGAAGGGGTGAAGGGGAAGCCATTGACCGCCGCCCAGGGTGTACCGGCCGCTCCGATTCCGTTCCCCCCGGACTGCAGCGGGATCGGAATCGGAGCGACACTCGAGGAGGTTACCCAACACACACCCCAGTAAACAAATACATATTGTATTGTTATTATTAAATTAATGAGGAGAGACAACAGAGAGCCAATTCTTGTAATAAAACGATGTTCAAAATTCAGTCTTAATCTAGTCTCGATTTCATGTCGATCTCCTCCCAAATGTCAAAAAAGGTGTACCCGTAACAAAGTGTTGTTGAAAATATTGAAAATTTTAATACGACAAAACCTTTTTTTACATTTGGGAGAAGGTTTTCTCGTAACAAAATTTTGTTGAAAATATTGAAAATTTCGTTACGAGAACCCCTTTTTTAATATCTGCGAGATCGACATGAGATTGAGACTGAACTGAATTTTGAACATCGTTTTATTACAAGAACTGGCCCTCAGATTAGAACAGTAAAAAACTGTTTTGATCGTTTTATTTGTGATTGCTTATTAGTTTTTTTTTGAGCGGCCTGGTTGTCCGAATTGATCCAGCTATCGACTATACACAGGTTCAAGGTGGTTTTCCTTAGACGGTTGGTTGGTTTCCTTCCTGTAAGAATAGATTTACACAACATTTCTAAGGTTTGTGGGTGTTTTTCTTTATGATCTTTAGATTGCAAACAAACAGTGTTAATAATAGGTGCTTTTAAAAATTTACTTCAGTGTGCCGAGGGTGCAACTCAGTCTCCATATTCCAACGGATTTTTTTTTCATTTTTACATTATTTTAATATGTTATTCTCTAACCCTTTGATTATATTATAAATATACTCTAATTCGATAGGTAAAGTTTCACGCCATGAAGATTTTCATTCATGTAAAATCACGTGTTCTGGTAGTGCAAGTTTGCAAGTTAACGTAAAAATCAGAAATCATTTATTCTGTATAGACCATTAAAAAGGGACTTACAAAACGTCGGAAAAAGAACTAGACTGTTTACAAAATGGGCGACCGGGTCGCCATGCGGCCCATAATAGGCCCGGTGGCGTACGTCATAACGGACTCTCGAGACAAGGTGTCGAGTTCGATCCCCAGTCGCCCCGAGCACACACCTCTGACTTTTCGTAGTTATGTGTGTATTAAAAAACCGCGGTAGCCTAGTGGTATGGGTAAAGGACTGCTGAGACGAGGTCTCGGGTTCGATCCCAGGTATTACCATGGCACACACCAATGACTTTTCGATGCTTTTCGAAGTTATGTGTGTATTTATCGCAGGTTTATAAGTGCCCGGTTAATGGCAATAGGCTCGCCACCTATTACATTGGGACCTAAACATAAACTGGCGAAACGTGGGTGCTAGCACCTCTGCCTACCCCTCCGGGGATATAGGCGTGAGTTTATGTTATGTTATGTTATGTTATGTTATGTAAAAATTTTAATTATCGCTCGCTTAGTAATGTCGGGCACATTACTAAGCGAGCGATAATTAACATTTTTGGCACTGGCAACATGGCAATAGACTCGCCCCCTATTACATTGGGACCTAAACATAACTGGCTATTCGTGGGTGTGTAATACACCTATGCCTATCCGTCCGGGGATACAGACGTGAAGTTATGTATGTTATGTGATATTTCGGACAGACGCCATCCAAATATTAAAGCTATTTTGTACTATGCTAAGTGTGCAAAATAGCTTTAATGTTTTGACGGTGGCCCTCACGTTGGCTAGCTGTACCGGCCCGGGGTTCGAATATAATATCTGCTAGAAAATTCTGAGTAGCAATAAAAATGATAGTGGAAATTGGATGTTAATACAGTCTGCTGAAGGGTTACCCTGCGAGGATATAGGTACATGTACACATACTATATTTGTATATTTTACTATATATTAGGTCGTTTCATATGAAATTGTCGTTTTTCTTGAAGAAATTGGAGGAACCCCAATTTTCAGTACTAACATTTTTTCATTTTTTTTAGGAATGACAAATCCAAATTTCGTGATTTTTTTTGTGTATGAATGAGACAACATTAAGTTAACAAACAGCAACTTTTATTACATTTTTGAAAAGTGACAGCTGTTAAGTAATACGAAATTTATCATCAAAATGGATAGCATTTAGGAAGTACTGTTTTTGAAGATCGAATTAATTTATCAAGCGGCCAATATAAACAAAATTTAATACGGAGTTGTAAAATCTTGAAATCAACTTTCAAACAAAATATAAATAATGGAAGTAGCTATTCAATTACAGGAATAACGAACTCATGAATTTGTAAGAAAATTTCCCTTAGACTAGACACTTAGACCTATTATTAAAAACTTGCGAAACGTGGGTGCTAGCACCTCTGCCTACCCCTTCGGGGATATAGGCGTGAGTTTATGTTATGTTATGTTATGTTATTATTAAAAAAAATAAACAAATGACAGAACAGTTCTGTTGTGCTATATACATACAAGTTCTTACTACGACATTGAAGCCATTCGCGTGAACAAGTGTGCCAACAAACGGTCGACCCGGCCTGGCTATGCTTACAGCCTGAGAATCAACACATGGGAAGCTTTCGTAAGGTGATATTGAGCCAACTCTGGCCTAAATTTACTGAGCTTTTTCAATGCCTGTCTTCAGAGAAAGGTAACATGAACGATGCTCCAGTTTAAGATATCTATTAGATATTCTATGTTTAGTTATCTTTTTAACTGTCTTCCAAGAAATGCTTGCGGAGGATCTTGAATTTAGAAGTTACCTATGAAGAAATAAACCACTTGCACATTGAGTGACTACTTACAATGAAATAAGTTTGAAGGTTGAATTTTATTAAGTCATTATGCGACTGTTACGAAATATAAAAACACTGTGTAATCTTCTGTTATCACTGTGGTGGTAGAGCTCAACCAGAAAGCGGTTTGGTGACTCCTTTGTTTGTCGGACCATAAAGAACTGGAACGCTCTACCCACTCACGTGTTCCCTTCTACCTACAATCCTGGGTTCTTTAAGCGGGGCGTGAAAAAACATCTGTCGAGGCCGTCTAGGTAGGGGCCACCATTCTAGGGACAATCTCTGGAAATGGTAGCCACTACTTTTTGGACTTCACCTCAGTTTACCATCAGGTGGGGTGCAGTGAATTTGACGGATTAAATATTAAAAAAAGTAAAATTTTCATCATTTTAGCGATGATCGCATTCGAGGCTTTTACCTCGGAGTCTGGGTTCTAATTTCCATTTAATATTTGACTTACTTTGGCTATTACACAGCGACTGAAGTCTGAGCTCTCAACCTTGACAGGAAAGCCTGCGCGAGAGCCTCGTAAGTACAGTCAACGACAAAAGTTGATATACCCTAAAATATTTACAAACCTTTTTTTCCATTAGAATACATGTACCAATAATTGACGTATAGTTAGTTTTATTTTCCCCAGAATACCAAGTTAATATAATTCATGTTTTGTTTTTTATTTAATGAAAGGTTTCAGAGCTAAAGTGATCAATAATATCAATAATAACTAGGAATTCGGTGCAGGATGCGACTGAAATAAATTGAGCTGAGCGAGCAGGACTCTTACTTGAAAATAAGACATCTTACTTCGGTCGCGCGCTTAGCTAAGGCCGCGCGCTCGTGAAACTGTTTTTCAGTTATTATTCCTCAATGGTACATCGGACATGAACTATCTCACTTCAAAAAACTCCTCAGTGTCCACACTATCCCCGATTTGGTCACGATCGCGCGAGTGGTTACGGAGGAGTTCAGCCACCAACAAAGGGCTATGCCGCGTATAAGAACTTCGCTCGCTCAGCTCAATCATGTACCGTTTTATTTAACTATAAAACAAATAAATTACAAATGAATTAATAAATTAGAATTCTTTAAGCCAATTTTATCATTGATTGTACGACAATCGGCAGGTGTCTACCGGATGGCAGGTGAGGTTGGATTGGGTCTGAAGGTCTTGGTGGGGCCTCATACACCGTAATACATCTGATCCGGTGTTTTTTTTCTTTAAAAAGCTCCTATTTCCAACCTAGATGTAGTCACGTCCAGCCTTCGGCGAGTCCATGTCAATGACGACTGTTATTTCTCGTTTTTCACTATCAGTTCTGAATAGCTGTTTTTCTTGCGGATATTTGGTTTCATTTATGTAAGTAAATACGTATAAAATAATTTACTATTGCAAAAAATAGGTGTTTCCGCTTGCTCCTACTAAGTTCTCCTACTGGTAGGAGCACGAGGATAACCTATTCCTCGTGCTCCTACTTTTCAGTAGGGAGGAACACTTAGTTTTATTTTCTGCTCACACTCTTCTCACAATATAGCTTCTGGGTTAGGTTAGGTTAGAACTGTGACCCCCGGAAACACTAGTCCGGAAAGTTGGATTTCGATAGCAAGCTAGTAGCTAGTGTTAAAAAAATCTGTCAATCTTTGTTAGTAGGAGCACGAGGATATGCTTATCCTTGTGGTCCTACCGGTAGGAGCAAGCGGAAGCACCCCAAAAAATCTCTCTTAGTTAAATTACGTGAATGCAGAGAAATGTATTTTTATTTTGCGTCGTTAACTGTAAATGCAACTTTATAATAGGTAAACTTACGTTCAGTTTGATTGGTTATTAATCATAAGGCCCGTATTCTATTCTAATCTCGACTTGAGACTTGTTCTAATTACAGATTGCATTATAGAACTAAACCTGAATGGAGATTTTATAAACGCATAGGTTCATAAAATCTTCACAAAAGCTTAGTTACGTAGTAGTAGTACTTAATAAAGAAGAAGAAAGAAAGACATATTTTACTTTGTGTTTCTGACTACAACTTACGGGTCTCGGAAACAGAACAGAACCGCAGATCTATGACCCTTACACGTCTAATACCCTCTCTATACGTGCTTTGTGTGCATTGTTACAGATTAAATAATAGTTACTCCGTGTATTGTGACGATAATCCATTCATGACATAAGCAGTACTAGATGCACAATTATCACGTCTGCGTAGGTCTGACTTATTAGTGTTTGGAAGACAAAGTAGGGATGACATGATCATAGGTGTATAGATCTAATAAGGTCAATATAAAGGTTCAGAATAATAAACGAATGACTGTTATTTGGTTTTTGTTAGCAGATAAACACCTAACAGATTTGAATATTGAAGTCTATATTGGTTGTATTAAGACTATGAAATAAAATTTGTTACGATTTTATATATTTCTGATTTCACTCACACATACATGTTATCAATTTGTAGGCGTCACGATCACGAATTCACGAATCGTGAGTCTATTAAAAAGTAGGCGGTTTTCAATTCGACTTCTTTTTTGTATCCGTGTGCGATATCTTAGCCTTTTGTTAAACAAGAATTAAATTATTCTTTTTATCGATTTAAGAAAGTGTTCGCATTTCAATTTTAAAAAGAGTTCCATTTCTATTAAAAAAACACGAGAATGATATTTCATCGCCCGGTTTTATCCAAGTACGTTTTTCTTTTCTTATATTAGATTATTATGTTCTAGTTCCGCTTCTGTTTGTTTACTACTAATAGCAATTCTTAGATTCTTCTTGGCATATATTTACAAAAAAAAGTGAACGTAATGTACTAGTAAAACAAAAACATTTTCTACCACATAAACTATATTAAAACAATTGTCTTTACAAGAATATTTCTGTATTGTCTAGCAATCTTTGCTGCCATAAAATGTCATTGTACCTATTGTATTTGAATTATATGTATAGTGAAAGGACATTGTTTCAGTCCAAGACCGCAAATGTCATACATTCCTGTTAAAATATGAATACAAAATTTTATTCAAACAATAGATCAAATAATTTCGTTCAATACTTTTTTTCTGTGAAGGTTTTTTTCAACATATTTTTTTGATTGTTTTGATTTTTTGCGTTAATGTCTTTCAAAATTATTGCAAATATAATATAATCAAGCAATATTTGGTGCTGAATTTGTAAATATTTAAAACAAAGTTAATGCAATCAATATTTGCTACGATAACGTGTTCTACTGCGTCGTGGGGCACGTGTTATGCGCTAGCGCAGCCGTTGCACAAGTGACCTGACGTCACTATTAGCTACCTATTAATTGTTAATTGCTCTCACTGATTTAAAGGTCAGTTTCTTTGTGCTCAGTTTGAGTACATCATTGTGTGTTATATACCTAGTCTTGCCATAAATACTGTAACAAAGAAAAAAATATTTTTCTATTGCAAGTAACATTTATTACTTTTACAGTGTGTTAGTTTAATATATAATAAAAATAATATAAAAAGCTAATTCGAAGTGGTCTCCATTGGCTGCAGTACAGTCCTTTAAACGTTGAGGCCAGTTATCAATAGAAGCACGCACTCTTTCCATGGGAAAATTCTTTACTGCAAATCGTATGGATTGTTTTAGGGACTCCAAATTATCATGGCGTTTAGAGCAAGCCGTACTCTTTAAAACTGACCATAAATCATAATCCAGCGGATAAAGATCGGGACTAGACGACGGCCAGTTCCAGCTCTGATGAAGTCCGAAACGTTCGTTTCCAACCAAGACTGCGTAGACCGAGCTTTATGACCCGGCGCCGTGTCTTGCTGGAAGGACCATTCTTGGTTAACGAACATGCTGTTGTTAAGGGGCTTTACTACCTTCTCAAGAATGGCATCTTGATACACTTGTGCCGATGTTTTGACACCTTTTTCACAAAAGTAAGGCTCAGTCACTCCTTCATAGCTAATACCCCACCAAACCATCACTGAAGTCGGTTAATAACTTTGTGTAATGCAATCACAGCGATTTGGTTCGCTTTATCACCCCACTCAATTTTAATATGGCAAAATATTGTTCAATGTATTGGCGCCAAAATGAGAAAACACAATGAACAATCATATTAAAAATGACAGATTCCAAATTCAAATGTAATAATTTGTTTATTTTTAATTGTAACAGTATTTATGGCCAGACTAAGTATAGTATGATGTATATCAAAGACGTTCTCTGGGGTACTCAGCAGCAGTTCCAGTAAATTCAGAAATATTCTTAGTACGCACGATTTTGATTTGGTTTTTCGACCAACCCTACTCCCATGTAAGACCACATAAGATGTCCCGGACTCCCTCTCCCCTATTTTTACGTGAGATTTTACGTAATTGTCCTAGATATTATGTAAATGACGTTAGTAAAAAAAACAAGTTTAGTGTTTTTTTTTTTGAATAAAAAAAAAGACAAAAACACTAATAGAATAGGCTTACAAATAATCATCGAGCACCATACACTTTTATCGTTCCTTGAAATACACACACAAATTACTACTACACTAAGCTAATACAAGCGTCTTAAAAGTAGATCGTGGAAAACCTAAGTGATCTGTTAGGTGTTTCATGAATACGTAGGTACCCATTGAATTTGGTGTCATTTCCCAATAAAACAATAGCAACAGTCCTCTATGATATCATATTCATAGTGGCCACATAATCTTGAAACTTCCAAACGCCTCAGAAAGGTTAAATATGGCCCCGATTGTAAATGCAAAAAGTATTCAATTTGGCTCTCAGCCTTGAGACTCAGTTTACCATTACAAATGCCCATCCACGGGTTAATGAATTCCAAATGAATTTTTCATGACGAACTGAGCTCATCCTCGATGAGGCAGGCTTGCAAACCATGGCAAGTTTTATTATTAACTTGTGGATTCTTGGCGTCATCTCCATACCGGAAAGGGCTTATGCATGCAGAGTTGCTGTACAGAATAATAAGCTTTTTCTTGTGTTTGTGTCTATGATTTACGCAGTAGGTGGTGATTCAATTGACGGCTACTGTGGCGTAGCGGTAGTGCACTCGACTGCTACGACAGGGGCGCGGGTTCGATTCGTATGCATGAATATGTCTATCTGCATTGGTCTGGGTGTTTCTATGTATAATTTGTATGTATTTACAAAAAAAAAGTATATAAGTATGTTTATCCGCATTCTGGAACCTTTAACATAAGCTAGTTAAACTATGCTTACTTTGGGTCTAGAAAGTGCCATGTAGAATGTCGTAGAATATTATTATTATTATTATATTATCAAGTCAGCATGGCGTAGTTTTCCAACTTGGGGTCTTTGACCACAGTTATAAGCTGTTCTCTCAACTAGCACTACACATTGTACAGATATAATTTAGGCAAGTGCTGTTTTGTTCGGAGTTTTGAGAGGTTGACTAAGCTCATCAACCCGTCCATCGACAACTACCATTTCCTGTAGGTGGGAGAGGTACCTTCCTAGCACGAATGCCGACACAGGAAGTTTCACTAACTCACCTAATATTGACTATAAGTAATCTAATATGACAAATCTCGCGGTCTGTAGGAGTGCCGAAGGCATAGGAATCGTCATAAGGAACTCGACGAATTTACTAGTTTTCACTGTAAAGCACTCCTATCCACCTTCTGGTCCCATGATCAGCTCGACAGCATCATCAAATCCTGTACTTGCAAAGTTTCAATGCGATAGGATAAAAAGAAGTAGGTTAAAATGGTTTATTCCTTTTTTTTGTTTCTTGAGGGGAAATGTCCTACGGCATACCCCGCGACGCGGGGAGGCCGCGTGGGTAGGCTCTCACCCCTGCGGTGTGCTATACTCAGCGCCTTGTCGGGGGGCCTGAAACTATACAAGAATGCTTCTATGGGAATCCTCCCTAGCGGATGCCCATAGTGTTTATTCCTAACCTAAACCGGTACCGGGTTAGGTTAGGAAAAGCTAAATTGTATTAAGATTTACTTCTTATCTGACCCGATTCAATTATTCCTAATCTACTTGGTGCTTCTAAGCTTTTGTTAAACTACCTGGGTTCGTTAAGCGGATCCAATACTTTTGAAATAACCTCTCGACTTGTAAGAAGATAAAATGTAATTCAAGCAAATTCTGTATTATCTGCCCTTTACGTTTGTCATGGCAACTCTTATTCTTCTTTTATGGTACAAGGCACGGAAAGAAAGAGAGAAAAAATGATTAGTGCAAAGAGGCCACAAACTAAGTATCTAACATTACATGATATATCTGAAATTACTTAACTTAAAATAACTGGAGCACAATAGTAATGGCACACAAATGCACCAAATGGGTGCCCAGTTCAGCATGTGCCAGATAGTAACCTGGCTCTGGTTTTCTACTGGAGCCACTGGAGAACAAAAGTGATTCTCTAGTATAGCAAGTAACCGTAAGCTACAGTAGTCGTTTCCACATCCGTAGGCTGACTAGACTGCTTAGTATCGCCATCACTACACATTATAAAACAAAGTCCTCCACCGCGTCTAACTCAAAAACTACTGCACTGATTTTCATGCTGTTTTCACCAATGAATAGAGTGGCTGTCGAAGAAGGTTTTAGTCTATAATTTGTCAAGTTTTTGTATACATTGCCTAAAATTTATTGTTATTTGTGGAGTCGGAAAAAAAGTAAGCCGCTTTGAGATATAACAAAACGACGTATTGTGGAATTGTGTATCTTGTATAGGTTGTGGTGGTGGAATGAAACCCTATCCCATGAGTTCCACGAGGGTGAAGCCGCGAGCAACAGCTAGTATAGTATAAAAAACATATTTTATGATCGTTTATGAAAATGGTGAGAAACGATTACCTATGTGTAATCAAGTATTATGTTTATCATAAGAATTTGCATTAAACAATGTAGGGCTTGTGTACCGATGCTAAGTATGCGCAGTATGCGCACAGCGAAGCATACATTCTCATTATGCGACGGTTCAAGGGAGTGCATATTATCAATGATTAGTGCACCTGTCACGTCGAATATTGGCGTAGACGGCTGACGGATGCACGCGGTGACACACACTGCCACGTGTAATTGAGAATTGTGAAAAAGTGTAATCGAGGAGAAACTAACCACGGTACAGTAATGTGAGATAGGTTTACACTGTAACTATACACTTAAACATACAAATATACATAACAAATACGCACATGCACGCGCATACACACACACACACTCACACACACACACATACACACACACATACATACACACACACACACACTCTCACACATATAGACCTTATTTTCATACATACATACTTTAATATCATAACGTACGTTTTTTTTTTCTTGCGGAAATCCCTTCGGATACCCCCCCCCTCCCATGACGGCCATCGGGGGCGGTTATGTCGGGCTTGTACCGACTAAAACCGCACGCCGTCAAGGGTCTACAGACGCCGGGGTGTAAGGTTGCCCATAGAGCATATCCCTCGCACCCCGACTGAACCTGGGCCATCTCCGGTTTTGAGATGGCCCCCTCGGGTTTGGGAACCACGATGTCCCCGTCTTGCCCCGGTTTGGGGAAGGGGCGCTAGTCGCGCCACCGTCCCCGTACCTTTTTTTTTTTTTTTTTTTTTTTTTCGTGCGGAAATCCCCTCGGATACCCCCCCGCCGGCCAGCGGGGGCGGTTATGTCGGGCTCGAACCGACTAAAACCGCACGCCGTCTTGGGTCTGCAGACGCCGGGGTGTAAGGTTGCCCATCCGTACCTAAGAATATTGTTCGCTCACTGCAGGTACCAAAAAAAATTGGAACCGCAATAAGACATTATAAATAGACACTCTTTCCTAAGATACGGACAGAATTTCTGCTTATGAAAATGAGTTCAACGACCCTTCTTCTGTTGTACGGGATTTTCTTTTCTTTATAAGCTTTAATTATATAAGACAACTCTGTATGCCATGTACAAACTACTTATTAATAAATAAATAATAATAATTATTAAAAATAATAAATAAATAATTAAAATTGAGTAACAATGTCGACGCTAAACAGCCCCGAGTTCCAATAAAACAGCTTTCCCGCGTTTATGTAGATAGATAGTCGCAACCGAATATATATAATCTACCTTGCAACAGAACATGCGGTGATTACCTTTTTTTTTCGTTCGGAAATCCCCTCGGATATCCCCCCGCCAGCCAGCGAGGGCGGTTATGTCGGGCTTGAACCTACTAAAACCGCACGCCGTCACAGGTCTTCACACGCCGTGGTGTAAGGTTGTCCATAAAGCATTTCCCTCGGACCCCGACTGATCCTGAGCATCTCCGGTTTCGAAATGGCCCCCTCGGGCTTGAGAACCACGGTGTCCCCGTCTTGCCCCGGTTTTTTGGGCGCTAGTCGCCCCGCTGTCCAGGCCTGTTTCTGTTAGGGTGACAGGCGGCCTCACCTGCCACCCCCAGGCCTGCGCTCATGGAGGACGGAGGTCGTTAAGCGACCTCCGCTACGCGCGGCGAGCATAGGAGTAATTCCATGTGACTTGGCTTTGTATATACCGGGTGGAATCGTTAAGTGTGTCGATTATTTCGTGATTTTGAAAGACATTGCAAAACTTTAATTAATTCCATGTGACTTGGCTTTGTATATACCGGGTGGAATCGTTAAGTGTGTCGATTATCTCGTGATTTTTAAAGACATTGCAAGACTTTAAACTGATATGACTGATAATAAAAAAGACCAATCCTTACAAGCGTTCATAACCACGGCAACTGAGCGGCAGCTGAAATTTATTCTATTCAGTAAATCTATTGAAATCAGAAGGTCAATAAGAAGTATAAAAATATGATCAAAATTCAGTTACGATCGAATCTGGATCTCACAAATGTCATACAAGATATTCTCGTAACAAAGTTTTCAACATCCAATGATGTCGATCATGAAATGATATCGAATTGTGATCGAAAGTTGAAAAAATTGCAAATTGGTATTCTGTTAGACTTTGTGATTAATATTGTAATGCGAACGAAACGTAATTCGTATTTTCTTCCTTATTTAAACCTCAAGTTCGACATTTTTATGCAATCGTCATGTGACTGAACTGAGATTGTATTGCGATTAGCCCAAAACCATACCAATACTTGTATTTTTATGAGCAGAATACATTTTTTCAGTCGATTCATAATTCAATCTCAAATCTATCAATTTTCGTTCTGTGATGGTTTGAGATTACGAGAATTAACCTTCAGGTCGGTTGTTTATGTTTATATCATAGCAAACATTAACGATTACTCATAACTTGATTATCTGAGTGATATGCAATGCAACGCTCTTGTTGTGTGTAGGCTTGTGAAGGACATTGACGGCTACGTTGCTTGATTATTCATGTTTGGTTCAGGTAGAATACAAGTATTACTGTAATAGTCTGTACCGGTTTAGACCAGTGGGGCCCTACCAAGGTTTTCGGGCGAAGTCAACTTCACCTGTAAGACGTTGCACCTGCTGCTTGACAGGCTAGGCTTTGTCGCCGGGAGTCAGACGGCAGTCGCGGCCACTGGCTGCTCTAGACAATTAATTTCAAATACTAAATTAATATTAAGCAGCGATAGCCCGGTGGCGTACGTAACGGACTGCTGAGACGAGGTCTCGAGTTCGATCCCCAGTCGCCCCGGGCACACACCTATGGCTTTTCGTAGTTATGTGTGTATTAATAAAATGTTCATTATCGCTCGCTTAACAATGTGCCTTGTAGATGGCAAAAGGCTCGCGTATTACATTGGGACCTTAACATAACTAGCGAATCGTGGGTGTGTAATACACCTCTGCCTACCCCTTCGGGGATACAGGCGTGAAGTTATGTTATGTTATGGGTTAGTAAATGAATATTTCATTGTTGGTCCCAGTCAGTCCTACGAGTAACTAGATGAAGGTCAAACAGCGCTTTTAGAGGTTTCAATGTTATAATTCTTAATGTTATATTATAGCTAGCTGACCCGGCAAACTGGTTCCACTTTAGAATCAAGTTATTTTGGTTACCTTATCAGCTGAATTTATTTCGTGGATGCTTCCTTGCATCCCGGCATTAAAGACCCGAGACGGCGTGAGGTTTTGGTCGGTTCGAGCCCGACATAATTTCCGTGGCAATTCCCGAAGAAAATAAACCAAAAAAGGCACGACATAGGCGAAGAAAAATCAAAAAAATAAAGAGACCATGGAAATCGATCCACCCGTTCTTGAGTTCATCCCGGTCATCATTAACACGACTTTGTTTTATATATATAGATTACTATTCTATGAAGTATTCATGTGCTGAACTGAATGTTATTCATTACTAGCTGTTGCCAGCGGTTCCACCCGGCCACGTGAAATACTGATCCCGTTGTCGCGATCTACACGAAGCCTATGTCCTATTCCAGATTGTAATCTATCTCTGCGCTAAATGTTATTTAGATCCGTTCAGTAGTTTTTGCATGAAGGAGTAACAAACATTCATTTATATAAACTCTCGTGTTTATGGTATAGTCTGATTTACAATTACAAACTAATACTGTCTATGTATCACTTTTGGGAGGAGAATCTTTCAGTGCCAAGACTCCAATTACCTCCTTTTTTTTTTAATTATTTATTTATTTATTTATTTACAAACAATACAAGCTAACAGTGTAACACCAAAGCGCTTATAATGTTATACTACTTACTAACTAACAGCTAACTTAATCTACTAGGTACATGCAAGTAATAAAGTATTATTAATAATATTTCTAATGTGTTTAAGCCACTACTAATTTGCTAAGCCAATTCTGATGCACTTCTCATGAGGGTGCATTCAGGTACGTTATGACGTTTCTCATCATTTGATGCATACTGTCGGAGAACACATCGACATCAGGGTTAGATCGCAGTAGACCATTTATTAATTCCACCGCCCTTGCGGTGGGGCAAGTGGCGGCCTGAGGCACGCGCCATGTCGGTGGCGTTACGAAAAGGCGATGCTGTCTACGCCCGGTGGCACGCACATACCTATTTGGGACAAAGAAATTAATGGATGCCAAGACGGATGGGTTATCTACCTTATTATGTATTAATAGGTAATAATGTATTACATGTAAACAATTACGTCTCAGCTCTAGGGTTTCTAGACCTATCATCCCTGTGACAAACAGGGAGGGATACATGAAAGGATAATATCCGTATGAGCGCTTGTAGAGATACCGGGCGAACTTGCGTTGTATTCTCTCGATCATTAAGGCATAAGTAGTTTCGTAGGGGCTCCAGACAATAACGTTGTACTCCAACTTGCTTCTCACATATGAGTTGTATAGGAGCTTTACTGCGAGGACGTTATTTAATTGGGATGCTGTCCTTATTATGAATCCCAGAGATCTGCTTGCTGCCTTACATATATTTCTCATGTGTTCATGAAAGTCCAATTTTGCGTCAAATATCAGGCCAAGATCTCGTATGGATGCAACACGCTCAAGCTGCGTCCCACCCAACATATAGGACATTGTTTTTGGAGAACGTGATCGAGTGAAGGTAATCAATTTGCATTTCGAGATATTCAATGCCAGTTTATTTGTTACACTCCATTCTGCAACCGCGTCAATATCCCGTTGCAAAGCCTCGCAGTCATCAATTTCCCTAACCGATGCAAACAACTTAAGGTCGTCTGCAAACATCAGGCACTCTGATCGGGACAGGACAGCGGGCAAGTCATTTATCATGATGAGAAACAAGGTCGGTCCTAGGGTACTACCCTGACTCACCCCAGACCTCGTGTAATAGTCGTGTGATCTATGGTTTCCCAGCTTGACATACTGTCTTCTGTCTCCAAGATAATCAGCCATAAATCTCATGAGTTGCTTATCAAATCCTATAGAAGACAGCTTAGCCAAGAGGATATCATTATCCACGCGATCAAACGCCTTCTCAAAATCAAAATATGCCGCATCAACCTGACAGCCTGATGTTATATTAGTTTTTAGGTAGTCTACAAAGTTAATATGATTCGTTATGGTAGATCGCGCAGGGCGGAAACCGTGTTGTGAATCATTCAATAGAGTACGGACTTGAAATGTTATATGCCTGTTAATGATAGCCTCAAATAGTTTACTAAATACCGACAATATTGCAATGGGTCTAAAATTGGTAATATCTGTCGACGACCCATTTTTGGGTACCGGCGTAACCCGTGAAACTTTCCAAGCATAAGGATAGGAACTACTTTGCATGGCGAGATTGTATAGGTAAAGAAGAGGTTCTTCGAGTGCTGGTAGACAATCCTTAACCATAAAAGGAGGTACATTGTCTGGCCCGTAAGCTGATGTCGATTTAAGACGCCGGGCTGCAATTTTCAGATCTGTACTATTGATGTAAGGGATGCGAATTTGAAACCCATGTACATGTGTTGTACGTTCCGCCAACTGTGGGTCCAGCTGCGGAATGTTTTTATGAAAGACAGAACTAAAATAACGAGCAAAAGAATCAGTAGCTTCTTGTCCCTGAACTGCTCTATTTTCGTACGTGTATTCCTTGTTTTGATGTCTGTTCTTTTTCTTTTCCCTCACATATTCCCAAAACTTAGAGGGATCACGGGTAATTTTGTGTCCCACTGTCTCCAGATAATTTTGAGAAGCACTATCTATAAGTCCCTTGACTTTGGACCTATAATATTTAAAAAGCTCTTTATTAAATTCTAATCTCTTTTCCTTAAACTTTTTCAAATTATAATGCTTTAGTTTAATGTAATGTATGATCTCCCCAGTAAACCATGTTGGATATATATATTGTTGATTACGTGGTATACTTTTTTGAGGGACGTGGTTGCTAATGGCGCTATTTAGCTTTTTGTATAGTGCATCCACTGCTACATTAACATCAGTCTGTAGAAGTAGGTCGTTCCAATCTATATCTGCAATTTCAGCATATAGCCCATAGAAATCCGCCTTGCGAAAGTTCCACTCGGGGCTGGGGTTATTCAAATTATTGCTCTTTGTTAAAGACGGTGGATAAATTATTACATTATTTTTAAACAAGGTTAAGTCTATCTCTAAAGCGGGGTGATTAGCCCCGGTATCTAATCGTACAAGAGGCTCAATATCGGATACTATGTTGAAATTTTTGGGATCTTCATTGGTTAGAACCAGGTCCAAGTTGTACTTTCCCGTGGTATTATCATAGATTTTATTACAAGGCCGTAACTTACAAAATTCTAAAAACATTTCAAATTGTGTTACTACAGCGTTAGTGCAGGAATTAAGATTAAAATCTCCCACAACCACAGATTTATAATCGCTATACGCACTGATAGCGTTTTCAATACAAGACAAAACATCCAGGTACTGACTAACCTTATAACTAGGAGGCAGGTATACAATACAGATAAACAAGTTAATATTTTTCTTAGATATTATCGCAAATAGTAGTTCTTTATCGTCAGTTAATCCGTCTACATCTGTTACCCTTTTCACTGTGTAGCAGTCTTTGACAGCCAATAACAATCCCCCATATCCAGTATCACCATGTCTGTCCTTCCGCAGTACTATATAATGTGGCGGAAATAATTCGGCATCATTTACAGAACCATTAAGGAATGTTTCCGTGAGAGTTACAATATCATATGAATTACATAGAATATTATTGTAGAAGACATTGGTTCTAGTACGCAAACCTCTTACATTTTGATAATAAATTATGCTTTTAATAACATGTATTCTATTTCTAGGCTTTTGCTTCTCTATATTATAAATTTGTTTAACAGGTTTTTGCTTACAGACACTGTTACTCAAGAAAAAACTGGGAGGGAGTTTGTTTATCTCCAAGCGGTACATGAATGGGGGAATACTTACATAAGTCACTTTTAATGTTGTCCATGATTTCTCTATGTGTAGTTTGTATGCCATTTCTATTTATTCGACCTGTTTTATGTGAGAACATATCAAAGGAGAGGTGTCTGTTCGTATCAAAATAATAGGCATAAGTAGAGTGACTGAGCTCCCGATATAGCTGACTATTAAATAATTCAATTTTATAATTATATATAGGGGAGCCACAGATATATGTTGGAGTACATATTACAATATTTGTGTAGTCCACATGCTTTAAAGATTCTCTTATAGTGTTTATTATTGCAATGTAGTCTGAGTGTTTGATTTCATTACCACTTAACATAATAATACAGTAGTCGTTCATATTAAAGCCCTGCAACTTACTATCAATATTATTCAGAAGTTGTTTTACCGTACAATTCGTATGTATATACCGACAATAATCAAAATGATATCCGAAAGTATCATCAACTATCCGTTGTGTACCATAAGAACTAACATTGGTCAAAATACATAATTTATTTTTTACTATATTTTTTGAAGTATTATTGTTAATATTTCCTATACACTGAGTTGACAGAACATTTTTACTATTAAAAGCTTTTTGGATTGACTGTTCGAGAGTGTGGATTTTTCCACATAGGATACCTATTTCTTCTCTGGCTTCAATCAGTTGTTGCTCCAAATCTGCAATTGTATCCTGCATCAATGCGACTGTACCACTGGTGTCAATCTCACTCGGTTGCGAGGTGCAGCGTCGTGATGGTGTGCAAATGGCACTCACTTCTCTTTGTTGTAAGGAAAATCTACCTCTCTTCAATGGAGTTCCACTCGTTGATTTAGTTAAAAGCTTTTTTAATGTGGTATTGTCCTTACACAGTTTCGTATTTTGTTCGCGGAGGTCATTGTTTTCAAGAATAACTAATTCCAGCTCATTCTTTGCGCCACTCAGTTCTAACTGTAGTGCTTTCATTGATTCCTGCATATCCTGGAAATCCTGTAGTGAGAATAGATCCAACGTATTGCAATCCATACTTCTTGATAAAGGCTGTTCAATGATGCCAATAGTATCTCTCAATGTAGGACTCGACTCCTGTTGATCGCTTGCAACATTTGCATAACAACTCCCTTTCTCAGCCGGGGAGCTAGTTGTGGGTATCGGAGAGCGTTCTTTGTTACCCATTGAAGTTTGCTTTTTCCTCGTGGTTACAAATGACTGTTCAGAAATTAAAATAGGTGTATTTTGCTCCTTATTTTTTTGTTTGCAATTATCACAATTCCAGACACTTGTTTTAAAGTCTTTTCTAAGTTTAGCCCCATCGCCTATGCAGCTATACTCATAGTGTTTTTTACACACTGTACATGCAATAGTGGCTTTCCGGTCAACTTGCTTTTTACATTTTTTGCAACTAACTAGTGGCGACATCTTGCTATTTTTGTTTATTAGAATATTAGTTTTCAAAGGCATCTTTCACTTTATAGTTTACGCTGTTATAAATAAGCACTTCTCACTTGATATCGCTATACTGCAATTTTTAGGAAATTAAATAAACATCCCAAAAAGACAATCTTGGTGACTAGGGTTTGAACCAGCGCAACATTGAATTATTGCGTTTCAAAGCCGCCACTTTCTACCACTACGCCACGGCGTAACTTACTAACTTAGTCAAAATTAGTGATCTATCTTGTAAGTAAAAATTTTTGAATGCAGGATCAGTTAAAAGTGATTCATGCGTATGGAATTTTTTCACACATTCCTATATTGATAAACACTTATAAATCACCTTATTTATTATGTAATTTACTTTTTGTTAGCATTTACACTTCACTTGCGGTCACTTATTATAATTGAGTGCACGTATTGTTTTTTTTTTTTTTGGCTATTCGTTGTATATACAATTGTAGCAGATTTGTTTTTGTTAATTGTAAACTTTAACAATACTGTAGTATAGTGTAAGATAACGTTTCCACCTTTGTGTTCCCTTACTTTACACTTATTAACCACATAAAAACGCAATTTTGTTATTTCGAAACTAATTAAATTAAATAAATTTTGCGGAGCACTTTTTTACACGTATTGGCTAGACAGCGCCATCTAGCGATCTCTGATATAAGACTGAGATAATTGTCACGTAGCCGCTTTTAACTTTATTCTCGTAAACACTCAAAAATATCCATCATCTTTTTTTTTTTTTTTTTTTAACGTGCGGAAATCCCTTCGGATACCCCCCCGCCGGCCAGCGGGGGTGGTTATGTCGTGTCTCGACTAAAACCGCACGGTGTCCTCCCAAGTGTCCGTTGCCGGGCACCCCGGGTAAGCCCTCGAAAGGATAACCCCAGGGTTGCCGGCGGACTTTGGCCGCCACCGCGGCCTCGCCTGATGGGGTCGGGTTTTATCCCGCTTCGGTGAGTTGATATCCATCATCTGATATATGACAACGTAGGAAGTTGTAAATTTATAGAAAATATACTGTGTCCGCGACTTCGGCCGCGTGGAGTTAAATCTGGGTTATAATTTTTTTTTTTTGCACGGACCTCCAATTCTTTTCCAAAATTAAAGGAGTATATTACCACTTTGTAATATTAACTAGCTGCCAGTGAAAGTCCTGTCAAAATCGACCTAGCCGTTCTCGACATTACCTCATTCAGACAGAAAGATAGACAGACAAAACGGTGTTCTTTTTTTATCGTTGTAAGTACCGTGTATAAATTCAAATGCATTCATTGAAGTACTGTTATTTTAATGTTACAAACAAACATATCAAATTTATTTATTTGTATAGGCGGCGATAGACCAGTGGCGTACGTAACGGAATGCCGAGACGAGGTCTCGAGTTCGATCCCCAGTCGCCCCGGTCACACACCTCTAACTTTTCGTAGTTCTGTGTGTATTAAAAATGTTAATTATCGCCCACTTAGTAATGTCCCCGGTAGATGGCAATAGGCTCGCCCCTATTAGATTGGGACCTAACATAACTGGCGAATCGTGGGTGTGTAATACACCTCTGCCTACTCCTTCGGGGATACAGGCGTGTAGTTATGTTATGTATAGACTGGCATAGGATTTAAAATACGCCCCCATTTTTCAGCTCTAGCTCAAATGGTTCTTTGTCTTGTGGACGGCAGCCCAGTAAACGTACTTACGACACAGTAACACCAAGTAAACGCTAAAATGGATCATTATAACAATTAGCCATAGTTTGCACTGCGTTTCGTGCACTGATTGCTCAATGCGCGTGCGAGCATATTAGCAAACGTCGTCGTAATTATTTCGCTTCCTTCGTTTTCGAGGATATAGTCGAAAAACAACGCAAGTCTTACAATTTTTCGGGCAGAATTGCCAAAAATATTGTAGGACAATCCTACTTTCTACTTAATATTATAAACGTGAAAGTTTGTAAGTATGGATGGATAGATGTTTGTTACTCTTTCGCGCAAAAATGGCTGAACGGATCTGACTGAAATTTGGCACAGGGATAGATTATAGTCCGGAATAATACATAGGCTACTTTTTATCCCGGAAATAGGTTCCCATGGGTTGCGGGAACGGGAGCAGAATTCTACGCGGGCGGAGTCGCGGCCAACGCCTAGTATTTAAATATTGTAGGAAAAAGTAAGTACACAACGCCATCTAAACCCAAACTAAGCAGAGATTGTCATATAGGTTCTAGAATGCGGATAAACATACTTATGTACTTTTTTTTAAAATAAATACATATTATACATAGAAACACCCAGACCAATGCAAACATTAGCAGTCGAACACACTACCGCTACGCCACAGAGGTCGTCAAATACATGCACAAAAAAAATTAACCCTGCCTCTTTTCCCCTTTTTACCCTTGCCACATTTGCCCTTTTTCACATTTCCCGTTTTTTAACCCTGGTCATTTCTCCTTTTTACCCTTGTCACATTTTTATTTTTTACCCTTGCCACTTTTCCCCTTTTTACCCTTTCTATATTTCCCGTTTTTACGCTTTCCACATTTCCCCGATTACCCTTTTTCACATTTCCCGTTTTTACCCTTGCCACATTTCCCCTTTACACAATTCCCCTTTTTACCCTTTTATAGTGTGTGTGTGTGTGTGCAAGTCACACACGGTAGAAGTGAAACTTCTGAGAAGTCAATGATTTAAAAAAAACCTATGCACTTATTTTTTAGTTCCATCGAGTTTGAAATCACAACGATTCTAAAGAAGTTTCACTTCAAAAATGTTAGTTGTTACAAACTATATTTTTCAAATTTGCCATGTCTTACGTAGCTGCTGGCTACGGCTCCGCCCGCGTGAAATTATGATCCCGTTCCCGCACCCCACAGGAAACTATTCCTGGTATAAAAAGTAGGCAATGTCCTATTCCAGACCATATTTGATCTCTGCGCCAAATTTCATTAGAATTCGTTCTGCCGTTTTTGCGTGAAAGATTAACAAACATCCATCCATACATCCACATATCCATACAAACTTTCGCGTTTATAATAGGTATTAGTGTGTGATACGTAATTACCGCCATTTAAAAAAAAAACAACGGTTTTTTTGGCAAACATAAAATCTGACGATGACACTAAACGTAATCTTTAACTAATATTGTTGTAACCCAAAGACCTACTAAACGTAGACGAAGCTATTAAGTCTAAGTAGAACACACGCATTCGGGTCCATTCTCACTAACGCGTCGACTGGTAGAGTAAGATAGCGATAATATAGTAGATTTTTACAAAGGATTGAAAGTCAGCCATTTCACCCGAGATATTTCTGGCGCCCGAACGAAGTGATAGCGCCAATAGTTCGAAGGTGAAATGGTGACATTCACCCGAGGTAAACACTCTACTTTTCATTTCGACTATGTGAGGAAATTAAAATACTACACACAAACATTTAACGAAACAGCTAGGTATATTGATTATCAGTTAAAATTTAAAGTAAAATTAGAACAATTTGAAAATACGTCTTAAATCGTAAACTGCAATTTACCTACCTTTCATTTAAATAACTCAAATATATAAAAAATACTTGCTGCTACGGAACCCTTCATGGGCGAGTCCGACTTGCACTTGGCCGGTTTTTTGTTGTAAGTACCGTGTAAGTAAGTAAGTAAGCATTCATTGAAAAGCTGTTTACGTTTACTGACAAATGGCCGCCGAGACCAGTTACCTGGTATGCATACACTCATGTACTTTATCCCATGCTTTTGGGAAAATGAGTAATGATTGGTGAGACTGGGATCGTACTTAAATAGTTCTTTTTTCAATTCAATTCAATTCAATTTTTATGTATGGCAGGTCTGTCGCTTTGACGATGGCGAAAATTTAAGCCAATGACAGAAATGCAATGGAGATTCGTGTAGTATAGTAGATTTCGGAAATATTTTACAAAATAATGAATACTTGCTATCTGCCTATCAGTCGCCATGGTAACAAACTCAAGCTTCGTTGGTGACGTCAATACAGTTGAATGACCTAACGCGATGTGCCTTGTGTCGTAACAATAGACTTATATACGGAACTTGAAGATTACAACTTAATTTATGTTTAAAGGCAGGCATTGTTTGTGTCGTATCAAGTGCTTATCGAACAAGACAGGTGTTAGAAATAAGGTATACGAGGAAATAGTCCGTTTGTATCGCTTCTTACAATTATTTCTTGTGGAAGTAAAAAAGTAGAGATTCACTAATTCGTCACTTCCGGTTGCTTCCAAACCTTGCACATTAGAGCCCGGTGTCCGCTTACTGGAGCGACTGCCGTATATACCTGCAGATTGATACACGAGGCTTTGGCTTATTGCTCAGAGTTGGGGTCAGACGGGAGCGAGGGAAATGACTAATGGGCCACCTTACACCCATCTGAAGACCCGAGACGGCGTGCGATTTTAGTCGGTTCAAGCTCGACATAACACAGTCGTTCCCTTGGAAAGCTAGATAAACTAATCGATGTAGAAGAGTGGACCTCGTACCCCAAATTGTAAGCTTTGGATTGAACTCGGCTGATCATGATGGAGACCATATAAGAGCACTACGAAGGTAATTGTGTAGTACTTTGGCCAGTGGTTCGTACTGACTCCATTCTGAGAAGAATCCAGCAAGGAACTCAACGAATTTTTTTTTGTAGTTTATAATCATGTTCATTTTTAGTCAACACGTTTTAGTCGGTTCGAGTCCGACACCGAGGTGGGTACCTGACTGTTAGTTCCGGCGAGGTGGAGGCCAAGGGAATTTTCGCAATAGGGCGTTTCGGTCTGATGAAAAAAATAAATAGTCAAGTTATACTTGGTGTACAAAGCGTCGTTTCGTGATATTTCTATTCAGTACATAAAATCATGACCATACATTTTCAAGTTTTAATTAACTTCCAGATTTGTTTTAAAAGTTGTTTTCAAACTGGTAACTTAAAAGCATTTATATGTAGATTTGTTATATAAAATGACCACCGAAAGCATTGGATTACGCAATTTTAGTAACAACAATTAACTCTACTCAATTTTAATTTATTGAAGTTAATTCTACTTTAGTTTTTTACCATTTTAAATACTCGTAGTTAATCACTTAATTTAAAATTAAGTGAAATAAACTGAGATCCAAGTTTGAATGAACCGCTTTGTCTTTAGTAAAAAAAAAATTCAAACTAAATAGGTAGGTATATGAATACATGATGAAAATAAAAATTAAAATGTACAAAACCAGGAAGTAGTTATGAAGTTGCTCCTCCGGCTCCGCCCACGTGGAAAATATTTAGGTACGTCTCGCGAAAAATTGCTATTTTCAGAAGTAAACGTTAAAAATAGAAATAAACTCTCTCAGTTATTTAAGCCGGTATTACATCAGAGGGTGGTACCTAATTCCCGAAAATACCTTCATATATAAACATCTCTTTCATCTTTGAAAATATGTTAACATTTTTGTAATCATAATATTGTTGATATGACTTTACAACAGTTATTTATGAACATTTGCTGTCATAACCATACGTCAAATATTTGAAATCTAATGATAATTATATATTACTAGCTGTCCCCCGCGGCTTCGCCCGTGGCATACTTCGCCCTGTGGCACCTATTAATCCCAAACATGCCTGTAATTTTTTTTATGCAATTTTTTAAACTTTTCTCTCCGTAAAAACAATCCTTGGACTTCAACGAACATTAAAAAAAGAATTGGTCAAATTGGTCAAGGCGTTGTTGAGTTATGCGCTTACCAACACATTTTGCGATTCATTTTTATATATATAGATTGCACGATAATTATAGCATTAAATTATGACAGGTGACAAAATTTTTTAATATACAAACACAAAGCTAGAAATTTTCAAGGTATGATTGTGAAAAGGGCTTTTTGAGTAGAAGTAGGCCTACGAAAAGTAGGATAGATTACGTGGAATAGTGGCAAGGACAGGAGTGACTGAGAAGACGACGTCTGACAGGAATGTATGAAAGAGAAAGACATGTACTTAGCGTCGATGCCAAATAATTCGGACGAGGGCAGACACATGATAATGACACAAACACAAATATATTACTGCAAACCCATGGTTGAATTTTGTAAATTTAAAGCAGTTGAAGAAAAAATAATTTTCACGATGTACAAATCTTTTCGTCAAAGAATACCTTTTTTTTTTTTTTTTTTTATCGTGCGGAAATCCCTTCGGATACCCCCCCGCCGGCCAGCGGGGGCGGTTATGTCGGGCTTGCACCGACTAAAACCGCACGCCGTCTCGGGTCTTCAGACGCCGGGGTGTAAGGTTACCCATAGAGCATATCCCTCGCACCCCGGCTGACCCTGGGCCATCTCACCACTAACAGCATCGCTCATCCTGTCTCCTCTGAAAGCAGAGGAGTACGGAGAGCGATGTGTTCCCGCCACGTTGGGTATTGGCCGACGATCAATGCCAACCCTATGAAGGGGTGAAGGGGAAGCCTCGTCAAAGAATACCTAGTTACAACCTATTTTTGTTAAGAAACTGACAGCTCCTACACTCAACAATACATTTTCACTTTCACATTACAAACTTCAGAATCCATCAAATTTGCTATGTGGTACTTGGTTCTTCCCGACATAATCGCCCCCGCTGGTACTTGGTTCTTCATTGAAATACACAACATTACCAAATGGCGTCGATAATCGCTGCAAAGCAGTTTTGACTATTTAATTACTAGTAACAATACAACAACGACGTAACTATGATTTCTTTATAGCTAAGTTGTAAGTTTGTTCTAGAAAAACGAATTATGAAATTGTTTAAAATTTCAGTCAATACAATTTGCTCTCTTTAAGTGAACACGACATTATGTCAAGTTTCTGTTGAAAATCAACCAAAGTCACCTTCAAATATACAAATAATATAACATATGATGTTATCAACCTAAGCAGGTGGTGAATGAACGTCAGTTGAGAATTGAGCCATATTTCATATTATAAACGTATGTACGTTGACACAGTTGTTCATTGTTACGCTGTATTTAGTTTTTCAATGTCGGTTATTTACGATAGGTATGCAAATACCTGTGGAAGGAACGACTTGCGAACAAGCGCAGGGCACGCCGCAATAGCGGCGGTAAGGCCCATCATGGAGGATTGGCTAGAGAGGCGACACGGAAGCCCCTCGTACCGACTGACGCAGGTGATCTCCGGTAAGCTTCGGGGACCACCTGCAACGGATCAGGAAGGAGCCAACGCCTGAGATCCATCACTGCGACGCGAGCGAAGACTCAGGGCTGCACACGCTGGCGGAATGCCCTGCGTGGGAGGCGCCGAGGCGTGACCTCGTGGCAGCCATCGGGGTGGGAGTCGTCACGCTCGGCAGCATGATTGCGGCAATGGTGCGGAGCGCGAGCGCGTGGGCAGCCGCCACCTCCTTCTGCGAGCATGTAATGCTCGCGAAGGTGATGGCGGAAGGCGCCCGGGAGAGATTTAGAACTCACCCGGACCGCCGAACCCGCATCATGCTCGCCGCGGGTCGCAGGCGTCTCAGGCGCCAGAGGTCGCTTAACGACCTCCGTCCTCCATGGGGGTGGCAGGTGAGGCCGCCTGTCACCCCAGCAGAAGCAGGCCGGGACGGTGAGGCGACTAGCGCTCAACCCCCAAACCGGGGCAAGACGGGGACACCGTGGTTCCCAAACCCGAGGGGGCCATCTCGAAACCGGAGATGGCCTAGGGTCAGTTGGGGTGCGAAGGATATGCTCTATAGGCAACCTTACACCCTGGCGTTTTAAGACCCGAGATGGAGTGCGGTTTTAGTCGGATCAAGCCCGACATAACCGCCCCCGCTGGCTAGCGGGGGGGTTACCGAAGGGATTTCCGCACGAAAAAAAAAATTTATATACCTCATATCAAATATCGAATCGAATATATTACAAGTATACAATTACATCCTGCAGCTTCTGACCATGACTGCTGAAAAGCAAACGAAACGTCACGGAGAACAGTGTAAATACAAAATAAATCGATAAGTAATGTAATTGATTATAATTACATTTGTTTCAAAAGCAAATTATACTAAAACATTAGTTCTGACAAAGCGTACTTAGGTCAGTGTTCCAGAAACTCTTGAAATAGAAATGGTAATTTCAAACGATTACTTAAGTCTATTTTTGGCCACACTTACGTTTATTTTAAGGCAAACGCCTTAAATGCTTCAAGCTGTCGTTACTATACCAGGAATAGAGTCGTAAGTGTACTTATTTACGTATTTCTGTCTAACCGGTTGGGCGCCATACTGTATACTGCACAATCGATTAAGGACATGAGAATGTTCGAAGTGTTACCAAAGCTGTAGATGTTGACGCATTCGATAACAGGATTACTTTTTATATATTTGACTAGCAGTGCGCGAGATTTCGTCCGCGTAGATTTAGTTTTTTTTTTTTTATATATTTAGGACACGTAAATTTGACTTCACCTCGCCTGATGGTAAGCTGAAGGTAAAGTCTCAGGAAAGAGGGTCACCATTACATACACGTACCATGTTAACAATGGTGCCACTCAGCTTGACGGCCTCATCAGAAGAGGATTGTCGTCGCAGCACCGCGTGACACCCACCGGTCCCACTAGTGCTGCGACCACAATCCCCCTGCCCGGCTATGCACTTGCTGATCCCTGAACGCAATCAAACCGAAATTGGATTACTATGGAGGGTTTTTCGCAATGGTACCCACCCGGCCCGGCCGAATTTTGTGACAAATTTGTGTCATCAAATTTCTAGGCTAATTTTTAGGGTTTTAGTTCTTTTGCGCAGAACCCTAATTATTTTCGAAAATTAAAGTAACCTATGTTACGCCTTGTAACATTACCTATCTACCAGTGAAAGTCCCGTCAAAATCTGTCCCGCCGTTCCAGATTACATCAGATTTTATTCACAATTTTGTGGGTTTTTTTTTGCGCGGATACCTAATTATTTTTAAAATTTAAAGTAGCCTATGTTACGCCTTGTGACAGTCTCTTGTTTAGTTATCTGTCAGTGAAAGTCCCGTCCAAATTCGGCTTAGCCGTTACAGAGATTACCTCTTTGAAACAGACAGAAAGACAGACAGATAGATTTATAAAGCCAGTGTTCGAATCGAAGGCATAAGTACTGTAATAGTTCATGCCTTATTGAAATTAAACTATTTTAAACGTGACATGATAGTGTTTTAATTTAGTTAGACTAATTCATCAGAAAAACCTAATAATTGAAGAAAAAGTAACTATTATTTATTAGCCTAAGTCCGCAGCTCCACGCGCGTGGAATACAGATCGCGTACCTTCTTTTTTTCGTACGGAAATCCCCTCGGATACCCCCCCGCCGATCATTATGTATAATTGTATGTATATTTCATTTTTAGATAACTTAAATACACAAGAATTGCTCGTTTAAAGGTATTTGATATACCACTACTTGGATACCTTTATACCGCTGTAGCCTAGTGGTATGGGTTAAGGACTGCTGAGACGAGGTCTCGGGTTCGATCCCAGGTTTTACCATGGCACACACCAATAACTTTTCGATGCTTTTCGAAGTTATGTGTGTATTTATCGCAGGTTTATAAGTGCCCGGTTAATGGCAATAGGCTCGCCACCTATTACATTGGGACCTAAACATAAAATGGCGAAATGTGGGTGCTAGCACCTCTGCCTACCCCTTCGGGGATATAGGCGTGAGTTTATGTTATGTTATGTTATGTTACTACTTGGATCAACATAAACGACATCCACACGGGCGCAGTCGCGGAAAACAGCTAGTCTAATAAGCTCACAGGTCATTGCGGATACGCATGCTAACTTGTGAATCAATGATGTGATGTTAGCGATGAGAATTACATATCTAAATATGTGATTGAGCTGTTTTCATTCGGTTTGCGTCCTTTTCCTCGTCTGTTCACGACTTTTGGTGGCACAGAAAAAATTGACACGTTCTTCTTATTGTTTTTAGGGGTTCCGTACCTTTTTTTTTTTTTTTTTTTTATCGTGCGGAAGTCCCTTCGGATACCCCCCCGCCGGTCAGCGGGGGCGGTTATGTCGGGCTTGCACCGACTAAAACCGCACGCCGTCTCGGGTCTTCAGACGCCGGGGTGTAAGGTTACCCATAGAGCATATCCCTCGCACCCCGACTGACCCTGGGCCATCTCTGGTTTCGAGATGGCCTCCTCGGGGCAAAGGGTTCCGTACCTCAAAAGGAAAAAACGGAGCCCTTATAGGATCACTTCGTTGTCCGTCCGTCCGTCCGTCTGTCAAGACCGTTTTTCTCAGGAACGAAATTTATATCTAATACTCAGGTCTACTGTCCCTTGGAGCTGTGAAAAAATCAAACTTCTAAGCCAAAGCAATCAAAAGATACAGCTGTTTATACCGCAAATTTCCGCTAATTTTCGAAACTCGCACGGGAATCAAAACCTACAGGGTACTTCCCGTGAACTTAGAATCTTGAAATTTGGTACGAAGTAACGTCTTACAGTACAGATAAAGGAAAAATTGCGAAAACCGTAGGTACATTTTTAGTTACATCATATAATAACAAAAAAAATTCTGAAAATTTTAAAGTTACTGCTACCATAACTATGACTGGATTGTCGTGATGGGTTAACTTTTACTTATATACCTACAGGTTTGTACGGAACCCGGTTTTTTTCATAGAACTCATGTTGTTATCATTAAATGTGCAATTTCGTAGCTCGATTATTGTTGGTATTATACAGTCTTAAGGTATTTGAATTATCTTCAAATTCATTCAAAGAATCAAATTCTCTTGTCCACAGGGTTGTGCTCTAGTCTGCTATGCGGTCGGACAGAAAAATTAGAGCTGGGTAGAAATAGCGGCGCAGGCGCTGCGCTTGCCCTGGCTTTAGTTCGCCCCCCGAATGCAGAAACCGTACGTCCATGCACGCTCAGCCTAACCGCACCAGATGCTGCCGCATTCGCTCTCCGACTGATCGATGTTAAGGTAGGTACCTCAGTTAATCTACGAAACTACACAGATGATAAGTGTTACGTTTGATTATGAACAAGTACGCACATCGATACGCACGTTAAACTTATAACTACAACCTATTCTTCTTTTTGTGTAATAAAAAGCTGGTCAAGTCCGAGTGAGACTCGCGCACTGAGGGTATGTTTTTTTTTATGTTTAAGACACAGATTCGCCCCTGCGTGGAATACTGTTCTCATTTATGCTGCGCACAGTACTTATTGCAGCGGTGTGCGATCTTGACAGACAGACAACAAAGCAATCCTATAAGGGTTCCATGTTTTCCTTTTGAGGTACGGCAACCTAAAAATATCGGTGGGTAGCCAACTAAGACAGAAAATGAGTTATCGTGGAATTAATTACTAAATTTTGTCAAAAAAAGATTACTGCATGGGAGAGCGTCAAATCGTTTGCCGTCGCGGCATACGAGTGTGTCTTCGCTCTAGGCATGCCAATATAAATATTTAACAGCAAAAGCAGAATATTAACCAAGTTTAAAGGACGTTGAATCAAGTGAGGAAGATCTATATATGTGAACGTTATGCTATGGTAGAAGATCTAGTGACCAAGATAGAGAAAGGGATGCTTAGATGGTTCGTACACGTAGAGAGGATGGACGAAAGGTTATTGGCGAAAAAGAATCATGGAGCGAGGTAGAATAGACCCGGTAAAGGTCAACTCGTACTTATGCCAATCAGATCTAGAACGTGTTAAAGAAAGGCCAACTCAAGAGTACCCTTTTTTTTTTTTTCGTGCGTAAATCCCTTCGGATACCCTTCGGTTATGTCGGGCTTGAACCGACTAAAACCGCACGCCGTCTCGGGTCTGCAGACATCGGGGTGTAAGGTTGCCCATAGAGCATATCCCTCGCACCCCGACTGACCCTGGGCCATCTCCGGTTTCGAGATGGCCCCCTCGGGTTTGGGAACCACGGTGTCCCCGTCTTGCCCCGGTTTGGGGGAGGGGCGCTAGTCGCCCCACCGTCCCGGCCTGCTTCTGCTGGGGTGACAGGCGGCCTCACCTGCCACCCCCAGGCCTGCGCTCATGGAGGACGGAGGTCGTTGAGCGACCTCCGGCGCCTGAGTCGCCTGCGACACGCGGTGAGCATGTTGCGGGCTCGGTGGGCCGGGAGAGTTCTGAACCTCTCCCTGCCGAGCGAGAGAACTCCCAACCCGATGGCTGCCACGAGGTCAAGCCTCGGCGCCTCCCACGCCGGGCAGTTCGCCAGCGTGTGCAGCCCTGAGTCCTCGCTCGCGTCACAGTGATGACACTCAGGCAACTGGCGTGAATGTATGAAAACAATAATGAAAGTAGACGATGCGAAAGGCATATGCCAGTATGAAGTATCGTATCCACTGAAAAGATATTGTCTCTGCCTATCCCAATGGGAAACAGATGTGACTATTACGTATATATGTATGTTAAAAAAAAACTTTATGAACGGGAAGCCCAGCCTTACATTATTTTTAGAACCGAACCCATAGACACTGGTGTCTTCGAAGTGAGTCAGCCAATTACGCTGCAGCGACCGTATTCCGTAGCGGTTATTGACCAATGAAGGCGTATAGATGTATCCTTGATTCAATTTAAGCAGCTGTATGGCTTTTTAACTGCATAAGAAGAAAGTCATGACTCATGAGTACGAGGAGTTGTGCAGTTCCTTTTATATTAATATGACAAACAAACACAAGCCAGCTTTACCAATGTATATAAACAGTCGCTGCTATAGACAAGAATAATAAAACTACAAATCACTATCTAGATACAAAGTAAGCATAGCTTAACTAGGTTGTAATATCGGTTCTAGAATGCGGATATACAAACTAAGATACATTTTTTATTATGATACTAGCTGCGGCCCACGTGGAAACCCTTTATCTTGGAATATTGTGCCCATGTTGTGGTGTTCTAGTGTTTTTCGTCAGGAAATGAAATTCAGATTACAATTTATCTCTCTACCAAATTTCATCCAGATCCTTTCAGATATATTTTGGACCACCACCTTAAGAGTTTCGGTAGCTTATTCGGGTCAGCTTACAATTGAGAGGTCCCGGGTTCAAGTCCTGGCCATTACATTATATTACGTAAACCCAATCCTAACACAAGCAATTTAGCTTAACTGTAGGGGTTAGCGGGAATGTAAGTCGGGTACTGATATTCTTTGACAAAAGAAAACCGGTGCTGTTTATGTTATTCTGTTTCATCAATAGCGTTGTAGCCACGGGACTCAATCAGTTTAGTAAAAAAACATTGGACCTTGGCTCACCTGTTATTATTTGCCACCCATCGGTGGTATTCTTTAATTTATCTGCACCATATAGGCAGGCACAATCCATAAAAAAATGTTACGCAATCATTACCTTTCTTTATTGTAGTCTATGAAAACACTCCACATATTCACACTCTATGTTTATTTGTGTATGTATCTATATATTTGTATACTATGTCATTATTATTCATGTGACGAATTCTGTTAAATGTTTATAAAACTCCACCAACACTCACTTATTGAGCTGAGTGAGACGAAGTCGAGCGAAAGCTCCTCATACCAGACTTCAGGATTTTCTTTGTCACAGGTCTCCTCCTAAACTACTAATCCAATCAGAACCAAATTTGGCATGATTAAAGAGGTCAATCATAGGAAGGTTTATGGATATATTTTGAAAAAATTAATGCTACCGCAGAGGAATGATCACCGTTAAAAAATTCCAGATGGAATTACATAATAACCGCTCGAGACACTGTGACCAAACTTTACACGCTCAGAAAGCATATCCAGAGTTGTGACTTTCAAAAAGAATTTTCAAAATCGGACTTGCCACGGAGGAATGATCACTGTTCAAAATTTTCAAAATCTGATTCACGATGTCTCACTCAGCTCAACATTGCAAGCAGCGATTCGCCTTGCAGACCTAATATTATGTACTCTTCATTCCTGTCCATCCTAAGGTTGCCTGGAAGAGATCTCTTTTAGTGATAAGGCCCATTGTGCATTTAACTGTAAATGTTCCAAATTTGTGTCCATAATGTTTTTGGTGTACAATAAAGAATTATCTATCTATCATATATACATGGAAAAATGCATTCATACACTACCGCAAAGTAAAATATTGATTACAAATGCGAACGTAACATGCTATGTCCCTCTTTATTCAATGAATATTGCGGTCGCGCACACCTATATCAAACAAGTTATAGTACACTAGAGTAGGTAGAATATACTGCTTCCGGGCTGTTTGGCCGTGGTCCATCGGAAACTTGTGTTCCAGACGTTTCGTCGATCACTGCGGTCGACATCTTCAGTGGTACACGTCGGGACGCCGTCGAGTGCCACCCGACGTGTACCACTGAAGATGTCGACCGCAGTGATCGACGAAACGTCTGGAACACAAGTTTCCGATGGACCACGGCCAAACAGCCCGGAAGCAGTATATTCTACCTGCAACGCCGGCCGTGAAAGCCTTAAGATTTATATACACTAGAGTACTTATGCAGAAGGTATTCACTGTGTAATTTAGGACAATATTAACTAAACAATAAAAACAAAATTATATAAACTAAAATATTTACATCCTTAATAAGAGTATGTACAAAGTAAAAAGTTTAAAACTAGGTTCGTGGGGCCCGTCGACGCTTCGCGTGACCAAAAAGCTGGCTTGTTTTTTGCGCAAAAAATTGGTATTGCCATCCAACGTGGCAATGCCGCCAGCCTTTTGGGTACGTTACCAGTCGACATCGATGGGAAGGAATTCTTTGACACCTAAACTTTTTACTTTGAGGGTATTCATAATTCATATTATGATGCCGCCAGCCTTTTGGGTACGTTACCAGTCGACATCGATGGGGAGGAATTCTTTGACACCTAAACTTTTTACTTTGAGGGTATTCATAATTCATATTATGATGCCGCCAGCCTTTTGGGTACGTTACCAGTCGACATCGATGGGGAGGAATTTTTTGACACCTAAACTTTCTCGAGGCTTTCTCACTCGAGGCTAAGTGGTGGCCGAGTAGGTTAACACATTGCAAAGTTAAGCAATGCTAGCCAGGTCAGTAGTAGGATGGGTGACCATTCTTAACACATTGAGACAACCCCATGCCTCGGAGAGCACGTTAAACCCTCGGTACCAGTTGCCGTACGAACATCTATGGCACTCGTTACGGGTAGTTTGTGCCCTAAAAAGTCCGACAACTGGTCTAACTGCAGAACTTTTATATCGTCAATGGGTTGTGGAGGTCAGATGGCAGACGCTTCACGGAAAATATTGAAGTTCGGCCGTTTCGTAGTTAGATCGAAAAAACCGCCCCAACTGACAATACAAATAAATAGAATTGAAGTGCATGTTTGTGACGTTAAAATAACATTTTTTCAGTGAATGCATATAAATGTATACACGGTAGGTACAGTCTACGACGGGGTGCGACTGGTTGGATCACCTCCAAGTTTGGTGCGCCCTGGGCAACGTGGGCGATGACGCATCATTGATTGCTCCTCTGGAGTAGCTGGCGTCAACGTCAACGGCCAAGAGTCTGACCAACCGGCCCTTTTCAGGGCCAGCTGACCCCATTGCACGAGGGGGTTGGGGTATGGCGGGCCTGCAAGGCCCGCGGGGTTGGGGTCGCTCCAGGTACCCCTCTGCTCTTATCAGAGGGGACACTGCGAATGGCCCAGGGTCAGTCGGAGTGCGAGGGATATGCTCTATGGGTAACCTTACACCCCGGCGTCTGTAGACGCGAGACGGCGTGCGGTTTTAGTCGGTTCAAGCCCGACATAACCGCCCCCGCTGGCCGGCGGGGGGGGGGTATCCGAAGGGATTTCCGCACAAAAAAAAAAGGTACAGTCTACGACAAATGTGGATTGACACTAAAATATTTACAAACGTTTTTTTACCTTGGAATACATGTACGTTTTTTTTTCGTGCGGAAATCCCTTCGGATACTCCCCCGCCGGCCAGCGGGGGCGGTTATGTCGGGCTTGAACCGGCTAAAACCGCACGCCGTCTCGGGTCTGTCGGGCTGTTAGGTTGCCCATGGAGCATATACGTCGCACCCCGACTGACCCTGAATAATGAATATAAGTAGTTTTATAATCTATAAAGGCCAAAAAAAACATGTTTTTTTTTCTTTCATCAAAAAAAAAAACGTTTTTTTGTTTAAGAGCTAAAGTGATCAATAAATTTGAATTTGTTAAGCCACTTTTGTCGTTGACTATACATACGTTGGTATAACAAAAAAACTATTTTTTTCCAACTTATGTCTGTCTGTCTTTCTGTTTCTGGTATATTTTGGTATATGTCTGTTTGATTTATATAATCTCTGGAACGGTTGAGACTTTCACTGGCAAATAGCTAATATTATAAGGCGTAACTTAAGCTACGTCTATTTCGAAAAAGAATTAGAGTTCCGCGTAAAAAAAAGTAAATCACAAATCGAAATCCTCGTGGCCGAAGTCGTGGGCACAGTTAGTAGGTACCTTTTTTTTTTTTTTTTTACGCACGCCGTCTCGAGTCTTCAGACGCCGACTAATAAATTTACATAATTCTCCACTACAAATGTGTAGGTATTACTAGTTATGACAATTAATTTAGATAAAATTGTGGTGCAGACATATTAAACATAATAAAGTTATACTGACTAAGTAACAAAAATATCAAAAGGAAATCTAAATAGTTCTTACGTAACATAATTAATAGGCACCTACTTAAGTTATTTTTAAAAACATTTCACGTATTTATTATCTCACGACTGTTTTCGAATTTCGGATTTTGGTCACAAAGTTAATGGCAAGGCAAGCTTTTCTAAAGAAAATCCCTAAAAACTGCCTAATCATATTTTTCCCACTATTAATAAACTATTCTAAACAAAAATGAAACTTAAGTAGTTCTTACGTAACGTAACTAATAGGCAATAACTAAGTTACTTTTAAAAACATTGAACGTACCGAACGAATTTGAATGGATTTTGGTCACAAACTTAATGGCAAGGTCACTTGTAATTTTTTATCATTTGGGCTCATTACTTACGTAGGACATGTTGTGTAGACTTGATTATAGTGTCTCGTCATTTTATTTGCTTGTATGGAATAATGTCGGACGCATTAAAAATAATGACATGCAGTTGGTAATATCGTAAGTAACGGGGCATTTTATACATAGCTTTCATAGTTCCAAAAATTTATTTTAGTTTTGACAGCGGCTTCAGAACGTAACTGTTGCATTAATCGTAAAGGTGAACTTGGAAAAGTGCAGCAAAAATAATATAAAAACTGCCTGATCATATTTTTCCCCCTAGTTATAACTCATTCAAAACACTTAAATCCTTTAAATGTCTTGGTTAAATTACAATATTATACATTATACATTTTACCGCATCTAGTGTTGGGATCGAATTTATTCTTTTTTCTATGTATAATATGTATGTATTTACAAAAACAAAAGTATATAAGTATGTTTATCCGCATTCTGGAACCCATAACACGAGCTACCTAAACTATGCTTACTTTGGGTCTAGAAAACGCTGTGTAGAATGTCGTAGAATTATTTATTTATTTATTCACTGCAAATTATTGATTCGCAAGTAATCCGTTACACTTACTTATTTGCAATTTACGTCGAATATAGCCTTGCGTTTGTAATTATGGATTGTTTTAGAAAAAAAAAAAATAGAAGTTGTGTTATATACCTATATTATGTCGATTGCAACTTCTTCAGAAATAAAGTTGATTATTGTTTGAAATCAAATAGCTTACGTTTTAGGACGTAACAATTTGCTAAAAAAAGAGCTGTCCAAAGTTAAACAAATGGTTGGACAGAGTATAGCTTTTGCAAAGGCTGTAGAAATAAGGTTCAATGTTTTGTTGAAACATGAACATTAAGTTAAAGCCACAGAGTAAATAAACTATACAGATGAGATGAATTGCACACCGTATGAGTCTAAGGTCAAAGATTACGTCAAAAGTAATAACTAGATAACAATTGATACTACTGATAAGTACATAATTATATGGTGCTTTGTGCAGTACATATCTGCTATAGTACAGAAGTAAAAAGTTAACTTTAAAGACCAAAATTCACCCACTTATTTTCTGAAATCACTTATGTTTTTATTTAAATAAAATTTTCCTGATTGCAATAACGGTGCTTATATACCTACTAGGGCTTATTACAACAACTATATGCTGTGTGATCAGTAGTCCGCCCACGAAAAACGTAGGTAGTACGCATAATATAAGTAAATCGGGTCGCTTAACTACGGTCGTCTAGACGTAAACGTAACAGTTTGTAGTTATAAATGTGGTTTTCCTCAAAAAGGTATTGACCGCAGTAAAAAAAGGTTCAACTGTAACGTTAGTTTTGTATACAACAAGATTATGTCATAGAAATTTACATACTATGAGGAAACTCTATTTTAAAACAGGGCTATCAAGAAAGGACGAGGGCCTTGTAGTACCGAGACAACGATTTGAAATTTCTTTCTTACCAACTTTAATCGAAATTGGTTCAGTAGTTAAGTCATGAAGAATAGAAAAGCACCGAATACTAAAAATGTAACATCGCATATACCTATGGCTGTATCAAGTCCTGAAAGAACCAAGGATCAGTTACTTACATAGATATCCAGGTTCTTATACTACGTTAAAAGAACCGGGCATTCTCGATGCTTTTTTTTTTATCGGGATATCCCAATATTTTGGAGACCGTGATTCCCCGGTTCTGAACCATATTTGTCATACAATACAGTACTAATACGTGCGCAGGTACAGTTATTTAGCTAAATATAATATTGAATGAATCGGAATTGCTCTTCAAACATTGTTTTGTCTATTTATTCAAAGGAGAAACCTAGTAGTTCTACCAGGAAACGTGAAAAAATGAACTACCTGAAATGAAATAAAGCAACATATTAATAAATACACTCCTTTGTATTGGATTATGACAACCTTTCGACCTTTTGAAATTAGTTGTATAGTATCGCGAGCTTTTTTTTTTCGGGGCGTTTCATGGTAGGGTTTAGGTCGAATGAACTGTCACGTGCCGTCTTCCACTTCTTAGACCAACAGTTTCGGGCCTAATAAATCTGATAATTAAGACTTAGGCCAGTCTCAATAATCTACCTACAGTTAAAGGTAGAAGCTATTCCAGGTAAACAGTCAACATTAATCTCTCTGTTATTAAGCTTATCTTTGTTTATTGAAACAGAAAAAATCCCCGATAGATACTAATGGTAGCTATTTTAACTGCTGGTAAAGGATAGATGGATTATTGAAACCGGCTCCAATTAAGTATACATACATCAAAAATATCCTTTATTTTAGCTAATTATTAAATCTCATCCTCGTAGGTTAGTGCCTCCCATGTATACTAGACAAGCTATTCAGAAAAAAAATAGTGTCACTTTTCGGGGGTAAGGCGGGAAAGGGGGAGCGGCCGTACCCCTCCCCCTTTCCCGCCGTGCCCCCGAAATGTGCTTCCTCACCATAGATTAATATGGTCACTGTGTACGGCACCGCCGGCCACGGGGTGGTAGCCGGAGATCGTGTGTTGGACTCTCCCATCTGCTAACCGGATGGGTATACTCACTAAACCCCACGGTGTGTCATACTCTGCGGCTTGTCGGGGGGGGCCTGAAACTATGCAGGAATACTTCGATGGCGACCCCCCCCTAGCGCGTGCCCACTAACGCGGGCACCACACCTTTTAAACTCTCAATTGGTCGTCGTCCAGGCACACATGGACGTCGTCCCCATCACGGGTGGCTAGATCAGCGGGTGGAGGGCTTACCCCGTCCCTCACACCCGCAGCCACGCTCAGGATGGAATGAGGCGCAAGAAGTCAGTTAAATCCTGTTACAACTATGAGCAATTTCATAGTTGAGAAAATTAAGCTTTGCAGTTTTTTACTAAGTGCTTTAATTAGCTATTGCCTAGTTCACTTTTTTTTTTTATAAGAGAATATTAGTAACCGAAATTACTAAAATTCCCCCTAACCCCTCCAGCTAAGCTTAATTGCCTTGTGTTAGGAGTGGGCTCACGTCGGTAGTGTAATGGCCAGGATTCGAACCCGGAACCTCTCGATCATAGTTTCGACTCCTTAACCACTAAGCTACCGACGTTATTTATATTATTTTTATTTTATTTATTATTTATTTATTTTATTTATATTTTATTTATTATTTATTTATTTTATTTATATTTTATTTATAATATATTTATTTTATTATGAGATATTGAATTACGTTTACAGTCAGCCTGTGACCACGGCCAGTGCAACCTGGTCGAAACGTCAGGCAAACCAGAGGTATGTAATACCTTTAAATAAGTGATCGCGTTAATCCCCGTAAATATAATTATTACGTTTACGTATTTATCATCATCAAGTTTAAGACTTCGATAAGGGTTCTTCCAGTTTGTCACAAACACATTAAACACTCGAGGTTTATATATTACTAAAACTAGCGGTGCCCGCGACTTCGTCTGCGTGGATTTAAATTTTTAGGGTTTTAGTTCTTTTGCGCGGAACCCTAATACTTTTTCTAAAATTAAAGTATCCTATGTTACGCCTTGTAACATTACCTATCTACCAGCGAAAGGCCCATCAAAATCGGCACAGCCGTTCCAGAGATTACCTAAGTTTAACAGACAGAAAGACAGATAAAGAAATTTTTTGTTTTGCTGTAAATAAAATAAAAATAAAAAAAGCATACTTTTGCTGTAGGTGTCGTGTGTATATAATTATGTAATCATTGAAAATCTGTTATTTTAATATTACAAACAGACTCTTCAATTTATTTATTTGTATCACAGATTACATAATATTATTCTAATATTTGTATAGAGTATACATGAAAATTTCATCAAACCAACACACTTTTCTCATAATCATAGATGCAATTTAATAGGTTTCGCTAACGCGTTTCGAAATCAATTCTTTCCAGTGCAGCATGATTCACAGGCCACGGCACGTGTATATGTGACCGAATAATCAATTATGCGAGTCCAAAAGTTATCGAATTTTTATCAGTAGTCACTTGAAACTACTCGCGTAAACGCTTTTGTATGAACCTGCGTATAACCTGCACACAAAACGAAATTACACTTTGCGTCATGTTTACCGATGACGGTATTTGAACATCACATAACACATTTTTTTATATATTTTTTATTTTATTTAGGACACGTCAATTTGACTTCACCCCGCCTGATGGTAAGCTGAAGGTAAAGTCTTAGGAAAGAGGGTCACCATTACATACACGTGCCATGTTAACAATGGTGGCACTCAGCTTCACGGCCTCATCAAAGGAGGATTGTCGTCGCAGCACCTAGTGACACCCACCGGTCCCACTAGTGCTGCGACCACAATCCCCCTGCCCGGGGGCATATATGACGTAACATAACTTCACGACTGTATCCCCGAAGGGGTAGGCAGGGGTGTATTACATACTTACGATTGTATGTGTGTATATTTATGTATGTGTATGGCAGAGGATGTAGTGACCAAGATAGAGAAAGGGATGCTTAGATGGTTCGGTCATATAGAGAGGATGGATGAAAGGAGATTAACGAAACAGATTTATGAGGCGAGGGCTACTGGGCAACCCGGTAAAGGTCGACCTAGGCGTACGTATGCCAATCAGATCGATGACGTTTTGAAGAAGGGCCAGGTCAGAAGTAGCCGTAACCGGCGTGCATGTATGAAAATAATTATGAAAGTGGAAGAAGCGAAAGGCGTATGCCAAGACCGTAACAAGTGGAAAGATGTTGTCTCTGCCTACCACTATGGGAAAAAGGCGTGACTATATATATGTATGTAAATTTTAAAAGTTATATTACTATTGCCATCTATTGGGCATTTATAATGCACACATAACTACGAAAAGTCAGAGGTGTGTGCCCGGGGCGACTCGGGATTGAACTCGAGACCTCGTCTCAGCAGTCTGTTGCGTACGCCATTGGGCTGTCGCCGCTTTTGAACATCACGTCAGTGGAAAGCCTATTTCCGTTACTATTTTTTTATTATATCCTCTAGCTGTAGCCCACGGCTCCGCCCGATAGAATTCGGATCCCGTAACCACAACATTCTGTTCGTTCTTTTTATTTTCTTATAAACAAACCTTTTCCTGACAATATAATACACAAAAACCGGTCAAGTGCGAGACGGACTCGCCCATTTTTTTTATATTTGAGTTGATTGAATTAAAGGTAAATTGTGATTTACGATTTGTTATGTATTAAAAAAAACTACTCACTAGATCCCGTTCAAACCAATTTTCGGTGGAAGTTTACATGGTAATTACATCATGTATTTTTTTTAGTTTTATCATTCTCTTATTTTAGAAGTAACAGGGGACCCACACACACACACACACATTTTACCACTTTGGAAGTGTCTCTCGCAAAAACTATTCAGTTTAGAAAAAATGATTTTAGAAACCTCAATATCATTTTTGAAGACCTATCTATAGATACCACACACGTATGGGTATGATGAAAAAAAAGTTTTGAGTTTCAGTTCTAAGTATGGGGACCCCCAAATTTATTGTTTTTTTTCTATTTTTCTATGAAAATCTTAATGCGGTTCACAGAATCTATCACATCTACTTACCAAGTTTCAACAGCATAGTTCTTATAGTTTCGGAAAAAAGTGGCTGTGACATACGGACGGACAGACAGACAGACATGACGAATCTATAAGGGTTCCGTTTTTTGCCATTTGGCAACGGAACCCTAACAAGAATTATCCCATTTAGTGCAGTCATTCGGAAGTTACGCGTGTATAAACATTTCGGCCATTCATTTATATTTAAATAGATTAGAGCAGATTTTACTAATGATAGGAGCCGATATTAGTTTAAACTAACCTGCGTTGTGAGAACCTGTTTTGTTGAACGGATTTCTATAATTAATCAAGGACAGATAAACCCATAGATTGTGTTGACTCCCGTTACGTAAGTAATTGATGACGGCCTCTGGCGTGGCGGTAGTGCATTCGACTGCTACGACAGGGGGTGCGGGTTCGATTCCCGCTCAGTGCAAATATTTGTTTGCATGAATATGTCTATTTGCCTTGGTCTGGGTGTTTCTATGTATAATATGAAAGTATTTACAAAAAAAATAGTATATAATGGAACCGATAACACAAGCTAGTTAAACTATGCTTACTTTGGGTCTAGATAGCGCTGTGTAGAATGTCGTAGAATATTTATTTATTCATTAATTGAGGACCGATCTTGACTTGAAGGCAAGAGCAACCCTCAATTACTAGTACATGCTAACAACCATGAATTTTGCAACTCAGGGTTGTATAAAATTGCTAAAATTGCTGTTCTTTATAATTTATCTAACATTGTAACCTGGGGTGTGTGTTGGGTAACCTCCTCGCGTGTCATTCCGATTCCGATCCCGCTGCAGTCCGGGGGGAACGGAATCGGAGCGGCCGGTACACCCTGGGCGGCGGTCAATGACTTCCCCTTCATGGGGTTGGCATTGATCGTCGGCCAATACCCAACGTGGCGGGAACACATCGCTCTCCGTACTCCTCTGCTTTCAGAGGAGACAGGATGAGCGATGCTGTTAGTGGTGGAGGCCACCGTAGGGTCCTGGGGGATCCAGGGGCGGGTTGGCCCACTGCTGACGCAGGGGCCGACGGGCACTTGTGCCGCCGCCGGTGAGAGAGGACTAGCCATCCTCTCGCGTTCCGTAATCGGCACGTGATCAGCAACGACCTGACTGGTGGCTCCAGAAGGGTACGCTGTGAACATGCCGACCGGAGGGCTTGCCTTTATTGGCCGGCCCACGACAAGGAAAAGTCTATAACACCCGACAGCGAAGTCGTCAAAACCTATGGATACCAGCCGACCTCCATAGTATATAGGCTTATCCAGGTGCAGGGGGCTCCGCCTGGATGGACCATCTTTCCCCCATACTCGTGGGATTTGACATGGAAAATTGTAACTCAAATAAAAACAAACCGGACGATTTTAGAAACGACGACCAAGGCGCGCACAATGGTATCCGAGAGGAAGGAGCGGAGGTAGCTGGGGGTGAAGAGGAGGCGAGGCGGCGGCCTCACCCGCGGTCGGTTAAGGCTGTCTTCACCAGACCCGCTACTCCGCTACCTGTAGGCGGGGAAACGGACGCAGACGTTGCGTCTGCGGCGTCAACGGCGGGTACTGACAACGAGTCAGTATCCAGCCGAATGGAGACCGAGGAGGGTCTCCGACGTAAGCGGCCTCGCTCGGGTGGACCGTCCCTTGGCTGGAGCAGAAGCTCCGGGCAACGGACGGTCTCCTCGAGCGAGGACGATAGGCCGGCCAAAATATTGGCCACCGCGGCGGCCAGAACGTCGAAGCAGCCGATTCACGTCCCTCCACTACCCAGTGGCAGGGACCAAGGCGTCCCCGCGGCGAGGGAACTCCTCGCAGCACTTGCCCGCATAACGGACACCTTAAAAGGGTCCAAAAATGTGTCGGGCAAGAAGAAGACGGTGGCGGAAAACGTCGCCGTCGCCAGGACGGCGCTGGAGGAGGTACTTGGTAGGAGCGTCTCCGAGGAGGAGGCGAAGCTCAGGGCCCGGGTCACAAGCCTGGAAGCTGAGCTCGCCAACTCCTTGGAGCAACAGCGGGTCCTCCGGGAGGAGGTCAGTCAACTGACCCAGATGATCAGGGGATCCCCGGAGGCCCAAAAGGCCCCAAGAGCCCAGGAGGTGGTGGACCACCCTAGGGCTCTTGCGCCGTCAGGGGGGGCGCCTACGTCGGCGCCAAAGCCGGCGCCAAAGTCGGCACCTAAGCCGGCGCCGAAAACAGCGCCTAGGCCGGCGCCCAATCCGCCGCCTGAGCCTGCGCCTAGTGTGGTGCAGCTCTTGGCGGCCATCGAGAGGCGACTCGGCGTTTTGGAGGACCGGGCTTACCGTCCCCCTCTGGCACGGACGGCGTCTTTCGCGGCTGCTGTCAGTGGTAAGCCCGGCCCCGCCGCCCCAGTGGCCCCAACGCCACAAGGGAAGGGGAAGAATCGCGGCACCCCCGCCCCCGCCTTAACCGCCGCTCCCGCTGCACCCGAGCGTTCCTCCAGAGGGGAGGAATGGGTGGTAGCGGGAGCCGCCAAAAAGGCGAAGAAAGCCGCCAAAAAGGCGGCTAAGAAGGCGGCAAAAGCCGCTGCGGCGAAGGCGCCGAAGAGGCTCCGCGCCCCACGTTCCACTGCCGTCGTCCTGACGGTGACGACGGAGGGTGTGGAGAAGGGCGTGGGGTACGCCCAGGTCCTGAGGCAGGTGAAAGCCTCAGTGGACCTCAAGGCCCTCGAGATTGAGGGGGGGCTCCGGTGCAAAACAACTCGCACCGGAGCTCGCCTCCTCGAGGTCTCCGGCGCCACCAGCGGCCCCAAAGCCGACGCCCTAGCGGCCAAGCTGAGGGAGTCGCTGGATTCCGAAGCCGTCCGCGTCACCAGACCCAACAAATGCGCAGGTTTGCGCATTTCGGGTCTGGATGACGCGGCCACGACGGAGGAAGTCATCTCCGCCGTCGTGGAGGCGGGCGGCTGCCCCCGTGATCAGGTGAGAGCTGGAGAAATCCGCTTCAGCTCCACCGGTCACGGCACGGCAGTCGTCAACTGCCCCGTCGCAGCGGCGCAGAAAATTGCGTACGAACGGAGCCTCCTCGTTGGGGGCTTCCTAAAGGCGCGGGTGCAACTCCTGCAGCCCCGCGAGACCAGGTGCTTCAGGTGCCTGGCCGTGGGGCATGTGGGAGTGCAGTGCACAGCGGGAGACACCGTGGGGGATCGGTGCTTCCGCTGCAGTCAGCCCGGGCACAAGGCCAGTGCTTGTGCTGCTCCGCCACGCTGCTACAAATGCGTAGCGGAGGGCAAAGCGGCGGAGCACCGGGCGGACAGCAGAACCTGCGCCGCCTCGAGGCCCAAGCCCCGTTCGTCCGCAACGGGTAGCGGGGGTGCCACTCAAGAGCGGCCACATTCGCGGCGGGATGCGGAGATGGACGTCCATTAATGGACACACCAATCCGCATCCTGCAGGCGAACATAAACCACTGCACCGGTGCTCAGGATCTTCTGTACCAGAGCATCGTGGAGTGGTCTATCAATGTGGTCGTGGTCGCTGAGCCGTACTGGGTCCACCCCGGAAGCCCGGTGGACCTGGACGGCGTAGCGACCGTCTTCGGGGGGTCCGCCGCGGACACCTCGCGCCTTGCACTCATTGCAAGGTGCAGAGGCTGTGTCGCGGCGGACTATGAGGGCTTGGCTGTCGTGGCCGTCTACTTCTCGCCAAGCCTTGACCAGTACGAGCTTGAGCTAAGGCTCGCTGAACTGGACATTGTTCTCGCTGCGTGCCGTCCTCGTCCTGTCTTGGTCCTGGGAGACTTCAACTCCTGGTCTCAGGCCTGGGGCTCCCGGGAAACCAATGACAAGGGGCGAGTACTGGAGGACTGGGCCAACACCCGTGGTCTAGAGGTCCTCAACCGGGGGAGTGTCGCCACCTGGGAGCGGCGGGGGCTCAGTTCGGTCGTGGATGTTGCATTCGCGACCCCTGCTCTCTCCCGCCGCGTCCAGGGTTGGCGCGTGGTGGAGGAGGAGGAGACGGATTCCGACCATAAGTATATTCGGTTCAATGTCTCCCCTCCAACTAACCTGCCGCCGACAATCGCGAATCCCCCGGATCCACGTTGGGCGCTCAGACGCCTGGATCGGGAGGCTCTCCTGGAGGCATCAATAGTGCAGGCCTGGATCCCGTCACTGGCCAGGCCTGCCGATGTCGATGCAGAGGCGGAATGGTTCAGGAGAGCCATGTCGCATATCTGTGATGCGGCGATGCCTAGGGTTAAGCCCGGCCCGGCTAAGAAACAGGTGTACTGGTGGTCAGCGGAGCTCGCACAGCTGCGAGCAGCGTGCGTGACCGCTCGCCGCCAGTACACCAGGTTTCGCCGGAGGCGTCGCCGCCCAGACGATGCGGCAGCCCGAGAGGCGGAGCTGTATGAGGCGTACAAGGGGGCCAAGAGGACCCTCCAGGAAGCCATAAAGCAGGCCAAACGGCGGGCCCGCGAAGAGCTGCTGGAGTCTCTGGAGCAGAACCCATGGGGGCGTCCTTACCTTGCGGTCAGGGGCAAAATCCGCCCAAGGGCGCCCCTACTGACCCAGAGCCTCCAGCCGGAGCGGCTGGAGGGGATACTGGGCTCCTTGTTCCCTGCGAGAGCGGAGGAGCATGTCCCTCCGCGTATGGCTCCGCCTCAGGCGCCTGACGCTGATAATAGCGAGAACGATGTGCCCGAAGTCAGGGAGAGTGAACTGGGGGTAGCAGTGCTCCGGCTTAAAGCCCGGAAATGCACTGCCCCCGGACCCGACGGCATTCCAGGCCGAGCATGGGTCCTGGCCCTGGAGGAACTAGGGCCTCGACTGGTGGCGCTCTTTAGCGCATGCCTCGAAAGGGGCCAGTTTCCAAAGGCTTGGAAGACGGGGAAACTGGTCCTTATCCGGAAGGCGGGGCGGCCGGCGGACCAGCCATCCGGTTACCGGCCGATCGTGTTGCTCGACGAGGTGTGCAAGCTCTTTGAGCGGATTATTGCAGAGCGCCTCGTCGAGCATCTCACGAACGTGGGGCCAGATCTGGCGGACAACCAGTTCGGTTTCCGCCGGGGGCGCTCCACCGTGGAAGCGATCATGCGCGTTAGGCGCCTGGCGGAGGAAGTAGTCTCGCGGGGTGGGGTGGTGGTGGCGGTGTCTCTTGACATCGCCAACGCCTTCAACACCCTACCCTGGAGCTGCGTTAGGGAGGCGCTCGCGTATCACGGAGTGCCTCCTTACCTCCGCCGCATTGTCGAGGCATACCTATCCGAGAGGGCCATAGTTTACCCGAGCTGGCTAGGGCCAGGGCGGCGAGAAGTGTCGTGCGGTGTTCCGCAGGGGTCGGTCCTAGGGCCACTCCTGTGGAACATCGGATACGACTGGGTGCTGCGCGGTACGTTGCTCGAGGGTGTCAGCATAGTGTGCTATGCTGACGACACCCTCGTTATGGCGCGGGGAGCAACGTATCGAAGCGCGGCACTGAAGGCCACGGCAGGGGTTGCTCAAGTCGTGGGTCGAATACGGCGGCTGGGACTTGAGGTGGCTCTCCATAAATCCGAGGCTATGTGTTTTCACGGGCCTCGGAGAGGACCACCTGCGGGAACCGGCATAACCGTAGGGGGCGTAAGCATCGGCATCGAGCCCACGATGAAGTACCTTGGGCTCGTACTCGATAGCCGATGGGACTTCGGACCTCATCTCCGAAGTCTGGTCCCGAAACTGAGGGGGGCTGCGGCCGCGCTATCGCGGCTGATGCCCAACGTTAAGGGACCCAACGCCCCCACTAGGAGACTGTACCTGGGGATCGTGCGAAGCATGGCCCTATACGGGGCCCCCGTATGGGCGGAGACTCTGGCGGCCCGCAACGTGGCTGTTCTTAACAGCCCGTTAAAGGCGATGGCCGTCAGAGTCATCAGGGGGTATCGCACGATCTCCGTCGAGGCGGCATGTCTCCTAGCTGGGACCCCTCCATGGGACCTGGAAGCGAGAGCCCTTGCGCTGCTGTACCAGTGGCGCAAGGAGGCGCTGGAGCGGGGCCATAGGCCGGAGCCCCGAGAAATCAGGGCTCAGCGGTCCCTGCTCCGCCAGGAACTCATGGAGACATGGAGGGTGCGACTTGAGCACCCAAGGTGGGGGGAATCCACCATTGCGGCGGTGAGACCGATCATGAAGGAGTGGTTGGAGAGGGACCATGGGGACCTCTCCTACCGGATGTGCCAGATGGTTACCGGACACGGGTGTTTCGGTAAGTATCTGTGGCGCATCCACCGGGAGACAACGCCGCAGTGCCAGCACTGCGAGGATCCTGGCGAAGACACGGCGCTCCACACGTTGGTGGAGTGCCCTGCGTGGGCGAGTCAACGCCGGGATCTCGTTGCGGTCCTGGGCGTGGACGTTCTCTCGTTGGAGACCATGGTGAGGGCCGTGGTCTCCGACGGGAGCAAGTGGCACGCCGCCGCCTCTTTCTGCGAGCAGGTAATGCGCGCGAAAGAGACGGCGGAGAGGGAGCGGGAAAGAACCCTGCCCCCCGAGTTTCGCAGTCTGCGGCGAGGACGCCGCAGACTCATCTACGCCCGGGACTACCGACCTCCATGATCGGGGCCTGAGGACGGCAGTTGGCCGACTCGCCGTCCTTACAGAAGCAGGCCGTGGCGGAGGCGTGTCGTGTGTGCCCTACACACGCCTGCCAACTCACCGAAGCGGGATAAAACCCGACCCCACCAGGCGAGGCCGCGGTGGCGGCCAAAGTCCGCCGGCAACCCTGGGGTTATCCTTTCGAGGGCTTACCCGGGGTGCCCGGCAACGGACACTTGGGGAGGACACCGTGCGGTTTTAGTCGAGACACGACATAACCACCCCCGCAGGCCGGCGGGGGGGTATCCGAAGGGATTTCCGCACGTAAAAAAAAAAAAAAAAAAAAAACATTGTAACCTGAAATGACCTTCCGATTGTTGTCAGTACGTGTATAATTGAAATAGTCACGCAGGTATACTCGTATAAGAATGCATGTGTCGCAATTAGTTAAAAAAAATATGACAGAAAACATTTTTTTATATATTTTTTTTATATTTATGACACGTCAATTTGACTTCACCACGCCTGATGGTAAGCTGAAGGTAAAGTCTCAGGAAAGAGGGTCACCATTACCTACACGTACCATGTTAACAATGGTGGCACTCAGCTTGACGGCCTCATCAGAAGAGGATTGTCGTCGCAGCACCGCGTGACACCCACCGGTCCCACTAGTGCTGCGACCACAATCCCCCTGCCCGGCTATGCACTTGCTGACCCCTGAACGCAATCAAACCGAAATTGGATTACTATGGAGGGTTTTTCGCAATCGTGCACGGTGGTACCCACCCGGTCGAATTTTGTGACAAATTTGTGTCATCAAATTTCTACCACCAGTAGTGTTAAATCTATGGTTATAACGTGCATCACTTCGCTCCACTGGTGCAAATACCATAGTTTTTTTTTCGAAAGGCATTGTAGATGGCCCAGGGTCAGTCGGGGTGTGAGGGATATGCTTTATGGGCAACCTTACACCCCGGCGTCTGAAGACCCAGATGGCGTGCGGTTTTAGTCGGTTCAAGCCCGACATAACCGCCCCTGCTGGCCGGCGGAGGGTATCCGAGGGGATTTCTGCACAAAAAGAAAAAAAAAGGGTATTGATATCGATCCAAACTAAATTGTGTTGTCAGCTGCGTCCATGAATTTCATTGAGTAAATCCTGAGAGCCCAGTTTAGTAAAACTTGAACTTGGCTGACTTGTGCTGATTTTATCGCGTCTGTGAAGTTGGCATCTCAAATGTTAGCATCTCACAAATAAAATCAATATAAAGTGGCATCCAGCATAGTTCCACAGTTCTTGATAAGTTTTATCAATAGTTCCGTCGATTAAACTATTAATATCGCGTTTTGAAAAAATGAGATGCTAACTTCGCAAACACATCATAGCATCTCATCACATTACGAACGCCTGACTGCACAAAAGTCTAAATTTGTTGAGTTCTATGTTCTCAACAAGTTTCAACAATAGTTCTGGCGATTAAACTGATAAAGTTGAGTTTTGAGAAAATGAGATGCTAACTTCGCAAACACATGGTAGCATCTCATCACATTTCGAAATCCTGACTACACAAGGGTCTAAATCCGGTGAGTTTTATGTTCTCAATAGGTTACAACAATAGTTCTGGCGGATAAACTAATTATATTGCGTTTGAAAAAACTAGATGCTACCTTCGCAATCACAAGACAAAATCTTCTCAAATTCCGAATGTCTGACTAGCGAAATGGTTCTAGATGATGACTAGCGTCTCTCGCAATGCAATGCAAAAGAGTTCCGGCATCTGGAACTTTCTCGAATTTTTCTATCATTTTTTTTTCCTAAAAAATTCAATAAAAGGTGAGATGCTAGCCTTCTCTGCAGAGTTCTGGCTTGGAAAATAGTTCTAGAAGACGACGAGCATCTTTTACTGTGAAATGCAAAAGAGTTACGGCCTCTGGAACTTTCTCGTATTTTTCTATCAATTTTTTTTCCTAAAAAATTCAATAAAAGGTGAGATGCTAGCCTTTTGTTCAGAGTTCTGGCTTGGAAAACCGTTCCAGATGATAAAGAGCATCTTTTACGGTGAAATCCAAAAGAGTTCTGGCTTCTGGAACTTTCTCGTATTTTTCTATCAATTTTTTTTCCTAAAAAATTCAATAAAAGGTGAGATGCTAGCCTTCTGTGCAGAGTTCTGGCTTGGAAAATAGTTCTAGAAGATGACGAGCATCTTTTACTGTGAAATGCAAAAGAGTTCCGGCCTCTGGAACTTTCTCGTATTTTTCTATAAAATTTTTTTCCTAAAAAATTCAATAAAAGGTGAGATGCTAGCCTTCTGTTCAGAGTTCTGGCTTGGAAAATAGTTCTAAAAGATGACGAGCATCTTTTACTGTGAAATGCAAAAGAGTTCCGGCCTCTGGAACTTTCTCGTATTTTTCTATCAATTTTTTTTCCTAAAAAATTCAATAAAAGGTGAGATGCTAGCCTTCTGTTCAGAGTTCTGGCTTGGAAAACCGTTCCAGATGATAAAAAGCATCTTTTACTGTGAAATTCGAAAGAGTTCCGGCTTCTGGCACTTTCTCGTATTTTTCTATCAATTTTTTTTCCTAAAAAATTCAATAAAAGGTGAGATGCTAGCCTTCTGTTCAGAGTTCTGTCTTGGAAAATAGTTCTAGAAGATGACGAGTACCTTTTACTGTGAAATGCAAAAGAGTTCCGGCCTCTGGAACTTTCTCGGATTTTTCTATCATTTTTTTTTCCTAAAAAATTCAATAAAAGGTGAGATGCTAGCCTTCTGTTCAGAGTTCTGGTTTGGAAAATAGTTCTTGAAGATGACTAGCATCTTTTACTGTGAAATGCAAAAGAGTTACGGCCTCTGGAACTTTCTCGTATTTTTCTATCAATTTTTTTTCCTAAAAAATTCAATAAAAGGTGAGATGCTAGCCTTCTGTTCAGAGTTCTGGCTTGGAAAACCGTTCCAGATGATAAAAAGCATCTTTTACTGTGAAATTCGAAAGAGTTCCGGCCTCTGGCACTTTCTCGTATTTTTCTATCAATTTTTTTTCCTAAAAAATTCAATAAAAGGTGAGATGCTAGCCTTTTGTTCAGAGTTCTGGCTTGGAAAATAGTTCTAGAAGATGACGAGTATCTTTTACTGTGAAATGCAAAAGAGTTCCGGCCTCTGGAACTTTCTCGTATTTTTCTATCGATTTTTTTTCCTAAAAAATTCAATAAAAGGTGAGATGCTAGCCTTCTGTTCAGAGTTCTGGCTTGGAAAATAGTTCTAGAAGATGACGAGCATCTTTTACTGTGAAATGCAAAAGAGTTCCGGCCTCTGGAACTTTCCCGTATTTTTCTATCAATTTTTTTTCCTAAAAAATTCAATAAAAGGTGAGATGCTAGCCTTCTGTTCAGAGTTCTGGCTTGGAAAACCGTTCCAGATGATAAAAAGCATCTTTTACTGTGAAATTCGAAAGAGTTCCGGCCTCTGGCACTTTCTCGTATTTTTCTATCAATTTTTTTTCCTAAAAAATTCAATAAAAGGTGAGATGCTAGCCTTCTCTGCAGAGTTCTGGCTTGGAAAATAGTTCTAGAAGATGAGGAGCATCTTTTACTGTAAAATGCAAAAGAGTTCCGGCCTCTGGAACTTTCTCGTATTTTTCTATCAATTTTTTTCCTAAAAAATTCAATAAAAGGTGAGATGCTAGCCTTCTGTTCAGAGTTCTGTCTTGGAAAATAGTTCTAGAAGATGACGAGCATCTTTTACTGTGCAATGCAAAAGAGTTCCGGCCTCTGGTACTTTCTCGTATTTTTCTATCAATTTTTTTTCCTAAAAAATTCAATAAAAGGTGAGATGCTAGCCTTCTGTTCAGAGTTCTGGCTTGGAAAACCGTTTCAGATGATAAAAAGCATATTTTACTGTGAAATTCGAAAGAGTTCCGGCCTCTGGCACTTTCTCGTATTTTTCTATCAATTTTTTTTCCTAAAAAATTCAATAAAAGGTGAGATGCTAACCTTCTGTGCAGATTTCTGTCTTGGAAAATAGTTCTAGAAGATGACGAGCATCTTTTACTGTGCAATGCAAAAGAGTTCCGGCCTCTGGAACTTTCCCGTATTTTTCTATCAATTTTTTTTCCTAAAAAATTCAATAAAAGGTGAGATGCTAGCCTTCTGTTCAGAGTTCTGGCTTGGAAAACCGTTTCAGATGATAAAAAGCATATTTTACTGTGAAATTCGAAAGAGTTCCGGCCTCTGGCACTTTCTCGTATTTTTCTATCAATTTTTATTCCTAAAAAATTCAATAAAAGGTGAGATGCTAGCCTTTTGTTCAGAGTTCTGGCTTCAAAAATAGTTCTAGAAGATGACGAGTATCTCTTACTGTGAAATGCAAAAGAGTTCCGGCCTCTGGAACTTTCTCGTATTTTTCTATCAATTTTTTTTCCTAAAAAATTCAATAAAAGGTGAGATGCTAGCCTTCTGTTCAGAGTTCTGGCTTGGAAAACCGTTCCAGATGATAAAAAGCATCTTTTACTGTGAAATTCGAAAGAGTTCCGGCCTCTGGCACTTTCTCGTATTTTTCTATCAATTTTTTTTCCTAAAAAATTCAATAAAAGGTGAGATGCTAGCCTTTTGTTCAGAGTTCTGGCTTCAAAAATAGTTCTAGAAGATGACGAGTATCTTTTACTGTGAAATGCAAAAGAGTTCAGGCCTCTGAAACTTTCTCGTATTTTTCTATCAATTTTTTTTCCTAAAAAATTCAATAAAAGGTGAGATGCTAGCCTTCTGTTCAGAGTTCTGGCTTGGAAAATAGTTCTAGAAGATGACGAGCATCTTTTACTGTGAAATGCAAAAGAGTTCCGGCCTTTGGAACTTTCTCGTATTTTTCTATCAATTTTTTTTCCTAAAAAATTCAATAAAAGGTGAGATGCTAGCCTTCTGTTCAGAGTTCTGGCTTGGAAAACCGTTCCAGATGATAAAAAGCATCTTTTACTGTGAAATTCGAAAGAGTTCCGGCCTCTGGCACTTTCTCGTATTTTTCTATCAATTTTTTTTCCTAAAAAATTCAATAAAAGGTGAGATGCTAGCCTTCTGTGCAGAGTTCTGTCTTGGAAAATAGTTCTAGAAGATGACGAGCATCTTTTACTGTGCAAAGCAAAAGAGTTCCGGCCTCTGGAACTTTCCTGTATTTTTCTATCAATTTTTTTCCTAAAAAATTCAATAAAAGGTGAGATGCTAGCCTTCTGTTCAGAGTTCTGGCTTGGAAAACCGTTCCAGATGATGAAAAGCATCTTTTACTGTGAAATTCGAAAGAGTTCCGGCCTCTGGCACTTTCTCGTATTTTTCTATCAATTTTTTTTCCTAAAAAAATCAATAAAAGGTGAGATGCTAGCCTTCTGTTCAGAGTTCTGTCTTGGAAAATAGTTTCAGAAGATGACGAGCATCTTTTACTGTGCAATGCAAAAGAGTTCCGGCCTCTGGAACTTTCTCGTATTTTTCTATCAATTTTTTTTCCTAAAAAATTCAATAAAAGGTGAGATGCTAGCCTTTTTTTCAGAGTTCTGGCTTCAAAAATAGTTCTAAAAGATGACAAGTATCTTTTACTGTGAAATGCAAAAGAGTTCCGGCCTCTGGAACTTTCTCGTATTTTTCTATCAATTTTTTTTCCTAAAAAATTCAATAAAAGGTGAGATGCTAGCCTTCTGTTCAGAGTTCTGGCTTGGAAAACCATTCCAGATGACAAAAAGCATCTTTTACTGTGAAATTCAAAAGAGTTCCGGCCTCTGGCACTTTCTCGTATTTTTCTATCAATTTTTTTTCCTAAAAAATTCAATAAAAGGTGAGATGCTAGCCTTTTGTTCAGAGTTCTGGCTTCAAAAATAGTTCTAGAAGATGACGAGTATCTTTTACTGTGAAATGCAAAAGAGTTCCGGCCTCTGGAACTTTCTCGTATTTTTCTATCAATTTTTTTTCCTAAAAAATTCAATAAAAGGTGAGATGCTAGCCTTCTGTTCAGAGTTCTGTCTTGGAAAATAGTTCTAGAAGACGACGAGCATCTTTTACTGTGAAATGCAAAAGAGTTCCGGCCTCTGGAACTTTCTCGTATTTTTCTATCAATTTTTTTTCCTAAAAAATTCAATAAAAGGTGAGATGCTAGCCTTCTGTTCAGAGTTCTGGCTTGGAAAACCATTCCAGATGACAAAAAGCATCTTTTACTGTGAAATTCGAAAGAGTTCCGGCCTCTGGCACTTTCTCGTATTTTTCTATCAATTTTTTTTCCTAAAAAATTCAATAAAAGGTGAGATGCTAGCCTTTTGTTCAGAGTTCTGGCTTCAAAAATAGTTCTAGAAGATGACGAGTATCTTTTACTGTGAAATGCAAAAGAGTTCCGGCCTCTGGAACTTTCTCGTATTTTTCTATCAATTTTTTTTCCTAAAAAATTCAATAAAAGGTGAGATGCTAGCCTTCTGTTCAGAGTTCTGTCTTGGAAAATAGTTCTAGAAGATGACGAGCATCTTTTACTGTGCAATGCAAAAGAGTTCCGGCCTCTGGAACTTTCTCGTATTTTTCTATCAATTTTTTTTCCTAAAAAATTCAATAAAAGGTGAGATGCTAGCCTTTTTTTCAGAGTTCTGGCTTCAAAAATAGTTCTAAAAGATGACAAGTATCTTTTACTGTGAAATGCAAAAGAGTTCCGGCCTCTGGAACTTTCTCGTATTTTTCTATCAATTTTTTTTCCTAAAAAATTCAATAAAAGGTGAGATGCTAGCCTTCTGTTCAGAGTTCTGGCTTGGAAAACCGTTCCAGATGATAAAAAGCATCTTTTACTGTGAAATTCGAAAGAGTTCCGGCCTCTGGCACTTTCTCGTATTTTTCTATCAATTTTTTTTCCTAAAAAATTCAATAAAAGGTGAGATGCTAGCCTTCTGTGCAGAGTTCTGTCTTGGAAAATAGTTCTAGAAGATGACGAGCATCTTTTACTGTGAAATGCAAAAGAGTTCCGGCCTCTGGAACTGTCTCGTATTTTTCTATCATTTTTTTTTCTTAAAAAATTCAATAAAAGGTGAGATGCTAGCCTTCTGTTCAGAGTTCTGGCTTGGAAAATAGTTCTAGAAGATGACGAGTATCTTTTACTGTGAAATGCAAAAGAGTTCCGGCCTCTGGAACTTTCTCGTATTTTTCTATAATATTTTTTTCCTAAAAAATTCAATAAAAGGTGAGATGCTAGCCTTCTGTGCAGAGTTATGGCTTGGAAAACAGTTCTAGATGATGACGAGCATCTTTTACTGTAAAGTGCAAAAGAGTTCCGGCCTCTGGAACTTTCTCGTATTTTTCCATTGATTTTTTTTCCTATAAAGCGCTTTTAAAGAAGACTGAAGAATACTTTTAATTTTGATTCCTCGAAAAAGCATTGTACCGGCTTAATCACGTGAAAAGGCGAAAGTATCTCGCTGTTTTAGAAATTTTTCATAAACAATCAAAGTTACCAGTCACTCCACTGAAAAGAAGTGATTAAATCTTGAAACAGAACCAGAACACCTGAAAAAAGCAAACAATTCATAATTGTTGCCAGTTTTCAACTCTTGTTGTTGCAAGCGCTTCGCATATTTTTACAGCACGGACCACGTTCCTTTCTTGTTTACGAAAAGATTCAATTCTTGTTTCCGTAAAATTAATGAATTATAGAATGTTGTGAGTTCACGTATTTTTTTTATGATCACGAGAACGCTGTAGCTTATCGCAGTAATAAACGATTGCAAATTCTAAGTTTTATCGTGCTTCTATATTTCTGTCGGTTGAATCCTCCCAACATCCTGTATTTCTTACTCTTGGTGTTACCCGGAACCAGCGACGAGGACGCGGTAAGATCTGGCTCCATTTGTTTTTTGTTCTTTTTTCGTTCTGTTTTTTGATCTTTTTTTATTTTTTTTTGTATTAAATAATTTTTTTGTATGCAATTCTTGATCGTTTTAATTTTTTTGTTATGAATTCACTTTTTTTGTTTGATCGTAAGTAACGAGAACTCTGTAACTTAGCGCACTAATATATGAATGCAAATTGTAACTCTAATCATCATGCTTCTACATTTTTGTCGGTTGAATCCCCCTAACATCCTGTTTCTTACTATTACCCGGGACCAGCGACGAGCTGGAAAAAACAAATCGAACTTTCCATTGATTTTTTTCTTGGTTTTTTTTTGTTTATATTTTTTGTATTTTCGTTTTTAATAATTTTTTTTGTTTTTTGTTTTCAGTAGATTGTGGTTTTTTTTAGTTTACAATTTTCGATTGTTTTTTTGTCAGTTTTTCATTTTAGAGAAAATACGATGACTGTTTATTAGTTCTTATACAAGGGATATATATATTTTTGCTACGAGAAAGTTCCAGAGGCCGGAACTCTTTTGCATTTCACAGTAAAAGATACTCGTCATTCTCTAGAACTATTTTTGAAGCCAGAACTCTGCACAGAAGGCCAGCATCTCACCTTTTATTGAATTTTTTAGGAAAAAAAATTGATAGAAAAATACGAGAAAGTGCCAGAGGCCGGAACTCTTTTGCATTTCACAGTCAAAGATGCTTTTTATCATCTGGAATGGTTTTCCAAGCCAGAACTCTGAACAGAAGGCTAGCATCTCACCTTATATTGAATTTTTTACGAAAAAAAATTGATAGAAAAATACGAGAAAGTTCCAGAGGCCGGAACTCTTTTGCATTTCACAGTAAAAGATGCTAGTCATCTTCTAGAACTATTTTCCAAGCCAGAACTCTGAACAGAAGGCTAACATCTCACCTTTTATTGAATTTTTTAGGAAAAAAAATTGATAGAAAAATACGAGAAAGTGCCAGAGGCCGGAACTCTTTCGAATTTCACAGTAAAAGATGCTTTTTATCATCTGGAACGGTTTTCCAAGCCAGAACTCTGAACAGAAGGCTAGCATCTCACCTTTTATTGAAATTTTTAGGAAAAAAAATTGATAGAAAAATACGGGAAAGTTCCAGAGGCCGGAACTCTTTTGCATTTCACAGTAAAAGATGCTCGTCATCTTCTAGAACTATTTTCCAAGCCAGAACTCTGAACAGAAGGCTAGCATCTCACCTTTTATTGAATTTTTTAGGAAAAAAAATTGATAGAAAAATACGAGAAAGTTCCAGAGGCCGGAACTCTTTTGCATTTCACAGTAAAAGATACTCGTCATCTTCTAGAACTATTTTTGAAGCCAGAACTCTGAACAAAAGGCTAGCATCTCACCTGTTATTGAATTTTTTAGAAAAAAAAATTGATAGAAAAATACGGGAAAGTTCCAGAGGCCGGAACTCTTTTGCATTGCACAGTAAAAGATGCTCGTCATCTTCTAGAATTATTTTCCAAGACAGAACTCTGCACAGAAGGCTAGCATCTCACCTTTTATTGAATTTTTTAGGAAAAAAAATTGATAGAAAAATACGAGAAAGTTCCAGAGGCCGGAACTCTTTTGCATTTCACAGTAAAAGATGCTCGTCGTCTTCTAGAACTATTTTCCAAGCCAGAACTCTGAACAGAAGGCTAGCATCTCACCTTTTATTGAATTTTTTAGGAAAAAAATTGATAGAAAAATACGAGAAAGTTCCAGAGGCCGGAACTCTTTTGCATTTCACAGTAAAAGATACTCGTCATCTTCTAGAACTATTTTTGAAGCCAGAACTCTGAACAAAAGGCTAGCATCTCACCTGTTATTGAATTTTTTAGAAAAAAAAATTGATAGAAAAATACGGGAAAGTTCCAGAGGCCGGAACTCTTTTGCATTGCACAGTAAAAGATGCTCGTCATCTTCTAGAACTATTTTCCAAGACAGAACTCTGAACAGAAGGCTAGCGTCTCACCTTTTATTGAAATTTTTAGGAAAAAAAATTGATAGAAAAATACGGGAAAGTTCCAGAGGCCGGAACTCTTTTGCATTTCACAGTAAAAGATGCTCGTCATCTTCTAGAACTATTTTCCAAGCCAGAACTCTGAACAGAAGGCTAGCATCTCACCTTTTATTGAATTTTTTAAGAAAAAAAATTGATAGAAAAATACGAGAAAGTGCCAGAGGCCGGAACTCTTTCGAATTTCACAGTAAAAGATGCTTTTAATCATCTGGAACGGTTTTCCAAGCCAGAACTCTGAACAGAAGGCTAGCATCTCACCTTTTATTGAATTTTTTAGGAAAAAAAATTGATAGAAAAATACGAGAAAGTTCCAGAGGCCGGAACTCTTTTGCATTTCACAGTAAAAGATGCTCGTCATCTTCTAGAACTATTTTCCAAAACAGAACTCTGCAGAGAAGGCTAGCATCTCACCTGTTATTGAATTTTTTAGGAAAAAAAATTGATAGAAAAATACGAGAAAGTGCCAGAGGCCGGAACTCTTTCGAATTTCACAGTAAAAGATGCTTTTTATCATCTGGAACGGTTTTCCAAGCCAGAACTCTGAACAGAAGGCTAGCATCTCACCTTTTATTGAAATTTTTAGGAAAAAAAATTGATAGAAAAATACGGGAAAGTTCCAGAGGCCGGAACTCTTTTGCATTTCACAGTTAAAGATGCTCGTCATCTTCTAGAACTATTTTCCAAGCCAGAACTCTGAACAGAAGGCTAGCATCTCACCTTTTATTGAATTTTTTAAGAAAAAAAATTGATAGAAAAATACGAGAAAGTGCCAGAGGCCGGAACTCTTTCGAATTTCACAGTAAAAGATGCTTTTTATCATCTGGAACGGTTTTCCAAGCCAGAACTCTGAACAGAAGGCTAGCATCTCACCTTTTATTGAATTTTTTAGGAAAAAAAATTGATAGAAAAATACGAGAAAGTTCCAGAGGCCGGAACTCTTTTGCATTTCACAGTAAAAGATACTCGTCATCTTCTAGAACTATTTTTGAGGCCAGAACTCTGAACAAAAGGCTAGCATCTCACCTTTTATTGAATTTTTTAGGAAAAAAAATTGATAGAAAAATACGAGAAAGTTCCAGAGGCCGTAACTCTTTTGCATTTCACAGTAAAAGATGCTCGTCATCTTCTAGCACTATTTTCCAAGACAGAACTCTGAACAGAAGGCTAGCGTCTCACCTTTTATTGAATTTTTTAGGAAAAAAAATTGATAGAAAAATACGAGATAGTTCCAGAGGCCGTAACTCTTTTGCATTTCACAGTAAAAGATGCTAGTCATCTTCAAGAACTATTTTCTAAACCAGAACTCTGAACAGAAGGCTAGCATCTCACCTTTTATTGAATTTTTTAGGAAAAAAAAATGATAGAAAAATCCGAGAAAGTTCCAGAGGCCGGAACTCTTTTGCATTTCACAGTAAAAGGTACTCGTCATCTTCTAGAACTATTTTCCAAGACAGAACTCTGAACAGAAGGCTAGCATCTCACCTTTTATTGAATTTTTTAGGAAAAAAAATTGATAGAAAAATACGAGAAAGTGCCAGAAGCCGGAACTCTTTCGAATTTCACAGTAAAAGATGCTTTTTATCATCTGGAACGGTTTTCCAAGCCAGAACTCTGAACAGAAGGCTAGCATTTCACCTTTTATTGAATTTTTTAGGAAAAAAAATTGATAGAAAAATACGAGAAAGTTCCAGAGGCCGGAACTCTTTTGCATTTCACAGTAAAAGATGCTCGTCATCTTTTAGAACTATTTTCCAAGCCAGAACTCTGAACAGAAGGCTAGCATCTCACCTTTTATTGAATTTTTTAGGAAAAAAAATTGATAGAAAAATACGAGAAAGTTCCAGAGGCCGTAACTCTTTTGCATTTCACAGTAAAAGATGCTCGTCATCTTCTAGCACTATTTTCCAAGACAGAACTCTGAACAGAAGGCTAGCGTCTCACCTTTTATTGAATTTTTTAGGAAAAAAAATTGATAGAAAAATACGAGAAAGTTCCAGAGGCCGTAACTCTTTTGCATTTCACAGTAAAAGATGCTAGTCATCTTCAAGAACTATTTTCCAAACCAGAACTCTGAACAGAAGGCTAGCATCTCACCTTTTATTGAATTTTTTAGGAAAAAAAAATGATAGAAAAATCCGAGAAAGTTCCAGAGGCCGGAACTCTTTTGCATTTCACAGTAAAAGGTACTCGTCATCTTCTAGAACTATTTTCCAAGACAGAACTCTGAACAGAAGGCTAGCATCTCACCTTTTATTGAATTTTTTAGGAAAAAAAATTGATAGAAAAATACGAGAAAGTGCCAGAAGCCGGAACTCTTTCGAATTTCACAGTAAAAGATGCTTTTTATCATCTGGAACGGTTTTCCAAGCCAGAACTCTGAACAGAAGGCTAGCATCTCACCTTTTATTGAATTTTTTAGGAAAAAAAATTGATAGAAAAATACGAGAAAGTTCCAGAGGCCGGAACTCTTTTGCATTTCACAGTAAAAGATGCTCGTCATCTTTTAGAACTATTTTCCAAGCCAGAACTCTGAACAGAAGGCTAGCATCTCACCTTTTATTGAATTTTTTAGGAAAAAAAATTGATAGAAAAATACGAGAAAGTTCCAGAGGCCGGAACTCTTTTGCATTTCACAGTAAAAGATGCTCATCATCTTCTAGAACTATTTTCCAAGCCAGAACTCTGCACAGAAGGCTAGCATCTCACCTTTTATTGAATTTTTTAGGAAAAAAAATTGATAGAAAAATACGAGAAAGTTCCAGAAGCCAGAACTCTTTTGGATTTCACCGTAAAAGATGCTCTTTATCATCTGGAACGGTTTTCCAAGCCAGAACTCTGAACAAAAGGCTAGCATCTCACCTTTTATTGAATTTTTTAGGAAAAAAAATTGATAGAAAAATACGAGAAAGTTCCAGAGGCCGTAACTCTTTTGCATTTCACAGTAAAAGATGCTCGTCGTCTTCTAGAACTATTTTCCAAGCCAGAACTCTGCAGAGAAGGCTAGCATCTCACCTTTTATTGAATTTTTTAGGAAAAAAAAATGATAGAAAAATTCGAGAAAGTTCCAGATGCCGGAACTCTTTTGCATTGCATTGCGAGAGACGCTAGTCATCATCTAGAACCATTTCGCTAGTCAGACATTCGGAATTTGAGAAGATTTTGTCTTGTGATTGCGAAGGTAGCATCTAGTTTTTTCAAACGCAATATAATTAGTTTATCCGCCAGAACTATTGTTGTAACCTATTGAGAACATAAAACTCACCGGATTTAGACCCTTGTGTAGTCAGGATTTCGAAATGTGATGAGATGCTACCATGTGTTTGCGAAGTTAGCATCTCATTTTCTCAAAACTCAACTTTATCAGTTTAATCGCCAGAACTATTGTTGAAACTTGTTGAGAACATAGAACTCAACAAATTTAGACTTTTGTGCAGTCAGGCGTTCGTAATGTGATGAGATGCTATGATGTGTTTGCGAAGTTAGCATCTCATTTTTTCAAAACGCGATATTAATAGTTTAATCGACGGAACTATTGATAAAACTTATCAAGAACTGTGGAACTATGCTGGATGCCACTTTATATTGATTTTATTTGTGAGATGCTAACATTTGAGATGCCAACTTCACAGACGCGATTTTATCACAGTTCTACACACTACATATCGAATGTCTACAGTTGCACCTATTCATCCAGAAAGTCTAGCAATCTAGAACAATTTAACCGTTTCTCAATATAACTCATTTTGTATAATTTGTATTGCAACTCACATTTCAAATATCTGTTACGGTTTCCATCTTGATCATGTTTGCATCACGCTTCTTCAAGGCTGTGTCAAAGTAACCCGGAAACACACTTAAAATAGCATACGGTGTTCAAATATGGCGACGATAATAGTTTGACAAGATGGGATCTTTGGCAATCGTCTCGCATAATCAGGGACTTCACCACATAACACAGGGACCCAGTTCAGCAAAGTTATAGAGTTTGTGGATAGATTTTCAATCTTATATTTAAACTTAGTAAGATATTGAAAACGAATCAGGAGGATGAGAGACATACTTCAAGAACCCAAGTTAGTCTACAGAGTTTTTGTTTTTTTTACGTTGTGGAAACCCCACGGGCTTCACCCCACCGGTGCCAGAGATGAGGTGGGTATGTCGAAATCGAACCGACTAAAACCACACAGTGTCCTTCCCAAGCGTCAGCGAAATTTTAAGCATTGAAAAGCTCGTAAAGTGTATATGGGCCAGTATATTAATTACTCTGGTATGAACAGAAGCAGATGGCGGGCTGACGTCTCCTACAACGAATGGAGAAAGTTGTGAATATATGTAGTATCAATTACTCAGCTTACAACACATGCGAGCAGGTAAAAGCAGTTTGAATTTTCAGAATCCAATGCCGGCTGACATATGTTTAATTATTGACAGTTAATAGGTTATATGAATTTTAAATTACTACTCACATTTATTCACTGTACTCCATTACTTAAATCTTTGTATCTGTACGAGAATAAGTATTTATGAAGATATTGCTGTGGCAGACCAAAGCAATATATTTTTTATTTCTTCAGAAATACTTATTCACGAAATTCAATATGTACGATCTCTGTGGCGTAGCGGTAAAGCATTCGATTGCTAAGTCAGAGGTCGCGAGTTTGATGCCCGCTCATTGCAAATATGTAAATTGAATTGATGATTGCATTGGTGTGAATATTTCTATGTATAATTTATGTATTTAAAAAAATCTAAGTATTTTTAATGACAAGCTCTGCTTAGTTTGAGTCTAGATGGCGCTGTGTAACATTGCCTACAATATTTATTTATTTATTTACATGTTTCTTTGTATTGTACCCAGGTAACTGTTTGGTCACGTATGTTTATAATTGCAGTAACTACAATGCTACAGATATAGGTAGTGGTTTGGCGTAAGCATTTGATGACATAGAAATCTATTTGATTATTCGGGTTGATGGAACCCCATCAAGCTATTCGGTGCCCAAGCCACCCTCATTAGTATCTCTAGTTTGGGGGGTCAGGGTTTTATGGGTCTGTCCCATAAAAGCCGTATAAGCGAAATGAAAGGAGAAGAAAGAGTAAGTGGTCCTCGGGCTTCGGAGCTGCGGATACAACTGGGAGCAATGTTAAGATGATACATTGCACCTGCAACACATTTATGTACGGCTAAGACGTAGAAGTCACAGGAAGGGTATCGTAGACCATATAAAAACCGGCCAAGTGCGAGTCAGACTCGCCCAAGAATGGTTCCGTAGCAGCAAGTAAATTTTTTATATTTGAGTTGATTGAATGAAAGGTGAATTGCGGTTTACGACTTATGACGTATTAAAAAAAAGTACTAACTAGGTTTGAAGGAGTCCAAACCAATTTTAGGTGGAAGTTTACATGGTAATGTACATCATATATTGTTATTTTAGAAGTTACAGGGGAGGGGGACACACATTTTACCACTTTGGAAGTGTCTTTCGCGCAAACTATTGAGTTTAGGAAAAAATGATTTTAGAAACCTTAATATCATTTTTGAAGACCTATCCATAGATAGGGACGTATGGGTTTGATGAAATAAAAAAAATTGAGTTTCACTTCTAAGTATGGGGAAACCCCAAAAATTTAGTGCTTTTTTTCTATTTTCGTGTGAAAATTTTAATGCGGTTCATTGCATACTCTAAGTAGTTACCAAGTTTCAACAGCAGACATGACGAATTTATAAGGGTTCCGTTTTTTGCCATTTGCCAACGGAACCCTAAAAGACGGATTGGTCAAGCAATGACGCGAGCCTTTTGAACCCGTGATTGGTTTAAACCAATGGAACCCTTATAGATTCAACAAACAACAATAAAACACTATTTCTGGAACATGCGGCTAATTACAGTTTTTTTTTTACGTGCGGATATCCATTTGGATACCCCCCCGCCGGCCAGCGGGGGCGGTTATGTCGTGCATGAACCGACTAAAACCGCATGGTGTCCTGCCCAAGTGTCCATTGCCGGGTAAGCCCTCGAAAGGATAACCCCAGGGGTTGACATAATGGGGGAATGACAGCTTAATATAATATTTATAAGTATTAATTACTCTGTGGTTACAATAATAATTCTGTAGTCCATTGGTACAGAGAACACACCTATGTTACATATAATTATCAAATTGGTACAAAAAATCGATTTCCTTAATTATATAGGAAAATTCCTCGAACGTTCTACGTTTTAAATATAAATGTATTAACGCTTATTTTGTATAAAAAAAACTATATTAACAAGGCTGTACGGATAAGCCGACAATAAGAGCATAGATCTCCGCCATTTACGAAGTAATTCAAAACAAGGCCGCTTTGAAAATGAAAGAAAACCAATGTCTATTTTACAGAAATCTTATGTCTACTTTATATACATTTTAAAGAAGTTTCTAAAATTACTAATTGAGATAGACTTTTTAATGTCCTCACAGAGTCTTCATTTTTGCTACTGGTACTTTTTTTTTTTTTTTTTCGTGCGGAAATCCCTTCGGATACCCCCCCCCGCGTGCCAGCGGGGGTGGTTATGTCGGGCTTGAACCGACTAAAACCGCACGCCGTCTCGGGTCTACAGACGCCGGGGTGTAAGGTTGCCCATAGAGCATATCCCTCGCACCCCGACTGACCCTGGGCCATCTCCGGTTTCGAGATGGCCCCCTCGGGTTTGGGAACCACGGTGTCCCCGTCTTGCCCCGGTTTGGGGGAGGGGCGCTAGTCGCCCCACCGTCCCGGCTTGCTTCTGCTGGGGTGACAGGTGGCCTCACCCGCCACCCCCAGGCCTGCGCTCATGGAGGACGGAGGTCGTTAAGCGACCTCCGGCGCCTGAGTCGCCTGCGACGCGCGGCGAGCAAGTTGCGGGCTCGGCGGTCCGGGAGAGTTCTAAATCTCTCCCGGACTACTGGTGCTTACTCACAGTCCTATTCAGTCCTCCATTTTAGTATATGATTGCTCAAATAAGGTTAACAATTATAAACATATTCTTTCTTGTTTTTTAAAAGAATATTAGTAACCGAAATTACTAATATTCCCCCTAACCCCTCCAGGTAAGCTAAATTGCTTGTGTTAGCAGTGTGTTCACGTCGGTAGTGTAATGGCCAGGATTCGAACCCGGGACCTCTCGAACGTAAGGTCGACTCCTCAACCACTAAGTTACCGACGCTTCTAATTCTATTAATTACTACCTACCCGTCCCAGCTTCACACGGAGAAAAAATAGAAAAAAGCGGTCAAGTGCGAGTCGGACTCGCCCATGAAGTGTTCCGTAGCAGAAAGTAACATAATAATATTTTTTTTAAATTTCATATTTGAGTAGATTGAATGAAAGGTAAATTGCTGTTTACGATTTATGACGTATTAAAAAAAAACTACTTACTAGATCTCGTTCAAACCAATTATCGGTGGAAGTTTACATGGTTTTTTTTTTACGTGCGGAATTCCCTTTGGATACCCCCCCGCCGGCCAGCCTGGTGGTAGAAATTTGATGACACAAATTTGTCACAAAATTCGGCCGGGTAGGTACCATCGTGCACGATTGTGAAAAACCCTCCATAGTAATCCAATTTCGGTTTGATTGCGTTCAGGGGTCAGCAAGTGCATAGCCGGGCAGGGGGATTGTGGTCGCAGCACTAGTGGGACCGGTGGGTGTCACACGGTGCTGCGACGACAATCCTCTTCTGATGAGGCCGTCTAGCTGAGTGCCACCATTGTTAACATGGTACGGTACGGTATGCGGGCTCGGCGGTCCGGGAGAGTTCTAAATCTCTCCCGGACTACTGGTGCTTACTCACAGTCCTATTCAGTCCTCCATTTTAGTATATGATTGCTCAAATAAGGTTAACAATTATAAACATATTCTTTCTTGTTTTTTAAAAGAATATTAGTAACCGAAATTACTAATATTCCCCCTAACCCCTCCAGGTAAGCTAAATTGCTTGTGTTAGCAGTGTGTTCACGTCGGTAGTGTAATGGCCAGGATTCGAACCCGGGACCTCTCGAACGTAAGGTCGACTCCTCAACCACTAAGTTACCGACGCTTCTAATTCTATTAATTACTACCTACCCGTCCCAGCTTCACACGGAGAAAAAATAGAAAAAAGCGGTCAAGTGCGAGTCGGACTCGCCCATGAAGTGTTCCGTAGCAGAAAGTAACATAATAATATTTTTTTTAAATTTCATATTTGAGTAGATTGAATGAAAGGTAAATTGCTGTTTACGATTTATGACGTATTAAAAAAAAACTACTTACTAGATCTCGTTCAAACCAATTATCGGTGGAAGTTTACATGGTTTTTTTTTTACGTGCGGAATTCCCTTTGGATACCCCCCCGCCGGCCAGCCTGGTGGTAGAAATTTGATGACACAAATTTGTCACAAAATTCGGCCGGGTAGGTACCATCGTGCACGATTGTGAAAAACCCTCCATAGTAATCCAATTTCGGTTTGATTGCGTTCAGGGGTCAGCAAGTGCATAGCCGGGCAGGGGGATTGTGGTCGCAGCACTAGTGGGGCCGGTGGTGTCACGTGGTGCTGCGACGACAATCCTCTTCTGATGAGGCCGTCTAGCTGAGTGCCACCATTGTTAACATGGTACGTGTATGTAATGGTGACCCTCTTTCCTGAGACTTTACCTTCAGCTTACCATCAGGCGAGGTGATGTCAAATTGACGTGTCCTAAATATAAAAAAAAAAAAAGAAAAATATTTTTTTTAGTTTTATCATTCTCTTATTTTAGAAGTTACAGGGGAGGGGACGACGACGACACATTTTACCACCTTGGTAGTGTCTCTCGCGCAAACCATTCAATTTAGAGAAGAATGATATTAGAAACCTCAATATCATTTTTGAAGCCATAGATCCACACGTATAGGTTTGATGAAAAAAAAAATTTTGAGTATCTATCGAGAGTTCTAAGTATGGGAGCCCCCAAAATTTTTTTTTTTTCTTCAATTTTTCTGTGAAAATCTTAATGCGGTTCACAGAATACATCTACTTACCAAGTTTCAACAGTATAGTTCGTATAGTTTCGGAAAAAAGTGACTGTGACATACGGACAGACAGACAGACATGACGAATCTATAAGGGTTCCGTTTTTGAACCCTAAAAATATCAAATAACCAAATTGTAACGCTACAAATCTGGTCCCACTATAAATAGCAAACATACATAAGTATGTTTATCTGCATTCTTGAACCCATATGACAAGCTCTGCTTAGTTTGGGTCTAGATGGCGTTGTGTACTTTGTCCTTTGTCCTACATACGCAATTTCGTCTAATCATTGAAATTCATATAACATAACATACACTCACGCCTATATCGCCGAAGGGGTAGGCAGAGGTGCTAGCACCCAAATTTCGTCAGTTTATGTTTTAGGTCCCGAAATACGTGTATAATTAATTATTTGTAACCAGAGGCACATTTAGTTTTGTTTACTTTGAATATGACGAATCCCTTGAGGGATGTTGGCGGCATAAACCAAAATTATACCCATAACTAGCTGTTGACCGCGGCTCCGCCCGCGTGGAATTTCGATCCCGCTCCCGCTTCCATTGGGAATCAATTCCAGGGATAAAAAGTAGCCTATGTCCTATTCCAGATTATAATCTATCCCTGTACCAAGACTTAGCCAGATCCCTTCAGCTGTTCTGGTGTGATTGAGTAACAAACATTCATCCATACATCCATCCAAATTTTCACATTTACTTCGTCCGCGTGGATTAAGATTTTTAGTTTATTGCGCGGAACTCTAATTATTTTTCCTAAAATTAAAGTACATTTATGTTATGTTACTCCTTGTTATATTACCTATCTGCCAGTGAAAGTCCCGTCAAA